>CANUEZ040000063.1:2447500-4895000 GCA_948099385.1 Fasciola hepatica
GTTGTTATTTTACAGGTAGTTTCAGCTGTGACTCACACAAAATGTTACTCGGTGTATAATTCAAGCTTACATAAGACCTACCAGGTCATTGGGTAGTGTTAACAATTTACTTCAAATTTCCTCTTATTTGATTCGATTATTTGCTGCACTATGATTGAATGAATGTGTGTGACCTTGGTGGCCAGGTTGGGAAGCTCTGAGTAAAGTGGGCTACCAATTAGCAAGGTATGAAATATCACTCAAATGATCAACAGGACCACATAAATTATCCAAAAGTATTCTAGATAGGTTTACCATAGCATTTTCTTGCTAAAACCTTTTGTTTGGCAAATATATTTTTGATGGTTGTGTTTATATCATAGAACTAAGAGTTATTTCATTATTTGGAAGTTTCGCGACAAACGTGATTTTAAAACGTCCATTGTTGATGATTCCCAAACGTACTTAAACAAGGTAATTTCAGTTCAAATCAGTACGAGGCTTGTTGTGAAGGTCATTTGGACGCACTTCGGTAATCGCCTGCGTTGTTCTCGTGATAGCCATGAAAATGTCCACTATAACTAAATTTTCTCGGCATTTTCATAGAGAGGACAACAAAGGAACTGCCATCATTCATAACGTTGAGATCTTTTTTCCATGACTGGCTCAGCATTTTACAGGAAATAAGGCACCAATCATCGGATAAGACACAGAAAAACACATAGAGTACACCTTCCAGAAGATCTAGAAAATCGAATGAAAGTGACCATTTTATGGACATTACGACCAAAAATGGCCGATAATCTCTGTCCTCAGCCCGGCGCTAGAATATTCTCAGCCACTCTCACATCCTGTTGGATATAAGGCAATGACCATTTTTATTATGGCCAGTATCACGTCATATGTAGACTGCACTGCGCGCTCAACAAATGGGATCACGTATTGGTTTGGTTAGGAGATTCACACCATGAAGCCTGTCATTTTGGCGATCGATTTTTTCCCCGTATGCATGCTTGTTGAATGATGAGCCGTAGAAGGCTCAGTGAAATATCATTTGGTGTAGGAATTTCCTCCGAAAAATCATCGCTCAGAATGTCGGTATATCACACCAGCCAAAATTAGGTATTTACACAGGAATCAAATAAGTTTAGCTTCATTGGTGAATTTCAGTTAGAGATTCCTCAGATGTTGGGAAAATCTTCGAGGTTAGGATTAAGAAAGTCAACTTTGAATCAGTTCGACTTAAATGCGGATGAACAAGCTGAACTATCTTGACTGCACAATACCAATTTACTGAGTGTGCGAATTCGGAGGTGGGGAAAATGTTCGAAAGAAAAACTACTCACCATTGAAAGAATACAATTAGGGACAGTCAACCACAGATTCATTTCGCTGTTTGTTTTAACTAAGAAATATGTGATTCTAAGAGAAAGTGGTAACCATTGCTCGTTCAACAACATATGTGATGTCATTTTAGATACCACATTGACTAGACTTGCTGCTAACCTGCACCTAATCAGAAATATTGCCAAGCCCATCGGAAATAGCGTGTTAGTTTTTCGATGAGAAGAGGAGAGAAGAGAGAGAGAGATTCATATCTCCAACATTTTCCACCCTAAGAAGAGAAAATGGTTCGTGTTTGGGAGGCCTCTTGTTATCTAACTTTTGCTGTAGCTAAAGATAAATGTCGCAGGTCACTCGGGAATGTTGTCGGCGCTCGCATTAGTGGAAAGGTGTCCAGATGTCTGTTGAAACGAGGTGATTTTAAGCGAGGAAATGTAGTGCCAATACTATGGCGTTGTCGGTGAGGAAAGTATGAGCCCACGTTTCGTTTGCCGTGGTAACACTTACTAAGGCAGTTTCACAGTTAATTTGACAGTAAAAAACATTCATAACGGTGCTCGCACACGCACATTATTAGCGTTCGCCGTGTGTGTGTGTGTGTGTGTGTAAACGGCTCGTGGTGTCAGAAATGCACTTCGGTTTGAGGATTTGTGCATTCCCAGGCCTTACGGAATCAGGGTGGAAAACGATCACAGGGCATATTTGTTTAGAGGCCCTACCTTAGTGCCATTCTGTTCTCACACAGCCCCTATATGGGCTACCACAGTAGCCCGTACATAAGCGTAACTTTTGAAAATTAACCACCTGGTTCCATTTCTGATGTTGGGCCTCATCAGCCGAATGATTCTAAAATGTTCCAGTCCTTCAGATGACAGAGTGGATGTTCTTTATCAGATGCCAATGCAAGCATTACCTGGAAGCATTACCACAATGTTCACTGGCTACACACCCCTTAGTTCATCACCAATAAGCGTTTGATATGTGACCCCGAACATCGTGATGCATCCCCTGAGCTCGCCATGACATGGGCGGTCATTCGGTCGTGACCTAGTGAACCTAGATGTTTCGAGATAATAATAATCAGCCATGTGTAACAAAGTCCATAACACGCTTGACAGATAGAACTGTTACGGAAAAAACGGCTTCATACACAGTATGTGCAAATTAGTTCTGGTGGTAGTGAACACCGTTTCCACTGGTAAGATTTATGTGAATCCGCAAATCTAATAATAGAATGAAAATTTCTAGTTATAACAAACAAACGAAATGTTTCTGCCGATCAATCATGATTAGCACAGTTACAAACCGCCGAAGACGTTGTGATTAGAAAATTCTGTCACGGATAATTCCTAATGATCCTTGTGGAACAAATCACCGATTGATTCCATTGTAGATTTTAATTTCCTTTCTAGCCTGGGAACAAAATTCACTGTTCAATAAACAAATCAGAAATACTTTATTCAGATAAGGGGCACGGTTCATGTGTCTATCTGTTTCAGTTGCCACGATCTACACGAACACACTCCTACGAGTACTGTCATTGTGGTTTCATATATGTGATCCTTGTCTGTTCTCGCCTACAGAGATCCCAATATGCCCCTTTCTGAAAACTAGTGTTCGAGGCCCAGAGAGAGGATGGGAACTCCATTTATTCGGTTGTAAGAAAATGAAGGAAATGACTAAGTCAAAACATTATTCAGCCACCCATCAAACGATTACCCAGCGCTCCTTAATCCATCTAGGAATACTTGTATACAATTCGTGTTTCGTTTATATCGAAATGGTTCTTCTGCAACATTCCCTGTGAATGGAAAACAAACAATATACTGTTCTCCTCTTCACGTTTTATCTATCACATTCCCAACTGTAACAAGTGGCGGCATCCCTTAATGATCATGATAAAACGCCTTAATATATGACAGATTGACTAAGATTATTGTTATCCATTATTCTATGTACAACTATATACCGAATTATCGCACTGAAGAGTTCATTATTGAGGTAAGTCCTATGTTTATTTAGCATAAGTGAGTAAATGTTCATCACTCTATGATAAAAACGTGTTAACCAATATTCTTTGTACATTTACACTTTCATGGTTTCATGATTACGAAATAACAGTTTAATTATTTTGTTTATCATGTCCATCATTTGTTTTCCTTATTTCCACTCCAAACAGCCTTGTCTGTTCGTTAATCCAACAGGCATAATAGTCAGTATGGTGATCGCTATAGTATTGAAGTTGAATTCATTGGCCATTGAACGTTTGTTATCATGGGATATGGTGATCTATTCCCTTATATTCTAGCCTTCTGATTGTGTGTACTACGTGCTTTATTTCCTGAAACACAAAGTGGTACCAATTAGAATTGAAGTTGACATTGGTGTTAGTGTCATTCAACTCTTAGAATTCCGATACGAAATTTGGACCAAGTAATGAGCGCGAAATAGGGCGGTCTAGAAGAATGTAAGTGGATAGTATGCCGTACTTATTGATTGAGAAAACACTTTCCAGCAGCCGATGGGATATCAGTGTTTCCATTTCTAGTAGCGACTGTGGTGATGAGGCTTACACGAGAGAGATGCCCTCTGCTTCCACAAAGAATGAACTATTCTGTATGCACGCATATATATATATATATATATATATATATATATATATATATATATCATTTTAAGTGAACCTTAAGCTTTCCGGCCAAGGTTCATGGCCAGTTCTCGTTCCGTTCGCTCAGGAATCGTGGCGTTTCAACAACTCACTGGTTGGACTCTAGCTAGCTAGCCTCCTTAGATCCGTCAGTCCATTTAGACCTACCACACACCTCCCCAAACTCTACCGATCTTCCCTCTTGTCTGCTGAATTCTTGGGGTCCACCAAATGGCGTTCCATTGCTTATCTGATCCGCAAATCTTCGATGAACTGCACCATGTCGTTAATCCATTGTTACCCAAATCTCAAGTAAATCTGTTGTGTAATAATACTAGCAGATGATCGAAGCCGGTAATGGGGGAATAGGAAATATCTGTTGAATTCGGGCACTTCAAAGAACCTCGCAGTTTACGTGCACTATATTGAACTACTGAACGGTATGATGGACTCATCGAAGTTCCAGTGTTTTAGCAGAGTTTACTGGGACGCGATTTGAGTACCTATGTCTAGTGTGGTGTACGAAACTTGAATCTTTTGAGTAGTGCAGATTTTCCGTCGATTGGGGCTTCCAATAGCTGCATACGGACGCTCGTCAGTTGGTACATGCCTCGCTTGATATGACAAATCGTTGCTGAGCAAAGTTGGCCATAGACCCAGACTTTTAGATGACTGCAAACAGGGAATGGATGGACAGCATGTGAACTTAAAGAATTTCAAAGTTACCTAATCGCCCTCATCCTTCTAATATACGCAATTATTGATTGTGCACACCCCGTACTAACCATGAAATTATGTCCAGTTGCAGATGAAAATACAACAGTCTTATGAATGAATCACTACAAAAGGACAGCGATTATGGAGTGATTGAATGTGCGACAGTATCATCCGGTTTTGTCTCCATCAGATTACACAACTTCCCACAGCACACTCATTTAATGACCCGGTTTGCCACAGACACGACATATGGCCTAAAGAAATCGACAGGTTGAACGTAAATGTAACTTACCACACGACATGCATCGGTTGGTCGTTTTGACAATCATTTTGGTATTAGGCTGGTACGTTGGATGTACTTGGAATTAGCTGTCATGGCTTGGATGTACCGCTGTGGAAGAAGTATTCTGAAATAGGATTGTGATCTCGTTCCCATGGCTGCGTTTATTTCGTCGTGTTGCTCACAGATCTTCTGGGCCTCTGTGACTGTCAATCCTTCTCACTCTAGTAGCTTGTGTGGCAAAGTGATGTTAGTGATTTTGGCAGTCAGTTGATTACACAGATTGTCATCCTGACGATCGCCGCAGTTACACCATGAGGCTTGTTTGTTCAGAAACAGAATGATTTCTTGGCATGGCGTATTCCCACTTCAGACCAGTGAAATAAATTTGGCCCACTCAGTAACCCAGATACTAGCTGGCTGAACATGGTCCACAAACAAGTTCATTTAACTTCCCAGACAGCAATTTTTAGTGCCTTTGGAAATGTTAGATTGTTCAGCGGTATAATTTATGAGTGGGAAATTGTTTCCAATTCCTGTATTTATTTACCTGAAGTGGTCATGAAAAAAATGGTTGTACCACAGAAATTCACCAATTCGGGATGTGATTTTTGATTGATTGTGCACTCGTAAAAAGGGTGTAAAAAGACACAGCAATCTCCCAAAATTATATGGGGTTATATAAAGGTTTTATGCATGTTTTTTATGATCAACACATCGGTGATCAGTGATAGATATTCCCGAAAACGTCCACAGGTATGTAATTAACCAATAAACAGAGTGCTCCATTGAAAGCGTCTTCTAATTGCCTTCTCGTTTCCTTTGCAAAAACGGTGATACTACACCATGATTCCCACCCTAATAAGTAATGGTCAGAAACCAGAATCATATATAAAAGTGTATGTATAAATTATTGAACTATTAATTTCATTTCTTTGGTGTGTTAAATCATATTTTTATTACAGTGCGTTTCCATATATTATACTATTATATCATTGTTACCATGTTAATGTATTAATATATTTTCCATTGTTATTTATTTATTGTACGGATATGCAAATTTATCCATGGATCTTCATTTTATTTAGCATCACCGACACATCATACTTGTAGCAGGGTATTACTCCACCACGAGACCATGTCGAAGGAAATATATGGCGATGGTTCTTCACTGTGTGCCGATTCAGTATAAAACTCTCGTAACAGCATTTTGGAGGTTATGCGCGAAGGACAAACGCGATTATTGGCCTACGGACGCGGTAGATAAGTACAGTCATGAATCAGTTGATGCTTCGCTAGTAGTCAGAAGATCAATGTCGAGCCACAGAGATGCTCATGCGAACCTGCGCAGCAAAGATTACAGAGCGAGAAATGATCAGGGAGGACTCACATGGGCGGGTGTGTTATTGGCGGTTGAACAAGGAGCGGGTTAGATCGGAACGATGAATGCAACGTCACTACAGGGGACATGCTCATGTAGGAATTGGTACTGCATCAATCGAATGGTCCTACTATTGCCCAAGATACTGACTACGTCACTACCACAGTGGAAAAATTATTGATCAGCCAGCAGCCGATATCAACTACCTTAACAGCTGCATGTACCCACGTACATAATTCATTGAGTCATACCCGTTTGGTGATTCGTTGCTGTTGAGTGGCCTGTTTGACCTGAGTACATACAGTCGGCGAAAACGGTATTCCCATTCGAATTCTTAACAGGCAACTCCGACTGCAGGCCTTGACGTGACACGGAAGTGTTGTCAACATGCAGTGCAGGGTTAAGATTGAATCACATGTCAGCGGGTGATATTCTATCATCAACGTACGCAGGTCACTAAAGGAACTTGCCTCCTTTCGTTACATTTCCCGACAGAAGACTGTTCAAATTCCGCTATATTTCTGTCAGTTGTGCTACATTAGGTGTGCAAATCGTAAGACGTTATGGGGGCTTGCTTCATCTGGTTACGGCAACTGGCTAAAAGGGGACAAAATTTATTCTACCCTGAACGGATGGGTGAACTCGATAAGATGAGGTGGCAAATTTGTTGTCAGTTTATACCGAGTGCTGGTTGTTCTGCGGCCGTCTACTCGTTTTAGTGAGAAGAATCTTCTGGCTTCGAACCATCTCCGTTTATTGGTACAAAACAGATAGGTTATGTAAGAAGTGTGCCAGTCATAATCAGAACCTTGGAAGAAAACCTGTTGGTTTAGTAATATTCCTGAACGGCCCATTTGAATGGATTTTCGGGTTGCACCCTGATTGGTTGATTCGGCTCCAGTGGGTTCAGACAAATGTTAGCCGCTGGTCGATCCATTGATCCAACCCGTCCCACTCTTATCTGCGATTCTGGAAAGCCGATAATGTGCTCTCTACCTCGCGGTCTCCTACTTTGCCCTTGATTCTGAAGAGGCAATAGCGTGCTGTCTGCCAACTGAACCAGTCGTCTGTAGACGGCCTGTCCGCCCATGTCCACTAACTGGTATCATCGACACTACTACTATTGATATTGTTGTTGCATTCAAAATACCGAAAAATGCAATGTGCCTCTACCGGCTTTTCTTACCAGTAAGTCCAAAAATGCTAGTTCATTTTTTTCCATTTCCATAGTTATTTTGATGCTATTGACGATTTTGCGGATTATTTTCACTACATGCTTACGCATGAGTGCTGTGGACCGGGTATTTACCCCGAAACCAAAATACTTCCAAAGATAACCAGCAACCAGACCTTGAGACTCGGAGTGGCGAACTGTATAAGGTCCCCATGGGCCAGGTGTGGTAACTGGCCGAACGACACCGGATGGCTGTGTGCACATTTACAATATCCAAGAGTTTGATAATCACGAAAGTATCATGCCCATATTTGACCCAGAGTTCTGGCTGAATCCCCGTCAATGCAATTTTCTTGAGGGCTTGAATGACAGCGACTGCCAAGGTAAGCTTGTTCAGATGTCGACCTCTAGGACATCCAGAGATGACCGACAGCTTCGAATGGAGACAAGGTACCTGCCCCGCTCACTCCAAGTGGCAGAGGGTACACACCACTAATGAGCTCTAACAAAAGCGAAACTCGAGTTTGGTGCTTCCGAGTGCAGCTTGGTCGGATGACCTGAGGTTTGTTCATGAAATGTGGAGTCCAAAGGACGGTCTGCTAAACAAATATCTATGAATCTGGATCACTGAGGATTTGCCGAGGCAAGCTTCTACTCTTTGATGCAATCATATAAATGCCAAAATGTCATCTTCTTAGATTACGAAGTGGTGTCAAGAGATCAAAAGCCAAGTTTCTACATAATTAGTAGACATCGAATTCCAAGACTATCATATCTTAGGGCAGAATTTCCGTAAGTACAAACGAATACCTGTGCACTGATGACATAACTTGTGCTGGTGATGGATTATTTGCAATCTAAACGCAGGTTCACCGACCAGAAATACCAACAATTTGGGGTACGAACGGAACCAGTGTTTTAAATCATTGAGAATGAACTTGATTTTATGATGGGTTGACGTGATGTGTGGGTGTCTTATTAAGTCTATGTGCCACAGTCCTGAACGAGCAGGCCAGCCGTGGAAAATGTCTTACCAGCTCCACAAACAGAAACATACTTTGTATTTCTGGGAAACCGTGAGCATTTTTGTATGCAAAACAAAGAAAGTAATTCCTAGCTGTCTTTCCAGTTTCAAAGCAAAATACTGAACCAGAGTATGTGTACGAAGCCCAGTTCGAACAATTTCGTCTTTGCTTGATGACCCAAGAACGAGAGACTGGGGTGTGCGATGGGGAATCACAGTGAGATTATCAAACTTTGAATGATGCATAATTTATAGGTGGTCAAAAATTGATTTTATTATGGTAAGCAAGAGTGACCACCACAAAACCCAGCCGTGATAATCAGTAGGTCCAAGTGAACTCGTGACATCGGCCACAATTTTACTGTGAATTACCATGCACTGAATCCTTTTGTATTGTATACTTCCTCCCACTGGTATCCTACTGTTTGAGGTGTTGTCAGGTGAATAAACTGGTCTGCACATCAAGCAACAGTTAGCTGTATCTTAGGACGCAATAGGTAATATTTTACAAAGAATCAGTTGCATATTTCTAAAACTTCGGGAGGTGAGTAGGACCATAACAGGACATTGGCGACTTTCATCTAAAAATACGTTTCCCATTTCTAGAGATCTGATGACAATGTATCAGAGATGTCATGATTAAGTAAGTGACAAAACAAGAGCCAAATCACAATACAGGGGTGGAGGTCAGTCAGTGAATAGATGATGATACTGGACTGGGAAAGCCCTTTTGCACGCTTTGTGGTTGACATATCCCGAGCAGCACAACTGACTAATGAGCAACCAATGACTGATCAGATAGAGATATATTTAGCGGTTATGGACTAATTGACGTACCCAGATTAGGCAAGTCCAGTAGTGTTTACCAGCTGATCGAGTGGGCCTAACACGTAGTATGACCAAATGACCTAAACTGGTCGGTTCTGATCAGTCAAATGAATTTTGTATTGCTTGTGGGCTCGGTATGACGATTTTATTAGGTGTCTTTGAACCGAACTTGGCATCTCATTCAGCAATTCATGTGGTATGCAAATTCATTTTGTAGTGAAACTGCAGAGCGCTTGCATTTTAATCACAGAGAGTGTGTGTAAATTATTGAGGCAAAAATACGCAGAGCACTAATTACGTCTCAGTTGAGGTGTGTCACTTGAGCTACGCATTTCGCAACCTGAGAAAGAATGAACCAAGAGCAGCTGGGTGAATAACCAGTTCCTAATCAGGGAGATTTCACAGCACTAAGCGATTTAAGGGAAAGTTTATCTCCCAGAAAGATGTACAAAACTCAAAAACCAAACACTCTCAAACTTGAGTGCTATGTGTGCAGTCACAATAATTCCTATGCATATCACCGATTGAGATCTCGATTGATGGGGAATCAGTTTGATGAATTCAGTAAGTGACGTAACTCGGAGCTTTTGTGAGATAAGACCGTCTTACTTCTTTTTGTTGTAAAGCCAGACTTGAAAAACACATGTCTGCACACGGAATTTTCACATCAGTCCTGCTCCTTGATAAAGAAACTTGAGAACATTTGTCCACAATATTTTAGGGATAATGTTTTATTTCCATTTCCTTCTCATAAAGGTCTGACACAAGGGAGAATGTGTATTTTTATTTACTATTTGGTCCCACCCATGTCCCACTCACATATTTCCGTTTTGCCTTAAACAAGTATTTCGCATAATTCACGGTAACTGTACACGACGCATACATACTCCGTGTGATTTTGAAAGAGTTTTGCAAAAATGAGTTACTTTGTCCGCCTCTGTCCGTCAGTGTGCGTTACAGCTGTGAATATTTCACAATCACTTCGTTTTTCACAAAATCTTTGAAATATTCCTGTGCATTCAGCATCCAACTGAGCTCAGAAAAAAATTACCACTCATGAAGTGATTGCCCTCCATTACCTGATTACCATTATTGTTAACCAGATAAACTGCTCTTGAAATGAACTAAAATGTTTGTCGTAGCATAATTATCAATGCGTACTTCCACAGCACGTATTGCGGAATTCCTAATACCCTCATAGATGAAATGCGTTTGTCGAATTCTACAAGGCTTTAGATGCCACGAGATTCCTGAGAGAATCGGTCAGATAATCATAAAATTTTGTGAGTACATCAAGTGTGTTGCGGAAACAGAGGCAGATAAAATCATGAACTTATACAAATTGTCATTAATTTACAGCATAAGTAAATGCATCATCCAAAGGAAGAGCAAACAGAAGAGGAGATGGAAGTGATGCTGAGGTTGGCTTTCCTCAGAATGAACTAAGTATACCATCAAATCAGTCTTATTCAAAATAATCATTGTTAGTGCCGCATTCTTCCGACCGATGGCCTGCATTTGCGAATACACCGAGGGAGCCTAATCTTGAGTGACATCATTACAAAATCTCTTTAGTATCTAGTTATTTGAAAAGCTGGGTTAGATGTAACCGTCCTATATTCGAAAAGAAGAAAAACCGACATCGATTCCACCTTAGAAAGTAAAGTGGAAATTCCCACGCACCTACAGATTTACTACTGACACTTATTGACTATCGGAACATTTACTGCTTACCGTGAAAATAACAACTGTAAAGGAAATACATCTACAATACTTTCCCTCACGCGGTGCAACAGTAGACTACATTTTGCCTCAATTTAAATTCACTATCAGATAACTTGAATGAAGCCATAGATATGTCAGAAAATATCACACATGCACAGATTATCATCATTGACAAATTCCTTTGATTACCCAACCTGGACTAAAATTTCTCGAGTTCGGTGAGGGAAATGGCGACGAAATTTGGATGTCGATCCCCGTTTGGAAATGAGGTCAAGTTTCAACAAGCAACATTCTCAGCTGGTTCGTTTTTTGTTTCTGGCGTTTTTGCACTGGGAAATGTAGACCAGCGAGATAGCAAGGATTTGGTTTGATTGTGGATAGTAACTGACAGGAACAAGGCCATGAAAACTATCATAGAAACGCAAAAGCACGAATTTTAGGATCCGTTTACTAACCCGATTCTGGAGTGACTGACTTATTCTGTGTCTGATATAGCACGTGTTGTCGTCTATTTCTTGCAAAAGCAATTTAGCACAGAATGTCTAGTTTTATTCAAGGAACTTGGGACATCAGACTGCCGGTGCAAGCCACGGGTTTCTTATTCTTTTCCACAATCATCGTTTCTTCTCGAGGACGCAAAAACTATAACACGAGCAGTTCTGATTTCTTCGCATGAAATTAAATTGAGATTTAGCTATTAAAGATTTGATTGACTTCCCTCACGGAATGATATTTAATCAACCAAGTGATGAGAAACCACTGAACGAACCATAAACAAAGGTGCAATCCAAGTTACATGCTTTGTTTCTTTCTTCCTCGGTTTTGGGGAGGGTAGTGGGCGCTCTAGCTGAAAAACTACACAGTGTTATTATAGACCTACCATAAAATTATAGCCGCTTACTGATTTACATAATTTGATTGCATAAATTTCAGGGATAAATTTTCGACAGAACAGGGTATCCATAATTCACAGTCTCTTTAAACGACGCCGTGGACAGAATAAAACCCTGAGTAACCGAAGTGATCGACGTCCGCGTGGGGAAAAGAGGAACACTAATGATCGAAATTAAACTTGTCTTCTTGTTACTGACAGTCGATAGAACACATCAGATGACATCAATGACAACCGGATCCATGAAAATGGGATAATTAGTTAAGACGTTATTGATACTCGTCTTGGATTTAAATACTCACCCTTGGTTTCGCTGCCGATGAACGACAAACTTTCGGTTGGCAAGCCATTTTTCTTTACTGGTTCGTTAATTTTACCAGCGAAAGTCAAATAGACCGGAGCACAAGATGCATAACTGGATAAGTTCCTGAACATCAATTTAACCGTCTGCTATGGATGAGTGGAAGACAAGATAGCCACCATTAGCCTACGTCTGTTAGAACTAGATCATCCGAATAAAGTGCAGGCAGTAATTTAGGTCCATCTACAAGGATACACTCGGGTGCGATTGGGATTCCTTTAAACTAGTCCCTCTTTGGGTTCAGGAACAATCACTGGGCCTAAGCCGCCTATCATCAAAGCAACAGTGACAATTCAGAGCTTACAAATTAGTTTGCATTGCTCTAGTTTATCTCTTATCCATTGACGGAACTGAAATGACCAGTTTTACATTATCAGGCTCCTTTTTTGAAACCTTAACTTACCTGTTCTAACTATATTATGTCACTTGAATTATTGAAGTTCATTTGGCTTAGTAACGAGATTCATTGCTAATCCGGTTTTTGAAGCAACTAACCAGTGTGGTAAAGTATTTTGTGTTGCTTTGGAAAATCTGGGTCAAAAATGCTAAAGAATGTGTATGGTAACAAACAATCAATAGCTACAATAAAATGAAATTAGATTCCTGTTGTGATTCCACATTTATCCGATGTGGCAAATAGAATGACAAAAAACGTCTTTCAATATACTCCAAAGAAGATAATAAGAGAATATTGCTGCATACAATACTAGCACTTGTTGCAATGAAATAATTGTCATCCAGTAATTATGAAGTGAGTAAATAGATTGTCCAAACTTATCAAAACCGTTTCAGTGTTCAAGGTTACAAATAATACTTTCTTGACATAGATATTGTGAAAAACTAGTTTGTTATCATTAGTGTGGGTTCAGATAGGATTACTTGAATTTCCGTTGTGAATAAAAGTCAACTGTTGTCTCTTCGAAATTCTTCAGATGTAAGACCTAAAAAACCCGAAGGTGAGAGCAGAAATCCAGAAGACAGCCAATACGATTGCCTGTCTTCCAGATAAATTTCTTATATCGAGTTGAATCAGAGTGTTCGTTTCATAGAAGGTTTATGCAAAACAGATTCACTGGTAAAGATATTCACAAGAGATATCTGGTTTAACCTGTGGATGTGTTACCTGGAGCATAAATTAGCAATTTATGGCGTTTTACGGCCTACCGATAGTTGAACTGTGTAAAGTAAAATAATGGCCAAACAACTGAGAATCAGTTCTAGTTACCAAGCCACTGTCAACATTGAAAACATCAGCTTGTTTACCCTTCGACCTTAAGTAGGTTGTGCATTGTGTTCATGGAGAAGTACAAAGCATTCTTGCAATAAGTACCGTAAAATATAAGTGAATAATGCGAAGGCGAGTTTGTGTGAATAACTTCCGGTCATTAAAAAGAAAGCGATATCATTCGATTAGGGATGCCATCGTTCTTCAGATATCACTGCCTGTGGAGAACGCCACAAGGTATGCACACAAAAGGGTGGGATAATTGGACATTCGCGAAAATGAGAAAAAACACAAGAAACCTCTATCGTTTGCAAAAATACAAGTTTTACGAAAACTCACGGGAAAGAAAGAGGATGTGGATTTTTGCAAATAGATGTGTAATCAAATGCATGGGGCTAACAGCGCATATGAGAATGAATTTGTTAACCTCAAATTGGCCAGAATGAATATATGGTATTGTTTGCATTGATCAGTAACTTTTTGATAAACTTCGCACGCAGGCAGACAAAATGTGTTGTAATTCCTAATGAATGAAACACGTTTCCATTTGGTTTCAGCAGTTGGACCTGAACCCACTGGACTGAAAAATGAACAATATATCTATGGAGCACTCGTTGCTCAACCAGGTACTTACTTTTCACTGTTCAATGAGACTAATATAAGGCGGAAATGCCAAGTGAAAAATCTTTCCCGTTTTTACCTTAACACCTTCATTGGTATGGAAAGCTTCAATGAAGGAGCGATAATTCTTCTGTAAAAAGAAGTTAACCGGAATCGCGTAGGTACTACCCTCGAGCAAATCGTTGAATATGACCACGAGTTCGATACAATCAACATTTTAAGGGGTTGATTTTCAAAATTTATATCTCTGAAAACTAATTACATGCTGCACGTGTTTATACCAAAGATATCACATACTGTGTTTGTGCATGGAGTAATCAACTGAATGTTGCAACCCGTGATTTCAGCTATTGGCAGTTTTGCTCAGAAATCGGTTTCAACCAAGAAACAGGCGAATAGTAACGAACTTCAAATACTGTTTCCAACACGACTCATTGGGTACTACCAATCAGACTTGTAAGCTTTGCATTAGAGCTAATCTGGACCTACCAATATGGAACCAACTGCATTCGACATAAATTATGTCACAAAAGCATCACAATAGTTGGCCAGTTGACTCCGTAATTTGATTTCATTTGTTGTGGTTATCAAAAGCGGAAATGAAGAAAATCACCGTGCTTCGTAACTGTATCTTATGAAGAGTAGGATAAAATGATATTTTACTACAATAAGTGAGCAGATGTTCCACTCTCACCAAATCATATGAATAATCAATTATCTTCTCTGTCTGCTTCAGACGTACTTGCAATGTCTTGTGTTTGTGACAAGCAATCCAAACTTTACTAAAGATGTGGTCTGATGATAATTTCCAGCCAGTCTGTCTTATGGAATGATAATTCTTAAACATGTTTATTACTGTTTATCGGTATATTTTTACCACTTCTGTGACGATAACTTATACGTTTGTATTATTATTATCGGGGACCAAATAATCCAGATATTTCTTATCCATGGGGTTAGTCATTAGCAGATTGGCATACCACGGAAAAGATGTGCTGTGACCAGTGCAGATTTGTATTATTTAACGGCTATCATCAGGCAGAATGCTGATTATATAATCTCAAGAATGGAAGCCACCAAGATAAGCGTTGCATCATGAATCTCACTGCTAAACAACATTTGCTGATTTATACGTACCAAATTTATGACTGATTAGAATGATATTAAAATCGCACGTACTTCATCAGAAGTTAAAATAACACAATCTGTGCACACCGTGGATTGTTTGCAGTTTGCCCGGGGCATGTTTTGGTTGAGCAGCTAAACGACCAGCTATTTTATTTGCAAACACTCGTACGCACTCATGTACACACATCCAGATTATTCTTACACGAGAGAACGAATGCAAGTTGCACACCTGTTGTTCAGTCATTCAACATGTTACACATCGAATAAACATGACCGATATTACGAACGACAATGTGTGGTGCTTCTTCAGTGGTATACAATGTATTTGTCAAGCACACTACAATAATTGTCGTAGCATTCAGTCAAATATACTTATGGTAACAACTGGAAGATAAGAGAGGTAAAATGTCTATAGTGGACGAATATTCATGTCGATTTTCCTGTCAGGCTAGATTGGCCGTGTCCATTTGATATCGTGGTTAAACTTTACTGATGGACGGATCACATCCATCCATTAGATGAAGGATTCTAACAAACTGGAACAGAGTATTTGCCTTCTTCGAATGAAAAAACAGAATAAGGAACGCGAGGAGCAAACATTGGTACAGCATAAAATGATTATTTACTCAAACATGCATGACTAAATCGTAAATCATTGAGTTCGATGTGAAACCATTCTGGGTTATCTTTACCTCTTGAGGAAACGATCGCTTGGGTAGCCAACGCGCAGAGCCACTCTCTCATGCAACCTGCTCATAATAGACGCCATCAAATAACAGAAACTGACGTTTGTGCACTTCCGTCTGGGGTAATCGGACTATGTTTTTTGAAATTTTTCGCGGCAGAAGGTTTCAGGTCATTTGATTTCTAACCGAACGGCTTGCTTGAGAACTTAACTGAACTGACCAGCCTTGTTTTCCCTACTTGGTATGTAAAAGTACACATGAAATTTAACTTTCATAAATGATATTTTATAGCTGATTGCCAACAAACGATCAAACTTTCGAGGTTCGGAGACAAAACATGATCGCTCACTAATGTGCGTAAGCAGATAGCTAGGCACAATAAGTGATAAAACAACAAGCACATATTAGTTCTTCAATACACCAAACAGGTGGGGTTGAAACTCGATGGACATTGTAGCTTTCAAAATTATTCTATTCCCCACATAGAACGGAACCATAAATACAGTGCATCCACCATTTATTGCACCCCATATCACCTCGAAACAACAGAATGTTAACCACAGTTAGAAACATAAGTTGACATCTGTTTAAAAACAAAATATACCGTAGTGCTCAAGGTGGATATTATTTCCCGGATTAAAGCATGTTCACTAGCACTATCCTCGAGGATTCACTTTTGCTTTTTGAATATACTGCTCACCAACAAATCAGCTTCCGCGTGCATCATAAATTCTGCAGCATGACTTAATCAAGGCTCCTAGAGAAAATCGTAATAATGTAATCTTTAAGGTGTCCATGTTCCCGCCGATTTTGAAACTATTACAAAACTTAGTGAGACAATTCCCGAAAAAAAGTTATTCTTTCCGAGACAAATTTTGTTTTTCCAGACCGAAATCGGACATTCGCATAGTCTCGTAAATATTCTGTTGTGCATCTTATCGTTGATAACATTCCCCCGGACAAATCGGACCACGATTTATCGCAACCCATATCAACCTGTGCAACGAGTTTTGCCACTCGGTTGTTATTGGGACAAGGTTCTCTCAAGTTTCGTATCACGAGTTAGTAATTTTTGAGTCCACCAAATCTTACTGTATATCACGAAAAGCAAGTAGATAGCTGAAGTGATTTCCGAAGCGATTGCATCATGTGCCCAAATTTATTGGGCCAGTGTGATTGCCTCAGATTGGCCGGAACATAATATAGCATATATTTCTAGGACCTTCCAAACAGCATGTATGCTTTTTCTTAGAACTCTTCCTGAGAACAGGAGTAAGGCTATTTCGATGTTATCTTTATCACAATGTTTTTGAGTGCATCCATCTCCGTCAGTGCCGAAACAATAAGGTCACGTGAAAGAGCTTGTCAAAATGGCCTTTGTGAGAATACCATGTTATCGATTAAGATGGTACGTTCCTCCACTGAGGCTGAAATAACGGGGACTTCGGTGTTCAACTGAGAGATTCCCGTGGCTCTCTACCAACTATCCGTATTGATTATGCTCATTCCTACTGGGAGCACATTCGGAATTGTGTTTGATTAATTTTCAATTTCTAAACTTCACACCAACTGACCATTGTTGCAGATTACATAATTTTAGCTGTCCACATTGTCTTAAAAATAACTTTGAAAATGAAAGTTCATGAACAATTTGTCATAGTAATCTGGAGCAAATTTTGGAAAGACAAGTTTTCAGCTGAGCAAACAATTCCAATGGTGAATTTCAACAACACCTGCAAATGCTTCTTTGTTTTATAACTCCCTAGTTGGGATAACTAATGATCAAAGCATAAATTCAATGACGATTTTGTGACTGTCTTAGCAAGTTCTAGTGAAAGCATGTCTTATATTGTACTGTGAGAAGGCCTGTTTCCCATGTTCCATTTGAGGTGGAAATGAATCAGTTATGTGAGTTTAGTCAATACAAATTCACCACTGCTGTTCTTTCCAGTGTACTTTAACATTTCTGAGACACCTCGATAGTGAAGTAGAAAGATAGAGCAAAATTTGGACTCAGGGAACAGTTACCAATAAACCAAAAACGCGTGCATAAAAACGTTCTCACGAATTACATCTGATCTGACGATATTCGAACAAGTGGGAAACATTACAAACAACAACGATTCAATTGGGGTTGTGCCTGATATCGTCGCACTGTGTCGTTATTGCAAATTACTTCATATCTACTCTCATTCCACTGACGATGAAATATCCCTGTTCTGCTCACTGAGAACTGAAGTTACGCAAAAAAGTACAAAAAGGACCTGGTGCACAAGACGTTTGGGGACAAAACTGGGCAAGAAAGCATCGTGCGACATTATCGTGTTTACTCAACTGAGCGAAATGGGACATGGAAAAAGTACCGTGCGAAAACGTGATCAGATTATTGTTCTGTGAGAGGATTGAAAGAAACACCCGCATTACAGAATTCAGGGGATGGGTGAAGGCATGTTCATGTATTGCAGCCTGATAATGAAAATAACTAATTCAATTTTGTATAAAAGACCCTTCCGCATTGTGCATAAAAGAACAATGAACATGAACAGAAAGACATAGCAAATAGGTGATTGATCCGCATAAGTATTTTGTGACAAAAGTTCAATAATGCTTTCTACCAATAAATCACGTTTTCGTGCTTGTAGCCACACATCAAGATATATATGGGAGGTGGTTTTAAAATTTTCCGTCTTGGTTGAGTGTAGACCACTACTAAGCGAACGTGTGATATTCGAGTATGTATTCCATTCCCAAATATAAATATCCATGAAGGAGCTCGAGATCAAAGTAAAAACTGACAAAACAGATATTGAGACAGCTTAGTCATTGAAGAAGACCGCTGATAGTTTTGCTTACAAAACCTTCGGTTAGTTATGCGATGATCTTTCGTGAAGTCATCAGGCAGTGTGCGATTTTGTCACAATCTAGTTGGTTGTAGACAAAATGATTTGATGAACTGAGGCTGAAAATGTCTAACTGCTGCTTCCTGTCCTCCCTCAAGGACAAGCATCTGTAACACACTGCTCTGCGTACAGCCAAAAATTATTTTCATTATGGCTTGGAACTGATATATAGATCAGACTACCGTAAGGCGTTTTGAATATCATGCAGATCTTGAAAAGTGAAAAGGAGCTACAAGATGGCATGAAAGAGAAGCATGTCATGACAGCCCTATTTGTGTATTGTGAGTGATAACAAATTTCCCGTTTACTTAAGAGGTAAGATGCCTTGGAGATATTGAAGAAATTTCACATTTGCTTCAAACACATCATATCAAAATAAAAAAATGATCAAAAATCCATTTTGATATACAGTAAGAAATAATTAACTAGGAAGGGGCAAGACAGTGCATTATGCTAATGGGTCCTGGGTTGAATAAATGATGAATAAGGAAAAATTATTCCTACATGCTTCCATTGTATTTTTACTAAGAACAGTAGGAATATCGCCGATTATCTGTAACGGAAAGATGCATGCCTCGTCAAATTTAGCCCAAACGAAATGACGGTGACTGGTTACCACGGCTTCGACTGATGGTCCAAAACGTGATTCTAATTCAGAAGAAGAGTTAGGACAAACCAACTTGAGTAATGACAATTTCATTTATCTGTTTGCGAAAGAATTCAGTTAAATGACCATGTCAGCTGTTCTCACTCCTATAGGGTAACTGATAATCGCGTTCCCACTGGTAGATAAACTGAAGAATTACTGAGACCCTCAAGAATTACTCAAATGCGTTTCGGACAAATGGGTGACTCAGCTAAACTTTTCAGAAGTAGCTAAGCAAAAGAACCCTCAGGATGCTTTACCTCCAATCGGATGAGTTTGAAGCTCATTTGCATGCCAGAATGTTCGATGTGTTTATTAGTAACTATTCACTCTAATCAAGACACCATGGAATCGTTAACCTTTCCATGACAAACACAAATGAGAGACAAATATTGTATGACAGTAAACGATTGCAAATAGAGAACACTTTAAATAGGATACCATGAGTCAGTTATCTAAGATGAATAGAATCAATGACGACACTGTGACGAATGGTGTAGAAGTTTAGTTCTTGTAGATGACCTAGAAGTCTGACCAGATTAGGGGAAAATAACAAGGTATGTGCTGTGCAATTAGCCATTGATGGCTGGCCAGGTCATCAGATTATGGTTTTTTTTCATCATGAAGGTTCAGATGATCGAGTGGATATCTTATCCAACCATAATATCTGACAGCAGATCGTACATGCTTAGGTGGATTTGCGATTCAACTGAACAATTGGAACAACTTCCCCTTAATTGGGACAACTACTGGAGCGTTGTTTTGGTTAAATGAAAAGGGTCACCTTCCATGGCGCTGATCGAGCTAGACTGATGCACTACTGAGTGTGGTTTTGTTTCTTCACAAAACAATCAACAAATATCATAGAACGTAGTAGAGAAACTCCTGTATTTCGCCAGTATTCTTTCTTCTATCACTTTGGTCTGAACTACATAGCATATCGAGAAAACAACTGCAGCACAATAGTTAAAACATAATTGTGTCAATGGCGCACTCGTAAATTTCAGGGAGCACGTACAAATACGTTAGCCAAACAAATAAATCCAAATAAACTTACTATTTTCAGTGGAATAAGAAAATCAGTTTTCAAACCAAAATCCTGTTTAGCTGATTTGCTTGTGTGAAAATACCACGTGGTATACCCAGAGAAATATTTTGGTAGAGAAAAAAGCTTGTGGCAAAATATTCCTGAACAACTTTCCCACTGGAATAAAATTGAATACGTTGGTCCAGTTTACAGTTCAGTCGAAACGTTTTTCGAATATTCATAGCTACCATTCTGTTTAACATTACTATCCCGGAAGAGTTCACTAGTTCATGTGCTTTCCCTCACTTTTAATCAAAGTTTGCAAAGCATATGAAACACTGACTGATAGAGAAGAATATCAGCTTCGAGCGCCCTCAGGTTTCGTCACGTTCTCAGCAAATCTACATCAATGGTACATTCAAGTATTTCCAATTATTTGCGCGCCAGTTATCCAGCCAGTATGACTGAGCAACTGGTTCTAATAATTCATTTGATCTTTCTCCACTTTAAAGGAAAGGAGTCAGTAAATATCACATGAGATTCTCGTGATACAGTTCATCGTGTCAACTGAGAAACCTGTGGATGTAATTTGGCCCGAGCAGGCCGAATCTTATATAGTCAAGAGCGACGTGAAAAAGCAAGCGGATTTACCGCTAAACATACATCACTGTGGCAAAAACAAGTACAGCCTTGTGGTATCGTCACTGTAGGTGATTCGTTAATTACGCAATAACTTGTTTAGTATCAGATGTAACGAAATTGTCAAGGAGAGCATTATATTCGTGATTTGAAAGTGTTATAGTGCAAGGTGCAGAAAAATGTTTCCTGATGAGCACATAGTAAACCGTGGCTGGGAAACAACTAAATTCTCCAAAGTCCCTCTCACTTAGCTCTGCGACCAATATTCTGTTAAGACCGCCTTAAGCGGAAGTCTGTAACTTAATAATTATAATAATATTTATAACCCTAATCCAATAAAGACCTTGTGGAAATCTTCGAACTTTTCCAATGTTCGAAGTGACTAACCCCGTTGGGATTCGGAAACCACGCAGATTTACCACTCAGAATTTAGTTCCCTGTGTGTTCTGCCAAATGAGCTTCGATGCCATACAATACGTAATGTCCTTGAGGCAGTATATTCGAAATATTGAACAGTGTTGTGTAATTTGAGAGGGATTGAGTATGCCCTCACATTTCATTGTATTATCGTTATCGTATTCATGAGGTACAAGGTACTGCGACATAAAAACATGGAATAATGTGTAGTCAGCCGAAATCATGGAATTGTCAAATCATTCCCTCTTCCGTCTGCACGGCTTTTCTTCAGCGATCACACCAAACAACTTGATGTATTTGATACAAACTGAATGCTCTCATAAGGGATTCAAATAGGTAACCCACATGTTTAATATTTGGACACTATCATCCAAATAAATGTGACTAATGATGGCCAAATGCGTGAAAAATCACACTCAGACAAAATACTACTCTGTCTTTTCGCGTTCGTAAAATACGGTTTTCCCAAATGAAACCTGAGCAAATGAATTTTACTGTAATAATGGTAAATTTATTGACACACAAATATACTCAGAAACGATGTTCGCAATAAACTAAGATCCAATCAAATTAGTCCTTTTCCTACCATTCAGGGAAAAATCTACAAGAATAATCCCAAACCACTGAACAAAAAGAACAAAGTCCTTCCTTATCAGTCAGAGCTCATACGTTCACTCCAAAACGTGATCAATCTAGGTATGGTTGAAATCCTGACATAAAGTGCTAATATCTATGCGAAAAGCTGATGAACAGACGATCTACAACTCCTCTGACTAAAAGTTGATTGTAACTGCACCCGATGTATTTTACCATCACAGCGGTGACAACGCACCCGTGACTTATGAACCATACCTTGTTAGTAATGGTGCAACTTTGGAAATACATGTACAACATACGTCAGCCCACTAGTCTGGTCATTTGCAGACTCCCAAATCTTACCAAAAAAGCTTGCTTTTCCGTCAGACTCCGATCAAATATAATCCTTTAGAAGCCTGATATTCAGAAATACTGAAACTCCAAGTGCCTAATGTAGTTCGCAACATACTCAACTATAAAACTAGAAATTATTTGAAAAGAAAAATTGAAAAGTCATGGATTAGTTAGGCCTCGAATATTCGTAGTTCTGGATAAAAATATGATATACAAGAAATCAATTCAAAGTGAATAAGATGTTTTGATTTGCGGAGAGAATCACCCTGCTACCAACGTTCCACTTCATTCCCTTTCGCAATGTCTCGATCCAGTTATTCAATTCTTTCGATTTTCCTTTCTCATTCCATTCGCCTCCCGGACCGAGGTTTAATACGAGTTCAATAGTGTCCTGGACAGAAACAGGTATCGTTCATGATTATTTCTCCGTGGTGGTGGGAGCACGTTTTCATCGATAAATCCAATACGTGCTTGTAATGCAGATAATTTCAAAGCAGATTATGATAAATGCTAGGGAAAAAGGATAGCTTATGTGTGATAACGACTGTCCGTTGAGAAGTGGTTCTTGCATTATCAGTTCGTGCATTAATTTCGAGCAATTTCATAGTATCTCGGTTTCCCATTAGGGCAGCATTCTCAGTTTGTCTCCGGAATGCTAATACAGACGTTTTTATTCGCATCAGAAAATAAACGTAAAACTAAGGTAAACAGATTTATCATACTTAATTCATTCGCCTTCAAACATGAACCATTATGGAGCAGTGTGTTATAACATTTTCGCGCTTATTTTTGAGACAATGAGACTTACATTTAATTGCGTGGATCAATAAGCTGGGACACATGAAAAGGCAATCGACTGCAAAGTAGCCGATTCGTAACATAATCAGATTTCCGTTACCAAGTGGCATTATTTCTTGTTCACATCATGTAAAATACTAGTACTTTCTGTTTCACAAAACACAAACCCAGTCAGGTGAGCATAGTTATGCACAAACAATTGAGCTGCCTTGTTCTCATCAATCAATTTGTTCGAAATCTCATGTTCATTACAATGTCAAGTCAGAAAGAGATGATCAACGGAACTTTGCAGGAGAGAACTCTCAGCGAGACTTGGTCTCTGAAGGACCACGTTAGTAATCACGAATCGAATGATGAAATTCATCAACCGCCTGAACTTTCTGGAAGCACACAGAAGCATGCGTTCACTTAAGAACCTGTGGGTTTCAATAAGCCCAAAGCTTTCTCATTCATAAAATAACGGAAATTGTGGCCAAACGAAGGTGCATATTACAGAGTGCAAATGTATATGAACAATAAAATGTATAGCAGAGTAACCGATGTAATCAAAGAATTATTTATTTACGCAATATTATTCATAATGCAGTGTGAATTTTCACACCATCGAAAACCACGGAAGCTGCCTCATCCTTTTTTGGAATTAGGAGCAGTGCACATCCCTGAGGCCCAACTGGGAATGAAACCCGATATGAACGATGGTGGATCTAAAACAATAATCCCAAGGTTGTGCAAGCTGACTAGCAACGATTTACCGAACATAAAATATAGATAAATCCCAGATAAACTAGGTGCAACATGAGGTTTGTTAGCATTCAGTGACTCATATGACATACTGGGAACATCAAATCACACAAATACACCTGCATTGGAAATAGAGAACCTCGACCACAATCTGTCTTAGCCAATCACCGTCATAATCAGACTTCACCTTCAAGTAAAGTGACGGGTGGCGCACCTTAGTGACCCAACGAGCTATATAAGATGGTTTGTCTCAATCCGAAGATTCAGTCATACCTGTAAGGTCAGTGGGTAAAGAAATGACGAAGTTCAGTTTCCTGGGCCTCCAGGTTATGGGTCGATTTGAGCTGGCAACTCAGTCGGTAAAATCAGTAGAGGGATATTTGATCCAAGCAAATTGGCTTCTACTCAGCCATCCCGCTGCCTTGCAGTCAGGTTCCTGTTAGAACTAAAAGCCTTGCTTGAGAACCTCAGTCGTTCTCCTGCTTATCGGCTGGTCAACCCAACTGTACCTGTCAGCATCTCCCATGAACTGCACGAATACATAGAATTCCCTACTGTATCAATCGTCGAGCAGGATAATCGAGAAAGCGCTACCCATTCAATCTGGTGGGGTGGATAGTGATAGGTGGTTACTGTTCAGGGTTCCGTCTCTCTTTTATTCAACCTTTGTCTTCTGTCCCCAATAGCCTCTCTTTGCCCCTTAACCTGCTCATGATGCTGACAACAAGCCTAGTGCTTGCAGCGGCCTATTGCCAAATAGATTCGCAAATAATCCCGAATCTCATAATTCACACTTTCTCTTGCCTTGTCAGCATTTGGATGTTAGTTTCTTCAATTTGCATACAGGCAACACCCAAAGATTGTCCAAACTCATTCGCGACACCGGTTGGGGAAACACCTCGGTCAGTGAAGTGATACGTCATCGAAATGGAGAATCCATCCATGGCCAGTAGCAGACACTCGGCCGTTGGGCTAAATAATTTGAGAGAGTTTAGCTGACTGCATGATCATGTGGCTACTGTGATGTCAACAAGTGCGATTCCTTGGGGAGAATCAATTGACCCCGACGAACTTCATCCAGTTATTTTCAAACTGGGTAGATGAGCCATGATACCATCACTTACCTACTTGATCCGTGGCATATGAAACGAGGATCGTGCTCCGTTTTCATAAGGTGAATCAATGATTACACCAATTTTCAAGAAAGGAATGCAATATGATTGTAGTAACCATCGTGGGATAAGTTTATTTCTCATAGTCACCATGATGCTAGCCTCGACTTTGCTGTGCCGTTTGATCCTGGCTCACAAGAGGAACATGCACGAACAACAGCCGGACTCCCCTTGAATGGAGAATGTGTCGACCACTCTTTTGCTCTCTGTTAATTACTTGAAACGGGTCACACACACACCGACAATAGTGATTTTCCCCGACTTGAAAGGTGCCTTCGATTCAGTTAACTGAACAGCACTAAATGGTGTTCTTCATCGAAATAATATGCCGCAGATATTCGTGAATATACTCAGGTTATTCCATATTCATAATTCTGGTCGCATATGGGTTTACGGTGAACTAACCAGTCCGTTTGAAACGACCAGTGGTGTTCGATAAATATGTCCTATTCAGACATTCCTGTTCAACTTTTCATCCAGGAGATAAGGACTAGTGTTTTGCCAAATCTTCAGGATGTGGGCATAGCACTAACACTTAGCGTACACTAGATAGACTCGTAAGAGTAATAGCTTTATTCGGCATGCACTTTACACCTTCAAAGTTTAAAGTGACGTTGCAAGACTGGGCGTCAATGGTTTTGAACTTGATGCTCGATGGGGAGGTGCTGACAGTTGTTGACCGCTTCAATTGGCTCGGCAGCAATGTGACGACAGTTGAAAGCACTGTAATAGAAATGGGCACGCAGTTATTGAAAGCCGGAATGACGTACGCTGGACTGAAGCATTTGTGGCATCGAGCTGATATTTCGTTGAAGTTGGAAGGTCGTGTGTACTGTGCCACGGTGTGTTCAGTTTTGTTGTATAGTTGTGAGACATGGAGTCTGCGTGTGGAAGATATTCGTCGCCTGAAGGCTTTCAATGATTGAAGTTTGTATGGTATCGCTAAGATCAGATGGAGTAACCGAGGAAGCAGTGATGATGTCAGAAATGGAGTATTCCACCAAAGTATATCCAGTTTGCTGGACTTCCCATATATCTCACAATCGATTGCGAGCAGTGTGTGGGACTGGTGATAGTTTACTTTTCCGACTGTCCTTTAGATTCCTTGTTTCATGCACAAATCTCAGTTCATTCGGTCAACCCTACACTCAGAAGCACCAAACTCGAGTTTTGCTCTTGTTGACTGAAGCAGGTGTTGCGTATAGCAAACACATGTCTACAGTACCATGCGTTGTTTTCCATTCCTGCCTGGGAGTTAAATGAGTCACAAGGAGATCAGTGGGGAATGTTAAGATGGAGTTGGGTTTCAAAAGATCCTTGAATCAGTTGGCTGGAGACAATGAAGGATATGGCACCGAAGCGTGAACAGCTTATATCACGTTGTCACTTTCTCTCGAATCAAAATTATTGGTCAATGTGACTTTTCACATTCAGGCTGTATGCACTGAGTTGGCTACGAGGGCATTGTTCCCTTCTCACACCCCCGTTAGTCGACTCCAATTTTACAATATATATTCCTCGTTTCAAATAAAACGTGCAACAAGCTGAAGAAGACAATAGACAGTGGAACTTGCCGCGCTGCTACTGCTGCTGCTGACAAAGATGATGATGGTGGTGATGATGATGATGATGATGATGATGATGATGATGATGATGATGATGATGATGATGATGATGATGATGATGATGATGAAGATGATGATGATCATGATCATGATAACAATGATGTTGATGATGATGATTTTGAGTCGGACAATGACAGTGATGATGAATCTGTGGTGCGGTGTAGGAAAGTTTGAATAATGAAGGGATCAGTTCACAAAAGTGACCTTTCTTATTTGATAAGAATCACCGTGATGATAATACAGCACAAAAATTCTCTCAATTCTGTTTCATCGATAGATGATGATACGTTTTATACTCAGTCCACAGGAAACCAGCATGAACCAGCCCCGAACCACGTTATTCCATGTTATATTACAAGTCCTAACTGTAAGCAACATTTTTGGGACTCTTAAGATTCATGTCTTTTAAACACAGTCAATTCTTTCCTGGGACCTAAAAATAACAGAAGTTCGTTGCTAGGATTGTTCTGATGTATGATAGCATTAAACTTCTAATTGGTAATACATCCCTTTACGGCATTGTCAACTTTAGATTAGTTGGAGTCAAAGTGAATAACAAATAAGAAACTTCAAATCCCACTTGGTTTCTTCATGAAATGCCACATACATTTTATCCCAGCAGATCTCCGCAAATAATTCATAAATGGTAACCGGAGTAATATTGAAAACACAAGATAAGTGCTCACGTTTTACGTTTGGAAGATCCAATTATCACGCCATAAAATAATCTATTCAGTCATGCTGCCTTTTGGCACACTTCGCGGTAAGCAGCTCTTTTAAAGGTGCTTACGTAAACTACATAGAAAAGTGGTTACCTAGTCTTTAATCCTAACCAATTCAGGTCTAGTAACGTTATATCTTTTGTCAGAACTTGATTACTACAGGTGCCATTTCATATCTGGTCAGTTCTCCATTTGCCAATTGGCGCACCAACGTTGGCAGTCCAATGTATCTATGATCATCAACTTGTGAGCAATTTCGTGAATAGGTAACCCTTGTTTGAAATTCCTCATAATGGACCTGAGGCGCAAAATTAATAGAAAGGCTCGTAAATACTCACAACTGTGAGCGTTGCATCATAACACGAACAAAATGTTCTGACAGGTAAACAGAAACCGTATTCCATGGAAGAAAGGGATCATCGTGCCATGGATCAAATCGTTGATTTGCGGGTCTGACCATTACCGGTTATGTCAAATGATCATTGGAAAAGTCTCATCTTAGTTTTGAACCTATGTTGAATTTATGTCCGTAAAGTGGACACAGACTGATAAACTGGTTTCGAAAAGTCATGGGTTTGAAGTAAAAGCCTTAATGCCTCAACTGTTGTCAAGTATCGGTGGTATTGCGCTTTTCACTTATACTTGGAGTCAGTGTGGTTTGCTCTAAAAGCGTTTTCTGCGCTCACCCGATACCCGGAATCATTGGAGGGTGCTCAGATCGCACTAGAGATGGATTTTCTCACCTGGCCTGTTTGAGCACAGAGATTGCCTATTGATCAATGATTTCTGGGAATATGAATATGAACTCCTTGTTTCAACTTGAATTACGATCACGTTTTCTTCCGTTTGATTATGTTCAGTAAGGCGGTTTATCCAAATAACCAAGTAGTTCATACCATATTGCATGGACTAGTAGATAACTCACCGGTTCATTGCAAAGCTTTGCCACTTTCTCAACTTTTACAACTGAAATAAAATTTGAGGAATTGTCATCCACTTCCATGTTCAGTAAGAGGATAATTTTGCGAACATTTCAATTGGAGTTCACGAATTCCAGGTAAAAATGACCGTGTTAATGGACCAGGATTCCACAAAGCTACAATCAAAGCATTAATCAGTCCTAGTAGTACTATGTTGTCACGAACGGTGAAACAGGATTAGTTGAAAAAGTGTTCTCAAAAAGCTGCGTGACATTACTCATCTGAGGCTTATCACACATCACTCGTTTACTGGAGAAGTGCACTCCAATGAGCAAAACACTACCAAATGTTATTTGATTTCCTTTGCAAATTCACGGCGAACGTCCTCTATATTGGGAGCAGTTATAATTCCAAATATCGTTTTATCAGATTTTTGTCCAGGTATTTCGTGTGTTAACCTACAGCAAATTCTTTCCGTGAGAAAATTCTCGAAAATGATCTGATAAAGTACACATCTTTGAATGGCAAAATTGTGCTCAATAAATGTACGAGACCTGTAATTTTGAAAGACCGGGTTATGTGATACATATCATTCCCACACAGATAAACCTCTGAAAACGATTGAGTAATCCGCGTTCAAAATATAAAAATATGTGAACATCTAAATGCCTACACTAACTCGAAAGTATGGTGACATTTGTATTTGTGACAGACTGGAACGTGAACTACAAAACAATCTAAAACATTTGATCAGTACAGTTTTAGGGTGTGGTAAACAGTAAGAGAAAATGAAGATATCCCGAAAAATAGAGAACATTTTGGACATGTTTTCAGAGGCACCACTGCTGCGCTTATACAGAGGGCTGTTTCCAAGAAGACAACGAGCCGATCACTGGTAAGTGATTGTGCACAACAACCGGAAGTGCAGAAAGCATCCTTTGGATATGGCTTGGTGAAGAGACTCCAAAACATTGAGTAGTGTAACTAAACGGGCTCATCATCGTGTACAGAAATGACAATACTCAGAATGAAACTAAGCTAAATTTTCTAACAAGACTTTTAGGTCCACTCTTTATTATCAACTTTAACCGTATCATTTTTTATCACAACAAGTTTTACAATAACTGGCACTAGAATCCGGCAAATTCTACGTCGCCACCATTTCATCCGGATGGACTGTTCAGTTTTCATCTGCAAATTAAATGAAAATAAATTGATCTATGCATTGACTAACCATGGTTTGATTCGAATCCACATATGGAATTCATCCACACTCTACTGCCAACTGAATCCTACCCGGTGAACTAAAAGAACAGTTTGTAGATTCATGAAAACGTAGAGAAGACAAAAGTCGCTTGATACAAATACTTCCTTTACTCTTGTCTACGTCATTCGTACAACATTTCAATCTATATATTACACAATTAGAAAAATACCACAAAGGCATGGGCTCCCATGAAGGCTTTAAACTGACTTTGTAGGAGGGAGGAGGCATCCATTCAGTTAGTCTAAGGTAAACAAACTTGTTTTGTCAAACATTTTTGAGCCGAAAAAGCAGCCTGATTCATCATGATAAGCATAGGTTCGCGGAATGCCGGCTACTTCAACTTGAGGTTGCTTAACTTCATTCTGAAGGAATGGGTCAGGTTTGCCTGATGGAAAGAAGGGTTTTATAATTGAACAAGTCTTAAATTTGACATCTTCCTCTGCGGGCTCATTGGGTTGAGTCAGTGATTTAGGCAACAATCCAGGTATATGCTCCGAGGCTCGTAGAACCAAGCAGTCATCAGCTCTGTGAATCTATCAGTCAACGCAACTGTATGTAAACAGACGGGATATGTGCAAGTCTGTCCGAGTGATTTTTGATGCTAAACATTTGGGTCGTCTGTGATAGCACCGCTGTGTTCGAGTGCCTCATCACTGACTCAAGATTTATATTTGTTAGAATAAATAGATAGTCTCTTCTAAATGGTAAAACAATATAAAACGTGTTTGTCAACTACAGCTCGTATTTCCCATGCTTTTCACGGCTTCGGTATTGTCCAGTGAACTTTTCGGGATAACCGTTGGCCAGCATTGCTCTTTCTTAGAAATCCTTTTCATGTTTGACTTGCTCCTTGGTGCAGATTTTCTGCGTTGCAGTAAACCTACCGAGTTCTAAATAGGAACCACTCCAATTTGCTTTGTGATTAGTATGGCACTGTAGCGTTCCATCCAGATGTCTGGGTATTATAATCCCTAAGAAGGGCAGACGAATGGCACGTTATTCGTAAGTAACGGATATTATGTAGGACGGAGTTTATAATGTGAATGAAAGAAACAGAACCTTTACCCTTCGAGAATGAATAAATACCGTCTTATCATTTGTAAGGAGAAAATAGTGAAATTTTATCACGGAGTTGTCACTCGATCATTCCTGAGAATATGCCTGCCAGGATCGGAACCGGAACACTTCCCAACGGCTACACCAACATGGAGTTTACAAGTTTTCCATTTCAAAATATAAGGGCCATTCGCTGTGCATAGAATAATCATGTCCTTCATCTATTCAACAAGGATGGGTAGTGAAAAGTTATGCCAATGAATAAAACCAAACAAGTAAATAACTGTCTCCCGAAAAAGCACTTCAGTGAAAAGGGAACACTCCATGTCAATCGAATACATTTTATCGCAACTCAAAAAAATTGTGTCTTATGTGTCTGAGAGTCCAAATGAGTTCTGTTGACCGAATGGTGTCAAACATTTCTGAATGGAGGCAAGGATCTAAGCAAGCCAGTATGCGAATTTGTTATATGATGAGTTCTGGATACGTAACAGACGTCTCCCACCCGTACTATAACACAGTGGAAGTTTGAAACCAACCTGATTCCACTGCAATACTGTTCCCACTGTAAACTGAAATGTTACATGTCCGGTTAAGACAAGAACAAACGAAATGCTTCGTCCCGCGATTTACGTCTTCTTTCTCTCCTCATGAACTGGATCAAAGAGACCCAATGCTTTAAATAGGATTACTGAAAACCATTTTGTAAGATAAAACTGGTGCATTGTAATTTCACGAACTCTAAGAGAACGTTCCTGTGAATAAGGTGGTCTCCAAAGACCAGATATGTAGGTATTGGTTCGTATCTGCAAACAATGCACGGGGATGTGGGACAATTCACACACGAGTTTATTGTCATTGAACAAAATTCCTCTACTCTAAAACAAGCCAAATGATCAAAAACCATTTCACTATTTCACGAAATTGATGAAAGCAGTTGTGGATCAAGCTGAAGGAAGGTGTCTCGTAATACGTTTCCATTGTTTTTGAACTATGAATTCATTTATCCTGACCAGCTTCTGTGAAATAGTGACTTGCTAAATCAAGCTGTTTCAAAATGGTTTGGTAATGTTCAACAAGTATTAAGTGGAATATATTTGTTTATCCGGTCTAATGTGTGCGGGGAATTCCATGAGATATGTCGAAGTACTTTTGTTCAACAGACGGCACAGAACTGTCAATTCATTAGCACAATTTCCAGAAATATAATGCTGTTGTATTATTAACAGACATCCTGAAAACCCCAAAATTTCCTTGAACTCATCAAGGAACATAATCAAAATAGGTCATTTTATAGTCAGATTATTCCCTCAAATTTCCATGCCATGGATTTCACCGAACTACAGAAAGCCAAACACAACGTGCCATCAGATTCTTCATCGTTCAACGTAACACGTGAAACTTTCTATCATTTTGTACCAATGACTGTTTTAAAGAAAACGGTGTGGAGGTCGGTAGCAATTAACCATTGTCCATCCCAATTCCCTGATACGTATCTCCTAAGTCCACATTGGTGACGCTAATTGGATTGTGCACCCGTCTAGTCAAAGTTCATCTTGTTTCGAGAGTGTATAGTTCAATACACTGAAAAGATTTTTTGTAATATTTGTTACTTATTCCCCATGGAACATCGTTTACTAGTCCATTCTATCAAAACTCGTCTCATCGATGGTAGTGAACCCTGGGATGACAGGTGCACGAAATCGTGCCATATTAGTTCAATCTCATTCAATGATATTCCACGCGTGGCACATTCGTTACAGAACTACAATTCAGCCCATATAGTCTGTAATAAGCCATATTCAGAATCGGGGTTCCGAATTCTTCAGCATTATTAAAGGAAAAGATAGACTACAGACGTTCCAATTTGTCCCTCTAGTAAGGAATTGACCGCCAGGTGACACTGATATCAAAATCTGTGTTACATTCTAAGAGAGAAGTGACGGCAACGGACCCTCTGTGCATTTCGGAAACGTGTTCAGTTCGAAGAAGCCAACACACTTGCTACCCTTATTGGTTTTCTCTCATTCCAAAAGTTTTCTAACATATTCCCGAGTATCATACTTTAGACCAGGCCATTTTAACCCTCCACTTTCTAGATGTCCACCCCAAAGATGTTCTCGTCAAAAGTGAATGAGAGATTGAGGAAATTACTGACCATTTGGTCAAAGCAATTGAATATAAACAAAGGGCTGTGAATTTTGTCCTGTACTTGATGCAAATGTTATGAAGATATAATGCTTAATGCACACATTATCGATCTTAGATGAAGCTCCATTCTGCAGATAGGGAAGACAAGGGATTCTCCTACAGTGAGAGGATCTATTTAAAATTCCAAACCTTTGAGAATAAAACATGAAATGGTCTAACAAGCTATATCTCACCCTCTTTAAACAGGACTCGTAAAGGTTGTCTGAACCGGGTGCTTTATGAATTCATAGGACTTGGACGTTCCTGTGGATCTCCATCTCGGTAGATGGATCTGTCAAAACAGACTACTGGACGTGTGATGGGAGATATACCAGAGGGGTAGGCTCTGAGGTCCAGCCAAATTGTTGTATAAGGTGATCAGCGCAGAGTTCAAAATCCGCTGCTGAATTTGAATTGGCAAATCATCAGCTTCACAGATCATTTATCTTACTCCTGGTGGCTTTTTCCTGAATATCCGAAGAAAACATGAAAAATTTCAGCGATTTTTAGTGGCGGCAAGAAGGTACATCTCTGATTCAAGTTGCAATCAACTTTTGCGATCCACAACAGATTTGCCTCAAGTGCACTTCTTTTCACATACTATGTTTTTTCACTCAAATCTTTTCGGAACCAACTGGTGTGCTTCGAAAAAGGAAATAGATTCAGTGGAAATCCAGGATTTTGCGGCACGATACGACAGGTCAAAATCTGGTGGGCCAATGGAATGGAAAGCAATCATAAAAGGGGACCAGTGATAATTTATTTATGTGTACCATTTCTACTCGTTCGTTTGGAATACAAAAAAGCGAGATGGATGGGAAGGCTTATAGCAATCTCGCCGTCACTGCAGGTTCGCAGCAACATATCTTGTCATTTACGAGACCAATGTCCACTCCAGCATGATCATGAACCATAGCCTCATCATCCTTCACAAGACGGTGATGAAATTTTTTCGAGGTCTTCAATCAGACGATCTTATTGGAGTATTGAATGTGGGTCACTTAGTAGCAAGACATAGATTGTAAAGGACCCAAGCTTCCGAGCTGAACTCACCTGATATCCCATACGCATCGACATTTGCAGGGTGAGCCTCTCTAGTTTGAATGGGCATCGAAGACGAAGCAGGGCATAGGCCGGTGGTAGACGAATTGGTGTGACAACCAGTACAGGAAGTACGGGAGAGTTCACAGCCAGGATTTCCACCATAAGCACTACATCTTTTATGGACGACAGAAACTCCCTTTCCGTTATGGAAGAAGAAGATGAAATATAAAGAAGGCTGAGATGTGCAAGGCGAGAGAATTGTCTTGTGAGTGTATAAATGAAGATTCAGTCAAAACGTAATATATATCTATCTTAGCTGAGTTCATTGTGGCTGTCATACTACTCGGTCGTTCAGTTGAGAGAGGGCCTCTTCATTCGAGGATGGGTTTCTAGCTTTTGCGTAGCCAAGCACATTCTGCAAGTCAACAGCATCGGTTTAGGTGAGCAGATAGCCATTTGAATGGTTTATTATCCTCTTCTGGGAAAACGTGGTGGGTTAGGGGAATACGACAAGGAGCTTTGGCTTTATCTAGCACTGTTTGTGAACTCCTGTGCTGTTTTGGAGCAGTGGGTGTTTTGCCAAGCGGCCACACAGCTCCGTATTTTGGGCTCAAACAAATCGCTCTACCCAGGATGCTTTTTGCATACAGATCGGGAAACGAAGTCATTTTAAACGTGTATTTAGACTTGTCGGCTAACCGTTGACATAATTCTGAAAGTCAAAGGTGTCACACATACATTTGTCTGTATAGATAACGTGACCTTATGATCTATGATCATGGAAGACCACAAGTAAAACCTTCGGATTTTCTCCATAGCCACTACGAAATGCGGGGACACATTCAGTCCTGATAAAATGGTGCTGACCGCCAATTAATCCCAGTTTTTGGTTATCTGGTATCGCATCGAGAAATGAGACCTGTCCCACAACGAATGAAGTTCCCGTGGGAGATTCTACCAATAAAAGATACAGAGTCTCTTGATCGCGTTCTTTGTATGCTTTTCTACTACTAGCAGTGGATACTAATATTCTCCGTTGATATCAGTCCGTCTGTGCAAAGCAAATTTCATCCAAGTGGAATGCATATTTCGTCTCCTCAAGAATGACACTGAGAGCGCTATGGCTGTATCACTGGACCACATTGCTCCTTCAATGGTTGAAACGGATGCATCGGATGTCACACTAGCCACATTATTGATTCAGTATGGTCGTACTATAGCATTCAATATCATCTCAACAGATAGCTGGAGAAAGGAAGCATATACAACGTTTGCGATACTTTGTAACTATTGGGATTATTCTCCAGGCTATCACTTCAAACTTATCACGATCCAGCTGTTCGTTGCCCTAATGTACGACTGAAGACAGATGAGAAAAATTATGAACGAGGACATACACTATCAGATATTCTAACTAAACGACTACAGCACTAACGTCACCCTCTCGCTGAAACAACGAATTGTCAATCTGGATTTCCCCAATGATCCACCACGTGCGACCTGAGGGCGTGCCACTCTACTAACTGCCTACCAGCAGGCATATGGAAACGATGCTACTATTTCAAAGACTGAACCATGATTTGAAAATATGCCTGCCTTCGACGACTCGAAGTCGATGCATTCAAGGTATCGTTGGTAAATACTCGCCCTTTCTTTCTTTCCTGTACAGTTGTATATTGCTCTACTATTTTGTCTGTCTGTATTAGTTATTCAACGTATCCGGAAGACCGGCATACGCACACTCGAATCGAAGGACGAATGTTATCTCAACCGCACTTTATGGGTACCTGCAAACAAGTAATGTAGATTTCAGTCGCAGAACTGCGTACAACAGAAACCTCTGGACCCGAAGGAATGGATTTCGTCTTAGCACTTGGTCCGCCGACTGAAGAAGTCAAACTTGTTAGTTGCAATTCACGCGATGCCCGCAATAACTTGCTTAATGACACAGAAGAAAACGCTTTTATAAGACCACTGGTTCTGACAAGTAACTGCCAAGTGAAAGAATGAGAGCCATTTTCGCTCTAAGAAATTCGTTCTAAGACAACGCAGATGAGCAAATATTCTCATAAAGACGAGAAAGACCCTAGGCATTGTTCATACTGGACGGCTGAATTAGTCAGTTTGTGATTTTTGTTGAGAAAAATCTATAAATCAAATCGATATTTTCTATTCACGTGACTCTTTTATGAATTCCTCAGCAGACATGTGTCCATACTTCCATCGGGTGGATCTCACTGGGATATTTCCCATTTTTCTCAATTCTACCCGTACAACTTTATAAAACCTAAACCATTCTCCTGTCCAAAGATGGAAACAGTAGGCACATCTGAAATGATTTCAATACAGAGATACTTCGAAATATGATTTCCTCACGAGTATTCGGAGCAAATTTGAAGTAACAGCCCAACGTTAGGGTGTGCGAAAATGAAATGAATCTCTGAGCGCTACAGAAACAAGTATTTTTGGCGCAACAACAACGTGGAGAAAGTTAGTTCAGACCATTTTTGAGATGAGAATTTCATTTAGGAATTATAAGCGAAACATTTGAAATTTGAGGAAATACAAAATAGTAGACTGATGGTCATGTATCTACCACACATGATTCCTCACTGGGAGCATATGACGAGTAATTCATGTTCATGAATAATTATATAATCTTTCATTATTTTATCCAAATGAAACTAATTTTACCGCAGAAAATGTGTCTGCTTGTTATGATCTTTGTAATGACTAATCATAAACCTATCAGTAAAGAATTATGAAGAGGAAATTATCAATTATGTAGAGGCGTGAATGAAAATGATCCTCGCAATGAGTTTCCAGTATTGATAAACATTTTGTCGTCGCTTTTATGATTGCTTCCAGCACAAACCAGAAGGCTACAGAGGAATTATCTACTGAATGGAATGCGAAGTTCCCCTTGCAGATTGCGAACAAAAATCACTTTATTGAAAACGAAATGTAGATCAGTATTTTCTTGCACATTTCAAGCCCATTTCGACTAGCTCACTTGTCACGTACAGTATGTTTGAGCATTGGAAACTAACTACATATCATTTATTCTATGGTGCTTGAAATTTGGTAATTTGTTAGTATTGTGATCATTCCCATGAACGAAGAACGAGTGAACCATTTTTAGTTGAACGTTGTATAGAAAGTATTCATATCGTGGGGTTTCGAAGTTTCAGCTGACAGTGAGTTACTACAGAATTTGGTATTTTAACTGAGTCGAAATTTCACACTGGAGTCCAAGCTATGAATGTGTGCTTTGCCCTGAACTCCTGTGCTATCAACATTTATGACCTAATGAGTTTGTGTGTGCTGATCCAGGATTCCCTAAACTCAAGCAATCATGCAAGTTCATGGAACAGGCTGAATAATCCGGTTTTGCCTTTTATCCCGGCGCATCCCCGAATGCCGTACCTTTTGATGAATTCTCCCGTTTGACACCAATATATCATCAAAAGGGTTGGTATTCAACAAGCTTAACCCAGAAGCAATCCTACAGACTTTTGTCTTCCCCGTATGACTATGAGAGTGAGGTTATAACAGAGGACAGTGCTGTAATTGTCAGATGAATTTCAATTTGCCTACCGATCGACCATGTGTCTGTTTCTTGCTAAGCGATCCAAAATAAATGCAGCACGAAGTTTGGGTCACCACTTTGTTTCACAGCTTAGTAAATAGTTCCTGGTTGATGACAGGATCACTGGAGGAGGAAATTCGAGTTTTGTTCGACAGCTGTAAGCTAGTTCCGCAAGCAATCCGTTTTCTACAGTAGTGGGGAAAAGTACATCGGAAAGAGAGAATTTATTGAAATCAGTAAAAAAGAGAGACGGGGAGAGAAAAAATGCTGAGCAAAAAAATAAGGCATGCTTATTTATGGCAGACATTTCTCGGAATCTCCTTGTGAACAAAAACAATTTTCGTGAACCACTAGGACTAGTGACAAATCAACGTATTTCTGACCAAATAATTATACATCCATCTCAATATACTATGGTTCGGTTTGTCACGGAAACGTTTATTTCCCATTCCCGTTTCTGTTTCACATTAGCCCAGGTATTTGCCTCGGTCAAGGAATGACTCACATCAACTCAATGTCTCATCAACAACAGTAAAGATAAGCAGAGTTGTCTCCGTTTCTAATCATACTCAGCATACTGCTTGTTTAACGGGGATGGTCGGAACATTTGTTTGCTTTTCAAGTGAGATTCAGAGTTCTTAAAAAAATAAACGCTGGCTCAATAGTTGACTGGTTATCACTCAACCCAGTAGGGCATGCTTCCAAGAATCTATGGAGAAGCTGACTGTTTATTCGTTCGTCACATATTTCCGTGTCCTTTTGTTTTCTACGTTTTCTGTGTTTGCAATGCTCCTGAGTACAACACTCCTTTGTAGTACAGACGTCTAAATGTACACGAGCTATATCCTGCACAACACAAAATAGTCGTCAATAAGTCATTTTCGTGAGCAACCTCGGTTTCTTATTTGGACTGTAGTGGAATTTATTCGGCCAGTAACCTGGCTGTAATTATTACACGTTTAAGCGTTCTCAAAGTGGACCTCAGCACTTTTCCGTCCATCATCTTGATTAATTTTGCAAGCAAAACTGAACTGAACTGAATTGAAGACCGTGGTTAAAATTAGACATTTTGTACCCACGTTTCTTCATCGAGAACTGGGAATAGCTGTGAGCTAGTTCTGTGCCACAAATCTCATATTCAATTCTATTGCGCACGCATTTTCTAACTAATCACTGAACTACACTACTCCACTAGTGTTCCACTCACGAATTTCACCTTCGAGTATTTTGGCATTGCCCTAATTAGTTAATGCACCTATATGGACTTGGCAGTAAACTACCTATCCACAATGTAGATCCAATGTTTCCATATTTAGATAGTGGTTGTCTGGTTTACATATTCATTTGACGAGAAAATCTTGATACTTGGGTTTCTTTTAACCGATCATCCCAATGATCAAAAGCGCTAGACATTGTTTTCAGTTTCGCCAATGTAAAATCGCATTACAGAGCCTTCCGGCACTTGTAATTATTCTGCATGTTTGGTGCACATTTTGACTTCACCTTTACTGCTTGCAGTGCGCGAGACTGTATTCGTTCAAGTTCAAGACATTGCGTTCGAGAGCTGAATCGATGAAAGACCTCCCTATTGGCTGACCCGAAATAACCAGACCCACACATCACTTTAATTGACCAAGGGTTTCTGATTCATCAATTCATCACCATTATAGCACATTGCACAGTGCGCATGTGATATTCAGTGCTGATGGGGCTCATTTTCGGCTATCTCCATCTTCTCACTCACGTCCTTATCTGATATGTTCATTCTGCAGTTTTCTTCGTGTGGACGATACCTCTAAAGTCTTGAACTTTATGTTATGATCGGGTTAATCAATAGGGTTCTAACATACCTTAGTCAACTAACGGTTGAAAAACAGATGGAAACAGGAAAATGGAAAGGACTACTTCAGTGATGAAAATTCTGCCGGGAATTCAAAAACCGGAGCCTGCTTGCTGCGATCTCTTCGGGTTCACCAATATTGTCCACAGAGCTAACGAGACGAATGGTGTAGAGACGCAGTAGACAACTGCAGTCGCGAGTCGAATGGTGTTTCACTAGTAGTCAGATCATGTGTGTGGGACATGCATGCCGCAAAAATCACTATGCAGGGTTTCCTTAAAATGAGTCACATATGAATAGGAATTACCACACTACCATAAAACCGAAAATACGATGAAAGTTTGCTGTGGGGAAGGCAACTACCTTCTGCAGTAAAATCACAGATCCTCGTCTGTATGTTGTGGTCCTTCAAAAAATACCCAGTACCTCGAAGATGTTCATACATAATTATCTGAAGCTTCAAGGAATACTTTGGAAACCAAGGACGGCTTCATTTCTTCTGTTGAGAAGCCATCCAAGCAGTTACGTCCACGGTTCTAGTACTTCCTTCGAAAGAATAAGAACATAATTCATTATCATGACTATTTCTATTATTATTAGGACTGTTTAAAAGCACAAGCACAAACATGTTTCTCAGTCCACGGTTTCAATCGTTTTTCATGAGTTATAATAAACCATAATTATATTCAAAAGCTTTTTGTCAGTCTTGGATTCAAAAACGGATTGAAATGATAAGGCTTGTAGGATTATGACGGGTTTAACCTCAAGCAGACTTTTGTCGATGAGGCAATATTGAATCAAGCGTGATTCACCAAACCAGGCTCACGTTATTTTGAAGCGAGTACGATTTCCATTTAAAACAGCATCTGAACTCCTCACACATTTCTCTCGTATATTTTCATTACTTGAAACAGTGACTGCATAATGTGCAAACATTTACAATACAATAAATAAAATAAATATAATGCAATAAGAAAGCAGAAAACTCGAATCAGCTGGACATTGGAATTTAGCTCCGTAATTTGATATTATCCATTAGCAAAATTTCTATTTAGAACTAAGGGCCTTCCGTAGCGAATATTCTTAGGTACCAGATGTGTGACGACAATCCTAAAGATACAAACTTATCCTTACCATTCTTTCATTCTGACCTATTTTTGGGGCACAACCCGGTGGTCAGCAGTGAAGAAATCCAAAGTGGAGATACAATTTCATCCGTTTCGGCTCTGTACGTGTAGTGATAACCAAGGTGTGATAACTCAGTCCAGTTCAGTTGTTTTGCTTAACGTGTAATAACATGCCGAGTGACTGCGGACGACGAGGCTAAGCTCGCGTAAAACTATTTATGAGCTGAGACCAATTTGTAATTTATACTCTTCGCATCAAAATGCATATTGTCGGATGTGAACACATGCAAAGAAACCATGCACTTTTTATCCAACCACAAACACCTTTTTCTCAAGAATAACACTCTGCACTGATGTACAAGAGTGGAACAAAGTGACAAATGTGTCATGTCTTACTTAACATCATTTGATTTACGCAAACTGGAAACATGGCACGTTTTCCCATCTGGCCGGTCAAATGACCCTTTTACGAGTAGATATACGTGAAAGCGAATCTGCTTTATGGCTGTGCTCGCAAGGGATTCGTATTTCACACACGGATAAGAGTCAAACCTTCGCAATCAATGAATGCGTTAAATGTGAACAGCATGGGAAAGGATCAGCCAGTCAGTCAACAGTCAAGTACTTGAGTCTCAGTCCAACATTTTGTATTCAAAGTATTAAATTATTGCATGTTCAAATACCTCCCTAGTCATAAATCCGTCAACTACCTACTTATCACCTGCTGCAAAGATCGGGTCTAAATTGCTGTTCCCTGAAATTTCGTTCTTAGATCTCTGCAAACGCAGGTAGTTGATGAAATTTCCGATCACATATTTGTTAAAATCCATTTTTATCCAGCAGGTTTGACAAATATTGAATTAGAGGAGATTTCTTTGGTGTGCTCCCATGGGGGCTCGTTGGATGTGCACTGCTAATGGCTCCTGACAAAAACAAAACAGTTCTACGTTGCCTTCACGGTTTTCAGTGATTTGCTGAGCGCACAGACTACATGATGAACCACATTACGTAAGAATGGAATAGATTTTTGGTGCTCCATGGTTCACATTTTTGAAATAAGACTTGGCAATGCTTTCGGAATTAGTTTATAAAGAAAATTTTATATATTCTGGTCTCATCTATATACATACACTGAGATGTTCAGTTCCTTGATATGGCCTCAATTTATTCAGGTATGGATTACAGTACCAGTGTGAGGCCTTCATAAAAAGCTAATTTATGTTCATTTCTACTCAACATTCGAACAATTAGGGCAACACTGTTTTGAATAATTTTGCGTGTAATTACCAATCTTCCGACGGATAACTGGCTTCGCATGGGTGAAGCTATAACTCTCAAATCACTTAGTTGTGATTATTGTATAAAACTATTTCACACAGTTTCAAATATTCTATATTTTTCAAGCCAGACGCGGTGTTCTGCACTTTCTTCCCGTACAGTTTCCATTGGTATTTGAATTCTTCTCAGTCGATTCTCAGAGGATCATTGTATTGTATCATTATTTTCCACCCTGTGATAATATCATAATTTACTGACTACACCCGAAATACAAAAATTCCTTTTCAATTCATTCACTAAACAATAAACCGCTTCTGTTGGTAGAAAAACTAATGCCCACAAAATCTGAATTGACGGAGGTGAAGTATAACAGTTTCTAAAAGAATGGTTTCAAAATCGTTCCTTTTGTGCTGATCTAGTGAACCGTATTTTGCGAATAGCATTCTGCCCGATGGCTAACAGGACGGGAATATTGTTGCAATTCCGTTGTGTTCACGCAGCTTGGATAACCGCTACCAATGCATTTCTTCATGCTTATTCTTCCGATTCCTTCACTCACACCAGTAATGTAGACCAACAGTTCTCCTGAATAATTTACCATGAGTACTTGAATTCTGACCATTTGGAATTTTCATTGTTTTATGCGAGGAAAAAATATTCATAGGTTGAACCTTTTGCGCGCATTGCGATTGTCGAGAAAGTGAACAATCTCCGAAAACTATGGTCACTTTGGGGGAAGGAATCTAGGAGAGCTACGATATTCCGACAGGCTCCACTTCCCTTATGCTCACGGTGCTGTACAAAAAGTGTAATTGTCAACCTCGCAGAGGATGGTCTTCAGTTTGGTCACTGACGAAAACCATCAGTGTGTGGTTTACTACACACTGTAAACTAGTCGGCTTGAGTTTGCCGATTCGAGTCGAATGAATCATGTTAACTTCAATCCAACCTAATGGAAAGGTGATGATATTAGCCGAAAAAATGCGTTAGCTAAATTAAGCTGTGAACCATTGTCGGTCAACATTTAACCTTCAATAGACAATACATTGTCAGATAGGACTTGCTGATAGCCATTTTTTCACATTATTGGTGAATAATACACGAAAATGTTTGAAGCAATGGATCAACATCAGTAATAGAAAAAGCAATAAAATCATGAAATTTTCACGTTTTTAGTAACATTCTCGCTCGTATTTCAAACGCTTCTAACTCAGAATTGTTTTGCATATCACTTCAGTGAATTTTGTTATTCTTTATTCATCCGTGGGTGCACTTGAACAACTGCTTTTCATGTACTGCAAGGGCGCAAATCTAGTTTTATTGTGGATATATTTGACTATCGGGTGAGACAGTAACGGAAACCTCACTGGTTTCGTGATTTTCCGTTCACACGTCTAGATTTCGTGGAAAACCTTTATTCAGTTATCTGCAAGTGTTTTGTAGTTGAGAAAACGGATAAACCACAGAGTGTCTGCGTCTACCTGAGACTAATAACTATAGTGAATTTCATAAAGGATCAGCGTACGCATCAATTTAAATACAACGAAGTTGACTTAGGTGGGAGAATCAAACTGCTACTGCGATACGACTGGTAATTTATTATATCTGTAAAACTAAACACTTTGAAACAAAACGGGTTTCTCCCTCCATTTTCCTTTCAAAGTTGTAGATAGCTCAGATGAGTTCTTCATCTGAAGTAATACGAAAACATACATCTGAAACCGTGGAACCTTTCATCTGAAATCCCGTGAACATTTATTTCACCGGTATTCCGCATACAGTTTGCAAGTAGTCGCCTCTTCGTGATTACCTAGTGAATATCCAAACCAAACTCTGATTTCTAATGAATTTCGTCATACATACTTCCTCCCTACGACATCCGTTTTGCCCAAGAATCACAGGACAAAAATGGTTGGTATTCACTCTCATCATTTGAGGCCGAAGTGAAATTCGTTTCCATTTTACCCAATGCAGTTTATACACCTCACACGTAGCTTCAGGCTGTGACATACACATGTCGTATTTCACAATTCCGGTCATCGATATCATTTCCGATAGCGTAATGTTCTAGCGCCAGATCGTTCAGTAGTACCGATTATAAGGCCTTTTTTATGGAATCTTCATTCACCAGCAACAACTTGATTGAACTATACTACCAGATTCGTCTTCATGCACAAATCACGAACAATTGATTTGCATCTATCTCAGACAAATTTTGCATCTCGAAAAATACCGGTGCCCAGAGCAAAAGCCGCACCATAAATGCCAAAACGTCTCCATAAGATTTTATGTTAATTTAGTGCATCTGGGACAAAAGTACACAAAGATGATCGCAAGGCAGCGCAATGATGAAAGGATCATACCACAGCTGAAATTTATGGAGGATGCAGCTGAATTTATTCTACAACCAAAACAGATCTTTCACAAAACCTTAAGAGGCGAATTTCTGTGAAACTGTGTACTCTTTTAGAAGCAAACGGAATATTCTGACCAGCATTCAAATCCACAAGCCCGAGGGAAATCTCAACTTGTCGAACGTCCCGACCACTCATCCTAAACAAAACAAGTACTTCCCTCTTATCCATGCCATCTCAGAACGACTTTGGATAGTTATGTTTTCAAGGAGTTTTCCGATGTGTAAAAAGATTGAGGTATGAAACCTGAGGCATCAATCCCATATTTTCCCCAGCAATCTCATAAATGATGACGTTGATTTTGACGGGAAGTAGTCGACAAACAATCGATAAGCCTAACCCATTCCTAGACCATCAGGCGGAACTAACTAGAGTACTTTAACATGCACATCAAGGGTAAAACGTTATATTCTGGGTTCAGTTGACTGAGGAGGAGAGGAGGCTTTTATCAATTCTGCAATCGAACCCGTACTGGAGGTTTTCTTAATAATGATGCTCAGAGGAAGCTGGTAGATGACATTAGAAACGTGCTAACCTGCTCCTACATGACGGCTTAATCACCATCAGGACTAGAAATGAGTTAAGAGAGCGAATAATCTGGATTAAGCGGAACATCGTCATAAAAGATCAACAGAGAGAGAGCTTAAGTATATTCTTGAACATTGAAAGTTAGCTAGAGCTGAATGGATTGGTCAGATAACCTGATTTTTCACACAGTTTATTGTGTACATGAACAACACATTTACGTGTGCCACTTGAATTCATTCTGCAAATCACGTGAAGTTTGAGAGTATGTGGCAATGACCAGCCCGGACGAAACTATTTGGAAAACGTTTATTCGCAAACAAAACACTTTTATTTTATTTACAAACATTTGAATTCGAACACGAATTGAGATCACCTGTTGAACTGCTGTTATTGTCACGCTGAGGCTGACCTGATTTCAACCTGCTGTCGCCTAATGTTCTGGAGTTCATTTGTTTTTGCTGTTTGAATCTAACCCCATAAGAGATAGAAGAACGCTTCTTATATCATGGTCTGGCATAGTGCCAAGATGTTACACTCAAGCTCGTGAGCATAGATCCCAAGGCTCGATATTCGTGTATTTCATTAGATAGCTATTAGGTTTTCCTAGCAGGTTGAACAGAACGCACGATTTGTGTACATTCATGTGCACGGGGAATGATGTGCTTAGTTGGACACATCGAAACTTGATTTCCCCCTCCGCTACATTAAATGTCACTGATTCACAAAGGTAACATTTAGGCAGGACAAGACGTAAGTCAAATATGTCCGTTTATCTGACAAGGCAAAACGGGTTTGGTATTCGGAGAAATTACTGGTAATCTTGGGAGTCAATCTAGCAGAAAAAATCCAACAATTGTAGGCATATCACCAACCACTTTTCCATACAGCCACTATCGGATAGTTCCCGGAAATAATGAAACATGAAACACAAAAGAAATTGGGGTACCTGTCTTCACAATTTGCAGAGAAGCTTACATAGATCTGGGACGAAAAATGATGGTGATTCCTGAACAGTGGAACTATCGATACAGCCAAATTATTGTCCAGTTCTAATGAATACATGAATCCTCAGTCCCATACATCGAACACTGCTCTATCTTACCCGTGAAGGTTTGGCATCCACTTGCCTCGTAAAAAAGTTTGATTATCTCATAAGCTACCAAAAAAACGAAGACATTATTACCAAGACGATGCGATAAAACTACTGAGCATGGCACTTTCAATCAAAGGCCAACAAGTATCAATAATTCATCCTCAGATCTCACTGGCCATGTAACAGGTATCGGCTGAAACTAGCACATGTTTGAAACTCAAATAGAAATGTATCCAATGAAATATAATACACATTGGCAGCTTAAGGTAAAACTGCATCCGTGTTGGGCAGCAGTTCCACAGAGAATGACCGGCCCACGTCAAGCGGTTATTATCGGGAACTTTTAAATAAAGACCGTTGTTCGATTCCCATCACTGACGGATGCATCCTCATTTTGTGGTCTTTCAAAGACCGCTCTCTCCTGTCTGATTTGTCATGCTTTGCATCATAATACAACAGGAAAATTAGTAGTGCAATATTTTCCAATGGTTCCATAAGTAAAGTTTTGCCCGTAAATGTTAGCTACGAATAAAAGCCGTGTTTGGCTGGTTTTGAAAAGCAACATATATCACATTTTGCTTCTACATCTGGATTTACTATGGAAATATTATAGATTAGAATTTGCAGGCCTAGTGGCGACGACAAAATATGATTCAAAATAAAAATTGCACTTTCTTGTTCAACTGAATCCACAAAACCAAACTAAATCTGTTGCAGATCTCGCCCAGTCTTACCGGTGGGTCGTGTTTCGCACCTTTTGAGAGAAAAACAAGCTATTTTAAAAGCTTTTTTCAAATGATGCCCTAAATTGCATGAAAGCACATGGTTCACACATGTATAGTCTCCGATGTAATATTGTCTATCCGGGAAGGCTTGATTTTTTCAACTGCTTGAGAATTACACCTTGCTGTTCGATCTACCTAAATTTAGATCATCGTTATAGAAGGCAGGACTGTCGGTTTTCTTCTAAGATTTGTTCCAGATATTCGGTTAATTAAATGTACATGCTGTCATACGATGAGTGAATATCTCTGGACCCCGAGTGAAGAAATCGCTCACTGAGTCTCCTCTGGAGTGTAGCAGTATTCGAAGTCCTTTCGACTATCCGGCAGGCATTGAAGGCTTCCTCGCAGCAGACCTTTCTGGGTAATTATTTTATAGTAAAATACTTTCAAGACAATGTACCTTTTCAAGAATGTTGTTTCAAAATAAAATTTTACTGTTCCGATTTATCAGGAACAACAGATTTCCGTCTGGTTTTCGACGGAAGACAACTGGAGACTAGAGTATACTGACCGGTTCGCATGAAACTCCGTAACTCTGATCGACTGAGTATTTTTCTTATTCGGTCTTGATCGGTTTGATTTAATAAATTGGGATCCAATATCTCTGTGTGATTGTGGCGTCATGCTGGGCGAGTCCAGGACCTGGATCATAAGACCCCGCAACATATATATATATATATATATATATATATATATATATATATATATATATATATATATATATATATATATATATATATATATATATATATATATATATATATATATATATATATATACTTAACCAAGTATGCTAGCTATAAGTCATTTGCATATCAGTAGTACATAGACATGCCTTTCATGCACTAACAGTAGCTGCCTCGGCCTGGATTCAATACTGTTTCGAATCGTTGAGTAACTCAGTCACGTGACTGCCTTTGTTTGATTCCGAACCGAAGTCATCTTAGCCCGCATTACATTTTGTCCTGCCCTCGTTGCCTTTTCAAAACTATAGCCGTTTTATTATTTCCAAACCACCCAGCAATGATCTCGAAACATTCACCATTTTTATTTGATAAGAAAACTGAGTGCCTCGTACATGAAACTGTTTGGGCCAGATAGTAGGAGTTTCAAAGACAAGCTTGCTCCCTACTTTCTCCTTGTGAGTGCCACCACAGTAATGTTCAGCGTATAAGAATTGTTAGATCAAAAAGCGATAAAGAAAATTTATGAAGAACTTTTTCATCTTACACACTCGTGGTATCATGTATCAGGGTCAATTCCGAAATGAAGTTTCATGCAGAGTGAAATCCGAACATGTTGTATGTCGTATAGAAATGCCAACACACTGTTTTGTTATAACCACAGGGTATTTTATTCCATGCTCGTATTTTACGCAGCATTACAACTGAGTGAACCTAATTTTGAAAAGGTCTTCCAAGTAAAGATGTTAGATTTCATTCACTAGTGCATATTGTCTTTTGTCATAACTTCGAAAATCCAAGTGGTTTTTATTACGGTGAACGAGTATCGTAATGTGATCAAATTGGGAGCAACCGTTCATTGTAGAGAGTAACAACTGCTCGATTCTCAGTTTCAGAACAAAGAAGGAAAGTCCAACATACGAACTTCCGCTTTGGATGTGCGTATCATCTGCGTTTTTTTCATATTATCATTCAAGCAAATATAGTTTGGATAAAACATAGTGACGGAAAAAACGCAAAAGGTGCATGATATGACATTTTTTGAAACCTACGAGACGAAATTCGTTCACAGTGAGCCGATCCAAGTTGGCCACAACAATATTATTTATCGCAATAATGTGGCAAAGGCATGGAAGAAAAACTCGCCTTCAAGTATGAATATCCTGAAAAACCATCTGAATCGACTTCATTGCTTGAAACTGTGAACAACAGACGGAAATATCAGACACTTACCGGCGTGCGTTGGAGCAGTTGTTACGACCACTTGGTCGCCCTACATTTTGGAAAATGAGCCAACTCATTAAGATGACTTCAATGAACTAATGCGTGATACTGGACAATTCCAGTCCGATTTCAGGAAATCACATTGTCTATCAACCGTCGCTTACAACGAGGATTTGACCATCTTGCTATTCAAATAAAATGGTGGAGTAATTGATAATAGCAACAAAGCACCAAATTTCACAGCCATGAACCTCTGAAATTGATCAGTAAACTGGAACAAAACTAGAAAATTATTCAACAGCATGCTCAAACTCACGGAGCATTTGAAATATGGTTTAAAGTACAAAGTGTCTGACTGTGTATTTCACATATCGTATTATTTTGAATGCAACCATCGCCAGTTGCAATAAACCGACGAACGGTGTACGGTAGAACACTCCATATTTTTCCGCTTTGGAAAATTATAAATAAACACATCTATTGATGCAGTAGACAATAAACGTTTATAATGTTTACTATAAATTCTTAATAAATATCCTGTTGCTAAGCCTGGGATACCCATGGTGAGTTATCCCATCCGGTACTTTCAAAAAGGATGCTGTTTTGTACAGGACATTTGAGAAACCTAGAACCATTCGCACAACAGAGAATGAAATCTGTTGTTGGATTATGATTAAAAACATTTACCCGATGGATTCTGTGTTTGAGAAATGAGACTTAATTTACCATTCATCAGATAAATGACCAGTTTTCCGATTTCACTCCACGTGATCTACCTCCTAATTTTCCAAATGTGTTTGCATTCACGTTACTGCACTTTGCACGAACATGAGATAGCGAAGGATTTGAAGATTTTATCAGGAGAGATTCCTCATCTTTTACTTTCAATGAAAGTTAAATTGGATCTGCTTGGAATCACTGGTCTGTCTTACACGAAAGAGTAAATGCCAGAGAAACACATTCGCACAGAGTAACAGGGAAGGAATTTAATATTTTCGATGCCTGAACAGCCCAGCTGATTGCGGTTCATGCTGGTGGTCTTTTTGAATTCACCTGTAGCGAGATATATTGGTTTGAGTTGAAGGCAGTCAAATCTCATTCATGAATTCTCAGCCGAGGCTGTTACATTTCACACAAAATATCTCAATTGGAAAACAAATTTGGTGACTGCCGGGCAGCTGACCAGATCATATAGCACTGTAGATGTGGACTTTGTCAACGGAGAACTCAAATGCAAGCAGATTGCTTTGTCAAAATAAATAAAGTAGAGAAGAGATGAAACGATTAGAGAGGAATTATTGCCGCCAAGCTAAAGATTTTCTTTCCAAATATTCAAATAACGAAATGATGATTTAGTTGCAATGGAGAATCCAAAGATTGGAGTAGAATTTCCAATTGCCATGAAGTGCTAATCGCTGAGCTTGGCGTTTAGATCGCAAACCAGGTTTTAATGAGTTTGCCATTCTTGGATTGAAAAATACCACCGGTTGGGTTTGGAGCTGTGAACAGAAGAAAAATTATCCCAACTATCAAATTTCTTGATTTGAGACGCCGGGTTTGTCACGGAAACTCCTACTGACGAGCAACATAATTAGATGTTCACTGTAACTCTGGAAGTTACTGCCTCATAAACAGCTAGCAAGTGTGTTAAGTGCTGGTCTAATCTATTCTGCGTTGCAAAATCAATAACAGATTTCACGCTTCGAACAAAGTGACCTCACGGGAATGTTTTTAAATGATTTCACTTATTAAAGGCAAAATTCATGCACATATAATGTCCAAATATCGGATGTAAGATATGTGAACAAATGACAGTGATCATCATTACGAACAAATAATTGGTGTGTGTGCATGTGCAATCAACAAGTAGGCGAGACAGGCAAGATACAGAACTGTTTCCAAAAACGGAGATGCAACAAGAAGGATTCCAAATTTCTAGTTGAATGGTCTTCTTTGGAGGATTTCAGGCTCAGGGAGTGATTAGTTTTGGGTTCAAATCTCCCCGTACTTCTACTTGGCGCAGCAGAGTTTTGTGGAACGAAACGTTCACAGAGAATAACTTGGTGAGAGTCTCAAGACATTTTCTTCGAACCGGTTGATATTACTTAAAGCAATGAAGTCAGCGAGTGAAAACGCAAGATGTGACAAAATGAAGTTGAAGAATATTGGGAATTTCATATAATGAAAGAAAACAGATTTTTTGGATTAAGGTAAGCACCATGGAGGCACGGCTAATTCAACAGAAATCACATGTCAAGTAAAGAAGTCCCAGATAATGGGCTTTCGGAAGCTGCTGCTTGTCAGCGAGAAGGTTTTGGTAGCGTTATCCCGGTTCAGTACTGAAATTCATATCATAAAATTGGGGACTTCGATTTCGTATGGTTTTACCCATATATCTCTTTTCTCATCGTAGTTCAATTGATAACTCGCACGGGGTGAGGGCAGAGATCGCTTATGTGTCTGGATACCGATCCCGCCACTACAAACACGCTTCAATGTGTCAGATGTATTGTTCTTACACAGAGCCTGGATTAAGGTATGATGCCCATACCACAAATGGAGATCAGGGTTTAAAATGGAGCGGATAAAAAGTTGCAAACTGCTTCTGACAAAAGTATCATCTACAGATGGGTTAACACATTTTCTCGTGAACGTAAGACCAGTTTCGCGGTTATTGTTGCTCCTCAGGTATGCTTATTCGGTGCCCCTCTGTCCACCTACTAGTTCTGATAACTTGACACTCCTTAGACGTCTCTTCACACCCATCTAATTTGTCTATGCAAAAAGTGATGGGAAGCTTCTATTTGAAGAGTCCACTGAGGAACCACAACGGTGGTTCGCTAGTGGTTCGTTTTGGGTTAGACAAGGCTAAGCTGAAGACATGGTGGTTGGGAGGTGGCATTTCTGATTCTCTATAATCAATGCCCAGCAGACTGCGCAAAATACTGGAGATTAAAGACGGACCAAATGCTTAACATGGTGCGTGAACATTGTGCTCCATTTTACCTCAGGAGCTCGTATTTCGTCATATTTTTGGCTCTTCTATAGTATCAAAAATACGGGCTAGCCTGAATTTCATGTGTGGCTATTCACTACGTACAAGCGGACCAAAAGGCTTGCAGTTTCTAAATCTCGTCACTACAAGCTGTTTGGGGTACACATAACATGATGTAGTTGTGTAATACGTCTGCATTAAATAGCACAAAATGTGATTGTCAGAGGCCCTTAAGCATCATTTTCGACAATACCTGTACAGTAAATTGAGGTGAGTAATTCGTTTAATTATTTATCTCCAGCATCCTACTTTGCTGTGGATCGAATGTGCGATAAAAGGAGTCGTTTTCCATAAACGGGAAAGGAGAATAGTTCATTTAGTTAATTCGTGGAATAAAGACTTATATACACACCCATATATGTTGCCACCATACCACATAAATTGGCGCCCTTCTCTATTGGCGTTAGATTAACTAGACAAAAATTGTGATGAACCGCCGTGAAGGTCAACTGCTGCGTAGTCAGTTACCTGCTTTTTCCTGGGCATTGCTAGAAAGTTCTGAGTCACTTCGCTCTTCCCGTATTGCACCATACGTTTGTAAACAGACTCGTCTTAGCTAACCTTGATTTTGGTCTTTTGTTCAGCGAGCTGCCCCAAAGTTCTCACTAAGAGTTTCAGGAGGTGTAATGTTTCAAGCATAGAAGGGGGGAGCAGGTCAAAATAGGCTGTCAAACGAGAAGATGGTCCACATGAAGCAGGGAGTATGTTTTCAAATCTATGTGCGAAACTCCCGCCCATAGAAAATTAGTGTACTTTTATTAATGTGCCAGGTTTTTTATCTACTAGAAGTATGTCAAAAACGTTATAAGATTTACTCCGGTCGATGTACACTTGGATGATAGTGTATCTCCCCCAAGGCCTTAGGATTCCTTGATAGGATCGGCTCAAATCTACGAAAGTCATCCATCCAACAGCACGTGACTTATTCTTTCCGTTACCCTAGGAGTCCTTCTTCATGATCTTTTGAGCATGCTTATGGTTATATTTGACCGCGCTGGCTGCAGACTTATCTGTCTTTCTCAGCAACTAGTGATGCGATTATGGAGACCTAAGCATTGTTTGAGGGTATCTGTCAACACTCATTCGGTGACCAGCTTCTTTTATCTATTCCATTGACTTGTAACGTGAACTGCCAATCAACATATGTTTTAGGAAGATATTCTACTATTGTGAGAGAAGAGTTCAAGTGGTAAGTGCATTGGTTATTCTGTTGAGTATTTCATGCCACTACCGGGTTTAAATCTTTATCGGCCTCTATTCTATTATGATCTTGTCTTTGTAAAAGTGAAACCACCTTCAGTAGAGTTAACAAATGACGTGGAATGATAATTCCGTGCAACAAAGGTTCGAGTCAGTGTTTGTCTGTTGGCTTGTCAGCAATTCTTCTGTACTTGTGTCACCAACCAATATTGTCCTCCTAATCCATCAGTTGTTTGTTTCAACAAAGTTACTTCAGCAGCACATAAAGCAGTGTCAAACGGAAGTATTGTCTTTTTTGTTAGGCTCTACTGTTTTATTAGCTTAGAATCACTATAATTTGCTAAGCCCACTGTCCTGGCTCCTTGTTGATGCGCCTTTGGTGAAGTGTTCCAAGTGAAATTGAGATGTGTCGTGTGTTTCTAGCAAGTAGCGTAAATGCCCCATAGTATGATCGAATCTCTATAGCCTTCAATGAGGCTGGTTGGGCGGTATTCGGCTAATCTTTTTATCATTCTCTACAAAAGATCACCGGATGTTCCGAATCTACTGTCGCCCATGGATATCATCAGCACTAGCCGTGTATCAGCATTTAGTAGCGAATTGAACCAGATACATTTTTAAAGCTGATTTCAAGGTATGAACCATTTGTCTTTGTTGCGGCCGGCAATAAATTTATTGTTTTGTTTATTCTGAAGTGTATTTACCACTTTTTCAGGTTTATGAGCGATGGAATCCTCTCCGGGAAAGCGGTTCTTTTTCGATTTTGGACAGTAAATGAATCACTGCTCATTTTTGAAGAACAGCCAAACATCTCCTCCCGAGGCCGAAATCTTTCGACCTCACTTGCTTGTTGCAATTCGTCTCATGCGCCCTCAACAAGGAACTCAAATAATCTCAGTCATATCATAGTTAAAAGATGATGGCACTTATGGGCAATATTTTATTCAGTCATGTCGTGACGCAGTGACTATGCTGTCATCGATGACCGTTTTGGCCGCTTACAACCTTAAGTGTATCCACAACTGTAGTGAACAGTTGTCAGATAATCGTCAATTTTCCAAAGTTCATGCAGTGGGTTGGGACTGTTGTTGATGAGTTCAAGGTTCATTGATCATGCTGTATGTTTTCCAGAGTACGTAAGCAAACAAGCATGCTGCTTACCGTTCGATATTATCGTGATTGGATACCTGAGAAGAGTACTGAATATGTTTACTTAGTTGACAGGTGGAATGCGATTAATACGGTTGTGATTTCAAAGATAGACCGGTCTCCGACTTATCGAGAGTTTTAACTCACTTTGGGAGCAGCGGAGGCAGTAGCGATTAGGCTGTTAAATCCATCGCTTTGTTCACACAAGCGATTTGTCAAATCACTGCAGCTACCCTGGCCGCGATCGGAACGTGGGGGACAAAATCATGGTGACCTCGACCGCGACCTTTCAGTCGTGACAGGAAGCAGCCAACCCACCCCAGATGTACTTTCTACACCGAGTTTTCCCAACCACGAACAACCAACTTCCCACCCCTTTTCCGAACCGCAAAACACCTACAATATTGATTAACCAATCTTAATTTGATACTGTAAATACTCTGTATTTTGTTCCGAAAATATGCATTCCTATCGTATATATATGTAACTGTATTAGCCAGAGGATGAAGTTACCGAAAACGAGCTTGTTCGCTATCGTGCCTTTTTCTATAATGCAATGGGATTATTCAGTGAAGTTTTAACTATGTACGCCTTAGTGAGTCAGTCAGCGGAAAGTTTTCTCGCTCTCATACACAGAGTTTCGTCAATTTTATTCTGAGTCTTGGTTTCCTAATTCACAGAGCACAGCCATTTTGTGATCTTTCATCACGATTACGGATTATCAGTAGTCTGAAGCAACAAACAATGTGCAAGCCTGTCCCGTTGCGTTTCCCTTCACGCAAATTCTGGAACGTTAATCAACAGCCGAAACTGGACTAAACGTGATAAATTGATGTCGAACAGCAAACCAACAGTAGTGTACGCCCTCAAAGCCTGTTCTCGTTGAATGCGTGGGTACGGATTCAAAGGCAAATTTTTTCAGTGGATTCTTCGAATGGTTACAATATATGAACATAATAAAGACGATGCAGTAAAAGTGTTCGAAATGGTTGTGCATCAACCGAAATATTTTCTTGCACTGAAAATACTTCGTGAATAAAGTTGGGGAAAGAGAAGGGAATATTGGGCTTTCAACAGAGTTTCGTTATCCATCAATGTTTTGGTTTTCACGAACAATTTCATTACATTCTTAGTTGTCCACTATATAGCTATTTCAAATACAACCATATTATAGTATGAACGATGCAGTCAACGAAATCGGTTGGCACTCTAACTGTGGTGATAGGATTTTGGGGAAAAAAATATTAATAGATATTTCTGTTACGAGGATCAAGAATGGGAACTTAAACAAGTATTATTTTTTCATTGGACAAACATATCCCATCTTCTTCAGCTTAAGATATGCACAGTCTCAAAGTCAATAAAATGCAACTGAATGACAACAAAATGCATTCACTATTACCGATCACCAGTAATCTCGGTGAAATCCAGGAAATGTGGTGCATTCTGATGACGTCTTCGAACACGAAATTAACGAACAAACGATGCATATGTTTCCAAGGGGTCAAAAAGCCTAATGAAGGAAAAAAGCTTTTCATCACCTAAAATGGTTCAAAACATCGGGAAGGATTTACCTACAGCAGTCTTTTGCAGCTTCAGCACGCACTCAGTGCTTGGAAAAATAAGTTCAGCGTGTACATATGCGAAGTCATAGCAGTATTAAGAGGATTTGCATCTTCATGTTACGTGTCCTGTGAATGCAGTAGAACAGAAAAAAGGCAACCTCATTTATCAAGGTAGTTTGAGTAGCTGTCATGTTGACAGGCTATAACAGTGGTAGAATAAATGTGTTGTCTAGCTAATTTCATCCCAGATCTATTTTTTCTATGGTAATACTGGCGAAATTAATAGTTGGAAAGTGGAATCATGCAATTCCTGTGAGCTCCGTAATCAGTCATTGGCTTGGTCTGACAAAATGACAGTTCACTACATTTGCATCAGTTCCTCGTATAGCTATGTTTAGAATACAACCATTTCATCGCATTATCAATAATGAAGCGGAATATGTTGAAGAAAAGAATGACGGTAATTGGGTTTCTTCTAAAGTAAGTAACAACAAAACGGGCTTACTCATTAGGCACATGAAAGAGAAAACCCAGACTATTATGTGTTCTTGATGAACTGTCGTTCATGCACGGCATCATTCACGATTGGATTACGGTACTGGAAGATGTGTTCCTCCAAAGTTAGTCCGCTTGAGAGAAAGTACAAAGACTCGACTCTGACTCACGGATGGGTTTCTGTTCACAGTATATATACATTCTAAATGAGAAGAACACCAAAAAAGCTTAGAAAAATCGGATCTAATATGTCCTTTTCCATAACTCTGAAATAGCTCAGCTAAACAAAGCGATACATATTTGAAGTTATTGGATCTCGAATCTAGCTTCTCACCATTTACGGTGTGTGGAAAAAATGTACCATTTGGATGAGGGAATGGGCAAAGAAGATATAATCGGACATTCTATAGTTCGTGACCAGAAAAATACCCATATTACCGCAAACACCACTAGTTACCGGTAATCATCTTCAAGAAAGGCGTAAAGTCATAATTTATGTTACAGGTCACTCCAGCATAAATTTTAAAATGCTGCACAAGAAAATATTCAGAGCTGACAATGGAAGCAACGGTAATAATATGGAGAGAACGTTTTTGAGTCAGAAAAATCACTTTGATGTCGGGGTATCAAACAATATCTCTTTATCAACCTAATCAACCCGTTCAGACTGAGTCTTTTACCTAAATCGAATCTGAACTTCAGTGTTTACACCCATAAACGAAGTTCAACAAAAAGAGAAACATTCAACTCGGAGGGGACATAGGAGAGATAATCAAAGTTTTATTTCACACATCGTGCGAAAACATTTGTAGTAGATAAACAGCTGTCTTCCAGACACAAAATATGCACTGCGTACTAGTTTGTCAATTTGTGTCCCGTTCACACAACAATGCTGAGAAAATGAGTGGGAAAACATTATTGATCAGACATATGAAAAATAAACCCAGCAGATAAATGTTCCCTTGACATAACGATGTTACATCTAGGTATGAATGACTCTGGTGTGCTAATCAAACGGACCGCACGTAAATGGGATACCATTTAAAGCAATAAAGAAAGTCACAGTGGTTTCCTCTTTGAAATTGTGCACCAAAGGGATTCTCGCAAGGATGTCTGTTATCAACACATCTTATGTTCGTGCGTTTAATGGGATTCTCATTGAAAAACAGTGAGGTACCTCGTTGTGACGTCTACATAAGTTCTAAACTATTAGCTAGTTGAATTTCCCGAATACGATGCTTCTATATTAGCAAGATTTTTCTAAAAAGAAATGTACTTCGGGTTTGTTCAAACAGTCATAAAACATCGTATCCCATCACAGCAAAACTAGAGCGAGACTCGGCAATCGCACTTCATGCTATAGCCGAGGGACACAAAATCGATTATGACAACGCCGAAGTTCTCCAACTCGGATTTCGAAAGTACACATAGCCTCAGTACGCCGAAGCTTTGGCAATCAGCGCTAACCCTACATGCATTAACCGGAACGACAGAGCGGGTGTATCAACCATCTTGACACCCCTACGCTTACTGATAAACAAACACCCAGATGATCGAAATGTTACTTTGACCTCAAATGACCCCGAGATAAGTGAGACTGATAATGGGACTAAGTGAAACTGACGCCCAATCCCTTCAACCACCGCACACCTATACAATACACATGCTCACAGTAGCACATGCACACACACACACACACACGCAGATTGGAATATACGTTAGTTTGAGAACACTACATCAGAATCATTTGGTTGAAAACGTGTCTTGTGAAAGGTAACCCACAGCAAACGAAATGTCGGCTCATAATTTTTCCGCCGACAGCGCCGTGTTATTGACATTATATTTTCGTGTCTAACACAGCATATGGCGCATCGGTTTTTGATACACTCCGAATCTCGTTTGGTCTAGACATACTGAGGAGTCGTGAACTCATTTGACGAACAGAACAAACTTTGAACAATAACTCATGAGCGACATGAAATGATACATTTTTTGTAGACAACACAGTGTTATTGACATTACCTTTTTCCCGTTTCAAAGTGGTCGGTTGCTAAACATTAGAACTGTGTCCCTATTTGACAAATAATCGAATTTCACGGGTCATTCAAATTTGTTTTAAAATGCGTTTGTACAAAGTAAAGAAGTGGGCTAGTCCGTGAAATGTAGAGCTGTAAAATTTTGAGCACGGGTGATTACGATTTCGCTGTGCTTGCCTTAGAATGCTGCCTATGAGCACATTTATCGGGCTTTATTCCTGCCATTCATGCAACTGGGTATATAGCCCCAATATTTCTAACACATCGCAGTATACTAAAATAAAGTGACAGACCAACACACGAATACTGATAAATAACCAGTTGTTCAAGGCCGTCATACCAGTTTCATCAGCTTTTAAAACCAGTCTTAAGAAAGGTTACGCGTGGTGACCCAAAAGCTTACAACCTACCAAGGATTTAAACTAAGCTGGGCTATTATACAATAAAAAAAATTACTAGCAAATTGTTCAATGTCTGTTTTGTTTGTCAAGTGAGTTAAGGACTCCTCAGTAAGTCTAGACCAAACGAGATTCGGAGTGTATCAAAAAACCGATGCGCCATATGCTGTGTTAGACACGAAAATATAATGTCAATAACACGGCGCTGTCGGCGGAAAAATTATGAGCCGACATTTCGTTTGCTGTGGGTTACCTTTCACAAGACACGTTTTCAACCAAATGATTCTGATGTAGTGTTCTCAAACTAACGTATATTCCAATCTGCGTGTGTGTGTGTGTGTGTGCATGTGCTACTGTGAGCATGTGTATTGTATAGGTGTGCGGTGGTTGAAGGGATTGGGCGTCAGTTTCACTTAGTCCCATTATCAGTCTCACTTATCTCGGGGTCATTTGAGGTCAAAGTAACATTTCGATCATCTGGGTGTTTGTTTATCAGTAAGCGTAGGGGTGTCAAGATGGTTGATACACCCGCTCTGTCGTTCCGGTTAATGCATGTAGGGTTAGCGCTGATTGCCAAAGCTTCGGCGTACTGAGGCTATGTGTACTTTCGAAATCCGAGTTGGAGAACTTCGGCGTTGTCATAATCGATTTTGTGTCCCTCGGCTATAGCATGAAGTGCGATTGCCGAGTCTCGCTCTAGTTTTGCTGTGATGGGATACGATGTTTTATGACTGTTTGAACAAACCCGAAGTACATTTCTTTTTAGAAAAATCTTGCTAATATAGAAGCATCGTATTCGGGAAATTCAACTAGCTAATAGTTTAGAACTTATGTAGACGTCACAACGAGGTACCTCACTGTTTTTCAATGAGAATCCCATTAAACGCACGAACATAAGATGTGTTGATAACAGACATCCTTGCGAGAATCCCTTTGGTGCACAATTTCAAAGAGGAAACCACTGTGACTTTCTTTATTGCTTTAAATGGTATCCCATTTACGTGCGGTCCGTTTGATTAGCACACCAGAGTCATTCATACCTAGATGTAACATCGTTATGTCAAGGGAACATTTATCTGCTGGGTTTATTTTTCATATGTCTGATCAATAATGTTTTCCCACTCATTTTCTCAGCATTGTTGTGTGAACGGGACACAAATTGACAAACTAGTACGCAGTGCATATTTTGTGTCTGGAAGACAGCTGTTTATCTACTACAAATGTTTTCGCACGATGTGTGAAATAAAACTTTGATTATCTCTCCTATGTCCCCTCCGAGTTGAATGTTTCTCTTTTTGTTGAACTTCGTTTATGGGTGTAAACACTGAAGTTCAGATTCGATTTAGGTAAAAGACTCAGTCTGAACGGGTTGATTAGGTTGATAAAGAGATATTGTTTGATACCCCGACATCAAAGTGATTTTTCTGACTCAAAAACGTTCTCTCCATATTATTACCGTTGCTTCCATTTTCACATCTGAACATTTCTTTGTGCAGCATCTTAAATGTTATACTGGAGTCAACAATAAAATAAATCATGATTTTACAACAATGATCAGCCGAGTAGTGTGCTAGTCTTCAGGTTTAAACTGAGGGTAAAACCCTCGATGTAATCATAGGCCCTGATCTTATCTGGGCAGGTCACGTATAGACATTCTTCCTTACCGTTTCACGACTCATGTCACTCTCTTTCTCGTTTCGCTAAATCTGATGCTACACTGGGTCTATGCCCAGGACCCTTACACATTTGTCTCAGCAAAGTGGAATCACTTATGGCCCATCCAACCCCTTTATCGTAACCCATCCTCTCAAGGTATATCTAACGTTTTCTCGTAAAATCCTGAATGACGATGCATATCCACTTCATCCAAATCCTAGTACATGCAAATCAAAATCTGTCATTCGATCCCATCACTACAATCTGTTTTCTCGCTCTAGAGATGCAATTCCTCTGCACCGAATCCTCTCCCTTTATTCCTCACCAACTGAAGATTCATCATCACCGACTGTCTCAACTCGTTCCGTTAAAACAGGTTTGTTTATTGAATAATTTTGGGAAGCGGTGGTCAAATAATCGATGAATATACAACCTCGTGTGTCTGACACATAAGCTAATTTTATTTGACTTGACCACGATTTTTTCAACCGATGTAACCGACTTTACCACGGAAAATGTGTTTCGAGGCTAAACATCACCAACATCGCACGTCGTTTCACAGTACCAGTCACACTGTCAAGTGACCACATACTCCGTTAGTGTATTTTTCGAAACAAGCAGAAAATATACGCAGAAACTGCTTAGGAAACAGAATGGATTCACAGCTTCTTTTTCTCGAATAACCTCTCTTTGGAGATAAGTTTGTGTCTTAGATAAAAAAGGTAATTATTCCGATATTTGTTGAAATTTATCACTATCTATGCTGATTTAGGTTTGGTCTGTGTTGATTAAACGTATAATCCTGAAGCTACTATATCCCTAACCTAATGATTTGTTCAAAGTGGGATTGTTTATCCGGAATATAGTGGAAATATGAGCCAATATGCTACTGGTGTATGCAAAAGTAAACTATCCACTTTCTCTGAGCTTAATTGGCTCTGTGACGGAAAATATTCTCCATAATAACTACTGAAGAAAATCTAGTTCATCATGAAAAGGCTTTCCTGTCTATTTTTGTATGATGGAGCGCATTTAGTAACGGAAGGTATAATCGGAATGAGGTTGCAGTTACTAAATCCGAATAAAGTTTAATGCCATAATGACGAGAAATTAAGTAGCATAGCTAGAACATATGTATCTCCAGGAACCGTCCAATGATTCAACAGATCGTTGATCCTACTGATGGGAGTGCAGCTCGAAATTTGTCACTTCGATGACCAAGTCTCTTTGACTGTGGATTTCCGAATTGTAGTGGCACTCGATGAGTTATGCGAGAACCCCCTCCCCCCCCCTCCCGGAAACCTTGTTCAATGTGTTTTTGAGTTTCATTTATAAACTATAACTCTCACCGTACTCTGTCTTCCAAGTAGCAATGAACTGTGAACTGTGCTATCCAGGGAATGATGTCGAATGCAAGCTTGCGAATACGTTATCCTCAAAATACATCCAGTTTGCCCTGGTTTTTCTGCTATTTCTCGCAAATGCACACAGATGTTGTCGTGAAACTTGGTGTGCACGTGTTGTCCCGTTACTAAATTGGGAATGAACATTCACTTGAATTTTAACCTAGGAAAGTCTATTTTATCGCGAATGATGAACCTAAAGGGTGCGAAAAGCTTCTTGTGCACACAGAAAGTGCGCGCTATAGCTCTTTTAATACTCGGGTTGAGTCGCACATATAGCCGTTGTCTTGAGAGGTGCTCCGTGATATTTTCGAACGAAGCTCGCATCACGTGAGCTTTTTGAATGACGCTCACGCATTTCATCACACGTAGGTGAACGTTTTCACTTTTCATTCACGAAAACAAAAGTGCCTCAGGGACCACAGTTATTTGAGTTGATAAAGGGGAAAATTCGCGTCTACAGAGACCCGGAAATTAGCATAAACAAGTTTGCCACAGACAACGAAAACTCACGTGGAACTTTCCGAGGGATGAAAGCAATTATAAATCTAAGAATGAGAGCGCAGTGTGGAGATAAACCTCTAAAAATGTCAAGAGGCAACTTCTACGTCTTGTATTTAACCGCATAAGAAGTGCATCAAAGTTACAGAGGTCCATACAACTGAATATGAGTTTGGCACGTACAGTAAGAGAGACAAGCAACAACACGTCTTCGGTACATACATACGAGAACTGTCCGGTTATTCACACTACACACATTTTAAGAGCACAGATTAGCGAACAATGTAGTTTTTTAGTGATTCATTCTCTAGCCATTACATCATACTAGATAAGGACAAATTAGAGAAATGGGCCACTGAGACAAACAGGAAGTATTAGACATCAATAGTGACAAAAAAGAAAGAAAATAATCCTAATCCGTGTTTAAATCAAGACCGTAAGAGGACTGTTTCACACGTATTATATAAGTCCTCGCCTGATTAATGGCTTGTTATAGGGTGGAGAGTGGGTTTAATAGTACAGAAAAACTGTCAGTACCCTGGACGATTGGACGCCAAATTTCAGATCGAGTCTACTGGTTCACAGATCACGTCAGATGGGAGGCTGAATGAAATGACGGGATGTTTATTTGTGAACAGTATTCTACTCATAAAGCCTGGATAGACTAACGTACTGCCTGCATGATATTGCTGAAGAGCAGGCTTGAGGTCGGGCGTCGGGCCTTCGGTGGAAGATCTTTGATGGTCAGGGCTGCTGCTTTTGAGGACGGTAAATCACATATAGCAGTTCTACGAAGAAAGCAGACAGCTGACTGGGATATCAGAACTTTGAATGAATTCTTACTCCGAGCAAGGCAACGTCGCTATAAATGAACCTTATGTATACAATACGTGGTTATTGTGCACACATCAAGATCATCGGTGGACCCGGTCATATCCCCGATATGAACCCCGTAGGATACAGGTGGATTTTGTTGGCAAGATGAGTCCGTCGAAACGGAAGAGTTTTCAGTGTCCTCAATGTAATGATGTTTAATATCCTCACAAAATTGCAGAACTTTAAAATTCGGACGATGCGAAGTCATAAGTATGTCTGTTCTGGTCATTAATGACCTTTGCATTTGACCTCCAGATGGTTGTATTTATCATTGGGTCTGGGGAGTACTAAAAGCACTTCGTATCTTTCAGGGATAAAATCATGACCCCAAGTACATGCCATCATAAGAAGTTGCGGTAAAGTGAGGGTTGCGTTTAATGGATTTGCTGCACCACATTACTTTCCTCATTTTCACTGATCATTTTTCGTTCTTTTATTCGCTTCCTTTTTATTGTATAGTAATACTACAGTATACTAAGAATGGGTCGCGGTCAGTTTAACGTGGCTAACTGGGGAGTGATCGTTTGCAGGGGATTCGAACCGGGGACTGAAGAATTCGAAGAGCACCTTCTTTACCATTTATTCACAGCTGGTCAATGAAGCCTTAGTTTGTGACTCTTCTTCTCGAGTCTGAATTCCAATGCTGCCTGCGGCAATTTAGATTGTTGGGCAGTGCCCGTAAATTATTCAAGCAACGATGTATAAAGTCCTTTAACATCAAATATAAACTTTCAGATTTGTTGCACTGTGGATTAGTCGAAAAGATCGTCCCAATTTTTATTTTCAAACAATACTATACCTGAGCAAAACATGTGGTTATACTTTCTCGGAAGACCACATCGTATGATCTGTCGGAATAAAGTTTTGGGTATAAAAACGGACTGTGTGATAATTAATAGGATTTTTGAAAAACCACAATACGTATTCGGATGATACCCTGCTGGTGATACCCGCAAACGCTTTGAAATAATTCGGTCGCTAAAATGATAACTATCTCGTCATCCACTAAACATCATAATCAATTTACCGAAAGTTGCCTTGTGCTTGCCACGTGTTCAGTTTCTCCCACGGATTTCTTATTCTTCAATGATCAGAAGTTGTGTAATAATGTTTGTGAGAGTTGATTGATGGCGTACTCAGTGTTCCGAGGTAAAAATGGAGTAGAATGCCGTATTTGACTGACATAACGGTTTGTCTGCCATAAAGTGTATGTATCGAACGGTTTGTATTCTCCGAGATCTCCGAGATCTATTAGTCTGTCTGATGGATTTGCTGTCCATGTCTCCAGACCGGAACAAGTGCAACTGTTCCGCAAAGCAGCTGTCGCTTCAGTCCTCCACTATGGGTGGCGGAGAGCTCACGCTGGAATTGGTCGGTGTTATGAGTAACTGAGTCGTAATTTCAGTGTGGATACGGCACCTTAGCTTGGCTGTTGGTAGCACTTGGTCGCTAGATTGAGGTGAGGTCCATACCTGGACACGAATCTCACCACGATTGACTGTGTCCATCATTGTTGACACAACGGGATACGCATCCATACAGCTCTTTACCGGAAATTATTCTCGAAAAATATATTTTGTCTGAATAAGGTAGTTCCCGCCTCTTGTTGAAATAAGCCTCATTATTTGCAAGTTATTCCTCGAGGCACTGCAGGGATGACACAAGTTTTGTTTACAATAAAACTGCCTTTCTTTAAGAAAAAGCATTTGTAAGCTGTACGAATACATAAACTTCATCAGTTTTGCCAAAATATCAGAAAGATCAGGTTACTTCCTTTTACAAAAATATGAGGGGTATGACACCGATGAAGGGGGCTAGAATGTGCTTTGCCAGAAAAACCTCACACCTGCTTTGATGACAGGTACTTGCAATCTCAAGTCGATAGTGTGCGTCGCCCATGTGACGGGATCATTTTTGCCAGTTTCTCCCACCTACCGATGTACGATTAAAGTAAATTATGGACAGAAGAGGTCGTGTATTTAATGTCCAGCTGTAGTAAAGCGAGTCATCGTAGTTGGACGCCAAGGCAAATTTGCACAAAACTATCACATTCAAAATAACTTTCTTCAACAGGAGTAGAAAGTTTCCCGGGCAAATTTGACACCACATTGTGTACAACAGCATAATCGGGAACTAATGACATGTGAGCGCATTGTGAACACCAGATCATATGCGCTCACACTTTGCAACACTTGACCTAGTCTTGATAAAAAATAACAGTGCTTAAATCACAGACTGAAAGCGAACTAAGCCTTTCTTGGAGTGGGTTGGGCAAAAATAATGCGTAGGAAAAAGAGGGAAATTATTCTGCTTTGCAGTGGAAAGTAAACCAAGATTCACGTCATGAAAATTTACAGGGATGTCACTTGAATGCAGGTGCAATCGAAATAAACTATGAAAACGTAGGGTGATTTAGTTTAATCGATTTTATCGACAAGCTTCGACGCGCCTGTATTCCAATTCTGAAGGGTGGTTAAAAACAGATACATTTAGACTACAGAAATTGATTCACTCATAATTACGTACTCAAATATGCCCTAAAAAAGTTCCATTCATCTATTCCTATGATTATTGATGATTATCGAAATGATTATGACTCTCAATCCTGATTAAGGCGACTCCTACCGTTGTTGATCTATGCGCACAAAAGAGAGCTGTTGATGCACTTTTATTGTTTTTTTACTAAACCTTCCTACGTATTCAGGATGAAATTACATACAGCATTCTCACAAGTGGAAAAAACAAATCGATTACGCCATTGCTGTAGTTGTCTAGGCAACCTAATGGCCAAGATGGTGGAATGGTCATAGTCACGAAAACAGAAGACGATGAAAAGTTAACAGTTTCCTTTACAAAATTCTGTATTTGAGTGTGAGTAATAAGTTAGTTTTACATACTATGATTCATCATGAAGCATGAAAGTTGAACTCCCCGCTGAAAACCATAAAATCTCTGTGCATCTGTTTCATTCTTGTTAGGAGAGTCAACTTCAATGTGCATCCACCTAGCCCCCATTGGAAGTCAAACCCAGACTGAACAGCTGTGAGACCAACACCTAAACACCAGGCTGTCAGAGCCAGCTCTTAGAGATTTACTGATTTCATATACGACTCGACATAGCACCTTCCTATGTTCGCTCTCAAAGGTCTTATGAGCGAGATGGTAGTTAAAGTCGTTGTCCATCGCCCAAGGTAAATGAGTTTTTGGAGTATACACCCTCAGAACGATTGTCAAAATCAATAAGGGAAGCTATAAGCTTAACGGTCTCAGTTGCAAGATTGAAATATACAGGTATAATTGATTGTGATGCGTCGTACTTTTTTCCCCACATATAGTTCAAGTCTCGTGATTTAACTAAAGTATATTGCAGCTTCGGTGGATGACATAAATTTAGTGAATTCGTCCTCGTTCAAGTTGATTGTGCACGGTGCTACGGATAGAAGAATGTGTATGAACCTAGTTGCCGAGATAAAACGTTCTGAGCAATCTTAGCTAAGAATTACTTAGGTATGATAGCGTGATTAAATTACCAGATAAGACCAGTTATTATTCTGAGCTGTCTTTAGAAAGGTCCTCCATTCACAAAGTTTATTAGAAGTTGATTTCCTAACCGAAATGTTTTGACAGTTGTGGCTATATGCGGTTTGAAAAATCGCTTTGTTATTCACTTACTCTCTTATCGCAATCGTGAAAAAAGTACCCTCAAGGCCAAGTTTCACGGCTCACTTATAAAAGAGAACAAAGTAGAATACAATAGCTCATAAGGCTAAATATTTTGTGACGGATCTTTCCCATTGTCTTAGGGAAATGAGAGCATTATTTACCATATAAATCAATAACTCGTTCCCTCCAGTGCACGTTTAGAGGTACAAGACAGCATATTAAATGAACAAGACTATTTTGTGTGCTCCACGCTCAAAAAATAGTTTCTGAAATCAATACACTTAATCCAGCACGTGATCCCCATTCACCCTTACTCCCTGTTAGACATACGTTAACGGTAATTTGTAATGTCGTTATGCCGCAGTGCAAATATCATGTGTTACGAGGGCTGCGTCGAAAGCCCAACAAATGAGGGCTCATGTCGATCTCACCGGGGGATTCAAACCAACAGGTCTGCTTTTTGGCAACGGGTTTGCTTCTCATATGAGTGTTTGGTAAATGACGAGACGTGTGATGAGAACCGCGGTAAAAAAATTCACCCAAAAATATATCCCTGCGAATACCAAGTTAGCGCACCAACCAACAGTATTGATTTGGATCTGAATGAAATATGTTTTGGTTGGTTGGTGAACTTCAGTTAGAATCAATTGAAATGGTGGGAAAAATTTCATCAAAGAGATTAAAAATCGCCCAATTAGCTGAAGTTTTACAGTCTGGGTAGTTCTTCAGGATAAAGTCTCATGCCGGGTTTCAAGAGAAGTTTGTGAATATAGTCGTGCCCAACCATTTGTCTATTGATCACTCACTTCTGTGCTTGCGGATGTATGTATAATTCTAAAGTCCAGTTCATACAGTATCCCCAAAAGTCTGTACTTAAAAGTATTCGAAAATATACTCTTGTTCTGAAGAGAGATGACGATGAGTCCGTTGTCCACTGGCCGTAGGTGCCAAAAATGGAAAATATTTGCAACATGAGATAGAAATTTTTTTCATGTCTAACTTGATGGACTCCATGGTGAAGAAACTGTGATAAGTCTTTCTGAATAAAGGCAGACTCAATGAGAACCATTGCGTAGGAACTTCTTGTTCACAATAAAATTACGGTTACTTCGATGTAAGTAAACCCCTTTTCGTTTTCCCTGTGAACCACAAATTTGTTTATGATTGTGGCTCGCCAGTGGTAGCCAAAATAAGGGTCCCTCTGAATTTTGAGCAATATTACTCATTTCTTTGAGGCAGACCACGAGGGTTATTGTCCTGAGGTTTAACACTACTTCACAGTTAGTGCAAATATATAATTATATAGTTATGCCGCTATGTACTAGAACAGAACTTGCGTAAAAGCAGCCCCCTGCATGACTTCAAAGTAGACTTATATATTCTCTACTTTGCCGGTGATCGGCATGTAAATTAAAGAGAAACATGCCGAGTTGACCTTATCCAAGATCATTTACTCTTTCAGGCGCAAACTGGGTGCACCCTACGTACGTCACCCGGATAGACATGTCTCAGTGCAATAAGAAACATTACCAGGGATGGTTGAGTTATGAGAATACCGGTGTTGTTACCAACTCCATTCTCGGCCACTTGATGGATAGTGGTAACATAACCAACCCAGGAAATGTATTCCCCAACTACTAAAAACCAATACCACTTCGAACCCCAGACTCGGCAAAGGTAACCGCCACGTACTACTGAGCCTTGAACTATACGCACCAGCTCTTTATCTACCCTGGTCAAGACTGGAAGCTTCAGATAGCCGACTGAACCCCGAAAACCCACCACTGATTATCGCTCATGACCGTGACAGTTTATCTCTCACCACCACACCCTGCAGAACAAAGAGCTCTACTAACGATGATTATCCTAGCTTTACAACGCTACGACAATGACCATTACCCCGGCCAACGAATTTCCATCATCTCATCAATATGAACTGCAAGAATACGCACTGAAAACACGATTAAGCTCTCTACGGTCTTGTTTATATTGTACAATGTAATGTCCAAATTCGTTGAAGTGGGTAAAAACATTAGGAATAACCTATGAAAAACCACTTATTCGAAATGTGAGGCCGTTGTGATAGATCATTTGCAAGAAGACAAGAACACTTTTTGACGGCTCATTTCCTATTTTGAAATTTTAGAACGAGCTTTGGGGAAATTATTGTCACTTGTAGCTGACGTGAAAAGTTCCGAGTTGTGTTGTTGATGAACAGTCCCCTTGTGCAACGCGGATCAGTATTGCCCTTTCTAATCCCATCTCAGTTTATATGCGGGAAAGAAGGGGCCTCGGAATTCTTTCTTTCTGTTTTGTGTTATCGCCATGGCTCTGGAAAATTCTTCATCCTCGTCGCCCTGGGTTTTCCACTTTCACATCAACCTTGTCGCCTCCACGTTTGAGTAAAACGCGCACTTTTGGATTTAGATTAGAAAAGTTGGATTAGATGACTTTTCTCATTCGGTGGGGAGGAAATTGAGAAGAATCAGACTAGCAGCAGTTGAAACATTTTTCACATTTCGAGCTGGATGGAAGGTTGCTCGCTGGATCAGAAATAATAAACCCATATGCGCCGTGTGTTTTTATCACCTAACACCGATTCGCCCAATAAAGAAACGTCAGATATCAGCCCCTGGAAGAATTTGTTGTAATAGCGAATTATGATGTTATTCGTTTTATAAGAATCTTGGCTTCATTATACAAAAGATGATGAATTATTGAAGCTTGACAGCCAGGCTGGAAGTACAAAGGAGATGGTAAAATTTGCGTGCGTCACCGTCGACATCGTTCATCCCTGTACAACTTTTTCGTGCAATACAAATTGTTTGCCAACAGACCATCAAGTGTGGGACATACTTTGGCCCTGGATGTGCTTCTGCTGGTACATCTAGGCTGCGCATAACCCTAGACTTGTTTTCTATGGTACTAGCCGATTTTCTGAATTCATCCTACTTAACTCTAATAGATTGGATTGACATCTCCCTGTTTATTGACTGGCGAAATCAATAGCTCTTATATTGTAGTGGGGAATGCTAGGGCTAGGAAACGACGTGAAGATCAAGACGAACCGACGAATCAAAAGAGGGCCACAGAAAAAAAGAAAAGACGGCGAATATGTCAGAGGCTTCCCGAAGTTGACAGAAGGAGGCATACGGACTACCAGAACGGAAGCAGCGGGTTCTTCGGCAACCAGAAAGATAGCCCAGGTGACGGGCTGTCTATCAAGTCGTCAACTGAGACAATCGAACCAGCCGAATAGAAATAATGTCCGAGAGGATCAAGCTGTCGGCTACGGGCAAATGGCCAGAATGCAGCCGAAGCACTCAAGCAGCAGCAGTGATAATGTTGGTGCCACGCAGTCTGGAAAAGGGCCTACATGAACGATTTTATGTGTTTCATGACTTGACTTGTTTGGCTATTGGAATACAAGTATCCTACCCAGTGTTGTCGTCCTTGTTACTATATGACTTCCCATAGTTCATATCCTTTCATAATATTGTTATTTAACCCACGAGCTACAGAGCCTATTTAGATCGATTCTTCGTGAATGGGCCATCTGGAGTGAGGCGTACCCCAGTGAAAAACTCCAATCGCTATATTGTGAATGTTCTCGCTCACATTTTTTTGAACTGTAATTACCAAGGCCCACTTAAATTCGTCGTCCACAAGGGGCATTTGGGGCAACGTACCACACCTAATACTTACCAGTTGGAAGGCTTGGTGGTCTCTTCAAATTCAACCTATATACTAATTTGACTTATGAATGAGTTTTGATAATATTGTGAGTTATTCATACTATTGGTTGGAAACTCACTGTGCGTGAAAATGTAATTTATTGTTTCCTGACAATTGTGATTTGTGGAAGCTAAAGAAATTCCGGATGGTCGAATAAAAAGCCCATCGTTTACATGAAGAGTCTGCAGTAAAACTGTCTAACCTGTATATCAAGGGGGAAATTGTTTGGCTAAATCAGCTATTAGGCATTTCGATACTCAATAACGACTGCCCTCGCCAGTTATGCTATGGATTAAAGGTGCTATGTTTGCACTCGCCTCAAGCAAATTGCACAAAGCATGAAGTTTGGGAACTCAACAGGTACTTTTCTCCCAGAAATTTATGCATCCGAGATATTCCAAAACTCACCCGGAACCCTGGGCAGCCTGGAAAATCATCATTCATTTCATCTGCAATACATTTTCAAGAACTTCAAACTGATTCAAGTCTATAAATCATCCGGATCCGCTAGCCTCAGTTCTACCATTTTGCAAACTTATGTCACCGATTGGGCTGCAGAGTTCTCCTCTGCATACGCTAGATGGCTCTCAATAGGGCACACTCACTGACTACTAGTGTGAAATACGCGCTGCTCCAATACCGAAGACAGAAAAATGGTGACAATATTTCGGATGTAAGCTACAGGTGCTAGCAAATTTTCCTCGACATCAGGTTTTCTTAAAATGATGGATCTCCAAAGTACAAGGTTGCAACTTAGTAAAATTGCCTAAACTACACGGAAAACTCCCTTTAATTTCTTCCTTCCACACAGAGAATAAGTTTTTAATCTTATTCAAATCATTACTTTAGGCAGGCAATCTTCACATTTAAATCAATTAATTTTACTGTGATTTGCAACGGTAAAACTGCGTAACCAATCCATAAAGTTGTCTGTAAGATTTACACCCTTGTGTGAGATATATTCTGGTGCATCATTTTACAGTAGGACAGCTTTCCAGGAATAAAGTCTCATCTGAAACATAGGGATTTTGATCTTTTGAACACGGTCAATTCTACGTTGTTCATGGTATAGTTAATCGCATCCCGTCAACAGGGATGATCCTGAATTTTTTGCGTCCCATACCAACTGGTATGATGTTTTACAGCGTCAAGGTCACTAAATGAGTTTACGATATTTCGGCATCTTTATTGGTTGTAATTACTGACTTCCGATCAACCGAAGCGTTAAATAACCAATATTTTCTACCCTTTTTAGCAGAGCACAGGGAACTTGCATCAAATCTTTCTCCAGATTGCTCCCTTGTGACTGTTTTTATCCGAATATAACTAACGCCTTCATTCAGCTCTTTTTAATAACTCCAGTTTTTGCTCGGATAATCCGAAAAAACATGGTTCAATTCAAAAGAAGAATACTTGATACATTGAGTCCCTGTTATGCAACACATGAGAACAAAGAGATGACATAAGTCACTAGATGGAAGCATTTCGTTTACTCTTGTTAACGGCTGGCGTAAAAAGTGTCAGAATATATACATGGTACAGTAGGGGGTAAGTGCAACAGTAAAGTAGAGAGGAGAGGATCACCCAACGTACACAAGCCTGTAGTCTCTTTGAGACCGGTATTAGGCATGCAAAACTCGACTTATCACAAACTAGCCCGGTGGCTCGTCGAAATCCTTACCCCTGTTCGGAAACACAGACTCCTTTTAACTCGCGAATTTGCTAAACAGTATTGAAGTGAGTTCGGATAAAATGTATTCCGTCCATGTTGAATCCCTTTTTACAAAGGTTCCTCTTCGTGAAACAGTAGATTATCTATGTGATTTTATTTCTTCGCACTACTTTCATTTGCCTATTCCTGTTGAATACCATGTTCATGCGACCGTAAATTGCATGTCACTCTGAAAATAAACCGAACATAACGCTAAATCGAGACTATTGTTTATGGTGAGTTGACCTTTTAAATTTTGAACACCATAGTATTCCCTAGTTATGTTCGCACCACTTTCGCTTCTACCTTTTGAGCGGAAACATGGCAGAAAGTTTAGATTGGATGAGCGTTTCAAGTACAATCAGCTTTTATTTATCAATACTGAAACTCAACTTTGATGAATTTTGCGTTCATCGATTTGAGAATAAGCCTTTTCAACATATAACTGGTTTTCTACTTCGGAAATTTGGACATATTCATCACGGTGACCAAAGTCAAATGACGTCAGTCACTGAAGGATCGCATCGAAAGCAACGTTTCTAATTTGAAGTTCTATAGAATTTTATACTTCAGTCTTGTGCTGAGGTTTACTATGAAATGTTCACTACAGAGGAATCAGTTAAGTATACGGAAGTTCTTCTAGTGAATTCTGAGAGCACCTGTAATATAGCCACAGCGCTTTATTCTGGATGTCGTCAGTTATCTTGTCCATTCAGTTGTGTCACTTTTTGGTCAAAACAGTAAACTCGTCCACGTAAGATTCCTGGGTAACGAGAATGCTTTCAATTCTCCCAAGGAAGAAGGATTTTTATGGCCTGAAGATCAACAAGTTTAGCCCGTGTTCATTCCGACTGGTTAAGAAAATATTTCATGAACCGGCCTCAGTTCATGACCATGAGTCCTGTACCCTCTCTGTAAACACAGCCCGTATGGAAAGGTACTATTGTTTGCTTGCAAGATGTGTACGACCTTCGGTCTTCTGCATCACCCTTTGATTCCAAACGCATACATGAAGCTGTGTTCGGTTCTGAATTTAGAAACAGGGTAAATTCCAAGCCATTGCATCAGACAATCTCCGCTATAACGGAATGGTTCAAGGCCGTCATGTCAGCAGCAAATCCCAACAACAGTGTAGAAGTACTGATTGTCATCGATAGTAGATTCGCATCACGACCAGATCATCCAAAGTTCCTGATAGAATTATCGAAAATAGAAAGGGACCAGTGCTACGCATGGCATGGTGTGCTTATCTCATCAGATTTTACAAGGACGTGTCACGTAAAGGATGTCTTTTGCAAGATAAGGAGGCTGACATTTTACAGCTCTTATAAGAAATAATCCCAAACCAATTCCTAAATCATTTATAAGTATACTTATTCACGGGTTTTGTCACTGGTTGAATTATCACTTTTAACATTCACCGGATTGCTTTCCGAAGAATATGTGCCGACAAAAAGCTCTTTTGAATGCACTTCATATTACGGTATAGTCCTACTCCAAATTATCGAATTTCGCGGAAAAACTAATGTGAACGGTTGTGCAGTATTATATCTCCTGAAGCGAAACCCGATGCACTTAACTCTCGAAATAATTCCCTCTCCAATAAAGGCAGTAACTTTCAGTTGATGTATTCCTAGAACACAACTCTTGTTGACTCGGTTATTACGTATCTAGCCGGGCTGCTGGTTTCAAAATACCAGCATATGAAAGACTTAACACAGAGACGTTTACCTAGTGAACATTGTACAATTTCCAACTGGCTCTTCTTCAACCAACACGACGTGCCATTTGTTTTCTTCACTTTACTCTTGTTATTATTACAAAGGCATGCAACTGATGACTTTTCACTGAAAATTTGACTCCTCCTGCCAAATAAAGTGCATTCTAGACTTGCCTTCTTTATTTGTAGTAATGGACATCCTCGCCCTTCCTCATTTCTTCGAAGTGAAGATTGACATAGCTTAGACTTGAGGTCACTTCACTCCAGAAAATAGTTATCTTGCTTTACTGAACGATATTGTAGTAAGCAGATTATGGGCGGCCGTGTTGGTGTTCTACTGGTGTCAGTGCTGGATCCTATTCGTGCACTTACTGAGCCTTTGTGCTCATAGAGTGTTCTTTCATTTATGATCTGCAGATCAAACGCAAACAACCCCTTAAGGAGAAAAGCTGGTCCTTGCATACTACAATATTTCTCATTTGGTACCACTCTTCCGTATACAGACGTCATTAAAGGCTTTCTTCCGAGACAGTTTCACAAAAATGGAGCAAATTTTCCTGTTTGATATACAAGCAAAACTCTTGTACAGCTTGTTTTGGGCTTTTCCTTTCAAATAGTAGGTGGTGTAATAGTATGTTCCACCCTATTACTAACTTAGTCAAAATACACAGTAATTTAAGAACAACAGCTTGACAAATCCGAGTCGTATAAATAGTCGGGGACTTTGAGTAAATGAAGGCCACACTAACGGAGTCCGAATAATACTGATAATTCTCATCGGTAATATATACCACAGTGAATAAAGTAGTCTTGTTATTGTTGAATTCCGAATGTTACAGTGTTTTTACTGCAAGGATACAAATTGCATTCCCTTAGACTTTTCTATTCCTAGACTCGAACCATCTATAATCTTATTCAGTTCGCTGCATGCCATGGTAGGAAACAGATATAACATTGGAATTAAAATAACCGGTTATCGATAATTTGTTTCAATACAATATTACATACTGTACATTTATTAGAGACTTTCCCGTTTTTGGTACAAACTCTCGTCCCAGTAGGGAACTCCAATCTTGTAATCAAGTCTTGAAAATGCTTCGTGCTACTTTAGTTGAGTGGGTGGCTGCCTAATCTCCACTCCAATGAGGAGATCTTTGAAAGCAGTCTGCCAACATCACGTCTAGATGCCAACAACCAATTGTTTAACTCATGATATGGTAGAAATTGGAGCCAGTATACCGAAACTTGCAGAAGGTTGTGAGACTCATATCCGCCATCTCTGAAGAAAAACTTCACTCTTGGGATGTTATTTTTCTAGTGAGTTTGTTGTTAGAAATCATACCACATTGAAGAGAATTTCAGGTATATATAACTACTTATGAAGTCTTTTTTCAAACAAATCAGGCAACCTAACAGAACTAAAGGCAAAGTGCAATAAATGAAAAAAATCGAAGGTGATAATTAAGTATAGTTAGCAAAAAAATCGTCTTACCGCTCTCCTGAAGAGAAAACAAAAATCAATTCAAGGTTGAGATAATAACATAAGTTGCTGAGTCCCTTGAATATCTTTTTGTAACGGACCGAGAAGGACCACTCGGATGAGACACATCTAGAATGACAATAATATAGTTCATAAACAAGCTTCCCTTTATATTCATGTATATACGCGTTGGAAGTCGAAAATGCTGAATTTGGAAGTGCGATGCTGCTACTTATACCGACCGCAAAAGTAACAGTTCATGGTAATCCAAGAAACTAGTCAAATCATTGGTGAATAAAAAATGGATGACATCTAACACACAATGTTCGTAATGCATTCCGACAATGTCTTCTCCTGCAATTTGAGCTTTAATGAGAGAGTCTTCTTCATGGCATCAAAGAGTAGCAATAATTGAATTATCGTTCCCTTTTACGGAAGTTTACTCCGCCCAGCACCACGAATAGGTCAAAGTATGACAATTAATTCTCAGAGCAAGTCCTTCTGAATCAGTGCGTTAAGAACAGTAGGTTACAAAAACATAAGTTACCAGACGAACAAAATCACGCGAATTATCCTAATTCTTGTTCTGAAAAGATACGAATCCAAAAGTGCTGCATATAGAGCGTCTTTTGGGCCCTCCCCAAAAGTGCTTATCTGACAATGCAAACTCTTTGACCATTGACAAGTTTCAAATTACGTGTGGTTTATCATCGGTTCTTAATGAAGAATAGCTAGATAAAGAAATAAAACAGCTTAGTCTACATCAAAGTAAGTCGGTAATTTGTTGTACTTGAGCAAGGATCTAAAATGTCCCCGTACCGAATTGTGATCGTGTGGGCTCATAATCTTTGGTATTCTAGGTTGGAGATGGTCTTATGTATTAACACAAATATGAGCATCACTGCTTGGATAATTCAGAAGAAAACGGCCAAAAGAACACCTTCTGGATACAAACGAAAATACTTTCGTGATCGGTATACTCAAAAACATTGTCACAGACCTCTGTAATCTATCGGGTTGAAGGTTCTCCTTAGTCAGTCCAGTTGCTACCCATGAAAGGATGACTTGGTCTGAGATGCTGCAATTATTGGCCACTAGAGACCTGCACTTAATGTCCAACAAAACACAGGACATTATTGATTTCGTCATGGAACTCAAAATTTGTCACGCGCTATTATTGTTATCGGTTCATTTTGCTGAGATGTGTTAAGTTAGTAAAGAACCGCCCAAAGTTATATCTGATACGATGTAACACTCAAGAAGTATCCCACCACACTCCAAATTCATATATCTGCCAAACTTGTTTATTTGAGCGGAATGAAATAATGAGCAGCTCTGTCTCTACAGACAACAGTCTCTGATACTTATCCTGAGCGATCTTAAAACAGAGTGACGTAAAGTGATTCGTCGGTTGATCATTCACTTTTAAACTTATAAAGATGTTGGTGACCCAAGAATCTACCGCATTCAGTGATCACCTGGTGGCTCAGGTCTACATACTAGACAAATTATGATTTGTTTCGGAAAGAGAAGTCAACCGTCCCCAACCAAGCAGGATACTGCAGCCTGAAGTGAAGCTCGTGATACGGCGTACCATTTTGGTCGGCTCTATGCCAAAGCTACCGGAAAAATTTCCCGAATACTAAAGACAGACCCATCGGTTACTAGTGTGCGAGGACATAGCGTTTCAGTTATAATCTAGGTTACTTCAAACAAGATGAATCTCCTTTCATTATCTCTCCTAAACTAAGGTTCCTAGGTCATTGAGGTTGACTATTCGGTGCGAAACGTAGGGTATCTTGTGAGTTTCTAGGAGCTATACTCTCTGGACCACAGAAAACCCTAGGGATGTTGCTGTAAAGCTTCGTCATCACCCGTTAATTATTAAGTAAAATTATTTTAAATGGTAGCGCGTGTATCCTGTTATGTACAGAAACAAAACTATATATATATATATATATATATATATATATATATATATATATATATATATATAATCTGGAGATATTCGGACTTATTGAGAGGGTTGAAATCGTTAAGAAATCGAAATCTGGCCGATAAATATTGTGTTCCGTTGACGACAACATGAACGGGGTTTTCGAACCTAAGTCATCCTGGCTTCAGCAGAAACATGGCAGAGAAAGTTAGTTCGGATGAAGGAAATTTACTTAGTAAAACGTCTTTGGAAATGATGAAGGAAAATAGTCCAGAGTTCAGTGAATGTTATCTGAATCAACCCTTTAGGCCTTTCCTGCATGTCCAGCTAATCGGTTAATTCAGATACCTCTTCCCAAGTCCAATTCTCATGGGACGTTTGTGTAATTCAATGAAACCTATGAACCTAAAATCTGGCAATACTTTGACTCCCTAACTTCGTGGTACAAATTGAAACTAAGTGAAAAGAAAACTGGTCCGGGATAAGTGGTCATGTTTAAAGCATCTGAAGGCAGAACGAAAGGTGCGATAAAATTTTGATAACCTCGACAATCTTCCTTTGATAGTAAATAGTATACAGTGCGAGTCCTTTATCATTTCTGATCAGTTTTACGAACAGGTTTGGCTCTATGAGCAAGTTTCCCGCTTCTTTATAAAGGAAGACGATGATAGCAGGACCACTCAGCAAGGTGATCACAGACACTCAGATTTCTGGTGTATTCTTTCCTTTGATTACTGACGGGCATGAGCCTGCTTGGATCCTTAACTCAGATCGCTAGAATATTCATTTCTTGACCGCTGATGTTCAAGCTCTAAAATATGCTTACTGACAAAGGTACATTGGAGGCTTGAATCTCGGAATATTCGTCTTTTGTTCCTTAGACCTAAATGCTCTTTTGGTCATCTTGATGAACTTTGAACTCTGTAGTTCCGGGGTTTAAAATTTCCCGCTGGAGTGACTTTCCAACTTGGAAGCCTTTCACTGACCTCGATCCCTTCTCAAATATATATGTGATTCTGTAACAAAAAAGGAATCCAAAGATTTGCTGCTCCTTCGTTCTTTGGTTCATGTTTAACTCGTGGTTATCGGAGTTGCATCCAGGCGTCACCGGCTGACGTCACCCTGAAGCAAACTTTACCTGTCAGCCTAGCCCTTGTTCATAAATTATACAACCACTTCATGACAAAAAGTGAAATATGGAACCTGAAGTTTGAACTTGGTGTAAACAGATTGTTTCTGTAACCAGTAACTAAATTTCAGCAAACTAGTGCTTCTTGCTTCTCTCACGAGGACAAAAGTGATTGTCGTTAAAATAACCAATTTGATGATCCGAATGAACTACTTTACTGCCTTTGACAAGAAATGGTCTTCGAACATCTCACCTAATATCTTCAAAACTTTGAAAAGATTCTACACACAACTAACATGGGAAAGCGGTACGCTTTACGAATATGTTTGCTTTTGAACGAACTAGAAAGCTCTTAAAAACAGCTTCGAACTAATTATTATTTGCATCCCTCACGCGATGCTTTCGCTCTCAGTGAAGATTGCAACTAACTTCGCAATTATGAAAATGATCACGAATATCAAATTTATCACAAGCAACCTATCGCCATTATGACCAAGGGAAACTGGTAAATACAAATAAATTATCCAATCCCTGAAAAATTGGTTCTGACGTCAATGGTTGGAGCTTCTAGGGGAAACTCCTGTACATTAGTGGAACCTCCAGCCATATAATGTTCATTGCAACGTCACTTTTTGACCGATTTTACTCAAAGGAATTTGATCAGATGTACAAGTAGACAACAGTGATATTCTGTGGTAGATTTCAAACAGGGAGTCAGTCAATATTCTAACTACTTTTTATAGCTTGTCGGAGGAAAAATCCATACGCAGTTTGTATAGCGAAAGAAAATTTCTAAACAATCCTTCGGTCGGTTGCGCTACCTTTTTTCCTTCCTGCCGTAACTCTGAAATTTACCTTTATTCTCCCTAAGGTATTCATGCTCGTCTACCGTTTGTAGTTTTGGCTGGACAAGTTACATCCAGGGAATTATGCTTCGTCTGTGCCGTGTGAAACCCACATACTTGCGGTAGATAGAAATCAAATTTAGAATAATAAAAAAATCGTGAACTATCTGGAAGGCAAACTGCTCTTATTCGCGCCCATCCTGTTGAGCATACTTGCTGCCCTTGACCAACGCTAAAGTTTTGCTCATTTCTATCAAAGATTTCGGGTTTATTACATAAACTGAATACACGAATTGAGGTTCACAAATGTGCCGTTTTTATTCAAAATTTCAGGTTGAAAAAGAATATTGACGACTCTTCGGTATGCAAAGGAGGATTTCAGTGATAGAGACAAGATATGTCACCGGTCAAAAGGAAATACGCCAGCGAGGTGGTAATCTACGCCAACCTATCTTCAAGCCGTAAGTTTACCATTGTATTCAGGTGCTTCTCGAACTGTATGTTCAATTCTGATATCCGTAGTTTCCGAAAATGTGCTCCTTTTGGAAGCACTTTTGTGACAAATGTGTACATTGAACCCCCCATCACATGCTCATTTCCGGATAGTAATTTTTTTATGATGCACTCAAACACTTTGCAGTTCCTCTTTTAGATGTAATTTGACGTTATCTCTATTTGTTTGAAACAGTTTAACGCACACCCACTTTTTTCATTCAGGCTTACCACCGTTGCCCCCATGAACAACTCCTGTGCATGACAATGTGATCTTGAACTATTCTCAATTACTCCACTAGACTGAAAGTTTCTATTTCTACAAGTATTCATAGCTTATACCTTCGGAGGCCGAAAATGTATTCACAAAAACTAATCGGGTAAAATTTCGACATTCAAACTTTGCACTTAGTAGCATTTTTCTATTGAAAGCAGCTATCATCCCGGTATTTCCTCGGTTTTTCTCCTGTTTACTCTTCAAAGCTGAGGATCTCTTTACTGATAATTATGTTGCTCTCGTCAGCATCCGTTGCCCAATTTAAACACTGCAACTAGATGTGGGGTGCCTTGTTCTTTGCAAAAGATTTGCAAGTTTGGTACTAAGACACGGCTGATCAATGTAGATACAAAAGGACTGAAAGTATCGTTTGTCGCTCAATTTCTATATCATGGCGAAAAAGTACTCTGTAATCATGAAACAAATTCACGAAACAGTAACATTGGCGAAGTCCACCCGAAGGCTACTTTTATAAATCATTCTTGTGACAGTCCTATTGCGTACTCTAATTTTCTTTGGTACAGACACTGAAACTTTTCCTAAGTTCGACAGGTTTATAATTCCACTCAAACCGAAACCATCTTTTTCTGAAGGTCCATATAACGTCCCTGCAATGCTCAGGCACTGGGTCGTCAAGCTTGCAGAATCTATAGGAAATTCGCTAAATGAATTGATTAAAAACTGTTTTATCCGTGGCCTTTTGGAGACTAGTCATAATTATTCTAATTCTTAATGGCCACAAAGTAATTGAAACAACAACAAAAAACGGTATGTTTCGTAAGCTTTCACATCAGCAACGCTCAAACGCGCTGAGAAGGCCATAATTAATCGTCTCCAATTCTACCTCAATGTGTCTATCGACCAGTGTCAGTTAGCCTAGAAACCCTAGATTCATTCTTGATATGAAAGCTTCCCCATACCACTTCGTTACCAAAATCACGGACAGATCTGCCCGATCTGTGCGCTTTGTTTCTTGACCTCTCCCCCGTTTTTACACTTTCTGTTCTACAAAGCCTAAAGCTCTCAACTGTTTCTCACAAATTAATGCCTCGCTGTCTACCTAGTTTCAAAAATGTATTCAGAAAATCAAGAAAGGGTACAACTTACCCGAATCACTTTTCAACAATTCTGGAGGTCACCGAACAGCCAGGTTTAGAATCTCTAACAATAGCATTCCCAGAATAATTTTCCACCTGATACGGTTTGAAGCTGGACCGCTTTGGCTGCTCTTTTTGTTCTCAGCAACTTCCTTTCCTTTCCCCGAAAAAATCTCATGTTATTTAATTCCAAATCTCTATCTATGGTGAGCTCTTTCAGGTACTGTGGAATAAACTTTGACAATTAACTATGATGAACAACTCACATTCAAAACAGCACCGGAAAATTCCGAAATCTCCCATTTTGAAATCAGAAACTCAGACAGTTTTGCTCACCATAGTGCGCTACTTCCAAATTTGTACACCATCCCATTCTTCCGGTCTTGCTTTACGGTTCTTCTGCATTGTGGCCCGGCTTTCTCAAATATGTCCTTTAAACTCTTCGTTGCGGTTTGTAGGTGATCAATTCGATGTGATCTATCCAGACTGATACCCCTTTGACTGAAATGGTTGACCAGCACATTTAGTGTTTATTAACCCCGCCCTACAAGATACTCCTGGACCCTAATCTTCAGTTACACGCGTATTTGTCATTTTTGGCCCCCATCTGCCCACCCGTTCTGCATTCCGGCTAGTATCTTCTGGACTGTAACCCGTATTAAAAAGCCCCAATACCTTAACTCGGCCGTGTTCAGACCCATGAGAAGATAGAAGATGAGTTACTTAGAAAGCCCTAAAATTAGGTTACTTTACCTACGCTCTTTCATCCATTGAAACTCAATCCAGTTAGAACTTATCGATAAATGTTCACCCATAGAATTTTCACCATGTGAGACAAATCGCTAAATGTCTCTTCTTTTATTTGCTCGTGTAATGGCTGAAAAATTGGCGTATGGTTAGCTTGAATCTATCATACAAATACGAAATTCGAATTCAGACAAACACAAATACAGATTGCGTGTTGTTTTTGAAATTACTGTTCTACAGCGAACTTCCAACAGATAAGGATATTGGTAAAGCCAACTGTTAAATCAAAAATGTCACACACAGTTCGCAAAGGTTTCGAAAACCTAACTACAGCCTGGTTGTGCGCATGGTTTCCAAAGAGAAAACTTCAGGCTTGTCATTATTTGTATGCAAAGATCAGTCAGTAACTATTCGTATTCCCATCACATTGGAGAGATGTACATCGTGCCGTAGATTTTTAGAGACCAGAGGAAAGTATAAGAGACACAGGTTGGATTTGCAGTTGTTATTACAACTCACTATCTGCTCAATTTGCAATTTGCTGCTCCGGACTTGAATACGAAAGTTTTTCACTCGATCTACAATAAAACTGCACACAGAACATTATTTTTCTTTAAAAATACTTAAGAAAATCAGAGCTTACCACAATAACAGTTATTTGGGGAGAAGAGTATAAAAAAAATGAAAATTTCCTAGTATCTTTCTGACAATCTGGAAGAACTAAGTCATGAATTAAACACACAAATTACTCTCACTGTTGCTATAAACCCCAATAACAGTGACGATAATGTCCATGCTTCCATACATCACACATAGGTACTAACCCTGAGAGGGGAAAAAAGCTCATATTCTACCAGCAGAAATGAAACAAAACGTAAAACAGGATTTTCTAGTAAGCACCACGATATGCTCTGCGCGAAGTGCCCTCGGGACAAATGGAACAAATTGGACATTTTGTAATATTGTTTTCCTATTCTATTGACTACTCTGGGAAGAAATTCAGCATTAAAATGGCTTTGTTATCCACATTTTCAGAGAATTGACAGGTGAAGCAATAAGTTTCTTTCCACTCCACTGTGTTATTAAACTGTTTTAGGTTCGACGAACTGAGAAAATCACAGCCCTTTTGAGTAACGTCTCAAACTACTCAAACAAGAAAAGCAATGAATAGTTGAAGGGCATTTTCTACTGAACTATTAACTAACCACAGATTTGTGTCAGCCGAAAGGACTGAATGAAACAAGTCCCCCAAGGCGTATTTCATCAACAAGGTGTTTTCCACCGAATCGCTGAAGCCCCTTCCCTCCAAAAGTAGTTTGTTCACAGAAATAAAATCAATTTAATTAACACTGAAGAAATGGATTTTGGACGAGTAGTTATGATCCATTGAAGCTGTGGTTACAAAATATATTAAATCAAACAGCAACAACTCCTTGTAACCACCATAAACAACCAACCATTTCATTAAGGACTAATCACGATCAAGCAACGGAAAAGCCACCATGAAAAAATAGAAAGCAATTGCCACTTCAATCCCGCGTAACCCACTCTATCTAAGTCGGACTAGTCGCGGTTGTAATGGAACTATGCTGCTTCTCAAAGTATACTCATCAAGGCATATATCAAGGTATTTCTAGCGTAAGGTGGCTGTGGTAAATTAAGTAGTAAATGAATAACCAAAAGGTTTCAAAAGACTATCGCGAACAATTCTAGATCAGATTTCATTCACCCTAGATAGTTCGCATTTAGGAAGGAACATTCGGTTCGGTGACTGATCGAAAACAGGGTTAGAATCATCAGAATTTCTTCTTTTTTCGCTGTTTTGCAATACAAAACTAAATTGTGCAACGGAAGAGACTTTCGCTAATACAGATTGAATGCTCCAAGAAAAGGGCCCGGAGAAGATTTGAGGCTATGCTCAATGCAGAATTGTATAACTCTTAAAGAACACCACGATAAAAAACCGTTTTACGGGAAAACGGAATAACATTTCAAGTATAGGGAAAGAGATATTGAAATAAACACTGCTTTTTAGGGGAAAAAATATCTAGAACGGAATAGGAGATGAAAGCAATACCTTTTCCAAAGGTATTTTAAAGGGGGAGGAAGGTATTTTGCGATATTTCAGCTGCATTAAAGAACACAATATATCTAAAAAGTGTTGACCAGTAAGATGAAATATCTTGTCAGTAAGTCCGTCATTGTCACAAAATCATACTTTAAGTTATACGTAGTTTTGGGATATAGCTCAAGTAATACTACTACGTAATACTGCTATTGATCAGATCAAATGGGAGTTGCCTGTAACGTTAGGATACGAATTGCAATGATATAAAATGACGTCAAATACGGAGTACAAACCCTTATCTGAGGGGACTTTTATATATTTTACTGGTTACTAAATGTAGCAGGAATTAAGATCGAACTGAACTACAGTAGAGGAATGACAGTACAACAGTGGGCCACAAATCGCACTGCTGACTTTTGGTTGAAATAAGCGTGGGAAGCCTTGGAGGCATTGGCTATGCTCCTTATCACGTGGAGCATTCTCCGTATTTTACGGACTGAATACGTGGAATTCTGATAGGAGGAGCACTGTCCTAGAATTTTATACAGTTGCCAAAAGGCACACTAGTTAACCACAAAATAGGGTCAATGGTTCAGAGGAGGAAATGCTCAATGTTAAGTGCCTAAGTACTCATTCCAAGCCAAAAGACTGAAAGAAGAAAGTGTAGGTGAAGTAACCACACAAAAGCGAGCTCACTTTATCAGGTCTAATGCAGGCAGTCAGATGAACTGATCTAGAGGACATGTAGGATTCAAAAGTCACATAGTTTAATAAATTATCTCAGAAGGTAGGATGTCATGAAGACAGCAGCATGATAGTGCATATGGGATAAACTGACCTGGGTCGAGACGAGAAGTAACAGATACCAAAAGCAGTAGGTCCAAAATAAATGAGTTTCATACTCGAGCTCCTTCGTGAACTGCAGGTAGAGAAACGGCTATCATGGTGAGCCTCATCTCTAGAATTTCTTGGACCAAATTAGGTGCTTCCCTTTTCAGTCCCTTCTAACTGGTCGTGACCTACATTCCCATGGGTGTACCGTCTATCTTTTTTAAAGAATCCAACTAGACAGCGTCATAATTTCCTATCCCCGAAATATATAATTTATCAGGACCTTGCGCTAAAACTCCGGCTTCGAGGTTGTGTCCAACATAAAATTTGGGTCCATTCACTTCAGTGGGCCACGAGGTTACTTTATATGATGCTGGGAATAAAGTTACAGGTTTATCAAAGCTGGACTCACCAGACAAATGAAAAGTCCCAAATTCAGATTTCATGGAAACATTTTATGCTTCTGGGAGCATTTCAGCCGGTCGCTCCAAGCGTCCTTTACAGATCAGCTAAACATCTCCGATTAGTGACCAGTTCTTAGTTTCATAGATTATTATGGGCTACGGATATTTGATCGGCTAGCGGAGTATCATGAAATTAAAATCATTTGCGCTTGACCACTGATTTAAGGACACGCACAGATGACAAACAAACTCCGCTCTCTCATTTATCTCACTAACCACAATATTCACGGGTCACTTGTCATGTTTTCATCACCCAATTCTCCAGCAAGCATCCCACTCACTGAAACCTTCCCTTGACTTTGTCGTTAATTAGATAAGTTCCGCGGTTCACAGTAACACAACACACACAGATTCCGTCGGACTGGAATGGGGTTTGTGGCTTTCAGTCTTTGAGGTTTCATGACATCGATCTAACAGACAATGTGATGACCTGTACGACCATACCTCATGGACCAAACAATCGGTCGCCTGAACATTATGGCAAACTGTGTAGTTCATTCTCATCTAATTGCACCAGTGCAATTGGTTAATGTCATAATTACACGGCGTCTTTTGTAAAATAATCTTTAGTTAAAAACCGCCCAAAATCTAGTTTTTTTATATTTACCTAAATTCTGTCTTGGGAGTAGGATATATTCGCCGAATTCATGTGTTGCGAGGACGCATCCAGATGGGGTGCCGCTGTTCCGGGACAATAGTACGTCATTTCATAACGAATTCAGTGGAACTCTTTTTCTTCGCCATTTGTCTAGATTTGCATATTTTTGGTGTCCACAAACAATCCGGATGATTTTTGATACATAGAATTAACTGATCGTATGGTGCTCCAATCAACCCTTCCGAGATAGGCTGCTACCAAGTTAAAGCGTTTGCACTGAGATGAAAACATCGTGAATTGCTTCCCCCGCTGGGCTTTGGCTAGAAAAAAGAAAAATTTCCCTTTCACACTATCCAATGACAGGCAGCTCCAGAGAACAGTGAGGTTCAACTGAGTAAAACGTCACCTTCAGATCAAGGAACACAGAAATTGTGGGCCTACGAAGAGTGGGTCTATGGGTTAAGATGTGTGGAAGCGTAAAGATATGGTCGATACAACGGACTTGGTTCCCACACATGCATCCCTCACAGGCACTGAGTAGCCGGTGGAGAGTAATCCCAGCGAGCGGATGTTATACCTACCAAGCTAATTCCTCTGTGGTTTACACAAGAGGACCAGTCACCTTTCTTGTGAATCGGCACAATAGCCAATTCACACCAATCTCTGGGAATCTATTCACTAAACCAGATTGCCCGGAGTTTTGTTAACTACAAAAACAAAACTTCGCCTCCATCCCTGAAAATGATGGATACAACTCATTCGATCCACCGGCTATGTGCCTCTTTAAGTAACCTATCTCCCACATGACCTTCATTTCTGTTATGGATGTGTTTTTTGCCTGCTTCGGTTCTCCAGCAGATATGTTCGGAAGGTCCACCGTTGAAGTCGGCCAAATGAACTATGCTTTACATTGTCCCACCCAACTGTCCAGACGAAGTCTCTGAGAGTGAATCAGTGAGCCGTTGGATTTCCTGAATAACTCATATTAGGCTTCCGTGGACCGGTGCCTCTAGTAAATCCGTAAAGGTTGCAAGTAACGCCAGTGGATATAGCCTTCTCCATTTCCCTACATTTCGCAGTCCACCAATGCTGGCGGTCATTTCTCTGGCTCATAGTCCTGTGAAGTCCCAAGGGTTTACTCACTTTATTGAATGTGGCATCCGGAGGGACGGCTTTGCAAGCATCCAACAGAACAACTAATGTCGAAGATAACCGTTGTTTGTGAGGTCTTCATGAACCTGAGTCTCAAGGCAGACTTCAGTTCGTGATACTAATTGCAAATTGGATGGTTAGCAATGGAGAACATTGTAAAGAATAATACCTTCTTTGTTGATAGATTTGTTCGCTTATTCACTGAAGGGCCTTTGCGAACTGTAAAAATATGTACGTCTTCGTGTATGACCCTTAGGCAAAAGAGTTCAATATGAGCTTTCTTTTTCTCGAAGTACATTCAGTGACAGAGTAGCTGTTGTATATCCATTCTACATGTCCACCTTAGGGGAAGGAGAAATTTCGTATCGTCGATCTGGTTTTTTGTTTTGATTCACACCCAGTTAGGAGCGAAATTAGTTACCATCCAAATTGCATTATTCTGCCAGAAACGGGACAGATGCAATAATATCGAATAAAACGCACATTTTAAAAGAGATACAATTGCCCAAATATGTCTATTCATTATTTCTCACTCATGAACTCAATGAAGCCTGATGAGCTGCATCGCGAACATTTCTGTAGTAGCCAATAACGGAGCCATCGAAGACAACCCACCAAAAAGCCTCAGAAAGAATAAAGCATTATTTTCGCATCAGAAGTACATGCTGATCAGTTTCTTTGTATAACTTTTGTAAATATGTTTTACCACGCAGACAGAAGTAGTTAAGATGGCTCACTAATAATGAAATTCGCGAACACGGGAAAACAAACAAGAATAGGAAACACCTGGAGCGAACAAACAAGGTTCGTTAGTAGCAATTCTCAGCTGCGACGTAGACGTGTCGTATCTCCTAAGTTACATGTCTCCAGATGGGATAATTTGTTCATGTTATCAGATACTGCATCCCATGTTACTGGTCAAACATTTTCTATTGATATTCTTTTCTTCAAGGACCTAGACGAAAGCCCACACTCCAAATGGGGCATATTGCAATCGTCGACATTCCGACAAAATCGACTGGGAAATTTTTACTCTTCAGATATACAATCACTCTGGAATTATAGGAAGATAAGGAACGGTTTTTGCCAATTCATCTCAGATTTATTTGCGATACTTTGAGTGACTGCGCCTTGTGGTTTAATGAGCTTGAGAAATTTTTTTCACAAAACGTGTGTTCTATTGAGTATTATGTCTGGGTACAAGTTACAGTACTCTGTCTAACAGGCTGGCAATTTATTGGTTTATCTTCTTGCAGAGTACGCATGAGAGCCAACCACTTCAAGGACGTTTATTGTCTGGCAAAGTAATTACATTTTGGAACATCTGACACATTGTCTCTAAGCACAGACACAGAAGATAGATGAGCGATACATTCGCTCAGAGTTCCAGCGTGATTTTACCATTTTACTGGGTATCAGATCAACTTTCTTCTCCCCGACGAATAATACTGCTCAAAGAAATATGCGAAAAATGGAATAAATAGGGAACGTTAGTCTAGCCAGAAAATCCGATTGGTTGCGGTCAGTGTGTCCGCATCTGCGTATAATTTTCCGTGGATGCAGAAACCTACCGAGTTGTCCCGCGTCGGTAAGTTCATCAGCTCTAGACAAGGAAGTGTATCGACTTTATAGAATGATATTTCTGTTTGTAGACTTCTTATCTAAGTTGAATTGCCTCATGCATCTTGCTGAACCAAACTGCACAAATTTAAAATCCACAGTCTGGCTACTGGTGAATGTACAATTGAAGACATTTTCGCGTAAAATCATAAACATTATTTACTCTGTTTTCTCCCTAATTCAGCCGCTTAGACTTTACATTCGTTGTCAGTGTGTTGCAGCCGTGAACTGCTCAGCCAAACAATGGAACTCCTATGAAGTGAAACATTTTTGCGATGAAAAAATAAACAGCCATATTTCATCAAAATTTCAAGTTATCATTACTCCAGGGGACAATATACAAATGGGCTTTATCTTTCACACTTTTTCAGATCATGCAATTTCCCCTCAACCCTAATTCTGGGATTATAACACTGAAATGTAGTAGATTTGATAAACCTGTAGGACGTAAACTGTTTGTAAATTTGCCACCAGTCTCGAGTGACCATACGTACTGCATACTCAACTATACTGCGACTTAAGTTCGTTTATTTATTGTTTATTTATTATTTGTCACGCTTTTATTCTTGAATACTAATTAAAACCAGCATAATTTATAGCGAGACCGATGGGAACAATGTTTAATGAACAGTACGAATTATATTGCATAAAGCACTTCACAGTACAATATACACGTGGGTGATACGAGATATATATTTACATGATAGACGAGAGACAAATAATTAGTGTGGAGAAAAAATTCACGCATTTGACTCCTGCTCACAGGAAGTTGGGTTTCTCTGGCGCTACTTTAAACACCTCAAGTATGCCCCCGGTATTGATGCACTTCTCAGAGAGAAACGACGAGATGATTCTATTTTTGTAATCTGGAACACACAAACGAAATGAAGTGTGATGACGTTCACATTGGTTTCTTCAGTTACACAAGTAAAGAAAACTAGTGCCGCGTGAAAACCACATTTTGAGACTAAATACTTCTGCAGGTTGAAGGTCTCCGATTTTTATTTCATCTTTACTCCAAGTTGATCAGGATAAATGATATTCACCTTTGGGTGGGCTCTTTCAATAACGAAGAACAGCTGAACGTTGTTAAGCCGTTAAAGCAAACAACATAAGTCATGATATTCAGTTTCTATTTTCCGTGAACCTAACTGCGTTTCTGCTTCAACGGTTTCGTTTACCGACGGACCGTGCCACACTCCACCATCCCCATCGGCAATGGTCAGTCTGTGAGTTGTTGCCTTCCTCGGAGGTGTGACGTCAAAGCTGACTCTCGGGGTATTCATCCTGTAAGTGTTGGTGGGCAAGTAGCTCATCTCTACGTTTGGAATGTCCGATCGATTAACATTTCGCAGATTCTGAGTCTTGCCTCTGCATTGCAGAATAGCCTGAAGTTCTTGTCGAAAATTGTTATTAAGCCAAGCGTACAAGAACGGATTGTAGACCGCGGAACTCATTGCCAACATATGACAAAATATGAACGCGTTGTGGAAATGCCAACTCTCCTCGATTTGACCGCCCACTGAATCGACAATGATCCAGAGCGCGTGTAGTGGGATCCAACAGAGCACAAAAATAACCACCATGGCAATAAGCATCTTGTTGGTGCGACGCTTGCGGCGGATATCACTCACTTCACGTTCCCGGCTTTTTTGACCAGTTCCTATTTTGAGATCACAGCGCGCACGTAGTACACAACTCACTCGATAGTAACACAGAGAGATGATGAAGCAGGGCACGACGAATTGCAACACAAACGTGATCACCGTGTATATCTATTAAGGGTTCAACCAGATGGGTGTGAAAAAGAACAGGCGAAATGCAAATTAGGGTTACCGGCCAAAATCATCAAGGTGTCAATTTTCCTAGTACAAATTAGGGTTATCAGCAACAAAGTAAAATCCAACCAGTTTTGGTTTCCAGTTTTGCTTTTGAATCAATCATTTTATCAAGTATATTGGTGGTTTATAGATGATGCTTTTGTCAACAGACTATACTAAAGGTGCGAACCTTGTCCCACCAGATGGAAATGTTTTTTTTTCTCGGATCTCCATCTATCTATCTCCATCCATCAAATAATAATTCAAACGAGGGGCAAGGTTTGATTCGACTTTAAATGGAACTCATCCAAGAAATTAAATGAATAATGTAAGCACATGATTTTCAATGATAACTAGATCATGCAAGAACACAGATTTCCACACCTCAAAATACTAATCCTTGTTTTTGATTTTTAATCTTCAGGACAATATGAATAAATGCTTTTGATGTGTCACTGAAAAATAAGTTGTTCGATTAATTATCGTTCATGCCAGGTTCAAGTCCCCGTGGGGGCTCGTTAGATGTTAACTGCTGACGGTTCGTAACAAGGATAAAACAGCTGTACAGTGCCTGCATGGTTTTCAGTTTTGAGCCGAACGTTCACAATGCATGATGAACCTCACACGATGTAAAATCAAGTCTCCTACTGTTCATGCAAATACACAATTGCAACGGTCTCATAATCCAAATGATGAGTTTTCCACACCATTTGATAACTAGTCCCAAAAGATATTGCCCATGCTTATTATTCAAACCCATGTTTTACTCATCAGTGAAAGGACGTGAATACAAATATTGAATTTCACCCCTTCCGTGCATAATTTACCGTCTATTATGTATGCGCATACTGCACGTAGACAAAATTAACTTTAGAGCTACTGAAACTATCAAACTGGATTACAGTAAATTTCCTATTTGATTCAGAAATGATATTTTCTTTTGTAGTACGTATTCATCGTGACTGGGATTGTTGACCAACACGCTGTGTGCAATAAAGTATTTATTCATTCATGGTTACGTTTGCCGTTGGTGCTCAAAACCTAAGTGTGCATGAGACTCGTTATTCAATTTAGAATTAATCAAACAAAACAGTAGTGAACCACCAAAATATTTTTCAATCAGTAAAACTAGTTTCCTGTTCCGCTGGCTTCCGTGACATCAATCAGTGTGAACAATCAGATAAGCGCTAAGCTTTTTTGACGATCGGAGTATCTCAGCGAAAACAATTCTCTGGTTGTTATTCAATTTCGGAATTAAGAACAACGACAGATTTCTCTGGTTTTCCTGAATAGGAATCAAAACAATCGACTCATTATTGTACGTTTTCACGACTAAGCTAGCACTGCATGCTTATGGAGCAACAGGATAGGTGGCTTTGTTTTTGTTTCTCATGCCGTTTTGAGCTCGATTTCACTCGTTCGAACAGAGACCTCACAACAGAGTACAATCAATTTTGGTCACTGTTTTTGTTATCGTTTGTAACGAATGCTTTGATGGTTCACGGCACAAGTAGCTAGAAGCACAGATTGCCTGTTCAACAAACAAATGTAGAGGGGGATTTGAAATTTAAGTGAATAAATTGGATCAAATATATACCGTGATCCGTGTAAGATTCCGGCTTGGTAAAAGTTGAATCAGATAAAAAATCGTTATCTCAGATCCAGTCACCTCTACACAATTACATCGTGGTTGGAAAGTATCACTCAAGAAATAGCATTTGCAAAGTACGTTGGCAAAGTGAGTGTTTGATACTCAAAATGAAGTTCATATTAAGGTTATTTTCGTTCTTATTTGGGAAATTTTGATGCATTTTGACTTTGAATGGAAACTAACCGGGAAATAATTGGCAGCCAGCAATAATGAAAGTTGTTGCCAATTTTAAAACTGAGTGATGAGGCATTGCATACGGATGACGAGACAAAATTCCCAATCGGAAGCCCACGAATGGTTTGGTGGTTGTTGCTGCTGCTAATCTGAAACTAGAACCCGGTGCTCTTTTGTCTATTCTTTCGCATATGTTAGCATTCTACAGTTGGCTTTAGTGGTGCACTCACTGCAACTGCTCATTGAACAAAGGAAATGTGTTTTGTGTATTGGGGTACGAAACACTGTTGCTCAGTTTTTCTTGTAGAGGACCGTCTTAGGGAACCAGACTTGCAACTTATAGTAGAGTGTATAAAACCCTTCGAATTTTATACACAGACTGGATGCGCATAACTTTGTGGGCGAAAATCTCATGCTCGTAAAAAAGATCCATAGGTGATTGGTGTTTGATAATCTACGAATTCAGCGTATATAGAATGAACAAGTTGTTCTTGAACTTCGCGTCCTTTGTTTAGTTTTTCATTTCATACTAGTGGTGATACACACCGGGAAGTTAGGAGTACTCAGAACCTTTAAACTTTCGACAGTACCTAAAAAGCCCCATTGTTGTTTATTTTCTATATGAAATTTCGAAAACGATAAGCCGGTCAATAATAGTTTACTGGAGAACCAGTCATTGTGTGTCAATTATTCACCTACATTTTAATCTTCCGTTTAACACACTAAATTCACAAAAAAGATAAAAACAATAGCAAATGTCAAATCTGTTACTGTGCACAGCATCCACTTACCGGTTGTGAACCTTTGTCCGGCCAGGACTCTTCACAGTTTGCATCTTTGGTCACCGGGTCCACTTTGATTTCTTGATATATTCCCAATGGCAAAGTCACCAAAATGGAGAACAACCAGACCGATGCAATGATGAGGCCACAAATGAATTCAGACATTCGCGACACAAACGGATGTACAATCACCAGATACCGATCTACGGCTATCGCAGTTGAAGTTAATGTAGACACGTATACACTGGTTCCCATTGTCATGGGCAGTAAATGGCACAGCACGGTAGGCAATTTCCAGCCCTTCATGTAAAATGCCATCGGTGTGAATGGTGTTGACACAAAAGTCATGAGCAGGTCTGAAACCGCCAAGTTAGCGATAAACAAATTTGTGATTGTGCGCATTGCCGCAGATCGCACTACGGTGAGTATCACAATGCTATTTCCCACAGTACTAAGCAAGATTATGGATGGATATATAACGGCGGCAGCAATCTTCATAGCAGAATTCGACTGCTGAGCTTCGCAGGTAACTGAGGACTCGTTGCCCATTACGCTTGATTCCGTTAAAAAAGGGAAGATTTCAGTGGTCATTGTGCAGTATAAAAAGTGATCCGGCAAACAATATTCTGTAAGTTGTACTGCGATGCATACAAACTGAGAATGATGCTAAAAGTATCAAGCTTGCCTGATTCTCATTGGTTCACGGTTTGGCCAATAAGCAGCCTCGCTGAGGGTTCCAAAACTTGCTTTGAATATGTTGCGGACAGACTCGTTTTCCAGATTTCGTTTGGTAGCGTTGTTTTATCCACGTGTAAACGAAAAGTTACTTCTGGATGCTTAAAATCATCAACTTGTTTCGATAATAAAAGCAAATTTCATCATAGTGTAGGTTGAATTAATTTGACTATTAGTTTAATTTCGCTACATTTTCTTTTTGGTCAAAATTAACTCTCGAAATTGTGATAAGGCTCTCAGGTTTATAAAATCACTTCTCCCCTGATAGGTAGGCAACAAAAAATGTATATTACCGTTTCCTAGATTTTGGACACCCCCTGCCTTTTCGTACACGAAGTTACCAAATAACTCGTGAAGTGTTTCATCCAATGGGATGATAATAAATATGGCATTTACCGCTCACCGTTGGAGATCATCGTACCACGTTAATTAGTTATACCTTAGCCGCTCGATGTTTCCTTGTGTAGCCTAGAAAATGGAAACTTTCTTCCAAGAGGTCATTCCATGGAGCTCTCCATCACAGAAAATGAAAAACGAATTAAACCGGCAATCTGCAGGTGCATAAGTCAACAACAAACAATTTATGAAGCTACTCTCAACTAAATTCACTGCTAAAACTGACATCTGCGTGAGCAAAACATGTTATGTTTTTCTACTGAATGGGTTAAGCATTGGTTTAACCTCCTGTGTTTCTATTTAACAGTGCTGTAGAATTTCTTGCCCCCAGTGCTAATAATTTATATTTTCTTTCTTATACGGCTGTCGTTCTATTAAGAGACGTTTTTGTTACATGTTTGCCCATGATTGCAGTGGAAGGCGTATATCACATAGCCTCAAAGGCTCACTACACCAAATGGAATGGCGGGCAAGAAAAATCCTGAGATTCGGAGTCGAGGAGCTCATGAAGTGCCAGTAGTGCAGATGTGGTAAAGTGCCTGATGATTGTGAGTTACTGCCTACCACGAAAACAACCGTTCGTAGAGGGGCTCGAACCTTTGACCTCATGTGTAATAGATAAACGTTCTAAACCACTCAATCACCACCGGTAAATCTGGGATACGTTGAACACAGACCTCTTCCTTGGTAACAAGGTTAACCCGTTCGTATCTATCATTATATCAACAGGGAAGTTCAGCAGTTATTCCCAGTAATTAAAGGAATACGGAATATTTCAAGAACTTCGATGAAGTAGTTTTATTCACTTGTGTCATACACATTCTGTTCTACTCATGCACAATGACTACAATTTCGAAAGACTACGCATATTAGGAAGATTACTGACACATAATCGACCGTTTTTATCAGTCACTAGGTTCCAAAGATCGTTAAATCGTCTAAGCAAACGTTTTATATGCAAAATAGCAATAAAACAGAGGATTCGGCTTTAAATTACAGTAAGCCAGCAAAACTCTAAGAGAATTCAAATTCAGTACCAGCAATCCTACTCGCAATTGCCCCTGAATGCGACTGAGAGCAGAATTAGATCAAATGCCGAAAGAACGAACTCAAAAATGTCATCGATAAGCAAGGGAAGGTATTATTTTCTCCTTCATCAACAAAGTTATTCGGTCAGGAACCAACCGCTTCTTAATTCGTTTTCACACTCTGACTCCAGAAGTTTCTTCACCTCTTGCCTAAAAAATAATTTAAGGTTTGCCTAAAATGAGTTTTCTAGTATCGAACTGGGACCTTTCCGTTTAGTCTGATGCAAAAGTTAGTATTGTAAAAACAGACAAGTAATAGCCAGGCTCGTTATTTGATCGATTTTCTCCTCTGGTATTAGAGTTTTAATATTTATGTTTTTTGCGAGTGGGTTACGTTCCAAATGGCCGTTTGTAATTCGAAACTGTAGTGAGCCCTTATTCAAAATCATTTCACGAAGCACTATTCTATATTCAAGTTAACATTCAAAAGCAAGCAAGATATCCACTCAGCAGACATGTGACACTTTTCTTGAAGCGATGAAACCACTCGTTGCTAACGATAAAAGTTTCGTCTGAAGCCCTTTTTTGGGATATGCAAGTATAAATAACTGGGAGGTATTGTGAGACCTCTTTCACGGTCCTGTGCAGCTTCGTTAGTGACCGGAATTCGTACCAAACAAAACTGGCACGAACAGCAGAATTTGATTTTGAGGTCAGAAAACCGGAGCCCAGTGGGCACAAACTGGACATACGATCCTGCTCTTCCGTGCACCTGGGAGTGCGTACGTTTAAATTTCGTTAGTGGAAGAGTGTCCGTATATTGATCCGGATGAGCAAACCATACCACGAATTACAGTGCACTCGAGCAGACAGACACAAGAGGAAATAGAGAGTAAAACCGAAAAATAAAAGCCCCTTTCAAAATATGACAGACAGAAGCACTGGTTGAATAAACAAAAGACTGACTAAATGGTTCAAAAGGAGGAACTAATGTTTTCCGGCAATAATGGTTAATAATAAGAGCAAAGAGATAGGTAGATTCCAAGACAATAGTGACAATTTTATCCATTGTTTAGACTGCTGATTATCAGCCGCCCGTCATGACGAATTTCATGCTAGGTGGTGCTAAATTCAGCACATGACATGGTTTTTATCTGCTTCTCAGCAGCCTCAAATTTCCGGCTGCATTCACTCCTAAAAATCTCACTATTTCCGGTTTACCTTGAGTTACAAATGCTGTGGCCATGCAAGCTGCTGAGTCAGGGTTACGTAACACTCCGACCATCGCCTTGGGTTAGTTATCAAAGTGAACTTTATAAACGTCACATATAATTCACGTGAAGATAAACTAAACTCATGCTAACGTCTACAGAACGCGACCAACGAAAATGATGACTTATGGTTTGTGCAAACCTTTTTATAAAAATTGACTCGTGTCTAATCTTTATGCACGTCCTTGAATATTGGAAAACTATCGTGAATACTTCACACGTGAAGGGGTTCGTCTACATCTTGCTTTTCAGGCTTAACTGCGGCACTATTCATCATATATTTGGTATACTTGGTTTTAGCTGATCTGATTGCTACAAACCAACCCTTTGATTTTTTCCCTTTACTAATCACAGTTTGTTACAACGAATTGGCCGTGGTTGCACCGGGGCATCCGCACACTCAATGATAGTGATATTTAAGAACTAATTCAGGTAATTTTTGTGAAAACCGTTTCCACAGATATTGGATTGATCTATGTAATGAACAGTTAGACCCCAAAAGTAGGTATCGTGAAATGGTGATAGTAATTCAAGGCTGATGCGTTTCAAACACTGACGTTTATAGCAAATGTTCTTCCTTTCTCATTCTCGGGTGTTTTTATACTAATAATTCAACATTCAACGAAACATCATCTGTCGAGTATATCAAAGCCGTCAAATGAAATTGCATTGGCACTCCGCTGGTTTGTTCTTCGAGACAATAATTAATAACGAGGTAGGACTCCAGTGCTTTTTTTACCAAATGTGGTTCTAACTTGAATCCATTTTTTATTTGTCTTCAAACTGAGAAACGTGTCCAAAGTGTGATAAGCCGTATCACAAACTGCAAACTTTCTCGTCCCGGGTACGCAAATAAAGCTGTTGATAAGATTACCGAAGGTGAGGTTTGATATAGTTGATTAACAGTGATGTGCAAATGAAATAATAAAACCGGATAAAGGTGTGCATTTGTTTTATTGTCTCAACATAATTTCTGTCGAGGTAGCATGCTTGAATTCTAAAACTAGTCATGCAGGGAATGGACATTTTGCGACGATAATAAGATACCGTGTTCTCACTTCTGTCAATTCACAGGTTTCTTTATACATTCATAAAGCATCTGCCTAGATTCCGCTTGGCTTGTGGAGACACTCTAAGAGAAACCTAATCATTGAATTACTTTTATGAAAAGTGTTCCTTTGAGTTACTCCAGACCAATCGCTCACCGAGCAGTGTGAAATTCAAGTAAATTACTCAGATAAGCCAGTGCAAAACATATCAGGTCATACCATTCGCATATTCTGTCAGTCCATGCAATCAGTTCAGTTTTTCACTATTTTCCCCATGAAGTAACTAGAAATGGAGCAAAATAACCCCCATTCTATCTTAAACCTTTACATGTCCAAAGAGAGAATGACAATTAAGTCATAGATATCCTCATTCAAAAATTATTATCTTCAGTTTTGGACGATCATTTAGATGATTGCTCATATTTGATGGGGATGGAAACATACCATAAACATACTACAAGCGTTTCATGATTTTACTGTCGCGTGTTGCAGTATTGCTCCGACAGATCATAGGTGTATTAGAAGCTGATGCATACGGGTAATTTATGAACACGTTGTTCCCGTACCTAACGGCATAAATACGGAAGTAGTTGTTATTGGTAAGCAACTGGTGGTGACAAATTTCTAGTACAATTACCCACGTGATTTGCCTTTGTTATATGTATCCGGTATCCCAATTTTCCACCTCCAGTAGACCTCATCTGAGTGGATGTCGGACATCGACATTCGATGAAAAGTTCCTTTCCGTAAATGAATCACTTAGCTATTCTCACGGCTAGTCACACCGAGCAACCCTCAGGTAAACAAGCCGTTTTCCAGATTGGCACGCTTTATGAATGAGTGCATTTTTGAGGTCAATCATTGTCCTGGGCTATGGAGCTTCACTGCAGTTTCTAGTAAGCTGATACTTGCGGTATTCCAAAGGAGTTAAAAAGGACACGGAAGATCTACCGGCTGAACCAAGCACAGAAATTTCCTGCATTATTTTTGAGCTTCTTGAGGATATAATACACTTATTTCGATTTCCCAGATCTTCTTTCTCCACAAGGATGTCCACGCCAAATTTTACCGTGAAATGAATGACGACCGATTCTTCTATTTTTGTTGAGGCACACTACAAGGTTTGTCGCAGAAAATACAACATTGCGACCAATTACAGTCGACTTTGACCCGCTACAATCAGGCAACGAGACCATTTCGCTCGTCGCCCCAATACGGAAAAATTGCCGAATTACTTTGACGCAAACTGGAATTCTGTTTTTTGAGGCCTTAGTTGTTCATCGTTAGGAATCAATCGTAAATGCACGCCTTTTAACTGGCTGTAACACTTTTCTGTGTTGGTCACCGTCCCATAGAATTAAAGGATTTTTACTCGCTTAGGTCACTGTACGCCGCTACGCACGGTCGGAAACACTTCTACTCAAACAGAATATTGGATCTTCTGCTCAACCCGATTTAACTGATCATTTACGTCAAGGAATTCCATTTCGACCCAAAAAACTCATCCTTGCTGGGTGGCAGACTGCTCTTAACTGCACCCCTCCAGCGAAAAGTCCGCCTCATCTCCGTTCAGCACCAACATACGTTCTCTGTTCGCAAAAGATCTTAGATCTAAACCTCGCTCTTCGTTCTCGCATTCATGTTCATACCTGTGGGGTTTGTATACAAGAATATAGGCTAAATCCACATGTTGCTCACTCATTGGTGTCGGTAAATGGCTCCATATTGTTCCGACAGGACAGGAATTCCACCAGCAAGAAGACTGGAGGCGGAATGGCCTTCTACGTCAAATCCACCTGGTAGAGCAAGTTGTTTATTCATACTCGATGAACCGTACTGATTGTTTAGTCATGCGATGCCATCCTAAATATTCCTGCCATGGGAGCACCATCGTAATAAACTTATAAGTAGCTCCGTTTCCCACTTAGAACGCTGTTTCGTCTTTCTGTTAGTCTTCTTATCCTTTTCTTGTTTCCTTGTTAGAAGACAATTTACACTTCACAGTAGAAGATCTTAATCATGCTTCCACTCAACCCCTCACTGCTTTTGACTCAACTTATCTTTGTGTTCCTCGAACCAGAGGCAACTCTGTTTTAGACAAGATTATCACCACTCATTCTGAATTATTCTCTCTAAGGCTGTGTGCACCTGTCTCAACCAGTGATCATAGTCTGCTTCTGTTTAGGCCTAAGATATGCTCCCGGTCTGCTTTCTACTTTTTCAGGGAGGCCAGCCAAATGGAAAACTGTCTCCGAAATTTTTCACGTAGTAACTTCTCCTACATAAATCTCTTTCCCATATATCCTCCTGGTTTTTTTTTGAATCGTCGCTCAGTAGAAACGTCAAAGTTTTCGTAGAGAGGGTTAATTTAATTTTTGATATGTATTGCCTCTCAGAAACCCTTTATTTTTTGTAACGGCTGTGCCACTTCTCTGAAGTTGAAATCCTAAAGAATACAAAAGCAATATTTCTACAAAGCTCGGGATAATTCTAAAGTACCATAATTTTCTCGTTTGATAAAGAAAGAAATTAGAAGCAATGACTCTCTTTATGCTAGTCAGCTCCCATGTAGCCATAACAGTAATCGACTGTGGCAAGGCTTTCGGCTGCTGTTTAAAAGAATACAAAACGAGTGGAATCTTCTGCGGACCTTGACAGTGTCAAGAGTGCATTCATCCACCCATCAATGACTCGCCGATTTCATTCATTCCACAAGATGGTGTGCACATAACTCCATTTTCTAAGATAGAAGTATTTAAGCCTCTTTGTACTTCCAAGATAACCTCGAGTATTGGTCCTGACTGCCTATCGTCATCACTTTCGAGACACGGTGCTGCAGCCCTGACCGATATATTTGCTTCCCTCTCCCTATTCTATTCCGGACTGCTGGAGACCAGCCACCATTGTTACTTTAGCCAAACCTTGTAATTCTGATGTTACAGCTAAAAGCATCCGTCCCATTGATCTCTCTTCTTTTGGTCGGAGACTTACAGAGTGTGCCGTCCTCAAAGGTTTGGATTCTTCTACAAACTCTCCCGACTACGGCTTACAGTTTGCCTACAATTTGAACAGGTCCACTGTGGATGTTATCGCTTCCTTAGAGCACCATATAACAAAATCCTTGGAAGGTTCAGCGAAGTCCGTTCGATGAGCTTTTCTGGACTATTCGCCCCCTTTTGATTCAATTCTGTGGTCTCTCCTCATTCGTAAACTGGAAGCTTTCTGTTGTTCAACACCTTTACCAGCATGGATGTCTGATTATTTTACCAACAGAAGTCAGTGCATACGACCAAGCATTTAAATATCCACACCCTTGGTGGCCAATTCAAAAGTGCTTCAGGGAGCTGTGCTTTCCCTCTAATTATTTTCCACCTAATTTAGTGATCGTTCATCCAGTTCTCCTGCACACAAATTTAAATACGTCGATGACGTGGCTGTTTGTCGTGCGGTTTCCGTAACCCAGGAATTCAAAGACTTTTCCATTATTATGTCCCATCTATATAATTTCTCTGTTTGATGCGGCTTTACTTCAAAGTTGTCCAAAAGCTATCAGTGCGTATTTACCTTTCCCTGATCTGATCACCCTTTCGGTCCTTCTGTCATTTCCACAGAACCACCAGCTGGTAGGGCATCCTTCATACTCTCGAATGAAATATCTGTTAAATGGTGCGAACTACATCTAGCCAGACGGGAAAAGTTCGCTCAAAAAATCCCTGCAGACAGCGTTCACCCTTTTCACAGTGATCTATGCAAATGTAACTCTCTCTATTCTACAGTTTCTCCTTTCAATCCACACCCTCTCGTATTACCATCCACAAAAACTCAACCGTTCCATATCTGGCCCAAATCCTCACAAACCGGGCACGAGTATCCGCAGAATTTCTTAGTGATTTTATTACGTAATCGCTCTTCTTTTATCCCACTGATTCGGTGAGATGCCAAGTGTGAACCTTTTTTGAGTGAAATGTGGAAGTCTGTCCATGCAAAAGTCTGGTCAAATACAAATTCAAGTACAAATAAATCATACTTAAAGTGAAATCTTAAAAATAAGATAAAATTTGTTTTGTCCTTTAAGTACCTTTATTTAGAATATTGTGACTAAAAGAGGACTGCCATTGAAAACTTTGGTTGGATGGCGTTGCAAATGTAACACGAGATAATTCCCATGGTACTGTTCGCCAAGTAAATTACTTTTAGTAACAACTACTATTTACTTACTTATCATGTCTAGATGATCAGCCGTAAAACCTAGGTTCACTGAAGTTCAACTAGCCGCGGTCCAGAATGTAACTGAACTTGGTAATGGCAAATTGCAACCGGATGATTCTCTTCATCTGATGCCGTGATATATACAATACAATATAAGAACTATGCAATCTTTATTATGAAACTTACCTCAAAATACAGGCAGAGAAACTTGGGCTGGATCGCAAATGGTGCTCTGCAGTTAACTACTTTCTCAGCCGCCCACCGGTTATTCAGTTTCCCGGATAAACTCAAATGTTGCCAGTTCAACAGGTTTAACTCACATTATCACTCCAGTGACTTTCCTAATGTATACTTTTGTCTCTTTCATTTCTATGCACAATCACGGTATGCTCAGAAACTTCACAAAAATAATTATTGGTGTGTTTCGTTGTACGAAATTGAGACCCATCGAACTCATCAACTGGTCTTCTAAACTCGACCTTGAATTAATGTTCCTTTCTGGGTTCACGAACCTACTGAGCATTACCAACTGTTTGCTGCCATTTCCGTCATATTCACAAATAGTAGGCACATCAAAAAATTATCGTTGACTTAATACCACAAACTTAACATCGGCTGGTTTGCTTTAGTTCTGCTAACATCATCCATTTAACCTTTTTTCTTACAAATACGGAAATATTTTAACGAGCTTCAATTAACTGAACTTTAAGTATTTACCTGTATCGTATACCAATATGTATGGTCATTTATGCTGCCTGGTATACCTCGATCAGACTTCAAGTGCACTCACACATCATCGAAAATAATTCTAGTTGCCATAATGGTGAGCTTATCAGATACTGGATAACAAGGCAAACTTACGTTTCACAGATACACTTCAAAATCTAACATTTTCCGAATAAGACAGTACGAAGTACTTGCTTCACTGGAAAAAAAGCTTAAGGTTCGGTATCGGGACGGTCATCTGCGGTAAGAGGACGTAGAAACTTGGTTGGATATATGTCATGTGACACTGGATTGGAACAAACTGCTCCCATTTGAAAATACAAATCAGAAACATAGGTTTGCGCAATGTGTCAATATTCATTTTACTGTCCCTGTACAGATAATTTCTGCTGTCAAGGAGATTTTGCACATTCACCAAAATAACCAATGAAAATTAGACAAGACTGGAGTGGATAAAATGTTTTGGGAGTGGCCAGGAATGGAAAGGGGACTAAATGTTAGGTCTTCAGGGTAGGGCCAAATTGATAAGCTATTCAAGCTGTTTTGCACTATTCGGATTTAGAGCTGAAAACGGTTAGGGCCTCAGAGATTCCAAGGAACAACACCAATCTCGTATTTGTGGTGATGTATAAGACTTTAAACGAGTTGCTTGGATTTACAAAGTGTCTTTGCTCAATCCAACGTTGCATGATAGATAAATACATAAAAGCACATTGACTGCAGTATGCGTGTGTACAGATTCAGTGAAATGGTCTAGAGCATACTAGGCAAACCTGTGTTTCCCACTTCGATTTTGAATTTTGTGGTTAAAAATAGTCATTTCAAGTTACTCCTAATCACACAAACAGATGAATGGGGAATCTGTGGAGGACTGACTGAAATTATAAAGTATTCAAGCATGTGAATGATAAAGCTGTAAGGATAGCAAGTCATGTTCCTGCTGTATACACACGGCAAGTTTTTGAATTTATCTGGAACAAGATAAATTTTTGGAGTTCGCAACTGATCGTATGGAATATGTGGGTGTTATGAATTATAGAATGTATCGATTCATTGTTTCTCAATATGTACGTAAATGTATCTTATCAGGAAGCTAAAACTATAGACTTTGAGAATAATATGAATAGAAGTTCAAAGTATACTTTATCGATTTCGCCAAAAGTTTATATTTTCGTGATAAAATGCCACAAATACCTTCGGAGTCCTATACTAATTGATGGAACCTGCATGTAAGTGTAACGATATAAAATCAACCTTAAGTCCTTAAAAGCATTCCAACACTAAGTAAAACGTTTTCCTGCTTTACTAAGTTTACTTACACGTGCAGTGACCAGAAAATATTCCGAAAAAGAGACTAAAAGTTACCTGTCTGCAGCAGTAGAAGGAGAACCTTCAACAATAGTTTAGTGCTTTTGATCAGACAATTGATAAGAAAAGTCTATCCTGATAGCTCAAAGCATTCAACGTGAAAAGCGAATCTCCTCATGATAAATTTGATATGTATTTTGTTTCACTGGGTTGCATCCAGACCTGCTAATATCGTATCTAGAACGACAATTATTGGAGTATTTGCATCTAATATGTCTAAATAGTACGGAAAAATACTAGAGGATCAATGAAAAAAAACAACTGTGCAGTAGAATGATATCTGATGAAATGCAATCGATTGCAGATAAGGCGGAGATTTATCCGCTGAATCGTTTGGAGTTGGCCCGGTTGTGATTTAACCTGTCAGTGCTCAGACCACCTGCGCTCAATCATCACTGGTATGCTCCCTGTTGTGAAAACAGTAGTCAGAAAATTAAAGGTAAAATCAGGTGGACCTTATTTAGGTTCTGATACGAAGACTAAAACAGCCTAGTAAGTCCATAAAATTTGGTATATCCTTGGCGCATCTACGTTTTGTTCCCTTCCAAAATAATTTTGAGAATATGCCATTTTTTGAAAATATTTGACTTGAGTTTAATAACAATAATCAACACACATGTTAGGGAGAATTGTAAAGGAGTGCCCTGAAGAAAAAACTGTAGTTTGAAGCAAACAGAACTTTTGATTTTTTTTACACCACTTACAATTCCTTGCCAGGAGTTTGCATGTTTGCTTGCCTTAGACGTACACTGAAGAAAAAGAAATTCATGACTACTCACATATCTTTCTAAAAACCATGACATTACCGGTTTCCATTTTGCACTTGCAATAACCTTGATTATTTGATCAGTTGCAAATCGCCCTTTTATCTCTTAAGTATGAGAGAGACTACTTTAACTACCTCCGATCAACTTTCCATTGACTCTGGTAATAAATCAGTACATAGCCACTGGGGCTGATAGCAGTAGACATTTCGAAAAGCTCGTTTTCTAACTTGAATCGTCGCGAAATAGCTCAAGAACGCGGAGTCAATTGTGGATTCTAATGCAATTGGAAATGTTACATTCATCAAGAACTACCAGTGGAGATTACATCAATAAAAGGCAACATAAGTCCGATAAGCAGCTGCTATTAAATTACTATTTAGAACGAATATACATGTTTACATACATCATGTTGGAGAAACGGAATACTAAAGATGATTTGCACTGCGTAGCACAAGGTTTTGTCAATTTCCAAAGCTCTGTAAATAATCGCAGTTTGTAATTTGTTGAGGTACTTCCCGGTTTTATTATATTCAAAGTAAAACCAGGACGATTTTTTCTCATTTGGGAATGGATTTGAACGGACCTTTCTATCGTGTAGAAAGAAATTTCGCTATTGCTTTAGCTATCTAGTTAGGTGACTTTGTTTAGGTAAACTATGGTCGACAAATTACGGTGAAATTCCACCGTTCATTGCACAAAACAAGCACAATGAAAGCATTCAACGCTTTGCGCTTAATTTAACCGAAAGAACGCAAATTTGCTTTGCGCAATCATTAGATGATGGAAAAAATGGAATTTCAAATTGTTCTTGCGCAAAACCACTCGACGATAAAGACGAAATATAAGAGTAATCAAAAAGCCAGGGATATGTTCACATCTTGGTGCATACAAACCTCGTGAAATCAACTGAACTGAACCTGAGTAAAATATATTGTATACTTCTAATGCGGGCTTATCTGACAATTACCATGCTTGTCAAAGTTTGCCCTTTGAATGGATACCGGTTGTTGATTTTAATTTTAGGATAAAAATGCTTTAAACTGTAGATGAAACCAATTTATTGTTCTGTATCATCTTCTTTCACATATAAATCATTATTTTTAAACTGTAAAATAACTGCAAACATTTGTTGGTTCTAATTGACATTCATGATAAAAGTTTGACCTTGGACGTTCATTGCACTCAAGTTGAGTTTCTCACCCAAAATTTATTTGCAGACTGCGTGTCTGTCTCTTTCACGTTGTCCGTTAAATAAGAAGCAGATCGCGTGGGGAGAGTAATTTCGCATTTGCTTTCGAGGATGTCCTACCTATGAGATTTACCTACGGGCTATTCGTTTCTCAGAATTCAAACCGAGTAATCGCTTTATGCATCCCGAGGGGTGAATATTCATCCCTCACATAACTACGTACACATCCTCATAAAAGGAAGATTATACAGCGCAAAACAAAATGAAACACAGAAGTAACGGGTACTAAGAGTTTGTGTTATTCCCAATGTCGTGTCATTTCTGACGTGACAGAAGTTAGATTGCTCAAATGCCTTTTCAGGTGGGGAATAGTAGAAATGCTGTACATCCCAGTGCGTGCATAACGCTGCTTGTATTGATGGCGCGTGAAAGAACTGGAGATACTTTTCATTGGGGCCTTGTGAAGAGAATGAGTAGCGTCAGTGAGAATCTTTGTAGACAGCTTTTTGCAAGCTTTGCTATGTTGGGATGTGATAAAGTGAGTGAAATGCCGTCGGGGTATACCGCTGAGAAATAACAAAAGCTTAAGGGATCCGGAAATGAACTTTGAGTCTTTCAACAACATATCGGAACAGAAGTCAGGTGAGGCTTACATTCATTGAGGTAGAATACATGAAAATACGGAGCATTTGGTAAAATGATTGCATACAGGCGTGAAACAGAAAGACTATTGTCTATTTTTCGCAGAAATGAAACCAACTTGTTTGAATTAAGAAAGATTACGATTGGGCAGCACTCCAAGATACTTAACCGAATAAACAGAATTCAGCTGTTTCCCAATGGATTTGCGGTCGTTTTGAAAGCGGAATTGCTTGCTATCGTTGAAGAGGGAAAATACAGTGTCATTACACCTAATTGGGTTAAGATCCAAGTTATGAGCATGAAGCCAATCTGAAATTTGAGTGATGTCATTTTCCGGGGTAAGACAGGTCGGATCGCAAGGATACGGCTTACCAAATATGGCATCATCCGCTCAACTAATGGGAAGAATATTTCTATGTACGGGAAAAGTAGAAATGTAAGCAGAATATAAGCATGGGGCAGTACGGCTCTTTGGGAAATACCACAGTTAGTGGTATAAAGAGAGGAGATTTTGCTGTCAAACTGAGTAAACTGCTGGCGGTCGTAAACCTATTCTGCCACCAAAGCTGTAAGTGTAAACTCGATACCAGAAAGTAGAAGAAGGGAAAGGAAAAGCAGCTTGTTCTTATCGAAGCAGTTGGATAAATCACCATATTCTAGGGATCACATTCTTATCGCATCACTATTCCTGTCAGGTTTGGATGGAATGCACTGTGTCACGATGGTAGGATCATCAATGGCCGAGTGTGATTGTCGATAAGCAAATTGATCAGGACCTGAGACAATAATTTTTTCAGTCAGTCATTGGAGAACTAATTTTATGAAAGCTTTGATGTAGACAGAGAAACACTCATTTGGACGGAATTTCGAAAAAGCTTTTTCGGCAATAGGAGTTATAGCAGCTGTCCACCATCAGTCTGGACTCTTTCTGTTTTTCAGGCTCTGGTTTAAAATATCAGGAAGAATAGAGCTTACGGTAATCGCGCACTCCTTGAGCAATGGAGAGTGGATTTCATCCGGTCCCGCTGATTTGACGGGGTTAAAGAGGTTCATTAAACTGATTTTCCCCAAGAATTCAAGGGACAAATGTCCTGTTGACCTGTAGAATGACTTTTCGAACTTGTCCATGTCTACAATAGCATCCAGTTATATCTTTGAAGTGACTACCAGTGCATTAATCGATCTTGGGACTGAACTGAGAGAAACTACTGATGTGCAAAAATACTCATCTGGGATGCTTAAGTTATAAGGATACCAGATATGAGGTAAATATAGGTGCTAATCAAATACCTTTTTCAAATGTTTCACAGCATGTCAATACGAAAATAAAGACTGAGGTGTGTCAAGAGTTTTCTAGTCTTTAGGACGGAATATCTAAGACAGTTCTAAATCGTTTATGATCTGAACTGCGCGGCACGAACATTCTTAGTGACTCTATCAAATCGGTGCATTCTTTCGATAAGCTTTTTGAACTTAGTGCACAGACTCGGATCTTACGTTGCGTTTATTCACTGTAATAAAGCCGTGGGCGATCAGTCAGAGCAGATGAGGGAGTTTTATTTTCTTTTTGCCAGATAAACCTCATTTCAAAGCGAAGCCTGTGTGAACATCCTTGGCCGCCGAAAAAGGTTATCTCTACAGCTTTTGAATGAAAAACGAACAAAGCGTATCACCTTTCCATTGTATGATGAAAAAATTAGGTGGAAAATCAGTGGAACATTTCCAGGCTTGTGATCGTCTTCTAATCACGAATCTAAACACCTAGCCCTACTGAGGCCGATGGGAAACGCAATCAAAGCAATCGGTGAGGTAAACTAAAGGAATCGCGTGTGAGAAATACTCCTAATTCTATTGGGAGGCTAAGATTTGGCAAACGAATTCGGATGTTAGTCAGAACTGGGTATGATATTCTTCGTGTAGATGATGGTTGCTCCAGAACTGGGCGGCAAAGCCGAGGTCAAAGGTTTCATGTCCTTTAAGGACCAGAAAAGCCGTATATGATATCCTGGTCAGTAACGGCACGGAATTCAAGCGGACTAGCTAAACTCCATCCAAGCAAGGTCTTCAAGTTCGATTGTGCTGTTAGTGCCCATCTGGGATTTTCTAACTGCGTACATTCATCTCGTTAGATTTGTCGTTTAAATCTATCTCCTTTCAGGGCCATTATGCTTGCCTAGTTCGCTCAGTTTTCAAAGTGCCGGGCCGTAGGACTCAGAAAAGTTATCTCGACAAGTACTTAATAGATGTAACACACTCGGGCGAACGCAGTACAGTGATACTAAATGCAATTCCGTGACTGGTAAGTAGCCTTACGTCATTCAGCCCACAGAAATTATCGTTACTCACCATCCTCTCGACTTACATGCGTTCGCGATTGGCGAGAATGAGTAACTTAACGAATTTCGTAAAACGGTCCAAACTTTCTACCTTAGGAATCACAATACTGCAAGAGGGGTGGCTACTTTCTGATAATAATGACTCACTAATTGAACTCAAAGTAAATAAATTTCACCGGATTGACCGTATCTGTCAGCACTGAAATCGCGAAAACGACCTAGCTAAGTATATTAAAATTTCCTGGTTGGAGTCTACAGAAAGGTTACTTACATGCTTTAGAAAACCTATTACTTGTATTTCGTTTGAGTGCAAACCAATATACTTTCTTTGCATGTCAATTGATCATCACTACGAAAGTTCATATTCCACCTTCTTTCTCATCAAGTGATGTTCCTATGTTTGCCGACAAACTCACTTCAGAAATAATGAATCATATTGAAATTCAGCTTATCAAAGTCACTGTAGATTTTGATGACTTCCATATCAGTTTTCTAGACTACTTGCCACTAACACTTTCCAGTAATGTCTCTGCTAAAGAGAATGTTCAGCACTACTTCTTCATTGTTAGCTATGCCATGGTTATCTCAGTCTAGAAAACAATCCCGTTATGCAGCTATGATCACTGTATCATCAAGGCTTGCCCTAGATTTTTTTCAAAATCACATCACGTTGGACATTCGCTTTCTTCTGATCGCAGGATTGTCCATAGGTAATACAACCAAAGTATCTTAAAATAACTGCAAAATATGGCAGAGTACAACGGTTTTGGTCAGTTTTACAACGTTTACACCTCATTTTACTGGGCTCATCCGCAAAAATACATGAGCGTTGTTTAACATTCCGTTTGCCCACTAGATATCATTCGGATCCGACATACCAGGCTTTTGTTCCTTTATCTTAAAACTTTAAGGCAACAGAAAGAACGTGCTTGAATTGTGGATCATTCGTCGGTGGGGGAAAAAACTTATCTATTAAATCTGAAATCAAACTTTTCACGATCTATACACAGGAACTACACATGGGAGCTCCAATTATCATCAGATATGACATAAGAGAAAACTCTTTGGGACAAGCTGTACACGCCCGGGGCTTAAAACACGGCTGCGGAATTCATCGCCATCATCATCATCGTACAACGTTAAACAGTAGGGCAAGCCCCACTGACCACTGCCTTTCTCACCATGTTTCACGTTGAATTAGAAAGTATGAATATACCAGATGGACAAGGAGTGGACCTACATGGGTGGGAAAAGGAAAGAATGCCCTAGTAGCCAACACACGGAGTACACAGTCTAACTGTAAAAACGCACATCAATCAATCATTCTGACTCGACAGAAAGTGACAACACGATCGCTATTGTTCGCGGTTCGCTGCCATATCCTTCAGTGTCTCAAGCCAACTGGTAGATGGATCTTTTGGACCCCAACCACGAAGATGTGAAGCACTTACTTTTCCTAAGTCTGCTGTGCATTTTTCTCATTCCTCGCTGCCACGTCATCTGTTGACCTCCACGTGGTCTCTTCCACTTCCTAGGAGGAACGGAGAATTCAGTCAGATATTTTATGCACCTTCGATGCTCAGTATATCACTGTCAGAATTTAGCTTGGAGAGCAGAGCAGACATCAACCCAAGCCGATTTGTAACCGGTCTGAAAGGATTCAAGATCACGAAGGTTGCGGGTCCATCCTCCGCAAAGAGGGTGCTCCGTATTTAACCTAACTGCTTGTGGTACATTTTAAAAGAAGCTCCGAAGGAAGCATCTGCTAACTACTGATCACCAGTTTGTATCATCCGCATACCGTAAAAGAAAGTCGGTAATTTTCCCTCAGTCGCATGTTCCTACTTTCTTATGAAAGCATTGGAAAAAGTTATTCATACGCGTATTAAGTTGTGCATGCATGCCAACAACGATTACCGGTTTGCTTGCCAAAACAAACCTTTTGCAATAGAAGCCCCAGCGTACTTCGTCAACTCCATTTTATTCTCCCGCAATCAAACCGGCAAGCTTTACGCATGTTTTCTTTTTGTACTATTGCATTTACTCCTTACTGATAGAACTCTGCTGTTGTCAAGTTTTAGCAGCGCAAGCATATATCCAAATTCTTCGTCGGCGACTACAGACTGCTACACCGGAAGAACTCAGTTCAAGACAGTAGAAGATGATAATCATAATTCCCTTTTTACCAATACAGTTGTACTTCAGGGTACCATTCTACTTCCTTAATTTTTCACTTTACATTCGCGAACTACCCAGTAATAATTTCCGAGATAGCCGTTTCCTTAGGCAACTTCGAAAACAATTGCTCTAATTGAGAACAATTCGTTTAGTTGCCTGTGGGATATAGGAGGTATTTAGCTTTCAATGGGGCACTCAAAGCAGGACTAGAACGAGTCCTTTTGTTGTCCTCTGAATGATGGAGCCAAATCACGAAGACGTCTTGATCACTCACTCACTCACTGATATATTAACTGCATAAATAATGGCAGTTACACTGTATTATACACTTAAACGTTTGATACTTTGGAAACAAATTCCGTCGTTTTGTAGGGCAATTCTAATCACGAACAAAAAACAGCTAAATCATATCACATTTCAAAAAATAAGGGAAGTTTGAAGTATACAGTTACAGTATGATGCGTAGATTACCAAACTAATCTATAGTACAAAAACACATAAAAAATAATTATATATCCAGTCGCTAGTGAAGTGATTTCGATTCACATTATTCATCAAAATTCCTTTATTCTTCTTCCTCTCTCTTTGCATGCCGGCTTTCATGGCATTCTCAATCCTTGAAGAATATCTGATTCAACTTGCAAAATAAAATCAAAACTGGGAGTCTTGTAAAACGGTTGGTCATTTCGTAAACTTAACCATAGGGGTAAGTTATTCTGAATGATCCTAACATATATTATCGAACTACGTGCGCTGATAGCCTAAACCATAAAGGATGATTTCGTTTGTTACGTAGCTCATGGAATCACTTGCACCGTGAAGCACTTACTGATCATCACTTCGTCTTCAAAATATGTGCATTATGGAGCTAGTAAAAGCTCTTGGGGCATCTTTCCAAAATTCCATATGAAGTCGTGACCAACACTGCCCCTGAACATGTTTTTATCAGATAACAATGCAAATCTTTTTGTTTAAACGGGAAAATGCGTAGTTTTGCTCTACAGGAAAGAGAGCAGTTGATGCCGTCTGTTATACACAGAATAAATGTATAATCAAATCACTAAGAAGCTGCAAAAGCAGTTCCATGTTTGTTAAAACCATCAAATAAACCAACATTCAGTGCACTAACGACAAAATAAGACGGTTCCTCAGTTTCTTTCAAAAGTGGACATTTTCAAAAACTAAGCACCTTTTAGACTTCTCAAAAGGAACTCAATTAAAATTCTGTGGAACCCTGAGAACATTGACAAACAAAGCTGATTCTGATTTAACTTTGGGAATGTAATCCATGGATTATTTCATCCCGAGTATTTTTTATACACCACAATGTAGTCGACAAATTGTTTCAATTTAAATTGGCAGTTCTTAGGAAAAATGGGAAATTTTTACCCACAACTCATTTTCGTTCCTTTTACGTGTACATCTAAAGAATTAAATGGCAGATATAGGAAACATAGAACCATCCTCAAATACCTTGTTTTCCTATATGGATAAAATTCACGGCCAGGTACGATTCTATATCCATTATTTATTTTTTCGGGGTGTTTTGAAAACACTGATGTTAGTGTCCAACTCTCTGACTATTCACGATTTCTTTTAATTATGGTTTCTCTTAAAATATGGTTATTCCCTTGAGAAACATCAAACAGACTTTACCTTTGATTTTGTCACAACAAAATCCGCCTTGCCCATTATGCAATTTTGTTCGCCTTTGCAACCGTGGAACTTCATTTTTGGACATCGCCGGAACGGGACAGTTTTTCTCCCATCCACAACACGCGTCGTACGCCCCGAGCTGCCCTGCAATTAATCCGCACAACTACTCCCATTAGTCTCAAAGTTCTGTCGGACAGTCGTTGATACAAACAACAATGTGCACAGTTTACCGAAAACAAACTGAACATTTTTCGATATACCGACAAAACTAGCTGAATGATGTTGCACGTGGGAAATAAACCTATTGAGGGTAGCCTGCTAAATAGACCTGGAACTTTTAATCCTGAAATTATCCTATTACAGAAAGAAAAATTCAAATGGTAGCAACGTTTAACTTATTGGTTGTGGGAAGTAAATTTTACCAAGGGTTTTAGTTAATCAATAAAATATCATCTGAAGCTACCGAATAGAGATGACACATTAAAGCTCCGGAATAATTAAAGAGCTCCTTGATATTAACTATAGTAAGAATATATATGTATACATATATATATATATATATATATATATATATATATATATATATGTCTTTGTGTGCAATTCATCTTCTACAAAGAAGTCTTTTTTGAAATGTGTCGCTCACTCATCGGAAAATGCCCTGGTAAATTTCAAAACCAGCTTCGGAAAGACGCTATGTAGGAATGAGCGTATAAGTTCGGTAAACCTCTAACAGCCAGCGCGGATGGCTTCGTGGCTAAGGTGTTTGGCTCATAGCCGTTCACTCCGGGTTCCGGTCCCAGGTGAAGTTTGCTGAACGTGTACCTCTGATGATTTCCGACAAACATGAAACAGTTGTACAATTCTTCCACGGTTTCGGTGGTGATCCAGGCTTCTACACTGCATGATAATCATGATATGTATACGTTTAATCTACTCCTATCCACACTTAATTTACCACTTTGCAGAACTTAGCACCCCTTGAATTACATTAGTTGTACTTTCTATAGATCTCTTCTACATAGCAAGGCACTCTAAGACACACTAGAAGAAGAAGTATGGTATTTCAGGTTTCTGCCAGCTTCATAATTGGGAATCATTTACAGGACCAATCAAGCATCAAAGGAATCCATCGAATTCATCCTAATTTTCTCTATTGGAAGTCAATTCCACAGTCCAGCTGCGATGTTTCGCACACTCGGATCTAAGAATTCGTGATGGTTGAAGGAGATCACGTTTGCTCAAAACAAATAAACATTGAAATTGCTCAATCAGTCAAGCAAATCCGTTGACAGTCCACAATCTGGTTGTTTTGTCATTTCTCCGCGACGCAAATGCACCTCGATTAGCGTGGTTGGCTTCTTTAGGATTTTGTCTAAAATCATAAGTAGAAAGGTAGAAATAGCTCGGTCTTGAATTTTAACCAAGAACGATTTATAACGAGTTTAGTTAGATAAAACCAATCAAGTTTGAACACTGATATGACTCAAGAGCAAGAATAAAACGAAGATTTCCGAGTGTGAGCCTTTTGTGTACCCCATCAGGATTTGGAAAGGTACAAGCGTTCAGTTGGACCGATACGCGAAATTCGATAGAAGGCTGATTTACTTCGGGTAGGATGGAGACGTTCTTTCGGCCCAATAGCAGATCATTTCTCCTTTATTTCTACTATAAAAATTAAAATTTTATACCTTCAAATGATTGCGGTGAGTTCTGTGAGAAAGGATGATAAGGGTGCTTGTTATAGCTGTCCGTTATGAAAGTTCAACAGGGTGAATATATATGTACATAACAAAACATAGGCAAAGGTTGGATTGCATATATAATTTGACCGTTCAAGTTATCCACGTGAACTCACTGAAACCTGTACGGTCAGAGTTTCTGTTGACGGAAAGCTGAACGGCTATGAACTGACTGAATTGCCATATTATATCAGTGAAATACGTATTGGGGGACAGCAGAGAGTGTGCTATTTATATCTGGATTAGTTACTTAGTGCCCAAACTTAAAGGTGTTCAATTAACTTGAGTAATAGCTGATTCTCGGTAACAGTACTTCCCCATGTAATGTGATTGATGTTGAACAGCGAGGGTTGAGTCACCTGTACCGTTTGCTTTGTTCGCAGAGTCTAGGACTTAAGTTGTGAATGACTTTTACAGAGATAATGGCCCCTACATTTCCCATGAGCTGACTGTATTTAGTCAGAAGCCAAAGGACTTTGCCCGAATTATTTTATTTCCAGCGCAGTTACATAGACTGAAATCGCAGTTTGAAAGGGCGCATTTTCCTGCCGGACTAGAAGTCACTTGCTTTTTATGTACCAACATTTTGTGTTGTACCGAAATTACAATTACTATAGTGTGCTGTCTCCAGTAAGGTTGCCAGAAATTATCCATCTCCTATTCGATGGCATACTATTACAGACCAGTTTAACAGGAAGCAGTGAAAACAGTGGGAACCTGAAACAAGCACAAACACATCATTTGCGGTTTTAAACAGTTCATTGTTTATCTGACCAAATGCATCTTGGGAGTTGAATGTAAAACAGATTTGTCCACTTTTACCGAACTGTGTCGTCAAGTGCTACTTCCAGGGGGATAAGAACTATCTTAATAGAATTGCAAAATCGGAAACTTCTAAATGCATTTCGATCAAACACTTTTCAGATGCTGGAATCAGGATAACAGCAATTTTAATATGTGTTATCATCGACAACCAGTAATGGTCTTCTTCATGAATGTGACTGAGGTGTCAAAAGGGATAACGATGATCTAGAAACGGGGACTTTTCTCACCTCGATATGAAGGCAGTCAAAAGTCTGAACCTACCACCAACATTGTTCCGTGATGCTTCTTCATAAGGCTGAATACCTGCACCAGATCACAAGCATTCACATGAAAAAACAGGAAGGTCCAGCCACTGAGACTCACGGTAGATGGAAAACCTGCAGTGCCTAAAAAGCGGATGATTAGTTCACCACCTCGGCATCCGTGCTCATCTCGCGTCCGGAAGAACTCCTTTAAAACTTCATAAAGTGCAATGATTTCTTCAGCCCCTTTAGTGCGTATTTTATACTCCTCCAATAACTGACATTTTTTACTCATTTATACATTTCGCATTTATTTTATTCACAACAATCTGATTCCGCGACAGGATTTTGAGTATTTGTTCATATTAATTTCTTCTTATGCAGACCCGATGAAAGAAAATACTCTTTAACTTGGGCTTGTGCTTCCAATAACCCTTGTCCACCCTTTCTTAGAGACTACTTACATTAAAATATTCCAAATGTTGCCCGCGATGTTATCATTCTCAAGGTTAGCTGCGATTAGTTCACGAAGAACAATTGGCGAATCCCAGTTCTGAATACTCAGTGGACTCTTTGACAAAGCCGTATTACTTACAACTTGATCAGGAAAACATTCACATTCATCTGCTAATTGCTTTTTTTGATTTATTCGCAAGTAAATGAAATTCCGTGACGTTGAATGTTTCTTACTGGATTTATTGTTGCTTCGTAACACCCGTTTCAGTATATTGAAGAAGCACTCGGGATTTGTGTTGCTGATGACTTCAAAATGTTCCTTTTGATACCAATTATTTTATTTATTTATCCAGGTTTGCTCCAATCTAGTAGAATTCCGTGAGTCACGCAAACTTGACGTAGGCAATACAACAAGCCACATGAAACTGTGGTTCGCTCCTGATAATCATCGTCTAGAAAATGTGCAAAAATATCCGGGAAGTGCGGCACACTAATATTGGTATAATAAACATCACGACAGTTTTATTCCTTTCAAATCTCACGCTCGTTTAGCTTTGTATCACATGAATCAAAATAGTGAAACTTGAGTTCTCTCATCCAACATTTCATCTTCGTAAACCATAGTCACTATTTGCATCATTTACCTAAAAGTGGAAATAATAACTGTAAATACTCACACGTCATCATGTGCTGTTTCTACCAGTCGAATTATTTAACCTGCAGGTTATTTTCTTGCTGAAAATCATCAACAGCTTTTTTCGTATTTCTCCATGTTATGATGAAGAAAAGAAGCTCGTCGTGACTAAATTGTTCAAGCAACGACCGAATGAAAATGGAACCGCAGTTTATAAGATTAAAAATCATAGATTCCACCTGCTGACGATAATCCTCGTTTTAATTTGCCCTAATAAGGATTAAACCGCCTGCACAAAGAGTTATATACGGAAATGAAATAATCTTTCGCTTTTCTTTTTTCAGGGGAGCTTTAAGCTCCGATTGTTGTGACAAACTAATTGATCATGGTGAAATCTGCATCGCGCAAATCACGTAGAGTAAACTAAAACGCCTGTTCTGCAGAAACAGAAAGAATTTCCCTGGGTCTTTTCTTCTAATCAAGTTATTTGTGCTTCTAGGTAGAGAGAACAGTTCCCTGGGAACTAAACGTTTATTGAAGCATTTCACTTACCAAATCACGTATCGACCATGTTCAGATGGTTATCGTATACCAGTGCAGACATTACTATCCCGGGGTTTTACGATCCCCGCCTCGCTCAGTTGTTCATTATACAGGACCACACAACGGTAAATTATGGGCCTTTGTTTTACAATAAGTGAATGTTGTGAACCAATACGGGTTTATTTATCACACTTGGTTTCCACGTCACATGGAACGTGGAGTTAAAGTTAGACCCACCAAGTCTGTTTGATTCGTAATTACCCATTAGCTTTATTCAATTGTCAACTCCTTCGTGACGCGTTCTGGTACCACAAAGGCCATTTTAACGCGTCTTGGATACAGGTAGAAGTTCTTTCCTAAAAAAATTGTTTCGCAAGCCAAAGTGTATTTGTTAGGTCCTAAAAATTACACATTAAAAAATTTACTACTGTATGTGAAAAACACTTAAAGTCAAGGTTCTAACATTTGGAGTGAAAACCATTGAACACATCACTTTCTTCGTGGCTCCCGGAAAAATATTGAAAGTCTAAATTATGTCAATGTTGAGAACATAGCACTGAAGAATACTTCATTCGAGTGCCTTCATTTCTTGCCTGTTGGTTTCTATGCAGCCACACTGGAAAAACTATTATTAAATGAACGACATATTTTCAAGAATGCTTAGTGATCTGAAAAGAGCAATCATCTTTTATAGTTCGCAAAAAATCACTTAATAGCTTACAACGTCACTAGGTACTCTGTCAATGCACGTAAAACAACTCGAAAGCATGGAAATTCTACTGAACTGCAAATAAAGTGATTTATCAAAGCGGAATACTCACCAACAGTGACCAGGCCCACAAAATTTCATTCGATGAAAATTTGTATCCTAAATCAGTAAATGAGTAATAGGAGACAAATGCAAAAATGGCACAGTTATCTGCTGATTTACCAAAAAATGTTATTTTAAGTAAATCTAGAGTTGCTCTTGAGCCTGGACTTTGTATGGAAATTTTGAGCATGGATGCGTAGAATCATTTTTTTGGCAAATTTGTTCCGAAATATTTGTTCCACTTCAATGAACTGGTCGTCAGAAACGTCAATAAAACATGCATAATTCTCAGACAAATTCAGTGACCGAATAGGCGTAAATTTCTGTGATGGATTGATATGTATCCTTTTTGATCTTCAGCCACAGCTAAGATAGCTCCCGTGTTTATTCAGTTATGATATTACTATGATATATAAAACCAGCTGTCCGCAAGGATAGAGCGAAAATATGCCAGAACTTATCTCAGTGTTTCGCAACAGTGCTCAGGGCGGCCATTTAGGAAAAAAAGAAACTTATGTCAAAAGAAAAAATGTTCGAACATTGCAATAATCCCAGATACTGAAGTCCTCTATTTTGAAAACAATCATCTATATCGACAGCAGTCACACCTTCATTGCAGGTTCCAACAGATTTTGTTCCGCGTTTATAGGAACTATTTAGTTTTTGTCTGGCATACATGTCAAAACGTTCCTCGGTTGGTTTGAAACATACCAAAGAGCAACTCATACTTCTTACCTTCAACTTTGGATCATATCTGGTTGTTACACTATATCACATCTACATAACGCGTATCAGCATAACCGGCCTAACCAAGTTGGTTCAGTTGATAGTCCGCAGAAATTCGGTTATGACAACGGCAATACATCCTTGACATATTGCAGCCCGGGGGATTTTACCAGAATTCAGAATAGTGATTGTTGTTATCATGGCATTATTGGTGGCCAACTTCTAAAAAACTTACTTCTGTGGAGGAAAACGTTTTTCAGAATCCCCAGTTAAATAGATTATTAACTCATGCGCAAAAACCCACCTAAGACTTCAGAAATATCGGTTACTGTCTCTTAAAAGAAAAATATGACCTCAGAAATAAACAAGTAGGCATGTTTTATTTTTTCGGCTGAAAATAAATGATCTCTCAGTGATAATTTTTTTCGAAACGAACTCAACTAGTTCAACTCGTATTATTACCATCTTCAAAGATTTGAAGCAAGTACCATGTTGTTAGTTCTGATCTGGCTTAATTACAGACTAGTAAATAATATTAGCCATGAAATGCACCGTGATAGTTTCACTGAAGTGTTAAACCAATTAACTATCGAAGTATGTGGTCTAAAGTATGGTTCCCATTCTCAAGGTGCAGCGTCAATTGTCAAGTAGCGTAGATGTCACTTCTGCAACTACGAACTAGCGGAACAGCGGGTGATACGGTCATTCTTATCCTCTCATTTCGCACGGCTGGGTTCCTGTTTCTCTGAGTAAGGGTGCAGTTTGCGAGTTCAGCACACAGTATTTGTTTGTCTCCAAAAAAGATTACGTAACTTGATATTTTGCTTCTTTTCTAATAAACCAACTCACAAGAGGATTAAATTTATAGGAATAGGGTTCGATTCACGGGAGGGGGGGGGCAAAATATTAGATGCACTAAAAATATCACATCCATCAAATTCGCATCATATTTCACTTCTATTCTAATACAATGTTGCATTTGAGTACAGTGAAAGGGATATAGACCCCACAGCCAAAAAGACCCACTGCACTATTAGGAATAACTGGCAACCAGACCCTGAGACCTGGAGCGGATAACCCCGTAAGGCCACAGTAGGTTGGGTGTGGTAACAAATCAGGGGATAAGGGAATACTGTCTTCCGCCAAAGTAACTGGTGATGCCGGGAATTCAAGCCTCCGACCACAGAGGTGGTAACCAAACACTGTAAACCACTTGATCACCACTGGTCTTGCCTTTGTCTTAAAATTGCTCAGCTTTAAATATGTGAATTGGACGACAGCATTTTTCATCCACTGACCAGATGCAATTAGTGAATCAAATGAGGTGACAGCATGTTCCACTGAGACAGCACATGACCTTGAAGCATTCACAAAATGTGGTTCGTGTGTCAATAAAATATGTCCTTTTTAGGTTGTATGGTTCGTGGCACCCTGAAAAAGTTATCGAACAATTTGCTATTAATTTCGTGCTAAAATCTTCTACGTAGGTCCAAGAAAATCAGATAAAACTCTACGCCTTATAGAACGAAACCTCGTAATTTTTATGGAACTGGCTATCAGAAAGCAGCCAGTCAACCGTAGCGATCCTAATCTCATCTGCATTCCATCAAGCATGCAGTCCAAGTTGTCATACGCAAACGTGATCGAAATTCGCTTCGTTTCTATGAGGTTTCACGGTATTTTATGGGATAACAATATTGACAATAACATGATAAGGAGAGATTTGTCATCGTAAGTGGTAAAACTACCGTTGTGCCTAGAGTGAAAGTTTATTCTAAATAGTTAAGGGACATTGTTGGTATTATTCCCGGAATTTGAAAGACAACTATGTTTAAAACTACGTATTCTCTGCCCATTCAAAACCGAGAAATCAGAACAAAGACGAATCGACAGTGAATTCCCGTATCTCTTTTGTGTTGGGTGCATTTTTTTAGGTTGGTCCAAATAACAAAGCTACCGGAGACGACGAAGAATGGCAACCATTCTTAACATGGCTTAGATTATTGTGCGGTTTTTCTTAGCCTTGACGAGGTGTTATCACTCCCTTTTCCCGGAACCTTACTGGTTCATACGGGAATGTAGCGTGACAAAGAAGAAGACAAGCATAATTTGGGGATAGTATTGTAAAATTGGTTAAACTTTACTAAGCTGTTTCCTCAATACGTGCGTTTGCTAGTCCTTCCCGCTACGCCTTGACCACCGGTCAGTTACATCGGTTTCTCTGCAATACGCCACCGCGATCATCAGAGCAATGTTTCCCACAACCTAGGAGAAGGAGAACACTACAGGTAGGGAGACAGTGGTAAGGATATATTGGAAAAGCTTGCGTGTAGCACGCACGGGCAATGATCAAGTGGCTACCGCGCTTGGCTGCGTGAGTTCAAATAAATAATGATGTGTGGTAAACAAATAATCAGGATTGAATGTCACCGGTATTTTTATGAAATTATAGCGGTTAGGAATAGAACACGATAATCGACTGATTTCACAATATTTAGTGGGTTTGAGTGAATTTACGGTAACACGTAGTCCGAAGTGACAACTACCACGGTGACTGTGCACAGAGAATGTATTTCTCGTGACTGGAAGTTTGCGCTAAACGTCCCCCCAAAGTAACATCACAGGCCAATGGACAGTCCTAGCTTTTTATGCTAACGGAATTATGACTTGTTTTGTCCCATCGGGTACTTAACTTTGTATCTGACTCAGTTTTAGAGACTTTCGATTTGGTTGCCTTGATACGAATGATATATCCCTAAAACCACCTGCCATCTTGGGTCACCCAAAGAAAACAGTTTACCACTTCGTGTAATTTGCAATAGCACACGGAAACGTAAAAATAATTTGGCGCTAGAAAAATGTTTTCTTTTACTATCATGACTTTTGCCAGTCTTCTAAACAGTGGGATGTCGAGCCATTCATTTGATATGAAGCATCAAAGGGGCGTTGCCCATTTCCCGGGAGTAGAATGCCAAGTGAACTCCCACATACGTGGAGGTTCCCACGTTTTAAACGTCCGCTAAAGCAAGGTAAAATTAGGCTATCTAGCCTTGGATTGTACACACTGATCAAATCGGTGTACATTCTCAACTTTTCAGATCATTCAATGAGTCTCCACTTACTACCGTTCATATTGTAAATGAGATAGGTAACGAGGTTAAATTACTAAACCGTAGCACCGCAGATGTTCCGGAAAAGTAAACGGAGCTATAATACAACGAAGTACATGAATCAACTGAGAATTCTAACAAGTATGGAGGAAAGGTCCTCAGAATCTGGAACACTAAATTTCAACACATGACTACCACTACAACTATGAGCCACTTCCGACAAGGTTCACAGCCAAGTGTGCTGTGGCCCTTCTGGGGCTCCGGCCACGCTCTCTTGATAGACCGATGGAGACAAGTCTGGACGTCAACACTTTGATCGACCGGTTCAAGACACAGACTGACCTCCACGTTGTTTTAACTAGACTAATCTAAGCTCTAAAAGCTAAAAGCACAACAAGAAATTCGATAATGAGAAACAGGCAGTAATTTTCCGTGACACTGTTAAGAGTATATAGATTTTGGTTCGAATAATGAAATAAAAATCATACTTCACCTTGTTAACTTGGTGTCTACTAACTGGACGAGACCACTTTCGTGGTTGTAAATACAATCGACTTGATTCGGCAACAAGTGCACAAAAATGGAGACAAATTTATTATTGTAGCCGAAACTGAAACTTTCACCTTTTTTGGATTATTCTATGGGTTTTAAAAATTTGAAAAATGAAAATCCCATTCTTATGCCTGAGTGATATTCGTATCAAATTCTCAAACAGAAGAACTACTTGCCTTTACCCGGAATTCCAACTCGTAGCTTCGACGAAAGAGGTTGAAATTATTGACTGAAAACTGAAAAGCACAGCATACAATGAAGGCTTCCCAAAAGTGAATAAAGAAATAGGATAGGTTACATAGACATGACGTTTGCTGAATGCAAATTCAAACAGAATGCATGCATAAGAACTATGACTCGAGTACAATTGCAAAGCAACAAGTATACCAGTCGTATCGATGATCATACCGTACATTACGATGGTAAGTACCTCCACATGCGAATATGGTTTGGAATTACCAATTACTTCTGCTTTGTTTCTGAATGAATCAGGCCATTCGCACCCGGTTTAGGGAGATCATTTTAATACAATGAGTCACTTATTACTCGTACTGTATGATACTCGTGTGGAAAACCTAGAAGTTGAAAAAATCACCAACTTAATTATTGACTTAAAATCATTTTTTTTCTTAGGTGACGCGTGATAGGAACAGCTTTTGACCAAGATAATTGAAGTATTTGACTGTTTTTTATCCGCGGTGATTTCTGACCGCGCCGGATACATGTCATTACCGGCTGTCATTCCAAGACCTAGCTCCATTTCCAGGTTTCTAAACCATAAATGGACCCTTCCTCACACTCGTCAAACAATAGATACCGTTGATCTGATTATTCCGCTACCATTTCTAGGCCTAATCAGTTGTGTAACCCTAATACGTTTTGACAGTAATCCAACGTTTAGAAAACATTAGGACGCTAACAGCTCCCCTAATAACCGATGGGCAGGCATTGATAAGGCCATTAAGGACAACTTCACTTTATTCTGACTTTCGCAATTGCACAGCAGTAGGTCGGTTTTTGTTGTAGCTCTCCAATATTATAAGGTAAAAGTCAAACCAGATCGGGTAGGTCTATAGCAATTTCAAACTACAGCGATTCTCAAAGTCGGACGATATTTACATTTCAGTTGCAGCTGCTTCATTTTGGCTCGATAAAAGCAATCAGCACTGAAAGATTAGTGCTCTCGGGGTCAGTAGAAAACCCAGTATGATGTTCACGCAAAAGTCAAATTCAGATGTTCATACTAATCATTTTTATATTGCTGAAGCACGTTTCACAGAAACCCTGCCCACCGGAATCTAAACACATTGGATTAGTAACACAAACGGGTTCAACTATTAGGTTTTCTTCTTTAGACGAGCATGCTTACACCCTTTGTAAATGAAGACGGCCACCATATATGATTGGGAAATAGGAGTCAGAATTTGTTATCCGAAACAGCCGTGAGACCGCTACTTTCTCTTGACTTAGCGAAGGTACTCCTATGTGATCAAACCTCTTTTAGGTGAGATATTTGCAGTTAAGTCAAACACTTCTGTCGAAATTATGTATCATTTTTTGTTTATATCATCAACTTCAGAACTGCACGCGTTTACCAAATACCATAAAGTGTTCCAATCTTGTGAGCTGATCCTCTGATTCATTCCATACCGAAACGGTATATTGTCTACCGACCATCGATCGGATTATGAATCAGTACTTTCTCGTTGGCGTTGGCGCCCCTCCTAAGTTGATTCCTCGAGTTCTACGCAATCTCTGCACTCTGGTTTGCTAGTTTGGTATACAGAAACAAGCTCTTCACATTATTAAATTGCAAAAGTTCAGTGCCAGCTTAATCTTTTTTCTGGTTGACAATTTGTTATATCTACCTTTGTTTACGGACGACTCAGTACAATTCATTTTGCGACAGGCTTTGGAGAATTAACTTACAATTATTACACAAATTACCTCATTTGTACTCGGCAACCTTTCCACACTATTGAACAAGAACATTGTTCCGAAGGTAATTAGCTTGTCTAGAGATGATAGCCATTGGTTCTTTTCCACCACTACTCATAACAAGCGGTGAATCCTGCTGCTATGAGACTTTCGGTTGTCTTTCGAATAGGTAGTGTACGGGAACGGAGATAAGTTTACCATTGTAAGTGAAAGGGAACCTTTACATTTTCTGATTATGCTGTGGTTGTGTGAAATCCAAAAAAATGAAAATCGCACTCATTCCTAAACGGTACTCGTGTCAAATTCTCAAATAGAAGAAGTGAACACTTTTTCGAGAATATCTAATTCTTAGCTTTAACGGAAGAAGTTGAAAGTACTCATTGAAAACTCAAATGCGCAACTTACAACGAGGAATTTTTCAGAATTGGTTCAAGAACTAGGATATGTTGCAGAAATAAAATTTCGGCAGATTCAAATAGATTCAAACAGGATGCATGTGCATCAACTATGACAGGGGCAGATTTGCAGGGCCTAAACGCCTTCCGATAGAACAATGTACACTGGAATAGGGACAGTGTTCAAAGCCTCTGTTACGGTCAAATTGGTCGACCGCTTATGGTACTCACGTGAGTGAGTGTACCGTTTGTTCTTGTTTTGCTATCCTTTCAAGAAGGAGGCTGGATCCATTTAACCCAATTTAGGCAAGAGAGAGTGGTTTTCCTTTAACGACATTATCAAAACGAAATCTTCCAATCCTTTAATTTTCTGAACGCAGATGGACAACAACCTCTTCTTTTACTAGAAGTAGAAAGAAGCAAGGTAAAAACTTGGAAAGCTTTTAGTTTTAGCAATTCACACATTATGTCAATCATCCTAGAGAGTGTCGTTGGGGAAATCGGATATTCAGTGAGTAAAAACAGGATGTTTCTACTTGTCCTGAGCACTTACAACTTGTTAAAGATTTACGCTGTCCATTTGCATTTGTTTATTCCATTGTTGTCAAGTGGCAGGGAGCCAGCATATGATTTTCGTTCTGTTCATCCATTCAGGCAGTCTGACGGAAAACCTTTCATCATCATCTCTATTGAACATCTACAATAGCACGCGTACAACACAGTGACACTCACCTCAGCTGGTAAATGGGGCTTTCTGATCTCAGTTGCCAGGGCTAGAAGGGAATTCATCGCCAGTCTAAGGGGCAATGGTAGGTTTTGGCAACACCAAAGAAAGCAACTTTATGCTCCCAACAGTTGAGAATAAACTTATTGTTGCCCTGCTCACTTTTAAAAAAATGCTTGGTCAATACCTAACAAGCCGGTTCTTTTTGGACCCACGTGAATTTGGCTACAAACACTGATTATATCACCATTTACTTCCTTGTTACAGAGACAACTTATTTCAACCACAGCAAAACGCAACTTGAAACGACTAACCGCAGATTGAATAAAGCTAGCGTGATAAACCGTACCTTCATTATTCACTACGGTGGTAAATAAAGTATTCTTCTTATTGGCCTCTTTTCCCGACCATCCAATTTTGTAGAATATCTGCAGTCATCATAGGTTTCCTTTCTTATCTTACACCTATTCTTGGTTCTCTTCCATGATGTGTGTTGATATCTACGGTGATTTTGTTTTGCCATTTCTCACAACATTTATAATTTTTTAGTAGCTTACACTTCAGTTCACATTTTTGTCAAAGGGAGACAAAAGTATTCATTCGCCAAACAAGTCACGTCACAATAGTGGTGTTTTGCTTCATACAACAAACTATTCATTGAGTTCGTCAACCTACACTGTTCTAACAACAATTTATTAGTATTTTTTTCTCGCATGGATGATTTATTCTTACACTGCTTGTTTTTAACTTACTTTTGCCTGTTTCCATTGTTTCTGCTTTAGTGAGGATACTGAGGTACCAAAAAGCATTTTAATACTCTCGGAAGTGAACAGTTTTCTCAGGGAGGAGGACGTTAGTAAGCAAAATGATGGCCTCTGAGTAGAATATTTCATTGTTTCCATGTTTCACTCAGTCATGAACAAAATTAATACTTAACAACGAACAAGTATCTCAAATTAGGAACGAAGTGCAGAAAATCATTTTTTTTGTTAAATAAGTACATGGCTCTATTCATACTCTGCGATATTAACTGGCACTCTACCAGGAAATTTTCAGATAAACTGTTGTCTGAATTTTCAAGATATAATGATGAATTAATTGGACAAGCCAGAAATGGTACTCCTGCAAATACTTCACTGGTTTAGTCAATCTGATCAACATCAAATTTCGTTGCCAAATCATTATTCATTTATACCGATTTCCCTCTGGTAAAAAGAAGTAAACCAAGGTAGTCTGTGGGCTGAAATGGGTACGTCAATCTTCTGGATGAACTAAATAGACCAGACCCAAATGTCTAGAGTGGGGACCGCAAAAGACGCTCGGGCGCAATCCAAGCAGTTCTGCATCAGTGGGTTTTGAGCACCTTATCAGTTAGCACATCGCGCGTTGTTTTATCTCTCGGTGACAGAGAGCGACATATAAATTAAATGTAAGAAAAACTTCATTACGTGACTTACGGCGCCGGTGCATTAAAATTATGAACCGATTCGAGTTCATGCCTACATCAATAGTTATGAGGAGTTTCAAATTTTCGAAAATATCTTGGATTTCATAGTGCATCATTCCATTGTTTCCAAGTTTATTCAGTAAAACTACTCGTTGATCATTTTACTATGGTTCTCGAACAATAACATCACAAGACACCTGACTGGTGTCCGACCATTTTGTTGTAAAGGATACTCAGCAATACACGATTCTCGGGAAGTTGTAGGATTTGTTCAGACCAGGTGTTAGTCACACTAAGATAAAGATGATAAACAGTTCAGTAATCCTAATTTATATGGGAATTAAGCGGCGAATTCTGACAGCTCAGCGAGATTAAACCCATACCGTAGAGAAACAGTAAAAACGGGCTTTAAATTTAAAGGCAATCTGTGCCTTACTTTTGGGTAATTTATTTCTGACCGAAGGCAGATTTCAATGAAAATCATCCACCGATTTAGGTGGCATAAGACTTGCTACCCCAGAAGTCTACTTTAAAGGAGAATTTTCCTTTCTTCGGCAAAAAGATAAATTGTCCTATTGTAAACGGGAACACGGCTGAACATTTGCTCACTTTCAGTGAGGAAAATGATTCCTTCTTGATTCACTTCCCCTGAGATAGTGACAGTAATATTCACTCTAATGACTTGATCTGTGAATCTTTCTCGATGGTTAAAATCGCACTGATTGCTTTTTCCTCGAGTAGAATTTTCTGTCAATTCATAAGCAATAAACATGTTCTTATTTGTGACTTTCACGGTTATAATTCAGATTTCAGAACCGTCTGGTTTTTTGTTCTAATGCCAGTGAGTACATCGAGTTGCGTGAGCTTTTTCGTGACTACTTTCTGCCCTGAGACTTATCATCCATAAAAGTCTGGGTGGATATGGCCTCATATGTTTTTTTACCTCGGTCAGCTATCGGCCCATCAACTGTATAACGTTGTACGCATCGTCTAAGGGTAAAAATTATTGCTTGCTAATCACCATGTGCTGAGTGGATGAGATGAATACGGTAATGTTCAAGCTCTCCTAAATCCTATTTGCTCCGGCGATAAAAACTGTGTTTATGCACTTGAACTAGCATTCAGTCTGCACACTAATTTTCGATACCTATGAGCATGAATTTAAAAATCATTATATTCTTCTGCGCTTCTGAAAATTAGTGGGTATGGTTCAGACGATAACATTGCAAACAGACAAATAAGTGGCACACAGTTTATCACGCGTTTCTACGTGACTTTGTGGTTGAACTTTGCATATCTTGGAATGAGGTTTACAAATGGGCAAACCTACAAAAAACCCTCACCTGCATCGGTAAGCTGGCATACAAATGGCGTGTTTTGCCGTCAGTTTTCTAGACTTTGAGATTCAGAAATAGCAGTAGCCCAAATTTCAGCTCTTCTATATTGCTAGGAAGTTTGCCGTTTTGCACCTCAGTGATACCTCCTCTTTCTTCCAGATAAATGGGTGTTCCGGAATGACACAGCGCTTGCTATTCCTCCATTAGTATACAATCTAATACAGTACGTGTGGTCTGATAACAAGCTTACTTTCATGCGTGATTCTGTGATTACTTAGTGAGCAGTCGATAGGCCACCACCTTAGTATTCATTTATTTTAAGTGTAAGTTCCCGTTGATACACCAGCTGACCTTTGAGCTCATGCAGTCTTATTTCTGTCTTCGTATTTTGCACATCGAACACAAGCAATCCTCCACGGAAGATCAGTAACCGTTGCATATTACGTGTACGACCAATTTTACTGTTGGCCTGAAAATTATCGATTCATCAACTGAATGAAATGACGTTTATCATAAAACTTGAACCGGAGAATTTCGTTTCAACTAGGCGCATATTATTTTCCCAAATTACTGCAAAAGTAGAATCAATTAGGCGGTAAAGCATCGCTTGGTTCTACACGGAGCAAGAGCGAAAAATAAAAACGAGTTATGTAACTAAATGTTTTTCATTTTTGTATATTTTCTTATCGGGAAAGAAAGCTATTAGAACATGATAAGAAACCCAGTTTTGGTTTGTGGTTTTCAGGAAGAAATTCAGTCAACACACACTACAGCTCAAGAGATATTTAACAAAAGTACACAGTCAACCAGACTATGCACCAAATTAGTAGCAAGTCAGTGTTAATACATGGTGTTTGCAAATACGTGATGAAAGATTTTTGACCAGCAAAATTCAACGGAAAAGATGCCACCTTTTAGGAATAATTCGTTCCGAGGGCTCGTAAAAGCCGGGAAGTTTTATGAGTTTGCTATTATGCTGAGATTCCCCAAAATATTGAGAACCGACTCGGTACTGCACCTTCGCTTTGAATTTATGTAAATTACACGAAATATCTAATACCTGACATTCGAAGTAGTTTTGCTTTCCACCCACTTATTATACTATTTTCGGAATGAGTTCTTGGGTTCGTGAATATCACACTTTTTTCAACTAGTTTAGAGAACACTAAGTTTCTCATAAGAACCCATTAAAACGCAAGTCCAACTCGGACACCAAAACGAGCAAATCAGGTTGACTCGCTTTGTCTCTCCATATCGGCAAACGAGTGTTGCTCTCGTCACGTTTGCTAAATGTTCCAATTATTGTGCCTCTGAATCGTCTCGTCTTTGTAACTTTGATACCCAACAAATTACCGTATAAATATTTTTCTTCAGCAAGTGAAGGACCCTATTCAGTATATGTTGAAACACGTGGCACCTTACTTTTGAGCGAGGAATTTTTCTCACCAACTATTTATGAGCTTTTGAGAAGAATTGAAAAGCCTTTTTTTATATACTAGGTAATTAGCGATATATTTTGTCCGGCTTCAATGTCGAAAAGTTTGATATATTTCAGGCCTCCGGTGAAATACTGCAGATTAGTGAGTTGAACATAAAAGCAGACCATGTACTAAAAGATCCACTCAGACAAGACACATGAACATAAAATACGATATCGAATGACTTTTAAGCGACTCATTTTCGCATCTAATTATTGACTGTGAACACCGCAGTTCCCGGTACTCATTTAAATACGATCGACTGTGAGGTGCCTAATACTGGACAGGCGTAAACAGAATTACTTCCAAATATTGCATCAAACCCTTTGAAAAATCAACGTACGTCAGGTTTTTGATTATCTCCGTACAGCTACAACAATGAAATCAAGAAAGATAATTAATGAAGTCGTTCATGTTTTTCAGAGCATCACAGACAGCGTGCAATGAGTAAAACTGCCTACAGAAGACATTTTACCGCTCGTTGAAGTCCTAAAACGTTAGTGGTACACAAAATGCATTTTTTCAAGTTAATCAAAACTCAGAAAAATCTGTTAGCTTCTCTAACTTTTCGTTTGCATAACTGAGAGGAATTTTAGTATAAACATGTGTGGGCAGTTCACAATTTATCAAACAAATCAAAGCCTTTGGTTAAAGGTGATGCCCCATTTGCTCAACTGTATTTTTCCTAGTTTCTAAATGATACAAACCAGTGAAAACATTTGTTAAAACGTTGTAAATTTCTGTTTTGATCTATATATTCCCTTACCGGGAGCAATCAAGTCCAGCTGCGAAAACTGCTTTCCTTTGTTTTGCTGTTTATTGAGCAAGCAACCGAAGTTCTTCAGTGGAACCGATTTTCCCGAACATAGATATTAAATTTTAACCAAAAAGGTACGAAACACTTTTATTTCCACCCGCTTCTTGTCTTTTTTGCGAAAACAACACAGACTGTCAGAAAATGTTTAACTGAACGTGGATTATCCGAGCTGCAAACATGTATTCATCGCTCATTGTTGTTTTACACTAACAGATGGGTATTGGTGAATTTCGGTCAGCTGCCCACTGGTATCCGATAAACTCAACCCAGGACGAAGTATTCTGTGTATGCCCTGATTGTACTCAAATTGCTACCAAGTTGGCTCGTCCTCAAAACCACCACTGTTATAGTTTACTAAATAACTGATAATTTTTCGACGGCTTGGTCCCGAAGCCGATTGCTTCACACAAGGTCAAAACTTTGATTTCAATTTGTCTAGATAAAACCGAACTTTGATAGATTCTGTAAAAACTTGCAAAAGTAGAACACTGCCGATATATGTTTAAAAGCAGTATAAAGGTACATCCAAGTCATGTGCTTTGACAGGGCCAAGCATTGTAAAAGTATTAAGACCAAAAGTAAATTATTGTGAAATTTGTTTTCTTTGGATAGTGCTCCGACAAATGTGGTTATTGGAAAGCTGCTCCTTCAGCGATGGAAACTATCTTAACTTGAGTTAAATCACTAGAAAATAAGCAGTCCAAAGATTACATCGACAGTTGACATCGTCACCAGTGGCTCTGACAATTGGAGCTGTTGTGACTAAAATCCAATTAATCTAATCCATGAACGAGTTAACACGCACAAACATATCCTCTGACGTGACTTGAGAAACTTTACCCGCGGTAACCGAAACGTCCGCTACTCATAATTTTTCCACCGACAAACCCATGTTGTTGACATTATATTTTTCCCATTTACCACGCCACAAGGGACATAGCATCTTCAATAAAGCACGAGCTTCGTTCGGTTTTGAGGTAATACATCCATTTATTATTGTTAATAAGCCTGAGAATGTTCATCGAGGATACCAAGAATGATCTCCTACTGTCATCCAAACTTCTATTATATTCGAAAGGCAAATGGTAAGATCCAGGCTTTCTTACGTTATACATATATATATATATATGTTTATTATAAATTTTGACTAATTATTCACAATATAACTGGTTAGCTGGCCGTAAAACACCAGAGCTGTAATTAATATAACAAATCTATGAAAGCTCTTCCTCTGCGCGACTGTCTCACTATTTTGTCCTCATTATTCCCCTAAGCTGGCAACTACGTCTCTAGGATGGTTCATGATCGCTTTCATCAGGTTACCACCAAGATGTAAGTCCAGTCCTTCCATTGAATCAAGCATTCTTCTATAGCATGCTTAATCAGTCATTTCTTTACTTTTCAAGTGCACGCGCATGAGGGTAGTGGGAAGCTAATAGCCCGTGGTCCCAAAGACTCACTGCAATGTTAGGGATATCCGGCATGACGGCTTGGGTGTGGCAAAAAAGCCAGATTACAGTTGATCACTATCCACCACGAAAGTGACCCGTGATGCTGGGGTACTTGGTAAGTAAACTCTGCAAACTTGCCAACCAGCTCCGGCTAAATATCAAGCAACACATAGATTGCTTGATTGAACACAGGTAGAGTTTGATGAGCAACTTCATCAGTTGAAAGAACAAATAAAAAATGCTCTTCTCATCCTCTCAAGATGGTACGTTCAGTCTAATGTGAATTCCCTCATGGACAGATTACGTTCTTGGAGTTTGGTATGAAAACAATATCTTCTGGAAAGCGAATGGTTATTCAAAAAGGAAAACCAAATGCAAACATAAGAAATGTGACGTTTCTGTCGTTAGACAAGTACAGTAGGTGAAGAAGAGATTGTTTTATAGATTTTTTTCCTCACTTTAGAATAACTTACTTGAAAGCAGCTACGACAAAAAAATAAACAAACATTCAATGACTTTCAAAAACGAGCCGTGCACAACCAGCCAAGGAAATCAGAAGGTACTTTGTTCATAGAAATGAAGAATATTTTCACTCGGTCATTGTTCAATGAATTTTGTTCCGACATTTCAAAGTGACAAAAGTCGTGATACTGATGAAGGAATTTTGTTCCATCTTTCTCACGATATCCATAGTTATAATAATCTTGCGGTTGTCCGAATATGACAAACTATTTTCCGATCTGCTATTAAGCTTTTTCTTCCAATTAGTCAAATAATAATATATTTTTGATTATTTAGGCGAATGATTGATATAGGTGGAAGATGAAAATTTTTTCTCTGATTGGAGTTATTGGGATACTTCTACTTAAAATTGCTTCCATTGTATTTTCGGTTTTTCCACTTTTTCCTTATTCTTTCACCTTCTGATAGTTTATTTTTCTCTTAGCTCAGGAAAATAAAACCTACTCAAATGGAAAGTACAGGTGTCGTGATAAGTTGGCGAACCGGATATCTGTACATCTACTTAGTTCTTCCTGCAAATCGGAATGCATTATGAAACATCATTATTAGACTCAAAACGGAAGTTGTTTCACAGTTTGGGTTAATCCTGGTCTGAATTTCAGCCAGATCAACACCAACGATATCTTCGTGAAGGAACCCACCCTAGATTTGGTGAGAATAATCTGCTCACATGTAAGAGAATAAAGACACAAATTGTTCAGTAAATAGTGTAAAAAAAATAGGTTAAATTGGTTCGCTTGTGGTCAACCCTCTTTACGGGAAAATCATCGCTGAATGGTTAGATTTCCGCCTGGAATAAGAAAGTAATCGCAAAACTGGAAATAAAGTTTTAGCTACAGAAGTGTCTCAGTCTGACGAAGGCTGCGGCTACAAAGGTGCTAACTTTGTCCAGGCAAATAATTTTGCAGGTATTTATAATCTGATTATAAGTAGTTCTTCAAGCAATGAGATTTACAGCAGATTATTTGAAGTTAGATCATCTGACAAGGTCACGTTTCCCCCACTAAGCTTCAGACGGGGATACTAAGAGGAGTAAGGAATAGCAAAGATCTGCATGAGACTAACTTTATATTGATTTGTCAATTTCTTTCTCACAAGATGATGATGAAGTGTCATTCGCCATCTTCTTTGAGAAACGGCTATTCCAGTGGTTTCAGTGATAAGCCAGTTTTGGGGTAACTCACCAACCAGGAAGATTAAATGAAGAAGACTGAAACGAACCATCCCGCTCAACTGAGTCAACCACGGATACTATCGAAACTCGAATGGAGTAGACGTTTTCAGAATTAATCGATGGCCCACTAACAACTTTGTACCCTGTCACAAATGTTTAACCCCAACTGCACTCACTACTTTGTGACTTAAGTATTTCGGGTTATTTCCCTTCTGAGCGAAGAACGAAGGGCGGTAAACTTAACAAATCCGTCTTTTCGTACGCGGCATCGATACACAAACATACAAGAATTTGAACTTCAAATAAAATACTAGTTATTCGCTGACATGCAAACTCCCACGGTTATGTTCGATAGCACATTATTATCAGGTTGAAAATATGTTGACTTGTCTATCTCAGGTCTTTCAATTATTTTAGCTTTTAGGTTAATACTTTACCACCTCACCTATGATATCATCGGTTATCCCGTGCCTGAAAAACTTCCTTCTGTAACGCTGATAATAAATTCTCTTTGACTGTTAATTCACAGCTGTTACTTGGCAGCTTCGTTAACAGAACCCTAAAATTTCTGTTTTCACTGTGAAAGCATTTAACAACTGATTATATATGTCCATGGCTATATGATGAATATTATCGTATGAGCCATAATCGACCGCTTTTCCACTCATTAAAGTAGTCTTTCGAGATCAGCTTCTGGCCCGATGGATTAAAAACAATTAGATTTCTGTCCTGATAAATTCTCTGCTATACGATATAACCCGTATAGTATTCCTAACGGGTTTCACCACGAATAAATGTAGTTCATATCAACGTGCATAACAGATTTAGTAACCTCGAAGACATTATGAAGAGTTGCTCGGAATTTCATGTCATGGCTCACGATTCGTGAGTCATAGAGGATTTAATAAAGAGCATAGAAATTAGTTCCTCATACAGAAAGATTACCAGTGCAACTTGAAATTCTTCACGACCAAAAATCTAGACCACCTTTGTTTGACGTGTTAGGCTGGCTAGGGGTCAACCAAAATGATATCATTACCTACTTCGGCATAGGTTTCTTTGTAATGGCATACAGCAATTAATTGAGAAATCTCTTCGGAAACTTGTATTTTACACTGAGTGTTCCTTTTCACAGAAATGCTCAGAATGCCATGATAAAGTAGAGTCTGTTGATCTTTAACATACTGTTTCTTCGTCACGCTTTACTTTCCTGAAATGGTTTCAAAATGTTCATTTGCGTGCGGGGGGACTCCGAACAATTTTGGCACAGAAGCATGCGTGTAAAGTGTTGTCGGACTTTTATCCGTCTCTTTTTTACCGAGGTAATAGAATCTTCTGGTTCTCGGTACAATTTTTCCACCGGCGCTGAAACAAAATTGACCGGCGGCAGTCAAACGGTCATCTGAGTGGCATCTCAACCCTCCTGTCCTTGGTTCGAATCCGGGTTCAGCCGCCGGTCATTTCCCCCAACTGGCAGCCTCAAGTTGACCGCGAACCCCTTCCTAACTTGTGTATCAATACTGTATAATAAAAGGAAGTAAAAAAGGAGAATAAAGAAGAAAAATTCAAGCCGTTTAGAGGAATCAAGCTCTTTTTCCCGCGAGCCTACTATCAACCGCCAAATGGACATAGAACCACGATATATATATATATATATATATATATATATATATATATATATATATATATATATATATATATATATATATATATATATATATATAATCACCCAGACAAGAATAACTATAAGAAATCACAGTTGTGATTCATTTGTGGGCTCTTCAATAAAGAGTATCCATTCACACTCCAGAAGATTCAAATTAGATCCTAGTGAACATATAACATCGGAGTGTACAAGTATGAGGACGAGTGGGCAGAGGAGTACCGGGTACGCATACCTGATGAGCGGTAACAACCACGAAACCGGTAGTGTGCTTCCGGGGAAGTTTAGCCTATTCTTTTACATAGTACCTACTACAAAGATATATATATGTATATATATATATATATGATACTACCGAATTTTATTTGGATGGTGTTTTCCTTATGCTAGATATATACTTGATCTTTGAAACATTGGGTCCCCTTGATCCAGTTCATCAAAACAGATAGAAGACATAAATTGCGAGATGCAAGCATTTCTTTTAATCTTCTCAGTTGCGTACGTAAAACATGCGATTTCGTGTTCAAATGGAGCACAGAGCAAAACAATGGCATAGATAGTGTCAAGCAAAATTAGGAAACCATTCGGTAAACCTGACTGGTTACCGCCACGGCAGGCACACATTGTGGGTCAAAAGTTTCTGTGCCCACAGTGGGGGCCTAAGTCTACTTATCAACACAGCCTCACAAAAAGCTAGAAGCTTTGGGTTCCGATTCCATGCAATCACTCGGAACGCTTGACCCGGATCAATCCGATGACGAGAGGTCACAAGGTGTTTCGCGATCGATGAAGCCGGGTTTCTAGTCATCGTCTGTCGTCCGGGTGGAGGATGACTCATCCACTGCACTAACCACTTCGGTACATGCTCCCCCATTCTTTGACTGAGGCAACGATCCGTTCTGCCTATGTAGGTGTCACCGCAGCTGCAGGTGAACTGATAAATGATGCGAGAGGCATTCAGGTTCGCGACACTGTTTGAATGTGCTTGGAGGTTTAGTCGTTTGGTGGTTTGCGAAATCTGCAATTCAGCCGCCAAGTAGGTGCGCTTTAGCGCACACTTTAGATTTTGGCTAATCCGATTGAACAGATGATCCCCTTTAAACGGCAACACTAGTGTAACTCGTTTCTTCTTGATCGACAAACCAGCAGAGAAAGCTGCTCCCGAAAGTTTCATTGTCAACAACTACAAAAACCACTTTCGGCAGATTTGGCTTCATTGTCCCAAAATTTAGTCATATTCAACGGTCCACTAGATTTTTTCTTTATTGCTTAAGACGTATTCAACGCTGTAACCGAAGCCAAGCAATGTCGGCTGTCCAGAGAATATTATAGAGCTAACGTTCACCATGTTGGGTAATAGAGAATCTTATATTTTCACTCTCAGTTCCATATAAAATGAAAAAGCAAGAACGAAAAACTCATTACAAAAAATAGTATTTCATCAAAATCTCGAGAAAGCCTGACTTTTGAAAAAAGTCATTTTATTTGGATAAATAATTGAATTTCTTTTCTCCACTTTGGAATTCGGAGACGAAGATGATGCATGTATCGAGGCACGGGATAACCAGTTGTGTCAAGACTAGTTCGGCAAGCTGTATGCCCTGAAGGCTGAAAATCACCAAGAGCAGAGGCAAATCAGTGTGATTTATTTCCGGGTAATACGGCACACCGCAAACATTAGAACACAGAAATTGATAGTATTAGGTTACACAATGTGTACCGCAGCTTTTCGTTGCATTCTTTGCTATTGCGTACTGCAGTCAAAGCGACCGTTTTAAGCGGTAAACTGAACGTTCTGGTAAGACTAAAGGCAAACACGTACAATGTTTTTTTTAATTCACTTACTTCCCTTTTTTTATTATATGATAATAGCAAGACATTCCAGGAAGAAGTCGAGGTCAACTTGGTGCTGCCAGTTAGGTATTCATCTATGGCGGCGTGGAGATTTGAGCCGGGGACTGAAGACTCCAGAGCCCATTGTGAGGTGCATTTGACCACCGCTCACATGCAACGACTGATGGCAACTAGAAACACCTTAACAAGGCAAGGCTAACGTAATTGGTCATTCAGGCTGTTTACTCAGTTACGAGTGGTGATAGGTTATTGTTAGTGTCTACGCGAGTCTCGATAGTCTTCGATTATTTGTGAAGTAACACAGTGCTGCGTGTCGGACGACTAGAGAGTTCTACTCCAGCTGAGAGGGGTCACAGATTTTGCTTTATCTGCCATTTCGTCCCGTAGTCAAATCATAATATGTACTATCACTCGCTTACTTAGTTGTCTCGCCGTTCTTCCAATGTAAGTAGCTGCGAGCCGACAGCTGAACTGGTGATACCAACCGGACTTTGTATGGAAAGGCAACGGTTTTTTTACCGACAGTATTTTGATCCTGTGGGTCGTTGTAACAGGTACCATTAATGTCACACTCGTTGAGTCTACTGAGTAAGCTATTGATATTATTAAATTTGAACGGTGCCTGTAGGATGGCCGTCAGATTTTGAACTGTGATAACTTGGCCTTGTTCGGAGGTGGCTTTGACTGTTTCGTTATAAATGATTTTATATGTCCCTTCCCGTTCAAAGTGTTGAACAGCAACCGGAACTGTTCTTCATGCCTATCGGCTATAGATATTTCACTTGCCCTTAGGAATGTGGTCCAAACAAATCCGTCTTTTTTCAGTTTATAGGGGCAACACTGTTGAAATGTAGATACCATTGTAACCACATAGTTTGCGATAGAATGTTCGTTGGAATGATCCATTGCTTCGGTGGGCAATTCCAATACCTAGAAGTGCGATTTTGTAATATTCCGTTTTTGGTTAGCTGAATGTTAGGGTGAACGGTGCTGAATTGACGGAATATGCTTTCGTACTCGTATTTGGTAGTAACAAAAACAAATGTATCGTCAGCGTCCTCCGTAGAAAGAAGCTTGAGAGATGATGGCTTTCATTCCTCTATGTTGAGGTGTGATACAAATAAATTCTAAAATTAAAGCCAGAGTTGTAATGTACCACAATTTATGTCCAGACAATTTCGCTGAGGAACAGCTTGGTGCATACTGCAGAACGATAGCTTTTACATATGCTCATGTAAAACATCAGTGTTCGACAGATATTGGGGGAAATACAAGGGTTACGTTACGTCACCTCTGTGAAGACAATTTACCAAAGAGCTTCTTCCGTTAACAAAAAGCAGGTTTCAATTGATGAATGGCAATAGCCTCGGCAAACCTGTATAGCCTGGTGTCCTTTGTCATAAATGTGACCTGAAACTTAGTGTTTCCGTCAACTGAATGTTGCGTCGTCAGTAGATGACGAGTGACAGCCGACGACGTGCTCTTACGGTTATGAACGCTGTCGCCGTGCACTTGACCTGGTCCTCATTGTGTCACACAGCCTTGGCCTTTACTTAGAATGCGTTCACTTGCTCCATGTAACTGCCACCCGGTTCGTCCCACAACCTTTGGCTAAAAAAATGTCAATCTTTAGCCACGGCTTTCAGTTTTAGACACGGCCCAACATTATTTAGTCACTACCCAAAGTATTTTCGCCTTGACGCTCAACTTCTAGCCGTGCCGCTGTAAACCACTTAGATCAATAGTATCGGTTTATTGTAAAGTCAAGAATTGTTGGAACAAATTATTATTTTTGTTGCAAAGATTGATGTTCCAAAGCTGACTGAACAAGTGAGAAAGTGTGGCGATCGTATGTCGAGCAGTTGGCCGTGATAATGATGTCAAATGCAGCACTGCACATTGATTGGATAAGGATGAAACGATGCGCTCCTATCGTCGAACCACATGGTCCGGCCCGAACGACTGCTGCAATTACAGTGATATTATCGGTGTCAAAAGTTACAACACGGATAAATTGATGACACTGACGGGGTGTACTGAGAACAACTGTGTGTATTATCCTCGAACTGTCAATGTATCCACTTATTTAAACGGTTGGGGAACCAAACCAGTTTTTTACATTTTATAGAGTCTTGATATTTGTCAACTACTTTAAGTGTACAGAAAGTGCCGTTTGTTACATTACTGGTATTCACCAACAGGACTGCTTGTTTTTGATAATCTACCCTTGCCTGGGAAGGCGCGTTGTCAACTGGTTGATATTTTGTTCGGAGGTAGTCGGACAATATGACCACACCGGGACCACGGGAGGTAATATTCGTCGCACTTTACACAGCATTTTATGCACATTTCCTTGACAATAGGGAGAACGGTAATATATGTGAAGTCTTGATCTTATTGATTCCCCAGCGTGAAAGATCGAGGGAGGATAATCGAATGTGCCCGAAGAGGAGACAATTTGAAGACGGTTTCCAAACACCTCGACATCAATATTAAAACGCCCCGTGCCATAGCAGCCGTAGATAGGGGAACTGCATTTGTACCTGGATCTTACAAGACCAAGTTAAACGAAGAGTTCTTAGGGATTTTTTGAAGTGGTGGACGAAACTCCAACAAGCCCACTGAGGCATTTGAAGGAAAGGGTAGAGAAATATATTCCAAGCACAACAGTCAACAAGTCATTCGCTGATCGATTACTGGATGGCCATTACGATTCATTCAAGAAGCTGACCATTCAACCGTTGAAATGGAACTGAGGTTGAGTCAAATCTGAACGAGCGGAATATGCTGATTACCTGTGACGGTTAGGTACTGCCAATATGAAGTTGTATGTTAGTAAAAATAAATATAACATAGCATTATGTAGCTGTAGGTGAGCAAAAGTAGATAGTGAAGCCGTCCAAAGTCTATGGTCAAGTAAAGGACCTAACTCGAGCTTATTAGCATTTTCATCTATTGCTGGCATCTTGAAGTTTGAATGTCATACATAGATTATATGGCATACTTTTATTGAGTTCCTTCCATGCTGCTCAGTGTATATTGCTATTGAGCAACCTGATGTTTTAGTAGTATACAGCTTTGACAACAAGCTCGTTTATAGTAGGGCTGTGGACGAACAATTATATACCAAACATCAAATTCGTTTTCTCCCACCATATAGCCGACTTTTCAGCCTATGGAAACAGGGGTTCACTAAACTGAAACAGCTAAGATCTTTGCTACTTTTGTTCGTCTAATTTTTTTAGAATATTAAAAAAGTCCACTGAAAATACCACAGTTATACTGACTTGGCCACTTGGTTCGACGATAGGAGCGCATCGTTTCATCCTTATCCAATCAATGTGCAGTGCTGCATTTGACAACATTATCACGGCCAACTGCTCGACATACGATCGCCACACTTTCTCACTTGTTCAGTCAGCTTTGGAACATCAATCTTTGCAACAAAAATAATAATTTGTTCCAACAATTCTTGACTTTACAATAAACCGATACTATTGATCTAAGTGGTTTACAGCGGCACGGCTAGAAGTTGAGCGTCAAGGCGAAAATACTTTGGGTAGTGACTAAATAATGGTGGGCAGTGACTAAGGAATTGCTGCTTTTGGCTGGGGCTTTGTGGGAAAAGGCGTACTTCTGCTTTCGTTTGTTTTTCTATTTCACTGTTATCGTCAGTTTTTGTGTCAATTTTATTCCCCTATAAATAGCTTAGTTCATACAAACCGCTCCTGAGCCTTCGTCCGGTCGAAGAAGTTCCAAATATGAGTTCGTTTCCACTTTGTTGATGATTTCTTAGTGATGGTTTTCCTTAGACACTTTTTTGTGCTTGTTAGGAAGGTATGCTCCAAATCTGCCAATTTTTTTTCAACAAACTAACATTGTCCTCACTCGCTGACCAGTGGTCAAATTTCTATTCGAAGAACAGTTCAACTCTGACCAGTTGGTCCATATTGGCAGTTTATTTTGGAGGATCACATAGTAGAGACCACAAGATAACTGCTCTGCTTGTAGTCGATTCTATTGTTATTTAGATAAATTTTCAACGTTACCCGGATGTTCGGGGAAGGCTGTTACCATCATATCATGAATTAAATATTTCTCCAGTCACTTTGTGTGATATGCATGCGCTTGACGGATCTTTTCGATATAGAACTTCATGAACGTTATCCGTTAATACAAGTTGAGTTGATCGATGATCACCGACGCATTCAATAACACAGCTGAAATTGGTTTGATGGTAACTTTAAATTCCTCAATGGGACACTGAGCAAACCCACTCAGACCTTTTGAGGTTGGGTAGATTTGTCATCACAGACGCTTACAATATATCACAGGGTTAAAGAGATCGTCAGTGCATGCGATTTAATGCAATCGACTTTTGTGTTCAAATTTGTGTCGAAAAATTCTGTCTCCCGTACGTGAGGATGTTGGCTGACGCCTTGATAGACGGCCTAGCTCCGTTACGACACAGTACGTCACTGTCTGTCCAAAATCTATGACAGATCTCAAGCTAGCTAAACGGGTCGGTCGCCCAGTCAGTTCGCGACAAAGTGGATCAAAACCACCCAATCAGCCGCTAAAAGTCGCGCTTACCAACCGGATTGGAATCAACCATTCAGCAGTTAAGCGTTGATTTGACTGAAACCAACAGAACCAACCAATAAACTGGTAAAATCTTATTGTTTAACAACACAGCAAAGTCAAAATCGTTGGTAGGTTGTCGACGTTCCGGTCACCACGGGTAGTTTTTTTTTCATGGTTCAGTTGTAAAACCAATCTTGAAAAAGGTTACTCGTGGCGACCGAAACGTCGACAACCTACCAACAATTTTGACTACGCTGTGTTATCACACAATAAAATTTTACCATAACATTTCACATGGCGCATCGATTTTTCGATACACTCCGAACCGATCTCGGTTCTGATACATCAACCAGTAAACTGCAATCAGTTATTTCAACCGACCGGAACGAAATCAGCATTGCGGGCAAGTAACCAAATAAGCCAATCTGCTGACCCGGTAAAGGGGAAGCTTTCTGGACCGAGGCACTTCGTAACATAATTTTGAATGCAGTCACCTACTATCCTATATAAACTGCTGGTTTTTGTATAATAAAACGAGGCGGCTCGGAGACTAAGGATTTTTCTTACAAGAGCCACGGAGACAGATCATACTACCGTATGCACGTAAAAATACCTCTTAGACTTTGCTTTTGGTTCATATCTTCTCATCCTTGTGGGTCGATTACTTATGAGAGATAACAAATTGAATGAACTCATCATGCTATGCTTGCCACTGAGATTGAAAGCAACCCGGAATGTCTCTGTATCTACTGGTCACAAAGAGGCGAGTGTGAATAAAACAAAGTTGCGCGTGAAGGACATAGACCAATTTTGAAACAAACGGAGTCTGACGAAGTTCGACAATGTACTTATCGTGAAAGAGAAAATTTTGTTTATTCATTTGGTTTGAGGGGGTTAGGAAATAAATGAACGGATTTACTTGGTTCTCACCCGTCTCGTAAGATCTGGTTGCACGGAAGACAAACTTTTAATCTTTTTGTATAGCTGAACTGTTGCACCATGTCAGATAAAGGCAGTCTGCCATGAGCGATTTCCCCATTGATTATCAGTCAAAATGATTCAGCTTTTCGTTTGAAGGATTTGCGAGATAATTTCTGATGTGCATGTTATCAAATCAGACATTTCCGTTTGAGGGTGAAATGGAACTATAACATTTGTCTGTCATGCTTGTTCATTTCTTAAAGAGGAAGCTAGACTGAAAGCAAACCTGTAAACATGGTTCTGTTGGGTTTTATGAAACTATTCATAACGGAATGCCTTCGTTGTACTTAGGCCCCTACAGAGAAGCCATCCATCATGTGAGTCGATCGTTGTGCGGGGAGCGGGTTCTTACCGTTCAAAGCCAGTGACGGAAGGGTGCTATATCATGTAGTGTAGATGTTCAACAAACCGTTGAGAGCCAGCCCGGATAGCCTTGTGGTTAAATTGTTCGATTCACAATCGTTCACCCCGGGTTCGAGTCCTCGTGGGGCTCGGTGGATGTGCACTACTGATGATTCCCAACAAGGATGAAACAGCTGTACAGTGCTTCCATGGTTTGCAATGGTGAGTTGAGCATTGAAACTGCATGATGAATCATATTATACTCATATAAAGTCAAACTACTCAGTGGTGAAACTTTCTTCCTCTTTGTTAATATCTGTTTAGTAGATACAAACCGTTCTGTCGTGTGCCGCCGCGATGCCGCTGATTCGATTTAGATGCCATCAAATAGAAATAAAACCTCTTGTTCTGTGGCAGCTTGTCATTAGCTGTCCGCATTGGATTTTTCAAAGTTTCTCTAAAAATCAGATCGTACACGACTATCACATTATACGTTCACAGACCGCGGACGTGCAAAACCAACGGAAAAGTGCTGCATCCAGCACACGTCCAAAGACCCTGCAAGTCTGTGTCCATGTATCCAACAGCGTCGTTGTCGTTGTTGTCGTTTCCATTATATCGTGGCAGCGATGGTTACCACAAAGCTCAGCGTTAACCGAGTTGGGTCTTCCAAATGAAAAGAGACAAGAAATGACCGGGCTTAGACATTCCTGAAAAACTTTTAATAAACAAGCAATATTTCAGGTCTAATTTCATATCAGGGTGGTCCGGGAATACGTCTGGTTAGCATCGCATCCAAAATGCTCGCTGGTATTATTCTTCATCGCTTACCTAACGCTCGCGAACAGCGCTCGCATGAGAATCAAGTTGGGTTTAGACCTGGTTGAGGTTGTATTGATCACATCTTCACTCTTGAACAAACTTTAGAGCATAGACACACCTTCCGTAGGCCCATAATCTCCATTTTTCCTTGATCTTAAAGCGACCTTCGACTCAGTTGACCGCACAGTTCTTTGACACTGCCTCTTGTTGAAGAATGTACCAGAGAAATACATTTCCATCGTAAAATCCGCTTACATTAAAAGCCGAAGCCGAGTTCGGGCTTACGGTGATCTTTCACCCGAGTACACCACGAAAAGTGGTGCATGTCAAGGTTGCCCTCTCTTTCCTTTTCTCTTCAACTTTGTAACTGATATAGTCCTAGAGACCGCACTTTTGTCAGATGAGGATAGCGGCATTGAACTTCTCCCGGGTGGCAAAGTATCAGGCCTTGAGTATGCTGACGACATAACTCTTTTAACTGAAGATCCAGATTAGTTGCAAGCTTTTCTAGACAGCTTGACGGGTTGCGTAGCAATGTTCTATATGCGTTTTGCACCCTCAAAGTGCAAGATGCTGTTTCAGGACTGCGTTGGTCCAACGTCAAACCTTCCAGTGTCTGAGGGTACTATAAATGTGGTTGACAAGTTCTGCTATATGGGGAACTGCATTTCACCCGGCGGTTGGATATCGGATGAAGTGTCTCTGCGTATACAGAAGGCTTGTTTGGTATTTGCCAACCTGAGTCATCTGTGGCATCGACATCAGTCAGGCCCGTGCTTCTTTATGATTCAGAAACATGGCCAATGCGGGTGGAGGACATGCGGAGATTGTCGGTATTTGAACACCGATGTCTTTGTAGTATTGCTCGAATCTGGTGGAAACACAGTGTGAGCAATTCTGAGGTCCGGCGGAAAGTCTTAGGTTCACGGATCAAATCATTAGATGAGACATTCAGGCTAATCAGGCTAAGATGGTTGGGACATGTGTTAGGCAGGTCCCCTGACAGAATCTCTCGGCGAGCCATGTTTGCTGAGGCGGGTACCGGTTGGAAGATGAGTAAAAAAGGTCAGTCCATGACATGGAAGAAATGTACGAAATACCTAACTAGTGGACTTGACCAATATAAAGTGTGTTAGGCTTCCTAGGTGGGATCCAAAAGACCCTCCCACTCAATGGTTAGATACGTTGGGGGATATGGCCAGTGGCGCATTTGCATTCACAAACTTTGCTCATCGACTTAACTTCAATAATGTAGTTCTCCTCTTACTCCTTTCATACTCTTTTCTCCTTCATTATTTCCTTTTGAGTTTGCCGCTAGGAGATAGCAACCAAAGCCACCGGCACCCAGTGCATGGTTAACGGTCGTCTAAACAGAACAAAACAGGTCCGGTACATAAGAAACAATAATCACTCGTAATCCATCACGACATCACGGCGTGATGTTATGTCATGCGTGCCTCCATGAGACAAAAAGCTATGCAGAATGGCTTCCTCACGCCGGAGATGCAATCATGCCTGACACGTCGATGGACAGAGGCCAAACGAAGTCCAGTCTCTGAACCAGCTGATGGGTAACATCTGGTTCTAACCACTATGCCCCTGGAGAGGATACTTCAGCGAGTAAACACAGATCGAAGCACCTTTGCGGTCTAAAAACCCCACTAGATGGACTTAAGAGTGGAGTATCTGGAGTTACTCTCCACTGTGGGTGAAGTCATCTCACTTCATTGGGCAGCTATCGCTCACCCAAGCTGGGCAGCCGCGGCCCAAAGGATGCTGCCCCAACCGCGTTCAGCTTGCTCCATTGGGTGCATGGGGCTGAGGACCAAACCTGAAAAGCGGATCGATAGCAAAGCACCAGCGAAGACAGGACAGAATGCTTGTAATAATCAGGTCTCAAGTGACAGACCAGAATTTCCTTCATGGGTTCTTCGGTCACGTTCCCGTGCTGGGTTAACATTCCGCTACCTGGTGGATGAGACTTTGAGACGAAGACTTCGGACAGTGTTCTCAAAGAAAAACCCCTTTTGCGGAGTGGGCAGCCGCGAAATATGATTCGCCCAGAAGCCTCCAGTATCTTTCCTGTTAAAGGCCTTACCATTTTTCCCTAACGTAATTTGAGATCGACGAAAAACGCAACGGGTAATCGCGGCTGTGATGAAAACAGTAGTTCAGAAGTCTGGCATAAATTGACTGCTTTTCTTGGTCCTGAATGTTCACTTCACTTGGCTACTTCTGCACCCATTACCCATCACCCGTGAAGCATGTATATGTGAGAATTGAGCCGGTTTCAGACCTGGCCGGGGTTGCATCAACCACATCTTTAAGCTTCAGAAAATCCTAGGGCACAGACGCAGCTTCCATAGGCCCAGAATCTCTGTGCTCCTTGGTCTAAAAGCGGTGTTCAAATCAGTTGACCGAACAATTCTCTGGTTCTGCCTGTTAAATGGTGTGCCAGAGAAATTTATTTCTCTTCTCCAATGCTTGCACATAAGCAGTCGAAGCCAAATTCGTGATTACGGCTATCTTTCCCCCGAGTTCACCACGAAAAGTGGTGTTCGTCAGGAATGTCTCCTTTCGCCCTTCCTCTTCAATTTTATAATTGAATTGACTATAGAGATAGCTTCATCCTCGTATGAGAAGAGCGACATCGATCTTTGCGCAGATAGTAAACTGTCTAACTTGGAATACGTGGACGATATCGTTCTTCAGAGTGAAGATCCAGGTGAGTTGCAAGCTATCTTAGATAGCCTAAAGAACAGCGTAGCGAATTTTGGGATGTGTTTTTGCACCTTCAAAGTGTAAAATGTCTTTGCAGAACTGGGTTAGCTCAACACTAATCCTAGTGCTGGCAGGGGAAGTTTTAGCTGAAGTGGATAAATTTTGTTTCCTGGGTGGTTACTCTTCATCAGGTGGACAGATATCGGATAAAGTGCCATCACATATAAAGAAGATGCGTTTGGATTTTGCCAACCTCCGTCATCTGCGGTGTGGGAGTGACATCCAGCTGTCCGTTGAAGATCGAGGGTGCAATGCAGGTTTTTGGGTCCGTTATTGTATACGGTTCAGAAACACGGTCATTGAGAGCATAATAAAGGCAAAGACTGTCGGTTCCCCAGCACCGATGTCTCTGCGGTGTTGCCCGAGTATGTTAGGAACACCGTACCAGCAATGCTGAGATTAGACGTAAAATGTTAGGAACCAGTGGCCAGTCTGCGAATCAAGTTCTTAATCTAAACAGTTTAAGGTGGTTGAGACAAGTGCTACGCGTGCAAACCGACAGACTATCTTGGCGTACTTTGTTTTCCGAAGCAGACAGTGATTGGAAGTTAAATTGAGGTGGTTAGTCCATGACATGGAAAAAAAGTTATGAAAACGTCGACCAGTCGACTTGGCCACGTAGGACGTGTTGAACTTCCGAGTAGGAGTCTATACGACTCACCTACCAAATGGTTAGATACATTCAGTGATATGGCTACCTTTCGCGGCCAGCGGTGTGAGTGCATTCAGATTCTTTCTTTGTCTTCGCGGTTTCCGCTCAATACTTTGATATTTTTGCCTCTTTACCAATTTGTATTTCTATTCTTTCCGTCTTCTACTGGACAATGCTGGAAAGAAACAACAGTAACAAGATCACAAAAGTGTGAGGGTAATGGTTGAGTAAGCTAAACTGAAGATGAACTGATCACTCTTGATGAAAATAACAGATTAAAAATAGTATCTACTCGCTAGTTTATCCACCGTTGGTATTATTTGGTAACAAATTGCCCAATCGTGGAATTTAAACCGATTGACCTGAGTCTGCATAACACTCAGTAGTCAAATGGAATTTCCTCACAAATATAATCGTTCCGTTTAGTAAGCGTGCTTCTATGCTTTCATGCAGTATATTTTGTGGGTCAGTTCACACTCTGTCCGTAGACCTCCATGGTCGATAGTTGGCTGGTTCATCCACTGAATAGATTGAAGTTTCATTTCTGTTTTTTTCAGCGTGAGTTCCCGTTTTATCTGCTTCTGACTGTAGCTTCCAGAATGCACTTTATTTTTCGTCCACACATGACCTGGTACTGCTATGAAGTGTCATGTATGCTCCGTTAAAATATTAGAAAAAATTACTTGGTGAAAAGGTCACTCATAAAAAAACGCCTAAAAAGATATATATTCCACAGCAAACTACGGGGTTTCCACAGGTTTCGCTGGAAAACGTTGCCGAATCAGAAAAAGGTGCTTTACCCAGATTTATTTCTCACAATAAGCAACGTAGTTATTACCCTAGAAAGACAAAATAAAAGGAATGCTCATTTGCCTGTCAGACTGAAAAACAGTGCTTGATTCTGAGATTATTGTCCTTGATGCTTCTACTCTTACGAGTGATTTTTGCTTACACAATAAAAAATATAAACAAAAGCAGCGCCAACAGTAAGGCATACACATAACTGTTGACTTTCTTTTATGCTATTGCGAATGAGAGACTAGTAGATGAACTCACTTAAGAATTATTGCCTATTAAATTAGCTAATAGCCTTAAGAACTTCATTTGTCTACGTGCAGGTTAGTAACATAAGAAATGATAAACATTCCAATAGAAATAATGTGGAGTAAAAGTCTTACGTCCTTATTTTTGTGCTTCATTTCATGTGGAGCAAACCATGTCATATCTGCTCCTGAAACTCTGAAAGGAAATAAAGATAACAATCGCGTAATTTTACCAAAATTCGCTTCACACCACTGTACAGTGATGCATTTTCCACCACTACAAGCTACAAATATCACTTAAAACCCACACAGAATTTACCGCCGTAGTTATATATCACTGAGGTTCTTAGGTGATGACAGCAGATCATATCCACAGAATACAAACTGAAGCTCTAACTGCACGGTAATCGATTGAGAGCTCCACGACTGTCACCTAGCGTCGCTCGAAGATTGATTGTTTTTTCGAAGCTACCAGACTGACTGTTCTTTTGGGACGAAAATATGGCACAGTTATAATGCACTTTTACTCCATGTTGCAATTTCCACTCTTAGATTATTTCTGAAAAATGGGTAGGACATTCATTCAAATGGACTTTTTGTTGAAACTGCCTACTCTAGCTTTGTGTTGACGTTTTTCCAGTGAGTTGTTTTTGTTGTCACTGAAACACTAATTCGAATAAGTTTTCATATTGCCGTGAAAAGTATTCTAATGTCCGATGTTTTTACTTACTTATGAACCAGTTTCAAAGAACTTAGATAATTTATGAACCTTTACTTAATACGTGCGTATTTTACTCTTCATCTCCCAAACTACTGCTGATGCTTGCTATTGGTACTAATGACATGTACCTATGTTTCACGACACAGAAAAAACTTCACAGCACTTAATAACCCTACCGGTTTTCCCAAACATGTCAATGTAAATTAAACTCCTCCTTTCTCTCCAGTCGATTAGTCCGATTTCTGTTGTCTGTTCGGATTAGCGGAGCTAAGATATTCCAGTCATCTGACATTCATAATTCCTTAGATGGGATATCACTGATAAAGTCTGTCTGGATCTGAGTGCACCGTATATTTTCCAGAATACCGCTGACTAGACTAGTTCAAAACCGATTATAATTGAATCCGCATTCACTCAACATCGTTGGTTATTCGTGCATTTTGAACAATTCATTCTATCTGCTTTTCTATATTGCACAAATTGCCGCTGAGTTAATCAACCTTTCGTACTTTTTACCTGATTGTTTTATTTGACCCTTTTACGTAGACTTTCTACTACACAGAACTCCATAAGCAACTACACATCTCTCACCTATGCTTACTTGTCACCCGTCCGCTTTCACATTCGGCAGCCCGTAACCGGCTATGACTCCTTTCTACAATACTACTTTCTTGTTTGAGAAGTATATAAGCACTTAAGGTGCATAAGAATGTACGTAAATCATGCCGTTTTACTGCAGTGTTGGTATCCAACGGTACACCATATCACCTCAAACGCATAAGACTAATCAGCTTAAAAGAAACAACATGGTTCTGGAAGGACAACTGTGAACGCAGCAAACATAAGCTGTACTGGACTGAGGAGCTGTCAGTCAAAAATCGGAGTAGCTTTAACATAATTCACAATTTAAGGTGATTTCTTGAACCGTTGTTTTACAGTTGACTGTACATTTACCACCTCAGATAGAAACGATGGTACCGGATGAACCACGAACAACAGTTGACCTTAAACAGTAAGTGCCAAAAACGCACACCTACTGCCCCAGCAGACTCTGAATGACTTTAAATGCCCCCGGTAACTAGCCTTACGAACCAGCAGTTGCCAAGTTCGCTTTCAATGTGCTTATAGTAACACGGCAGTAACAGTCGGCAAACCGCAAAAATCTTGATTGTGTGGTTCTGGAAAATTCAGGGAGATTAGGATTTGATTATTTCATTAGATAGATTAACTTCCAGAGTGAGGAGTTCCATCATAAGGGGCAGATCATGTTATAGAAAGTTATCACACACTATCAGCGCTACACTTAAGACCAAAAATCTGTGGAAGCATTCTGAATCTGTTCTGTATTTTTCTTCAAAAGTCAAGAGCAGCTTATTTGCATATCTTTACAAATTACCGCTGATAAGTAGTATTGAAATTATCGGAGAAATTAATTCGTTAAAAAACAACATGGTTGAGTAACAAGCTTCATCAGATGGGTTTTTCCTTGGCAAGTTGTAGATGAGAAGTTTTGATTTTACCAAAGTTGGGATACGACGCCGATTTTTACCGTTTTTTTAGAGCTTGAGCAGCACACGGAGAGTCAGTTTGTCAGTAAAAAGTTCAATCTGTGTTTTCTAGCTCTGTAAATTGTTGTATATCATGTACAAAGAACGCGTTTGAGGTTTTCATTTATACCATCGATAGCTATCCAAGAACATCTCAAAAAAAAAACAATAAGAACGATTTCTCATCGAGACTTCGGTTAATAAAAGTTGCAACTCTAAACTCTCAAATGTCGAAGTATCTCGAACAGCCGTAATTACCGGTGATGTTACCACTAGAGGGGACTGAAAAACTTGTGGTAATCCTCACCTCACATTTCAATCTGTATCGCGTCAATCTGTCACGCCCACTCCATTGTAACCACCGTCTGCATTCTTACTCTAATTCGGTAGAGCCAGCTGGACTATCAGCTCGGTTGCTTGGAGGTTTTTATGTCTGACATTCAGTGCGAGAAAATGCTTTGGGCAAAAAGCTAGAAATTATAAAATTCACTTTATCAAGCATTTTCGTTACATCCATACAATAATTACTCAATTCGTATTGGCAAATATTAATAAATAATCTGATCCAAAACGTTCCATTCCCGGGACATATTATTCAAATGATTTTAATCCTTTTTCTTATAAGTAACACAAATTTGAACTCATCTGATTCGATGTCAGCATTTCCCATTCCAACTAGTCCATGTTCGTATGATGCCAAGTGCACGCACACAGACCGCTTAATGAAAACCGGTACCTCGGTTGCCTCTTAGGTTTTCAATTCAGCTCCTCCAAAATATGCATAAATCAGTCAGTTATAAGTGTCTAGTTTGAGACTAGGTAAAGTGCAAATTATTACAATGATCCCAGTTCAGCTGAGCCTCGGGGGAAGTTGTAATCCGCGCAAACACTCAGTCCATTGCAATTGCCTGTGATATATATATATATATATATATATATATATATATATATATATATATATATATATATATATATATATATATATAACCTAGAAAGGTGTACTTGAGGCGACCTGGATAGGACTGAGTTTGAATGTGTAAATTCATGACCAAAAATTACTTTAGCACTTAGCTCTAAGCAGTTTGTATGTGGTTCGATGCCACAGGACGGTGCGTTATTTGTCTGCTTGCTGAATGGACAATTGGGTTCCACCAACTGAAAAACATATTTTTGACTGTTGTGCTTGCGGACGGTTGAACCTTTAGCTCCCTTAGCTAGTATCGCGTCCGTTGTCGCTCCCAAAAGCAAACCTGAACGACACTGTTTCAAAACAAACTGTCTTTTACCTATTCCACTGACTTTTACCGTCTTTTGGCACGCGTCGGAACTTTCTGCTTGTTGCCCATTCCTTAGGCTATTCTCGGGATCTAGTTAGTACCTGGTATCCGGAGTACTAAAGAAGATACAGAAATTATATGAACCGTTTTTGAATGTCCTTTTAATTGATCCCCTTAGGGATAACGAAATAATATAGAGAACTCAAGCGAATAGCCAACTTTAAATACTGGTTTTTGGGCAACAAAGTATGGCCTGCCTACGCTAAAAATCAAGTGGAACGGTTTGGTCATCGTAACCGAAATATACCCATTTCTAAAACACCAACTTCGAATCACCGGCCAGTTCGTTTCATTTGACTGAAATCTCTTCATTATGCAGGCTCTATTCGTTCCATTTTAGAACTAACTGACACCGTATTATCATGGTATGAAGTGGGTTCATAAATCCTTATGACTGCTTGTTCATTCACCAGCGAGCAATACAATGAACACAACGAGTTTTAAGTAACTTACTGAGCAGTAGTTCTTTCAACCGATAAGGTTGTAGGACAGGCTTCATTACCACTGCTACTGCCACTACTGGTGTGATCCTCGGGGAACGTCGTGCAGGAAGCTTGCCTACAGCAGGATTTGTTCAGGCATCAACAAAATTAATACCTTTTTTGCATAATAGCTGCCTGGTATACTTGAAGGCAGTCGTTATATAGGGGAAAGATGCAATTACGTGGTTTACGTGTCGTTGTTCACTGTATTTCGCTCAGTCTGTTTGACATGGGCGCGTTTGTTCATATCAATCCACAACAGTTCATAATTGCTTCCTGGGCAATTGGCTACTTAGTTATTCAACAAGTAGTGTGCGCCCTCCGCCTCATTGCTACTACTCCTACCACTACACCGAGAGAGGAAAAGCGAAGTAAATTAAATATAAACCGACCAGGTTTATTTGAATCTGACATATAAATCAGAACACCGCTGGATAAACGGATTATTTCGCTTTTCATTTTTCAATTCATCACACTACCCACGTAGCGCCACATGGTACTACTTACAGATAGATATCCAAGTAAAATGTTCGTAGTTGAGATATTTGCTTGTCGTTCAAATAGGATGCACCAGCGCGGACGCACTTTGCTAGTCTCTTCATAAAAACACTAAAAAATGAAATTTTATCGGTTTTAACTTAGAATAAAGTATCATTGGATATCCAGTAATTTCAAATAAATCTGTGACTACCGTGTTTTTCCGAAAATACAACCCAGTCTCTTAATTTTCTCCAAAAATTACATCAGGGCTTACCCTCGGGGATGTCTTATTTTTCATATACATGAACCTACGTGCATTCGCGTATAAATCGTACTTTTATTCAAATACGCTCATATCATCGTCAGGGATATCTTTTTACATCACTAAATTCAGAATATGGGCCTGAATTTCTTGCGACTTCATTTCCTGTACAACCATTCGCCCCAGTTTATTGTGTCCAGCAATAAAACTTCTCCAAAATAAACAATTTTTTTCACTTAGCCTGTTCATAGTTCGTTGGAAGCACAACTGTCGGTGATTCTATCTTATGAGTTCCTCGCTCAAGTCACGACCTCGCCAAACTAGACTTGACATAGCTTCCACTCTGGTTCATCCCCATTCTACTTTCACCGTGCTGGCCGATTTATACGCACAGATGGTCCTTAAAAGACCCGTTTATTGCGATATCCAGTATTTACTCTCTTGCCGGCCATTCAATCATATGTGATGCCTTCCATTTCAGAAAATAATGGTTGTTAATCTGATTTACATTTGCACTTCTGAGCAATTCCTTCTTCCATTTGTTGGCCGATGTTTTAATACTCTGATTTATACTTTCGGGTCATTCGGAGATCGGGTGTTTCCTCTTTCCGGAAGGCCGTAAGATTCTTGCCCCGGAAGTCTTTCAGAATTCCTTTATTGTAACCGGGAGAACGGGTTTTTCTTTTCCCACTCATGTTGTCTTGATGGCGAACAGAGAAGAGAAAGCATCGGCGCTAGAATTCCACTTCTTTATTTCACCGCTGTAACCTCACGAGGCTAGTCTGTATACCTCCGCCTTATCGAACTGCTCGGTAGATGACGGTCATAACTAGGGCTTATTTTCGGGTTAGGGCTCATATTGAAAGAATTACGCAAGGTCTTGCTAGGACTTACTACCGTGATGGGTTTTATTATCAGGAAAACACGGTACTTCACTTTAAACTTTTTAATCAAGACTTCGCGAATGAGAAAAGGCAAAGTAAGATTGAATGTGTATCCGTTTATTTCCTATTTTGTGTTTATTTCGGAGCACGCGGTAACCCATTGTTACCCAATCCACTGAGATTGTCAAACCCGATTCTACTTACTTGCAGAAAATAGTTAATAATTTTTTATATATCTCATTGGATTTATTTTTCGTTTTTCTTCCTCGTTGATTTTGTCTAAGCAAATTGTCTCCATAAACCAGTACCGTCCTTCACGCGAAGTAAAAAACGGCTTAGTGAAGACTGTATGTTCGGAGAATGCCAAGGTGGGTGACAGAAACAATGTCCGGATTTTTTTCAGTAAGGCTTCTAGAGTTAAACTCCTCGTTGGTCTAGCTGACTTGGTGAAGTCGACGGATCTTAGTAGTGATACATACAAAATTCATTGATTCTGTGCAGACCAGGTGTTGTGTATACAGGTCATCAGGGAAGTAAATGGTTGTGATCCTTTCGTAATGATGTATTTCATTACAAGATTATATGCGTCATTGTAACTGTAGGGGTCGAATTTAGATACACAATACCTAATACTAAAATCGTTTTCTCTATATTTTCCAAGTCCTCAAACAAAAACATTTCGAGTGCATCATTATGAAGAATTATTTCAGTATGATGTTGGAAAACCATCCTGTCTTTTTAAATATTATATATATATATATATATATATATATATATATATATATATATATATATATATATGCCTTTACTCAATATGACAGTTCAACTAATATACATGCGGTCTGTTCAAAAAATCGACTGTTGGATTAAGCTTTGCTCACATGGTTCATGAACTAAATGTGAGAACACATAGGCCGCATAATGATTGACAACAGCCTTTCGGCGGAGCAATCACGTGAGCCGGTGAAGCTAAGTGCCATACTTAGTTAACACACGGTCAGTACCTTATTAGGTCTACATACACATAGGTTAAATAACGTCAATCATTCATTTTCTGACGTTTATTGATCCACCCAGATTCTTTTCACCTGGTTACCACAAACTGTTTGTGCTTTGCAGGATCAAGATAACGTGGAATATCTTTATTTCTGACTTTTGGGTAGCACACTATGAGACGAATTACTGATTTTCAGATAAACCTTTTTCCCTTGACTAGTAGATGGAGAGAACTAGCACCCCTTTTTGCAATTTAGTGTTCAAACAAGAAATCTCATATCCCTTATTAATATCACAATGCCAAGTGCCCGAAGCTCAATTTACCTGTGCATGACAAGCGTCAATTCTTATCTAGAGCACCTTTTTCTGATTCACTGTAACCCAGCCGGTAATTTCAACCTCATAGAGTCAACCGCGTTTCGGGAACATCGAGATAATTATCAGTCCACGCCACACAAATGGCCGCTTGGTGCTTATGTGAGTACATTTCTTATGATGAGCAAGAAAAAATAAATTCATGACTATATTTTGCAGATCGGACTGGAGTTTAAATTTTGGTGACTGAAAGTGTGGCTGGCTTATTAGCGGGAAGCAATCAAAGGGTTCCGCCCAGCGAATTCACAAAAGATATAAAACAACCAGAATTATATATATATATATATATATATATATATATATATATATATATATATATATATCTGGAAAATACCCATTGTATATCATAGAAGTCCAATTTGGCGAAACAATTGTTTTTCAGTAATTCATTCTCAAGCCGTTTACAAATTACATGGGAGACGCTAAGCAAGAATCATGCGGATAGACATGGAGTAAACACCAATCATGGGTAGGGGTTTGTCAACAGTCACATTGTCCTTGTCATTTGATTGGTTTATCTAACTTACGCCCTGTGAGTGACAGGACGACAGATTTACTCTGCCTCGATCGATCCTAGGCCATGGAAGTTGAAGTGCCTAGACCAAACGCTTTTGGGCGCAAAGGTCGGGGGTCAGCTTCCTGATTCCGATTGCCTCGGCTATCGCTAGAGTGCGCAACTGCACACCCTTGCATTTGCTTGGGGGGACTCGATACACAACTTTGAAAGCCGTGTTTGGGTTCACCTGATGTCCGGTGTCAACTAGGTGTGCTAAGATTGCGCTGTTTATCGATCCAGTCTGTCCTTGGCTTAGCCAGCGTGATGCTCTTTGATCCGAGTGGATAGCTGTCGTGCCGTTCGACCTACATACGATGCGTCACAAACACATCTGAAAGAGTACACAACCATTGATGAGGTCAGCATCGGCAGTTTATCCTTGTTCTGAACATGGATCGGAGGAGCACCTCGAACCCCCAACGTACGGTTGCAGCATTGAACGTGTTTTGAATTTCTCTCCTCAGTCGTCGGTTTAAGATTTCACTCACCGTATCACCTTTAAATGGTAAACTAATGAATAGGTCTTTCTTCTCCACGATTTCTTCGGTGATTTTAGGCACTCTTTGAATGATATTTCTTTCAATAAACCGATCCGGATAACTATTCTCCCGTAGAATGTTTCTTATATGCACCAGCTCGTTCTCTAGGTTTTCTTCAGAACAAATTTTTCTCGCTCTGAAGGCCAAACATTTCACCAAGTTTCGCTTCTGTTGGATACTAACGAAACTGTTAAAATTGATATACTAACCGTTCCACGTATGTTTTCGGTATACCTTTCGCTGGATCCGACCGTCTTCCGCTCTCGTAAGGTTCACGTCGAGGAATGGTAGTTGATTATTAACTTCGCGTTCAATTGTAAAGCGTAATGCTTTGTGTGCGTTGTTGAATTCTATTTGCGCGGAATCTAGGTTACAGGCAGCGTCAGCTACACAGAATATGTCATCCACATATCGATAATAATGTTTGAGACTGGTAATCGTGGACTTCAGCTTAGTTCGCTCTAATTTTGCTAGGAATGCGTCGGCAAGAAGTGGACCTAATGGTGATCCCATAGCCACACCATCTCGTTGTCTGTACTAAGTTCCATGAAATAGGAACTGAATGTTAAATGTGCAACGAAACAAGAGCTCCCGCAGACCTTCCAGTGATAGACCGATGTTCATGTTGTTTTCTTTTACGTAATCCACGACGAAATCAATGGTTTCCAATAATGGTACATTTGTGAACAGGGACTCGACGTCTAAGGAGAACATTATTTTGTCCTCTATATTGGCATCCTTTATTCGTTCTATGAAATCAAATGTATCCTTAAAGCTATGCATAGCCATATGTTCTCTTATTGGTTCAAGTAGCTCAGATAGCCGACGAGCCACAGTGTGAAAGGGTGAATTTGTCATCGATAGTATGGGACGAATGGGACGAATGTTTGAGCAACTAAGGCCCACAGGATCCACGATCCCCAGGTTGTATGGACTTCCTAAGATCCATAAACCTGGAACACCGATTCGTAGCCTTAAGGATACATTTGATTTCATAGAACGAATAAAGGATGCCAATATAGAGGACAAAATAATGTTCTCCTTAGACGTCGAGTCCCTGTTCACAAATGTACCATTATTGGAAACCATTGATTTCGTCGTGGATTACGTAAAAGAAAACAACATGAACATCGGTCTATCACTGGAAGGTCTGCGGGAGCTCTTGTTTCGTTGCACATTTAACATTCAGTTCCTATTTCATGGAACTTAGTACAGACAACGAGATGGTGTGGCTATGGGATCACCATTAGGTCCACTTCTTGCCGACGCATTCCTAGCAAAATTAGAGCGAACTAAGCTGAAGTCCACGATTACCAGTCTCAAACATTATTATCGATATGTGGATGACATATTCTGTGTAGCTGACGCTGCCTGTAACCTAGATTCCGCGCAAATAGAATTCAACAACGCACACAAAGCATTACGCTTTACAATTGAACGCGAAGTTAATAATCAACTACCATTCCTCGACGTGAACCTTACGAGAGCGGAAGACGGTCGGATCCAGCGAAAGGTATACCGAAAACATACGTGGAACGGTTAGTATATCAATTTTAACAGTTTCGTTAGTATCCAACAGAAGCGAAACTTGGTGAAATGTTTGGCCTTCAGAGCGAGAAAAATTTGTTCTGAAGAAAACCTAGAGAACGAGCTGGTGCATATAAGAAACATTCTACGGGAGAATAGTTATCCGGATCGGTTTATTGAAAGAAATATCATTCAAAGAGTGCCTAAAATCACCGAAGAAATCGTGGAGAAGAAAGACCTATTCATTAGTTTACCATTTAAAGGTGATACGGTGAGTGAAATCTTAAACCGACGACTGAGGAGAGAAATTCAAAACACGTTCAATGCTGCAACCGTACGTTGGGGGTTCGAGGTGCTCCTCCGATCCATGTTCAGAACAAGGATAAACTGCCGATGCTGACCTCATCAATGGTTGTGTACTCTTTCAGATGTGTTTGTGACGCATCGTATGTAGGTCGAACGGCACGACAGCTATCCACTCGGATCAAAGAGCATCACGCTGGCTAAGCCAAGGACAGACTGGATCGATAAACAGCGCAATCTTAGCACACCTAGTTGACACCGGACATCAGGTGAACCCAAACACGGCTTTCAAAGTTGTGTATCGAGTCCCCCCAAGCAAATGCAAGGGTGTGCAGTTGCGCACTCTAGCGATAGCCGAGGCAATCGGAATCAGGAAGCTGACCCCCGACCTTTGCGCCCAAAAGCGTTTGGTCTAGGCACTTCAACTTCCATGGCCTAGGATCGATCGAGGCAGAGTAAATCTGTCGTCCTGTCACTCACAGGGCGTAAGTTAGATAAACCAATCAAATGACAAGGACAATGTGACTGTTGACAAACCCCTGCCCATGATTGGTGTTTACTCCATGTCTATCCGCATGATTCTTGCTTAGCGTCTCCCATGTAATTTGTAAACGGCTTGAGAATGAATTACTGAAAAACAATTGTTTCGCCAAATTGGACTTCTATGATATATATATATATATATATATATATATATATATATATATATATATATATATATATATATATATATATATATATATAATGGCTCATCATGCGGTATCAATACTCGACTGACCATTAGAAGTCATGGAAGGATCGTACAACCGTTTCATCCTGCCTGGGAACGATCAGTACTACACGTGCGCCAAGCCACTTAAGCGAACTATTCTGAGTCGAATATCTTATAAACAAACGAGGTTCCAACGACTTGGCCAACATCAACGCTCATTCCGATCACAGTCAGTCACCCCCATCCGCACCCCACCCCCACCGGACGGTTTTAGTCCCAGTGGGAGTACGGTGAAAGTGCACCGCGCGTAATGGCCAACACGGTCGATACAACTGCATCGTCTTCAATGCCGAGTTGAGTGTCGGTATTGCATGATCAATCACAACATACACAAACCGAATTCTCTTAGAGCTGCTTCCTAATTTAACTTTTATTCCTGCGCTTTCCATGGCATGGTGAAATTTGACGCAGGTCATTCATTCTGTCTCGATTGCACGGTATTTTCCTCCTGTGAAATCAAGTGTTTTATTTACAACGAGAGGTGAGCACTCAGCTGTTACACTCTCGCATAACATTTTAGGAATGAAGAAATAAAAAAAGGAAAGTCAAGGAACTATGGCCTTGCGCCCAGGAACAGTTTGATCAGACTCGTTAAGGAATCTCACAAGATAGGGCCCAACAGAACAATTAGAAGCTTTCGTACGAACAAATGAGTGTTTCTCACTTGCTCATTTAACACGATCGCGGTGAAGTGAATGTGCGATGTTGACTAATATTTTTCCAGACAGTATGTGGCAAACGTTGGAATGATGTGACACAAAATACTGAGAAAGATGCATGTTGGGTATGCTGCGACATCTGGAAATATGCTTCAGTGACCTGGAGACAAGTATAAAGTCCTTTGCAAGCTGTCCGGGAAACATTATAGGGGACCGATGATACCAAAGTGGCAGGATACAGGCGTATACAAAGTCTTGAATTGAGCAAAATCACACGGAGAAAATTTTGACGTAGTAAATAAAAGGCCAAATTCTTAAATTTTACGACAATCGCGGAAATGCGACCAGACCGTATTATATTTCGTTTTACAATTACGCCAAGATGATTTATTGGTGCAGCTTGACCAATGTCGTTTCTGTGCAGATGCAGTAGAATCTACAATGTTTGTGGGCCTATAATTTTTAGGAAGAGAACGAAGTAAGTCTACACATTCGGAAGATTTAATGGCCGAGCTGCGGTTAGAAAGCAACTCGGCTATGCCCAAGACACATCACCGCAGCATAGGAAAAGCGGAGTCATTGGGTAAATGTAGCATTCGCAATACCCGAACGGATGGGACGTATTGAAATCACTCCAGCCCCGCAGCTATGCAAAACAAAATAGCCAGAAGACCAAGGCTGCGGAATAGCACGTTAATTGTATGCAAGTAAGGAAATTGGTAGATTACATGCTGAACAATCACAGCGAACTTATGTTGTACTTGCTCTCGACGATCCTGACTGGTTGAAGCTCCTCAGCGTGAGCGGCCAAGAAGCCGAACCTGACTGTATCAAGTGTGATGCCCGCTAAATCACTAGGTTCAAGCACAACATGTACAATATCTTCAGCATATTTGATGGCAAAACAGTCATCGAAAGTGGGTAAGGTAAATAGGTACGTAAATAAGAGAAATGGTAATAAAATGGCACCTTGCAGAAAATTCAACTCTGAAGGTGTCACTGTGAAAGCCCTGTTACGGTAGCGTGTAAATTGTTGGCACTTAACGAGGTAATCAGATTATAAAGCAATGGTGGAACTTCGAACCCAGTCCGTGGTAAGAATACGAAGTAAATTCCCTCTTTCAACACAACTAAAAGCGTCCTAGAAACTTCAAAGGAGGATAAAGACAGTTTATCTTTTCCTGTCTAGTGATGAGAGAATGTAATGGTAAAAATACGCAGGGTCATTCAATGTGGAAATCGAACGGTGGTAGGCAAGCTGGTTAGTATGAGGATAGCAGCGGACACAAATAAGCAAGTCCTGGTTCAATGGTTAAACAGCACATCTTCGCCTACTCAGAATCAAAAACAAGCTTGGACTACGAAGAAAAAGATCGATGATTTGGCTGGCAAACAGTGCGTCGCCGCTCAGTCGCAATCAACGACAAGGTTGAGACCAGCGAAACCGAGTGATCGACCAGCTGTTATCTGAACCGATCAGATCCTAATCAGCCAATCGGTTTGCAACCAGATCAGCCAGTTAGGAGAGGTGGTCGTCAATCGCAATTGATCCAATAAATTCGCGGGCAAGGATTTCGTCATGGTCACCGCGTATCCTATATAAATTATCTGTTTCATACTAATAAATGAGATGATTCGGGGGCAGACGAGATTTTTCACTAGAGTTAGTGGGTCAGTTTAAAACACCACCCACTGACCGAGTACTAGTTAGTGTTGATCAGTCGTCCTTTGGGATCCGAAACAAAAACTCATTCGAGCAGTTGTCTGACTGCTGACGGGCGAGATGATAACATAAATGCTATTCCGCATGATGCATTTTAAAGAATTTATCGAGTGTCTGTAAATGAACCATTCTGAAAAAGTCGTTCTAGCTCAGTTTTCTTGTAACCACAGCCCATACTGGTGTTGAGTACGAGGAAATTTACATCATTCGTTCCATTTCACTGATGAGTTCCAGATGAAAACGTGTACACTGAGTGTGTATTGCCTACACGTTCTAGTCTATTGCTCGTTAGCTAAGATGACTGAGAATCGCTAACGTTCATTGATCTTTGGTGGAAAGGATCCTCTTTGGTGTTTCCTTTTGACGGGCATTAGTCGTAATCTTACCTAACGCGAGCGAAATATTTCTCCATTCGTTTGGTTCACCAAAACATGAAAGCTGACTCGAAGATGAGTTGCGAGCAAGTCTAGTCGTAATATTTCTTGTCTTTTCCGACATTTTGATGCAAGTGTTCAACGCGAGCGATCCGTTTTTATTCTCTGACAAGTTTTAGTGCGTGCCCAAACCAGAGGCGGCAAAATTACAGCGGTGGTTTTCGTGGGTGACAGTTAAAGGCCGACGATTATTGCACCTTACTGATCCATTCCCGCTGGTTTCATTTATTTAAACAAATCACGTAGTATTACGCGCAGATTTCAGTTACTTATGCCTCCAACTTGCATATGCTCACTCATTTGCTGCCCGTGACTGGAAAGAGGATCACGTAAGGGGAAAAGAATTGGCATTAAGGTTTGATGAATTGATGCAAAATATATTCGCGAAAACGAGTCACTTACCAACACCAGTGACCCAGATGGGTAATCAAAGTTAGATCGTACGTGCAGATGCTGTATGATACAGCTATCTGTTTCGCCTCAGCTAACTGGACAACCACACCAGGTAACAAAGAACATCCATTTGGTTTACTGTCTAGGGACACCGTGAGGTTTATCTTTGGTCTAACCCAATCCTGTTCCCGTACTTAGCATTATTAATATGATAATAAATCCCGATATTCGCTGCTTAGTTAGTTATGATGATCAAAAGAAACTTGTAACTTACCTCGATCTTCGCTTGGATGCACTACTCCGCCCAGCTCTCAACATAGACATTCTATAATAACAATCTAATTCCCCAGTACACCCTCTATCCACAGCCGAAGTTGAAGACCGGTTTGAGAAGAAAAACGCAGAGAGGATCTAGAGAAAGTGTACCTGCACCAGGTTTTTTCGAACAAGGAATACATGGCCCACTCAATCTCAAACAAGTCCATTCTCGTGCGAGCGTTAAATAACCACCTGTGACTAATGCCCGCAAGCTGCCCCCATGCGATGCCAACCGATTAGGATCGTCTTTTTTATTGATATGGTCATCAGTTTACACTCATTCTTGAGAATTTCTTTCAGTCAAAGTGAATAACGATGTAAACCCCAATTGCCAAAGCTGGTTCCACATCTTTAAAAATAGATAAAAACCAACCATCGGGAATAGTGATCTCCTTGTTCTGCAGTGGCCTGTTTAACAAAGAAACTTGGTCTGTTTGAGGTATGATTATCCACATGCAGAATAATGCCTACTGGGTAATTCAAAAAGCTTGTTGTAGATGACGGCGAGCTAAGCTACGTCTGGCAATGTGATAGTTTTCTAAAATTGGAGAAAATGTTAACTTGCGTTAAAATGGAGTAACTATCGTGTACTCGAATTTTTTATTCCTATTTCCCCGCGCATTGTTACGTTCTCTGTGCATCCATTGCTTTTCATCCACTGGTTTATACTGCCCGTTATCCACTTTTACATCGATCAAGGGTGTTGTTACACCCGACCCCAAAGATACCACATCGAAAGGTTGTTCTTCTCTGTGCTTTGCAGTAATATGGTCTTTGGTAGCTTAGTTACACCATGTATCCGGGACGTGATGAGCATTACAGAAAGCTCCCACCTAGTGGCTTGAAGCAAATAAGCAAGTAAAACTGAACCGAAAAGGAGCATTTTAGAAGCGCAGTATAACATTTTTCACGGTGCTGCTAAACACTACAAGTTTTCCCCGACGTTACTCAGCCTTGTTGCATAAACTGACAGCACTGTATGAGTAACGACGGGAAAAATCAAGTAAATCTTTTATGCTTCCAGGAAAACGTATAACAAGCTGTCTCATGATCCTACATTAAAAAAATCAAGGAACCATGACTTTTCACTCAAACTGACTGATCAGACGTGTTAATGAATCTCGCAAGATACGGCACAACAAAACATGTGCACGTTTTTTCTTCCAGAAAATAGGTGATGCAGTTTGAACATGTAGAAAAACTATAAACGCGTTCGATGAGATCACAATGAAATGGATCAATGGTGTCAGCTAATATCTTTTAACACAGCTTGTGATATACGTTGCAATCTTGTGATACCACATGCTGTGAAAGATGTTGGCACGGTGAGCCGCTGTATCTGGAAATACGCTTGAGAAATGTGTCAATAAGATTGAAGTCCCTTGCAGATAACAGCAATCCATTAAGTCAGCGTGGCAGAATGCAAGCGAGTACAACACCTTTAATTAAACAAAGCTGAGCAAATAACTCTTTAGGGAGTAACACATAAAAGGTAAGCTTCCTAACTCTCATAAAAAGCCGCGGTAATACGGTCCGGTAGTATCAAGTTTCGTGTTAGGATAACGCTAAGGTGCCATACAGTAGCTTCGATCGCATCACGTCCAATTATACGTATACAAAGAGATTCTACACTGTTCGTGCACCTGTCACCCTTTAGGAAAGAAAACTAGACCAATTCGCTGTATCCAAGACGGCTTGCTACAGAATAGGAAGCACAATCATTGGGCTACATCATTAGGATATGAAATAAGCACAGTCATCGAAAGTGGGCATGGTCGATAGGTACGTAAAAACTGATGATAACGTGGAACCTTGTAGAACACCCAACTGTGGAGATGCGAGGAAGGAAGCTCTGCCACGGTGGCGCGTAAAATGTTGGCGTTTCGTAAACTGATCAATAACGTAATGGTCGAAGGTTAAACAACATCTGCAGCAGGAATGTGGAAAGACATGGTGACTTTCTCAGTCTGAGTACCATGATGCGTTTACAACGCTGGTCTATTAATCAGTGTTCCTTGTGAAAAGGTAAGCCGTCACTTCATTGAATGTGGATTGACGATGACGTACCTGTAGTGGTACACTTGTAGGGATACGTCCTGTTCCTCTATGCCTTTATTTGAAGCGATGTCTACCGCAGGTTGTTGTGTGCCGATTCACAAAGTTTTGAAACCCTCATGAGTTTAGTGGAATCAACTCACGTACCACTGAATAATCGTCACGCTGTCCGTACAGTTAGTGGCCCAGTCAAAAGCGTAGTTTCTGACACGTTCCTCTAGAAAACTAACTTAGAGGTCAAGTTCAGTCGATTGCAAGTTAAATATACTCAACAGCTTAGAATAGTGCGACACAGCTGAGAAACTGTGCGACAAGACTGAGAATTTATGAGATAAGGTTCAGTCACAGTGCATCACGGTTGAGTAATAACGGTAAATGCTAATACAATTAGCGCTGACCTACTCAGTGAGATAACCAGCTGCAAGAATTAAATTCTATAAAACTGTATAACTGAAGAAAAAAATCTATTACATGGTGCTCGTGAGCTACTGACTATTTGTCGCGAGAACTAAGTGGCTGTTAATTGAAGATCGTGATAAAACAGGCAAGATCGGTGCATCTCGTACATCCAATGAAAACACCACTATCGGTATGGAGCATACACTACGTGTTTATTAAGTGACTAAGCATGGACACGTAGAGTGGAAGGCGTGAATTGCCGTACTATTGGAGAAAGTGGGAAGAGAGTGTGTGCGTGTGCAAACATATTTGAAGCCGTGGTGAAAACAGTGAAGTCTCAGTGGGTTATTAGTGGCAGTGAGCAGCAGCACCATCAGAACGGCGAAGGGCTATCTGGAGAATCCTAACGTAACGCACGCCGTAGTGGTGACTTTGAAATATTTCCCTGAAAAATAACCGTCACCTCAAAACAATGCCAATAATTTATAGAAATATCAATCAACTACCGAGATGGGACGCAGGTGAAGTAATTAAGGAGAGGAAGTAGAATCCCACTAGTCCGACTACTACGATCACAATCCTGCTCGACCAAAACAGTGAAGTGGTTGTTGAGTTACCTGAGTAGATTGGAAAAACGAACGAAATATGGGGGCCTGCCACAAGAAGTGCTAAGACAGAAAGAAGGAAAGAAGTGAACAGAATACCAGTGCTATGTGACACATGACCAGTTAGCGCGCTGCCAGTGGCTTCAGGCGTTTAAGCACAGCATCCGTAAACTCGGTTGTGGTCGAACATCCACCGATATCCGGAGTGAGCACCTTGCCCTCGCGGATAACCTGCAACACAGCTGACTCCACCGGTACAGCATAGTCGGTCAAGTTCATGTGGCGCAACATGTGGGTGCTGGCCAGAAGAATTGCCGTTGGATTGGCGATATCGCGTCCCGAAGCCATAGCAAACGAATGACGTGTCCCTGGTTCGAAAACAGCAAGCTGTTTGGACAATCGGTTGAACGGAAGGACACAAAGACATCAACAGGGCCGAAGGTGAGTTATTCCAAACAAAAGCAACAAGAATAATGAGAATGCAAAATACGCTCCGGCGGAAAAGGCAGCATTTGCTTAATCGTCGAGAGTTGAACTAATCTGAAATTCTTTGATTTTTGACCATTCAATTTCATGATTCCGTTTCTTGATACTCATAATATTGTTAGTAAGATAACCAGTAAATTTAATTACAAAGGGATTTACAGCTTATGATCACGGCAGAAGCATTTACATCACTGTAAGAAATGAGCAAATATGCTATCAGTTCACTCAATTGCGAGGCCCCAACATAGGAGGCGAAAGTATCAAAAGACAGTCAAGCATAAATTTCGCTGTGCAATTGTGATAAGTCTAGCGGGAGATGATAAATGTCCAGATAATACAACTGCAACAATACTAACACAAAGGCGTAAAAGTTTAACGAACTCGCCTCATGACTGTAGCTCACACCGGGCACAATTCCAGCCCCGCCAACAAGACCGGCAGCCAGGTTGTCAACGATATTGCCGTAAAGATTAGGCATCACCATAACATCGAACTGCTTTGGACGGCTGACTAGCTGCATGCAGCAATTATCAATAATCATGGAATTGAACTTGATGTGTGGGTAAAGTTTAGAGACATTCTGACAGGTTTCCAGGAACAGACCATCGCCCAGTTTCCTAGAGATGCGCAACAGAACAAGAACAGTGATGGTAAATTCACTTCAATCTGTCATTAGTGATTGAGTTCCCCAGTGCTAATCACTAGTCGATCACACACTAATAAAAATAACAAAGGTACATATTGACACAGGCGCAGCCAGTATGTATCCACATTATAAAAAACACCAAGATTTGGAAACGTTTTCATCAATAAACGAATCCCCATGATTGTGCATAGTTTGATTGTCTCAACCATCGACTTCGCCCTTCTATGCTGAACATTAGCTGCTACCTCGCAACGTTTTCCAGTCGTCAAAGAACTGAAAAGCATAAAGAACAGACAACGAGAAAAGAATGTTATAAGTGAAAAGCATGAAGATGAAGAAAGGTTTCGAATGCATTTGCGTTATTGGTCGCGGTATTTAGCTTTGTCACTTGTTCTCAATTATGCGGCGGGCAAATCTCACGGACCCCAACTCGGAAACCGAACAATTCCCATTCCAGCAAGTTCACGACTAAAGGTTTTCATAACTTTTCGCCGCTCCACGGACTGACATGCTTGGACCACCACTCGAATCGGAGGACAATTTGTACCAAGGAGATCTACTCTGTAGCCACCCAGTAGTTGCAGTGAACGAACCATCTTAGTTTACTGGTACAGAACAGATCGTTTATACAGGATGTGTGGTGATCATCACTAAATTCATGCATGGAAGTTTATTGGTCGACTGATAACCTTAAACAGTTCCGCCGGCTTGCTAGTCCGGTTTCATCCGGATTGGCTGATACGGCTCCAATTGGTTGAGAAAACGTTTGGCCACTGATTGGTTCATTGATCCGCTTGGCTGGCTCTAATCTTGTTTTTGATTCTGGACAGCTGACAACATACGATCTGCTTCGCTGACTCCAGCCTTGCCCTCAATTCTGGAAGGGCAATGGCGTAATGTGTGCCACTAAACCGGGTTGTATATTACCAATGTGCCAGCCTATCGACTTTTGGGGTCCCAACAATCAACGTCCAACCGCACGATTACCGATAGTGCTACAACATCTTCGAACAATGCCGTAGAGAAACTGACGCTCAAAAACCAAAAGTCGCCGCCTATCTTCCACCTGTAACGGACATATTTCTGATCCGTATGAAAGAACGATCACAAGTGCCTTGACGGATTAACGAATGTCACGTCGATGCCCTAGGTGGCACAGACTGGCAAATCCAAATGCGACGGTACTTCGCTACATATCTGAAAACCATGTGAAATGCCCCTGCCCAAGTGACAAAACTTATCTAATTCAGCTAAGGCTAAGGTTTTACCTGTCAGGACCAAACTTGTTGTATGGCAAACCACATTTTACATCACGTTTACTCTTCGAAGGTGCAAAACACCCTAAAAGTTGTTACACTGCTGGCAACATTATCTAAGACGAATCGCAATTCACCTGGCTGTCCACTCAGAAGCACAACACTGCCTGCGCGTCTTAGGTCAGACAGTTAATTAACTGAGAACAGATTGATGACGTTAATCTCACAGGAAGATGGAATAATTTTTAGAATCATACCAATTGAAAATGAAGGGCGATGGAGGACAATCATGAAGAACACTTTTCACAGAGATGTAGCGTGTCTCGAAAGATCGCGAAACCCTCCCCGGGAGTACAGTGGCTAGTCGTACACAAACACATGTTTTCCGTCAACTAGTCCAGTAACAGTGGACTGTGTCTGACCACCACCTGTTAGCTGGAGGGTGTGTTTAGATCTGCGGTTTAAGAAAGTCATCTTCTGTAGCTCTCTGAGTTGTGGAAGCAGGCAAGCCGTTGCACCATGACAAAATGCAGTCTTATCGTTATGCTCCCAATCAGCCCCAACCGGTTAACACCACCGGCCAATGAAACTAAAGCAAACAGATCAGTGAATGGTGTCAATGATATGTCAAAAAACAGCTACAGTGTGTACTTTCGTGCTGTTCTTGTCCTAATTTATTACTAAAACTTGTAATCTTTCGCCTTTCATTTCTGTTAGCTTCAATAGGATTGCTTAACGCCACTAAGGTCTCAGAATAAAGATCATAATTACAAATCAACTTACAGAAGGAAAAAATGCAAAAACTTTAGTCCGCATCATGAGGAAGACCATTCCCAACAAAATTGAAAAAAAAATTCAAGATCTTTGTGATTCTGAACATTGAGAGGTATCGTACACAGAAAGTAGAAACCAACTGCTACATTCTGTGAAATATATCAAGCGGCTTATATTTCCCCTTTGTGCTAATTATTACACCGGAAACTCACATTATATTGGCTTTGTGCACAGCAGTCACCATGTGTCGTCTGTTTCGTACAGCGTAGTCAAAAGCAAATTTGGCTATTCGTTCACAATTATACCTCGTCATAATTTTTAGCGATTCAACCACACCCGCGACAGATTCGTGTTCCAGAGCCGAATATTCACCTTCAAGCTGTTCACGAATGATAACGAAGTCCAAGGCCCCGTGTTTATTGGGCAACCCCGGCAAACTTCGGATATGGACCACATTTGCATACAAATCCAATATCCGTCTGGAACGCAGACCGGAAAAAAACCATCAGATGAGACGTTTGGAGGGAGTTTGGAAAATTTTTCAATGTGAATGCAAGCTACTGTCAACAAACTTTCTTCCATGGAGTGGGTGACAGAAGCAATACAAGCCAGAAACAAAATTTCTGACGATCCATTAATTGAACCCCTCCTCCTCTCCTCCCCAACGGCTCCGAAAAAACGATCTTTGGGTCCAATTTGGCTCTCCCTTTAAGCCACGTTTATACAACGCATCTACATATGAGGCCGAAGGAAGGGACGTCCGGTGAAATTGAGGTGAATGCTAAAAGGAAGAACTAGTCTCACAAAACCCCAATATCGATCCCTGACAATCAGTTGGAACTAATTAGGAAATGAACGGACACCAACATGAAATAAAGAACTGGTTCGACCAATGCTATTCGTGATATGACGTAGTAGGAAATTGGTTATTCAGTGACTAGTCGTGTAGTATCTACGATGTTTAACATGTGGACGATGGTCGATTGAGCTGAAGTAGCGTTCTTGGAAAGAACAATCTGACGAGATGATTGTCATCAAAGAATGAAACCATAAGGAAGTAAACTAACCGTACTCACCGCATTCGCATATTCAACGTCTTCAATTCCTGAGTACCCACAGGAGTTCGAAGGATTCCCTTCAGTCCAACCTTGTTTCTATTTAGGGATTCCAGAACAATATCGAGGTCGATTGTTTGGGCACCCGGAAGACCGCTAGGGATAAATAAATGTCAGTCTCGTTTATCTGTTTGAATATCAAGCTACCTTAAATGAAGCTCGTCAAAGTCCACTGGAACACCAAGCTCTCTGAATACGTGTTTGACAGAGACGAACAACTCAGGCCACACGCCATCACCAGGAATAAGAGTGACCCGTTTCTTTTGAGCTGCTAGTGACGCCGACGAGAGAGACTTCTACAAAACCAATAGTATGGATATATACGTATATTCACCAACATGAAAACCCGCACAAAGTACGCACTACGAAAGGATAACAAACAAGATAGAGGGGTAATGCATGAACCTGCAGGAGATTCATAGATTACCATAATTACCCACTGCCGACAGTAAACAGGCGGTATTTAACACTCTACTAACAGAATCGCCAAGCCCTTCAATAAATGCAGTGAAGTGAATCTGGCTAAGAACATATTTATTGTAACAGTAGTCAGCTTAGGAATTATTTTTAGATTTTAGTCAGTCAATCAAGGTCACGAATTTTGACGCCTCTTAAGATGCAGCTAAATTGAAAAATGACCTATAGCATCAAGTAAAGATGTCACCCGTTGTAGAGGTCTCATAACCGTCACGCGATCTAACCGACACGCTATCCAACGGACTTCGATGAATAGCGTGAACCATAAACAAACAGGCTTCTCCGAATAGTTCTAACACCCTAATTTCTAACTTTACAGACGAATAACACATGAATGCAGATCAGAAAAACAAAAGGGTTGAACAACTGCTATTTGACTGTCAATTAAAAATCGATTATTACTTACGTTGCAGATGAGTAGTGAACCACAGCGACCGAGAGGATTTATCAGCGAAGATACCTGAGAGTGAATATCACGAGTAAAACAGAACTTACCCAGCAACGGAAAGACATTTATTATCAAAAGTAACAGTCGTGAGGTGAAAGCAATGGACGATGTTTTATAACCCTGACGGATATCAACGCAGATGCCACACAAATTCAGCTGTTGGGAATGCTCTAAAAATGCGATAGGGTAATCGTTAGGAACAAAACGTTCATGAAGCGAATATAAGTTTTAGTTCATCATCATTATTCATACATATATATATATATATATATATATATATAAACTACATTATTCACGAATCTCGCTACGATGATAACGCCATCAGAACGAGTTCGTTTCTAACAACCAGCGACCTCGCTTAAAGTAAGAAATAGCCGAAAACAAAGTAATCGGCGGAAGTCACGAAGACGAAGAAAGAGACCACGAAACCCAGTTATATCACATCATGTCTACAACCGCCTGGTAGGCGGGTTTAGTAGGCTCCAACGCGGAAGCCTAACACGATATGCTCGGGCAGGTCCATCGATCAAAGTTGACACATCTTTAGTTATGTCACGGACTGAACACCTCGACCTACCTTCCAACCATCACCAGCCTTGGAGAAGACCTCAAACCAAGGAAGCCTATCGGTGGGCATTCGTAACACATCTTAGTCACCCAAACTTGCTCCAGTAACCGACCGCTGGTTCCCAACACCCTACGCCTAATCTCAGCATTGCTGATAAGGTGCTCTCAAACCAATACTACAGAGACATCGATGCTCGAACACCGACTGTTTCGGCCCATCTTCTAACCTTAGCGGCAATGTTTCTGGCCTATATAAAAGAATCGATCTGACTGTCGCGATGCACACTCTACTCAATGTTCGGTATGCGTTCAGCATCCTCAAAGTGCAAGATGCTATTGTAGGAGTGGGTTGGTCCAACACCAAACCTTTCAGTATCTGGGGAGACGATAGACCAGACAGATATATTGTTTTCTGAGTACTTGCATTTCACCCGGAGGTCGGATATCGGATGAAGTGTCTTTGCGTATGCAGAAGGGTCGTCTGGCTTTTGCAAACCTCAGTCATCTGTGACGACGACGAGATATCCGCTTATCTACCAAGGGTCGAGCGCAAACTGCAGCAGTCAGGCCAGTGTTTCTGAGTGGTTCGGTGACATGGCCACTGCGGATGGAGAATATACGAAGGTTATCGGTATTTGAACACCGATGTTTTTAGAGCATTGCTCAAATATGATAGAAACACCCCATAAGCAATGCTAAGGTTCAGCGGAGATGAAACACTTAGGATCATCAGACTACGATGGTTGAGACATGTGTTGTGCATGTTCCCTGACTAGATTTCTGGGCGCGCAGTGTCTGCTGTGGCCTGTAGTGGTTGGAAGATGAATAAGGGTGGTCAATCCATGACATGGAAGAAAGCATGAAAAGCCTAACGAGTGGACTTGACCGTGGAGGGCGTGTTAGACTTCCTGGGTGAGGTCCTAGAAACCCTCTCGCTCTATGGTTAGATACACTGAATGATATGGCTAGATGTTGCAATTAGTGGCGCTCTCAAATCCACAAACCTTACCAATTTCATACCAATATTTGTAGTTTACCTATTACTCCTTACACACTCTTTTTCTTTTCCATTATTTCCTTTTGAGGTTGTCGCCAGGAGATAGAAAGCACAACCACCGCACTTAGTGTATGGTTAACGGTTATTTGAAAAGAACCCAATTGAACACTTAACTCTTGACAGACAACCGCATGTCATGCTGATGCCACTGATGATGAATGCCAGCAAAAACCGATCGCGCTTTAGGTATGCGCGATGACACTTCATCCGATATGAGACCGCCTGGCGAGATGCAACTGTTCAGGTAACAAGAATTATTTACTTCAGTTATATCTTCCACCGACAAGACAAGGTTTGGTGTAGCGTCTACCCGGTCCTGCAGCAACAATTTACACTTTGAAAGTGCAAAACACGTCCCAAACTTTGCTGCGCTGTTCTTTAGGCTATCTAAGATAGCTTGCAACTCACCTGGATCTTCACTCTGAAGAACGATATCGTCCACGTATTCCAAGTTAGACAGTTTACTATCTGCACAAAGATCGATGTCGCTCTTCTCATACGAGGATAAAGCTATCTCTATAGTCAATTCAATTATAAAATTGAAGAGGAAGGGCGAAAGGAGACATTCCTGACGAACACCACTTTTCGTGGTGAACTCGGGGGAAAGATAGCCGTAATCACGAATTTGGCTTCGACTGCTTATGTGCAAGCATTGGAGAAGAGAAATAAATTTCTCTGGCACACCCTTTAACAGGCAGAACCAGAGAATTGTTCGGTCAACTGATTTGAACACCGCTTTTAGACCAAGGAGCACAGAGATTCTGGGCCTATGGAAGCTGCGTCTGTGCCCTAGGATTTTCTGAAGCTTAAAGATGTGGTTGACGCAACCCCGGCCAGGTCTGAAACCGGCTCAATTCTCACATGTACATCCTTCACGGGTGCTGGATAATCGATGCAGAAGTAGCCCGATAAGCAGTTCAGACGCGATACATACCAAGCTAATTCGTCTACGGTTTTCACAAGAAAACCTGTCACCTTTCTTGTAAATCGGCACAATCACAAATTCACACCATTCCCTAGGGATCTGCTCACTACTCGAGAATATCCGGGGGAGTTTCGTTAACTCCGAAAGCAAAGCTTCGCCTCCATCCTTGGAAAAAGATGGAAACAACCCATCCGATCTAGGTGCTTCGTGCCATTTCAGATAGCCTATCTCACGAATAATCGCCATCACGACGAGACTGCACCTTGACGTGGTGTGATGGCTTGCGCGCCTCTATGACCCAAAGAGCTATACAGGATGGCTTCCTTAAGCCGGAGATGCAATCATACCTGACAGGTCAATGGGTAGAGGTCAGACGAAGTCCAGTCTCCTGGTCCTCCAGGTTGGGGGTTGATTTGAGCTGGCAACTCAGTCGGAAAAAACAGTGGAAGAATAATTGATCCAAGCAAATGGGCTTCCACTAAGCCATCCCGCTGCCTTGCGGATAGGTTCTTGTCAGAACTAAAGGCTTTGGATGAGGACCCTAATCGTTCTCCTGCTTTGTGGCTGGACACCCTAGCAGTACCCGTCCAACATCTCCCATGAACTGCACGACTACAAAGAATTCCATACTGCATCGGTCGTCGCGCAGGCTAATCAGGACCGCGCTGCCCATTGGATCAAGCCGGGTGGGTAGTGATAAGTGTGCTACTGCTCAGAGTTCCCTCTCTGTTATTCAACCTTTGTCTTCTGTCCCTAACCATCCCTCTTTGCCCCATCTATCCACCCATAATGCTCCCATTGGTAACACGGTCGATACTCGCAACGATTCACTGTCAAATAGTGTCGGGAATAATCCTCTGACTGGTAACTCACATTTTCTCAAGCCCCGTCAGCCTCTGAATCTCGGCTCCTTCAACGTGCGTACACTCATGCAGGCTGGTCAGCAGGTGTGCCTAGCCCTCACAATGAACTCTCTGAAGATTGATGTTTGCTGCTTAAGCGAAACGCGTATCCAGGATTCGAGCAATGTAATTCAGCTAACTGCTCCAGGTATCTCATCGAGGTATATTCTACGCACCTCAGGAGACGAAGCAGCTAGAGCTGTGGGTCAACGTGGTGTAGGAATTGTCTTGACTGACAAGGCTGAGGCTGCCCTATTAGACTGGATCCCTGTTAACAGTCGTTTATGTGCTGTGAGACTCCAAGGGTCAGTCGGCGTTCGAAAGGATAGTTGTGTTAAACGCAATTTGTTCGTGATCTCGGCGTACGCCCCAACGGACTGCAGCTCAGACTTGCAGAAAGATGAGTTCTATGATGCCCTCGCCACTCTCGTTCGCAGCAGTAAAGGTTCCGACATTGTAGTGCTAGCTGGTGACTTCAATGCACAAGTTGGCAAACTCAGTGTGTCAGAAGCCTGTTTAGGTGGGCGTTGTGCTTTACCCGCTGAGCGCACAGATAACGGGGATAGGCTTCTCCAATTTTGTGCAGACAATCGATTGTTCCTGTCTAGCACAAATTTCCGACACAGCTCGCGTCGCACAGCGACATGGCGCTCTAACTCTACAGGTACTTTTAGTCAAATTGACCATATCGCCGTAAGCTACCGGTGGCGCAGTTCTGTTCAGAACTGTAGATCTTACTGGTCCACGTACGTAGAGTCGGACCATGCCTTAGTTTTAATGCGATTATTTCTCCAGCTCCATGGCCATCGTCGCAAACCGCAAACCCGATTAGCCGTGCAACGTATGTGTGATCCAGAAATACGCACCCGTTATGAGCAGAAGTTAGCACATGAGCTAGGATCCACGGAGAACAGTAATGTAGATGAGCATTGGTCTCATATCAAACAGGCGATGCAAGTTGCAGCAGGTTTTGCCTGTGGTCCTGGATCCGTTGTCCATCAAAGACACTGGATCTCGCAAGAGTCGCTGAGTATAATGGAGCAAAAGCGTCAGCTTTCGAACCGTAAGGAGATGAATAAGATGCGGAGAAAGCTGCAAAGACAAGTTACGCGAAGCCTTAAGAAGGATCGCGAAAATTGGTGGGTCAATGTAGCCGAAGAAATGGAAGTGGCAGCTGCTTCAGGTAACAGTCAAAGACTGTTCAAACTTATTCGTGACACCAGTGGACGGCGAACTCAGGTCAGTGAAGCGATTTGCAGTAGGAATGGAGAACCCATCCATAACAAACAGCAAAGGCTTGACCGATGGGCCGAGTACTTCAAGGAACAGTTTAGCTGGCCGCACGCTAGTGTAGTTACTCCCGTGTCAACAACTGTGACTCCTTGGGTGGTATCACTTGAACCCCCATCAGAAGTAGAAGTAGAGTCATGTATTCGATTACTAAGGCGGGGGAAAGCGGCAGGTCCCGACGAACTTCCCCCAGTTCTTTTCAAACTGGGTGGTGAGGCGTTGATAAAATCACTAACCGCCTTGCTCCGTGACATTTGGAAGGAGGAGCGTATTCCGTTAATATGGAGCGAGTCATTGATTGTTCCCATCTTCAAGAAGGGAATACGCAATGACTGCAGTAATCATCGTGGGATTAGCTTAATCCCGATAGTCACCAAAGTATTAGCTTCGATTTTGCTGCACCGTCTTACACCGGCTCGCGAGAGGAATGTCCGCGAACAGCAGGCTGGATTCCGCCCAGGTCGAGGATGCATCGACCAGATTTTTACTCTTCGCCGACTTCTTGAAACGCGTCACACGCACCGCCGACCAACAATAATGCTTTTCTTAGACCTGAAAGGCGCCTTCGATTCAGTTGATCGAACAGCGCTTTTCAGTGTTCTTCATCGAAAAGGTATGCCCCAGAAGTTCGTGAACCTACTGAGATCACTGTATTCTCATACTTCTGGCCGCGTTAGAGTTTACGGTGAACTGTCCGGTCGATTCGAAACGACCAGTGGTGTTCGACAAAGATGTCCTATATCTCCATTCCTTTTTAACTTCGTCATGGACGAAATAATGGAGAGTGGGCTGCAAAATCTTCAGGATGTAGGGGTCGAACTAGGAGATAGTGAAAAGCTATGTGACTTAGATTACGCAGACGACGTTGTCTGCTTGTTCGAATCCACGGAACATGCTCAGCGTGCACTAGATAATCTCGCAAGAGCTGTAGCTCCATTCGGCATGCGATTTGCACCTTCAAAGTGCAAGGTGATGTTACAAGACTGGACGTCAACAATTCCGGGCTTGATGCTCGATGGGGAGGTGCTGTCAGTTGTCGACCACTTCACCTACCTCGGTAGCTGCGTGACGACGGATGGGAGCACAGTAGTAGAGGTGAGTACGCGGATATCCAAAGCTCGAGCGGCGTACGCTGGACTGAAGCACTTGTGGCATCGATCTGGTATTTCACTGAAGTTGAAAGGTCGTGTATACTGTGCCACTGTGCGTTCAGTTTTGTTGTACGGTTGCGAAACTTGGAGTCTGCGTGCTGAAGATATTCGTCGTCTTGAGGTTTTCGACCATCGATGTTTACGTAGTATCGCTAGGATTGGGTGGAATAGCCGAGTAAGCAACGATGAGGTAAGAAAGCGAGTATTGGGTACTAATTCAGAGAACGTTTTGTCACAGCGTATCCAACTTAGTAGACTTCGTTGGTTGGGACACGTGTTACGTATGGCAAACACACGTCTACCGTACCGTGTCCTATTCTCCGCCCCTCCTAGGGAGTGGAAGAGACCACGTGGAGGTCAACAGATGACGTGGCAACGAGGAATGAGAAAATGTACAGCAGACTTAGGAAAAGTAGGTGCTTCACGTCTTCGTGGTTGGGGTCCAAAAGATCCGTCTACCAGTTGGCTGGAGACACTGAAGGATATGGCTGCGAACCGCGAACAGTGGCGATCGTGTTGTCACTTTCTATCGAATCAGAATGTTTGATCGGTGTACGTTTGTACAGTTAGACTGTGTATTCCGTGTGTTGGCTACTAGGGCATTCTTTTCTTTTCCCACCCATGTAGGTCCACTCCCTCTCCATCTTGTATATTAATACTTTTTAATTCAACGTGCAACATGGTGAGAAAGGCAGTGGTCAGTGGGGCTTGCCCTACTGTTTAACGCTGTACGATGATGATGATGATGACGAATAATCGCCACTGCTGATGGAGTAGTAATATTTACCTGCATCGGTTCTCCCGAGCGCACATGCGAAAGGTCCACTGCTGGAGTGAGTCAACTGGAGTGTTCCTTAAAGTGCTCCGCCCAACGGTCCGGACGAAGACCCTGAGAATGAATTACTGGGTCGTCGGATTCCTTGATTAACTCACTTATACCGGGCTTCCGTGGACCGGTACCGGAGCATCCAACAGAGTAACTCAAGTCGAAGATATCCATCGTTTGTAAGGTCTACTTGAACCGGAGTCTTGTTTGGCCCTGGAAGCGGCATATAAGGATGAGAAACTTGAAGGAACTTCAGCATAAGCCGATAACATAACCATCTGCTCGAAGAATACGGAGAAACACGGTCGAAATCTGAAACGATTCCCTGGGTTTACGAAGAACCATGCGCTAACACTAAATCAAAGCAAGTGCACTTTCGCTACTAGCACGCTAAAACTACTTGGCTACTAAATATCTTTCGAGAAAATAAAACTTGATTCAGGTCGACTTAAATCTCTCATTGACGTCAATACGCAACAACGGGTTGTTGAAGTTTGCTTGTTATTCCCACCGGATTTTATATTTTCCAGACAGGATTTACCCCTTCATTGCCAATCACACACTCCCAATCCCAAATGATGTTCTTAAAACGTGCTAAAGCCTTAAGTTGGAATCTGTCCAAGCCACTGTTTCCACAGTAGACCCACATATTCCACTGACACTAGAGACTGACGCCTCCGATATAACTATGGCCACAACATTGAATCAAGATGGGCGACCTGGTGTTCTTTTCCAGAACCCTCTCACCTAGTGAATATGACCATTCTGCATTCGAGAAAGAAGCATGTGCAGTGTTGGGAGGAACTCGAAAATGCAAACATCTCCTCGGTAACCATTTCAGATCAGTAACTGCTCAACGCTCGGTTACATTTATGTATAATGCCAAAGAAAAACGTAAGATTAAGGATGGTAAATACAATGCTGGCGGACAGAACTATCTCCGTCTTTTTACGTCCTTATCTATCGGCCTGACACGGAGAACAGTTTCCAATATGCTCTTATGGATCTACTATCCATCAACTTTCAACGCGGACCATCTAAAACAACTTCATGATACCTTCTGCCATCTTGGGATTGTACATTTGAATCATTTTGTTCGTGCAAAGGGCTTGCCTTTTTCGGTTGGGCAGGTGAAGGTTGTAACGCAACAGTGCCGCACATGTGCGGAACTGAGACCGCATTTCTTTAAACCATCTGGAAACAATTTGATCAGCGCTACGCAACTTTTTGAGAGACTCAACGTTGATTTTAAGAGTCCCGTACCATCATTCATATAAAACAAATATTTGCTTGTTATTATCGATGAATATCTACGTTACCCCTTCGCTTACACTTATTCTTGTATGAAATGTGCGACATTCATTTCTCGTCAAATAAATCTATTCTCAATTCTTGGGTTACCTTCCTATACACACTGACTGCAGCTCCGTATTCAGTTCTGAAGAACTAAGGCGATCCCTCCAAGAGAAGGGTGTGGCCACAAGTAGAATTACAGCGTACCATCCACAGTGTAGCGGTCAGGTTGAACGATCAAACGGAACAATGTGGAAAACTATCAGACTGGTCTTAAGTCCCGTGGCTTGGCAGTCACTCGGTAGGAACGCGTTCTTCCTGACGCACTGCATTCAATGAGGCGTTTTCTTCCTACTGCAATGAAAGCCACCCCACACGAACCAGTGTTTACCTAGAACAGGAAATCGTCTTCGAGAATTTCACTTCCCAAATGGCTAACAACTCCTCGTCCCTTACTACTGCGTCAACACGTTCGCCAGACAAAGTACAACCCCTTAGTTGAGGAAGTTGATCTCACCGACTGTAACCGTGAATACGCGCATATTCGCCATCGAGAGGGGCGTGAAGATTCGGTTTCACTACGACACTTAACACCGTTAAACAACCATCAAGAACGCGTAGAGGACATAACTAGTCTACTGAGAAACTTCAAGAAATACCCTTTCTCTATGAAACCTTTGTCATGTCCCAAAACACATCTCTTTTCTCCCTCTACCCACCCATAATACTCCCACTGAAAACACACCTACTACTCACAAAGGTTCATTGTCAAATAGTGTCGGGAATAATTCTCACAATTTCTCAAGCTCCGTGAGCCTCTGAATTTCAGCTTCTTTAGAGTGAGTACACTCATGCAGGCGGGTCAGCAGGCGTGCTTGGCGCTCACCATAGATTTTCTGAAGATTGATGTCTGCTGTGTGAGTAAAACGCGGATCCAGAATTCGAGTAGAGTGATTTAACTAACTGTTCCTGGTATCTCATCGAGATATTCTCTGCGCACTTTAGAAAACGAAGCAATTAAAGCTGAGGGCCAAAATCGTGTAGGAACAGTCATGATTGACAAGGCTGAGGCTGCCCCTTTAGACTGGATCCCGGTTAATAGTCGTTTATGTGTTGTAAAACTCCAGGGGTCGTTTGGTGTTCGAAAGTATAGCTGTGTTGAGGGCAGTTTGTTTGTAATCTCAGCATGCGCCCCAACAGACTGTAGTTCTGACATGCAGAAGGATGAGTTCTACGATGAACTCGCCACCCTCGTTCGCAGCAACAAAGACTCTGATATCATAGGGCTAGCGGATGATTTTAATACACAAGTTGGCAAACTTATGGCGTTAGAAGCCTGTTTAGATGGATGTTGTCCCTTACCCGCTCAGTTCACGGATAACGGGGACAAACTTCTCCAGTTTCGCGCAGACTACCGGTTGTTCTTGTCTAGTACCAATTTCCGACACAGCTGACGTCGCACAGCGACAGGGCGCTCTAACTCTACAGGTACTCGAAGCCAGATTGCTCACGTCGCAATAAGCTAACGGTGGCGCAGTTCTGTTCAGAACTGCAAATCTTACTGGTCCGCGAACATAGAGTCGGCCCATGTATTAGTTTTAATGCGATTATCGCTTCATCTCCCTGATAATCGTCGCGAACCGCAAACCCGGTTACCCGTACAGCGTTTGTCTGATCCAGACGTTTGCACCAGTTATGAACGAAAATTAGCACATGAGCTAGGAACTACGATGAACAGTGATGTAGATGAGCAATGGGCCCAAATCAAACAAGCGATGCACGTTCCAGCAGATTTCGCCTGTGGTCCTAGATCCGATGCCCATGAAAGACACTGGATTTCGCAAGAATCCCTGAGTATAATGGAGCAAAAGCATCAGCTCTCGAACTGTGAGGAGATTAGTAAGATGCGATGACATCTAAAAAGGCGAGTTACAGATAACTTTAGGAAGGATCACGAAAATTGGTGGGTCAAGGTAGTCGAAGAAATTTAAAGGCAGCTGCTTCAGGTAACAGTTCAAAAATATTGTTCATACTTATTCGCGACACAGGTGAACGACGAACTCCGGTCAGTGAAACGATATGCGATAGGAATGGAGAACCCATCCATAGCAAACAGCAAAAGCTGGACCGTTGGACCGAATACTCCAAAAAACAGTTTAGCTGACGGTGTGCTAATGTAGTTACTCCAACGTCAACAACTGCAATTCCCTAGGTGGTATCACTTGAGCCCCCATCGGAAATGGAAGTGGAGTCATGTATTCGATTATTAAAGCGAGGGAAAGCGGCTGGTCCCAAAGGACTTTCCCCAGTTCTTTTCAAACCGGGTGGAATTGCTTTGATAAAATCACTTACCGCATTGCTCCGTGACATTTGGAACAACGAGCATATTCCGTTAATATGGTGCGAGTCATTGATTGTTCCCGTCTTCAAGAAGGGAATACGCAATGACTGTAGTAACCATCGTGGGATTAGATTAATTCCGGTAGTCACCAAGGTATTGGCCTCGATTTTTGATGCATCATCTGACACTAGCTCGCGAGAGGAACGCCCGCAAACAACAGGCCGGATTCCGCCCAGGTCGAGGATACATCGACCAGATTTTTACTTCTCGCCGACTACTTGAAACCCGTCGCACGCACCGCCGACCGACAATAATGGCTCTCAGACTTGAAAGGCGCCTTCGATTCAGTTGATCGAACAGCGCTTTTCAGTACTCTCCATCGAAAAGGTATGCCCCAGAAGTTCGTAAACCTACTGAGATCATTGTACTCTCATACTTCTGGCCGCGTTAGAGTTTACGGTGAACTGTCCGGTCGATTCGAAACGACCAGTGGTGTTCGACAAAGATGTCCTATATCTCCATTCCTGTTCAACTTCGTCATGCACGAAATAATGGAGGGTACGCTGCAAAATTTTCAGGATGTAGGCGTCGAAGTACGAAATAGTGGAAAGCTGTGTGACCTAGATTACGCAGACGACGTTGTCTGCTTGTTCGAATCCACAGAACATGTTCAACGTGCACTAGATAGACTTTCAAGAGCTGTAGCTCCATTCGGCATGCGCTTTACACCTTCAAAGTGTAAAGTGATGTTACAAGACTGGACGTCAACGATTCCGAGGTTGATGCTCGATGGGGAGGTGTTGTCAGTTGTCGACCACTTCACCTACCTCGGCGGCAGCGTGACGACGGATGGCAGCACAGAAGTAGAGGTGTGCACGCGTATGTCCAAGGCTCGAGGGGCGTACGCTGGACTGAAGCACTTGTGGCATCGATCTGGTATTTCACTGAAGTTGAAAGGTCGTGTATACTGTGCCACTGTGCGTTCAGTTTTGTTGTATGGTTGCGAGACTTGGGGTCTGCGTACTGAAGATATTCGTCGTCTTGAGGTTTTCGACCATCGATATTTACGAAGTATCCCTAAGATTGTGTGGAATAGCCGAGTGAGGAATGCTGAGGTCAGAAAGCGAGTATTTGGAATTAATTCGGAGAACGTTTTGTCACAGCGTATCCAACTTAGTAGACTTCGTTGGTTGGGGCACGTGTTACGTATGGCAAACACACGTCTACCGTACCGTCCTATTCTCCGTTCCTCCTAGGGAGTAGAAGAGACCACGTGGAGGTCAACAGATGACGTGGCAGTGAGGAATGAGAAAATGTACAGCAAACTTAGGAAAAGTAGGTGCTTCACATCTTCGTGGTTGGGGTCTAAATGATCCATCTACCAGTTGGCTGGAGACACTGAAGGATATGGCAGTGAACCGCGAACAATGGCGATCGTGTTCTCACTTTCCGTCGAATCAGAATGACTGATCTGTGTGCGTTTTTACAGTTAGACTGTGTACTCCGTGTGTTGGCTACTAGGACATTCTTTCCCTTTCCCACCCGTGTAGGTCCACTCCCTGTCCATCTGGTATATTCATACTTTCTAATTCAACGTGCAACATGGTGAGAAAGGCAGTGGTTAGTGGGGCTTGCCGTTCTGTTACCGCTGTACGATGATGATGATGATGAGACGTGTTTGCCACACATAACACGTGCCCCAACTAACGAAGTCTACTAAGCTGGATAGGCTATGACAGAATTATGTGAACTGGTATCTAATGCTCGATTTCTGACCTCAGCAATCAGTGGTATCATATCAAATTATATCGTAATCGCCGAGAAAACGAATGCTGGAGCCGAGAGCGAGTTCATCCGACGTGTTGCGGGGGTCATATTTTACTAATGACTCAAAACTTAAAAGAACAAGTTGCAATTTGTTGCTCCAGATGTTGGGGTTTGGTAGTAATATTGGTGCAGCTTCTAACTGACGATGTAGGCGTTCCACCATGCCTCTGGACGGAGGATGGCATGCGGTCGTTGTGATGAGTTTACAGCCAAACAATTAAGTGAATTCACGAAACAAAGTCGACTGAAACTGGTTGCCGTGATCTGTGGTCACGGTAGACGGGACGCCAAAAATAGCAATCCAATGCTGTAGGAGCGTCTTGTCGATCTCTGCCGAAGTGCCTGCAACTGACACCACCACGGACCATCGGGGAAAACGATCAACAACCGTCAAAATGTGTGTGCATTCGACTGACGGAGGAAGTGGACCTACGCGGTCAATGTGAATGTGAAAAACGAACGCTGGGAAGGAAATGTGCTGGGAGGCAAAAAAAAGTGACCACAGACTCTGGCCCTCTGAAACTGTAAACATTGTTTAGTCCACAGTGCAATGTAAGAGTAAATATTAAGAGAAACAAAGCGGGCAGAAATAAGTTTGCGAGATGCACGAATATCCCGGTGAGAACCAGAACGAAAATGTTTAAAAGGGATTTTTCTGTAGAAAGTAGGAATGACAATACATGAGTTGCCAATAGACCAATCACAAGAGTGTACCATCGGCGGAAGGCACGGGAGAACCCCTCAGCTAGTGTGGCGTATGTGGGCCGCTCAGGCAGTGACTTGTCAGGTCGGCCAAACCTCACCACTGTTTCTTTATAACAAGCGTTTGCTAACCTTCTCTACTAAGCGTGGACCACCTGTCTGTTATTCTGATGCTCCGCACTGCGTTATCACGATCATCAGAGCAATGCTTTATAAAAACCCATGAGGAGAGCACTATCGATGGAGAGAAACAGTGACCAGCCTATTTTGCGAGAGCGTGCGTGTAGCGTGCACGCGCAACGATCAAATCGCCACTGGGCTTGGCAGCAAGCGTTCAGTTAAACGGTAGTGTGAAACAAACGAACGAAGTTGAATGTCGCTACAGGGGCCTCCTCTTAGAAGTTCGACAGAGTTGAGCTTCGGTTGTGGACGTGGACCGGGGGTACTAGTATCCCGAGAACCCCGTGCATACCGTTTCTTGTATTTCTGGCGTGGCATCGGATGACCGATGGCGAGGGGTTGACTTTTGCACCTTGGAAGTTCATCCATAAGGCGTCTACCTATCGTCTCCAGCGTCACACCTGCCAATCGTTCCGTTGTCTAGAGAACGGTTATCTCCCTGAACGTACGAGGCGTCAACGAGGAAATGGATGAAACCAGTGTGACTGCGAATCCGTCTGAGAGGATAAGGCAAAATGGAAAGAAATAGCGCCTGAAGGCGCCAGTAGATGATCGACCAGGACAACAGATAAACAAACGACGTCTAGTGCTGCTGTTATTTACGCGAAAGCGGGAAAAAAAGGTACTGATAGGTGGAGTACGGCTAGATATAATCGCGGGCGGTGTGGGGGCGGTACTTGCGGCGTTAATTCAATTCAATTCAATTCGGATCGCAGCACGTAGAAGGCAGTGTGCCAAGTTTGTCCAAGTCCTTGCGCCGTGAGCTTCTTGGATCACCTGGTGCTGCGACAAATAGAAGAGCAGAGTCTTCTTCGGTGATCTGGTGAGGATAAACGGAAGAGGAGACCTTTCACCGTTGCGCCCCAGTCATGAGAACCTCACAAAATCACTGTCTCTTCGTGAGTTCCAGCTAGCGCCCCATCTACTTTAAGAACGGAAGTTACGAAGGTGGAAAAGCTAGAGGTGGCGAAAAAAATGTGAGGTCGCATTGGTAGAAGGGTAGCAGACAAACACTGAAAATGCCAGGGGCAACGACGAAGTTTGGAGGCGGAAAGGTAAGAACAAAGGTTGACTGGGGAATCAAAACAATAACAATGGTAATGAAGACAACAGAAGTGAAAAAGAAGAATAGTTAGGGCGGCTACCTATCTGCCGGTTTCGGCAAACACTGTCCGAGCAGCGACCCATCCAGCGTTTAAACTCCATAACCGTTTCAGCGATTATCACTTCCATCGGCAGCCGGTTTCAATCATTTACAACTCTAACGGCGAAGGCGACTTAGAACTCTCACTTCCCTCAACTTCCCTCCGGTGAACGTACGATCGCTGAGGTTCAACAGCGGCGGAGTCAGACCCCGGAGATAAACATATCCATTGAGAATCATAAAGGCTTCTATTAGAGTGCCTCTACGCCTTCTGCGTTCCAGCGAAAACAAGCTCAATGCCTCGAGCCTCTGCTCGTAGACAAGGCTCCTTAGGCTAGCAAACCACCTGGTGATGCGTCGCTGCACTTGTTCGAAAAGCTTGATGCCCTTTACCAAGAAGAACCGCCACATCCGGACACAATATTCCGGGTGCGGCCGAACGAGAACGCCTTGTAAAACGGCAATACAACCCATGGTTTTCTGGACTCTACGATTCCCTTAAGCCGGTAAAGTTCCCTAGAGGCTTTTTGAGTGGCCGCGCAACAGTGCACCCCAGATCGGAATTTGTCCGATATAGTTACCCCAAGGTGCCTTGCCGTTATCATTCTCGTGATTTCAGTGTGCCGGTTTGCCTCTCATAAGTACCTAGTGGGGTTTCTTTTATTACTTACTTTTACTTTCATGCGGCCAGCTCCTGCGAGAGGATGAGCCGGATTCATGTATGTCCCGAATTGCCCCAGTCCATGAGCGGCGATCAGATGCGAGACCAGAATACAGAGAAATCCAGTTCTACTTCCAGTTGCGAGTGCTGTAGACAGCCTGGAGTCCTAATCCCCCAACGTCCGCTATGATGGTACTGACCCGTTTCCAGCTGTCCTCCGAGGCGACAGCGCCATTCTGGACATGGAACAGGAGCGAGGCACTGTCATGAGATCTCTGGGTCCGGACGTCGTAGGACATGTCCAAACCACTGCAATCGTCGGCGTTGGAGGAATACTGACAGCTTTTCGATGTCAAAGCACCGTTGTCTTATTGTCTCGTTTGAAAGCTTTTCGCCCCACACCATTTTCAGTATCCGTCGCAGACACCAATGGTCAAACACTTCCAGCTTTCTGATGTCCTCGACGCGTAGTGGCGACGTCTTGCAGCGGTAAGTCAGTATTGGGCGGATAGCGACCCGGAAGACGCGGATTTTGGTCCAGAGGCTGATTTCGTTTCGCGCCCAGAGTACATTGCGACGCTGAAGAAACGCAGACCTGGCCTTGTCAATGCGCAACTTGATTTCATCTTTGGCTTCGCCGTCTGGGAGAATCGTAGAGCCCAGATATTTGAAAACCGGGACGTGTTCAATTTGTTTGTCGTTCAAGTTTATCGAGAGTGGACTGTCCAGTGCATGTCGAAAGGATCTTGGTTTACGACGTACTGATTTCTAGTCCCATGGATTTCGCGAACTATTCTAAGCGATTGAGAACCAGCTGTAATGTAGTTGGGCTACCTCAAAGGATGACGATATAGTCTACGAATTGTAGATCGGCGAGGAAAACATGGGTGCCCAGCTGAATACCAGGGTAATCGGTGAGCGCCTGATGCATTATCCAGTCGATGGCGTAGTTCAACAGCACTGCCGACAGGGGACAGTCTTATCTAGCACCAGAACTGAGAGGGAACTCGCTGCACTCCTCTCCGTAGATGCGTATTCTCGAGCGGGTATTTGTGTTGTACGACCTTATGAGACTGAGAAGCTTCTGGGGCATTCCATCCGCTTGTAGCGTAGTCCATAACGATTCTCTGTCAGCTGAGTCAAAGGCAGCCCGAAAATCAATGAAACAAGCTGCAGTCGGTTGCTGAAACTTGTTCCAATACTCGGCGAAGGGTGAATATCTGGTCCACGCACCCTCTACCACGGCGGGAGCCTCCTTGATTGGGGCGTGTGCGCGCGTCCTGCACCGCCGAGAAGCGGTTCAACGAAAGCACGGAGAATATTTTGGCGGCCGCGTCGATTAAACTGATGCCACGGTAGTTTTTGCACACGGTCCTGCCGTCTTCCTTTGGAACAGCAAGTAGAACTGAGGACCCCCAGTCCGCTGGGAATTGATCTGTTTCCCAGATTGAAAAAAACGGGGTGTACAGAGGCTCGAGTAGTGTCGAAAGACATGATTTATATATCTCCGGTGCGATACCATCTTCTCCAGGGGATTTCCGGTTTTTCAGCTTGAGTATTGCATCGGGGATTTCGTCTCGGCTCGGTGGGTTGTTAGGCGGGCATCTTTGGCCTTTTCCGTTAATAGGAGAGTCACCTCTGAAATCCACTCTTTCTGTCGTCGCCGCGTAAACCCCAGTTCGTCTAAAGCGGATTGTTGGATCGATGCCTTAAGTGAAGTCCACTGATCTCCCACGTATACTTCCTCTCCACCTATGAACGTGGCGGCCAGGTGGGAGGCAATAGCGTCTGAGACCGCTTGGCGCTTTCTCGGTGATCCTAACGCTGCTGTGTTAATCCGCTTCGGGGCACAGTTTTTGTAGCGATTGGCTAGGTGAATCTTGAAGCGTGCACGGACGAGGGTGTGGTCGGTGCCATTCTTGTTGCCCGTCTCCGCGCCTCGGTAGGACCGACAACCTTCAATCGAAGATGACCAGCGTGATCGCACGAGAATGCAGTCGATCTGATGCGTTGTGTGGCCGTCGTTGGAGTACCACGTTAGCAAGTGTTTCTTGAGATGTTGAAAGCGGGTATTGGTGACGGTTGGGCTGTTAAATTCTGCAAAGTTGACGAGGCGGTCACCATTGCTGCACTGCTGTTCGAGACTTTATTTCCCCAAAATGTGTCTAGTTGCTTGGGTGGAGGGACCAGTGCGGGCATTCCAGTCTCCCGCAACCAGGAGAATGTCGCGTTTCGGGACGCTTTTTATTACCTCTTGTAGCCTATCGTAGAACTCGCCCTTTGCCGCTTCTTCGGCTGCAACTGTCGGGGCATAGACCGCAACAACCGATACGTACAAGGATGAGGCGCGAAAACCAGCTAAGGCGATCCGAGGGGATACGGGTTCCATGAAAGCAGTGTTTGTTGGTCTTGTTGCTGACAGCTATCGCGACGCCATGGAGACCAGAGCTGTCCGTGGGTCTACTATGATAGAGGTGGTAACTGTTGTCTACTCCGGGAACCTTTGTACATCGGGTGCCAGAATTCGGCAGCCGAACTTCGGAGACATGCGATTTCGATGCGGTAGTCATGTAGCGTTCGTGCGGTGATGGTTTGGCTTCCGATGTCCAGAAGTGTTCTCACATTCCAGCAGACGATTTGGATGATTTCGCGTCTTGGGGCCCCCAACTAGCACAGTTGTCACCCCGGCCGCGGGGAGAACACGAGGCGTGTCGCCTACCAGGGACGCCGTAGCATGAGCGATGTGTGTGAGGGAACTTGTCATGAAGTCTAGGGAGTTTGGTACAAAGTGGCGTCCCCAGCACCACTCGGCTTTTTTTTCGAGGTAGCAACTCTAGCCCGTGCACAGCCAAGTGGTACCTGTCGGGTAACTGGAGGCTTTTGTGTTGGGAGTCGGTGACCGAGTGAGTGGTTCATACGCCTTTTGGATGGTGGTCCACCAATCCGGGATGCCCAACGCGTCATACTGATCTTGGTACATGGTTGCCGGTGACTCTCTAGGAGCTTCTTGGCCATTCGGTAGGGGTAACCTAGACCCAGGGGTCAATGCAACCCTGTTGATTAGACAGATTTCCTTGGTAGGCACTGGATCCAATAGATCTCTTCCGCCTATGCAGGAGTGTCCACCTTTGCATGCTGGGTGCCGTCTAAGGGAGATTTTTAGGCGTCGGTTACCCTTAACCTGGTTTGGCTCGCCTGTCAAGCGGTTTGCCGCTGTGTGGCCGCTGAAGCATGCCTCAGCTTCATGGGGCCACAGGTGGGAATTGGGCAGGTGATGGAGACCAAGGAGATGGAAGATACCCCAAGGGGCACGACAGTTTACCAACTCAGAGGTGCGACTCCTTTCAAATGCCCCATACACCCTTTTGTATTACATATGAAGTGAGTCACAGTAAAACAGAAAAGCCCCATAGTTCGAAAACACTGTTGGTTGAGGTTCCTTGCGATCTGCTAGGTGGATCCACCTATTGGCATTTAGAGGCAAGTCCCAGTCGTTGAGTAGTGATTCACTGTATTCAGATCCCGCTCCACAGAATCTGTTGCTACGGAGCAAACTAACTTTGCGTCCCCTGCAAACGCAAAGCATGGGTTTTCAAGACCTATGACCAAATCGTTAATGAATAGGAGGAACATTATAGGTTCAAGGACGGAGCCCTGAGGTACACCGCTCAGCAAACGCCCTTCCTGGAATATGCTATCCTCCACCTCGCCTTGGAAAGTTCTACCGGCGACTGGCTTATGGATCGACCAAATAGTTTTTGGAGACAGACCGAAAGCGGTCAACTTCACCAGCAACGAACGACTGACTGAGTCACATGCGTTCTGGAATTCGAGGTAGCAGAATTCTACCCCGTGGTGATTACAGAACACTTAACAAAGTCACCGCCCCTGACCAATATCCAATTCCCCACATACAGGACCTTACTTCGTCTTTATCAGGTTGCTCCGTCTTCAGCCGTATCGATTTAGTTCGTGCGTACAACCAGATCCCGGGAACAGAGGCTGATATCCCTAAAACTGCCGTCACTACGCCTTTCGGGCTGTTCGAGTTTCTGCGAATGCCGTTTGGACTCAGCAATGCAGCCCAGACCTTCCAGCGGTTCATGCACGAGGCAACTCGTGGTTTGGAAAATGTCTACGTATACCTGGATGATATTTTGGTGGCTAGTTCTTCAGAGCAAGAGCATGCTGCACACTTACGAGCACTTTTCGAACGCCTTAGCCAGCACGGCGTTACGATCAATATCGCGAAATGAGAATTAGGCCAGTCTGATATCACCTTCATAGGACATTCTATTTCATCCTCGGGTATCCGCCCTCTGCCAGATAAAGTTTCCGCTATTCGCGACTACCCTGGACCCCAATCTTTTCGCCAGTTGCGTCAATTTGCCAGCCTGGTGAATTTCCACCGCTGATTTATTTCTCACTGTGTGGAAATGATGCAACCCCTCACCGACCTGTTGCGCGGAGGTAAGCGGAAGTTCGTGTTTCTCGACACGGCACAAGTCGCATTCGCCTTGGTCAAAGATGCTGTCGCCAAAATAGCACTCCTTACCCACCACGACCCTTTGGCCCCTATTTCGGTAGTGACGGATGCCTCGGACACAGCGGTTGGAGCAGTACTGCAACAGTTCGTAGACGATTCTTGACGACCTTTAGCATTCTTCTCCAAGCGCCTACAACCCGCCGAATCAAGGTACAGCACATTTGGTAGGGTTATTAGCCATCTACTTGGGAATCCGTCATTTTTGACATGCACTCGAAGGCCGTTGGTTCACGGTGTTTACAGAACACAAGCATTTAGTTTACGGTGTTTACAGACCACAAGCCTTTGGTTTACGCACTAAAGTCAGCTTCCGATCGATACTCACCACGCGAGATTCGCCACTTAGACTTTGTCTCACAGTTTACTGTGAACATACGACACGTCTCTGGGGTACTTAATCCCGTCGCCGACGCCTTATCGCGCGTACATCAACTAAGTCTGTCACCGACGCCTAACATCAACTTGGACGCAATGGCACAGGCCCAAACTATGGACCCTGACATCGAACAACTTCGACAAAACGGTTATTTGAGCTTGATGACAGTACCTATCCCAACTTCCCAAAATACCATCGTGTGCGATGTGTCGCAAGGTCACCCTAGGCCGGCGGCTCCTGCTGCCCATCGTTATCCTACTTTCCTGACACTCCACAATCTGGCTCACCCGGGTGTGACGGCCTCGGTGAAACTGATAACTGAGCGTTTTGTTTGGCACAATGTCAAACGAGATGTCCGTCAATGGGCCCGTGCTTGCCTGCAGTGTCAACGTGTTAAGACCCATAGGCACACTAAGGCGGCGCTAGCCAGGTTCCCAGAACCTGAAACATGTTTTCATCATGTGCACGTCGACCTCGTAGGACCACTTTGACCTTCGCTTGGGTACATTTACATACTCACATGCGTGGATCGTTTTACTCGCTGGCCTCAGGCCATTCTTATCCCTCATCCCACGTCGGAAAAGGCCGCGAAAGCTTTTCTGACCGGTTGGGTTAGTCATTTCGGTTGCCCGGCAATAGTGACCACCGATTGTGGCCCACACTTTGGCGGCGCTTCCGGCAGCCTACTCGCTACGCTCGGTTGCCAACACGTTAAGACGACAGCTTACGACCCTCAGGCCAATGGTATGGTTGAGCGTTTCCACCGGCAATTAAAAGCCGCCCTTCGAGCAAACGGTAACCCCCTTTGGAGTGAAACACTACCATTAGCACTCTTAAGCCTGCGTAGTACCGTTAAGGAGGAATTACACACAACACCGGCCGTACTAGTATATGGCTGTACACTTCGTCTGCCTGGGGAGTTGGTAGCCCCCTCACCAACCGTGACTTTCGACTACGGTGACTAGGCTCAGCGCCTTACGCAGCACATGCGAGTGCTCAAGGCCAGTCTGCCGCGCGAACAACAGTCTACAAGTTATGTCCCAACTGTGTTAGAAACCGCTACTCACGTATTCCTTCGCGTCGATGGCGTTCGATCACCACTACAAGCGCCATACACTGGCCCGTTTCGGGTGATAAAACGTAGGGCAAAAACATTTGTCATAGACATCAGCGGACGACACGACACCGTATCTATCGACCGTCTCAAGCCTGCCGTCATGGAATGCAAGCCGCTCGGCCAATTTACACCTACTCAAGCCGCTCAGTCACCCGCATCGAGCGAGTTACCACTCGAACCACCCCCAATTACGCCTAGTGAGGACTCGGCAGCTAGTCCATCAGATTCTCCAACCGTACCCGCAACGCGAAGTAGCCGTCGCGGTCGCCAACTACGAAATCCCGTCCGCTTCGCCGACTTCGTGACGATTTTTACAACCGACTGTTAGCAATAAGTTGGGAGGTTCACCATGAATTTACCAACCAACAGGCTCGAGAAATTACAACCGGTAGTTATGATTTCATCTTCTTCTGGTCTCCTAGCGACTACAACACCGAACATCGTTTGTGTGTTGTTATTACGGTCCAACACCCGCCGGCACCCTCAGGCGCTATTTTGTTCCAGTTTACCTTGCCCTCTCTCAGACGGATCTACGCAGTCACATTGGCTTCATCCGTAGCCTCGCTGACTCCCGTGCACGTTCAAGGAGCCAACCACTCACTGGACAACGGGACAATTCCTCAGCCTGGTACTGGAGACGACAACTGGACGCCCTTTCGGATGGACCTGACGGGGCATCTTCCGGCTCGCATGCGTATGAGACCCGTGAGCGCCAAAACACAGTTGGACTTACGCACATCGGACCTCGAGAGTGCAGGCACCGGTAAACTCATCAGCAGTCGTTCGACGTCACCAACAGTATAACGGGCAAGCTACGAGGAGTTCCTGTACAACCAATATTTCCGGCCTACCATCACGATCGAGGCCCAAAGCCGTCGGACTTCTAGGAGGAGGTCCCTGTAGCGGTGGCCATCTTCGTTCATACTTTTACCACGTCTATTGTGTAACTGAACGTTGACTGCCAAGCGCGGTTGTCATTTGACCCTTGCTCTTGCGCACGCTCTCACGCACGCTCCCAAATACACGCTAACCACTATCTCTCCCAATCGCCTTCTCGTTCTCACGGGTCGTGGAGAATACTGTTCTGGTTAACATATTCGTGCAGTGCCGCACATTAGAGTAACGTGCAGGTGTTCCACGCAGTACAAAGGACCGAAGCACGCGTTTACTAAGGAAACCGCGAAGTAAGGTCTAATCAACCTTACAGGTCTACCAAGTGGTAGCTATTTCTTTCTGTCTGGGGGTTCTAATTTGCGGAGTATTCCGTAGCAACTATTTCCCATCGGAACCTCAATCTGAAGGTTTGAAGTGTTCTGTGGATATCATAGGTCACAAGGTCGACCTTCTCTTATAGCAAAATCGGTGCAAAACCGCTCAGAAACCGATCAATTTTCGGCCGGTTTTGACCGGTTTTTGATCATTTTTTACTATTACGTCGATCAGTTTTCGATTTGTTTTGTTTAGTAGCCATTTTATACGGATCAATATTGAATTTATGCAAAGGAAACTGACAACCGAAGTAGTGTGCAATGCTTAGTTGGCGTTTTATTTCAACGTATTGCTTTAATTCATCGAAATGTCCTGAAAACCTCGGTTTAGATCGCTCTATTTTATGCCCTAGAAATGGGTGAGATTGGGACAACTAATAGGAAAATTATAAATTAGGTGATACGTAATTTGAGTGAAAGAAATTAACGGAACATACCATGTATTGCAAACGATTGGCACAAACTGCTCGGAAACCGGTCGGAAACCGCTCGAAAACCGATCGGCTTAGCAGTAAAAACCGCTCGAAAATCAGCCAAGAATCGATCGGTTTCGGAGCGGTTTTTGGCCGGTTTCGGAGCGGTTTTTGGCCGGTTTCGGAGCGGTTTCTGGCTGGTTTATGAGTGGCTTTTGACGGGTTTCTGAGCAGGTGGCGGGAGATGGAGTGAGTAAGGAAGCAGTGGATGGTGAGCCTTGAGCACGCTCCTCAAGGCGAGTTACCTGAACGACAGACAGCACTCTGAGCTTGGGATCGGTTTTTTGTGGGGTCGGTGGCTTAGCCTTCTTACTGCGCAGCCTTAGATGAAGTGACTTGTCAATGGACAAGCCCTCAAGCCCTTTTATTACCTCCTTGAGCTTTGCGGCGTAGAAATCAATTCTTTTGGCTGCCTCTGTGGAGCTCATTTCAATTAGAAAGCCGTGTACCCGGTTAGCGCAATCGGTTACCGGCCAAGTGGACCGATCTTAGAGTGGGAGAGTGGGTTTAAGGCAGGTAAACAACTGGGCATATGTGTCATGAGGGTGATCCGAGTTGAGAAAGCGACCCCAGAGGATGATTCGCTTGCAGCTTTTCTCGGTGCCTTGCAAAATCGTGGCGACATCAAGAATTAGCTGCTAAGATACTCGACGCACCTGACTGGCTGCCTGGGATATCGGGAAGGATTTGATAACCAATCTCCTCATGCTGGTCAACTCATCCTTAAAGGTACGTAGAGTGGCCTTAAGCTCAACTATCTCTACAGCCTGACTTTTGGCTGCACGTCCTAGTGCATCCGTTACTAGCGCATTATGAAGGACCTTCTCGTCCGGATATAGGAATGAGACATTGGCCACAGAGGGGGAATCACGTTACCACATGGGGAAAGTAGCCTCGTCTGAGGAAGTTATATCAATGGTAGGGGAAGTTGGCATTATTTAGGATCAAGTCAGTACAGATAGAGATCGACTTAAATGAGGGGTGAGGACTAGCTGTGTGGTCTAAAAATTTCAAAAACGGCTAAGCTCACCGAGGTTGACAACGGCACCGCTGGTGTACCGCAGTTAACGGAACAATCATTCATTCATTCATTCTTCATTCTTCATAATAGAGGCAGAGGGTATCTCTCCCGTGTAAGCCTCCTCACCACCGCTCAGTGATGTAGACTCATGTGTGTCTCCCACCACCTCTTTAGAAATACGTCCAGAAGTCGCTTGAACAATGTGTCGTTCGGCTCTTCCACCACTTCGGCTGGCAGCGAGTTCCATAGATTGGTCACCCTCCGAGATAGACGGTACACCAGAGGGAGGCCCACCGAGTGCAGTTTCTTTAGAGTTAGCGGGTGTCCCCTCGTACGGCCATGTCCGCGGAGAGGGAGCTCTGCACGTAGTTCTGGACCGAAGTCGCCTCTGATGACACGCCTGGTGAAGATCAGGTCTCCCCGGACTCTTCGGTAGGCCACTGGAAACAGCCCTGTGATCTTCAGCCGCTCTTCGTAACTGACCCCACGTAGCCCTCCGATATGGCGGGTTGCGCCTCTCTGTACTCTTTCCAACTTTGCCACCTCTGCCAACGTACAAGGGAAAACTGCTGGCCCCCCGTATTCCAACCTGGGACGCACGTGGGTTGCATACAGCACCTTGAAGGCGTTGAGTGAGAGATGGCCGAATGAACGAGTAATCGGCCCCAGGATACTCCACGCTGGAGAACAGACTCTATCAGTATTGTGTTTCGTTTTTAGTGACGAGGCCACCATCACTCCCAGATCTTTTTCGCAGACAGAGCGTCGGAGGGGTGCCCCGTGTATATTGTACATCCCACTGCTGGACGGTGCTCCTACTCGCATATGCGCACACTTGTCCGTGTTGACTGGTAGTGACCACAGATCTGACCATCTCTCAAGGGCTCTGATGTCCTCCTGAAGAACGAGCTCGTCAGCGTATGACGTAATTGTGCGCCAGATCTTTAGGTCGTCTGCGTAAATGAGGCACGGCGATTGAAAAACTGGTGGTAGGTCATTGATATAGGCCAGGAAGAGGAGCGGACCCAGAACCGATCCTTGTGTAACACCACTAGCTGCCACTTGCCAGGTTGACAGTGACTGTGCTACTCGTACTGCAAAGGTTCGGCCTTTTAGAAAGTCCTCTATCCACAGAATCAATGGATTTACTACACCAAGAGCCTTAAGCTTACCTAATAGACGGTCATGCGGAACTTTGTCAAAAGCTTTGCTAAAATCCACGAAGATTACGTCCGTAGGGTGTCCTTCGGCCTTGGCCATCGTCCAGCGTTCTCGTGCGATTACCAAGTTTGTTAGGCACGACCTGTTTTTCCAAAAACCATGTTGTTGTCGGCTAAGTAGGTCGTATACCCCAATATGGTCCCGGATTCGCGTTGCCAGCAGGCGCTCCATAACCTTTCCTATCACCGGTGTTAGACTGACAGGTCGGTAGTTGACAGCCTCAGCTTTTGCCCCACCTTTGTACAATGGCACGACGACCGCTTTCTTCCATTCTTGGGGGAGCTTTCCCGCTGCTAAAGACGCGTTGAACAGTCGTGTGACTGGTTGAGTTAACACATCGGCCAGTTCCTTTACCACCAACGGATGAACACCATCAGGTCCTGGGGATTGGTTGACTCTAATGGTGCGCATGGTTGCCGCCACTTCTTCCTCGGTGAGTTCTTGACCAGACATTTGGGGGGCTCCCACGGCAATGTGTGAGGGACGATTGTGCCTCTGTTCAGGAGCATAGACTGACAAGTAGTGTCTCGCCAGTATCTCTGCCTTGTGTTCATCTGTCACTCCCAGCGAATGTCCGTCCTGTAGGGCTGGGATTGCAGTCGTGGTTCGCGTCCTCCGTCGCAGATATGCGAACAGTCGTTTGGGTGCTTGTACCGAGTCCATTGCTAACGTCTCCTCGAAGATACGTCGCTTTTCTCGTTTCATTTGGGTACACTGGTTCCGGATGTTGCGGTATCGATCATATCCTTCTCCAGTCGCTTGACATTGTTTCCATGCTCGGTTTCGATGCTTCAGAAGCCGCCTAAGTTGCGAGTCAAACCAAGGTGGGCCTTTCGCATGCGGCCGCTGTCTGGATGGTGGAGCAAAAGTCTGGCATAACCGAAGGATTTCATCTCGGATTACCTCCCAAGCCTGGTCTATGTCATACGGTTCTGGCGGATACCACATCACTGAGGATGCAGCCTCCCTGACTTGTTGGAACGACATTCGCCAGACGTTCAGTCCGCCCTGTGGTCTGGGGACAAACGTCGCTCCTCTCTTCCAGCTGATGGTCAATACTGCATGGTCACTGCACCCTAGTGGCGGTAGGTACTCTATCTGATCAACATCGGACCGCCTTGGAGATATCACCAGATCTAGGGTAGACGTGTGGTGATCCTGGGTTCGGGTCGGCCTTCTGACGTGTTGGTACAAGGAAAGTTCCAGCACCGTTGAAAGAAGCTCGCGGGAAAATGAATCCGCTCCTACAGTGCACTGCAAGTTCTCCCAGTCCACATTCGGCGAGTTGAAGTCACCCAAAATTAGACAGTGACCATCGCCCGCCCAACGTCTTACTCCAGTCAGTGCTTCCCGTGGGTCTGCTTCTGGTGACCGATAAATGACTCCGACAGACTCAAATCCACTGGGTGTCAACTTCACGCGACACCAAAGCGATTCTTCAAAGCCCTCCGGGTCTATCAGGCGATCCAACTGTAGCGAAGGGACGTCAGCTCGAATGTACATCGCCACGCCGCCTCCTCGCCTAGCTTGGCTCCTATCAGCACGGTAAAGTGTGTATCCTGGGATAGCTACTTCCGAGTCCTGCACTCCACTGGTGAGCCACGTCTCCGTCAAGGCGACCAATGTTGGCGAGTGTTGAACCACCCATGCCTCGAGCTCATCTCGCTTGTTCAACAGACTCCTGACATTAGACGACATGATAAGTGCATGCCCTCTTCTGTCTTCCCTCTTCTTACCGACCCTCATTGCACCTCCACCGCAGGGGGATCAAATCAGAGTTCAGTTCAGTTCAGTTGTCTTGAAGTCTTAAAGTACTACACGGGTTCGAGGCTTTGAGCCCAATTGTCCCGGTTCTTTAGGAAATCTTTGATCTTCTGTCGGATTCACCGAGCTGAAACGAGAGTAAAAAGAAGCGGGGGGGGGCGCGGGTGGTGCATAACTGGTGTGCATACCATCGAAGGAATTCTGGACGCTCGATTGGCCGTGGCCATTACCTGTCCTGTGCAGACTGAACTGAACTGAACTGAAGATACATATAACCTCATTCAGTGTCACACTGTGGACAGTGCCTTAAGCTGAGTGGGGGTGCGGCATTCATGAACATATATGCGTTAAAAGACAACTATTTTGTTTGTTTTTTTTTGATAGAGGGAATTATTGGGAGAGACCCAGGTAGAGGTCTAGCTTTTTCTTGAAGATAGTTTTGTTCTGCGAAAGAGCAATATCTTCCGGAAGTGCATTCCACATGGTAATAACCCTATAGCTAAAAAAGTTAATCCTTAGTGAAGTGCGTGGCCTCGGTTTGAAAACTTTTCTGCTGTGACCACGGAGAGAGGAGGCTGGACAGACGGAGAAGAAGCAATCGCTTTGACCTGTTTCAAAAAGGTGAAACATCAAAAACAGATCACCTCTTACGCGTCTTACGTCAAGGGGATAGAGGTTGAGGAGTGAGAGGCGGACGGGATAAGGTAGATGGGATAGACATCTTACTGCTTTGGTGGAGGCCCTCTGAACTCTTTCTAGGATCTCACGGTCTCGAACAAGACCAGAGTGCACTATCTGACTACCGTACTCCAGCAGAGGTCGGATATAAGTGCCGAAAATTATGGGGAAATCATCCTTAAATATGCTCGGGAAGGACCTTCGAATCATGTTTAGGACTCGAAAGGCAGACTTGCTCGCAAGTTCGTGATGATGAGAGAAGGATAAGTTACAATCTAACCAGAAACCGAGCACCTTGTGTCGGTCAACCCTTGGCAGAGTGGCTGCTCCATTAATGGAAAACGTGTGACCAGTCTCTCTGCCGAAAGACATGCTCACGCATTTGTCATCATTAACTGGGAGGTTCCAATCCTCGGACCAGCGTTTTGTTTCATAAACTGCAATTTGCAGGTCTTCAACGCTTGAACTCCAGAGGGTTACATCATCTGCGTTCATGGCAATGTTCGCAGGAAGGGCTGTCGGTAGGTCGTTTATATAGATCAGGAAAAGAAGAGGACCTAAGACCGACCCTTGGGGGACCCCAGTCGTTACTGGGGAGGGTTGAGACAAAACATTCCCGACTTTAACCACAAAGGTGCGGTCGGTAAGGAAGCTGCGTAGGATGGCCAACATGGAGCCTGTGATCCCGTACGTCTGCAGCTTATAAAGAAGAGGGGCATGTGGGACCTTATCGAAGGCCTTAGCAAAATCGATGAATACAGCGTGTGAGAGCTGGCCATCATCATAGGCTTTCGTTAGACTATCCATGACAGTAAGCATATTGGTGATGCATGACCTGCCAGGAAGAAACCCATGTTGGGACGGGGAGAGGATCTTATTTCTATGAAGATGGGAAAGGACCTCACTCTTAAGAATTCCCTCAAAAATTTTTCTAGGGATGCTAGTGAGGCTTATGGGTCTGTAACTAGAAGCAAGGTGTCTACTACCCTTCTTATAGATGGGTGCGATCACTGCTTTTTTCCAGTTACGGGGGAAAACTCCATCGTCAACACATCGCTGAAAAAGCGAGGCATAAGGAGCAGCTAATGTATCCGCGGCTTCCTTGAGAATACGGGGGTGGACTAGGTCAGGACCCATAGAGCAATATTGGTTGAGCCGTCGGAAACCTTGAGCGACTGCACCAATGGGAATAGTTACGCGGTTAAGGGTAGTGGTCAGAGATAACGGGTGCATAGTAGGGTGGGATGATATGGGAAAGGAGCTAAAAATTGTACGGAAGTAGGAGCTGAATGCCTCGGCTACTTGGCTAGGGGAAGTGATTGGAGATCCGGCACTATCTTTGAGAGCTAATGGCGTCGGAGCTGTGCCCCTTAGACGGCGCATGTACTGAAAGAAAAATGCCTTATTGGTCCGTGCTCGATCAAGTACAGATCGCTGGACTGCATTCTGATAGGACCTAATCTTGTCTTTGCATATGTTCCTTATGATCCTGAAGTCTTCTGCATCACGGGCAAGGCCTGTGGCTTTATATCTAGCAAAGAGGCGTGCGCGTTCGTCTAAAATGCGCCTAATGGGGCGAGGGAGTGGTCGCTTAGCGGTCTGTGGGCGACGAATTCTGGGGACAAAATGCCTATCAGCTAAGGAGATTAACTCTCTGAGATTCTCTGCCATTTCATCCGCGGAGTTACCTGAGTTAGTTAAATTTAGCTGGGAGCGAAAAAATGCACAGACTTGGTCAAAGTTGGTCCTTTTGAAGGATCTCAAAGTTTTAGTTTCTGACGGAAGAGGAGGCCATTTCACGATATAATCGAATCCAATGAGAATGTGATCACTTTTGCCGAGGGGCGGCAAGTAATGCACCACATCTATCAGGAACCGATCATTGGTGATGACCAGGTCTAGTAGGGACGGGGCGTGGCCTGTGCGATATCTAGTCGGATCTCTTACGTTCTGCACCCATGAGTTTTTCAGTACGAGATCAAGGAGGGGTTTACCGAAAGTGATATCCGGGGCATCAGCTCTTTGCCAGTTTGTACTGGGAGAGTTGAAGTCACCAGTGACTAACAGATGGGTGAAGTCTGTATAGCTTTTCAGGGAGCCTAATAAGTCTATGAGACCTATGCTGTCAGTTGAATTGCATGCGGGAGGACGGTAGACAACACCAAGCAATAGGGTATCTGTCCTAGAGAGGTTAAACACGGCCCACAGACAATCAATACATGAAAAGGTTGGTGTTGTCAGTAAGGTGGGAGGAGGGATCGAATTATCGTAGTATATGATGACCCCGCCGGCACGACCTCTACTGGAGTCCCGCCTTACTGTGAAGTATCCCGGAATGGATATTTCGGCATCAAGTATGTCAGGGGTGAGCCAGGTTTCTGTGAGGGCTATGATCTGAGGCTCCTTATCTACTGCAAGCTGCCGAAGCTCCGGGATCTTATTCAACACACTCAGGCAATTGCTGTAAAAACACTTGAGCACATGCTCAGGAGTTGTTGCAGAATCGCCAGAGGCAGCTGGTTTTGGGTTTGAGGAGGGGGAAAGAGGGGGATTTGAGGATGGAAAGGAGGTCCTGGGAGAGTCGGGGGCTGAAGATATTGGGGGGCTAGAGGGTAAGCAGACTGCTGGGGGGACCGGTAGGTTTTGATGTCTAGTAACCTGGGGGGTATCAATCCAGGTGGACGGCCTACATCCTTCGGTCTCCGAAAAGGGTGGGTTGCCTTTTGTGGTTTGCCCTTCTGCGCACTGCTTGATGCCCTATTCTGAGTTCTCTTGTTGGTGAGCTTATTTTTCATGACAGCACCAGATATATTATCTGGTGCTTTAACCTCCTCACTGCTTCTTTCAGTAGAAACAGGTTGCAGGTTCATGTCTGGGTTCAAGGATGAGTGAGTCTCGTCCGTTGAAACAGTCTTGTTGGCTATGATGGAGCCTGGGATGCTTTTCGTAGGCGACAGATGTTTATTGGCACTAGGCCTACTACTGGGAGTACTTTCGGCGACGGGAAATGGTGTCAGTAGGGAAGCGAGGGATGGTGGGCATGCAGCTCGGTCCTCAAGGCGAGTTATCTGGACAACTGGCAGCGCTCTGAGCTTAGGATCAACTTTTTGTGGAATTTTTGGCTTAGCCTTCTCACTGCGGAGCCTCAGATGAAGTGGCTTATCAATGGATACGCCCTTGAGCCCTTTAATTTCTTCCTTGAGCTTTGCGGCCAAGGAAACAATTCGTTTGGCTGCATCTGTGGAACCCATTACAATGAGAATACCGTGAACCCGGTTGGTGCGTTTGGTTACCAACCAAGTGGACCGACCTTTAAGTGGGAGAGGGAGCTTAAGGCGGTTAAACACCTGGGCGTAGGTGTCATGAGGGTGATCTGAACTGAGGAAGCGGCCCCAAAGGATGACTCGCTTGGAGCAAATCTCGGTATCTTGTAAAATCTTTGCGGCGTCAAGAATTTGCTGCTCAGAAACTCTACAAACCTGATCGGCTGCCTGGGACACCGGGAGGGATTTGATTACCAAACTCCTCAGGCTGGACAGCTCATCCTTAAGGGTGCGGACGGTAGCCCTTAGCTCGGCTATCTCTGCAGCCTGACTTTGGACTGCACATTTTAGTGCATCCGTTGCCAGCGCATTATGAAGGACCGTTTCGTCCGGATTGAGGAGTGAGGCATTGGCCACGGAGGAGGAATCGCACTGCCTCATGGGGAAAGTAGCCTCATCTGAGCAAGCGGTTATATCAATAGTGGGGGGCATTGACATTATTCAGGATCCAGTCAGCACAGATAAAGATAAACTTAAATGGAGGAGGACGAGCTGTGTGTTCTAAAAATTTCAAAAACAGCTACACTCACCGAGGGAGACGACCGCACCGCTGGTGTACCGCAGTTCAGAATTCCCTGTTCAGTTTGCACAGGACAGGTAATGGCCACGGCCAATCGGGCGTCCAGAATGCCTTCTACGGTATGCACACCAGTTATGCACCCACCACTGCCGAGTGTATTTCGTCGAGTCCCCGCTAAAAATGAGAAAGAAACGGAAAACCACATCGCCCATCAACTGCGAGAGACATTATGCGTCGCAAGCTTTCAGTGAAACAGTATACAATGAGTGAAAATGTCGATTGAAACATACTGCAGAAGGACCTCTGTGCGCCCCGCCATCCATATAATCAATACACTTAACGCTCACTTCAAGGAAGTATCCCGTACCACATCGTAGAGTCTCTGTGCATATGTCTTACCCCTCAGCCCCTCAACCATGTGCGTGGCGAGACGCTGGACCTTCTCTAGGCCAGCGGCGTCCGCTTTGTAGAAGTTTGACCAAGCCTGGACGCTAGCTCCTGAGCGATGTCTTTTATAGCCGAGTAACTAGGCAGGAATATTCCCGGGTGCCGGAGAAACAATGCTAACAGCAGTCTAAAGAGCTCACCGAGAGCCTTTTATGTAACAGCTTTGCACTTCTCCGACCATCTGCAGTCACTGCTCATTCATGAACACATAGCGGAAAGGAAATGCAACAAAGTACATATGTAAAGGAGTTCAGGAAACCCCGTTCCATGCATCGGCATCCATGTTACAAACGACATTTTTCATTCGTATTAACTATCTTTGCCGGAATTCCGATTGTTTGTTTTATTTCTCTAAATCTTTGTCACAAACCGGACTCCCACCGTTGACTCGAGCATGAGCCGCTCAGCTTGAACTTCGTTGTGACTGTATTCGGTAATCTCATCTTCTATATCTAACCTTTTGCTGTAATTCAGCTGCAGTTGTTGACTTGTTGTGCAATATGGAGCGTAAGAGCCCAGAAGGAACACTATTGAGGTTCGATTATTGTAAAATTATTTAATTTGTTTTATATAGTACGGTGGCTATTCGGAATCGACTTAGTTTTGAATTGTGTCGAAATAGGTTGCTACGCATCGCTCGAACTTTTCGGTGGCTGGACTTTACACATCTATTCCACCTTCTTGGACAAAGACCTACTGGAGGAGGTCTAGCTTTTTCCCGCAGATAGTTTTGTTCTGCGAGAGAACAATATCTTCCGGGGGGCATTCCACGAAGTACTAACTCCGTATCTAAAAGGGTGATTCGCGGAGAGGGACGTGGTCTCGGTTTAAAAACCTCTCTGCTGTGACCACGGAGAGAAGAGGCTAGACAGACGGAGAAGAAGCAATCGCTATGACCTAATTCAAAGAGGTGAAACATCAAAAACAGATCAATTCCTAAGCTTCCTAAGTCAAGGGGATAGAGATTGGAGGGTGAGGAGCCGAAGGGATAAGATGAAAGGGACAGACCCCTTACTGCTTTGGCGCAAGCCCTTTGAACCCCCTCTAGGATCTCACGATCTCGGACAACCCCAAGCAAGAAAAGCGGAAAAGTGGAAGAAGTTGGAGAAACCACCAGTCCTGAAGAAGGTACATCAATCGATTCGTAATATGTTTGTACCTGCACTTTAATATCCATATCGATGTGCCACATTTTTCGGATAAATCTTTAAATCGCTGAAGTCTCTCTTCTTGCCGCCGGCTAACGGTTACAAGAGCCAGATCGGCTCAGAGCAGGTCACGGGACATGGAGGCTCCAGCAAAATCTGCATCCAGCTTCTTGTACCCGGTGCTCCGGAGATCCTTACGTGCTGCAACAGAAACACGGAAACACAGCTTTCGTTCCAGTGACCACGACAATGCTGCAAGTTTCTGGCTGTCTGACTATCAATTTCCTTCTTCCCAAAAACAAGAGACCCCCGGTAGAACTACAAGCTACCCCGGACCCCACTGAGCCTTGAGATATGGTGGCACTACAAAAGGTGTTCTTCTAAAGTGAGACCTTGAAGCTTATATTCTTTGGTTCTCTCTCTAGAATGCCTTGAGGGTGCTTGCTTGGATGACACTAAAGGCTTTCTATCCTTGTGCTTCGTACGCTAACACGGCTGACGACGTGATAGTGATCTTGGAAGACCAGAAAAAAGAAAGAGAAAAATGAGAACAGAAAACTACTGATGAGGGTGAGGAGTAAAATAATAATACGTGGAGAAGGAAGAATAGGAGGAAGAGAAGTTTAGGAGTGACAGTGATGCTGGCTTCAGTGAGAGTGAAAATGTGCCAGCTAAGTATGTCAGATACAAGAAACTTCAGCGTACCAGGACTCCACCTGCAACGCGACACAAGCCAATCTCTGTCACACATTCAGTTTGATTCCGAAAATGGCTCAAAAACCAGTTGTGCTTTGGGTGACTGGTTACGCATTTCGTCGGCCCACTGGCCATCAAGTGGCATTATCACTCTAATTTCCGCTAAGCCGTTAATCATAACCCCCAGCTGGAGCACTCTCCAGACTGCCGCCTTTCTCCTCTATTCCAGAACTCAGTGGTTACCTGGGTAGCCCGTCAACCAAATCGACGTTATCCCTGGATTACATAACGGACTAAACGGTTTGATCGATCGGACTGGCCGTGATTAAACCTACACTCACACCTGGTGACGCTTTATATGGAGCACCTTACATGGCTAACTGGAGATCACAATCCCATAACCAGGATTACAATAATTCATGATAGTCCCACCGGACCGCCGGACGGTTTCCTGTTACCACCCATCAGCATCCATTTCCCGTACTCCACACGAATAGTTCAATTCATTCTGTGTGCAGAACTTGAGTCCGGCCCTTGCCGTTGCGTCCCGTACCTACTCTCCCTAGTTCGTCAGCCTAGCCCTTTTTGACTGCTGCCCTCATCTTGCATTAACTGCCATCAACGGCTACCAATGTTTTCATGAAACAAAATACCAAACACTTGGTTATTCATTCTTTTATCACGTATGCAGGAAATCTCACTTTTACACTCAACTTCCTCTGTTCCATCGGGTCTGGCCTCTCCAAGTTACCGCAATCCTCCTTTCTCTTCGCCACCTGTGCATTCTTGCTTGGTTGCATCAGCAGCGTGTCACCAAGTGTTTCCTCGACGGCTTGCTGAAACTCCTAGTTGTGTCCATCCACCATTCACGCTCCTTAAAAGCTCACTGCACTCCTAGTGAGAGCTTCTGCCTCCATGTGATTTTCTATATAATATCGGAATTACCTATACAAAAAGACCAATCTGATTATCCCAGTCGACTCACTTGCATTTGTATCACAGGCAACCCCCACAATGGTTTATCCACTGAGGGGTCAATCTTCTCTATTTCCAGTAGGCATCTCCGAATGCATTTTGATAACACCATGTTAACCCTATTTTTGATCTTCTTTTGGTAACAATCTCAACCAGTTTCTCCGCACTGATTCCTCAATTATCCAGTTGATGCCATACCGCGACTCCTTCTACAATTCCCGACTTTTATTTGAATCTCGTCCAGTCCACCGCTCTCTCTATCTTCATCGACTGCACACCAAATTCCACAGATCGCCGTGATCCATTGTGGACTAGCGGACCGGTCGTAGACAGTTATCGGCATCCATAAAGCAAGTTGTGTATTATTCATGCCTCAACTCCCTGTTCATGTGGTGCTGTCCAGCACCAGTTGTAAAGAAGGAATACTGAAAATCCTTCTAAATGTTCAACGTGCTTTGTGAATTTGACTATATTTACCATTATCTTGGAAAGCTCGCTCATACACCACACATTTTCACGTTTGTTTATCCATGTGAGACATTTGAATTTGGCCTTGAACCGTTTCTGACCGTCGTGTTTGAGCCACGGGGCTTTGGACCTTTGGGTTTTACTGTGAAGCCTATTTGGTCGCATACTTGAGGTTCGTATATATTTGTATTCTTTGTGCATTTCAATTTAGTACCGTAGAAGCTACGAATCAATCTTGTTCTGGTTTTGGGATTCGTTTGAATTGGCTACGCGTTGCTCGATTTGCGAGATTTGACTTACAGTACTCAAGTGGAACCTGGACAAGAAAACTCATCGGAATTGCCCAGACGAGGAAGCAAGGACCTTTTGAGACAACAGGAAATAACTCGGCAAGTCTCTGGGGATGGTTCGGGTGTTATTGATTCTCTAGATAATGCTCAGTTTACTAGCTCTGCTAGTGCCAGGTCATATATCTCTAACCGCGATGCGTTTGACGATATTAGTACTTATAGAATGAGAGTAATAGAATTAGAAAACGAGCTGCGGTTAGCCAGAAAGGAAGCAGAGCCCCTTACACAAGGAACTGGTCTCAGAGAGCCAGCAAAAAGTCCATGTAGTTCACAATGTCAACATCGAAAAGGCACTGAGATCGACGAATATAAACCCTTGAGACAGCCTGAAACTACCGAGGTTCTGGCTCTTGCCCTGCCGAGAGTGGAGCTGTCCCACTTCGACGGGCACCCCGAGCAATACTGTATATTCATGAAACAATTCGAAAATTTTGTTGAGTGCAAAGTTGCAGATCCTGGTCAAAGGTTTTTGTATTTATCACATTACTGTCGTGGGAGAGCCAAAAGTGCTATCGAAGGCTGCGCGATGCTTGATCCACCGATGGGGTACATCAGGGCGCGCAGAATCCTGAAAAATTTGTTTGGACAACCATTCAAGGTGGCTAGAAGCCTAATTGATAGTGTTTTATTGGAGGCGAAAAGGACTGAGGGCAAGGCTGAATCACTGTCGAGTTTGGTGATAAAAATGCAGAATTGCAGTATAGCACTGGAGCACTTAGGATACCAGTCTGATATGAATGCATTGCACACACAGGAATGCATTGTCCGATGTCTATCTATTGATTTACAGAGCCGATGGGCAGAGGAAGCTGAAAAAATAAATATGCTTGAGCGGGAATCTACGTTCAACGATTTGACGGAGTTCATAGGTCGTCAATCCCGTATCGCCAACAGTCGATTTGGACAAATCGTACGCGAAAGTTGCAGACTGGCGCGAAGGGAACCAACATCTCAAATTGTGGAGAAGGACTGTAACCAAACCCAGTCTTTGGCTAACATGCACATGATAAGTCAAGAACCCGAGAGGTCAGCTGAATGCAAGCTATGCAACTCCCTGCATCGGTTACCAGATTGTCCGACCTTTCATGGGATGAGTGTACCCGATCGGTGGTGCGCAGTAAAAAGGATTGGCTCATGCTTTATGTGTTTGAACAACTCTCATCGAGCCTCTGAATGCAGCTTAAGAGTGAAATGCAACCAAGACGGATGCTTGGGTACTCATCACTCGTTACTGTATGGCCTTCTCAACAATAGACCTATTCAGCCGGATGAACCCAAAATTGTCTGTTCAGCGGGACATGATGATTTCAAACCGGCAAGATTAGGCATCGTACCTGTCGGTATCGTGACACCTAAAGGACTGAGGAGGGTCAATGCATTTTTGGACACGGGGTCGGATACCTCGCTGATTACTCGCGAGCTTGTAGAAAGCTGTGAATTAGTAGGCGAGCCTACCTCGTTCACTATCAGCACGATTGCAGGGGGTCATGTTAGCAATTCTAAGAGGCTGACCCTGCAGTTAACGTCTTTATCTGATGAGGGGACCGTAGAAATTCCGGAAGCTTTTGCAATAGACAGCTTGCCGATGAGACCAGTCGACTCTGTTAGATCGATCGCCAAGAGGTGGTCTCATCTCAGGGACATAGAATTCGAAGAAGTGTCTAGCCCTCACGTCGACATACTAATTGGATGCAATGTACCAGAGGCTCACTGGGTGCTTGAACAGAGCATAAGCAATCGAAAAGAACCATTCGCTACGCGAACGATACTGGACTGGACACTTCTCGGACCCCTGACGAGCGAACTTCAACAATCGGCATCAATAAATTGCGTTACTGTTGCTGAGAAAAGTGCTTCTGTAGAACACAATCAGCTTTTCGATATTGAATCCAACGGTCCATCTCAGGAAAGCGAAGTTCACTCAAAGGATCAGTCGGTGCTTTCGATGGCGAATTCAAAGACGGGACGTCACAGTGGGCAACATGAAGTTGCTATACCCAAGAGACCACCGTCAAGTCACCTATCGAGAAAAGGAGGAGTTGCCTGGAGGCTTTTGAAATATCTCAAAAAAGGACACCAACAGGTGACCCAAAGCAGCTTGGAATTTGCCGACCCAGTGACAGGGTACGGTACCTGGGTGGAACTGCATGGCCGGCGGCGAAACAAAGTACCCTTTGCCAAAACAAAAATTGCTGAGCTGAAGTCAATATCCCTAAACGAGCTCAAAACGACTGCACTGGTATTGGGTTTTAAGGTAGCACGAATGCTAAAAGTGAACTGCACCACCGCCGAACCGAGCCTTGCCTATTGGACAGATCCAACAGTTGTGTTACATTACAGGAAACGGAAGAAACGAAGAACGTGTTCGAGACATCAGAGAGTTAATCCACTCGTAGCAGGAAACAGCGAGGTAAATGTATATGATTCGAGCTCGAAACCACATACAAAAGACAAAGTAGCTCGCAGATCTCCTCGCTCTGAGTTACTCAGCACTTTATTGCATTTCATGCTCTACAACTAATCAACTGGACCCATTTTTTCTGAAAGGTTGCAAATGTACTTAGTTCCAGTTTCTATCCAGCGTGCACATAGGCGAAGAGGAGAAATTCACCAGTATTTCAATTGAACAGTTCAGGTGAGGCATACTGGCTGTGAGCACATTGTGAAACTATTATTATCTTTAAAGAAGAACATTTATTTACATTTTATACAATATTGATTGTCACATATTTTGTGCACAGAAAAACTTTGAAATACTCTGATAGATGCCAGTATTCGATCAATCTCCGTGTTCATGTGTATTTCGATACTGTCCACCGTACACTTGTTTTCGAAATTTATTCATAATCAGAAACCGGTTTTCATTTCTTTCGGAAGATTTGGTGCGTTAATTTTATGTAATTCCACTGGTTCGTGACCTGTCAATTTTACGCGATATCTCATTAGGCGTTGCACCTGCGTTCAACTTCTGCGCTCATGCTTGTAAACAAAATTAGTCTAACCAGTTGCTGCAATGGGTTACTGCTTGTGATGCTTAGACTTATTTCGTGCGGCGAAACACTTCACTCTGCGAAGCCTTCATCTTCATCGTGCGTCTGACTATATGCGCCGGTCTCCTGATGAATATGTCAATCTCAAGTTGTGCAGCGGGATTTGGAATTGATTCCTTATGGATTGCGCGATGATGACTACGGCGAAAACCTGTTTCACGTTCAGATAACACAGGAAGTTAGTAACCACAGGCACTGACAATAAGTTAAAGGTAGATAGGGTGAGAATCATGACCCCTTCCTGAACCTTAGACAACCATTTTCGCGGAAGGATTTTGGCCGGCGTGTAAAGAACGAATACTGAAAATCTTTCTAAATGTTCAACGTGCTTTGTGAATTTGACTATATTTACCATTATCTTGGAAAGCTCGCTCATACACCACACATTTTCACGTTTGTTTATCCATGTGAGACATTTGAATTTGGCCTTGAACCGTTTCTGACCGTCGTGTTTGAGCCACGGGGCTTTGGACCTTTGGGTTTTACTGTGAAGCCTATTTGGTCGCATACTTGAGGTTCGTATATATTTGTATTCTTTGTGCATTTCAATTTAGTACCGTAGAAGCTACGAATCAATCTTGTTCTGGTTTTGGGATTCGTTTGAATTGGCTACGCGTTGCTCGATTTGCGAGATTTGACTTACACCAGTTGCTTTATGGGTTCTTGCAAACACTGTACTTTTACCCTTCTTCAGTATCGCTTTTTCTGCATTCCCACGTCTATCCTATTAACCGTATCGTCCCAGTCCCGAATTCGAAACCGATTTGCATTGGCCGCACTAACCTTCTCCTATTTAGCTCACTTAAACACCGTCCAAGCTAATCGTTTTATTACTGCAATTGTGTGAACCATGAACTTCAAAATTGTGATTACCCTACATAACACTGAACTGTTTTGTTCTCTGATCATGCCTTGTGCATGTGTCTTGACCACGATCAAGAAATATACCATTATTATTATTAATATTATTATTATTATTATTATTATTATTATTGTCATGTTTTGTGATGGCAGGGAGGAAGATGCCCACACCCCTTGCTCAGGATCTCACCGCACTTTTTTCTTCTTTTCTGACCTCTGGTTTTAGGCGTTCAGGCTTCCCCGTTGTCCTCTGGAACTTTTTTAAAACCATAATATTTTGGCATTCTAGTATCGTACCTCACTTTTTTCGTCGGCTTCCGCGATCAGGGCTGGATGACTTTCTCTATCGTATCACATTCGGACCTCAATTTGCTAAGATAGGAGCCAACCGGAGAGTAAAACACATCGACCTCTGTTTCTGTGGTCTTGTAGGAACCTTCTGCGAGGCCTCGGATCACTACCTCTTTACAGTGACTTTTTTGAAAGGGGCAATAGACGTAGTGTTTAGCCGCCACTTGTTTCGATTAAAACCAGTCTCTTCCTATATGGTCTCGTCTCACCTGTATCAGCGGTTGGGCTGTTTACGCGGCCAAAGGCGCTTTAGTCCGTAGTAGCACCTTGCAAAGGTGTGAAGATCAGGTTTGACGATGGGTATACTCAACTTTGCCTGACTTGCCTATGGAATTGGGTTTCAAGTTACCCCTGTAAGTTGGCGACAGAAGTTAGATTTCAGAATCTTCCCCAGGCGAGCTTCACTGCGCGGCCCAGATGTGACCTGTGCAAACCGCGGCAAAGCTGCTCGCGGAGCTCGTTTCAAGGATCTCACATTTTGCTGTTTGTCGGATTTACCACGACGGAATCTTTCGTGCCACTCAAGCTGGAAGAACTGCCGCAAACCTGAACTTCCTCTCACTGTCCACTGATCTATCTTCCAGCTCCCTGGCAGTACCAAATGGAAGATGCTGTCAATATTTGTGCTCTGAGCCCTCTCCCTTTTGCTCGTTGCCCTTCATCGGGTGAACTATCATCATGCTCACCGGTGGCATCCAGATAACTAGGTAATCATAAGATCCGGGGCCATTTGGTCTTTGGCTACTTGCCCGCGCACTGCCTCAAGACTCCAAAACTTCTTTTTCCTGATGAGAACTTTTTTTGCTGTAGCTTCAAGCACTACATGTCCTGTATTTCAGGGGGTCATGAGGTAGTCTGTCATTGTACACAAGGCCTCCAAATAAGCTGCCCCAGTGGGCATCTAACTCTCTTGAAATTAGCGACTTTTTGGTCCTCCACCGCCGAGGAAGAAAGTTTATTCCATCGATGCACTGTACACTGGGAGAGGGAACTTGCCCTAGCCACCGTATTGAAACGGCATTTCACACGCTTCAGCTCGTGCCCTCTGAGCCTATCATCGGTATTTCATGGGGGGAAATGAAGTCGGAGAAGCCCCCCATAATCATGAACGCTCCAACGAGATCCCTGCTTACCCTCCTTCGTTCCAGAGAACGTAGCTTCAGTTCTCTAATCCTCTCTTCACAGGGCCGGTTTTGGAGTTCAGCAAGCACTCGTATACATCTCCTTCGCATATTTTCGAATAGCCGCCTGTCCTCAATTAGATTTGAATGCCAAGCTTGAATAGCGTGCTCTAGAAGTGGTCCTACATGGGTGGTGTAGAACGGTAACAGTACACACGGCTTCCGCGACGCAACGGTTCTCATTAAATGTGAGAGGGCATTACTATCGCTCGTTGCGGCTTCCAAACGGCCTCTTGGTTTTGAAAGCGGCGGTCATAAATACCTCCAGATCTTTGGCAGTATGGGTCCTTTCCAAAACCACCCCGGTATCTTCACTTTAAGTTCCCTCGAGCCAACCTGAGGGCTATTCTCGGTGGGTTACCCTCATTTAGGGGTGTTGAGTGGGAGCTCCCTTTTTGTGCACCAAAGATACACCTTATTGAGGTTGCCCTGCGGGGCAATTTCCCTAGGATTACCCACCATCTTAACGTCGTCAAAAGACAAAGTGCTGACCATCCAGCTCGAGCTAAGTTGTTTTTATATGACAGAAGCAAGAGTGGTCCAAACACCGATCCTTGTGGGTTTCCGATGGCAACCTTACCCATGCTCGAAATGTGACCCTCCACATCTACTTGGGCTCTCTTTTCTCAGAAAACTGAGTTATCCAGTCATCCAACGATGGATCGATTCCACAGGTTCGAAGCTTATGCAATAGCAACCTGTGGTTTACTGAGTCAGAGGCTTTCCTGAAGTTCAAGTAGCAGACATCCATTTTTTCGCAGTTGCCAAGTCTTCTGGTAACATCATCCAGGAAGCACACTAGATTGGCCGTGCTCGACCTCTTCTTCATAAAGCCGTGCTAGTACCTACTTATCACTCCACCCCCGAATAGAATGGCCACCAACTGATCTTGCAGAATCCTTTCCAGGAAGCTTAGCACCACACTTGACAGGCTTGCTGGTCTGTAGTTGGAAGCTTCTGCTCTACTCCCACTCTTGTGGGTTGGAGCCACCTGTGCCAGCTTCCAGGCGGTTGACAGTACCTCAGAGGCTCGTTGGATAGCCGATAAAGAAGTTGGACCAGCAGGCTGGCTGCTGGTTTCAAAAGGGATGGACCTGTGCCACCTAGGCCAGCTGCCTCACACAGTTCTAGTCCTGCTAGCTCCCGTCTAACTTAGTCCCACTCTATTCGGAAGAGTGGCATTCCTGTCCCGCTGAATAGGGGGAGACTAGGCGTTTGTCTACCACCGCCTTTGATAAGTACTCCCTCGAAGTAGTGGAGCAATACATTGGCCTTGCCTCCATTCCTTTCAGTGTTTTTCCACCCACGGGTCCCCTACTCTACCAACTGCAAACCATGGGGTTGACTGTGACTTGGCATGATTAAAATATGCTTTTGGGTTACCTTCCACCCCTCGAGCTGGCCTCTCTTCGTACTGGCGTCTTTACTCCAGCTGGTTTCTCAAAGCCTTTCCACGAGCCGTCATCTATTCCAGCAGTTTCCTATGGCTCCCCCACTTCCTAAACCTGCACCAGGCCTTGAGTTTTCTAGCTTGTGCCTTCCTAGCCCTGGACGTTCATCATGGCGGCAAGCCTTTTCCTTTAATCCTGACTGACGGTGCAAGAGCAGCCAGCGGTGTCATTAGGTTCCCCTCGATATGATTCCACTTTCCTTCCGCGCTGTCACGAATGGTCTACCAAATCAGTTCCGCCATGGAGTCCACTAGAGCCGGAGTCCTTAGCCAGCCGAGCTTAAGAATGCATTTGCCCGGCTATTTAATTCCGCTTGCCACCAGTTATACGTTTATCACCCCGTGATCGCTCTTCTCTAGTGATCTTGTGATGACCACCGGACCATATTCTCCTTCATACTTCACCACTACCAAATCTAGTATCGCGGAGTTCTGGTTTAACCTCCAACGCGCTTCCTGCTGCACGTACTGGACGAGGGCTTCTCCTTGTGAGACTTGCAGAAGTGCATCTTCGAAAGATCCCAGTGGTGCTTCCTCCGATTCCCTATCTACTTCTGGAATGTTGAAGTCCCTCATGACGAGCACTGCTTCATCTCCACTGACTGTGTCAACTACCGCCAGCAGTTCAGTACTTCCCACTCTGGTAGAGGATAGGCTTCGGTAAACGCAAAAGAGGGCTACATGGCCCCTTTGCGTTCTAATTATGCAGCCCGTATACTACACATTTGGTAATCCCAGTTTCATTCCTTCCTGTCGTCACATGTGATTGGCAACCAGCAACAGAACTCAACCGCCTAATCCGCCATCTTTCCTATCCTTCCTGTATTTCAAGAACCCCCTCCCCACGCAAGCATGACTGACAGCATCCGGCGGCTTTAGCCATCTCTCGGTGAGCACAAGGATCTGCGAGTAGCCCAAAGTGGCTGCTAATCATTCCACTGGTTGCTAATGCTGCAGGCACTCGTGTATATAATCGTCAAGAGTCCGGGAGCTAGCGGTATTTGCTCCTTAGGGCACAGCCACAGATTTGTTAAGCCCACTAACCCTAAACTCGAGGGCTGCCCCAGTTTTTTATTTTCACAGGCTTCTTTTTCCTCAACATTGTTCTAGGATTCACGCGAGAAGGTTCTGAGCTCCTCTCCAGTATCCTTCTTTCGGTACGATTTTTCTCTTCTTTCGGGTTAGAGCACCCGCTGTCCTCTTTAAGTCTCTCATCCTCGGGTACTGCGACTAGTCTTATTGCCAGCTTCAGAGATTTCTGACTAGCAGACTCTATGCCGTCTCCCAAGTTTCCATGATCAGTATACCTGCTGACTGCATCATCCGGCTCGACGAAGACCCGACCTCTTCAGGGCCTCCTTATTTCTTCCGAGGCAGCCAGCACTCTGCCTCTGCGCCTAGGGTTTGTGAGCTCCACCAAGGTGGGTCTTGGCCTTCTGCCACCTTCCGATATATCCATCCCTGTCTCCCCAGCAGCAGGCTTTTTATTAAGAACTGGTTAGATGGACCAACACATCTTAGCCAGCTTACAAATGGTATCTCATTGCCCTAATCCCTATTCTGTTCTCTTTATATGCGGTTCCGGAATTCCGTGATACACCACATTTCTATATAATCACTTACCTATTTCACTAGTCCGTTTTGGGTTGTCAAAGTGTTGACAGAAATTCCTCATTTCCTCCAGTGGGCTCTCTAATAATCTACCACGATCCCTTATTTTTTGGTGATTTTTATAAGCAGCTGCTCATTGCTTGCAGGTTTATTGACCTCGGTGTCTCACGCGATAGGCCTAGGTTTTTCTCTGGTTAGGTTACCAGTCCGCTTTAGTTTCACTTCTTTTTTCACTCCACGTTTACCCAGGCCGTCTTCGGTTTTACCCTCCCCTCGATGGACTTCCTTATCAATTTCTTGCTCCGGACCTGCCCCCTCCTCTCTGAGATGCTTCTGCGAGCATTTCTCACTGGTTCTCCCACCTTCCACTCTTTATACTCCTAAACCATTTTGAATAATAGTGGATAGGTGATCCACGCAGAACCACTTCAAGTACTTATGCTTGTCGAAAATCTTACATGCTCTCTTAGCGTTTTTACCGCATGCCCCACGGTACCACTGTTTGCACGCTTTAAAAAGAATCCCTTCATACTCTACAGCCTCCTTACAGTTCTTGCTTCCGAATGACGCCCGACTCTCTACTTCCCGTGGTCCAAGCAAGACAGTCAGAAGCAGTTCAAGACTGAGCTCAGGTGTCTTACACAAGCAAACAAGTGTGAAAAACGTTGTTTATGGACCTGCTTAGCAAAGTAATGTCGGACATAATCACATCCATGAAGGAAACACAATAACGGAGTGGTTTTCAATATATTTCCTTCACAACCTATCAGAAGCTTTTAAGGTCCTCAATGGGAGAGTCAGTGTCCAGGGGCTGATAACACCGCTCTTGAGACTCAGCGGTCGTACTTTCACCAGAGGTCAGCAACTGAATTCAAGGCAAGAGAAATCTTTGCTTCTCTTGTGAGGAAATTTACTTCGTCTCTGGGGTTGTGAATGATTGAAACCGGCTGCCGATGGAAGTGATAATCGCTGAAACCGTTATGGATTTTAAACGATTTATTGACGGCTACTGGGACGGTGTTTGCCGAAACCAGAAGGCGGGTAGGCTCCCTACCCATTATTCTTTTTTCACTTCTGTTGTCTTTATTATCGTTGTTACTGCCATCCTTTGTATCCGGTCTTATCTCTGTTGCTATCACATTTGCACTTCCAATTTTTGCAAATATTTCTTCCATTTTCGGTTGCGCACTAGCCTCTTGCCATTATGGTCCCACACCTTTCACCGAGCCTGATATTCCACCTTAGTAACTTTCATCCACGAATTAGATGGGGAGCTAGCTGGAGCTCACCAATAGACAATAATTCTGACAGAGTCCTCGGATTGGGGAGCAGCGAAGTTATGTCCACTCCCTCACATGCCATTACCATATCACTTAAGAAGTCATTGTTCTCCCATTGTTCGCAGTGCCGGGTGATCTAAAGGGCTCACGACTCAAGAACCGGAGCTGACCTGGCATACCTGCTTAATATGACCTAATTAGATTTGGTACGATCACGAAGCTCACTGGTGCAAGTTCGGGATTCTTCTAAATTATGTCAGGACCTGTTCCCATACAAAGTCCGTAGCCTTTGGTCCCTGGTTCGTGACTCAATAACGACTATACTCGACAGCAAGCGAAAGAGCGGAACTGGAAAGCCACAACGGAATAACTTTTACCGAGGGAAGGCAACAGCTTAATGACAGCGTACACAGGTGGAGCAAGCGGCACTACCGTATTTGATAGCAGTCCAGATAAACAAATTTTCAGCTTTTGCAATAGCTTGTCACATCGGTAGCGCTACACAAACATCTGGACGCAAGCAGAGCGCCAAAAGCCCTATTAGTTGGGCGCACTCTAGGCAACTCTGGGCTTAGTTCGGCTTAATCTTAGACCGACGTTGGGCCACACGATTTGAAGTTTTAAGCAGCTTAACCTGCGCCCAGTCGGGAGCGTTTTGGATCGCGCTCAATGTTCGAGAACCTCGCTGGAGGTAAGCATCTCCTTTTTTTCTAATTCATCTTGGGTTCCCGCTTCTCGGTCTATTTTCCCGTGATTCATCCTTGCGATCAAAACCACTGATTTGTCTCTGATTAGATCAACACGCCTTGTGAAAGTCGCTGAATTTATCATAAAAATAGTATACTGAAACCCGAACGAATTTGCAATTGGAGGATTGCTTGATTCAGAAAGTTTGGAAGGTATTCTGCATTGTTGTGTTGGCCGGTCACCGGATCTAAAACATCAAGAATAGGAAGGAGAGACCATCGCAATTTAGGGAACTTTGGGCAACGGATTATCTTCGCATGCTGATCTTAGAAGTAGTGTGATAGAAAACCCTTTCCAACAAAAAAGCTTATCACACCATTATTTATGTATTGAAAGCTTTGTAATCGTTAAATATGCAAACATCAAACAAACCATGATATAACTCTGAGGGACACGTAGAGTTATGATTTATGGGAAAAAAATACTAGTTCTCAAAATGCCTAAACAAGTATTGGACAAATCACCTGAATATAACTACTCCAAAAGAAAAATCAGAGTAAGAGGTATTTCGAAGGAAATGATAGGTTACGTTGCTTCATTCACTTCCTTCAATGCCCTGATTTCTAGCTTTGATAAACCAAAACCCTGTGTCTTTCATGGACAAAAGCCGGCTCTCCTGCAAACACCGGGATGGAAAGAACAAGGTTTCAGGTACAGCCAGGCAGCGAATTTCATTGGCATACACTTGGCATCAAAGGTGAACCCTTTATCGAACGGCTTCTTGTTGGGCACTTAAAAACCAACAGCGGGTTAATGCCAATCCTGCCCCAATGGGCGCGATCCGTAGTCAAGCCCAAAGACAAATACTCGGTCGTGAAAACTGAAGGAGAAAAATGTAGATCTGTGTGAGTGTAGGCAAAATAGGAACGGATTCGTAGGAATTATTAAAAAGAGTTAAACATTTATAAGTGCAGCTAGTTGATCTAATAATGCGTCATCCAAAAACAGGCTATATGGTGGCAAACTGTGTGAAAACATTTCCCAAAAACTTGAAACATCAAATGATACTTTATCTTTCAATTTAAAGTAACTTGCAGGGCGTTTTTTGAAGATGATAGTAAAATCTGGTTTCACACTGGATTAAAAAACATACAGAACTCAGGAGGAATGCTTATGGAAAGAACGGGAGTGGAACTATCTTCCGGAGTAACATCACCTCCCCCCTGAACGTATGTTACTGACTTAGTGAGTTCTCCTGTATAAATACTCCGCTGGTCTTGGGGGTCTATTGATGAACGACATGAGTTTTCCCAAGTATGATTCATAAGGGAAGTCGGGGGCTGCATCTCACGGCCGTGGTGTACGAGGTAATTCCCTCGGGTGATGCGAAATACTTGGCAAGTAATAGCTCGGAGCTGGCAACATGTCACAACGTTGCCTCTTGGCTGGTGTGGCGGCTATAAAATCATCAAACAATCATAGTAAAAGAGCATCCAGGTTGACTTCGGGAGACACAGTTCTTCCAGGCTGTATTTTTCGGCCGGCTGGAAAAACTAAATACGAATTTTCTGACACGCACGGACGATCGACTTTGACGCACCGGTGGTAAGTGGATCACGGTGTAAAAGACCAACAGACGGCATATCTGGTGTTGGTCCAACTCTTGTGACTATGCCTCAACAGCACGGACATTAGGAGTGTCCGTATATATTATGAATCAAGAATAAAATAATGTTTTGAAAACATTTGGTTCTTCTTAACGAACCCATTGATTTGGTTCAGGCCCGGAAATCTGGAGCCTTCTTAATGTCTCCTCCCCATGAGTTAGGTGTTCTCACTGGGGGTAATTTTGAGCCTCCTATAACTCTCCCGCCCCATCTGATAATTGCTCACTTCTCGAAAACGGACGAGAAGCATGCTATAAGCATGATCAGAGTTTACAGGTCATGTGAACTTACAGAATTGGGCAAATGTACCGACGGTGTACAAGGCAGAGTAAAATTTAGGGTCGTATTGGATTTGTCACCAACTGAGGTAAATTTCAGAGGATTTACCGGCAAAAGTGAGGCCCAGGATCCCTATAGAAAGAACACATTTGGTGGAGATCAGCTGACCGGAAAGTCGAACCATGCGGAGAATTGGCGCGGACAGTGGCAGAAATGGCACGATAATGAGAAGAAGCCAAAAGAAATCATAATCGTTAAATGAATTCAAGATAACCACAGTCAAAAGCCTATCGACTCCAAAACTGGTAAGAGAGATAATATACAATAGGACTAGTTTACCGTTTTATACTCTCAGGATTACCGACCTTTGTTCCGCGGAAAGTGCAGTGAAGTTTTCGTTGAGAAAGGTCATGTGGGACTTTGCGGAAAAACTCAAGAAAAACCCCGTTGGATTCTATGAAACCGGACCGAGGATCGAGCTGCAACGCGTTTATATGATCGGCAGGCTGAAAGACGTGACTAAACACTGAATGTTATGCATTTCGAAAAATGCTTGTCATGATACATCAGCAGAACAACACTAAAATGCAATGTTCGTTTGTTTGGTTTTGCGCGGTATCTCTGCCATCGAATTGCGTGTAGGTTTGAATGCCGACAGGCACTGGTCAGATGGAGCTTGCGAGGCGATGGGGAGAGTATCATTGATATACCCTAAGCGCTGATGGGTGGTCGAGTGAACGAACTTCAAGTGTCTATTTATTCTGAGGTGAAGAGAACTTTACGATGAAGAAAAAAGACCGCAGACTAGTCTTAGAAATCAGGATAGCCACAGAGAAACAGCTTTGCCGTAATGAGTACCAAAAGTCAGCGGATAACCTGAGTTGTGGTGGTTGACCACAAATCTGTCTTTTAGTGAGCTTACGGAAGGAAGACATGGGTTTTTAGTCTTCGTAGGCAGGGAGGAACTAAATGTGGAAGGTTTTAGCGCTGCTCCTTTTCCAGTCTTGTGGAACAACCTAGTATTTGCTTCATGAATGTTCTTTGTATATTCTCAATGGATATTCGGTCACACTGTGGCATACTGAAATAGACTATTGACCCATACCCCGAAAGTGGTCGCACATGGGTCTCATGGGCATTGAGTTAGTTTTCTTGTAATGGAAATGTTATTTGATGTAATCCAATCGGTCTTTGATCCCTCCAAACTTGAATAGCTGTGTGTTCCGAGAGGGTAAACGAGCAAGAGTATTGAAGACCCGAATCTCGTATCGACGAATTGTTTGCAATTATTTGACCATCTACGCTAAGCAGCCCTGTTGGTACAGTACATTTTTAAGTTGAAATGTTACTTTTTCAGCAGAAAACTTCATTACCCAAATGGTCCCCCAAATGCTCAGTGAAGTGAGATCCAGCGGTATGTTACTGATGGTAGTGCTCAAAGAATGGCAATCAGAAGTATGCAAAATTTTCACGTCATCAGCAAAGAGAAGAGGTATTCCGTGAAGGATTACGCTGAACATATCGTATAGATACTTTACGAAGAGTACTGGTCCTAGAACGCTAACTTAAAAGACTCTTCTAGTTACAGCTTTCGGTAGTGCCACTGTGCCACTTACGTTTACCACCTGATAGCGTAACCACAGATAAGACGGCCAAGAATATAAGGGGTCAATAATGCCACAAGTTTTTACTTTGGCTAAAAGTCAAGAGCGAGAGGCTCGGTCAAAATCTTCAGTCAAATCGAGGGAAATTATAATCATCCACTTGCCGCTGTTGGCAGCCATCTTCATGAGACTTGAAAAATCAGCCACACAAGTAGAACATGAGCAGTCTTTAAGAAAACCATTCCGGGCTGTATTCACAAGATTATCTATGGGAAGGGGATTCTTAAGCTCAGCTTTAATCAGCCTTTCCATGGTCCTTGGGACAACCGGGGTATGATTTACAGATCTATACCTTGTTGGGTCTTTTTTTGACCCCTTTTATAAATTGGAATATTAACTAGGGTTTCCCACTGGCTGGGATACAAAAGGTACTGCATAGATAGGGTAAATATGCTTGTGAATAGAACTGGAATATCGGGTCCGCCCAAACTGAAAATGGCCGTAGGTGACATATCAGGCCCAGGGTAATAGGACCGTTTAATGCTTATCAGCAGAGATGGCGCATCTTTTGGGTGAAGTAAAAACCTGGACAGAAGTTTCGAGGAATTAAGTGTCAGAATCCGAACAAATGCAGGTGATTCACTCATAAAGTTGGAAGCAAAAATAAGCTGATAGCCTTCGATATGTCTTGTGCTTTGTTTGCATAGGTATTATTGTAGAAAAGAGAAGAAACAGCTGAAGTGGATTGAGTGTTTCTACATTTCACTAAATCAGACAAAATCTCCGCTCTTTTTGGGTTGCCCAAAGCATGTAGTTCTTGGTTTTTTCTCTATCCACTCTGAATAAGAGATGACATCTCGAGGTAGGTGGACAGCTTGTAAGTGTAACGAGAAACGTCTTGTTTTGAGAAAGGTACGTTGTTGTTTCCAGAGTCGCTTTCCTTTCGGGATATTTTGTTTGTCTCTGTACTTTCACCGCCGTCATTTTTCGGCGTGATCATGTCAAGGTGGAGTTAAGCTTGTCTATCACCTTTTGTTGTACGCAAGATAGGAAAAATTCTTCCAAATTCTGGGTTTGTATGAGTAAAAGTATTTGGGCCTATTAAGCATGAGGAAACGAGCTATAAAGAGATAGACTCCGAAAATTAATTTGGGGATAGAGAACCTACTGGAGACCATGGAGGGATCAGTTCAAGTAAACTTCTCTTGGATCAGAGTAGACATCTGTGTAACACCCAGAGTACAGATCAATTACAGGGTGTTGTTTATTCTTGACGGTGAAGACACATTTTGAACCAGCCCCTAAGGCTGGTGGTAGTCACAAGGTCTACAGAGTATTATGGAGAAGAGAACGTTGAACAACAACCTTCCGGTGCAATAAAGTCTCCGGCTACGAGCCTAGGTCCACCAGGGAGGTCTGTGATGAAACTGAGTGCATCAGTAATAGTTAAGAAGTCAAAACAATTTTTGCTAGGCGGAAGGTGAACACAGCCTGTAATCAACAGAACAATCAAACTCGAAGCACTAACTCAGAATCGGTCTAATCCTTTTACCCGCACTCCAATTTATATTTTCCACTAACGTTTTGCACCACACTTGCTCATCTGCTGGACCACACTCCGGACATTGACCTTAAGTGACTGCTGACTGGTACGTGCGTTGATTCGTTTTATGACCCTCGACTCACAGTTCCCGTGGACATTTCGTTGACTTGACCGCTTGAACCTCAGGCGAAACCGAATTTGCTCGCATATGGCTGACTCTGATTCACGGAGCGGTTACCGTTGAGGGTTGTACAGTTTTCACGTCGTATTCATGATTTATTTATGAAGAGCCGTATTGAAAAGCCACAATTGGACGCTTGGCGTTTTTTGGGTTGTGTTACTCGTATCTCGACGACTGCCAGGAGTCCGTTACACAGCCAATCAAAATTTCATTATACTAAGTTTTGATGTTGAGTGGCACTGAATGTTCCATAGTGTCCAAGCTTGGGGGCTCAAAGACAGAATATACGAGTTCTTCTCTTACGTAGACTAGACAGCCTGCTCCACGCCGTTTTGATCCACTTTTCCCGAAGGTCGTGTAACTTCCACAGCAGTGTCTTCAGTGGGAGTAGTATCAGGAAACCAAGTTTCAGTTAGTAAAATGAAATCATGATCTCCTGCGAGGGCCATGGAAATCGCTGAGTGCTTTTTGTCTAGTACTGATCGAGTACTGATTATTATCAAAGATAGAAACTCGGGTTGGAGTTCATTATTTTGAACACTAGCGGAGGCTCTGTTGAACGTATGATCACCGAGTAATTGCAGTGCGGGTGACAGAGTTCGATTCTGCGGTGTAGATGGATTTGTACGACGTGAATGTGAAGATGGTAGAGTGTCAAATTGGACAGTATCCTCCAAATTGCTGAGGTCATTTTTATTTGGAAAATTTAAAGCTTTATATGGTTGCGAAGGAGTTTACTTCCGAAAGTAAAAGCGATTGAAATATAAAAAAATTACGATTTTCCCTGCAAAACTTGATGTAATTGCTTTTCCGAGCAAGCTCACGATCGTGTATGTAGATCGCCTATGCAAGGTACCTTTTAACTGGATTGGTAATGACGAAAGAAAGATGAACTTGGGAGTATCACCAAGTTTGATAATGAATGGGGAAAATAAGTTTGCTGCTCTAGCCTGCGGAGGACTTGGTCCCCATAAGGAAAGCAATTTTGAGGAGGGAACTGGATGAGGAGGTGGAGGAGAGTTTAGAAGTGAGTGTGCGGGAATGCCGAGTGGGGAAGGCTGATGTCGTGTGGTAACTAATGGCATTTGAACAGACGCATCTGGGGACTTATGCTTCTGCCCGACAGTAGAATATGTGTAAGGATAGGTTGATAATAGCACCCTGAATATTGATTATTGCCAGAAGCGCCTAAAGGGGTAATCCCTAGGGAGCACTTTTCATCTTTTAACAGATGTATCTTTTCGCTTGGACTCACTGGGGACCTGTGATGGATAACGGTGTTATTCTAGTTGCTTTTCTCGGCCGCTATTTTCTTGCTGTTGTTATTCTTGGGAGATTACGGTGTGTTCTGTTGACGCCACTCTAATGGCCAGATGTGAATCGCTAGGTGTGGTAGAAGTAACAGCCAGGCAGTTCGCTGGCCTAATGGGTGGGCCCTGGGGGAGGGAATTTTCGAGAATGGGTGGTATCGCAATGCTGCGGACTGGATGAAAGGTGGTGATGGTTCGATCTACTTGAAATCAATAGCTAGATGGCTGTGCCAGCGATGATGATATAGATTCATCTAAGCCAACCAACACCAGCAGAGGTTTACAGGGTAAAACTGGTGATGAAACAGGAACCTCAATGCACGGCTGCGGTTCTGACGATGAGATTTGGGGACCCAAGACAGTTGCTGACATTTTGGTGTTACTTAACGATCTAGCAACTTCCTTCCGCAAAGGTGTTCTGTCAGCGGTCGTTTTGATGGTCTTGAACGAAGTATTACTCGCCACGACCCGCAGCTTACTGATGGGTTCTGTTGCCACATATTCATCCAAGAATTGGAAAAGTGGGGGGTAGCTGCTGCTTTGTGTCCGCTTACGTAGCCTGGTGCAATGAAACCAGTAGTGTGCCATATTTAAAGCACTGAGGATAGTATTCTTAACTGTTGGCGGGGGTAAGCGGTCCGGAATATTGGGAACAACCGCCTTTTTAGAATTCTTCATGCCCAGATGTATTTTTGTTTCAAGTGCATCAATAAAGTTTCCAGCTGCCATCAGACTTCCAGTCTCAGGCGTATTCTAGTTCCCAGGTTTCGAAGGTGAATGACTAACTTCAGATGGGGATTATTAATTATTATTAATATTATAATGTTGGTTTATTTCGAAGACCCCTGAAGCATGTCAGGTGCACGGTCAAGTTTTTACAAGTGATAGAATGGACAGACATAATTCATGAAAACGTAGAAATTTGTCTCAAGGCATAACAATACATTCCAGTTCCCGGACTCTGAAGATGAATGACCAACTTTAAATGGCGATTAGCACCCGATGTCGCATGAACCATCTCATTGTCAAAGTATATTTTTGCATTCTTGCATGTATGTAATAATAATGGTATATTTCACCACCATGATCAAGACTCAGGCGCAAGAACCTAATCATGGTGCACAACGTCACCCAAAACGAGGAACTATACACGAATTTTAAGAATGTGAGCCAAGAATGTCGGGAAAACAAAACAGCTAGGAATAGTTTGAATGAATCACACAGGTCATGATTTGCTCGGCAAACATGAGTCGGTTTTGAGTCCGAGTTGGGCAATAGAGGCCTGCTGGGATACCGGAAATATCGTGAATACTTAGTGTCAAGGATGCATTATAAACCAAAATGAGACAAGCCTTAGATAACGGAGGCTTATTAGGCTTCCATGAACAGAATGAGTTCCGAACGAGGAGAAATGAAACGAAACTACGCAAGCTCCCTCAGGAATTTTGACGAATATGAAAAGAACAGCTATCCGTGAAGGCGACGTAAACCCGGAATGACGAATTACCCAGCGTTTGATAAGCGGAGTAAGTTATGAAACAGAGAGGCATGAAACAAAACGTGTGAAAGTGCGCTCGGGAACGTTGGTGAATGTGGAATAAATAGCAATCCACAGTAAGGCGAGTTTTTATATCAGGATCAATAGCCTGTATCACTCGGAAAAAGGAGGCGCATCCTGAGGGCCCTGGAATAGTGAAGGACCAATATCAGGCCGGACCCCGCTCGAAAGAAAAATGGAATCATAAAACAGATACCAGAGTGGAAATCCTGCGCATAGGCTCGGTCAATGTTGTTGTCATACTGGCAAAAATATATTGAATTATCGATTCTCAGTGTTATTCCGAGTCATTATTAGGAACTGCGGATGAAGAGGATAAGCGGCCTCGCTTTCGAACGGCTTTTCGGAATTATATCAGTAACCTTCCTGCTTTGCTTATTCTAGCTCTGATATTGGGTCATTCCACGCAAGGCCGAGGTATAGAGAGGAGAGACCTTCACTGGTGACGTGCATCATCCCGTGGGTATAGTTCATCTGGCGGGTTGAAGGAAGTGTCAAGCAATCAGCCGGGTGTGGCGAGGTTTACCGGATGAAACTGGTGGCTGTTATTGGTGGATGTCGCAGAAGGTTGAGCGTGAACTGTTATATGTTTAGGCTCCAACAGTGATATCAGTAGGAGAGGCGTTGTGATAAAAGACGCCAAAGAATCTACTGGCAGGCATTTGGGGGCGGTTCGGATCGCGTGGCTCGATTGCAATCCCAATTCCATTTAAGTCTATGTCGGTACGGGTCACAGTGTAGAGCTCGGTCATCGGAAGCGGAGCCCGAGAGAACGGAAGACGATGAACGCGAAATAAATGGGGTTTGTAGTCTGAAGCTGGTTCCAGCTATGGGTTATGATAATAAATGGTGACAATTATTAATGAACTGGTTGGGTTTATGTGAACCCTCAGTGGCACATATTCCACATTCAAGAGCTTAAGTAACATAGGCTAGCAGGGGACTGAGCAGTACTGTTACTGGGTAGCAAGGTAGCGTAAACCGTGTATCCCACTGTGTCTCGATTTCAAAGGATAATTATTTTGCTCGCCATTCGAACTAGCAATCGCTTACGCCTTTTGCTTGCATAGAAGGCAGGCCAGCACCGAGGAGGTAGGATATCCCACCTATATGGTTTCGAAAGAACAGTATGTGAGTGAATGTGACTGCTACCCTGCTAGCATAATATTAATAATAGTGGTATATTTTTCGGCTATGGTCGCGACGCGTGCGCAGCCGCATGGTCATGGTGTACAGCGTTACACAGTAAAGTGAAATATTCACCAACTTCATGTATAACAATCAAAAGTGCCAGCGGTAGAAAAATATAGACAGCGACAGTTTACATGGATCACTCTAATAATGGTTTCCGCGCCAACTTTGAACCGGTTTCGATTTCGCGCTGGGCGGTGGCGCACCGAGGGGATACTGAATAGGTCGTTCATTCGTACTGCTAAAGGTTCATTATCAACGAAAATGATGCAAGCCATGAAAAATGGCGGTTTACCGGGTATCTGTGAACAGCGAAGTTTTACATAGGAAGAAAAAGGTTATATGGAAGTACACTCGAGGAAATTGATGCATGCCAAGAGAATGGCAAACCATGAAGCTGATGCAAACCCTGAATGTCGGTTCTACCGGGGTGCAATAAAAGGAATGAGTTATGAAACAAGGAGACATGAAACCAGTTTTACGAATGTACATTTTTGAACTTTGGTGAGTGTGGAAGGAACAAAGGTCTATATGAGGGTGAGTTAAATTTCACGATCAGTAACCTATACCATTCAGAAATGCCCAGGTACAACTGCAGGGTCCTGGAAAAGTGCAGGATCACTTTCCAGCCGGACACGAATCGAGGGAAAAGCGGACTGTTGCAACAGATACTAAAGTGGAAAATCTCCGCATTGACTTGAGCATTATTATGCTGTTTCACTGACAAATATATACATGTACATTGACGGACTGAGCCTCAGTGTAATTCGGCGTCATTACTGGTGATGTACTACCTTCTCTGGGTATGAGTCGTCTGGCGGGATGAAGGATATGTGTTGGTCAATCAGTCGAGTGTAGCGAGATATGGCGGATATAAATGACGACTAGTACATTAGCAGGTTGCACCTGAACTGCCACTTGTGTTGGCTGTATTGTTAATATCCGCCGGAGAGGTTTTGTGTTAGAAAAACCTAATAAATACTGTAGGCAGTTGGGGGTATTTTCTGCCGCGTGGCTTGATTGCAGTCCCAGATACTATGAGAGGTACACTTGGGTTCCCGTCGGTACGAGTCAAAGTGGCATCTTTAATTATCCAGTTTGGCGACTGAGATAGTGGGAGGCGACGAACCTGAAATAAATAAGGACTGCCGTCTTGACGTGGTTCCAGCTGTGGGTTAGGGTTACGTATGACAACAACAGTAATGAACTGGTTAGGTTTATGTGAATAAGGCAAGGATAAAGTTCCATTTATTCGGTCAGTGACACCTACTTCACGTCCTGGGTGGAGTAGGCTCGCCGGGGACTGAGCTATAAAGCTGCGGCCTAGCAGAGTTGCTTCCAACGGTTGGGCTTTTTTGTATGCTTTCTAAAGGATTATTGGTTCGCAAGTTGGTGTGGCAGTGTTGGGATACTAAGAAAAACCTAGAGCTTTACGGTTAAGAGGATCTAGAATTGGTAACCCTCGGCCTAGTTTGCTATATCTGTTACCTTCCCCTCCGGTATGGTGGTTATCTTATATTGAAAAAGTTCTGAGGAAAAGTGAATTAAGACTGTAGAAGAAACTGCTAGGGCATCGGTAGTGATGCATTGGAGAGAATTGCTATTGTGCAGAGAAACGTAAGAGTAAGTTCGCCTGCCTTCCCACTCGATGGTGCCGGTATGCTGAGATTAAACTTGAACGTGAGCAAGGAAATCTCATGAAGTGGTGATTGAATGAATATGTTCTCTTTTTGAAACGGATGAAAGTTATTTATTTGGGAATGGGAAATAAGAACTGTTCTCCGTGTCCATTTTTTGTGGACTTAAATGGGGCAGGTGTTGGTTATCTGTTGCCTCGATATGCCATCCATGCCTATGGGCTTAAAATTCAGGTTACTCTAGTGATTGTAGTTGGCAGGAGGCAGAAAGAAGTACTAGGAACCCAGATAGAAGTTTGTAAAACTGGCCTCAGGGATATTTGAAGCTTGCAGCCGTGGGGTATTCACGGGTTTGGTGCCTCTGGCTGGTATCGGATGTTGGTTGTTCATAGTTAAGGTTGTAAATCTAAGCGTGGCTTGGATGTTAGGATATCGGGAAGGCCGCGTTTTAACAAATATGATGGAGGATAGAAGGGTATGAAAGGAAAAGGTGTCCGATTTTCACTGCGTTCTATTCTCTCTTCTTTTCTTTTTTGGGCTTCACTGAGGCTGGTGTTATTCGTCGGGTACGTCGAAATTCTGTCCGGATCAAGGGGTTCAAAGTCGAGGCTGTGGTAACGGCTGTATCTGACATCGACATGCACAATACGTGTGCTTAGGGGGGGTATGGGGTGGTCAAAACTGAGAGTGGGAGGTGGATAAGAGTAAGCGCAGAGCCCAGTGCGCTGTCACCCCAGTCAGTAAAGACCAGTCCAGCAAACAAAGGCTATGCGGGTTTCCCCTTTCGCAGGATTAGGTCTGTGCTGATGAGATCCGTATGCACAAATGAGGGTTGTCTTTTTCCTTCACAGCCCGATATCAGTGGTATTTGGAGATCGAATCTACCCCACCAGGTCCTTTTTGTTTTCCACCTTTCTTTTTTAGTCCTTCGTTTCCTAACAGAGGTGAGGTTGAGCCCATATAGGAACTTTCTATAGCCCCTCTGCCCGTTCGTAGTTTAGTGAGTATTTTTTTCTCGCAACTACCGGGGGTGGTCTGCATTCCCCATATTCGGACGACGCTATGGTGCGGGTGCCGTTGACATCAGGGATTTTGCTATCATGGGCTGGAAAAATGCAGAGTAGGACTGGGCAGACACACGGAGTAGAACAACGAATGTCGTAAAGCACAGACCACATACGTGTATCATTCTTATACAACGCCAGGCCATGCCTAAGATCATCAGAGAACATTTCGGGCTAGCTGGTGTAGATGAGTCTAGCTCTGCTGATGGGATGTATCATGATATATAAGAAGGGAGATGATAATAGTCGGTGGATGATAGATACAGAGGTGAGGGGAGAGGACAGGCCAACACGTAGATGTTAGAGGGCGGCATTTAGGATTAGAGGTTCTAAAATGAGATAATTAAGGAAAGCGAAACAAGGCCAGACATAAAATCCAAGGCCGGTGGCTGTATCCAAAATTAAAGGAAAAGGAGTGAAAAGATCAAGTAAGGTGGCGGATGGCGGGACTCAGTGTCCCTGGGTTCAAAGCCGCAAGTTAATTCGCTGGAGAGACATCTAAGGCTACGAAACTTAGAGTGGTTGGCAGTAGAATAGGAATATCGTCTAGAATTAGGAGAACGGGCGAGCACCAAACTAGGTGTAGTTACAAAAGGCAAAAAACCGAGGCTACTGTTATATAGATTATGTGCTGTATAAAGCAAAGGAAATAAACGATCTGGGTTTTGTCTTTGGGTGAGTGACGAAAGTTTTAGGGCCATAAATCTAGTAAGCGAACCCGTTTTCGCAGGCCAGCTCTTTGGCTACACTATGGTCAGTAAGAAGGATCACACTGGGAACAGTCAAAAAGTGATTCAGCGGGCCTTTGAACTGAGAGATGGAAAGACTCCCGTGGATGCTCCTCGCGAGTTTATTCCACAACTTTGAGTATTTTGTGAGGAGAAAGTTAGATTTCAAAGCTTATCTTGACCTAGGAATACGGCGGTGCAGTGACCTATGGCGTGTGACATAATTGGTGGTGAGAGTGAAACGAATTTGTTCAGTACACGAGAAGGCCATAGGGTCAAGAGTGAGCGGGACGCGTCGATTCTTGTAACAAGGATTAGAGGAGATTCCTACCAATTTTTCAGTGAACTAGCGCTGCATGGACTCCAGAGAAACGCGATCAGATCTCGTCATGATGGTGAAGATAACGGGACAGTATTCAAGGAGACGCCTGAAGTGAGACTTGTAAGTAAGAGGTTTGCAATCGTTTGGCCGAAAAGTTCTGGGGATGAGACCAGCTGTTCTTCTCACTTTGGCAATCTGGAGTGGAACTTACTCAGCAAACCTAAAGCTACAAAAGTAATAAAGAACAAGGTCTCAAGCTAAAGGGACGTACAAAATGGGTGGGTCGTGGAAATGCAAGGGTCCGGGTGCCATTTTGCACCTGAAGGTTGTTTGGCAGCTTTTACAGGTTGAAGAGTTCAGGCCCCGTGAAGTGCACCAGTTCTCGAGCAGCTTTAGGTCACTTTAAATTTCATCCAGCATTGTGTTGGGGTTCTAAATAGGAAGCTCGTAGACAACCCTGATATCATCGGCAAAAATGCATGGGGTACCATGGTGTGAGATAGGAAATATACCATTCATGTAAATGACAAGGAGCAAGGGACCGTATACAGCGCCTTATATAACCCCACTGGTTACTGGAGCAAGTTGTGAGAAACACCCATCCATGCAAACCGCCTGTGAGCGGTTTGATAGGTATTATGTTAGCCACAACAAAGGAGAACCGGAAAAGCCGTGAGCTTCGAGTATGGTAAGTAATAAACAGCGAGGGACGCTGTCAAAAGCCTTCATCATTTCAAGGTATATGATGATGATAGACTTACTGTTGTCGGCCGTTACGATGCATGATCTTGCCTTGTGCATGTGTATTGACCACGGTCAAGAAATATACTATATATATATATATATATATATATATATATATATATATATATGGAATAATATATACAGGGAAATACCAACATGCCAGAGTTGAAAGAAACTGTAAAAGGGCCATTCAGCTATCTTTATGAATGGTGAAGCACCATGATCCATAGCGAAACCTGGCAGCGGAACCTACCAGTAGCGAATAAAAGAAACCGGCATGACATAGCCTGGTCACAGGTGCTTTCAATAAGACAAAACGTGCTGTTTACGTGACGCAGATTTGTCATTAAATGTTGCTGTATTCACGAACTTCTGTGAAGGCTTTTTAAGTGCGCGTCAAAAGTCATTTTAGTACAACATTCACCCAGCCTTTGTCCAGTGAGGAACTGGTCATTGGTAGGGACAGCTCGTTGGTGGCAACTGATTTTCAGTCAGAAAAACCGTTCATACGCGAATCTAGAGCATGAAAAGAATGATAAATGAGTCGGGTGCTGGATATACTGCGCGTCGGGGGTGTTTCCCATCCCATCCCTTAAAAATAGGACGAAGATTAGGGGCGTTGAAGTCTCCTTCCGCTCAAGTGGGCGCCAATACTCGCCCGGAAGCACCTAGTCGAAATTTATTGATGAGCATATCATGGATATTCTGACAGCCAGGGCTGCGGTGACAGCCCACAACAGCAAGTGCCGATACCACATGGTGCTGGAAGCTTACTGACGATGCAGGGTAGAACCACAGACAAACTTGCTAAGGCATTAGCCGGGGGTCCAAAATAACAGAGAGCCACACTTGGCTTTCGGGTAAGTGCACCAGTGGCGATAGGCAGGTTACTGAAGTTGTCGGAAATAGGGGTCTTTGAGGACCTCCTGGAACTTTAGGAATGGAGGTGGTGATTAGGGTTGGAGAATGATGCGACCCTCACGACTTAAAGGTCATGAGTACCCCCACCCCCCGGAGCAGATGGTGTAACGAATGTTTGAGCAATGCGTAGCCAAATTCGCAACGGATCCCGAAATCAAAAGACGATTATTCGTGATATTCTACGATACTAGATTATTACATGAACAATGACATAAAAAATATACAAACCTCAATAATACGATCACAAGGACTCAACAGCGAGAAACCGAATAGCAGCGTGTGAGCAAAGATCACGTGCGTCACGCAGGTCCTGAACAAGGATGTGCCAAACTAGCGCTCTGGGCGCGAACAAACAACAATTGGTTCAGAAAAACAACCAGTTCGTAAAGACAAGTCAATAGTGTAGGCAAATGAGTGATGTTAGGAAAAACACTGAATCGCGAGAGGAAAAGGGGATTTTCCGCGAACGGCTGTTACACCGCCCACCAAAATCCTCCTGTATCCTCAGCAGAGTCAAAGGTTTGGTATAAAGGTACTGATTCTTTCTACCTTTCTAGGCCCTGCCGTCAGTGCGCGCGCCTAATGCTCGTCGTCAACGTTCTACTACTGGTCGCGCCTAACCCATTGGCTACATAGACGTGAGGCTAGTCTACATCTTCCACAATACCAAATGACCGATGGCGGGCGTGAAGGGTCACATTGATGCTGTCCTCGTAAGGTGCCGTCCTGTCCTGGATGTATGTGCTTGAGTGTGTGTGTGTGTGAGTGTGTGCGTGTGCCGGGTGTACAATGAAATCACAGGTATGACTACACATCAAAGGAGGACTTTCTGCAATGTCAACAAAAGACCGCGTGGCAAGGAAACGAGTAAAATGTAGCATGTGTGTGTGACCTAAGCTCCACTACCTCCTCATATGCAACGGGCATTCGGTAACGTCAACAAAAAGCAAAACAACGAACACTGTCACATGTTTGATGGGGTTACGGGATGTAGAGTGCGCCGTGCATGTGTGTATGTATCGAGATGTACAATGGGATCGCATTCATCACCACATATCGAAAAGAACCTTCTGCAATGTCAACGAAAGACCGCGAGCACTGTAACGTGTTTGACGGAGACCGTGTGGTATATATGGTGTTTCTTGATCCACCTCGATGACTAGTGTGAAGAAGGTCTACTGGGTCTCGGGGTAATCAGCTCCGTCTTCGCTCTCGAATAGGTTAATACTGCGTATGTCACGAATGAGCACTCCGTTAGCTGTCTTCACCTTCACCGTTCTTATCATTCCGTCAGTGCTTTTGATGGTTTCCGTAACTACTCCCAAAGACCAAGCGCTGAAATGTGCGCGTTCGTCGGCAATCATAACCACATCCCCAACTTTGAATGGTCTTCTTTTGGCCGGCCACTTCTGTCGAGTCTGCAAAGCCGGTAGGTACTCCAGCAGCCATCGCCTCCAGAAGACCTTGGCCAGATAGTTGGCTTGCTTCCATCCGTGGAGGTAGCTCCCGCGAAGGTTTACCGGCCCTTGGAAACCCTCGTTCGACCTTAATGTCAATAAGTCGTTCGAGGTGAGAGCCAGGTGGGTGGGGTCGCCGTTCAATACTGGAATCAGGGGGGTTGTTCAGAATTCTCTCCACCTCAGTCATGACGGTGTTCAGCGTCTCGTCATCGGGCGGCTGCTGCTCCACGATTGACAACAATATCCGTCTGGCGGACCGAATAATGCGTTCCCATAAGCCGCCTCGGTGGCTGGCCTGTGGGGGGTTGAAATGACATCGTATGCCGTAGGCCACGAGTCGATCCTGCAGTTCATCCCTGCTTATGTTCTTGTGTCAACGCTGCCATTCCCGGTGAGCGCCCACAAAGTTCCACCCATTTTCGGAGTATATATCTGCCGGTACGCCTCTTCGGTTTATAAAGCGCTGCAAGGCCCGTAGAAACGAATCGGTCGTCATCGAATGTGCGACTTCTGGGTGTACCACTAGTGACTTCAGGCATTTCATGATACACTCATATTGTTTTTCTAATCTTTTCCCGCACTTGATCCACAAGGGCCCGAAATAGTCCAACCCGGTGTCACTGAACGGCCACCAGCCCGCAGTCACCCTGCATTCCGGTAGAGGGGCCACGAGTTGTTTGCCCGCTGTGGCATTACGTCTCCTACATTGCACGCAACGTCGGATTACGCATTTTACAGTCGCTGGTCCTCTCAGCAACCAAAGGCGCTTTCGGATGACGCTCGTCACGTGACTTTCCCTGGCATGTCCCTCTACGGTATGGACGTGTTGAATCATCAGCTCTGCTGCAGGTTGTCTCGCAGGCAGCAGTATAGGATACCTTGTGTCGAAACTCAGGTGGGCTTGGTCAGCCTACCATCCACCCGCAGCAGTCCGTCGATGAGTTTGGGGTTTAAAAGCTTCAGCTCGCCTCCTGGAGATGGTATATCTTTATTGGTCGGTCCCATATCTTCCGCCCTCTCGAGTTCTCAGGCGAAAGCCTTTCGTTGTATCTTTCGTAAAGTATCGTATTCTGCAGCTTGTAGCTCATCAGGACTTATCGGGCAGACTCGCACTCGGCCTGAAGGACGTAGCCGTATCATGACCAATAAATTTCTCTTGAAAGTGGCTAATCAAACAAACGCACGAAGTGTCTCCATTCAGGAGTCAAAACTTGACCAATGGCGATAGAATGGAATTCGCTTCGACGACGTTGGCCACCATCACGACGCCTTTGATCTCCAGTTCCACTTCCGTAGGGGGTTTTAATTCGAACACGGGCCAGTCCTGTTTGGGCAATTGCAAGACGTTTGGCCCTCTCGTCCACGTGTCCAGTTGCCTGAAGTTGTTCGCACCTCGGGAGCACAGGTCGGCCGGATTATCGCCAGACCTGACGTGATCCCACTGGTTCGTGGCTGATTCATCGTGGATAATTGTGAGCCGGTTAGCAACGAATGTACTAAACCGGCTCCGGACGTTGTTGATATAGTAAAGTACTATCGTTGAATCCGTCCAGAAGCTCACCGACCAAGTGTAGAGATCGAAACATCTCTTCACAGCTTGCACTACCCTGACTGCCAACACGGCTGTGCTCAGTTCAAGGCGTGGGATCGAGGCCGACTTCAGTGGAGCAACGCGGGCTTTAGCGAACAGGATCCTCGTAGTATATTTTCCATCCCCTGTGCACCATCGTCCGTACACCACGGCCCCATAACCGACTTCGGATGCTTCGGAAAGGGCATATAGTTCTCCAGTCCGCGTCGTATGGCCAGGAGTCAAACATCGTGGGATCCTTATGTCCCCTAATTTCTTCAAGGTTTTCAAAATGTCTTCCAGTTCAACCGGCCCTCTCGGTCCAGTGACTAGTACCAATCAACGTTCTTACAGCACAGCCGCTGCAGCAAGATCTTTCCGGGTAGCAGCCGAGGTGAGACGAAACCGAGCGGGTCGAACAAACTTGAGACAGCAGATAGTATGCCACGAAGGAGTTATTGGCCGCTCGGGAACATTTAGCTCGAAAACAAAGTCGTCCGTTTTCGCGTCCCATTGTATTCCTAAGGTGCGCTTTATAGGAAGTGGCGAGCCGTCCAGATCTCTTACCCTTTCGGCCTTTTCGTGATACGGGATGACCTTCAGCAATTCTGAAGCGTTCGACATCCATTCAGTTAGATGGAAGCCGCTCTCTTTCAGCAACCTCGGCAGACCCCTGAACTGCTCTAGGGCTGGTTCCATATCATCGAATGACCGAAGAGAGTTGTCGACGTAGAAATTACTGCTGGAGCTATCTACCACCGACCGATGGACCAAATCTCCATGTTTGTTCGCAGCTTCCCGAAGGGCGCAGTTCGCACAGAACGGTGACGATATGGCTCCGAAGGGGTGGAGGGTCATCCTATAATTTACCACTGCTTTGTCGCAGTCGTTGGCTTCCCACCACAGGAAACGCAAAGCATCTCGTTCTCCTACCGGAATCTTCACCTGATGAAACATTTCCCTAATGTCAGCAGACAAAGCCACTCTACCCACTTTGGAACAGCACAATACTTCAATTAGTGGTGTGGTCCAGTCAGGTCCTTGTAGTAGGCAATCCTTTAACGACTTGTCCTAAAACTTGGCTGCACAGTGGAAAACCACCCACAGTTTTTTCTGATTTCGGGTTGATAGCCGGGTGGTGAGGCAGATACCAGATACCCCTTTTGCCGTCGGTGTTGGCAGGCACCTTTTCAACGTAACCGAGGGCTTCGTTTCGCTTCATCAAGTCCACGTATCGTTCCCACACATTCTGGTCCCGAATGAAGCGTTCTTTTAGTCGAAGTAATCGTTGGAGAACATAACCTCTGTTGTCGGCCCACGGGTCGACCGATGTGCGCCATGGGAGGGGAACCTCAAACTGTTTTGAGGCCTATAGTGCCTTGCCGCACTGTTTGTAAAGCTAAGTGATCAACTTGAGACAACGTTGGTCTTTCCTCTCCGATGTCATGGAACTCCTTTTCATACAGCCGCTGCAGGTGATACCCTATGCGGTCCGTTTTGGCGGATAAGTAATTCATGGAACCAAGTCCCCCTACTGGACCGTATAACATCCATCCCAGAGCAGTGCGTACGGCATAAGATGCCTGGCGGTCGCCCACTCTCTGGTCAAGCACCCAGTGCGTCTTTGGTATTGGCAGCCGATGAAGAGATCCACTTCATTGTCTTCCCAGTCTACAACGGTTACATTCTGCAGGTGGGGCCACCTAGTCAAGGTGGCGTTGACCAACCCTGGTGCTCGCATGGGGAGATCCGCTAACGTGAATGCCTCCGTTGGTTCAATTTCCTCGTTAGTGTCTAGAGAGATGAGTTGCAGCCTCAACCTACCGGCGGTCATTACCTGTGTTCCGCCCAAAGTGCTCACTTCCAACGACGTCGCACATTCAGCCAGTTGGTGTTCGTCGGCAAACCGCTCTTTCACTAGAGTAGTGTCGGATCCACTATCGACGAAAGTCAACGCTTTGACCACCCCAGTCGGGGTCTCTACTCCCACGGCCGCTACGCCTAAACGCACCGGTTTACTGGCAGATCGTGACGTTGAACAAATAACGCAGGGTTTGGTGATTGCCCCGGATATGGTTACTCTCGCCTGATGCAGCAGCCGACGGTGTCTGCCCGTGCAGCCCTCGTAACCACATCGGTTCCTTCTCCTACAGGCTGCTGCCCGGTGCGTGGTGTTAAGACAGATAAAACTTGCTCCTGCAATCCTCGCGATTCCTCACCGTTCGTCTATTGTGGCGTTGCCGAACTTGGGGCATTCTCGTAGGCAATGGCTTGTACCACAGGATCTGCAATTGGGTTGCGCCGTACTATCGCGTGAAATGACATGTATATTGGCCAAAGGCTGGTATTTTGGGTGTTCCCGTGCAGGGGTTTGAGCTTGGCTAGTACTGGGCTTGTTTGCTTGGTTTCTGTCCCGGATGAGTCGGCCAGTTTTGCATCTTAATCACCAGGTCGGCCAGTGTGTAGACATAGCCCTTGGTTCTCTTTGCCTCTACCATCACGCCTTCTATTAGGTTACGGGCTACTTTGAAAGGTTGGCCAAACAAGTCCCTTAGAATCTTCCTTGCCCTTGTGTAGCCTTGTTCTGGGTCGATCATGGTGCACCCGTCGATAGCTTCTCTTGCTCGGCCTTGGCAGCAATGAGTAAGGTAGAGAAGCCTTTGCCCAGGGTCGGTTACCTTATTTTCAACGAACGTCTTGAACTGCTTGACAAAATTGCAGTATTTTTCAGCTCGCCCGTCAAAAACCGTTAGTTCCACTCTTGTCAGATCGATCGATGGTGGTTTGTAGTCGGCGACCGGCGCGGGGTTCCCTAACTCATTGCACCCTGATCTATCGGAAGCATCGAAGTCGCCGGTCTCATGCTCTCGCTCTTTCTGTGTACACTTCCTCTCTGCTTCCTGCGCCTGTAGTCTAGCCGATAGTAACTATTGTTCTAGGTCTAGTATTCTCAGCCTATATAAATCAACATCCTTACGATCAATATTGCTCTCATTAACACGTGAACTAGCACTGACAGGACTAGGCGATCTAGCATTAACTAAAGAATCAAATGTACCCGAAACCCCCCCCAGAGACTTGCCGTGTTACTTCCTGTCCGGATTCCAATGTTTTCGATCCTTTTCTTGGCATTTTGCGTGTTTTTCCTCGTTCCAAATTGATCTATTGAGTAGTGTAACGAACGTTTGAGCAATGCGTAGCCAAATTCGCAACGGATCCCGAAATCAAAAGACGATTATTCGTGATATTCTACGATACTAGATTATTACATGAACAATGACATAAAAAATATACAAACCTCAATAATACGATCACAAGGACTCAACAGCGAGAAACCGAATAGCAGCGTGTGAGCAAGGATCACGTGCGTCACGCAGGTCCTGAACAAGGATGTGCCAAACTAGCGCTCTGGGCGCGAACAAACAACAATTGGTTCAGAAAAACAACCAGTTCGTAAAGACAAGTCAATAGTGTAGGCAAATGAGTGATGTTAGGAAAAACACTGAATCGCGAGAGGAAAAGGGGATTTTCCACGACGGGCTGTTACAGATGGGTAGATCTCATATGTCTCAGACATCCTGCAGTCTCTACGTTCCCGGTGTTAAACTCCGTAGCAAAACCTGCCACCATCTCGGGAGCTATCCTCAAGACCAACAAGGGTTTGGAAACACAAGGGATTTCCATCCTTTGGAGCGAATGCGGTGGTGCTATACGCCATCCCATGTAGCCTAAGGGAAATGTGGAAGTAACTCTCCAAAGTCTCCCGGGAGCTCATCGCGACGCAGGTCGCCCCTACTGAAACGGCTTCCCGGGAAGATTATTTATTAAGTTTACTGACCGGCGACTTTACCGTCTGTGGACGGGATAGTAAAAACGATTGCCTTGAAGGAGGGGTGGTCATCCCTCTTAGGTTAGGTACAAGCCACCTTGAGTCTCAGGCCAAGATACCTAGTCGAGGTGTCCTTTTGTGGGCCGGTACCATCTTCCTTCCAGGACCGAGAGTGGACTTTATTTGCGTTTGCAGGACACTTACCGCTGCGAGGATCTTTGTCTGCCGATGGCCCTGGCTGAATTTATTAAGGACGCACTTAAAACCCTCATACAGGATGACCTTAACCTTCAGCACCTTGACTGGAGGTAGAAGTCTGCATGCCGGGATCGCAAGAGAAGGGCTATTTGGGGTAGATGACTGCCTGCATTGAACCAACGTAGTATGGAAGATGCCAGATATAGGGCTGGATGCCCTTCATCCTCGCTTTACCTCCGAATAACGAGTCTTGCAAACGACGTATCCGAACCACAATGCTGTACGTCTTTGGGAAAAAGTGATAACGTCTGCCCTACGTTCAACCTGTGCATGCAGCAGCCCAAGAAAGCCCAGAGACTAGTTAGGAACTTAGGTGGTATGAACAAACAAGCTTCGCACTGAGGCGGCTGAGCTAACCTGTGGCACGGTGGAGGAGGCTACTATCAAGGGACGCCGGAATGTTATAAGTGGAGCAATAAGTGCCCTCTAGAGCGAGTTTCCATCCTTGGAACGAAGGGGTGAGGAGGGTAAACCAATTTGGTGGAAAGCCGCAATGTCCAAGGCCCTCAAAAGTGGAAACCGCAGTCAGAACCAGTACGAAGCTTCTGGCAGTCAGCTAGACTGTACCTGTTATACAAGGCTTAGAAACGAAATGATGCGCCTTCCGCAAACTGCCAGGCAAGAGGTTGAGCTTGTAGGTACCTGTACATTTCCGACTTTTTCCATGATTTTCAACGTCCCTTGGTGCGACACGCCCTTGTTGTACCGACGTTTTAATGTAAAACCCACACACCTTTTGGTCCTCAACACCGCGCAACACAAAAAGGCTGTAAATAAATTCCTCATTCTGGCACGGTCTCATCTTCTGGTTTGGAGTGTCTTGGAGTTATATCGGTCGGAACTAATTGAGTGAAACAAAACATTTTAGAAGCTTCAACGGAGTCTCTTGGCACTTCGCTCGATACCATCCTGTTCTGTTCAACGGATGGCTGTCAGACCGAACTGAACGGAAGACATTGGCGGATATTGACTCTTCGGCACTCATTTCCTGATCACAAGGACACTGAACGACTGTGAGTCTGAGTCACACCTTTTGTTTCATTTTAATTCCTAATGTACATACCCTTTTGGCCTTTTTATCACCGTACGCTCCTCCGCCCATCTTAGTTTGCTAGTGTCGTCTTAGATATTGTTGACAATAATTTAGTGTACCACATAGACAAAGTAGTACGCTACAAGCTTCATTTAACCAAAAGCCTGAAAAACGGCCAAAGAAGTCCTACAGGTAGGTCTAGCAGAAGGGCTCGGCAAAAGATGGGAAAGGTACTCTCTCCAGTGCAGAACGCGGTACGGCCACTGATGACCAGGGCAAAGAAGACGCCGTGGGTGAATATTTTGGTGGTGTGTACAGGGTGGATAGGGGGGCTCCGGTCGACATGAGACCGGTAAGTCCTCCACCGGAGCTAAATGAACTAAACCTTTCAGGGAGAACGGTGGGTAAGTATCTACAGGCGGTAGATATCCGTAAGTCAGCTGGTCCAGATGGCATTTATCCGGCTGGAGGATATCACAGCTCCATCGGTAAGCGAGCTGTACTGGTCCACTTTGGACTGAGTAAGCTGTCCCGGTGCTGGAAGACCACGAAGGTCGTGATGACATATGTGAGTTAGCCTAGTCTGTCTAGGGGTAGCTATAGGCTGGCAAGCCTAACCAGCATCCTATGTAAGTCAATTCTTGAAAGTCGAGCAACGCGTAGCCAAATCAAACGAATCCCAAAACCGGGACAAGATTGATTCGTGGTTTTTACGGTACTAAATTTGGATTCACGAAAGGTACAAATATATACAAACCTCATACATCCGGCCCAATAGACTTCACAGTAAAACCCAAAGGTTCAAAGCCCTGTAGCTCAAGCACGACATTTAGAAACGGTTCAAGGCCGAATTTGAATGTCCCACAGGGATAAACAAACGTGAAAAAGTGTAACGTATTGATAGGCCTTTCAAAGTAATGTCAAATATAGTCAAATTCACAAAGCATGTAGAACATTTTGGAAGGATTTCCACTATTTATTCTCCACATCTTATGCAAAGTGCTAGAAACGATCATCTGGGAGTACATCTGCAAGATACTACTATAGAATTCTTTGGAATGCCCGGCTCAGTATGGATTCCTGAAAAACAGCTCATGCTAAGCTATTCAGCCTCCTAGATGATGTCCTCCGAAGAGTGAATGAAGGTAGATTGACTGAGGTAAGTTATCTTGAGCCCAGCAAAGCATGACTCGGAACCATGGGCGCGCTCTAATTAAGCTGAGGTCATTTTTTAAGAGTGGGCAGATAATAATAATGGTATATTTCTCGACCATGGTCGAGACGCACGCGCAAGCGCATGATCATGGTGCGTAACGTTGCTCAAAACAATGAACTATACAAGAATTTCAAGAAAGCTAGTCAAAATCGTCAGAAGCAAAGCAATATAGCTAGAGTTAGTTTTATTCGACCGAAATGATAATGGTTCGCGCGGCAGATACGGTTTGGTTTCGAATCCGGGTTGGTTGGTGGTGGCCCGTGGGAATGCAAAATATGTCGTGAAAATATAGCGCCAAGGATGCGTTATAAACCAAAATAGTGCAAGCTGTGGATTACGGAGGCCTATTGGGGTTCCATGAACGGAATAAGTTATGAACATGAACAGATAAGAAATGAATGGGAGTACACTCGTGAACTTTGGTGAATATGAAGAGGACGGCTCACTATGAAGACGACGATGGCCCGGAATGACGGATATTCCCGGTCTCAATAAGCGGAGTGCATCATGAAAAGGGGAGACAATAACAAATTGCGTGTAAGTGGACTAGAAAACGTTGATGAATGTGAAGGAAACAGCAATCCATATAAAAAGTGAGTTTAGGTTCAGGATCAATAACCCTATCATTCAGAAAAAAAGGAGCGCAACTTGAAGGCCTTGAATTGGTGAAGAATCAATTTCAAGCCGGGTGACGATCAAAAGAAAAATGAAATCTTGCAAAAGAAAACTGAGTGAAAAACCTCCGCGTAGGCTCGCGCCTTATTGTTCTGTTAAGCTGACAAAAGTATGTGGGCATATTTATTCTCAGTGATATTCGGCGTTATTATTGGGAACCTCGGATAAGGGGGATAAGTGGACTTGCTTTCGGATGGCGTATCGAAATAGAATGAGTAAAAAATTCCTGTGTTGCGTATTCTGGCTCTGTCATTGGATTGTTTCATATGAGACCAATGTGACGTGCAGCATCCCGTGGGTATAGATCATCAGGCGGGGTAAGGGACGTGTGAGTCAATCAGTAGACGGTAGCTTGCGAACTGTTATTTGTGAAGACTCCAGCGGTGACATCATTAGCAGAGGTGTTACGTCAGAAGACGCCTGTCAATCTACTGGTAAGCAGTAGGGAGTGTTTTAGGTCGTGCGGCTCGATTGCAATCCCGCTTGGTATAAAAGATTCCGTTTAGGTCTCTGTCAGTACGGGTCGAGGTGTGAACCTTGGTCACCGAAAGTGGAGCCCGAGAGAGTGGACGACGACAGACCTGAAATAAATGATGTTAGCAGTCTGGACGTGGATCCAGCTGAGTGATAATAATAAATGGCGATAGTTAATGATGAACTGGTTGGGTTTATATGAACGGTCGGTGGCACATTTCATATTCTGGTCTGGGTTTGAGTTCGAGAGTTAAAATAACGTAGGGTTGATAAGTACTACTTCAGGCTTGCAAGATAGCGTAAACCGGGGGGGCTGCTGCGTCTGCATTTCAAAGGATAAATGATTTGCACGCAATTAGAAGTTCTGAAGAGTAATTAAGTAAGAATGCAGAAAGAACCACTAGGGCATCGGTGGTGGTGCGTTAGAGAAAATTGTTATCATGCATAGAAACGTGGACGTATGTTGTTCTGTGCTCCTACTCGGTAGTGCCGGCCTACTGAGATCTAATTTGAATGTGAGCAGGGAAATCTCATGACTCGGTGGTTGCTTGAATATCGTATTTGTTATAAGAGTGAAGAGAGATAGTAAGTAGGGAATGGAAAAATATGAACAGTTCTCCGCGTTCATGTTTTGTAGACTCAAGTGAGGCAGGTGTTGGTCATTTGTTGCCTCCATATGTTATCCATGTCAGTGGGCTTAAAGTCCAGGCTGCGGTAGTGATTGTAGTTGGCAGGAGGCTGTGGTTACTGTTAGGTAGGGTTGTAAACCTAAACGTGGCTTGGATGCTAGGACATCGAGAAGGCCGCTTTCTGAGAAAGATGGTGGGGGCATGGATGGAAAAGGTGACCGGTTTCCATTATGTTTTTTCTCTATTTCTCCTTTTCCGGGCTTCACCGTGGCTGCCGTTATTCGTCAGGTACTTCTACACGCTGTCCAGGTCAATGGGTTGAAAGTCAGGGCTATGATAGCAATTGTATTTGACGTCAACATGCATGTTAGGTGCGCTTAGGGAGGGTATGGGGTGGTTGAAACTTAGAGCGGGGGTGGGTAAACGTATGTGGAGAGTCCAGTGCACTGTCACCCCAGTCTAGAATGGCTGACGGATATCCTTACAGGTAAAAGTGTTTAAGTTAAGTCAGGAGACCAGAACTCTAAACCAGAAAACGTCAACAGCAGAGTACCTCAGAGGTCTGTACTAAGCCCTTTGCTGTTTTCTCCACCTACAAATGATTTAGCCTCACTCCTTCAGTTGCCTAGATGCCTCGCAAATAAATGAAGTTGGTGAGGACCCAGGGAAGCTGAGGTGAGCAGAGGCAGTAGTCGCTTCTAAACCAGGCACACAAGTGAGACCTACCTCTCTTCGCCGGGAAAAGCCACCCGTTATCGCGAGCAACGATAAGCCTGACGGCTGTACACAACCAAGGCCCATTTACAACAGAGGCGGTAAACAAGGTTAAAGACCTCGTGACGCTAGTGACTTTCGACAATAAGTGGTCGGACCAGTGCGCAATAGACGCATAAAAGACATTCCACGAACTCTTAGGGTTTTCTTGTCGACAACCAAGGGCTTCCATGCCCGTGTATGTCTATAGTTGGACCCCCTTCAGAAAACTGCGTTCAGGCAAAGTCACCCTCCTACGAAAAGCCAGTCGACTTCCTGCAGGGGATACAGCATCCTGCAGCTCGCATCGTTGAGGGTCGGAGCGACGAAATGTACCAGCAGAGACGCTACTACCTCATGCTTTTATCAGGGGAGAGGAGGAGGCTACGAAAGGATCTCGTGGAGACTTTTGAAGCAATAGAAGGCCTTTCTGGTCCTAGACCGGGGTCCGTTCCATATGATGATAGACTGTGAATTAAGAGACCACGGGAAGAAGCCAGCAAAAGTTCGATCTAGGCTGATAGCTAGATCTCACTTCTTTAGCAATAGGGTGGTCAACTACTGAAATAGACCGCCAGAAAAGGTAATAGAACTGGGGACTGTTCAAGCTTACAAAGGGACCCTAGATCGTGAGTAGAATGGGGTCATTTCTGACGGTGAATTTTGAGCTTGTTACTAGAAAGACTGACGTGGTGTTTAACTATTGTACATCTCCATTTGCTACGTAATCGCTCAGTGAACGCTCACGACGTATATTGACTCTCGCATTCGGTGCGATGAAGTTTTACTTTTCCCATCTATTTTCAGCAGGGATTCGAAGAAATAACCTGCGTAGTACTGCGTGCCTGGTATAAACCAAACACACGAGAGCAGGAAAAAGCTACTTTTGGCATATCTTCAGAACACACGCGATAACTGATACCTATTTTGTTGAATTGTACAGCCCGCGGTAACTGCGACCATACAACTCACAATAACTGCTAAAGGTCAACGTTGAAAGTCTTGAAGTGTCAACCATAAGTGAATTCACGTTATTTTACTTTGAATGTGGAGGAAAACTTTAGTGCCAGAAAATGTGGCCCGCCGTATACGTGTATATATATATATATATATACATATATATATACGCAGCACGGCGGGAACTCTCTGGGCTCACACTGCAACAAACTGGATGCTTAGTGGCACAGGCTGCAACATACGTTTGAGCAATGCGTAGCCAAATTCACAACGGATCCCGAAATCAAAAGGCGACTATCCGTGATATTCTACGATACTAGATTATTGAATGAACAATGACACCAAACAGGTACAAACCCAAATTCTGAGACCACAAAGGCTCAACAAACGAGAAACCGAGTTGCAGCATGCGAGCGAGGAGCACGTGAGCCACGCAGGTCCAGAACAAGGATATGACAAAGTAGCCCTCTGGGCGCGAACAAACAACAATTGGTCCATAAAAACAAAGTGTCTGAAGACACGTCAATAGTGTAGGCAAGTGAGTGATGTTAAGAAAAAATGGGACTGCAACGGTTTTAGGGGGATTTTCCACGACCGGTCGTTACATCGCCCACCAAAATCCTCCCGAATCCCTAGCAGACTCAAAGGTTTGGTATAAAGATACTGATTATTCCTACCTACCTAGGCCCTGCTGTCAGATCGCGGGCCCAATGCTCGTCGTCAAAGTTCTGCTCATGGTAGCAACTAATCAGGTGGCCACACCGACGCGAGGCTATTCTACATCTTCCACGAGAACTGATTGATGACGGGCTTGAAGGGGAAACATAGATGCTGTCCTCGGTAGGGCCGTCCTGCCCTGGCTGTATGTGCTTGCGTGAGTGTGTGTGTGTGTATGATGTAATCGCCACATCTACCACAAATGCAAAAGACACTTCAGTAACGTCAACAAAAAAACAAGTGGCGGACACTAACGCATGTTTGATAGGAGCTACGGGGTATGGTGTGCATCAGATATGTGCGTGTGTGTCACGATGAACAATGGAACCGCATGTACCACCAAAATTTGGAAAAATCTTTTGTAACGTCGACGAAAGACTTTTGAGCACTGTAACCTGTTTGACGGAGACCAGGTGGTATAACGAGTACAACGTAGGTGAGTGTGGGTTGGGGTGTATGATGGTTCGATACGTCAGTGTGTCGTGAATGCTTCCATATATGGGGTTTCTTTACCCATCTCGAAGACGAACGCGAAATAGTCTACTGGGCCCCAGCTTTGTCAGCTTCTCCAAGTTCACTCCAGAGTAGGCTAACTTCGCGTATGTCGCGAATTAGCGCTCCTTTGGCTGTCTTCATCTTCACTGTTCTTGTCGTCCCGTCAGTGCTTTCGATAGTTCCCATAGCCACTCCCAAGGACCAGGTGCTTAAATGTGCGCGCTCGTCTGCGATCATCACCACATCCCCAACTTTGAATGGTCTTGTTTTGACCAGCCACTTCTGTCGAGTCTGCAGAGCCGGCAGATACTCCAGCAGCCAGCGCCCCCAGAAAACCTTGGCAAAATTATTCGCCTGCTTCCATCCGTGGGGGTAGCTCCCGCGAAGGTTTACCGGCCCTTGAAAACCCTCGTTCGACCCTGACGTCAATAGGTCGTTCGGGGTAAGCGCCAGATGGGCGGGGTCTTTGTTCATTACTGGAGCCAGGGGGCGGCTGTTTAGAGTTCTCTCTACCTCGGTCATGAGGGTGCTCAACGTTCCGTCGTCAGGTGACTGTTGCTCCATGGTCGATAGTAACATCCGCCTAGTGGACCGGATCAGGAGTTCCCATAGGCCGGCGCGATGACCGGCCTGCGGGGGATTGAAGTGCCGTCGTATACCACAGACCAAGGTTCGATCCTGTAGTTCGTCCCTGTTCAGGTTTTGTGGCAACCCTGCCGTTCCCGGTGAAAGCCCACAAAGTTCGACCTATTTTCGGAGTATATATCTGCCGGTACGCCTCTTCGGTTTATAAAGCGCTGCAAGGCCCGTAGAAACGAATCGGTCGTCATCGAATGTGCGACTTCTGGGTGTACCGCTAGTGACTTCAGGCATTTCATGATACACTCATATTGTTTTTCTAATCTTTTCCCGCACTTGATCCACAAGGGCCCGAAATAGTCCAACCCGGTGTCACTGAACGGCCACCAGCCCGCAGTCACCCTGCATTCCGGTAGAGGGGCCACGAGTTGTTTGCCCGCTGTGGCATTGCGTCTCCTACATTGCACGCAACGTCGGATTACGCATTTTACAGTCGCTGGTCCTCTCAGCAACCAAAGGCGCTTTCGGATGACGCTCGTCACGTGACTTTCCCTGGCATGTCCCTCTACGGTATTGACGTGTTGAATCATCAGCTCTGCTGCAGGTTGTCTCGCAGGCAGCAGTATAGGATACCTTGTGTCGAAACTCAGGTGGGCTTGGTCAGCCTACCATCCACCCGCAGCAGTCCGTCGATGAGTTTGGGGTTTAAAAGCTTCAGCTCGCCTCCTGGAGATGGTATATCTTTATTGGTCGGTCCCATATCTTCCGCCCTCTCGAGTTCTCAGGCGAAAGCCTTTCGTTGTATCTTTCGTAAAGTATCGTGTTCTGCCGCTTGTAGCTCATCAGGACATATCGGGCAGGCTCGCACTCGGCCTGAAGGACGTAGCCGTATCATGACCAATAAATTTCTCTTGAAAGTGGCTAATCAAACAAACGCACGAAGTGTCTCCATTCAGGAGTCAAAACTTGACCAATGGCGATAGAATGGAATTCGCTTCGACGACGTTGGCCACCATCACGACGCCTTTGATCTCCAGTTCCACTTCCGTAGGGGGTTTTAATTCGAACACGGGCCAGTCCTGTTTGGGCAATTGCAAGACGTTTGGCCCTCTCGTCCACGTGTCCAGTTGCCTGAAGTTGTTCGCACCTCGGGAGCACAGGTCGGCCGGATTATCGCCAGACCTGACGTGATCCCACTGGTTCGTGGCTGATTCATCGTGGATAATTGTGAGCCGGTTAGCAACGAATGTACTAAACCGGCTCCGGACGTTGTTGATATAGTAAAGTACTATCGTTGAATCCGTCCAGAAGCTCACCGACCAAGTGTAGAGATCGAAACATCTCTTCACAGCTTGCACTACCCTGACTGCCAACACGGCTGTGCTCAGTTCAAGGCGTGGGATCGAGGCCGACTTCAGTGGAGCAACGCGGGCTTTAGCGAACAGGATCCTCGTAGTTTATTTTCCATCCCCTGTGCACCATCGTCCGTTCACCACGGCCCCATAACCGGCTTCGGATGCATCGGAAAGGGCATGTAATTCTCCTGTCTGTGTTACATGATCAGGAGTCAAGCATCGTGGAATACTTGTCTCCTAATTTTTTCAAGTTATTCAGAAATTCTTCCCAGTCTAGCCAGTCTTCTCGGTCGAGTGACTGGTCCCAATCAACTTTCTAACGGCACGGCCGCTGTAACAAGATCTTTCCGGGTAGCAGCCGAGGTGAGACGAAACCGAGCGAGTCGAACAGACTAGAGACAGCGGATAGTATACCACGACGGGTTATGGCAGCTCGGGAAAGTTTAGCTGGAAGACAAAATCGTCCTTTTCCGCGTCCCATTGTATTCCTAAAATGCATTCGGTAGGGAGCGGAGAGCCGTCCAGATCTCTTACCCTTTCGGCTCTCTCATCGTAAGGAATGACGTGGGGCACTTTTGAAGCTTTCGACATCCATTTTGTTAGATGAAAGCCGCCCTCTCCTAGTAACCTTGTCAGGCCCCTCAACTGCTCTAGGGCTGATTCCATATCATCGAATGACCGAAGAGAGTTATCGACGTAGAAATTACTGCTGGAGCTATCTACCACCGACCGATGGACCAAATCTCCATGTTTGTTCGCAGCTTCCCGAAGGGCGCAGTTCGCACAGAACGGTGACGATATGGCTCCGAAGGGGTGGAGGGTCATCCTATAATTTACCACTGCTTTGTCGCAGTCGTTGGCTTCCCACCACAGGAAACGCAAAGCATCTCGTTCTCCTACCGGAATCTTCACCTGATGAAACATTTCCCTAATGTCAGCAGACAAAGCCACTCTACCCACTTTGGAACAGCACAATACTTCAATTAGTGGTGTGGTCCAGTCAGGTCCTTGTAGTAGGCAATCCTTTAACGACTTGTCCTAAAACTTGGCTGCACAGTGGAAAACCACTCACAGTTTTTTCTGATTTCGGGTTGATAGCCGGGTGGTGAGGCAGATACCAGTGTAACAGCCGGTCGTGGAAAATCCCCCTTTTTCCCTCGCGATTCAGTGTTTTTTCCCAACATCACTCATTTCCATACACTATTGACTTGTCTTTACGAACTGGTTGTTTTTCTGGACCAATTGTTGTTTGTTCGCGCCCAGAGCGCTATTTTGGCACATCCTTGTTCAGGACCTGCGTGACGCACGTGCTGTCTGCTCACACGCTGCTATTCGGTTTCTCGTTGTTGAGACTTTGTGATCGTATTATTGAGGTTTGTATATTGTTTACGTCATTGTTTATTTTAATAATCTAGTATCGTAGAATTATCACGGATAATCGCCTTCTGATTTTGGGATCCGTTGCGAATTTGGCTACGCATTGCTCAAACGTTCGTAACAATACTCAATAGATCTATTTGGAACGAGGAAAATTCACGCAAAATGCCAAGGAAAGGATCAAAGGCAGTCGAACCCGGACAGGAAGTAATACGGCAAGTCTCTGGGGAGGTTTTGGGTACTTATGATTCTTTAGTTAATGCTAGATCGCCTAGTCCTGTCAGTGCTAGCTCATGTGTTATTGAAAGCAATATTGATCGTAAGGACGTTGATTTATATAAGCTGAGAATAATAGAACTAGAGCAACAGTTACTTTCGGCTAGACTACAGGCGCATGAAGCAGAGAAGTGTACACAGAAACAGCGAGAGTATAGGGCCAGTGACTCCGACACTTCTGATAGGTTAGAGTGCAATAAGGTAGGGAACCCCACGCAGGTCGCCGACTACAAACCACCATCGATCGATCTGCCTAGAGTGGAGTTAACGGTTTTCGACGGGCGAGCTGAGCAATATTGCAAGTTTGTCAAACAGTTCGAGACGTTCGTTGAAAACAAGGTAACCGACCCTGGGCAAAGGCTTCTTTACCTTACTCACTACTGCCGAGGCCGAGCGCGAGAAGCTATCGACGGATGCACCATGCTCGATCCAGAACAAGGCTACACAAGGGCAAGAAAGATTCTGAGGGACTTGTTTGGCCAACCTTTCAAAGTAGCCCGTAACCTAATAGAGGGCGTGATGGCAGAGGCAAAGAAAACCAAGGGCGACGTCTACACCATGGCCGACCTGGTGATCAAGATGCAGAACTGCTCAATAGCCCTCGACCATTTAGGTTACAGAGCTGACCTAGACGCCATGCACACTTTGGAAGGCATAGTCCGTCACCTCTCTCCCGAACTACAGGGTCGGTGGAAGGAAGAAGCTGAACGGATAAGCCGAGGCGACAGAGAAGCCAACTTCGAAGACCTGACTGAATACTTAGACAGACAAACGAAGATAGCTGACAGCAGATTCGGCCGACTCATCCGGGACAGCAACCGAGCAAACAAGCCCGGTACTAGCCAAGTCCAAACCCCTGTACGGGAACATCCAAAGTACCAGCCTTGGACCAACACACACGTCATTTCACGAGATGCTACGGCGAAACCAAATTGCAGATCCTGTGGTACTAGCCATGGCCTACCAGAATGCCCCAAGTTCGGCAATGCCACAATAGACGAACGGTGGGGAATGGCGAGGATGGCAGGAGCATGTTTCATCTGTCTCAACACCACGCACCGGGCAGCAGCCTGTAGAACAAGGAATCGATGTGGTTACGAGGGCTGCACGGGCAGACACCATCGGCTGCTGCATCAGGCGAGAATAACCATATCCGAGGCGAGTGCCAAGCCCAGCGTGATTTGTTCAACTTCACAATCTGCCAGTAAACCGGTACGTTTAGGCGTAGTGGCCGTAGGAGTAGTGACTCCGACTGGGATAGTCAAGGCGTTGGCTTTCGTTGATAGTGGATCCGACACCACTTTAGTGGAAGAGCGGTTTGCCGACAAACACCAACTGGCTAAAGGTGCGACGTCGTTAGCAGTGAGCACGGTGGGCGGAACACAGGTAATGACTGCCGGTAGATTAAGGCTGCAACTCATCTCTCTAGACACTAACGAGGAAATTGAACCAACGGAGACATTCACGTTAGCGGATCTTCCCATGCGAGCACCAAGGTCGGTGAACGCAATCTTGACTCGATGGCCCCACCTGCAGAATGTAACCGTTGTAGACTGGGAAGATGATGAGGTGGATCTCCTCATCGGCTGCGACGTGCCAGAGGCGCATTGGGTGCTTGACCAAAGAGTGGGCGACCGCCAGGCAACTTATGCCGTACGCACGGCTCTGGGATGGATGTTATACGGTCCAGTAGGGGGACTTGGTTCCGTGAATTACTTATCCGCCGAAACGGACCGCATAGAGTATCATCTGCAACGGCTTTATGAAAAGGAGTTTCATGACATTGGGGACGAAAGACCGACGTTGTCTCAAGAGGATCACTTCGCTCTACAAACGGTGCGGCAAGGCTCTAGAGGCCTCAAAAAACAGTTCGAGGTTCCCCTCCCATGGCGCACACCGGTCGACCCGTGGACTGACAACAGGAATTATGTTCTCCAACGATTACTACGACTAAAAGAACGCTTCATTCGAGACCAGAATCTGTGGGAACGATACGCGGATTTGATGAAGCGAAACGAGGACCTCGGTTACGTTGAAAGGGTGCCTGTTAACACCGACAGCAAAAGGGGTATCTGGTATCTGCCTCACCATCCGGTTATCAACCCCAAAAAACCAAATAAACTGCGCGTGGTTTTCGACTGTGCGGCCAAGTTCCAGGGCAAGTGGTTAAACGATCGCCTACTACAGGGGCCTGACTGGACCACACCACTGATCGATGTTCTGTGCCGTTTCAGAGTGGGTAAAGTGGCTTTGTCTGCCGACATTAGGGAAATGTTCCATCAGGTGAAGATTCCGGTAGGAGAACGAGATGCTTTGCGTTTCCTGTGGTGGGAAGGGAGCGACCGGGACAATGCAGTGGTGAATTATAGGATGACCGTCCACCCCTTCGGAGCCATATCGTCACCATTTTGTGCCAACTACGCCCTCCGAGAATCAGCGAACAAACATGGCGATCTGGTACATCGGACGGTGGTAGAAAGCGTCAGCAGGAACTTCTACGTCGACGACTACCTTGGGTCATTCGATGATGTGGAATCAGCTCTAGAGCAGTTCAGGGGTCTGACGAGATTGCTGGAAGAGGGTGGCTTCCATCTAACTAAATGGATGTCGAACGCTTCGGAAGTGCTGAAGGTCATCCCGTATCACGAAAAAATCGAAAGGGTAAGAGATTTGGACGGCTCTCCACTTCCTATCGAGCGCACCTTAGGGATACAATGGGACGCGGAAACGGACGATTTTGTTTTCGAACTGAACGTTCCCGAGCTGCCAATAACCCGTCGTGGCATACTATCTGCCGTCTCAAGTTTGTTCGACCCGCTCGGTTTCGTCTCACCATGGCTGCTACCCGGAAAGATCTTGCTGCAGCGGCTGTGCCGTAAGAAAGTTGATTGGGACCAGTCACTGGACCGAGGGGAGCGGCTGGACTGGGAGGAATTTTTGAACACCTTGAAGAAATTAGGGGACATAAGAATACCACGATGTTTGACCCCTGGCCATACGACACGGACTGGAGAACTACATGCCTTTTCCGATGCATCCGAAGTCGGTTATGGAGCTGTGGTGTACGGACGATGGTGCGCAGGAGATGGACAATATACCACGAGGATCCTGTTCGCCAAAGCCCGCGTTGCTCCACTGAAGTCGGTCTCAATCCCACGCCTCGAACTCAGCGCAGCCGTGTTGGCAGTCAGGGTGGTGCAAGCTGTGAAGAGATGTTTCGATCTCTACACTTGGTCGGTGAGCTTCTGGACGGATTCAACGATAGTACTTTACTACATTAACAACGTACGGAGCCGGTTTAGTACTTTCGTTGCTAACCGGCTCACGATTATCCACGATGAATCGGCCACGCACCAGTGGAGTCATGTCAGGTCTGGTGATAATCCGGCCGACCTGTGCTCCCGAGGTGCGAACAACTTCAGGCAACTGGACACGTGGACGAGAGGGCCGAACTTCCTGCAATTGCCCAAACAGGACTGGCCCGTGTTCGAATTAAAACCCCCTACGGAATTGGAACTGGAGATCAAAGGCGTAGTGATAGCAACCAACGTCGTCGAAGCGTCGCCCATTTTATCGCGACTGGTCAGGTTTTCTTCCTGGATGAAGACGCTCCGTTCGCTAGTTTGGTTAACCAGGTTCAAGATAAGTTTACTAGTCATGAAAGGGCTACGGCCCTCAGGTCGGATACCGGTCGGCCCGATAGGTCCCGATGAGCTACAAGCGGCAGAGTACGATATTTTCAGAATGATACAACGCGAGGCTTTCGCCCGAGAACTCAAGAGGGCGGAAGAAGTGGGGCTGACCAATGAAGACATGCCATCTCCAAGAGGCGAGCTGAAGCGTTTAAACCCCAAAATCATCAACGGACTGCTGCGGGTGGATGGTAGGCTGACCAACGCCCACCTGAACTTCGACACAAAGTATCCTATACTGCTGCCTGCGAGACAACCCGTAGTAGAGCTAATGATTCAACACGTCAATACCGTGGAGGGACATGCCGGGGAAAGTCACGTGACGAGCGTCATCCGAAAGCGTCTTTGGTTGTTGAGAGGACGAGAGATTGTAAAACGCGTAATTCGACGGTGTGTGCAATGCAGGAGACGCAATGCCACAGCAGGCAAACAACTCATGGCCCCGCTACCAGAATGCAGGGTAACTACGGGCTGGTGGCCGTTCAGTGACACCGGGTTGGACTATTTCGGGCCCTTGTGGATCAAGTGCGGGAAAAGATTAGAAAAGCGATACGGATGTATCATGACGTGCATGAAATCACGTGCGGTGCACCTAGAAGTCGCACATTCGATGACGACCGATTCGTTTCTACGGGCCTTGCAAAGATTTATCAACCGAAGAGGCGTACCGGCCGACATATACTCAGATAATGGATCGAACTTTGTGGGCGCTCAACGGGAATTGCAGCGTTGGCACAAGAACATAAACAGGGACGAACTGCAGAATCGAACCGTGGCCTACGGCATACGCTTGCATTTCAACCCCCCACAGGCCAGTCACCGAGGCGGCATATGGGAACGCATGATCCGGTCCGCCAGACGGATATTGCTGTCAATCATGGAGCAGCAGCCGCCCGACGACGAGACCCTGAACACCGTCATGACTGAGGTGGAGCGAATCCTGAACAACCGCCCCCTGGTTCCAGTATTGAACGGCGACCCCACCCACCTGGCGCTCACCCCAAACGACTTATTGACGCTAAGGTCGAACGAGGGTTTCCAAGGGCCGGTAAACCTTCGTGGGAGCTACCTCCACGGGTGGAAGCAAGCGAACTATCTGGCCAAGGTCTTCTGGAGGCGATGGCTACGGGAGTACCTACCGGCTTTGCGGACTCGACAGAAGTGGATGGCCAAAACAAGACCATTCAAAGTTGGGGACGTGGTTATGATCGCCGACGAACGCGCACATTTCAGCGCTTGGTCTTTGGGAGTAGTTACGGAAACCATCAAAAGCACCGACGAAATGATAAGAACGGTGAAGGTGAAGACAGCTAACGGAGTGCTCATTCGTGACATACGCAGTATTAACCTACTCGAGAGCGAAGACGGAGGAGCTGATAACCCTGTGGCCTAGTAAACCTTTTTCACACCAGTAATCGAGGTGGATAAAGAAACACCATATATACCACACAATCTCCGTAAAACACGTTAAGGTGCTCGCGGTCCCTTCGTTGACATTAAAGAAGGTTCTTTCCGATATGTGGTGATGAGTGCGATTCCATTATACATCCCGATACATACACACATGCACGACGCACTCTACATCCCGTGAACCCATCATACATGTGACAGTGTTCTTTGTTCGCCTTTTGTTGACGCTAACGAATGCCCCTTGCACATGTGGAAGTAGTGGAGCTCAGGTCACACATGCATGCTACATTTACTCGTTTTCTTGCCACGCGGTCTTTTGTTGACATTGCAGAAAGTCATCCTTTGATGTGTAGTCATAACTGTGATTTCATTGTAACCCCGGCACACACACACGCACGCACACACACACACACACACTCAAGCGCGTACATCCAGGACCGGACGGCCCCTTACGAGGACAACGTCTATGTGACCATTCACGCCCGCCATCGGTCATTTGGTCTTGTAGAGGATGTAGACTAGCCTCACGTCTATGTAGCCAATGGGTTAGGTGCGACCAGTAGTAGAACGTCGACGACGAGCATTAGACGCGCGCACTGACAGCAGGGCCTAGGCAGGTAGGAAGAATCAGTACCTTTATACCGAACCTTTGACTCTGCTAAGGATCCAGGAGGATTTTGGTGGGCGGTGTAACAGCCGGTCGTGGAAAATCCCCCTTTTTCCCTCGCGATTCAGTGTTTTTTCCCAACATCACTCATTTCCATACACTATTGACTTGTCTTTACGAACTGGTTGTTTTTCTGGACCAATTGTTGTTTGTTCGCGCCCAGAGCGCTATTTTGGCACATCCTTGTTCAGGACCTGCGTGACGCACGTGCTGTCTGCTCACACGCTGCTATTCGGTTTCTCGTTGTTGAGACTTTGTGATCGTATTATTGAGGTTTGTATATTGTTTACGTCATTGTTTATTTTAATAATCTAGTATCGTAGAATTATCACGGATAATCGCCTTCTGATTTCGGGATCCGTTGCGAATTTGGCTACGCATTGCTCAAACGTTCGTAACAACCAGATACCCCTTTTGCCGTCGGTGTTGGCAGGCACCTTTTCAACGTAACCGAGGGCTTCGTTTCGCTTCATCAAGTCCACGTATCGTTCCCACACATTCTGGTCCCGAATGAAGCGTTCTTTTAGTCGAAGTAATCGTTGGAGAACATAACCTCTGTTGTCGGCCCACGGGTCGACCGATGTGCGCCATGGGAGGGGAACCTCAAACTGTTTTGAGGCCTATAGTGCCTTGCCGCACTGTTTGTAAAGCTAAGTGATCAACTTGAGACAACGTTGGTCTTTCCTCTCCGATGTCATGGAACTCCTTTTCATACAGCCGCTGCAGGTGATACCCTATGCGGTCCGTTTTGGCGGATAAGTAATTCATGGAACCAAGTCCCCCTACTGGACCGTATAACATCCATCCCAGAGCAGTGCGTACGGCATAAGATGCCTGGCGGTCGCCCACTCTTTGGTCAAGTACCCAGTGCGCCTCTGGCACGTCGCAGCCAATGAGGAGATCCAATTCATCGTCTTCCCAGTCTACCACGTTTACATCCTGCAGGTGGGGCCACCTAGCCAAGATTGCGTTCATCGACCTTGGTGCTCGCATGGGAGGATCAGCCGATGTGAATGCTTTCGTTGGTTCAATTTGCTCGTTGGTGTCTAAGGAGATGAACTGTAACCACAACTGGCCGGCAGTCATCACTTGTGTTCCTCCCACCGTGCTCACTGCTAACGAGGTCGCACCTTTAGCGAGCCGGCGTTTGTCCACAAGCCGCTCTTTCACTAGGGTAGTGTCAGATGCACTGTCGACGAAAGCCAAGGCTTTGACCACCAATTTTGTGGGCACCACTCCCACAGCAATTACTCCTAAACGTACTGATTTACTGACAGACCGCGACCTCGAACAAATCACACCTGACCCTGTGGGTTGCCACGTAGTTTGAATTTTCAAATTGCTCTCAGCGATGAGCATTTTTGCATTGTTTAGTGGAATAACACATGTTATTTCGCCCAAATTAACGTATCGTAATTAGTATTTCGGTACGCGTAATTTTTGAAGAGTTCACTTTCTTCAGAAGATTTTATTCCCTTCAAAAACTGATTATACTTTTTGGTGTCCTTTTTGGTGTTTTTTGTTGGTGTCAGTATACTGATACCGGGAACATCTTTTTGTGGCGTTTTTTCTAGTGTACCGCTTTTGCGGAACTTTTGTAATGTGCGGGTTTGCCGCACTTGCCTTAATGTACCGTTTGTGTCTGTTCAAAAGGTTGTGTCATTATCTTACTGGTGTTCAAGACGGTATTTTCAAACAAACTCGACCACTACCGCCGAAAGGAATGGAACGGAAGTTGATCCCATTGATCAGGCAGCAAGTTGTGGGAATAAGGGATACACGGACCTGGTGCAGGGTGAGGGAATTCAGTGCCACCAGTGTTGCATTTTGTATCACCAAAAGTGCTCCAAGCTGGAAGAGAAAGACTTCGAGCTGCATATCAAGTACGCATCGCTCAAGTGGATATGCGCACACAGCTTCGCGTTTGCAAGCGAGTGCTCGCGCACCAGTTTAGGCGATCTAGGGAAAGGGGACAGGAACATGAAGCTGGAACCAAGACCAGAGAGGGCCAGTTCGATCCATAGCTTAGAGGGAAGGGAAAACTGGGTGCCAGATCAGAAAAATAAAAAAGACAACCCAAGCCAAAGGGTAAAGAAAGCAAAGAGGTAGCTGGATTCACCAGTGTGGAAAAAAGCCTACTGGCGGAAGTAGAATCCCTCAAGGAGCAGGTTAAACGCCTAGATGCTGAAGTGCAACGCGTGGAGCGTGACACTGTGGTCATGGCAGACAGAAGTAGAAGACTGCTACTTCATAACCTTAGAGAGAACATCGTATAAGACGGTGGAATCAGGAGGGAGAAAAATCGCCGGCATGTGACCGAGGTTCTTGGAATGGCTGGCCTACCCCCTACGACACCAATAGCCAAGTGCCATCGAATAGGGCTACGGCGTGGAGCACCACCAGCGCAGCCACGACCCCCGGTAGTTGCGTTACACAGAGTCTACTGGAGAGATACGCTGCTGTCCAGGGCGGGAGCGGTTGAGGGCAGCACGCAGAGAATAGTTGGGGTTACACCTGACAGCACAGCACTTGTCAAACCGGGTAATGCCATAGTCTCGCTGAGAGCGGGACCACCTGATCTGAAGCGGCCGAACCTACGTGTGGCGAAACTGGAGATGACCCCTCCGGGGAAGACAATACCTAAGGCCCAAGGAGTAATTCAGGTCCCAAAGATGGCTTCAGGTAACGGTAAACAAAAATCCAAAGTTCAGGAAGTTCAACAAACCAAAAAAGGGGACTCACAGGGAACTCAGTCCGGTTGGTGTTGAGAAGTGCGGCCAGCCAGCCCGATTCGAAAGAAGACGCCCAAAAGGTTCTCTCTTGCGCAAACAGCGAAAATGGAAGTATCAGAGGGAAAAGCCGAGGAAACCAGTTGAGCTGAGGTGGTCGCAAGACCCCCCCCCCCCGGGCCATCGGTATGGCGAACCAAAAGGGAGGAAAGTCTGCCGTGTATGTTGGACACGACACCGGGTCGACGGGTGGAAAAGAGAAAGCCACGAAACACAGAGCGTTACATGATATTCAAGATGCCGCACCGCCGACACCTTTAGAGGCAAAAAACGGGGCATCACCTCGGAGATTTCGCCCGAGGGTACCCTAGCCGTAAAATTAGCAATGAATTCAGTAGCGAGTACCAGGGAACCGTCAATATGGTACTCCAGCACCTGCACTCTCCCGGGAAAAGTAGGGGAGTTGACGATTAGAGTCGTGGAGTCTGATGTCGTTGCATTGGTGGAAACTTGGATACAGCCAGATACTGACATGAGCTTTGAGGGATACTCTGCCTACAGACAGGATAGGACAGATGAAAGGCAGGGGGCGGAGTAGCACTTCCAATACGGACCGACATAAGCCATTGGGAGGCTCCGTTCAACTTGGTCTCCGGTAATGTACAGGCCAGATCCTGCTTTATCAGGATCGAGGCGCAAACAGTAAGCATTTTCTGTATCTGCAGGGCAAGGCTAGCGGCAGACGAGGAAGACGTTGAGCTGTTGCAAATGCTGGATGCAGTGCTGGCACAGACAAGGGAGTTCATCTTATTAGGGGATCTCGACCTACCGGAAGTTAACTGGGGAAGCGGGATCGCACCAAGGGGATCAACAAACGACCAGTTCCGGCAGTGGGTTCAGAGACATGCAATTACACAGCATGTGACGCAGACCACTAGACACAGAGGTGGACAGCACCCGCCTCCTCTTGATTTAATCATAACCCGGCACCGTCAGGACGTTAAGAAAATTAAGTGGGAAGAGCCACTTGGAAAAAGTGATTATGTGGTCCTAAGGGGCACATCAAAACTGAGCAAGGCGCCGAAGGAAGTAGTGTTACGTCGGCGCTATGTGAGAATCAAGGTAGGTGAACTAAAGTGGGCGGCGGGGCAAGTTCAGTGGACACCGAGACACACAAAAGCTTCCGTAGATGGAAGTTGGGAGGCCATCAAGATGGAGCTACTCGAACTTACAGAGGAGTTTGCACCCCTGGGGGTGGCTTGCAGTAGAAATAACCCCATGGTGTAAGTCAAGAGTCCGCAAGGCTATAGTTATTCGTAGGCAACGATGGGCGGCGTACAAGCTGCACAAGACTCAGGGGGCATGGAACAGCTATAAGATGGCTGGGAACAGAGCTCAAGCGATCCAAAGAATGGAGAAATATGCCTCCGAGCGTCGGTTAGCAGCCTCGGTCCGCATAAACCCAAAACGATTCTATGCCTACGTGCAATCTCACTAACGTATGAGATAAAGTGTAGCAACCTTGGAAGGAGCACGGAGACGACTAGCTCTAAACGACGAGATCAAGGCTGACATGCTCTTGGCTTTCTTCAAGAGCATATATCGACCAGAAAATAATTCGGAGGAAAGAATGGAGGGCCCACAGGTGCCTCCAATACCCAAACTTACCGTAGAGGAAGAAGAAGCGTACGCGGAGTTGCAAACTTTGAATAGAAATAAAGCAGCAGGTCCAGATGGGATTCATCCAGCAATCTTTCGGTCTCTGGCCCAGGTCCTGAAGGCTGCGGTGACGAAGCTGTATGAAACGTAACTTAGAGGGGGAATTGTGCCGGGAGACTGGAGGAGAGCAACGGTGGCAGGAATGTAAAAGAGTGGACCCCGGCGAAAGGCCAAAAATTACCGGCCGGTTAGCTTGACTTCAGTACTGTGTAAGTGCATGGAGCGAAAAGTCAGGAAGCAGATCTATAGGCATTTGGTTCAACACAACCTCATATCAAATGCTCAGCATGGGTTTGTGGCAGGACGACCTGCCTGACGAATCTCCCGCTGATCCTTGATGAGGTAACCAAGCTTCCGGAAGGAGGGCAATCGATTGCGGTCCGCAACTTGGACTTCAGCAAGGCGTTTGAGTTTTGTGAACCATAGATTTTTGGACGTCAAACTGCAGTCTATGGGAATTGCTGGGAAGGAAAGACAAGGGATAAATAGTTTTTTAGCGGGACGAACTTTTAGTTTCATGTTGGGTAGTCATGTCTCAAAGCCGGAAGGTGTAACAAGTGGGGTACCACACGGCTCGGTGCTCGGCTCTTTGCTCTTCATCATCTTCATCAGTGACCTAGCACGTGGGCTTACAAACCCCACCTATGTTTGCCGATAACGTCAAGATAGCTGGAGTAGATATAGAACTTGACGTGTTAGCAGTACAAAATTGGTCACGCAAATGAGACCTTCTACTAAATCTCGTCAAGAGTCAGTGCTTTACCACAAATACAGGGGCTAGTGGGAACGGTGTGGGTTCGTTGCAAGTGGTCTCGCAGGCCAAAGACTTGGGAGTTATAATGGACAACAGCTTTAAGCCGTCAAAGCAGTGCACTTCAGCAGCCAATATGGCCAGGAGAGAACTCTTTCGAGTAAGACCCATTATGTCGTGTAGAGAGCCGGAGATTTTCGTTCCGATATATCAAGCCACAGTCAGGCCGCATATGGAGTACTGCGTGTAAGCCTGGGCACCGTACTACCAGAACGATATAGACTGTATGGAGAAAGTGCAAGAGCTGGCCACTAGAATGGTGACTGGACAAGGGGGGTTTAGCTACACAGAACGTCTCCGTACCCCAGATCTGTTCTCGTTCAAAAGGCGGCGGGTTCGCGGGGATTTGACAAAGTCTTCAAGGTGAGGAAGGGACTGCCAGGAATAAGTCCAGAAGACCTTTTCTCTCTGATCTCCGAGAGAGGCACAAGGGGGCATAGCCTTAGATTACAAAGGAAGCATTCGAGGCTCCAAGTTAGGGTGAAATACTTCTCCAATAGAGTGGTACCATGTTGGAATAAACTCCCAAAGGAGGTCACAAATACCACAACAGTAAAGGCCTTTAAAAAATCAGTAGACCCATGATGGGTAGCAGTATACCCTGATTTACGCTAAGCAGCTTTTGGGGTCAGACGCAATTTACTCATTGTTTCCACCTTTCTCTGCCAGGGCTGATACTGCACAAAATTTCTGCATTTCAGAGAAAGAAAATCAAGCGGTGCTGGGAGCTACGGAAACGCGCCGACAACACAACCGTCTGGACACAAGATTGGCTCTAGCCACACCAAGTCCTGTGCAAACTGAACTGAACTGAACGGAACACTGGGCTTTGTGCTCTCCTCGGGTAAGTTTCTCTCGCCTGGTGTAACAATCGATGGTGTCTACCCGTGCAGCCCCCGTGACCGCATCTGTTCTTTGTTCCACACGCTGCCACCTGGTGCGTGGTTTTGAGACATATGAAGCATGCTCCCGTCATCCTCGCCATTCCCCATCGTTCGTCTATTGTGAAGTTGACGAACTTGGAGCATTCTTGTGGCCCATGGCTAGCATCACAAGACCTGCAGCTTGGTTGCACTATGGCCTCGCGTAAAATTGCGTGTGCTTTGGTCCAAGGCTCATGTTTCGGTTGGTCCCGAGCAGTGGTTTGAACCTGGCTAGTACTAGACTTATTTGCTCCGTTGCTGTCCCAGATAAGTCGGCCAAATCTGCTGTCAGCTATCTTGGTTTGCCTGTCCAAGTATTCGGTCAGATCTTCGAAGTTAGCCTCCCTGTCGCTTTGGCTTATCCGTTCCCCTTCTTCCGCCCACCGTCCCTGTAGTTCGGGAGAGGGGTGACGGACTATGCCTCCCAAGGTGTACATTGCATCTAGGTCAGCCCTGCAACCTAAATGGTCGAGGGCTATTGAGCAGTTTTGCATCTTAATCACCAGGTCGGCCATTGTGTAGACATAGCCCTTGGTTCTCTTTGCCTCAACCATCACGCCCTCTATTAGGTTACGGGCTACTTTGAAAGGTTAGCTGAACAGGTAACTCAGAATCTTCCTTTCTCGGGTGTAGCCCTGTTTCTGGTGCAGCACGGTACATCTATCGATAGCTTTTCTTGCTCGGCCTCGAGAGTAGTGAGTCAGATAGAGAAGCTTTGCCCGGAGTCGGTTATTTTATTTTCGACGAAGGTTTCAAACTGCTTGGCAAACTCGCAGTAGTGTTCAGATCGCCCGTCGAAAACCGTCAGTTCTACTCTTGGCAAATCGGTTGTTGGTGCTTTATAGTCGGCGACGGGAGTGGAGTTTCCTACATTATTTTGCACCTATCTATCGGAAACGTCGTAGTCGTTGGTGCTTTGCTCACGCTCTTTCTGTTTACACTTCCCTTCTGCTTCCTGGGCCTGTTGCCTAGTCGATAACAGTTGTTCTTCCAGGTCTAATATCCTCCGCGTATATAGATCGACATCCCTACATTCCACATTGTCCTCAGTAACACATGAGCTAACACTGACAGGGCTAGGCGATCTAGCATTAACCAAAGAATCAAAGGAACCCAAAACCTCCCTAGTGACTTGCCGTATTACTTCCTGTCCAGATTTTAATGTCTTCCCTCCTTTTCTGGGTATTTCGCTTGTTTGCTCGTTCCAAGTTGATCTATTGAGTATTGTAATACAAGTTTGAGCGGTGTGTAGCCAAGTTCACAACGGATCCCGAAATCAAAAGGCGACTATCCGTGATATTCTACGATACTAGATTGTTGAATGAACAATGGCACCAAACAGGTACAAACCCAAATTCTGAGACCACAAAGGCTCAACAAACGAGAAACCGAGTTGCAGCATGCGAGCGAGGAGCACGTGAGCCACGCAGGTCCAGAACAAGGATATGACAAAGTAGCCCTCTGGGCGCAAACAAACAACAATTGGTCCATAAAAACAAAATGTCTGAAGACACGTCAATAGTGTAGGCAAGTGAGTGATGTTAAGAAAAAATGGGACTGCAACGGTTTTAGGGGGATCTTCCACGACCGGTCGTTACTTAAGCCTCAAGTCCTGTGACTTGACCTGATATACGGGTGTATAAATAAAGTTATATACATATATATATATATATACATATAATTGCATATGTGTACACTCATGTCTTTCTGCGTACAAGTATGTATATATATATATACATATTCGTTTTCATGTATATAATTGCATGCATAATCATATCTATATATGAGGATACCTATTTATGTATGTGTACAAGTAAACTTGTATATATATATATATATATATATATATATATATATATATATATACATATATATATGCATAGCGATAAGCGCGTATACATATATGTGACCTTTTTTAGTGAATTTTTATGCATATATGTATATTCATGTATACTAATACATGTGTGTATAAATTTGCGTTGATTCATTCATGTATACACAAGTATGGACATATAAGTGTAAATAGAAGGCCAACGAAGCATCGCACGTTAGTGGGATCGTCGATTTCCTTCGTATCTATTGCCTGTTGATCCCTGTGAAACGTCTACTAAACAAACCAAACAAAAATCTATGGGAACGGGTCTCCCTCAACGGCATGTATATGCGCGTATACTTAAGCATATTCTTACGGAAGTATATGAATATATATACATATACATTGAAAGTAAGTAGTGTGCAAAAGTGTGAACAGAATTTCCCCGGAAGCACACGACTGGTTTCGCGGTTGTTACCGCTCATCAGGTATGCGTACCCGGTACTCCTCTGCCCGCCCGTCCTCATGTTTGCACACTCCGACCTTATATTTTTACTAGAATCCACTTTGAATCCTCTGGAGTGTGAATGGATACTCTTCATTGAAGAGCCCACAAATGAATCACGAATGTGATTTCTCAAATTTATTCGTGTCTGGGTCACTTCCAACCCAACGAACAATGAGGCTGCAAATGCAAGCGCTTATAGTGAAATTCTGTTCACACGTTTACATGCTACTAGCTATCAATATGAGAACTTTCACATGCAGCCTCGTTGTTCGTTGGGTTAGCAGTGGCCCAGACACGAATAAATTTGAGAAAACACATTTGTGATCCATTTGTGGGCTCTGCAATTAAGAGTATTCATTCACACTCCAGACGATTCAAATTAGATTCTAGTGAACATATATACATATATTTGTATATGTATACTCATGTATACATATATATAAATATACGTGTGCATGTATAGTTAAGTACTCTTATAAATATATATATACTAATTTACCGCATGGAAATTTTTCCATGAAACCGAACGAACCACGGCTGTCCGTAGCAGGACGGACTGTTCTGAAGCTTAGTAGTTCTGGTATGACTTTTACGACGGTTAAACATGTGAACCACACACAGCTAGTGGCCTATGGAGCGGGCAACAAGCCAAAATTTCTGACGTGTGCTTTAAACAATGAAAACGTGGCAAAGTGAACGGGCAAATTAATACTTAATTATTCAACCCAAGAGAGGGTCGTAAGTTGCACCAAAAACCAACTGGATAGTTTCAGTCGGAAGAAGTTTGTGCTCGGCACCTTCGAGGTGATCTAGGGAATGATGGTGTTCCTCACGACTCGACCGAGTGAGTCAGTTGCTCAAAACTCGACGGAAGTGGTATCTGCTCCCAGCTGTCTTACTGGGTTCTAACTGCAAAAAAGCCATTTAGTGCTCTTGAATTGTGTGTCACTTAAGTGGTGGCAACATGAAATGTACACAGAAGTAGTTCTCTTCGTTTCGAAAATTGGTACAATTGTAAGGCGCCCATCGAGTGCATTTGCAGCGTTGGACCCCCTTGGTCGTTTCTTCTTGGTCCACTGATGGGTCTTCCATGAGACAGATACTGCAAATATCTTGCCGTATAGGCGAACTCGCCAAATCGAATCGTTTCCTTTTCTCTTGTAGTCTTTGCTGCGAAGGGGTTATTGTCCTTAGCTGTCTGAACTGTACAAGCCGAAATGGGTCAACAATGATTTGAGGACCTGCATCATCGGTATTTCTAAGCATCAGGGCAGCATTACTTCTTGAAGGCGGTGAGAGGGCAGTGGACTTTGATGCTCTCGGAAGTGGTTTAACAGGTGGTTTACGGGGAAAGATTTTCCCAGGTATTTTTCTGTAGCTGATAAACTAGGAAACGAGAGTGTCGTTGCTTGAAGTTACACCCGTATTTTGCACTTCGTCTGTGCAAAATAACTCCACACCCTTGCCTGAACTTAATATTCAATCCACACTTCTCAAATGAGTTAATAACTCCGTGAACATAGTGTACCCCGAACTGTTTAAGGCTACGGAAATATCCTTCCCCAAGTCCCCGCTTATTGACAACTTTTTGCAGGGACCAATTCTGTCCGAATTTTTTAACGCCGTTGCTTTTACTGGCTCAGGGAAGACAGGAGTGTGCGAGCTGCCCATCTCCATTGCCCAATGACCAACAGGTTACCTGTATAAGTCGTACTTAAAGACGTTGTCAATGGCAAAAACGTGGCCTCATGGTAACAAGCACTGCCTAAAATGGGAAGTGCAATCTGGATTTACCCTCATGGTTACCACAACCGCACAGGCCCGCACACAACGAACACTCCAACAAACAGGCTAGGGACTAGCATCTCCAACGAAATGCCTACTTATGTGCTTTATAACTGCTCCACGGGCAAAGCCAGTAAACCGTCCAAGGTAACTGGAGTGTGTGTGCAAACCAGTTGCTAGCTTAAAAGAACCAACTAAATGCTTCCCAATCCCTCTACTCCTGCTTTCTTCCGACTCCTCGGGTAGCTTCCGGATCCGGGCGAAGACACCCACCGGGGAGGACCTGGAGGTTAACCTTGCCTTTGAATAACTATTTTCATCTTCGACCCTATTGGTCGTGAAGGTTCCGATTTGGGTCACCAACCTACCGCTAAAAGCAGCCCACATTTCTTCATACGGCAGACAAGTCCGACTTAGATGTACAAAGGCCGCGGAACTGCAACTAACAATGGCAACCTTGAACCTATCGAGAAGAACCGTTGCAGAGGCGTCGACCATGCTCCAAATCCACTGATGGATGCGCCGTTTGTCGTTTACATTTAAACGACTCAACTGAAAGCAGTTTAAGGTTGACTGGACCTCACTTCGCGGTTTCCCTAGTAAACGCGTGCTTCGGTCCTTTGTACTGCATGGACCACCTGCAAGTTACTCTAACGTGCGGCACTGCACGAATATGTTAACCAGAACAGTATTCTCCACGACCCGTGAGAACGAGAAGGCGATTGGGAGAGATAGTGGTTAGCGTGTATTTGGGAGCGTGCGTGAGAGCGTGCGCAAGAGCAAGGGTCAAATGACAACCGCGCTTGGCAGTCAACGTTCAGTTACACAATAGACGTGGTAAAAGTATGAACGAAGATGGCCACCGCTACAGGGACATCCTCCTAGAAGTCCGACGGCTTTGGGCCTCGATCGTGATGGTAGGCCGGAAATATTGGTTGTACAGGAACTCCTCGTAGCTTGCCCGTTATACTGTTGGTGACGTCGAACAACTGCTGATGAGTTTACCGGTGCCTGCACTCTCGAGGTCCGATGTGCGTAAGTCCAACTGTGTTTTGGCGCTCACGGGTCTCATACGCATGCGAGCCGGAAGATGCCCCGTCAGGTCCATCCGAAAGGGCGTCCAGTTGTCGTCTCCAGTACCAGGCTGACGAATTGTCCCGTTGTTCAGTGAGTGGTTGGCTCCTTGAACGTGCACGGGAGTCAGCGAGGCTACGGATGAAGCCAATGTGACTGCGTAGATCCGTCTGAGAGAGGGCAAGGTAAACTGGAACAAAATAGCGCCTGAGGGTGCCGGCGGATGTTGGACCGTAATAACAACACACAAACGATGTTCGGTGTTGTAGTCGCTAGGAGACCAGAAGAAGATGAAATCATAACTACCGGTTGTAATTTCTCGAGCCTGTTGGTTGGTAAATTCATGGTGAACCTCCCAACTTATTGCTAACAGTCGGTTGTAAAAATCGTCACGAAGTCGGCGAAGCGGACGGGATTTCGTAGTTGGCGACCGCGACGGCTACTTCGCGTTGCGGGTACGGTTGGAGAATCTGATGGACTAGCTGCCGAGTCCTCACTAGGCGTAATTGGGGGTGGTTCGAGTGGTAACTCGCTCGATGCGGGTGACTGAGCGGCTTGAGTAGGTGTAAATTGGCCGAGCGGCTTGCATTCCATGACGGCAGGCTTGAGACGGTCGATAGATACGGTGTCGTGTCGTCCGCTGATGTCTATGACAAATGTTTTTGCCCTACGTTTTATCACCCGAAACGGGCCAGTGTATGGCGCTTGTAGTGGTGATCGAACGCCATCGACGCGAAGGAATACGTGAGTAGCGGTTTCTAACACAGTTGGGACATAACTTGTAGACTGTTGTTCGCGCGGCAGACTGGCCTTGAGCACTCGCATGTGCTGCGTAAGGCGCTGAGCCTAGTCACCGTAGTCGAAAGTCACGGTTGGTGAGGGGGCTACCAACTCCCCAGGCAGACGAAGTGTACAGCCATATACTAGTACGGCCGGTGTTGTGTGTAATTCCTCCTTAACGGTACTACGCAGGCTTAAGAGTGCTAATGGTAGTGTTTCACTCCAAAGGGGGTTACCGTTTGCTCGAAGGGCGGCTTTTAATTGCCGGTGGAAACGCTCAACCATACCATTGGCCTGAGGGTCGTAAGCTGTCGTCTTAACGTGTTGGCAACCGAGCGTAGCGAGTAGGCTGCCGGAAGCGCCGCCAAAGTGTGGGCCACAATCGGTGGTCACTATTGCCGGGCAACCGAAATGACTAACCCAACCGGTCAGAAAAGCTTTCGCGGCCTTTTCCGACGTGGGATGAGGGATAAGAATGGCCTGAGGCCAGCGAGTAAAACGATCCACGCATGTGAGTATGTAAATGTACCCAAGCGAAGGTCAAAGTGGTCCTACGAGGTCGACGTGCACATGATGAAAACATGTTTCAGGTTCTGGGAACCTGGCTAGCGCCGCCTTAGTGTGCCTATGGGTCTTAACACGTTGACACTGCAGGCAAGCACGGGCCCATTGACGGACATCTCGTTTGACATTGTGCCAAACAAAACGCTCAGTTATCAGTTTCACCGAGGCCGTCACACCCGGGTGAGCCAGATTGTGGAGTGTCAGGAAAGTAGGATAACGATGGGCAGCAAGAGCCGCCGGCCTAGGGCGACCTTGCGACACATCGCACACGATGGTATTTTGGGAAGTTGGGATAGGTACTGTCATCAAGCTCAAATAACCGTTTTGTCGAAGTTGTTCGATGTCAGGGTCCATAGTTTGGGCCTGTGCCATTGCGTCCAAGTTGATGTTAGGCGTCGGTGACAGACTTAGTTGATGTAAGTGTGATAAGGCGTCGGCGACGGGATTAAGTACCCCAGAGACGTGTCGTATGTTCACAGTAAACTGTGAGACAAAGTCTAAGTGGCGAATCTCGCGTGGTGAGTATCGATCGGAAGCTGACTTTAGTGCGTAAACCAAAGGCTTGTGGTCTGTAAACACCGTGAACCAACGGCCTTCGAGTGCGTGTCAAAAATGACGGATTCCCAAGTAGATGGCTAATAACCCTACCAAATGTGCTGTACCTTGATTCGGCGGGTTGTAGGCGCTTGGAGAAGAATGCTAAAGGTTGTCAAGAATCGTCTACGAACTGTTGCAGTACTGCTCCAACCGCTGTGTCCGAGGCATCCGTCACTACCGAAATAGGGGCCAAAGGGTCGTGGTGGGTAAGGAGTGCTATTTTGGCGACAGCATCTTTGACCAAGGCGAATGCGACTTGTGCCGTGTCGAGAAACACGAACTTCCGCTTACCTCCGCGCAACAGGTCGGTGAGGGGTTGCATCATTTCCACACAGTGAGAAATAAATCAGCGGTGGAAATTCACCAGGCTGGCAAATTGACGCAACTGGCGAAAAGATTGGGGTCCAGGGTAGTCGCGAATAGCGGAAACTTTATCTGGCAGAGGGCGGATACCCGAGGATGAAATAGAATGTCCTATGAAGGTGATATCAGACTGGCCTAATTCTCATTTCGCGATATTGATCGTAACGCCGTGCTGGCTAAGGCGTTCGAAAAGTGCTCGTAAGTGTGCAGCATGCTCTTGCTCTGAAGAACTAGCCACCAAAATATCATCCAGGTATACGTAGACATTTTCCAAACCACGAGTTGCCTCGTGCATGAACCGCTGGAAGGTCTGGGCTGCATTGCTGAGTCCAAACGGCATTCGCAGAAACTCGAATAGCCCGAAAGGCGTAGTGACGGCAGTTTTAGGGATATTAGCCTCTGTTCCCGGGATCTGGTTGTACGCACGAACTAAATCGATACGGCTGAAGACGGAGCAACCTGATAAAGACGAAGTAAGGTCCTGTATGTGGGGAATTGGATATTGGTCAGGGACGGGGAGTTTATTAAGTGCTCTGTAATCACCACAGGGCCACCGGTCGCCTCTAGACTTAGGGACCGTATAAAGAGGGAAGCCTTAGGGCTGCTAAAAGGGCGTATTATACCCAATTCTATCATATGTTCGAATTCGGCCTGTGCAACGCGAAGCTTGTCTGGTGCTAACCGACGCGGCCTACTGAACACTGAGGGGTCCCTTAGCATCGATATAGTGAGTGACCTTGGCGGTCACTGCTGGGAGAGGCCCGGTCTGCCGAAACATGGCAGGGCAGGCTGCGATGAGTCCGCCATAAGTTTGGTGTGCCGGTGGTTAAATGTAAAAAGGCGTGACGTGGTTCTCCCGCGAATTATAACCCACAACTGCTGCATCTCAAGCAGCAGTTCGGAGGGCTTCCTACTTTTAAGCTCAATGTTTTGAAGCTGTTGCATACGATGGTCCTGCTTTGGGGTCGTGCGGGAAATGACGGCCTCCTTTAAAGCCTCATAGCTTCGGGAAGAGATTATTACGTCCCTTACTTGCATTGTGACCTCTGGCGGCAGGCGGCCTGGTACCCACCTGAAACGGCTGGCGTAACTAGTTATACGGCAGTTTTCGAATTCTCACTCGACCGGCGTGAACCAGGGTTCTGGATCAGAAGGCGTCAATGCCGGTATGTGCATCGTGATCACCCCAACGGTGGGGTCTGAGCGGGATTTCCGTTCAGCAGACATAGCGATTACTTTATCGAATACAGACGGAAAAAGCAACCAACGACCAATGGAACACTGTAGTCTTCGCGAAAAAAATCAAAACGAACTAGACACCAAAAATATGTATGGACAAGGAAAAATTATTTGGTAAACCGACCAAAGTAGTCAAGAGATAGGGGATCAGTAAAACACACACAGACGTACGCAGACGGGAACTTGAACGGTAGAAAACAAGGAAACTCACGTGACTTGGGGATTACGTCAGGCTCACCGATTGTAGGGGTGATTAGACCTTACTTCGCGGTTTCCCTAGTAAACGCGTGCTTCGGTCCTTTGTACTGCATGGACCACCTGCACGTTACTCTAACGTGCGGCACTGCACGAATATGTTAACCAGAACAGTATTCTCCACGACCCGTGAGAACGAGAAGGCGATTGGGAGAGATAGTGGTTAGCGTGTATTTGGGAGCGTGCGTGAGAGCGTGCGCAAGAGCAAGGGTCAAATGACAACCGCGCTTGGCAGTCAACGTTCAGTTACACAACAGACGTGGTAAAAGTATGAACGACGATGGACACCGCTACAGCAGTGCTTCTTCGTACCACGAAGCACGTGGAACTGGCAAGACCGTATCCGAGATTCAGCTTATGGTTCGCGGGACGCGGACTACCTTGCAAGGCTGCTGTCTACGGTGATGATGTTCGGCCTAACAGACACTAGAAGCCGGTCTTTTATTTCCTTAATGGCACGACGGTAACCAACACCACTCTCATTTGGAAGAACGGTGTAGAAAACACCTACATAAACCACTCTCATCTATCAACACGATGTGCCATAACACGTACCCCCCCCCCGACTTGACTGATGCGTTGCATCAGCCGGCACCATCTCGCAATACCTAGCCACTAACGGTTTAACTGAGTGAGGCACGTGGAAAATGTACCTCACCATCCCGTTCCCCGACGCGATATGCAAATCGCCCTTGCCTTCTACCATCTCCTTTGCCTTCAGTGCGTCCGACGGCGTATCGAGATGCATTTTCCTAGCCAATAAAGCGTGCACATCTCTTACGGTAAACAACCTGTTGAAATTGTTCCGAGCCTACGTAAATATTTCGTTTGCTTTGTGAGAAGTTGCCATCGTTCTGACAACTTATGTCTCCTGATTCGACATCAGTTTGAAGTGACCTCGATCGTTTTGAGAAAATGACTGTTTTCTGGACACCATTTTGGATCTATCTTCTCTACGATCTTTCCTGATGTTTGACATCGACCTCATAGTGTTCCCTGGTTGCGTACGTTTTACTGGACTGACTTTTCCGAGGTTTCCGTCGACCTCGTTTTAAATCACTTTCACTTTCGGTCGCTCGCCGATTGTACACACTCGCAGTTCGTCTTCTGCATAGCCGTCGCGTTTCGTTTAGTTTTCCGTTCGGTGTATCTCTCGTATCGGTACTGTTTCGGTGCCACGATATGTAGAATACACCTTGCATCTGTAAACCGACTCGCGTCTTCTCTGTTCGTCCGATAGAGGGGATATCGTTGGTATTTCGCTGCTAGACCAAATAGGAGACACGTTCACCAGCCGCTCTCGAACGTCTTCCAAATTGGTGAGCCCGAAACCTCCAGAACCTTCCTGCATTGTTCGCCCGCCCGGTGAGTCTGTGATTTTTCGCTGTTTCACGTCCTCCTTTCGTTGCACGATATATATATTTTACGATATATTATGGAAACGTAACCATGTCAGAGGATAAGATGCAGCTCGACATAGACCTCAATTTGACTGCAGTTGCTTATAAGCCTGGGTCTCGCAGCTCGAACAGATGCACACCGAATCACAGGATTGTTTTCTAACATTCCGCACGATCTTCAGTCCTTGTACATTAAATTCCCCATATTGACTAGACCATTTGAAGAGATAGAGACAGTGACCGATCGTGTGGCACGCCACATTTTCACTGACGGACCACCAGTTACAGCACGACCTCGCCGACTGGCACCGGACAAATTGGCTTTCGCCAAACGTGAGTTTGACACTTTACTTTCTAAAGGTATTGTTCGTCCTTCTTACAGTCCATGGGCCTCATTTCTGCACATGTTTCTTAAGAAAGATGGCATTAGCTGGCGAGCATGTGGCGACTATCGCGCACTAAATTCGGTTGCCCGTCGCGATAGTTATCCGATACCCCACATACACGACATCACGGCATCACTTCATGGTACGACTGTATTTTCTAAGATTGATTTGGTGCGAGCCTATCACCAGATCCCAGTCGCCGCTGAAGATGTCGAGAAAACCGCTGTCACGACTATTTTTGGTTTGTTTGAGTTCATACGTATGCCCTTTGGTTTGCGAAATGCTGCTCAGACATTCCAGAGGTTTATCGATAGCATTACGCGAGACTTGAAATTTGTTCACGTCTATATCGATAACTTGCCAACCGCATCATCGAGCATAGATGAACATTTCCAACATTTGACGCTACTATTTCAACGTTTGTCCGAACATTGAATAGTAGTCAATCCTGATAAATGTGAACTTGGCAAACCGGAACTTGTGTTCCTCGGCCACAAGATCACTCGAGAGGGTACTATGCCTTGCGAGGATAAAGTGCACGCTATTCTAGATTACGCCGTACCGTCCTCAATCAAGGACCTCAAGGCATTTTGGGAGTTAGTTAACTTTTATCGTCGTTTCGTACCCCATGCTGCTGAACTTTTGCTTCCCTTAACTGACCTACTTCGCGGCAATCCACGTAAGTTGTCGCTGTATCGGCTATTCCGACTGTGAGCAACGCGTAGCCAATTCAAAACGGATCCCAAAACCAGAACAAGATTGATTCGTAGTTTCTACGGTACTGGATTATCAAGCTATACGCATATAAAAATATCCAAACCTCAACTGTATGGCCACCACGTCTAACAACGTGAACCAGAGTTCAACAGATGCCAATGTCAGATACCACCGTCACGACAGTCCAAGTTCGAGTCAAAATTATGCCACTACGTGTGAGTAAAATATAAACAAATGTTGAAGTGTAGTGATTGATGCATTTTGTATTTGTTCCAGGGTCAGTAAAATAAAGAGGATAGTCTCAACAACACAAGTATATGGCAATGGCTAGGGAGGATTTCCACGCATGTAGGTCACACCGCCCACCAAATCCTCCCATGAAACGGCCATTATCCAAGGAGTAAATGGGGGTACTGATTCGCTTTAACCTACCTAGGCCTTGAGTCAGTGCATACGCAGGTCGCTATGTATTTCGTCTATCGTCGGCCAGTCGCAGACACGCTTCCAGGCTTCTTGAGGTTATGCGTCATCTCTCGACGTCTCAGGGTTTTTTCTGAGAATGACACGACATTATCCGTATACAAAAGCGGGCTTCGATGTGACTGGGATGCGTAGACAGATTACGAAAATTGGATGAAAAGGCTACCTGAACAAGAGTAAAGTACGTGTCAAGATGAAGACTGAGGATTCGTGATGAAAAATAGAGATGGCTACAGGTTACTCCAACACCAGGGGGTCAACGTGTGTTGTTATCAAATAAGTATGTTCGACTCACAACCTATATACACTTGCACACAGGTTCAATAATAATACAAATAGGTCACGGGAGAAGAGATAATTTTACAAACTGTCAGTAAGTGCTTGTTCAAGAGTCTTCGCTTCTTCACAAGCAATGTCGTGTCGTGCGATAAACTAAGGTTTGGGCAACTAACTCCACAGTAATAATAATAATAGTTTATTTCGGATAACCCCGAAGCATGCTGCAATGCAAGATCAAACAGTACCGTTGAAAGCTGAATGAAAGTTACAGTAGGACTGTACAATTACGCAAACGTCACTGAATATAAGAGAAGGCATTCAAGTCAATTGTTGCGATACCGTTCGGTGAACTTAAACTCAAGGTCAAGTGGTCGATCCGGCTGTAGGTAGGTGTAGTTATTTTGCCAAAGTGTGGGGTGGGTGGAGAATGGTACAAAATCACACAAATCCTACAGAAGGAAGACTGCCATGTCGGAGAACTAAACTAGATTTACGGATACGTGGATATCGTAAAGAAGAAACATTCCTGAAGGAGACGTATTCAAGCAATGTATGAGAGGAGTTGCGATGAAAAATTAGACGATAAAAAATTGTGGCGTAACACATAAAGAACAAGAAAATCGGTCGAGGATAGCAATTTTGGGGTTCAGTTACCGTATATCTGTTGGGCCAATTGTAAAACGAAGCGGACAACACACTGGACTGTGGGTGTCAAATTGATGGTGAAAGAAGTGACCGGATAGGGCATATGGACCTTGAGTGGATTGCTTTGCTTTCAGAAAAAAGGAATGTAATGCATCAGCAAGAAACTGGTAACTGGCAGAAAAAGAAAAAAATTGACGTGTGGTGCGTAGCTACGATAGTGGCAGAAAAGTGGCTCGCAAGAGGGATGACCGGTTGAATGACAGGTAAGTATTTACATAGTTATGAGTTATTGGTATGTTTCTCGGCCATGGTCGAGATGCACGCTGTAGCGCATGATCATTTTGTAACACGTTACACACTAAGATGGAATGTTCACAAATTCTAAGTATGAAAGTCGAGAGTATCAAAGATGAAAAAACAAAGACAGGAAAAGTTTGAATGGATCATTCTGATAATGGTTTGCGCGGCAGTTTCAAACCAGTTTCGAATCCGGGCTAGGCAGTGGTGCGCGGTGGAGATATCGAGGAAATCGTTCATGCAGTGCTAAGGAGGCATTATGAACAAGAATGATGCAAGCCCAGGAAACCAGAAGCCAACTAAGGTTCTGCGGATGGAGTAAATTTTGAACAAGAAGAAAAGGGGGAAAATCGACGCATGCGAAGAGGATAGCGATCCTTGAAGACAATGCAGAACCTGAATGACGGATTTACCGAAGTCCGATACACGGAATAAGTTTTGAAGCAGGCGGACATGAGGCCAATTTCGTGAAAGTGAACTGGTGGATGTGGGAGAAACAGCAGTCCATAAAAAGGTGAGTCTAAATTCAGGGCCAGTAACATGTACTATTCGGAAATAAGAAGGCGCAACTGGAGGGTCCCCGAGAAGTGGACAGTCAAATTCCAGCAGGCTACGGTTCGGAGGAAAGATAACCTGTGGTAACGGATAATAAAGTGGAAAAATCTCCGCATGGACTTCAGCGTTATTATGCTGTTTCAATGACAAATATATACGTTTGTGATGACGCATTTGTCTTCAGTGTTATTCTGGTGAAGCACGACATCGAATGCGTAAGTTTCGTCTGGCAGGGCAAAGTATGTGTCGGTCAATCAGCCGAGTGTGGCTGTATGTTGGCCGCATGCGCGTGAACTGGAATTCGTGTTGGTTGCGTTAGAAAACGCTGAACGATCTGATAAGCAATTAGGGGTATCTCCCGCTGTGTGGTTTGATTTCGGCCCCAGTTGCCATGGTAGGTTCCACTTGAGTCTCTGTCCGTACGAGTCAAAGCGGCCTCCTTGGTTAGCCAATTTGGCGACTGAGATAGTGGGAGACAACGAACCTGAAATAAAGGGAGATTGCAGTCTGGACGTGGTTCCAGCTGTGGGTTATGATAATATATGAAGACAATAAACAATGGATTGGTTAGGTCTATGTGTGTGGGGCATGGGTAAGATAGGCTCGCAGTGGATTTGAGCTATACTGCTGCAGGCCGACGAAGTTGCGTACACTGGCTTGGTAACTGCGTATGCATTTCAAAGGATTTATGATTTGCCCGTGGTTAGTAATGATAACCCTCAATACCGTTTGCTTACGCAGAACGCAGTTTGGCAAGGAGGCGAAAAGATAGGTTTGAAATAACAGACAGAGCGAGTAGGACTAAGATACTGTTTGCTTGGCGCTACGCTGTTACTGTATCTTTCGGTATAGTGGTTGTTCTATACTGAGTAGTTTCTAAGGAGTCAAAGTAGAAGGAACTATTGGGGTGACAGTAGTGATACATTAGAGGTAATTGGTCACTTGCCTTGGAACACTGACGTAAATTCATCTATGCTCTTCCTCGATAGTGCTATCGTACTGAGATTAAGCTCCAGTGTGAGCAAGTAAATCTGATGTGGATATGATTGCATGGTTACTGTGGTATCTTTTTCGTTGTTATCGTACTGCAATGCAGGACTACACCGATATGAGGACTGGTTTGGGGAACCGTGAGAGGTGGGTCCGAATTTTCGTCAGGGAAGCAAGCTCTAAGGGTCTACATTCGGTGCTCATGGTAGGCGGCACAAGGGCCTGCTTCAGGTAGGGAGGTAGCACGATACACAACTACTGGCATCCAGCACGTGGCGCTCCAAGAATGATCCACACTTTTTTAGACGTTCTTATTATTTTTTAATGGTTTTATCACAGTCAGGTATCTGGCTATCAGAGAAGGCGGAGCTGCTTTTGGTGGGCGACCGCAGCTCCCAAGCCCCGGCCGAAACATGGACCGCATGCAACAAGCCGCGTTGGGAATAGGTAAACCACACCAGTCAATCCGTGGCGACACTACAACCCGGAGACATACTGATAACTCTCATCAGAGACTTCATTTGGTGAGAAAAAAAAGTATCAAGTATCGGAAGTGTCTGAGACGATCTATCCGAACGGAGCATGGGGAAGGAAGTATGCAGAACAACCAATGTATAGGTTTGCAAAGTTCGGCAGCCGGGTATGAGCGGAGTTCGTGTGATAAACCAAATGGACTACACATCTGGACCGTGGTTGCCAAAGTGATGGTGAAGGAATTGACCGGATAAAACATATAGACTTTGAGTGGATTGTTTCGCTCTCAGAAAAAAGGAATGTAATGCGTCAGCACGAACTAGGAATTATCAAAAAAATCGTTGCGTGGTGCTCAACTACAACAATAGGATGGACACAGCTGGCAAAAACGATGAAGTGATGGGCAGAAGACTATCAGTTTATGTTTGATACAAAAGGTGGACCACTTTGTGGCGACAGAACAGAACTCTGCGGCACAAGAGCTTATCAGATGTGCATATGTGGGACACGATACCTTGCAAGATGAGGACATTGCAATGCAACAGCCCTAAGTGGGCAAACAGCGGAGCTGGCAGAGAAAGCAAGCAAACACAGAGACGTCCATTATTGGGAAGCTCTAGAAATAAATTTCGCAGTGTTATATACTGTCTGGAGATTGTGGTACGGAAGTTAGTGACAGCAATAAATGCGTTATTTCTCAAGTATATCGGTAAAAGTGGCAAAAAGGGGTGGACTTTATCTTAGAGAGTGATTAAGTTTGCAAATAAGACCGGTGAATAGTTTGGCATGAAACCGCGGGAAGTGGACCGGGAATAATGAGCCAGAAGTGTTGATGGGTTTTTAAGTATGCGACAACTGTGCACCAAAGAAAGCGACTTTTGCCGGACGAAAAAAGCGTTAGGTTATGAAGACAAATTTGAAGCGAGCACGATGGAGAGTCAATGTTAGCTGGAGGGGACAGCAACGTTTTGAGTATATGAACGGTATTCTTTTTGTTCTGTTTTGTTGTTTTTTTCAATCCGCAACCGGTGCTAGTGGGTGGGGCTGACCGTGCGCTGGACACCCAACCTGAAAACTATTTCTGGAGGCAGGAGGTGCGATCCACCTAGTTGCGCCCGCACATCGTTGCAGACGTACTGCAGGCCCGAGGTGCACCGGCCAAAGCGGGGGATCTGTCCGCGTTCCGCACCGGCGGGATTTGCACAGGTGATTTTGGTCGAGATCATACAGACGTAGAGATGGCGTAGTCTAGGAGATTGCGGGGGATCCAGATTTTCAGCCGGACTTGTGGGCCAGATATTTCACTGGTGTTATCTCCGGATCATTCCAAGACATCAAAAGGGAGATGCGCGTCGGTTGGTGTCTGGAAGCTTAAGATTAGAGAGACGCAGTCTGGGATGCTCCCAGCTGAGGATCAACGGTCAACGGTGAAAGGAGAAATCTAGTAATGTAGACACGGACTATTTTGGGAAGAATGAGCACTGTGAGCCATTGGGATTGGATGGAAATACAAAAATAATGACCAAAATTAGGAATAAGAATAATGATTTAAAAGGTAAGTGGTGGTCACTGGAACTGGATTAAGTGTTGGGACGCTAGGGCAAAATAAAAAGGGGAATGGGGTCAGTTCGGACCGAGTAAAGCGAATTAAGTATGATGGAGATAATATATAGGAGACGTTGGAGCGCGTGAATTGGGGAGAATCTAACAAGAGCAGTGTCAGTGATGTAAGTAATTCTAAGGGGTACTAGTACGCTGGCGATGGAGAAGGCATATGGGGTAGGTGATGTCGACGTTGCAAAGGATGTTAACCGGGTCGTGCTTTCTTTCTCTATTCAGAAACCTAGGTTACACTCATAAGCTTGTTCCAACGTGGTGCACATGTGGGTTAATTGTGGTACTTTGGCGACATCTAAATATTTTGTAAGAACAATTTTGAAAGGGTCTAGTGTCTGGCATGCCCGAATGTCTTCGGGCAGTCTGTTCCAAAGGCGGGAATACACGGTGATGAAGAACCTTTCCCTTAGTTTTGTCCTGGAGTATGGGACTTTAGTAGCATGATTTCGGTTACGAAGAGTGTAGGGTGCGTCTTGAGCGAAACATAGATCAGTGATGGATGTATGCGCTCCAGAATGTAGGAGGCTGAATAGAAGATAAAGACTGAGTTTCATACGTCGTAGCCATAGGGGTTCAAGCCTTAGTAGCTCATATCTCTCTTTATAATTCAAGGGGGATGATGAGCCGAGTAAGTGCTTGGGGAAAGATCGCTGAACTCTTTCGATCGCAAGTCTGTCAGATTTGCGCATATGAGTGTATACCAGAGGGCAGTACTCGAGCTGTGGTCTGGCGTGGGATTTAAAGATCAGAAGCTGGCTGTCGCGCATTCTAAAAGTATTGCAGATGGGGGCCATCGTTCTCTTAGTCTTAGCCACCTGGTAGGTGGCTTGTTCTTGAAAGGTGAACGTGCAATAATATTGTAGACCGAGATCTCGTACTGGCGGAGTAGTAGGAATGAAGGAGCCTTTTAAGGCGAGGGATTCATGAGGAATTTGACTTTTATACCTGAGAATGGCACTCTTAGCAGCGGAGAAACTCGTTTTCCAAGTGTTGCACCGTATGTCAAGAGCGTTCAGGTCGTCAGCTTTTTCGGTGAGGGTGTAGGTCAAGGTATGAGGTTCAAATGAATATACAATCTTAATATCATCGGCGAATAGGAACGCGGTGCCAAGGCGTATTACTTTGAATACGTCGTTTATGTGGAGAAGAAATAAAAGTGGGCCTAACACACTGCCCTGTATGACACCACTTATGACTGACCGGGGTGATGAAAGGCAACCCTCAATGTTTACTGCTTGCGATCTCCTGCTAAGATAGGATGACAAACAAGAAAAGAGCGGGTCTGTTATGCCGTAAGATTTAACCCTGGTTAGCAGCTGGGCGTGAGGCACGCGGTCAAATGCTTTTGTCATATCAAGGAAGATAACAATAAGTGTCATTCCAGAGTCAGCTGACTTTGTGATCAGATCATGGAAATCAAGTTGGCAGGTCAGACACGACCTAGACTTTAAGAAGCCGTGTTGGTTGTTATTTATCAACCCACGGGTGAGGATAAAATTGACAATCTCATCTTTAACTACTCGTTCCATTGTCCTAGATATAATGGGAGCGTGGTTTATGGGGCGGTAATTAGCAGGGTCATGTAAAGCACCCTTCTTATGGAGGGGAATGATAACGGCAGTTTTACACTGGGATGGGAAAATGCTTTGTGACATGGAGAGATTAAATAAATTCATCAAAAGCATCACAATGTCCGGGCCGCCAAGACGAAACAGAGCTGGTGGGATACCACCGGGTCCAGGGCGATCCAGAAGCCGGGTGGAATCTAACAGCTTTCTGACTTCGTTGGCTGAGAATACTACGGTTGACAAGGTGTCGGCAGTCGAAGAAGTGAGATCCTGGGTTGAACTATTGTGGTCTGTTATGAAGGTAGAAGCGAAGAAATCATTGAATGCCTCAGCGATTAACTGAAGCCAGCTAATGTGAATGTTCTCCGATAGGAGCAAATACGGTATTTTGGTTGTACGGCGGGGGTTTCGAGTTTTAATAAGGCCAGAGAGGTGGGCTATTTTATTCGGCTGGTTGAGAGCGTACAGTTCTTGCTTCTCCAGCTTGTTCTCATTTTCGCTTAGTAGCTGGCGTGAGAGGTGGCTGAGGCAGGGGAAGATAGAAAGGTTGTTGGTCCTTTCGTAGGCAAGCTGCAACTTCTCGAACTTACGTTGCAACTTTTGTTGTCGATCGGTCTTTCTCCCACTGAATTCAGTTATCTCAGGAGATATGATGTTAAGAGAACAGAATAGGTTAGAGTACATCACATCCGACGCCAGCTGAGGATCAGATGTTTGAAAGAATTCATCCCAGGTCTGATTACGCAGGATGGTGGGTAAAGTATCCCAATTTGCACTTCGGAAAGATTTGCGATTTTGAGGACTTTCCTGGTGATGAGGCCGAACGGAGAATTCACATGTTATGACCCTATGATCACAACCAGGGAGGTGGCTAAGGACACTTGCCTTTATATTTTGAAGGCCTAAAGTAAAGATAAGGTCAAGAATATTGTTCCCTCTGGTTGGTGATCTTACGTGTTGTGTCCACTGCATGAAATTAAACACAAATATACTTCGAAGACGGTGTGAAGAGTTGGGTCCTACGGGAGAATCCATGAGGAATAAATAAATGAATTCAGCTTCATCTGGTATCAGCAGACATGGATTTAGCTAGGTCTGTAGAGTCGACCTCGTCCTTACCACTGTCACCTCCGAGCAGACATATCTTACGAATATCTCACAGTACGTCTCCTTCTTTCCCTCTCACCACCACCGTGCGCACGAGGACATCGGTTTCGGTACGGCAGTCCTTGATCACTCCAACCGGCCAATCGTCTTCATGTAAGTGGCTCTCCACGAGGATGACCACATCGCCACGTCTGAACGACCTCTGTTTGGAGATTCACTTTAGCAAAAGCTGCAGTGTCGGTAAGTACTCCCTGGTCCATCGTTTCCAAAAAGCCTGTGCCAGGTGGTTCACTTGTTTCCATCCAACGATATACGTTCCAGGTAGAGTTTTCGGTGTGGTCGCTCCTACGTTTGACCGCCGTATTAACAGACCGTTGGGGGTGAGAGCCGGTTCGCCTTCCGGGTCTGGGACGATCGGCACCAGGGGTCTGTTGTTCTAATTGCTTTCTACTTTTGTTAGTAGAGTAGTCAGGGCCTCGTCATCAAGGGTTTGTTGTGAGGTCAGGGCTGTGAGTATTTTCCTAGTTGATCGTATCAGCCCTTCCCAAACGCCACCAAGAAGACTGGCATAAGGTGGGTTGAAGTGACATTCTATCCCCTTTGTTACTGTTTTGTTTTGTATATTGGGGTGGTCCAGGCGGTTCCACCATTTCTCTAAGTCTTTATGAGCCCCAACGAATTTCGAGCCATTATCTGAATATTCGTTCTTGGGGACGCCCCGCCTCGCCATGAACCTCTGAAAGGCCATTAAAAACGAATCGGCGGTCATATTATGCACTACTTCAGGATGGACCGCTCTGGATTGTAGACATGTTATCAGGCAGCCATACCTCTTTCGGGTGCCCCTTTGCTGTCGTACAAGAAACAGGTCAAAGCAGTCGACGCCATTTTCCACGAACGGGAACCATCCCGGTTGAACTCTCACGGCTGGAAGGCGGGCCATCTTTTGTTGGCCTGCTACCGCCCTCCGGCGAAGACAAGTGATGCAGTTGCCCATGACTCTCTTGACCGTCGCTGGTCCCTTTGTCACCCAAAATCGTCGACGTTTATTGTTCAGTAAGTGGTTCAAACCTGCGTGTCCCTCTTCTCGATGTACATGGTCTATCAGACATCTCGCAATGTAGTGGTCACCAGGGACTATTATGGGGTGTTTTTGCTTCGTACATTAGATTCGAATTCGTCAGCCGCCCTCCGAATCTCAGTAGTCCTTTGGTCCGCATAGGGTTTAGTCTTCGTATACTGCTGTGCAACAGCCCGCTTCCCTTGGTTTTATCATTTATCCTGGCTAGCTCGCGGGCCTCGAACGGGAAAGCTTCTAGTTGTAGTAGGCTTAGAACGTCCAGTTCGGTTTGGTTCAGCTCGCCCGGTAGTATCTTCCCCACATTCAATGTGTTTTGTGGTCGTACGACTTTCATAACGAATAAGAGTACCTTGCTTCTTGTCCACCAGACCAAAGCTCTTGACATTTTTGTCTAGTTGGGAAATTGGCACAGTTTTTCTATTAGGCTCATGCTTCCCGTGAAGTTTGCACCTAGTATCAGTCTTTTGGTCTCGATATCGCCATCATCAGCCTTAGGTATTAATAGCGTTGGCCACATCTCTTTATCTGCGACTAGGAAGCCCGATCCCATTGTCCACATCCGTAACCTCTCTAGTGTCTTCAGGCCCCTTGAGCAGAGGTCGGCCCGGCTACTGGCGGATTGTATGTAGTGCAATTGATCGGCTTTAGTCGACTCGTGGAATATAGTGAGTCTGCTTGCCATGAAAGTGTTAAAACGAGTAGTAATGTTGTTTATGTAATGTAGTACCGTGGCTGAGTCCGTCCAAAAGTTTGTTTCCCAGTTTATCCGGTCGAAGCATCTCCTAATCAGCCTCGCGGCTTTCACGGCCAGTACTGCTGCCGTCTGTTCCAGCCTTGAGATGGACACCGTTTTCAGTGCAGCCACTCTCGCCTTTGCGAATAGCATCTGGCTGTGCCACCCACCACTTGCATCCACCCAGCGGCCGTAAGCCACTGTCCGGTAGCCCATTTCTGATGGTTCAGGAAATAAGTGGAGTTGGGCGTCGTTTGTGCACTTGATTCCTGGCAAGCATCCTTGTATTTTGATCTCACCAAGTTGCTCCAGGCTGTGCAGCCGGTCGCGCCATCGCTTATCGTCATCATCCTGGAGAGGTTCGTCCCAACCTGTCCCTCTTTGGCACAGCGATTGCAGCAAGCACTTTCGTGGTAATAACCATGGCGAAACGAAACCTAAGGGATCATAGAGGCTTGAGACTGATGATAGGGTTCCCCTCCGTGTGTCCGGTCTTTTGGGTAGGTCCAGGGTGAAAATGAATTCGTCACCTCTGGGTTTCCACTGAAGACCAAGCGTGCGCTCCGTTTGTGAAGAGGATCCTAAAAGCTCTCTCGTACACTCAATTTTCTCGGACTTCGGTATGATATCGAGCACCTCTTGGCCGTTGGAAGTCCATTCAGTGAGGTCGAATCCCCCGGCCTTTAGAGTGGCGATCAGTTCCGTCATATAAAGAATAGCAGTATTCGGGTCGTCAAAGAAACACAGAAAATCGTCCACGTGGAAATGGTCCATTGCTCTTCCTAGCAAATTGCTGGTGCCGCCGAAAAGCTTGAGGGTCTCCCGGAGGGCAAAATTAGCACAGAAGGGGGATGATGCCGTCCCAAAGAGATGAACGATTAGCCTGTGCTCATCAGGTGCGCGGTTTGCGTCGTTTTCAGGCCACCAGAGAAGACAAAAGGCGTCCCTGACTTCAACGGGCATCTTCATTTGTAGAAACATTCCATGTGTGTCTACAGAGACGGCTACTTCTCCTAGCCGAAAACGACATAAAACCTCGACTAGTGGTGTTGTCCAGTCTGGGCCCTGTAGTATATGGTCGTTGAGTGACACACCCCGACATTTCGCGGCACAGTCGAAAAACACTCTGACCTTCCCCAGTTTCTTTTGGTTTACGATCGGGTTATGAGGTAGGCACCACCTCAAATTCGCACTGATAATCGCTGTATCCACTCCTTTTATAAAACCCAAGTCTGTTTTATTTTGCATGACTTACGTGTATTCTATGCTCAGTTGTGGTTCTCTAATTAGCCTGGTTTTGAGGAAGCGTAAACTTTTCAGAGATATTTCTCGGCTGTTTGGCATAGGTTTTATGTTGGGTTTGCACGAGACAGGAATCTTGAAACGATCTGTTTCATACTTGGCTTTCTCGGCTACCATTTCCAAAGCCGACCTATCTTCTCGTGATGGGGAATCTCCATCAATGACCTGGTCGGCGAATCCGGCGTTATACAGCTATCGGAATGCCTGTTCAATGTTCGCCGCTTCCACGGAAGTGCAGTTGATTTGGCTTTGTTTGCCGCACCTCCCATCTGTACTGCCATATAAAGTCCAGCCGAATAAATTGCTTACTGCATAGGTTCCTTTGCGGCTTCCTATTCTTAGATCCAGTACCCAATGCTATTCCGGCACATCACAACAGATCAGCAAGTCGATTTCGTTGTTCCGCCACTCCTCGATCGTGGCCCCGTCGAGATGCGGCCACTGAGTCAGAATCGATTGCACTGATTGAGGTGCTCTCATCGGCAGATCCTTTATGGTGAATGCTTCTGGGGTTTCTGCTCTATCGTCGTTGACCAAGGAAACGAGTTGCAGGTGCAGTTTGGTCAACTGGATGTCCTGGGTGCCACTCACTGTGCACACTGCTAATGAAGATTGATCCCCTCTGATCCCATATCTCTCAGCAAACTCCTTCCTTACTAGCGTGGTATCCGAGGCACTATCTACGAAGGCCAAAGCTCTTGTAACCCAAACTGGGGTTTCTAAGCCAACTGCTATCACTCCCAGGCGAATGGGCTTGTTAGTGGAGCAAGACACTGAGCAGACCACACTTGGCTTCAGGGTTTCTTTCGCATTCAAATTCTGACCTTTGTGAAGTAGGTAATGGTGCTTCCCATGGCATCCATCCTGACTACAATTGGGTTTCGTTCGGCACATCGCTGCTCGATGTGAATCGTTGAGACAGACGAAGCTAGCGCCTAATCTCTTAGCCATTTCCCATCGTTCGTCGAGTCTACGTTGCGGAAGCGAGGGCATTCCACTAGGCGATGAGGCTCCCCACAAACTTTACACACCGGCAAGTTTTCACCTTCTCGAGATAATGCGTGTGTGTTCGCCCATGGTTGGCTTCTACTTAGTTCCCTGGTCCAGCTTTGCGTCGTCATAATCCTAGGTAATTAGCTCGTCTTGCGCACAAGTTGGCCGAAACGACTATTTGCTATTCGGGCATGACGGTCTATAAACTGCGTCAGGTCTTCGAACGAGGATTCTCGCCCAAACTTACCGATCCCTTCGGCTTCCTCGGCCCGTCTACCCCGTAGTTCTGTGGGTAAACTGCGCACTATGGTCTCCAGTGTGTGCTGTGTTTTCAGGTCTGTTCGGCTATCTAGGTGATTCGGTGCGATGCCGCAGTTCTGTATTTTTATCACCAGGCTTGCTAGAGAGCCCGACTCGCCTTTGGAGCGTTTTGCCTCTGATAGTACACGATGGAGCGAATTCCGGGTGACTTTAAATGGTTGTCCAAATAGGTTTTGCGGAGTTTCACGTGCCCGAGCGTAACCTTCTTTGGGATTCAGCATCGAGCACCCGTCGATTGCTTCCCTGGCTCTTCCACGACAGTGATGCAGTAAATACAAGAATCTCTGTCCTGGATCGGATACTATCCTTTCTACAAAGTTCTCGTACTGTTTAATGAACTTACAGTACTGTTCTGCGCTCCCGTCGAATGGGGATAATTCCACTCTTGGTAAGTCAGTAGCGTGATTCACACTGGTACAAGTCGACTTTGGTCGTTCCACTGAACTGCTTGGCTGAATGGCTGTATGCTCTGTGGTCTCCAAAGTCGCCTCTCGCTCCCGTCTCTGGAGTTGATCTTTCCTGGCAGATTCCGCTTCCTCCCTAGTCTGCCTAAGCTGGGTTTCTAATTCAACTATTCTCAATCGATAGATATTATTATCTTTATATTCTAAATCCTTATCTGAGGTAAATGAAATTGCACTGACAGGACTAGCGAACCTAGCAATGTCTAAGGAATCAATATCACCCAAAAATACCCCAGGGACTTGCCGGGTTACTTCCTGTCCAGCTTCGGTTTGTCTGTGTCCTCTTCTTGAAATTTCTGATTGATTTCCTCCTGGTGATTCCAAGTTGAGTACAGTAACAGTTATTCCGACTGTGAGCAACGCGTAGCCAATTCAAAACGGATCCCAAAACCAGAACAAGATTGATTCGTAGTTTCTACGGTACTGGATTATCAAGTTATATGCATATAAAAATATCCAAACCTCAACTGTATGGCCACAACGTCTAACAACGTGAACCAGAGTTCGACAGATGCCAATGTTAGATACCACCGTCACGACAGTCCAAGTTCGAGTCAAAATTATGCCACTACGTGTGAGTAAAATATAAACAAATGTTGAAGTGTAGTGTTTGATGCATGTTGTATTTGTTCCAGGGTCAGTAAAATAAAGAGGATAGTCTCAACAACACAAGTATATGACAATGGCTAGGGAGGATTTCCAAGCATGTCAGTTACAGTCGCTTACGCATACAGCAAGAGTAGCATTCTCGGAGGTCGAAGCGACATTAGCTCAGACCACGCCCCTAATGCACCCAGTTCCGTCCGCCACACTAAGCATAGCGGTGGATGCATCCGATTTTGCCATCGCAGCTGTCCTGCAACGGTCCGTTTCTGGGATCTGGCAGCCATTAGAGTTTTTCTCTCGACGCCTCAGTCCCACGGAAACCAAATATAGTGCTTTTGGTCGCGAACTACTGGCTGCATATAATGCCGTTAAGCACCTCCGCCATGCAGTTGAGGGTCGATATTTCATCCTCTATACTGACCATAAGCCTTTGACATATGCATTGCACACTAAGTCTGACAGTTACTCCCCACGAGAAGTCAGGCATTTAGACTATATTTCTCAGTTCACGACTGACCTACGACACGTTAAAGGTAAGTCGAACTGTGTTGCAGATGCTTTGCCGCGTATTTCGCTTAATGCTACTAAATCTCCGGTTTTAGACATCCCTGCCATGGCTGCAGCACAGGCACAGGATTCTTCATGTATGGAAGCCGCTCAGTCATCGTCGCCACATTGTCAGGCCGTACCTATGGCCACCAGTGCCAGGACTATACTCCGCGACATGTCTACTGGCATACCTCGACCAGTCTTGCTCTCTACATATCGACGTCTCGTGTTCGATAACCCACATGGACTCTCACATCCAGGCATCGCGGCCAGTCTCCGATTAGTAGCTGCACGATACTTCTGGCCGTCCATGAATAATGATGTTCGTATGTGGGCAAAACAGTGTCTACAATGTCAACGATCTAAGGTGCATAGGCACGTAGCTTCGCCTATCGGTACTTTTGCTACGCCTGATGCTCGCTTCGATCATATCCACGTAGACAGTATGGGTCCATTGACCCCATCACAGGGGGATACCTATTTACTAACGTGCATCGATGGATTTACCAGGTGGCCCGAGGCTAGTCCCATCTCTGTCGTCACGGCCGAATCAGTGGCTCGATATCTGATAGAAAGATGGATATCTTTATATGGTTGTCCTTCCACAATCACTACCGATCGAGGGCAACAATTTGAGTCCGAACTATTCTCTTCATTAACCCACATGCTGGGTACGGAACGCATTCGCACGACCGCGTACCATCCGGCATCGAATGGTTTAGTCGAACGCTTTCATCGCCAACTCAAAGCGGCTCTTAGAGCACACGAGAGCCCCGGATGGTTCTGCTTGGTATCAGGACTTGCATAAAGGCAGATATCCAATGTTCCGCCGCATAAATTGTCTACGGCACGACATCACGACTGCCTGGGGAATTCTTCACGCCGCGGAGTACAGACTCACTAACGTTCACCGTTTGTCTACGTACATGCAATTTTCTCTAGCGCATCACCACTGATGCCCTAGCGACTCTTTCTGCATTTTTCCTTAATTGATCTTCAGAACTTCTAATTGCGTGCAAACAATTTATCCTTTGAAATGCAGACGCAGCAGCCCATCCGGTTTACGCTATATTGCAAGCCCGAGGTAGTACTTATCAACCCTACGCTATTTAAACTCTCGAATTTAAACCCAGACCAAAATATGAAATGTGCCACTGACCGTTCATATAAACCCAACCAGTGTGCCAGTCACATTCGCTCACAGTCTGTTATTTCAAACCTATCTTATCGCATTGTTGCCAAACTGCTTTCTGCGTAAGCAAACGGTACTGAGGGTTATCATGTCTAACTGCTCTAAACCGTGAGACCCTGGGTCTTTCATTAGCATCCAAGCGATGCCATGCCAACGTGAAAAATCATAAATCCTTTGGGATGCATACACCGTTACCAAACTAGTGTACGCAACTCCGTTAGCCTGCAGCAGTATAGCACAAATCCACCGCGAGCCTATTTTTACTTAGAATGTGGAGTAGGTGCCATTGACTGCTCAAATGAAACTTCATCCATGCTTCACTCACACAGACGTAACTAGTCCATTATCTATTATCTTCATATATCATCATAACCCACAGCTGGAACCACGTCCAGACTGCAACCCCCCTTTATTTCAGGTCTGTTGTCTCCCACTATTGCAGTCACCAAACCGGATAACCAAGGACGCCACTTTGACTCGTACGGACAGAGACTCAAGTAGAACCTACCATAGCAACTGGGACCGAAATCAAACCAACCGACAGGAAATACTCCCAATTGCTTATCAGATCATTCAGCTTCTTCTAAAACAACCAACACACATTCCAGTTCATGCGCATCTTGCTTATATACCACCACACTCAGCTGATTGACCGACACATACTTTGCCCTGCTAGACGAAACACGCCCATATGATGTCGTACGTTACCAGAAACGACGCTGAGTATCCCTGAAGGCAAATGCGTCAACATATGTATATATATTTGTTAGTGAAACAGCACATTAACGCTCAAGTCCATGCGGAGATTTCACACTTTATTATCCCTTACCACAGTCCACCTTTCCTCCGAACCGTAGCCGGTTGGAAATTGACTCTCCACTCCTCGAGGACCTTCCAGTTGCGTTTTCTCATTTCTGAATGGTACATGTTACTGATCCTGAATCTAAACTCACCTTTTATGGACTGCTGTTTCTCCCATATCCACTAGTGTTCACTTTCACGAAATTGGTCTCGGCACCGTTTCGAAACTCATTCCATTTATTGAACTCCAGTAAATCCGACATTCTGGGTCTGCATCGTCTTCATGGATCGCTATCCTCTCCGCATGCACCGATTTTCCCGAGAACACTTCTTTACAATTTTTTTCTTCTTTTTCTTCTTGTTCAAAATTTACTCCATCTGTAGAACCTTAGCAGGCCTCCGTTTCCCAGCTTGCATCATTCTCATTCATAATGCGTCCTTGACACTGCGCCAACGGTTTTTCGATATCTCCACCGCCCAGTTCGGAATCGAAACCGGTTTGAAACTGCCGCGCAAACCATTAGTAAAGTGATCCATTCAAAGTGTTGCTGGCTATGTCTATCTATCGCTGATACTCTCGACTTTCATACTTTGAACTTGTGAATATTCCATCTTATTGAGTAACGTGTCACACCATGATCATGCGCTAGCGCGTGCGTCTCGACCATGGCCGAGAAATATACCATTATCATCATTTAAAAAAACGGATCCCAAAACCAGAACAAGATTGATTCGTAGTTTCTACGGTACTGGATTATCAAGTTATATGCATATAAAAATATCCAAACCTCAACTGTATGGCCACAACGTCTAACAACGTGAACCAGAGTTCGACAGATGCCAATGTTAGATACCACCGTCACGACAGTCCAAGTTCGAGTCAAAATTATGCCACTACGTGTGAGTAAAATATAAACAAATGTTGAAGTGTAGTGTTTGATGCATGTTGTATTTGTTCCAGGGTCAGTAAAATAAAGAGGATAGTCTCAACAACACAAGTATATGACAATGGCTAGGGAGGATTTCCAAGCATGTCAGTTACAGTCGCTTACGCATACAGCAAGAGTAGCATTCTCGGAGGTCGAAGCGACATTAGCTCAGACCACGCCCCTAATGCACCCAGTTCCGTCCGCCACACTAAGCATAGCGGTGGATGCATCCGATTTTGCCATCGCAGCTGTCCTGCAACGGTCCGTTTCTGGGATCTGGCAGCCATTAGAGTTTTTCTCTCGACGCCTCAGTCCCACGGAAACCAAATATAGTGCTTTTGGTCGCGAACTACTGGCTGCATATAATGCCGTTAAGCACCTCCGCCATGCAGTTGAGGGTCGATATTTCATCCTCTATACTGACCATAAGCCTTTGACATATGCATTGCACACTAAGTCTGACAGTTACTCCCCACGAGAAGTCAGGCATTTAGACTATATTTCTCAGTTCACGACTGACCTACGACACGTTAAAGGTAAGTCGAACTGTGTTGCAGATGCTTTGCCGCGTATTTCGCTTAATGCTACTAAATCTCCGGTTTTAGACATCCCTGCCATGGCTGCAGCACAGGCACAGGATTCTTCATGTATGGAAGCCGCTCAGTCATCGTCGCCACATTGTCAGGCCGTACCTATGGCCACCAGTGCCAGGACTATACTCCGCGACATGTCTACTGGCATACCTCGACCAGTCTTGCTCTCTACATATCGACGTCTCGTGTTCGATAACCCACATGGACTCTCACATCCAGGCATCGCGGCCAGTCTCCGATTAGTAGCTGCACGATACTTCTGGCCGTCCATGAATAATGATGTTCGTATGTGGGCAAAACAGTGTCTACAATGTCAACGATCTAAGGTGCATAGGCACGTAGCTTCGCCTATCGGTACTTTTGCTACGCCTGATGCTCGCTTCGATCATATCCACGTAGACAGTATGGGTCCATTGACCCCATCACAGGGGGATACCTATTTACTAACGTGCATCGATGGATTTACCAGGTGGCCCGAGGCTAGTCCCATCTCTGTCGTCACGGCCGAATCAGTGGCTCGATATCTGATAGAAAGATGGATATCTTTATATGGTTGTCCTTCCACAATCACTACCGATCGAGGGCAACAATTTGAGTCCGAACTATTCTCTTCATTAACCCACATGCTGGGTACGGAACGCATTCGCACGACCGCGTACCATCCGGCATCGAATGGTTTAGTCGAACGCTTTCATCGCCAACTCAAAGCGGCTCTTAGAGCACACGAGAGCCCCGGATGGTTCTGCTTGGTATCAGGACATGCATAAAGGCAGATATCCAATGTTCCGCCGCATAAATTGTCTACGGCACGACATCACGACTGCCTGGGGAATTCTTCACGCCGCGGAGTACAGACTCACTAACGTTCACCGTTTGTCTACGTACATGCAATTTTCTCTAGCGCATCACCACTGATGCCCTAGCGACTCTTTCTGCATTTTTCCTTAATTGATCTTCAGAACTTCTAATTGCGTGCAAACAATTTATCCTTTGAAATGCAGACGCAGCAGCCCATCCGGTTTACGCTATATTGCAAGCCCGAGGTAGTACTTATCAACCCTACGCTATTTAAACTCTCGAATTTAAACCCAGACCAAAATATGAAATGTGCCACTGACCGTTCATATAAACCCAACCAGTGTGCCAGTCACATTCGCTCACAGTCTGTTATTTCAAACCTATCTTATCGCATTGTTGCCAAACTGCTTTCTGCGTAAGCAAACGGTACTGAGGGTTATCATGTCTAACTGCTCTAAACCGTGAGACCCTGGGTCTTTCATTAGCATCCAAGCGATGCCATGCCAACGTGAAAAATCATAAATCCTTTGGGATGCATACACCGTTACCAAACTAGTGTACGCAACTCCGTTAGCCTGCAGCAGTATAGCACAAATCCACCGCGAGCCTATTTTTACTTAGAATGTGGAGTAGGTGCCATTGACTGCTCAAATGAAACTTCATCCATGCTTCACTCACACAGACGTAACTAGTCCATTATCTATTATCTTCATATATCATCATAACCCACAGCTGGAACCACGTCCAGACTGCAACCCCCCTTTATTTCAGGTCTGTTGTCTCCCACTATTGCAGTCACCAAACCGGATAACCAAGGACGCCACTTTGACTCGTACGGACAGAGACTCAAGTAGAACCTACCATAGCAACTGGGACCGAAATCAAACCAACCGACAGGAAATACTCCCAATTGCTTATCAGATCATTCAGCTTCTTCTAAAACAACCAACACACATTCCAGTTCATGCGCATCTTGCTTATATACCACCACACTCAGCTGATTGACCGACACATACTTTGCCCTGCTAGACGAAACACGCCCATATGATGTCGTACGTTACCAGAAACGACGCTGAGTATCCCTGAAGGCAAATGCGTCAACATATGTATATATATTTGTTAGTGAAACAGCACATTAACGCTCAAGTCCATGCGGAGATTTCACACTTTATTATCCCTTACCACAGTCCACCTTTCCTCCGAACCGTAGCCGGTTGGAAATTGACTCTCCACTCCTCGAGGACCTTCCAGTTGCGTTTTCTCATTTCTGAATGGTACATGTTACTGATCCTGAATCTAAACTCACCTTTTATGGACTGCTGTTTCTCCCATATCCACTAGTGTTCACTTTCACGAAATTGGTCTCGGCACCGTTTCGAAACTCATTCCATTTATTGAACTCCAGTAAATCCGACATTCTGGGTCTGCATCGTCTTCATGGATCGCTATCCTCTCCGCATGCACCGATTTTCCCGAGAACACTTCTTTACAATTTTTTTCTTCTTTTTCTTCTTGTTCAAAATTTACTCCATCTGTAGAACCTTAGCAGGCCTCCGTTTCCCAGCTTGCATCATTCTCATTCATAATGCGTCCTTGACACTGCGCCAACGGTTTTTCGATATCTCCACCGCCCAGTTCGGAATCGAAACCGGTTTGAAACTGCCGCGCAAACCATTAGTAAAGTGATCCATTCAAAGTGTTGCTGGCTATGTCTATCTATCGCTGATACTCTCGACTTTCATACTTTGAACTTGTGAATATTCCATCTTATTGAGTAACGTGTCACACCATGATCATGCGCTAGCGCGTGCGTCTCGACCATGGCCGAGAAATATACCATTATCATCATTTAAAAAAACGGATCCCAAAACCAGAACAAGATTGATTCGTAGTTTCTACGGTACTAGATTATCAAGTTATATGCATATAAAAATATCCAAACCTCAACTGTATGGCCACAACGTCTAACAACGTGAACCAGAGTTCGACAGATGCCAATGTTAGATACCACCGTCACGACAGTCCAAGTTCGAGTCAAAATTATGCCACTACGTGTGAGTAAAATATAAACAAATGTTGAAGTGTAGTGTTTGATGCATGTTGTATTTGTTCCAGGGTCAGTAAAATAAAGAGGATAGTCTCAACAACACAAGTATATGACAATGGCTAGGGAGGATTTCCAAGCATGTCAGTTACAGTCGCTTACGCATACAGCAAGAGTAGCATTCTCGGAGGTCGAAGCGACATTAGCTCAGACCACGCCCCTAATGCACCCAGTTCCGTCCGCCACACTAAGCATAGCGGTGGATGCATCCGATTTTGCCATCGCAGCTGTCCTGCAACGGTCCGTTTCTGGGATCTGGCAGCCATTAGAGTTTTTCTCTCGACGCCTCAGTCCCACGGAAACCAAATATAGTGCTTTTGGTCGCGAACTACTGGCTGCATATAATGCCGTTAAGCACCTCCGCCATGCAGTTGAGGGTCGATATTTCATCCTCTATACTGACCATAAGCCTTTGACATATGCATTGCACACTAAGTCTGACAGTTACTCCCCACGAGAAGTCAGGCATTTAGACTATATTTCTCAGTTCACGACTGACCTACGACACGTTAAAGGTAAGTCGAACTGTGTTGCAGATGCTTTGCCGCGTATTTCGCTTAATGCTACTAAATCTCCGGTTTTAGACATCCCTGCCATGGCTGCAGCACAGGCACAGGATTCTTCATGTATGGAAGCCGCTCAGTCATCGTCGCCACATTGTCAGGCCGTACCTATGGCCACCAGTGCCAGGACTATACTCCGCGACATGTCTACTGGCATACCTCGACCAGTCTTGCTCTCTACATATCGACGTCTCGTGTTCGATAACCCACATGGACTCTCACATCCAGGCATCGCGGCCAGTCTCCGATTAGTAGCTGCACGATACTTCTGGCCGTCCATGAATAATGATGTTCGTATGTGGGCAAAACAGTGTCTACAATGTCAACGATCTAAGGTGCATAGGCACGTAGCTTCGCCTATCGGTACTTTTGCTACGCCTGATGCTCGCTTCGATCATATCCACGTAGACAGTATGGGTCCATTGACCCCATCACAGGGGGATACCTATTTACTAACGTGCATCGATGGATTTACCAGGTGGCCCGAGGCTAGTCCCATCTCTGTCGTCACGGCCGAATCAGTGGCTCGATATCTGATAGAAAGATGGATATCTTTATATGGTTGTCCTTCCACAATCACTACCGATCGAGGGCAACAATTTGAGTCCGAACTATTCTCTTCATTAACCCACATGCTGGGTACGGAACGCATTCGCACGACCGCGTACCATCCGGCATCGAATGGTTTAGTCGAACGCTTTCATCGCCAACTCAAAGCGGCTCTTAGAGCACACGAGAGCCCCGGATGGTTCTGCTTGGTATCAGGACATGCATAAAGGCAGATATCCAATGTTCCGCCGCATAAATTGTCTACGGCACGACATCACGACTGCCTGGGGAATTCTTCACGCCGCGGAGTACAGACTCACTAACGTTCACCGTTTGTCTACGTACATGCAAAATCTCGCTCCGGCGCAGACTCGAATGCAGCGACGACAGGTTTTTGTTCCGACCGAACTCGAAACTTGTTCGCATGTATTCGTTCGTGTTGATTCGGTACGTAAACCATTATAACAGCCTTACGAAGGTCTAGTTCCTGTGATTTCTCGTCACGATAAGACCTTTAATGTTGATCGACACGGTCGCGTTGGTACCGTTAGCATCGATCGTCTCAAAGCCGCGTAAATTGATGATAGCGTGTCGCCCGCTGACATGAGATTCGATGTTAACCCTGCACTACCTGTTGACGACACTTCCGTGTCACGTCAAGGTCTGCAGTTAGCGTTGCCCGCTACGACTTCGAATGAGGTTATCGTCTCGCGTTCATGATAGCACCCAGTTGGTACTGCTATGACTTCGATGAGGCCATCGTCTCACGTTCAAGTCAGCAGAGCACGTCTACGCACCCGTCCGTGAAGGGGGCTCTCGTCTCACGTTCCGGTCGGAAGATCGTCTGCCCAGCACGTTCTCGCGACTAGGTCAAACACGATCTTAACCATTGCACTCCGCAGTAATAACTTTCGTGTTTATCGTTTCGACACGATTTAACATACCTCATTAGTTATTACTGTTTTCTAGTCAAGTCCAATGCGGCTGCCACACCGGTTTTCCGTTTCTTTTCGTTTAATGGAACCTCGCTATGTGGTACGCTTCGCTGGTCCCACGAAATCTAGAGAATTTTGGCACCAAAGTTTGCATTCTGGATCGGCCCTGTCGCTTTCGTTCCTTGTAATTGACGAACTTACCGATTTGGCTTCCGGATATCATATTGGTTAACAGTTACCCGACGCTGGACGTTATTGGTGTGGCACACCTGGATGACGATTCACGCAACCGATGGCATTGGCAACCAACCTGGTTTACGTTCGACCATCATTCTACGGTTCCCGCATGCCACGGATTTTGCCCGTCAGCACCCTACAGCACAGCTACATTCACGTATTTTGCACGCATTCACTCGCACGAATACCGTTTGTATGTCTTCTCCTCCCTGACGTTTTCCGAAAGCTTTCCGTGCTTTCTAGCGGGGGGCTGCTGTAGTGACCTCGATCGTTTTGAGAAAATGACTGTTTTCTGGACACTATTTTGGATCTATCTTCTCTACGATCTTTCCTGACGTTTGACATCGACCTCATAGTGTTCTCTGGTTGCGTACGTTTTACTGGACTGACTTTTCCGAGGTTTCCGTCGACCTCGTTTTAAATCACTTTCACTTTCGGTCGCTCGCCGATTGTACACACTCGCAGTTCGTCTTCTGCATAGCCGTCGCGTTTCGTTTAGTTTTCCGTTCGGTGTATCTCTCGTATCGGTACTGTTTCGGTGCCACGATATGTAGAATACACCTTGCATCTGTAAACCGACTCGCGTCTTCTCTGTTCGTCCGATAGAGGGGATATCGTTGGTATTTCGCTGCTAGACCAAATAGGAGACACGTTCACCAGCCGCTCTCGAAAGTCTTCTAAGAGTCTCCGATTCTTAGAATACATCTTGTCATTGAACAAACTGAAATTGTGATTATCCTGTAGGCAATTGTGCTCCAACCTGTACTGGGTTCCGTCAGAGCGGACAACAACAAAAACAGGGCAAAGGGTATGGCGGTGTCCGGGGGAATGGTTGCATATGAACACCACAACACTCACCTTGTGACAGTCACTTGAGGCCTCCGGTAGTGAAAGCAGCGGTACTTTACACCGTAACAAGGAAAACATTTTGGAAAGGCACCGGCGTGCGACTGCAGCCACTTTGAATCACTTTCACTCTCATAAATGTGAAAAGAGCTCAAAGTTTCCCTCTGAAAAACACGAAAATCATTATCAAAATCTGAAAAAATTCCGTACACATCACGAACCAAACGAGCGAATGTTCCCGAATCATCGACCACAGCGGTGTAGCGGCTTCGCAGACACCAAATTCAATAAAATACAATTGCGAGCTTAGAGCTTAGGCGCGCTTTGTTTAAGTCCACCGGTGTGAAAATAAGAACACGTGAAAAAGAAGAAGAACCTTCGTCACACTACGTCAAAACGGCAAGGCGCGCTCCAGCTCATCAGCTCTGGTGATTAGCTAGATCAGCCTCCCTTCTCCTGTACTTCATACAGGGCAATCAATACAAGTACAAAAACCATCAATCGCTGTCGTTCTGCGTCTTTATTCGCTGGACGGGAATTGAGTCAACAAGTCGTGCGTTCGACCAAATTGGTGAGCCCGTTCCAAGTTATTATTAATTTTTATTTATTTATTATATCGTCCGTGCCCTTCAGCATTCCTTTTGTTTTCGTTGTGCACATACGTATTGAGCCTTTTTTGGTGTTAATTTCGATCAGCCATCGTATATTTTTTTTGCTGTCTATTTGATATGGATGACGCTAAGTTAACTATGTCTGACCCTGCGGTGCCTGAAACGCTCTCTATTGCGCGCCCAGTGAAAGCGTTACCTTTCATTCCGGGTAATCCCTCTCTTTGGCTGACTCATCTGGAAGCACAGTTTGCTGCCTCCAGAATCACCTCCCAGCAACAGAAGTATGTGCATCTCACTGCCGAACTTCCTTTAAATATTCTTGAAGCTGTCGAGGATATCATCTCCAACCCACCCACGGACAAGCCTTATGATATGCTTCGCCAGGCTATCTTAGATCGCACCGGGGTCTCCGACTCAAACCGTCTTCGTCAGCTGCTTAGTGGCATTTCCCTCGGTGACCAGAAGCCTTCACAGCTTCTGCGTCGTATGCGACAGCTGGCCAAGGGCATCCAAGTTGGTGACATGATGTTGCGAGAATTGTGGATGCAGCAGCTACCCCAACAAGCGCAATGCACTCTGGCCCTTCTCGTAGATGAAGTCTCACTAGACAGACTGGCTTTGGCGGCGGACCGCTTTATGGAAACCGCCTCCGCCCAAATTAGTCAGTGTGTTCGTTCGTCCACAACCACTACGGAGGTGACTCTCACAGATTTAGCTGCACAACTCAGTGCCCTTCGGGCGGACGTGACCGCTATTCAGTCTTCACGTTCGGCACGTCGTAGCCGCTCCCCAACTCGCACCCGTCGGCCTATTGCCGCTCGCAGTCCTCCTAGGCTATCCTCTCCCGATGCACACACTTGGACATGGTGTTGGTATCACCGCCAGTATCGTGCCAGCGCCAGGAAGTGTACACCCCCGTGCACGTTCCACGACAATCAGGGAAACTCGTCGGCCAACGTGTAGGTACGGCAGCGCTCGTTGGCCTCCCTACACCCTGCCGTCTTCTATTTATCAAGGACCTCATCTCCCACCGTCAGTTTTTGATTGACACTGGCGCACAGATCAGTGTCGTTCCCCCTAACCCTTCTGATCGTCAGCACCGGCAAACTTTAGAGCTTCAGGCCGCCAATGGGTCTCGTATATCCACTTTTGGTACTAGGCGTCTCAAGTTAGATCTGGGGTTGCGTCGTTTTTTTCAGTGGACTTTTGTCATTGCTGACGTTTCCCAGCCCATCTTAGGAGTTGATTTTCTGCATCATTTCAACCTTTCGTTACATCCCGCTTCTCGTAAGTTAACCGACCCTGTGACTCATCGTGCTGTTGTTGGATCTGTCTGCTTGGTCAACGTTGTTCGACCGTCCGTAGCTCCTATCGCCAACGATACCTTCGCCAAAATTTTAGCAGAGTTTCCGTCTCTAACCGGACCGGCAAACTACTTACCCATGGTGCGCTCGGCTGTTGTACATCACATCAGTACCGCTGGACCTCCTGTTTTTGCCCGTCCGCGTCGCCTAGCCCCAGACAAACTGGCCGTCGCTCGTCTTGAATTCCAGAAAATGCTGGACCTAGGCATCATCCGTCCTTCGAACAGCCCGTGGGCCTCTCCATTGCACATGGTGCCGAAGAGAACTTCGGGCGACTGGCGTCCGTGTGGTGACTATCGTCGCCTCAATCAGGTCACAACGCCAGATCGATATCCTGTGCCTCACATTCATGATATCACGTCTGCTCTGGCTGGATCCACCATCTTCAGCAAAATCGACCTGGTCCGGGCCTATCATCAAATTCCGGTCGCCGACGAGGACGTTGCAAAAACCGCCGTTACCACTCCGTTTGGTCTATTTGAGTTTCTCCGTATGCCATTTGGCTTGCGCAACGCGTCCCAAACGTTCCAGCGGTTTATTGACGGTGTTACCCGCGGACTGCCCTTCGTTCACGCTTACATCGATGATATTCTTGTCGCTAGCCCCAGCGTTGACGAACATCAGCTTCATCTTCGACAGCTCTTTCAGCGGTTAACAGAGCACGGTGTTACCATCAATGCCGCCAAGACTGAATTAGGGAAGCCGTCATTGCTCTTCCTCGGCCACATCATCGACGCCAACGGCATTCGTCCGGCTGAAACAAAGGTCAGTGATATTGCTGAATTTCCACTTCCACAGTCCTTCAAACAGCTTAAACGTTTTAACGGCTTTGTCAATTATTACCGCCGGTTCATCCCACACTGCGCCACCCTGATGCAACCGCTCACTGATCTTTTGCGGGGCAAACAACGAACCCTCATCTGGACCGATCAAGCCCAGGAGGCCTTTTCTCAGCTCAAACAGGCCTTGTCGTCTGCGGTTCTTCTCCGTCATCCGGATCCCCATGCTCCCGTCAGTATCGCTGTTGATGCTTCCGATGTCGCACTTGGCTGCGTTCTCCAGCAGGCCGTGGACGGCGCCTGGGAGCCTCTGGCTTTTCACTCACGCCGCCTGTCTTCCGCAGAATCCAAATACAGTGCGTTTGGTCGTGAGTTACTTGCCGTCTACACCGCCATACGTCACTTTCGCCACGCTCTGGAAGGACGGGAATTCATCATTTTCACAGATCACAAGCCACTACTGTATGCTTTCCGCAACGCGTCTGATCGTCATTCCCCACGAGAAATTCGCCAGCTGGATTTCATATCGCAATTTTCTATCGACATTCGTCATATCTCCGGGTCAGCTAATGTGGCTGCAGATACTCTTTCCAGGATCCACAGTCTCGGGTCGCCCGCTGCTCTCGGTATCAATCTCGAGGACCTGGCACAAAGCCAGCAGGATCCTGAGTTTCAACAAACCATTCGCGATACAAGTCTCCGAGTGCGGGCTTTGCCTCTTCCGTCATCTGCTGGCACTATCCTCTGCGACACCACCTTGGATCACCCAAGGCCAATCGTACCACTTTCACATCGCCGTCCAATTTTCGATGTGTTGCACGGTCTATCCCATCCGGGTATCAAGGCCACATGCAAACTAGTCCGTGCCCGATTTGTTTGGCCAAACATGGATCGCGACGTTCGTCAATGGGCACGTAACTGCATTGCTTGTCAGCGAGCCAAAATACAGCGACATACCACCAGTCCAGTCGGAAATTTTGAGACTCCAGACGCCCGTTTCGCTCACGTGCACGTCGACATTGTGGGACCTTTGCCACCATCCCGAGGTATGATCTATCTACTCACTTGTATTGATCGTTTCACTCGTTGGCCCGAGGCCATACCCATTCCGGATGTATCCAGTGAAACTGTCGCCCGTGCGTTCATGGAACACTGGATTTCCCGCTTTGGTTGTCCTACCACAGTAACCACCGATCGAGGAGCTCAGTTTGAATCTGCCACTTTCGACAATCTCCTCCAACTGACTGGCACTAAGCGTATTCGCACCACAGCTTATCATCCCCAGGCAAATGGCTTGGTCGAACGTTTTCACCGGCACCTCAAAACTTCGCTCAGTGCTCACAACAATCCTCAGTGGACGGACGTCTTACCACTGGTTTTATTGGGCATTCGCAATACGTTGCGCAGCGACACTCCCTGCACACCTGCGTCCATGACATTCGGCACCACCGCTCGTCTCCCTGGTGAATTTGTCGCACCCAAGGTGAGCGCACCTTTCCCCAACCTTGGAGACTACACTCAACGTCTCATGATCTACATGCGTCAGAAGATTGGTATTCCTGTCCGTTCGACAGATCGGCCGTCGTTTATTCCCAGTCACCTACATACGTGCACGCACGTTTTTCTGCGTACGCCGAGCCGCCGCCCGTTGACTCCAGCTTATTCTGGCCCGCACAAAGTCATTCGGCGTTTAGAAAAAACGTTCATCATCGATCTCAGTGGTCGGCAAGAAACCGTCAGCATCGACCGCCTTAAGCCAGCGTTCGTCGACTCGGAAACCCAGCCTACGCCGTTGCCCGTCGATGGTAAAAACACAGACGTTTGCCCGACCCCAACAACATCTAGCTCCAGCACGCGTGAGTCACAGGTCGACCCCCCATCACGTTCCACCAGGTCTGGTAGGCATGTTCGTTTCCCTGCACGATTCGTTGACTTTATTGTTCTTACATAGATTTCCCCTTTTGATTGCATACTGTATCCAGTTTTTCTTATCTCTTCTAGGGTCAGTCGTTGTTTACCTAGGAAGGATCTGGCACAACACTAACAATGGACATGTGTCACTATATGAACATTACCATTTTTTGTTGTTGTTGTTGTTGCCTACGTGCCTTGTACATGGTTTGGCACGTCCCTGTCCCCACTTAAGGTTTCTAGATAGAGAGCACGGGGAGAGGATACCCCACCAGTTCACGCGTGAGTAACCTTCTCTGCGGCTATATATGGCCCAGAGGTCCTTAGATCACCTTAGAGGTGCTGAGCACAAACCTTTTCCAGCTGGAACTATTCAGCTGGTTTTTGGCTCAACTCACGACGCTCTCTTAGGTCGAAGTTCTCCTACTCGGTCGTCCTTCTGGAGGGGGACTGATGTAGCGGCTTCGCAGACACCAAATTCAATAAAATACAATTGCGAGCTTAGAGCTTAGGCGCGCTTTGTTTAAGTCCACCGGTGTGAAAATAAGAACACGTGAAAAAGAAGAAGAACCTTCGTCACACTACGTCAAAACGGCAAGGCGCGCTCCAGCTCATCAGCTCTGGTGATTAGCTAGATCAGCCTCCCTTCTCCTGTACTTCATACAGGGCAATCAATACAAGTACAAAAACCATCAATCGCTGTCGTTCTGCGTCTTTATTCGCTGGACGGGAATTGAGTCAACAAGTCGTGCGTTCGACCAAAGCGGCACCCTTCGCACCGGACGCCCTTACGGTCAATTGCGGTGGCAACCCCGATCACAAGGCCTATACACTCTCGTACCACACACTGAAACAAAAGTCGGTCTGTACCATTTTACGCCAATCTCACCTTCTACGGGCACTAATTCATCTGTTCTAACTGTTCCCCACATAACCGTCCCACAATTTCAGACGGGCTACATTTAAGCCCGAATGTTTAGACACTATCGTGAGTGCCTACTTAGTGTGCACACCATCGAGGGAATTCTAGACGCTCGATTGGCTGTGGCCATTATCTGTCCTGCGCAAACTGAACGGAACTGATTTGTTTTAACTCACCACTGGGCGGTCGTTCGGCGCTGCATCATGTGAGTTAGCTTTGGTTTCCGTTCATGAATCCAGTGGTATTCTAGGGTAGATCAAACCAGTTCACACGACTTGCGGCTTCGGCCAGTGTACGTCCAGGTTCTTGCACTCGAGGGCTGCAACGTTCCCACGATGCTTCGACTGCCAGGTGGTCTAGTTGGTGTTTGCTGTTTGTTTTAAGAACCACGTTCGCTTGAGATCCGTATGGGAGACTATCGTTTCTCGGCCGCCGATATAACTGATTATTTAGAATCAGTCCTGTGATTAGAGCCCATTTGGTTTACGACCCGAATGATCAGGTATTCACGCTTTACTTCTCAAAATATCACTCCCTGGGAGTCCAGTAAGTCTGCGGATTTACGGTAACGAGAAGTGTCCCTAATCTCGATATCTATGGTTCAGGGGTTGCTCGCAAGTTTGGTGGCATCTTGTCTGTTTTAGTTCCGCCGGAATAAAGTATTTCTGAAGTAGCGAAGTGTTGCTGATCCCGTACCCCAACCAACGATATGTTGGTGGCGATGTAGTCCGTGATTTTGCATCCGGAGTTGATGGAAAGATGACGACCTATTCGGTGCAAGTTATGATTGTGTTCAACTAAGTAAGCCCTTAAGCTGATCACTTTGCAAGTTCGATAGATTAATTCACGAGAGTCGAGTCAGTCTAAATCACTTTCAAGCTTTCTTGACATAATTGATAATTCACGGGGTAAGTACGTGAAGCTCGGCAAGTTTTACTGCCGCATATGCGTTGTAAGTGAATCCTCACCGCGGGCAGATCAGTTATGCGACATGTGTCTAGGAGTGTAGGCGTGATCCTGACAACCATTTTGTAGTATTCAGAATAGACTGAAGCTTCAGTCATGCGTGAATACGCTCCTGCAAGATGCGGCTGTAATTCATTTTAACTGTTCGGTTGCCCTTCTTCAGAAGCCCGCAGGTTTCACCATTAGTATTTCAGAGGACGTTTCTTCACTTCACTTTCGTCTACTTCCCATACACCTGCTCCTCGTATGATTGAAGGATTACTGAACTCCATAAGTAGCGCACGGTCAGCTGTGATAAGGATGCGTGTGTCCAGTCTGTCACCTAGTACCGAGTCTACATTGAGCCGAGGAAATCACAGCTGAAGTTAGTGCGACTCAGTTTCATTGTCATAGGCTGGTAGTATATAACCACCCATCGGTGAGGTTCATTCAGTTACTTGAATCACTGCCCATGGGATACAATTACATGTGATGTTGAGGTGCTGTGTTATGTTTAAAAGCAATTTTTCATGTTTCTCATGGTTTTCACAATCTGGTTTCATGGCGTATTCGCTTCACCTCGCTAGTGAAATGGTACCGGGAGCAACAGAAAAACCGGAGACAAAGCCGGATGTGTCTGAATCCGAATCGGACTCCGATGACTCTGCTCCGGAGCTGGCAGACGCTAAGGACCAAGGGGATGCAACCAAGGCCAGTGCGTTGGCGGACGAGCTGCTCAGCCGTAGCAAGCAGTCTCGTAGCGAGAAAAAAGCACGAAAAGCTATGTCGAAACTTGGTCTTAAACCTATTCCCGGAATATGTCGCGTGACTATCCGCAAAGCAAAGACGATTATGTTTGTGATCAGTCAGGCAGAAGTGTACAAATCATCTGCTTCCGATACCTACATTATCTTTGGTGAAGCAAAGGTCGAAGATATGTCAGCTCAAGCTCAAATTGCTGCGGCAGAAAAGCTGCGCACTCAAGCGATCGGTGGAGCTGGTCTTGGCGGCACTGGAGCACTCGCAAAGGATGCTGCCGGAACAGTTTCTAAAACCGCCATCGCGGAAGAATCCGAAGACGAAGAAGAGGTAAGGACTCTATTGCCTTGACTAAACTTTTAGCCTGATGCAACGGGACTAGTTGAGAAGGACATCGAACTTATCATGCAACAAGCCAGCGTGTCTCGAAGCAAAGCAATCAAAGCACTTCGAGAAAACAATAACGATATGGTGAATGCGATTATGGTAAGCGAATTTCCCTCCACTTCATCGACCGTCCCTCCTTATAGTCTCTCACTGGATGATAAGTGTCCTACTCTGGAAATAAATATGATATTAATCATGTCGCTTCTTTCTTGAGCTGTCGGTTCGGAAATATTCATTAGGTAGAACAAATGAAGATTTTGAGAAACTTCCGTTCAGGTGTAGTGCCAAAACTGTCACTGCCATAGTCTGGGTTGACGGTTCTTCGGAGACCGCGCGGAAACGGATTATCAGCGTGCTTTGTCTAACGCAGAGTTATCTTGTTTGGTTTGTGCCTCGATTCGAAACACCTGTGTCGCGGAATATGTTGATTTCGTAAGCATTTGACTTTTACGCCAGTGCATCAGCTACTGCATAGATGGGGTTATTCGTGCTACACATTTTCCGTTATTGTTGAGTTTTGAGCGGTGTCTGTTCCAAATTAGCGGTCGCATGGTGCATTAAAGCTATCGATCCGATGATTGTGTTGTCAACATTGCTAATGCTAATAGTAAACATTCCGTTGTGCGTAGAACCCAGGAACTTGAATTCACAACTGCGGCCCAGAATGCCCACCGCAGAATAGAGAACTAAGCAGACCATTAGTCTTGTCTCCAGAAACATCAATAAATCGTAGGGGATTCATTCGGATGCCCGGATCCAAGCAGGAAGTACAAGCACATCAGGGAGGGTATCATAACAGAGCCAGACTTGATGAGGTGATTCTGTCCGTGTCTGCAATGTTACGTATACACGAATGCAATAAAAGAACATAGGCATCACCTGAATAATGTCTGCTAAGGGCACTACGGGTATATTAGACTGATCTCCGTTATCTGATTTGTAATGATCGAGAGGAGTGAGTTATTCGGTGAGGATCACTGCTTGTGTGATAGGTTTCATTCATCTAACGGCACTTTGACGGGCTATCGGAACGTATATAATCATTCCGTGAGTAAGCGGCTTACTTAAAATCTGTTCGGTGCTGCTACGATACATGTCTACGTACAGATCAGAAATGGGGGAAAAGTTCCATGAATTATAGGCATAACCAGGAGGGTGTAAAAGCTACCGAGCGAGCTATGGAAGTGGTTGGCCTTAATCTGTTCTTTGTGATCAAATCCGTGCTAGAGGGATTAATTCGAAAAATGAGTTGCTGGAACGCGGGAAGGGCGAGTGACTGCAGACGTGAAGAGTGGATATTTGTGTATTCGATGGGTAGGGTCGTAGAGTCTTGCGGGCTTGGATTAAACTGGTTACCCTGATAATTGAGCTTAGTCGTAAAGGTCGCCGCGGGTGGGTAAAGAATTGAATTACTTGTAGATTCGCTTTAGAAGGCTTGGGGGATGATGGAGTCAGCAGTAAATCAAGATTGGGGGACGAAGTTCAGTGTGACCGATTACGGTGTCAGAGACTGTCTTCTCCGTATTTGGCAAGCGAAACCAGTTTTCCTGTGCCGTTCAGTGTGAGATGTGCATTTTATAACCTCTAAGCTATCACCGAAGTACTTGACAGGGCGCACTGAAGAAAAGGATTTTGAATTTAAATGTCGGGGTATGCTGCGGAAGCTGTAGCAAAAAGGTATATACGGCGTTTGGTTATTTTCCGTGGTAAACTTGTTTAGATTGGAAAGTAGTTACTTTGGAACATTTCATTTTTGTCAAATTTGGGGTGTTTGGAATGGCCTGGAAGGACGGTGTCGTCAGCCTACTCAAATGTCTGGTGCCAAGATAATGCTGGTAGGTCACTACTACGAATGGGAAATAGAATTGAAGGGGACATGCCACTCAGAAATAGTACTGGGTGGTTGACGGCTGGGTTAGGATATTTATGCCCTATCTTGGTCTTCCGTTCTATTGTAATTGTTGGGGGACCAGTCTGGTATTTGTTCACATCAGCCAAGCTTTCCGACGCTCTGGTTTTTGTTGCTCCCTCCCGGAGTCGTCGAGCGTAAGTCAGAACGAATAGAAGAGCCGGAAACAAAGTAACAAGTTGTACTCATGGAGAAAGAAGAACCGATTGATAAATACGCCATTGGTTCCGACACCTGGCCGTATCACTTGGTGCCTCCAGTCACATGGTAGACTCTCTCGCTGAGGTCAATGCAACCCGTCTACCAAATGGCTAGGTGTCGCGGCTAGCGATATAGTTGCATTCGAGCTCGTTCGGTTCTTTTTCGCTTAGTGCTTATATATATATATATATATATATATATATATATATATATATATATATATATATATATTACATGGTACAACCGGGGAGAAGGGGCCGATGGAGTCCAGCTCCATGATTTATGTCCGAGGCTTTCTTGATCTGTTTTCAGCGTTCATTTGGGTCCTAGAAAGCACATCGACGGTTAGCATCTAGGAGCAACCGTGCGGAATGAGTGGCTTTAGCGTTGGCGCGACCACAGACGAGACGCAAACAGAAGCGCGCACGTATCAAGGTGTGGTATTTGTGTGATGATTCTGACAGCGTTTGGAGGCAGAGAGTTCAGGGAACTTCGTGAAAAGCCCAAGAACTACCAACGGTTATTCGAAATTTACCAGCAAATTATTGTGCTCAAATGACGCCTTTTTAAAACAATGGTCGGCAAACTGTTGTCGCTCCAGGGGGGCCATTCAGCGGGCGTGTTCATCAGTTTGCTGCTACCACCGTTTCTCCTATTTGTGTTTAAGGTATCCAACTGGACTTCGATTCTCGTGGCATAAGCCTTCGTGACTTATTGGAAATATCACAAGGGGAGTGTGCCAATTCAGTGATGAGAGACAGGCGAATGACCTTGCGAGCGGGACAAAAAGACTGGCGCAGTTAGCAATACTGTTTGTGGGCAAGTCTTTAGTGCAGCCATTTGGTGGGGTAGAGAAAGCTAGGCTATGGGAGTCCTAGGATGCAGACAAAGGGTGTGGGGGGGGGGGGGCTCTGAACTACGTGTTCGGTTGATGTGGCGTATCCGTGGGAATTAGATTCCTTGCCTTAACTAATGAATGTGAGGATACCTTGGACAATCCATGTTTTCTACAATTAATCCTAAGGTCCTTCTCAGGAATTGTTTTGTCACGAGACATCTGGAATCAGGGTGTGCGGAGAGGCAGGTACGTGCAGTTCTTTGTTAAGTTTCCTGACCACAACGTCGTTGGGAAACTGGAACAGCATGAGAGGGACCACCTTCGACGCAGCTGACCGCGGAGTCGATATTATATTTCAGAACTTGTGTAGACAGAGCTGTTTTCATGTGTTTGGTGCCTATCTACCCGAGTTCATCGCGAACCAGAATTTCTGAAGATATCGATATAGCAGCACAAACCACATCCTCCTTTGTGGGCGATTTTTTTTTAAAATTATCTGCAGTACACTAGGCAGAGCTTTTAGTTGATCCATATGGGTTACCAGCCTCCTCGGGAAGCATGAATAACTGCTTTATTGTTCGGGATGTTTTGCACCAACGGTTTACCTAAAAGGATGATCCAACACCAATCCGCGTCTTGTCGGTTGTGTGCGTTGTTTTTATACGACTAGCTCCTGATAGGCGATTAATCGACTTCATGGGTGTCCCGAACAGTGCCTGTCCAGCCGTAGTACGAGGAGTGTGCGGGGGACTGTTCATGAAGAGTCTCGTGGATGAGGTACGAATTGGTGTCTCCGGCGTCGTCGAGCTTTTTGTTCTTTAGCCTGCGCACAACGAAGTGCTCCTTGTCGGGCAGTGAGAAGTTTGCATGTTGGGAGCAGGTGAACTAGCGAGCGGCTTATGTGCCTCTGGGGATGGCGGCCTACCGGTCGAGTACGACGTATCAAAATAACCAGTTATACGCATCCCTGGAACTAAGTCGTTGTAGATTGAAGACAAAAAGGATTGTCAGCATATGCACCAGTTTGATGTCAGGTGCGAACATCGCGACAAATTAGACGGCAGCTCTTAATGCTTGTGTTTATGTTGTATCCAAACGTTGGTGGATAAGTGTCACCGTTCACTAGGCGCCCCACAAATTTGCCTCACCGTCTGCTATTCAGAACCACATTTCTGTCTCACGGGTGGTTACGCCTGCTGTTTGCTGTTTTTTAAGATCAGATCGAACAGCTTGGTGGGCTACCCGTAACTTCTGAATGTTTCGCCAGTGGTGCAAAATGTGACCACCAGATTTTGCGATCGCCATGGAAAAAGGTTGCTCCTGTGTTCGCTTTCATCAAAATTCACTTCGTGCTGTCCTTGATAGCTCACAACGTCAGTAGAAATACAGGGCTTCAAGGCGCAATGACTCAGTCAGCGACTCTACGTCAGGGCAGGTTTCACGGGACTGGTAGTTATCAGGGACAACGGAGCGTCCAGAATTCTTTCAGTGGTATGCACAGGGAATGGCACCCATGGCTGGAAAAGAAAGGAGTAAAAACACTCCTCACCATCCAGGCGAGGGAACCATGACCTGTGCGTTCCGTCACACTTAGTGCCCCAGATCGTAGGCACGGACACAGGATAACTAGAAAGCCTGGAGTGAATTATAATTGCTCCGTAAATTTCAGTATTCTATTTCTGCGTCCTATTCTCCGTTCCTCCTAGGGAGTGGAAGAGACCACGTGGAGGTCAACAGATGACTTAGCAACGAGGAATGAGAAAATGTACAGCAGACTTAGGGAAAATAGGTGCTTCACGTCTTCGTGGTTGGGGTCCAAAAGATCCGTCTACCAGTTGGCTGGAGACACTGAAGGATATGGCTGCGAACCGCGAACAGTGGCGATCGTGTTGTCATTTTCTATCGAATCAGAATGACTGATCGACCATTAAGGAATCCGCCTTGTTTGGATTCCTTAATGGTCGGTTCTTCATGATAACGTTGCAGCAACTCGTCGTTACAGGTTGCCTTCCAGCTCTTATCTGCAGTTCTCTCATTTGTTCTAGGCCCTCTAAACTTGCCGTACCGGGCATTCAGAGGCACTAACCATCTATCGTTTATCAGTGGCCTTATTCTTTTTTGGGGCTGCTTTTGCTGCACTGTTCAACTTCGGTGTTGAGAACAAAAGACTCATTACATTTAGTTTACCTGAGTCCCTTTGCCGTCTTGTCACTGCTCACCCCTACTACATCCGCGTAAGAAACTTTAGAAAGTTCCTTTTCCTCCGGAGTGCTAAAGCTTCCTTTGGTTCTCACTCTCTCTTGTCTGCTTTCAGTTGGTTCGCGTATAGTAGCGGGTTGGAGAGCCTGCTTCTCGGTGGTCTTACAGTGAACGCATCCATTCAGTCCACTTATTTTGGCCATACGTCGAGTAGTGCCCCTCTGGGATTCCTGAACACTTCGCATGTGCCCGTCGTTGGTACGCATCACATGCTATCCCATTACGCACCCGCTTTGAACAGGCATCCGACTTTCGGCTTGGTTTAACGAAAACAAAAATACTGCACTAACACTGACGTTTCAAAAACGAGCAAAAACTGGTTCCATGGTGACGAGGAACCATACAAAATTTTAACCCATAAGAATAATATGTACCAATAAATTGTTTTAAAATAATTCAGTAGCACAAACCAGTAAATACCCGTTATACCAATTTAACCGATATACCAGCAGAAGTTGCGAGATCTAAACCGAATTCGAACGTAAGAATATTCATCGTTCTCCGTAAGCGGAAAGTTGCGACCGATCTCATCTGATCATCGGCTTCTGAAAATCGTTTAGTCAGCGCTTCTGGCTAGACGGTAGTCCATTTATTTGGGTGAACTAGTGATAATGTGACCGGCGCTGTTCTGTAAAGGTTTTGCTGAAAACGGAGAATCCGGACTTATTGCTACCAATTGAAGTGCGATCGTAGTCAGCGAAAGCAATTAAGCATGTCCGGCTATCTTGGGTGCAACTTACGGCGTAATGCGGTTTAGTCGGTCTGGGTCTGTTTATTTCACTACTGGTATGGCAAATCGTTGATTGCTCGTGGGACCAAACCGTCTGGTCCTGCACTGTCGGATACGCTCCTCTACTTCCGTATCTTTAAACGAGAATCCAATTGTTCGAACCTTAGTAGGTGCATGCCACGACACCAATCAAGAAACTCAGGATGCCTTGACAAACTGCAGGTAAAAAATTGCCCGGGTATGGAGCTGAAGACAGGGACATGTTAGTTCATGAATGAAAAAACGCTGTGATAACATTGATAGTCGCTGCACCGATCCGATTTCAGATAGATCTGATCAGTTGAAGCATTTCCTGCTGGACACGCTCGGAGCTGCCACACTAAGAAGTGCTCGAATCACCAAGCTCCCTTTTGATTCCATGCTAGCAAATGAATGCGATGGACTAGTCATACTCTACAGCCTCAACAGCTCATTGCGCGCAAGGACTAAAAAGAATTCTGATCCTGAGGACTTAAACTGAGATTCAGTGCCCCATTAGTTCGGGCTTGGTAACGAAGTGGATGACGACTGATGTACGCCACCAATGATACCGGAGGGGGTGCGGTTGCATCCCCGTGATAAGCGCTTATACCACACGAGAAAATGGGTCACATCTATCAGTGAGTGGGCTGGCTTCTAACTGATAAATTCGAAGCTAAGTTAAACAACATCAACCTGACTGATGATCAATTTCACATGCGTACACACGTCATCGTCGTACAGCGTTAAAAAGTAGGGCAAGCCCCACTGACCACTACCTTTCTCACCATGTTGCACGCTGAATTAGAAAGTATGAATATACAAGATGGACAGGGAATGGACCTACATGGGTGGGAAAAGGAAAGAATGCCCTAGTAGCCAACAAACGGAATACACAATCTAACTGTACAAACACACATCGATCAGTCATTCTGATTCGATAGAAAATGACAACACGATCGCCACTGTTCTCGGTTAGCAGCCATATTTTTCAGTGTCTCCAGCCAACTGGTAAACGGATCTTTTGGACCCCAACCACGAAGACGTGAAGCACCTACGTTCCCTAAGTCCGCTGTACATTTTCTCATTCCTCGTTGCTAAGTCATCTGTTGACTTCCGCGTGTCCCTTCCACTCCCTAGGAGGAACGGAAAATAGGACGCGATACGGTAGACGTGTGTTTGACATACGTAACACATGCCCCAACCAACGAAGTCTTCTAAGTTGGATACGCTGTGACAAAACGTTCTCTGAATTAGTACCCAATACTCGATTTCTGACCCCAGCATTGCCTACTCGGCTAATCCACCCAATCCTAGCGATACTAAGTAAACATCGGTGGTTTACGTAGTACACATGCACAAACCGATTTGGATGATCATCCCCTTTGTTTGTTTTGAGTCATATTTAATGTTATGTATTGGTATGAGTACGAATAACTGAAAACGAGCTCGTTCACCACGCTGTTTTGTTCTCAATTTTTTCTGTGGGATTTTGCGTGGAAAAGTTAGGATCACTAATGAATAGGCTGTTGTAAGATGAATATACTTTCGCTCTCTTAAACCAGTATACATCCCACTTTCCAAAAGGAAGTCGTCACGTTCCCCCTAACTTCAGGCCAATTACCCTACCCAGTATCCTGGGCAAAGCCCTTAAGCTAATCACAGAGCATTGTCAAGCTCAGCTCACACTACTGTGCTCTGATTTTGATTGCTACCGCCCCGCACAGTCATGTCAATGGCAAGATTAGAAGTATCGAGTAAAAAAGAGCCGAAGGCAAAAAAACGGAAATCACGAAGACGAAGAATTCGAATGCAACCAGGCCACTGGCCGAGATAGCCAGCTATATCACACGATGTCCCCAACTATCTGGTAGGCCGGTCACGCGGACCCCAACCCGGAAGTCTAACGCGTATTTCTTATCCAAGTCCACTGGTCAAGTTTTCCATAACTTTTGCCATGTCGTAGACTGACCACCTAGAACTACCTGCCTCGGAGAACAGCGTACGTAGAAAAGGTTTATCGACGGGCGTGCGCAACAATCCCCCATCCACATCGACCCGTTTGAATTCAGTACTCGCTACAGTGAATGACAGTTGGTCCCAACACCCTACGTCCAATAGCAGCACTTTTGACACGGCATTCCCACCATACTCGGCCAATACCACGAACACACCGGCGCTCGAACACCGACAGTCCTCGCTCAATTTCTTCACTTAATGGCCACGCATCTGAGCCGCATAATAGGACGGACCCAACAGCCGCAGTAGTGTCCAAAATACAGGTCGAAACGCTGATACACGGTCGAATCCCGGTTTATACTACCGACACTACTGTCTTTTTCCGGCTAAAAGTGTCCATAGAATATTTTTGGCTATCGAGAGCAGTACCAGTTGTATAAACTGGGAACTGACTGTCAGGATTTCGACGGAATTGAGGTGATCCCGAATTTTTGGACGGAGTTTACACTCCACGTTTAGCAGACAATCGGATATCACGCCGGCTCCACAACTGACTGAGATTGGTAAAAACTGGATTCGCCTCTTGTATACGCAGTGACACCTCATCCAATAACTGGTCCAGGCAACAGAACTTCATCGCTTTAACCGGGTTCAGTTCAGTCCAGACAACCATTAACCATGCACTGGGTACGGTGGCTTTGGTCGCTATCCTCAATCAGGTTGACCTGACAAGTTATGGTTTAGCGCCAATCAAGTCCCGCAGCTGCATTTTACACTTAAAAGATGCAAAACGCACCCAAGCACCGCTGTTTAAGACATATGGGAAAGCTTGCAGCTTATCTGTATCTCCACTCAGATGAGTACCGTCCGTATATCCTAAGTCGCAGTTTACTGTCTAAGCAAAGAGTGACGCCATAATTCCCATACGACGACAGGGCTGTCTCAAGAAACACTTTGACTGCAAGATTAAAAAGGAAGGGCGAAAAAGGGTAACCCTGATAAACGCTGCTTCTCGCGGTGACTTCGCGTAAAAGATCGCCGTAAGCACAAAAGCAGCTTCGGCTGTTCCCACAGAAGCGTTGGAAGAGTAGTAAATTTTTCTAGCGCACCACTCAACGAGGCGGCACATTGTCAAAGGTCACTCACAATATGATGATCTCATTCCGACCGACTAGGACCCCGTCTCTTGGATCGAACACGCTGGATACCGTGCTCAATTTGACAATGTTACAAATCTATTTGTTCTACAATCCTGTTGAGCGATTTGAAACGGCATCTTCTTCCAGTACTCACCAACGTTATACCTGCACTTTGCGCGCTACCAGAAAATAAGTTTATGACCGTAATGATCTGACTAAATTATTACGGTGCACAACTGAGAATTAAGTCCCTCATCGACTGGCAAGTGAGGCTGACACACATCACAACAGTCAGCGAACACGAAGCCGTATGTTCCGGGTGGAGAGTAGCTAGTGTATGGGGTGTCCGAGAGGAGTAGCACTTCTGAGTTGGTTGACTGCCGATCCCTTGGGGCATCCTCCATCTCTTTGGTCTCCATCGTTCACCCAGCTCTCACCTGTGGCTCCACAAAGCTGAAGCATGCATCAGCGGCCATACCCCGGTAAACCGCTCGACAGGCGGGCTAAACCAGGCTGAAGGTTACCGAGGTCTAAAAAACTTCGGCGAGACGGTGTTCGGCGTGTGAAGACAGATCCTTCTGAATGGGCGGACGAGATCTACTGATCCAACGGCCACAAAGGAGACCTGTTCAACTGCCTGATCCGGCATTCCAGAGGAAGCGAACGGACCGTACAGCAGGTCACTGGGTCCTCTGGGAACACCCTCCTGCCTTGCAGTCTGCACTTGGGTGTGCAAGGGCTAGAGGTGCAACCTCGAACAGAAAGGCCGAACGGTGCTGGGGACACCGCTTCGTACCCTACTCCTGCGACTCTCTATGATTATTCACGGAACCTCAAGCGTTCATCATGCTACGGCGTCCCCGGTAGGCGACGCGCTTTGTGTCCCGGCGGTCGAGGTGATAAGACAACAAGCTGGGATTATTCGCTGCAGGAAAAGAACACACATAGCCTGTTGGAATGTCATGACACTTCTAGACGTCGGCAATCGGTGCATCACAATGCGAACTCTACATGACTATGACGTAGATATTGGTTGCCTCTCGGAAGTGCGCCTGCCGAACTCAGGTAACCGACAAATAAAGGTCCCGGGTGTGGATACATTTTATTGGCTCTATCACAGTGGCCCGAAAGACAACTCCGGTCTCTACGGTGTCGCGTTTGCTTTGAACAAAGTAGCTAATGATGCAATGATCTCTTGGGAACCAGTCTCATCCAGACTCGCCTTGGCACGTTTTGAAGGCTCCCCGCACGACTTGACGGTGATCGCGATCTATGCTCCAACCAATTCAGCTGATGACGAGACCAAAGACGAATTTTACACTAATTTGCAGAAGGTAATCAACCAGGTTTCGAGTCGCGATGTACTTTTCATCGCAGGAAATTGGAACGCTCGCACAGGTACGGCCGATGAATCTACTCGCCATATTCTCGGGAGATTCGGCCTTGGTCAACGCTGCGAGAATGGTGGCCGACTGATTGGTTTAGCCGACATCAACAGAATGCTTGTCTGCAGCACTCGATCTCAACACCCCAAGAAGCACCTACTCACATGGTACTCCAGTGATGGTTGCACTGCACACCAACTCGACCACATCCTGGTGAGAGCCCGTTGGGCCTCGTCTGTGGAGGATTGCCGAGCGTACCGAGGTGCAATAACGGGCAACACAAACGGCACCGACCATGTCCTCCTACGCGCATGTTTCAAAGTTCATCTGTCTACACGTGCTAAAGTGTCTGCACCCTCTCGGATAAACGTTGCTGCCCTAGGAAATCCAGAGAAGTGAGAAGCGTTGTCACGAGCAATCACAACCCGACTAACCAGCGCAACCAATGCACAGGCAGATGAAGTTTCTGCGGGAGGGCAGTGGACTCGAATGATGACGACAATCAAGGAAGCTTCCTGGACAGTACTCGGGAGAACAAAAAGACGGACAAAAGATTGGATCTCCGAGAGCACGCTCCAGCTGTCGACCAGAGAACACGAAGTGCGACTGGCAGGTAGCAACGAACGCCGCAGACTGCAACGAGAGGCCACACGCTCCGCCAAGGCTGATCGCAAAAGATACTGAATAGAAATAGCCGAAAAAATGGAGACCGCGTCCGGAATTGTTGACTTCGGTAAACTGTCCCGCCTTATTCGCAACGCCTCTAATAGGTTTCGTAAGCAAAATTCCCTTCTTCGTGACACGGCAGGAAACTTAGTACCCGAAAAGAGCAAGAAAATGGACCGATTGGTGGAATACTTTGGTCAGCTGCTCAACCGGCCTACGGACCAACCAATATCAACCCCTCCAGTCCAGTACGAAAGCAACTGTGACCCTCCCAACACCGCGGAAATCACGGAAATGATAAACAAACTGAAGCACAGAAAGGCTGTTGGGGAAGATAGCATCCCTCCAGGAGTGTATAAAGCATGTTCATCGTCATTGAGTGACAGGCTGTGTACACTTTTTGGTTGCATTTGGAGAGCGGAAGCATTTCCACCCGACTGGGGAATGTCCATACTGCTGCCCATTCCGAAGAAAGGTGATAAATCGGCATGTGAGAACTACCGAGGGATCAGCCTGATCGATGTGGCCGAAAAGATCTTTGGTGCGTTGTTACTAACCCGTTTCTCCGAGGCGAGAGACCAGCGCACTCGCCCGAACCAAGGGGGTTTCCGCCGTAACAGAGGCTGTGTGGATCAAATCTTCACACTGCGCCGAATACCGGAGCACCGCTATAAGTTTCAGCAGCCGACGGTAGCTTGTTTCAGTGACTTCCGGGCTGCCTTTGATTCGGTGAACCGCGAGTCTCTTTGGACCATAATCCAATCCGATGGGATGCCCGATAAGCTTTTAAGGCTGTTAAGGGGATACTAATCGACAACCGGTGCTAGGGTTCGTATGTACGGTGAAGAGTCCCGCGAGTTCACACTCACTACCGGAGTTAGGCAGGGCTGTCCTCTCTCACTGGTGCTGTTCAACTACGCCATCGATTGGACAATGCGACAGGCATTACACAACTACCATGGCGTTCAGCTTAGCCAGAAAATGTACATCTCAGACCTGGAGTTCGCGGATGATATTGTCGTGCTAGGAGACTCCATCGCTACTCTATAACCAATCCTCGACCGATTCAGTTCCTTCGCGAGGTCCATCGGACTTGAAGTAAATTCGACCAAAACAAAAGCTTTCACAACCCATCTAGACCCGACAATTCAACAACTGTCGATCAATGACCAACCAATCGATTACGTCCCTTTATTCAAACAACTAGGCCCAACTCTGCTTCTGAACGGCTAGGCAAAAGATGAAGTGGTATTACGGATCGGCGGCGCCAGGAGAGCCATCCTTCAGCTAGGACGAACGTTGTGGACTCGCAGTGAAATCAGCTTAAGAACCAAAGTTCGTGCTTACCGTGCTGCCATCCGGCCCGTACTCATCTATGGCTGCGAAACCTGGCCACTACGAGCTGAGGATACCAGAAGGCTGAAAATTTTCGACCACTGGTGCCTGCGGCAAATCCTGAAAGTCAAGTGGCGCGACAGGGTGTCCAACGACGAGGTAAGGAGACGATGCTCTCCCCGTCCTCTTCCAACGTCGACGACTTCAATGGTTCGGCCATACCCTTCGGCGACCCGAGTCAGAGATAACCAAGCAAACACTCTGCCCCACTCCCTGCCCTGGTTGGCGTTGTCGCCTTGGTGGGCAGCTCAAAACGTGGACCAGTACAATCGAGAAAGACGTGGAGCTTCTAGGCCTTCGGTCAGTCTATGGAGCCCGGCGATGGAAAAAGGACTGAATGATGATCTGTACGGAGCTCGCCTCCGACCGCCGCGCGTGGTCAGCAATGGTCCGCGATATCCATGGAGCCAACTTATCCTCTCGCAGGAGATAGTCGCGTAAAAGTAAAAGTAAGTACCTAGCTAAATCATTAACTTCGTCTCTAGGCCACTGACATGATCTGCTCTGGTGTCGTATCGACCTTGTCTTCAAACCGCTGGTGCTAAATATCTTAAAAAAAGATGCACAGCTATTCACGTTGCCCAGGAAATTTCGCAACCCATTCGGAAGCTTCGATCTCAAAGAACCTGAAAATATTTTCGCACGAGGAAACGACGGTCTTGGATTTAATGTAGGAATAAGTAATGGGGAGGCGACCTGCCATACACGCGAAGCATGCCGTAGGTATTGATTAATGAACACGGCGAAACACCCACGCCTACTGACGATACTTCATAGACAACACAATTGTCCTCTAAGGAAGTCGAAATTCACGTCAACGTCTGAAGTGTTGCAGGACTCGTTTTCTTGTTCACTATCAGTTATGACTAAGCTCCAGGCGTATTCAGAGCCGGCTACCTACATCCGATCTCCTAAGAATTCAACAGATGCCGAAGTACAAGTCTTGTCAAATGGTGTCTCGATCTACAAACGCACAGCACCTTGTACGAGATTCACGCAAGATCATAATCTTGACCCCGGTAAACTGAGCTTAGGCATACAAGCGTGCTGATGTTGAACATCAAATGTAGGAATAACCCGGCTGTGCAGAATACAATGAATTACTTCTTGAGCCTGTGTTGCACGCCGAATACAATCACATCGCGAGAAATAAACAACTCAACCCGGCGAAACAAATGGACTGAAGTAAAGCAGCTGGGATGGGTCACCAGACAGGCTGACTAGACTAACCACTTGATGTTTAACATACGCTACACAACCACTGTCGTCAACGAAAACAGACAAATAGGGCGCCTCGTGCATCAGACCCCTTCGGAGTGTATCGAGAAACGACACGCCGCGATGTATAAGTAAGCGTTTATTGTTTGGTAACAGCGTTATCGGAAAAGTTGGTAGTCCGTCGACGTTACGATTACCGCGGGTAACCTTTAACAAGAACAGTTTGCTCCCAGCGATTAGTGAACATCCACCTATAGATGGGAAGGCCTGATCATAGCTTAGCCAACCATAAAACTTTGTTCATAAAGTACTTTGAACATTCGCATGAGCCTGAAGTAGTTCACAAAACTTTTGGGTCACCACACCTTGCGATTCATCTGGATCCACGAAAGGGTTCCCGAGACTGATCGCGCGAAAATTCGAGATTTCATAGTTAGAGCAAACCACACAACAAGAATAGCGAATCGAAGTACATAAGTGGTGGTAGAAAGCCATCTTGTTTGCCACCTCACATTACCTATTGCTACCCGATGTGGTTCTACACCCTAAGTCTCTGTGTCTGGTTGCGGGTTAACCTTAACAGCGCATCGGGCCTTTGTGGCTACGACGTGTATATTCCTCCCACTGTTCGGGCGCAAGCAGGTATTAAAGCGTTCACTAAATCACATCAAATCTAAGAGATCCTGACCTAAGGTTTCTCAGTGGAATAAACATGTTTACCATCAGGACAGAGCACTACAACGAAATCGCGGACAAATGCACGTGTGAGAAAGCTCCTGGCGAGCCAGCAAGAATCCAGCGGGGTTCTAAACTCTTGTGTCCATGCAGTAGCACTGTGCAATACAAATCAAGTGAAAAAAAACGAGCGTCAGCTTGTCACCGCCTACTGAACTGATAGCTCTTTCGCTTGCAAAATTGATAGCCTAGGTGAGTCCGGATGTTACCCGGTTATAAACTCGCGACCGCCGCATATATTCAGCAGATCGAATATGAAGCAAGACGGTTCCGTATTGAATGTATAATACATTTAAGCGGTCAATACACAGGCACCACCAACAGCGCGAATCTTCTCTTCGGCACGCCGAGAAAAGAACCTGGCCTTGACGATGACGGGAACTTTTGGTAGCACTCCCTTGCCGAGGACCTTAAAAAAGCCCTGCAAGGTGTATTAAAAACAATAGAATTAACCTACCTTTCTCAAGCAATCAATCACCGGGGCCTTTCCTTCGTGATCTTTCTTGTACTTTTCGTAAGTGTCCAAGGTTACTAGTGACCAAAGTCTCTCTACGTTGATGGTCGGACAATAATATGGGTTTTTCTTGTAATGGAAGTGCCGCATACCGACCTTCCCGATGTAACCAGGGTGATACTTGTCACAATTTATCTGATGGTGGTGTTCCAAGCCGGCATTACCGCGACCACCAGGGTGCTTTCTATGTTTTCCTACTCGGCCGTGACCATGGCTAACATGACCGCGCAGCTTCCTGGTCTTCTTTGGCTTGATTTTCGACTACAAAAAGAAGAAACAGATCAGACGCAAGACACGCGACTCACCATAACCTCGGCGCCTGAGTGACCCTGACGACCGTTCAAACAATAAAATTCCAATTTTACCAATCAAAAAGACTCTGAGTGAAAATGAAATTGAATAGATTGTCACTCACATCTGTATGACGTCTAACTCGCCGTGCCGTTACTTTCGAGTAAAATACTGCATTGACGTCAGACTGTGAAGTTTTTCGCGCTGCATCAGGTCAAGTCAGGTCAGGTTGCCCAGGGCTGATAGTGGCCGGAGCAGATCGATGCTCAGGAATTCTTTCAGTGGCATGCACAGGTAATGGCACCCATTACTGCGACTTAGTCAGTTCCCTCCAGTTTTGTTGCACGAAGTGGTTCGTTCCTTCAGTTGGGCTGGAAAAGAAAGGAGTTGTAGTGACCTCGATCATTTTGAGAAAATGACTGTTTTCTGGACACTATTTTGGATCTATCTTCTCTACGATCTTTCCTGACGTTTGACATCGACCTCATAGTGTTCTCTGGTTGCGTACGTTTTACTGGACTGACTTTTCCGAGGTTTCCGTCGACCTCGTTTTAAATCACTTTCACTTTCGGTCGCTCGCCGATTGTACACACTCGCAGTTCGTCTTCTACATAGCCGTCGCGTTTCGTTTAGTTTTCCGTTCGGTGTATCTCTCGTATCGGTACTGTTTCGGTGCCACGATATATAGAAAACACCTTGCATCTGTAAACCGATTCGCGTCTTCTCTGTTCGTCCGATAAAGGAGATATCGTCAGTATTTCGCTGCCAGACCCAATAGGAGACACGTTTACAAGCCGCTCTTGAACGTCTTCTAAATTGGTGAGCCCAAAACTTCCAGAACCTCCTGGATTATTCGCCCGCCCCGTGAGTCTGTGATTTTTCGCTGTTTCAAGTCCTCTTTTTGTCGCACGATATATATTTTTTACGATATATTATCGCAACGTAACCATGTCAGAGGATAAGATGAAGCTCGACACAGATCTCACGTTGTCTGTGGTTGCTTTTAAACCTGTGGCGTTCATTCAACATGATCCTGAGGTTCGGTTTGCAGCCCTAGATCTGCAATTTGAGGCACGTAGGATTATCGGCCAACGCCAACGATTCTCCTATGCCTTGGAAGCAATCCCGGGCGATGTTATCGCCTCAGTGAGGGATTTAGCATTAAAACCTTTTCAAGAGCAGCCGTACGATCGGCTTAAGGAGGCCACACTGCAACATTTCCTTCCTTCTCGGGAGGAACGGTTACGTCAGCTACTGGCACTGCACCCCATGGAGGATATGAAACCCAGCCGCTACCTAGCTCACCTCCGGTCCTTGGCAGGGCCCGCCGATAAGGATTTGGAGATAGTTAAGGAACTGTGGTTGTACTCTTTACCTTTCCATGTTCAGACCACCGTAGCTGCTCTCCTCGAGGACTCGTCCTTGGAACGAGCAGCCGCCGTGGCTGACAAGATTGTCGCACCTGTCGGCAGTGGGGCTAATCCCCTCATCTCCACGACATCGCGCAATCCTCGGGGTGTTCACCTGGATGACTCGCCGGAGAGGTCTCAGAACTCTCGATCCATCCAGCGCCGCCTGTCCTTCAAGGACAGAGTTAAAATACCAAATCCTCGCAGTAGCCCACGTAAACAAAGGCACGGACGGGCGCCCTCCACTGCCCACGTCCACCGTGATTCCACCTCACCTGCCTCGTCCAAACCAGATCATCCTACCAGCGGTTTTTGTTGGTTCCACCAGCCGCCCGTAGGTGCAGGCAGCCGTGTTCATACGCGGCGAAAAACGCCACTGCCGGCGAGTAGAATTGGCCGTACTAGCCGGCAATCAGTCTCAGGTTGACCGTTTATTTTACTTGCGTGATTCGTGCATCAACGCTAGGTTCCTAGACGACACTGGGGCCCAAGTTTCTGTCTTTCCGGTTGGTAAAGACAAGCCACGAGCTTCTTTGCTTCGGCTGTCAGCGGCGAATGGTTCTTCCGTTCTTACCTACGGAGAGAGACAGCTTGCGGTCAACCCAGTACCACGGCGATGGTATCTGGGGTCGTTCATTCTTGCGGATGTTCCCACAGGCATACTGGGAACGATTTTCTGCAGCACTGTGAATTACTTGTTGATTGACGTAGGCTGCATCTTATCGATCCTTCGTCGAACACTAAATTTACGGGTATTGCAGCTCGAACAGATGCACACCGAATCACAGGATTGTTTTCTAACATTCCGCACGATCTTCAGTCCTTGTACATTAAATTCCCCATATTGACTAGACCATTTGAAGAGATAGAGACAGTGACCGATCGTGTGGCACGCCACATTTTCACTGACGGACCACCAGTTACAGCACGACCTCGCCGACTGGCACCGGACAAATTGGCTTTCGCCAAACGTGAGTTTGACACTTTACTTTCTAAAGGTATTGTTCGTCCTTCTTACAGTCCATGGGCCTCATTTCTGCACATGTTTCTTAAGAAAGATGGCATTAGCTGGCGAGCATGTGGCGACTATCGCGCACTAAATTCGGTTGCCCGTCGCGATAGTTATCCGATACCCCACATACACGACATCACGGCATCACTTCATGGTACGACTGTATTTTCTAAGATTGATTTGGTGCGAGCCTATCACCAGATCCCAGTCGCCGCTGAAGATGTCGAGAAAACCGCTGTCACGACTATTTTTGGTTTGTTTGAGTTCATACGTATGCCCTTTGGTTTGCGAAATGCTGCTCAGACATTCCAGAGGTTTATCGATAGCATTACGCGAGACTTGAAATTTGTTCACGTCTATATCGATAACTTGCCAACCGCATCATCGAGCATAGATGAACATTTCCAACATTTGACGCTACTATTTCAACGTTTGTCCGAACATCGAATAGTAGTCAATCCTGATAAATGTGAACTTGGCAAACCGGAACTTGTGTTCCTCGGCCACAAGATCACTCGAGAGGGTACTATGCCTTGCGAGGATAAAGTGCACGCTATTCTGGATTACGCCGTACCGTCCTCAATCAAGGATCTCAAGGCATTTTGGGAGTTAGTTAACTTTTATCGTCGATTCATACCTCATGCTGCTGAACTTTTGCTCCCCTTAACTGACCTACTTCGCGGCAGTGCACGTAAGTTGTCGCTTACGGATGGCGCGCGAGTAGCTTTCTCGGAGATCGAAGCGAAATTAGCTCAGACTACGCCCCTATTGCACCCAGTTCCGTCCGACACGCTAAGCATGGCGGTGGATGCATCCGATTTTGCCATCGCAGTTGTCCTGCGACGGTCCGTTTCTGGGATCTGGCAGCCATTAGAGTTTTTCTCTCGACGCCTCAGTCCCACGGAAACCAAATATAGTGCTTTTGGTCGCGAACTACTGGCTGCATATAATGCCGTTAAGCACCTCCGCCATGCAGTTGAGGGTCGATATTTCATCCTCTATACTGACCATAAGCCTTTGACGTATGCATTGCACACTAAGTCTCCCCACGAGAAGTCAGGCATGTAGACTATATTTCTCAGTTCACGACTGACCTACGACACGTTAAAGGTAAGTCGAACTGTGTTGCAGATGCTTTGCCGCGTATTTCGCTTAATGCTACTAAATCTCCGGTTTTAGACATCCCTGCCATGGCTGCAGCACAGGCACAGGATTCTTCATGTATGGAAGCCGCTCAGTCATCGTCGCCACATTGTCAGGCCGTACCTATGGCCACCAGTGCCAGGACTATACTCCGCGACATGTCTACTGGCATACCTCGACCAGTCTTGCTCTCTACATATCGACGTCTCGTGTTCGATAACCCACATGGACTCTCACATCCAGGCATCGCGGTCAGTCTCCGATTAGTAGCTGCACGATACTTCTGGCCGTCCATGAATAATGATGTTCGTATGTGGGCAAAACAGTGTCTACAATGTCAACGATCTAAGGTGCATGGGCACGTAGCTTCGCCTATCGGTACTTTTGCTACGCCTGATGCTCGCTTCGATCATATCCACGTAGACAGTATGGGTCCATTGACCCCATCACAGGGGGATACCTATTTACTAACGTGCATCGATGGATTTACCAGGTGGCCCGAGGCTAGTCCCATCTCTGTCGTCACGGCCGAATCAGTGGCTCGATATCTGATAGAAAGATGGATATCTTTATATGGTTGTCCTTCCACAATCACTACCGATCGAGGGCAACAATTTGAGTCCGAACTATTCTCTTCATTAACCCACATGCTGGGTACGGAACGCATTCGCACGACCGCGTACCATCCGGCATCGAATGGTTTAGTCGAACGCTTTCATCGCCAACTCAAAGCGGCTCTTAGAGCACACGAGAGCCCCGGCTGGTTCTGCTTGGTATCAGGACTTGCATAAAGGCAGATATCCAATGTTCCGCCGCATAAATTGTCTACGGCACGTCATCACGACTGCCTGGGGAATTCTTCACGCCGCGGAGTACAGACTCACTAACGTTCACCGTTTGTCTACGTACATGCAAAATCTCGCTCCGGCGCAGACTCGAATGCAGCGACGACAGGTTTTTGTTCCGACCGAACTCGAAACTTGTTCGCATGTATTCGTTCGTGTTGATTCGGTACGTAAACCATTATAACAGCCTTACGAAGGTCTAGTTCCTGTGATTTCTCGTCACGATAAGACCTTTAATGTTGATCGACACGGTCGCGTTGGTACCGTTAGCATCGATCGTCTCAAAGCCGCGTAAATTGATGATAGCGTGTCGCCCGCTGACATGAGATTCGATGTTAACCCTGCACTACCTGTTGACGACACTTCCGTGTCACGTCAAGGTCTGCAGTTAGCGTTGCCCGCTACGACTTCGAATGAGGTTATCGTCTCGCGTTCATGATAGCACCCAGTTGGTACTGCTATGACTTCGATGAGGCCATCGTCTCACGTTCAAGTCAGCAGAGCACGTCTACGCACCCGTCCGTGAAGGGGGCTCTCGTCTCACGTTCCGGTCGGAAGATCGTCTGCCCAGCACGTTCTCGCGACTAGGTCAAACACGATCTTAACCATTGCACTCCGCAGTAATAACTTTCGTGTTTATCGTTTCGACACGATTTAACATACCTCATTAGTTATTACTGTTTTCTAGTCAAGTCCAATGCGGCTGCCACACCGGTTTTCCGTTTCTTTTCGTTTAATGGAACCTCGCTATGTGGTACGCTTCGCTGGTCCCACGAAATCTAGAGAATTTTGGCACCAAAGTTTGCATTCTGGATCGGCCCTGTCGCTTTCGTTCCTTGTAATTGACGAACTTACCGATTTGGCTTCCGGATATCATATTGGTTAACAGTTACCCGACGCTGGACGTTATTGGTGTGGCACACCTGGATGACGATTCACGCAACCGATGGCATTGGCAACCAACCTGGTTTACGTTCGACCATCATTCTACGGTTCCCGCATGCCACGGATTTTGCCCGTCAGCACCCTACAGCACAGCTACATTCACGTATTTTGCACGCATTCACTCGCACGAATACCGTTTGTATGTCTTCTCCTCCCTGACGTTTTCCGAAAGCTTTCCGTGCTTTCTAGCGGGGGGCTGCTGTAGTGACCTCGATCGTTTTGAGAAAATGACTGTTTTCTGGACACTATTTTGGATCTATCTTCTCTACGATCTTTCCTGACGTTTGACATCGACCTCATAGTGTTCTCTGGTTGCGTACGTTTTACTGGACTGACTTTTCCGAGGTTTCCGTCGACCTCGTTTTAAATCACTTTCACTTTCGGTCGCTCGCCGATTGTACACACTCGCAGTTCGTCTTCTGCATAGCCGTCGCGTTTCGTTTAGTTTTCCGTTCGGTGTATCTCTCGTATCGGTACTGTTTCGGTGCCACGATATATAGAAAACACCTTGCATCTGTAAACCGATTCGCGTCTTCTCTGTTCGTCCGATAGAGGGGATATCGTCAGTATTTCGCTGCCAGACCCAATAGGAGACACGTTTACAAGCCGCTCTCGAACGTCTTCTGTAGTGTAAAAGCACTCCTCATCATCCAGACTAGGGGATCATGACCTGTGCCTTCCATCACACATAGTGCCCCAGATCGTAGGCACGAACACAGGATAACTAAAAAGCCTGGAGTAAATTATAGTTGCTCCCTAAACCTCAGTATTCTATTTCTGTGAACAACTTGTATCACTTAGTATCCGGCATCCTTTTAAAATGTTTTACACCCTGTTCGCCAACCTTTTCAGTTAATCTATTGTATATTCCCGCTACTCCTGCTGAAGAATTTCGCTTGCACACATCCTATAGCGAGGCTTCCACAGTTTTTTGCTATTGTTTCTCGTCTTCTGATCAGTGGCCTGTTCAAATATATCCTCGACACTTATTCTCGGAAAACCCTTCGCGATATTAGACTCCTCAATGAGGTCTTCTCTGAGCTTTCTTTTTCCGAGTGAAAAGAGTTCAGTATCATGCAGTCTATGTTCATATGACTTCTTTTGCCCTCTAACCATCCAAGTAGCTAGTCGCCGAATCTTTTCAGAGCAGGCTGCATTCTTTTTCAAAAAGATGTCGAAGGCTGTGCCCAGTTTTGTGAATGCGGTCTCACCACTGCCTTGTACGTAGACTTGAGCACTCATACTGTTCTGCAAGAAAGTGCTGGGGACAACCGAAAGTGCTTGTTTCCTGCCTTTTGAGCAACTTTTTAGCACGGTTCAGCACACTTGAAGTTTGCAGTCATTCTGACACTCAAGTTCCTTGTTGATTGTGTTGCCCCAACTGCGAATGGTCCATTTTCACCCATGACCTTTTTACCACTGCAGCTCTGGTTATCATACGACCCTTGCTTCCTATAGCGGCACACTCCGTCGGTCTGTTCAGCTAACTACCTGCCTCAAGTCCCTTGCTAGTTCCTCAAAGTCTTCTGATCCCGCAAATTTTACGTCGCCCGCAAAAACAAGACACAGTAGTCCTATTTCGCTAAATTCATATTGAAGGGAAGAAAAAGCAGTAAACCCAAATTGACTGTCGAGGTTCTCCGCTAGTAACTTTTATTGCTTCTGACCTTCAGGTTCCTGCCTCAAAGCGAAACTCCTATTATTCAGAGGGCTGATGCCTATTTGCCTATTGGCCCATCTATCCTAAAAGCCTTCAATTTCCCCATCAACAGTCGATGGTTACCTGGGTCAAAATCCTTGGAGACCACCAGATAACAGATTTCGACCATCTTGCCCACGTCAAGTAGGTTAATGGCTTTGTCTAGGAATACTACAAGGTTCGAAAGGCAAGATTTGCCCTTCAGCTTTCCGTGCCGTGCTTTACGGAGCAACTTGCGGCTCAGCAGGTGTTCATATAGATATATTCCCTCGCCAGTTGCCCCAAACAGCTGCAGAGAATGCAAATGAGGCTTACTGGACGGTAATTTTCCTCATCTGACTATGACCCCCACTTGTTGGTATCGACATCTGTAGGTAACTTCCAATCCAGCCGTAACACTCCATGGTTTAGTGTGGCGCAGTAGGGACGGCATACGTGTCCACCTATGGTGGCCTTCAAAGGCTGTATGATAACTGAGTGTACGCTGTCAGGCCCTGCGGACTTTTGTGTGTTAGGTCCTCCCAGTATTGGCCCCGTCCCCCTTTCCCCAGCCTGCAACTTGGAAGGGATAGGAGAAGCCACGTGCTTTTCGGTCGATGCTTGCCATCCCCCATAGCATTCATGTACAACCTCGAAGTCTGGGTCCAAGGCAATGGCCTTACTCCGATCATCATTACATATTCCAGGCCCTTACCTCAAGACCATAGGTCCCACTTTATTCCTGAGCAGAGCCTTTGATTGAGCATATCTGCGGTAGCCTTTTGGAGTTTTCTTACGTTCTATGCCAGTGTCATTTCAAAAGTGCTATCAGCCACTAGTTGGATTTTTACGGCTGAATTTCTATCCTCCTTTTACCTTGGCCAGGCTTTCGCTGCCAGTGGCTTTGAAGATCCACCAGCTTTTGTCTCTCCTATTGTCTGCTCGTTGAACCACCGGTGTCCGCTAAGCTGGCTTGCCTTAATTTACACTCTCAATGTGGGCACAAAACGGCCCTACGGCTCCGGAATGTTTCCCTTGATCACCCGCCACATTTCCCTTACTCCAGCTTTCCCCTTCCGCTACCTGCACAGGCTAGTTCTGCGGCCCCAGTTCTGAGTTCCTCCATGCTTATCCTCTCGAAATTTCTACGCAATTTGGCTGCGGCTTTCGCGCGCCTAAAACAAAGGGAGAACTTTTTGTTGACTTGATTATTTTGTCCCAAAATTACCAGTAAATCTAATCCTTCCAAATCGTTTTCACACCTTGCCAAGACTAGGTCAGATTGCGACGGCTGCTCTCCAGGACCGCGACTTGTGTCTCCCGAATGTGATGAACCAGTGCCCTGCTATGCGCCCAGCCGACGAAGTCTTCCTCGGCCCCACCCGAAACACAGCTACTTGTTGTCCGATCCACTCTTGACAGGTTTAAGTCCGCTTGAAGTCTGGTGTACTCCCTACGGGTGTTACAGTGCCAACTTCGGTTTTTGTCGATCCGCAGGTTTTTATGGTAAGTGGCCTAGGGCTTCTTTTGTCTTTCGCTGAGATCCCGCACGACCCACCTTCCTGTATGTCTTCAATTACAACCACTGCTTGACAGTACTTGTTTCGAGTGCTGCTCTGGTTAAAAGTCCCGGATTTTATTACGGAGATTGTTCCTAACTAACCCCTGTGTTGAGGCGATGATTATATCCGCCCTCCTCCCAAGTTGGCATTTCCTGTGCCATAACTCCCATTTTGGAGAGTCAGACACGATACCATATCTCCTCCCTTTGTCGCGAAGCATTTCCTCCTCTCTTGCGAATAGACGGCCGCTGATTTTCTGGTTCACGAACTCAACCAGGATTGATCTCGCTGGTCCTATCTGTACTCCCGATGGCGATTGCTTCCATGCTCCAACCCTATGGATCCTCCTTATCCCTACAACTTGAGCTATCCCTACAAGCTTTGGCGAATCCCACACCCTTCTGTTGGTCAAATCCCGCCCCGTTTTGGATTCTCAAATTGTCTGTTCTTCATGGTTTGCTATGAGAAAGTTACGACATCTCATCGAGCTGGGTTCCGTTGTGAATGTGCCTGAGTGGTTTTCTTTTTGTGGATTTTTGGTAAGAGGAGCTTGAAAGGCACCGATGCAATATATGCGCGGGCAGCCCGCAAGAATATTTTTGTCCGCCGGGCCAGGTCCTTGTAATTCATTTGATATCGACCGCTTCAACTATGACCGACTTTGGAGTGGGGCTGAGACCCCCCACCTTCTCTCCGGCGAATGATGTAAACCTGGTTGCATTCGTACAAGGCGAGCGTATCCAGCAGCAGCTGGTCGGGTTTTGCCGATGGATTATGCAGCATGACTCGCCGCTGAGTGTGAACATTTGTCTACCATTACTGAACGGCGTTACACCGGTGATGCGGTCGTACTTCCAGCGTTGAACCTCGCAAAGTTTGAGGATTAAGATTTTGAGGAACTGCTCCTGCTCCCCTATTACATGCGATTTTTTCGGCATTGACCCACTTCCGATGTATCTCAGCTTCCTCCGCTATAGATATATCTACTTCGTCGCAAAAATCCGACTAGCCTACCATCCCTATGAGGCAAGGTAATTCTCCCTCTCTGACCGACCTCTCATTCCTAAGTCTGGATTAAACGGCATTTAATAAAACACCGTCAGTGGCAGAACCAAAATTGGGAGCACAAGGATAGGTGTGAGGAGCTCGGTTATCAAGCTTCTTTCAGCTTCCCTGGCTGCAGATCGGGTGTGTTGGGTGTCCGAGCTGCAAACTCTTGATCTTCCCGAGACTTCGTCAGAAACTGAGGAGGCCCAAAGTGAGTCATCATTTGGGACCGCTTTATCAGTGCAAATCAACATCGTGGCACTTACGCCCTAGTGTTTAACCACCTTAAGCCTCTCTCCCACATAAAAGTCGGTCCACTTTACTGGCGACCAATGGGACGAACCGGGTAGACGGCATCCTAATTGAGGTGGGTTCCACTGAGTCAGTCAAACAAATTACTTCCTCGGCCTCGAAAACCAAGAAGGAAAACAAGTGCTGAAGTGAGTATCGATCCGCAAGCCACTTCATCTGAGTCTCTGCAAAGAGAAGGCTGATCCAGTAACCCCATTGAAGCGCGGCCCCAAGCTCAGCCCGCCGACTGCAGTCAAGGTGACTCGCCTTAGGGATTAGAGTCATTGTCCACCATCCGATATTTCCTTAGTTGTTCCATCTATCGCTGCTGAAAGTGTTCTGTTTCGTCCCATTAGCTTTAGTGAGAACTCAGATTTGCCTCAGAAACATTTTTAGTTTATCAGCACGACAAAGAATGTATAGGTTACTCTCACATTAGCCCACCCGTTCCGCACAATGCATGGTCTGACTAACGTGGGTGACCACACCCTTAGGCTCGAATGCAGCAGGAAGGATTGGTCTAGTGTCAGTTCGTGCCATCGATCGGCTGTCCTGTTGATCTTGGTTTCGTGGACTCGGTGAAGGCTGGTGCTGAAACACTGCCCGTCACTGAGTCCAAACCGTCAGTCGAAAGATAGGTCAGAACACATCCTCACGGAAAGTACCCCGGGTAATGGGCCTGATCCTGCAAAATTTCTGTCGCCCATAAGAGGTGTCCGGCATCCCAAGGATGGTAATCATCTGGCATTGGCAAGTGTGACCCGAACACCCATGGGCCTAAATAGAACCTTCTAACCTCCCTCCGTCACAAGTCACTGCGAGAACGTTAAAGCATCAGAAAGGGTAACCGACGAGGTCAAGTATATTGGGATCACTAATAAGATAACTCACGGCAATCAACCGCGTGGTGATCTCAAAGGTAAACCACGGAAGGCACCCCAGTCCTTTCGTAAATTAAATGATCTAGACAGTCCGCCTGGCATACTGCGTACCAGTCCAGCCGGCAAACTAACGCTGATAATGGCGGCTCATTTCCTATTTGTTCTAGCAAGAAGGGTACTGAAAGCACGGTCCTCGCCCAATGGATGACCGGTGCTTTGGTCTCCTTAAATTTAATGGGTACGTGGAAGTGTGGTCCTCTGTAACGCTGATTTTCTACACCCTAGACCAGTCAAATTCGTTGCTGGTGTCTAACCACCCCCGTCGTATTGACCAGTCACACGCTCGCAATCTCGGGGGTTATTATCCCCGTTTGTAGAGAAAGTAGACCGAAACAGGAATCACCTGAACCGGGGTAGAAGCACAAAAACCAGGGCCACTGACACATTTCGCAGTGGACAGTATTTAGCACCTTAGCGCACCTATTTTGCACCTAGTAATTAACGGTTAGCCAACCGATTACTACTGCACGTATATTTTAATAAAACAAATTAGCTCATTAGATGGGAAAATTCCAGTTTTTGTTACATTTGTTATCATACGGTGTAGGATGCAAACAACATACACCTATGGGCGCGCCAAGGGCGAGACTTAAAAGCCCCTGTTTGTCCGTAGGGAGCTGGAAGGAAGGTTACTGATTAGTGTTCGATAAGGAAGGTTATTCGCAACCTATTGTTATGAGACACATGTAACGGAGTTGAGGAAACCTCGCCCCACTCACCAACGTCCATATTACAAACAACGTTACTCAATTTGTATGAACTATCTTCACCGGACTTCCAACTATTTGCTGTATCGCTCCAAATCTTTGTTACTAATCGGGCCCTCACCGTAACCTCGAGCGCGAGTCACTCGGCTTGAACTTCGTTGTGACTGTCTTTGGTAATCTCATCTTCTGTTTCGAACCTTTTGCTGTAATTCAGCTGCAGTTGTTGATTTGCTGTTCAATTTGGAGCTTAAGAGCACAGAAGGAACACTATTGAGGTTTGATTATTGTAAGATTGCTTAGTTCGTTGTATGTAGCACCATAGCTATTTGAAGTCGACTTTGTTTTGAACTGTGCCAAAATTGGTTGTCACTCGTCGCTCGAACGTTCCATTGGCTGGACATTACGGCACTCATTACCCTTGACAACCTTTTGGAGGTGAAATTAGGCAGCAGTTCGGCAAACTGTACTGGACCAAAGGGCAATACCCTGCTAGTGAACCAAACCAGTTTGCCATAGGTGCCGCTCATGTTTCTTGCCCATGATCTAGTATATCTGGTTCTAGGGTTATTTCAGTTTCCCATGAAGCTAAGGCTGATTTGTTGTTAGCTGAGATGAAGAAGAAGCAGGTTGCGGAACGGTTAGGTTTAGATAAAGGGAGTAAGCTGCTCGAGGTCGGGAGTGGAATGTAAGTGGCGCAGCTACACTTGGCACTCGCAGAGGAACAAGAAAACCCGGTCACCGGAGGTAAGGTCACAAGTGAAGTAACGGTTGAAGGACGTCTATCTCGTCATCTGGATGATTGCCGTGTGCAGAACGATGCGTCACGAACAACTCTCGTGGTTTCTATGGCAGAAACTACAGTTGGTTATCATTTGGATTTACCGAGAGTGGAACAGGAGTGGCTTTCGAGCTGTTCGTCAACTTTTTGGAGGTTTGTGAAACAGTTTGAATGTCCCGTCGGAGGTAGATTTCGAGAAGAGGGCCAGCTATTACTTAAGTTGATGCATCGCTGCAAGGGGAAAGCAAGGGGTGCGGTTTCCAAATGCGATGCTTACACCAAAAATGGCGCACAATAGAGCTGGATAAATCCTAAAATGTTTATATGCACAAGATCACGTAGTGGCTCGCTCAGTGAATGACCGCTCACTGCAAGTTTTGAAGCCTCTGGTGGAAGATTCAGGTGCCCTGTCCAAGATGTCATTCAAAATGCTCAAATGTGAGGTTGCTCTCAAGCAGATGAAGTGCATCTCAGACCTCAGCCCACTGCAGACTATGAAGCGGATTACTCGAACGCTACCAAGGCTTTTCTGGGTTTCGTAGGATAGGATCGTTTATGATGTCTTGAGGAGAGGTGATGAACCCAAATTCCGAGATCTGCAGTACTCATTGTCCCGAGAGGAGAGGATTGCTCGAAGTAGGTTTGGTAAACTGGCTACCGATAGCAAGGCTCGAGGGCATTAGCCGTCATCCAACTAGAGGAATTACATGCAAAACTACGCCCAGAAGCGACACTGTGCACGCCAAAACACGGTGGTTCGCTGCTGGTCGCGGTTGGTAGATGCTTGGTACGTAATGGAATACACGCACTTCAGGAACGTTAGCTTTTCCCTCCTCCCGATAATTCCGGTCGTTCGACATTCGTTAAAGAAATCAAGGCTTGATTTTCGTGTATCAAGTGTGGACTTCTGTCTAGCAACCGTCCTGTTTCCTAACCATGTTCAACATCAGGTTGTCTCGACCGAGAGCAGAAGATGGAAAAGCTGAGTACGGACGGCGCAGAAAAACCTGCCCGGTGTCCCATTAGTTGTGCCACAACCCTTAGGACAGAATATCGTGTCAGTTCAGGTGGGCTACCAGTATGAGTCGACGGACCGTGGGGATCTGCGGAGACCTACTCTCTGCTGGACAGCTGGTCCGATTTAAATTCAATAAAAAAGGACCTTATAGAGCTGGTGGCACTGGGAGCTCCAGTTACCCCACTTTCAATTTTGACCGTAAACGGGGCTGCCACTTGGAATTCGGGAATAAAGCAGCTGCTACTGAACTCGTTGTGAGGAAATGATTTTGTGAGTATAGAACGAGCATTCTGTGTTGAGAGGCTACCAATTCAAATTGTCGAGTACTGCTCCGATGCGGACGTTTTATACCGGCCTCACCTACACCGCTTCTGAAGACAGAATCTGAAATATTCGAGAGCTCTTATCCTGATGGGTGCCGACGTTCCAGAGGCACACTGGGAATTAGGGCAAAGAAGCAGTAAAATTAAAAATCCCTTGTGCCATGCGGAAAATTTCAGGAGGAATCGTTCTTTGCCTGATAAACCAGGAACCAAGCTCCGTGAGGACGGTAAACCACATTGAGATGGGAATCAATCCCTTACTGGAACAGATCGGTCTATTATAAAACGCACATTTATGGGTTGGGGTGCACCGAAAAACGCTCCTTCGTTACAAGACAAACAGGCTGCTGATATTGTTGCCATGCCATAACCTTATTGGACGGACACCATGAAGTTACACTTCCGTGGATGAATCCCGCTGTGAGACCTCGAATTAAATATATTGCGGTCGAAGACACGTTAAGCGGTCTGAGAAAAAGGTTTCCGCATGAAGCTGAATCAATTGATAGATGCTCTACAATAATAGAAGGATATGTGAGCAATGGCTACACCCAGCTGGCGCCCGGTATAGAACTAACAATGGATTTTTAGCCTAAGTAGTACTTACCACACCACACGGTGACAAACCCTATGGAGCCTCACAAGATGAGGGTGGCGTTTGACTTTGCGGCTGCATTCCAGGGAGGCTCCTTGAATGATTACTTGCTACAAGGACCGGACCCGACGGCAAGCCTAGTTGGAATGTTGCTTCGTTTTCGAAAGGAACCAGATGAAATAGCTGTGGACATTGGAGGAATGTTTATGCAGGTTGGAGTGCCCTCTGGCGGGAAAATGGTCAACTAAGTGGAAACTTGGCTGAATATCAGGTTAATGCCCACCGCTTTGGTTCCACTTCCTCTGCTTTTTGTGCAAATTTAGCGTTACATTGCATGGTAGACGATTGGGGAGGACAGTACGAGGACTACATCTCCAGGGTCATGTAAAATAACTATTATGTAGGCGGCTGTCCTACGTCGTAACTTACGATGGAGAATGCAAAGCTTTTTCTGTTTGGATGAGTGAGTTGTTATCGCGTGGTGGCTTTCGGCTTCACAGATCTGAGTGTAATCGTAAGGAAAATGTAAAGCTCAGCCAGCGGAACGTTCGAGCGACGAGTGACAACCAATTTTGGCACAGTTCAAAACAAAGTCGACTTCAAATAGCTATGGTGCTACATACAACGAACTAAGCAATCTTACAATAATCAAACCTCAATAGTGTTCCTTCTGTGCTCTTAAGCTCCAAATTGAACAGCAAATCAACAACTGCAGCTGAATTACAGCAAAAGGTTCGAAACAGAAGATGAGATTACCAAAGACAGTCACAACGAAGTTCAAGCCGAGTGACTCGCGCTCGAAGCTACGGCGGGAGTCCGGTTTGAGACAAACATTTAGGGCAGTAAAACAAACAATCGGAATTACGGCGAAGATAATTCATACGAATGAAAAAAGTCCTTTATAACATGGATGCTAAAGTATGGAATGGGGAATCCCAAACTCCTTTACGGAGGTGCTGGACATTTTTCCGGAATCTGAGGTGGCCCATCCTACCTTTGAAATTGATGATTGCGGTCAGGTGCCGGAGCGGAGGTTGGAATTGCAATGGAAAGCCATGGAAGACACTTTCCAGTTTTCATTTTCAATGCACAAAAATCCTCAAACAAGGCATGGCTTGCTACCTATAGTGCCGTGAGTGGTCGACCCACTGGGGTTAGTTTCACCTTTCATTTAGCCAGGCAGAGCGTAGTCGCCATTGCTTTGTCGCTTGAGGCTTGATTGGGACGGCCCAATAGGAGAAAAACACCCACGATGCTGGAAAGGGAGGTTAAGGAGTATGAAACAACTTTGCACATTTAAAATTCAGAGATGTGTTCTTAGAGATGACCCACTAGACGAAGGCGCACAACTTCATGTGTTTTTTGAGGCTTCTGGCTTCTAACTACGGAGAAGCGGCTTATTCTATGATGGCTTCAAGGGCCAAAGCCATTTATGGCGTCTCACTATACTGAAAATCAAGGGTACCTCCTCTGAAGACCGTAACTACCCTTCGATTGGAGCTAGCTGCAACAAAACTGGCCAATAAATTCACTCGGATTCTTGTAGAAGCCGGAATCAACCTTGATAAGACTTACTACTGGACGGACTCCGCTAAATTTTTGCGCTACATAAACAATAATAAAACGAGATTTATTAGTAATATGCGAATTGTATGGTCAAAATCCGCCAGTGATCTGAACTCTGGCAGTGGCGTCATGTCAGATCAGAAGATAATCCCGCAGACTTGGCCCTAAAAGACACAATATCACCGACTGATATCAGCTGCTGGTCCGAAGGCTCTAACTTCTTGATGAATGATGCAACTTTATGGCCGACCAGTCCTACGATTTCTGCAGCACCGCCGAATGTGGAGTTAAAGTAGCCTCCGAGACCGGTTCTCGCAAAGCTGAAGGATACATGGGAGGACGCACTCCTGGCCAGGTGCTGCAGCTGGCTTCACTTACTGAGATTGGTAAAGTAACCAATCCGTTTTAAAACGTATTGCAACCATGAGAGGTGGTCCCACAAATCTAGGATCGGAACCTTGGCCGTTGAAGTTATAGGATATTGCTAAAGTGGAGGAAAGAGTTATTCTGATCGTGCAGACCGACCTCTGTTGTTAAGAGTTAAAATGGTTGGGAGACAGGAATGATAACTTATGCGCCAACAGATCGCCGATGAGCAAGAAGCTATTGAAACTTGATCCAGTTTCAATAAGTGGACTGATATGTGTTGGTGGACGAATGAACTACCCCAATCAACTTCAAGGCGGTAAACGTCCGACGATACTAACCAAGGCTCACCCTATTACGGTTTCGATGATGCGATGGTATCACGCGATGAAAAAACACGCAAGACTGTCTCAGTTACGAGCAGAGCTTAGCAAAATACTTCGGATTTTACAGGGTGGAACTGCCATCAAGCTTGCACTTGGAGGATGATGGAAATGTCGGAAGCATTTGACAATCCTTGGCGAACGGATGTTGATTCCTCTACCTGCCACTGGAGTCCAACAAGGTTGGTTCCTCCTAAAGTATATCGGAATAGATTATTTTGGTTTGTTTTCAGGTAAACATGGTAGCCGCATGGAGAAAAGATATAGACGCACCTTCGCCTGCCTCCAGATGTGTGCGGTAAACACTGAAGTTTCTTATTCTCTAAGCGAGGATTCATTCATTATGACACTACTGCTTTTCATGCCAAGGAGAAGGACACCATCTGCGATTTGGTACCAACGTTTCTGAGGCTAAAGGGGAGTTGAAGAACCTACTAGAAAACTGGTCTAGCTGTACGATTTCTGATAGATTGTTGCAACGGCTTGTGCAGTGGCACTTCAATCCCCTCCACGCTAGTCACCGTGGTGTCATGTTGGAGACCACAGTGAGCTCAGTTAGCAGAGTGCCTCTCCCAATTAGTGGTGAGCAGCTGATGACTGACAAAGTGTTTTTAACATTTATCATGGAAAGTGAAAGAATAGTAAATGGACGACCCTTAATTTCTGTAACCTCCAACTGTCTCGGTCTGTCATTGCTCAAGCCCAATGATCTACTTTTTATGAGGGCAAATTCGCGAGGTATTCCAACAAGGTGGAACCGTCAGCCGGCGGAGGTAAGCTAACCACCTTACTTCCCCGTCTTTGGTGAGGTGGACCATGGAATATCTTCCACTGTTACAACAGCGGCGGAAATAGGTACCTCGAGAAAGCAACTTCAGATTGATTGATGTAAAGCTACTAGTTTCGAAGGCCTAGTCGCGTCGCCGGTGGTAAATCGGAGTTACCGAAAGCACGCCAACTTCGGATGACGGATTGGCTCGAACGGCAAAAGTGCGAAGTAGTGAAGGATGAGTGCCCCGTGACTATAAAAATTTGTCTCATAGAAAGTGAACCGGATGCTCGCTGCATGAGTTCAATAACCAACTCTCCTCAAGTAGGAGGCGGGTTTTCGAGTCTGACGAAAAGGGGGCACAGAAGGTTGATCCACTTGCCTACTGGGAGCTGCCATTGAAGGTGATCAGTTCTGGGCACTGAAGAACCGTTGGGTTAGTCAGCTCATGAGGCCGACCAAAACCAGCGGAGCGCGAGAAAAATCCAGGCCGGATTTTGGGGGCCGGTGAACCGGAGTTCAGCAAACCCCGCCCCACTCACCAACGTCCATATTACAAACAACGTTACTCAATTTGTATGAACTATCTTCACCGGACTTCCAACTATTTGCTGTATCGCTCCAAATCTTTGTTACTAATCGGGCCCTCACCGTAACCTCGAGCGCGAGTCACTCGGCTTGAACTTCGTTGTGACTGTCTTTGGTAATCTCATCTTCTGTTTCGAACCTTTTGCTGTAATTCAGCTGCAGTTGTTGATTTGCTGTTCAATTTGGAGCTTAAGAGCACAGAAGGAACACTATTGAGGTTTGATTATTGTAAGATTGCTTAGTTCGTTGTATGTAGCACCATAGCTATTTGAAGTCGACTTTGTTTTGAACTGTGCCAAAATTGGTTGTCACTCGTCGCTCGAACGTTCCACTGACTGAACTTTGCAATATAATATGAAAGTTTATTTCAGAGATTCTGGAAACATGCCAGATGCAGGAACGTTCCACAGGCGATAAAATGCACGGACACAATTCTTGAATATTTAGATCACGTGTGACAAATTTTGGGGAGGGAGAATTAGAAGGGAAACGAGAGGGAGACAAATATATGGGGACCAAAGAATAATTGGTGGGCCTAAATGGACCCAAGATCGGATTCAAGTGAATGCCTGGTGAATTTGAGGGTCGTTAGCAAACAGGGCACCTGAGTGGGCCGGGTGGAGACGTTTGAAATCTGGCAGTTCTTCACCAGGAAGAATGAGAATCCGTATGAGAAAATGTGTTAACGAAAGAAGACGAAGCAAGTATTTGAGTTCCATCGCAGGGGATTAGATAGCCATGATATATGCTAAGTTGCAATAAATGGGAGGTGTAAGGGCAAAAACTCAATGTAAAACGTTAAGAGTGGGTCAGGAGGCAACAACGGTTTGGAATGACCGAGACACGGTAGATGCCAGGCACAGATATAGAAGAAAGACGGATGCGTATCATGAGGGGCAGCGGGACGGTGGCAGGGGAAATGGCCAGGAAAGAGCTGAAGGATGCGGAGGAAATGCTCAAATATATATGAACATATATATATATATATTCAAGGGGAGCGGGATCAACGGGGAACGAAGTAATAGAACACCGAATTAGCAGTGCTTCGAAGAGATAGGTGGGGTTAGATCAAATGATATGGAACGAACTCGGCAAATCGTGATGAATTAGTTTATGACCTGTGAATAAGGGGTGTCAACGGAGAAGGGGAAACGACTCTGGAAGCATAGAAGTAACGACGGCTGTGAACGGAAGTTCGTAAACGAGGGAGTATGAAGGAAAGCGTCGAAGAAAACAGGTAAGAGTGAATCCAAATATCTGAATAATGCAGGCGCGATGTGAGATGACGGTCGAAAATGAAAGAAGCAATAATATATGGACGTACAATATGCAGAAGGACGATGATGGCCGTGAAGGAGGCTAGCGGATGCAGCGCGGATAAGGCTACAGAGTAGTCGGGGCGGTGTAAAATATCAGCATAGAGGGGTAACCTGGAGGTGAGACGAACTACGTTGCAAAGACCCACCAGTCTCAAAAGCGAATAAAGTAGAAGAGAATTGAGGAAGTGGAGGAGCACAAAGATCACGTAAAGACAGATCATATAGTTTTAAACTGTACATGAAGGTTATGAAGTAACGACGACTTTAAGTTAGGTGAAAGGTGAAAAGGCAGGGCAGCGTGGAAGACACAATGGGGACCCCCACGGCGAGCAGTTTAAGAAACAAGGTATGAGAGAACCGACCGAAGAGGACCAGGTAGGAGATGACCAACCAGATCATTTTGCCGCGGGCGATACACGACAAAGACTTAGAAAAAAGAAACTAGGCACCTAGACTGGTTAACCTGTGATGGAGCAAAAGGCATGAGAAGTGCATGCTCGATGGAGTTGGGGAAATGAAACTGGACGGCCGCTCGCAAGCAAGCAACTTAACAAATGGAAGGGGCCGGAAGTTGCCGATCGGGGCATCGCCTAATGGGAAGGTCTGCAGAAGAAATGGGGAGTCAAGCAAGGAGAAATATGATGGTGGTGAATAGGTAATAAATATGGCTGCAAAAGACGCAAAAGTTGAAACGTCGAGCTCTGTTATGGGGATTGGTCATGATCACGGATGGGTCTAATGTGTAACGGCTGGAGTTGTGGGACGGCGGGACAAAGAAGGATGACTACATTAGCTACTGAGGTATATGAACGCGATCAGTGAGCTTAGTAAGGAAATGGGGGTACAAAGTAAATAGAGATTAAGAGCCGGCAATGGTTACATAGGTGGAAGAGGGAATATGGAGAGCTTGGTCAGAGTAAAATGGATATGGCGATGGCGACATAAAGCCGAGAGAAGATTTATAATGAGAAACGACAGAGGCGAGGACAAGATGGGTAAATATGCATACAGATGTTGAACGACAAAGAAGGAAAGAGACAAGGGTGATGGCAGGGACTATGGATAAGCGAACTTTTACAGGACAAGGGCGGCAGAAGCATGTTACAAGCAACCGGCAGGGATGGATGCCGTTAGGTGAGGAGAGCTAGGGCGTGCGGTGCACTACCGGTGCGAGTGAGTGAGGTTGACCGTGCGCTGAACACCCAACCTGAAAAGCACTTCGTGAGGTGAACACAGTAGATGTGATCCTCCGGCCTAATTACGCTCGCACATCGTTGCAGACGGTCCACGCGCCCAACGTGCTCCAGCTAAAGCGGGGGATCTGACCGCACCCCCCACCTTATGGATTGGCACGAGTAATCACTGGCGATTGTACGGGGGCAAAGGCAACCACGATGGAGGAGTGTGATTCAGGATCAGACGGTTAGGTCGTGAGAACTTGTACAACAGAGCTAACTGAAACCACAATCGACAGGTAGCCAAATAGCTTTGTTATCTTGGTGCACCAGTCAGGGGGTACTCAGTACAGTGCTCGGAGTGGTTGACCGGCATTGACGTTAACTGGAAAGGGTAATGAAATGGAGAAACGCAGTCTGGGTATATCCAGCTGAGGAGCAATGGTTAACGGAAAGAGGAACAAAAGTGAAGCAAGATTTAATTGACGCTGCGAGTCCCTAAAAAATGAGGTCATAGAAAGTAGGACTAAAAAGGGAAAAGGATAATTACCAGCCAAAAGATTCAGTAACGAGGTTCAAAATGGATCAGAAGTAATCACTTTGCAAACGGAAAAGAGAAACTTTGCATGAAATTAAGGAAAAAACCGGGTTATATGGTGGGAGCAGAAAAGGTGGCGGCAAAACTAGAAGTTGAGTTCAGCTACAGAGACGTGTCAGGTAGGAGAAATGAGACTGAATTTTACCATCCAAAATTTACCTAGAAAGTGATGGGAGCCTATATTGTGGGACCTTGTGTAGAAAAGAGGCAACGCAGGCAAAATATTACCAAGCAGCATCAAGCTAACACCCGTTCTGTTTGCACAAGATAGGGGACAGAAAAGATGGCAAAACGTCGAAGGAGTGAGATAAGCGTGGGTCGGTAGCCGGATGTGGGTTTGCACAGGAAAACCGGAAGGACAAAAAAGGCACTATAAAGAATGGTGAAACAGATTGATCTAAATGATGATCGACTAATGAAAGACCTAAAGCAAAGCTGGGGTCATGGCTGCTTACAATCAATCAACACAACGGGGTGCGTGGAAGTGTGGTCCTCTGTAACGCTGACTTTCTACACCCTAGACCAGTCAAATTCGTTGCTGGTGTCTAACCACCCCCGTCGTATTGACCAGTCACACGCTCGCAATCTCGGGGGTTATTATCCCCGTTTGTAGAGAAAGTAGACCGAAACAGGAATCACCTGAACCGGGGTAGAAGCACAAAAACCAGGGCCACTGACACATTTCGCAGTGGACAGTATTTAGCACCTTAGCGCACCTATTTTGCACCTAGTAATTAGCGGTTAGCCAACCGATTACTACTGCACGTATATTTTAATAAAACAAATTAGCTCATTAGATGGGAAAATTCCAGTTTTTGTTACATTTGTTATCATACGGTGTAGGATGCAAACAACACACACCTATGGGCGCGCCAAGATCGAGAATTAAAAGCCCCTGTTTGTCCGTAGGGAGCTGGAAGGAAGGTTACTGATTAGTGTTCGATAAGGAAATTCATACTTATTTTACTGTTTGATCTTCTTCCGTAGATCTTTCGAATGTTTCAAGTCCATCTATGAACCGCCCTGTTCACTTCTCCTTCTTGGATTTCGCTTAGTACAAAGGCTGTTTTATTGCCGCTGCGTATCCGGTTGTCTCGTGTAACTTATACGACTTGAGATCCTGAATTTTGATTTCGCAAAGGCTAACATTCTGCGTAACCCGGAGTTGTTGATACAAGCGGATGACGTTCGCTACTATCGGAGGCATTACAGCACGGATGACCGACTTGATACTGGTAACTCTTGAGTCTTCAAAAATCTACCCCTATCTTATTAACAATAATGTTGTTAGAAAAGCAATAAATAAGCATCCACTTACAAGTTCTGATCGCAGTGGGGTTCGAAGTGTCGGCATCCATCTCCCATAACTGCACAAGTGAAACTACAGGAAACATGAGTAGTTGTTGGTGGCATATGACCCTTTAGGTTACCAAATTATTGCATAACCTATTGGAGCTTCCACTTTACCAGAGTATTCCCGGACCCATCGACGTGTGTCAGTCCATCAAACGAATTCAGAGCTTGATTGGGCAGGATGATCAGTTCTCCCTTTGATGTTCCACAGAGCACCTTCTGGTGGAAGTGCATGATGCTGAAACGGTTTTGATGTAATGTAACCAAGAATCATGTCACTGTAGTTACATGCTACATATGTTTTCGGATTTGGTATATCAGATGTCGGTGAAAACATCTGTTCTGCTATTCTTCCTGTGAGTAATGTGTATCACTGAAGTAAATAATTACCGGTGGTAACGGGATCCGTGGTCACCAGATCAAGTGACCGATATTAATAAAAATAATAAAAATAATATTAATATTAATAGCGCTATATTTGGGATGGGCATGAGGCAGGCTGCGATGCAGGTTCAGACAATACAAGAGATGCCAATATCAGATTTCACAGGAAGGCAAAGTAGGTTCACACGAGAGATAAGTTTAAATGGACCAAAAAAACAAACACGCGTCACATTCAAAGCTCAAGGTGAGATGTTCATTCTGGCTGTTGCCCAGTAGAGTCGACTGAAATTTTAGAGTACTTACGTAAACGGGACCGGAAATAATGACAGATTCTGAAAATTCGAAAGTATGCAAAAAAATAGTCCGTTGGTTCTAATGAAAATAGGAAATTACCAAGTGAAGTATAGGGTTACTTGCCCGCCGCCGAAGGTGAAAGGCATATGGATAGGAAACTGCACAATATAGTGGGACAGAACGTCAGAGGGGAGCATTCCTCGAATTGTCCACTCCATACTAGGCTTTCCAAAGGGCTTCAAAATGGAAATATATCGGTCAGCGTAGATGGTGGTATGGAATGGCTGAATGCTGACAGAATCGAATGCAGTGCAGGCAACTGAAGTATCTCAAGAGAGTGCGACACAACCAGATTGGCGACGAGGGCGGAAGGCCGGGTGAGAACAGATAAGCAAGCAGCAAACCGTCAACCTTATATAGGGCCGGTCAAGGAATGCCGAAGCTGAAATGGAGGATTATTCAATATTTGGCTCGTAACTGCAACAGTTACGAGGATGTTTAACATTAGCAGGAAAGATGATTCAGTGGACGGCAGGTAAATGCGTCTCGATGGAAGAAAGCCGCGTAGTATGCACCATGGGGAAATGACAAGTGGATAAACCTGCAAAATGTGTATCGCGGGAGGTGGCTGTTTATCAGCGGTTACAGAATCGAAATTGTCAGGCAGCCAAGATAGTGGTACAATTTGGTAGCTGGATAAAGAACCAGATCAAGTCATATACCAAACGACTGACCCATATAAAGTGGGAGAAACCGCGGTGTGAAGAAAAGGGAAAGGCCACAATATAGTGGGACTGTAATTGTACAACTCCTAACTACCATTTTGAGAGATGTGGTATTTGAAGGTGAGGGAGCGGTGAGGCTTGCTCGATGAATATACCTCAGACATACAAATATAGAGGAGGCACAGCCATCTGCAACATCAGAATGAAGCGATGAAGAATCACCGTGGTGGCGTTCATTTGGACTGATGAAGAATGCAGGTTACCACCATTCACTTCACTGACTACTAGAGGACTACAGGAGGACACTTATGCGCTACTTCGTTTGGGGATTGTGGTGAAGAAATGAACAGTACAGGAAAAGTGCCAGTGGTTGAATAGTATTAGCGAGCTCTAGAATGGGGAAGGGCGTGATTACGAATGGGGAAGAAGGGTGAACAGGCGCACAACTCATGGAAGGTAGGCAATACAGTACTTGCCAAGATCGATGAATATATATATATATATATATATATATATATATATATATGAGCCACCCCTGCTTGCAAAGAAGAAGACGGATGATGGATAGAGGCAAAGGCTATTCAGCCTTCAGCTTATAGGTGGAGTGACATCGTTTGTTGGTTAAAAAGGGGTAAGTCCTGGCGTCGATATGGAGAGCATGCTGCAAGTGAAGAAGGTGAAAAATGGAAAGGCACAATGCGAATGACATGGTAATAGCAGCAGCGCTGGCTTCGAAATAGAATTTTATGACTCACAAGAGGTGCTTGTGGATGGGACTGACTGTATGCTGGACACCTAACCCGAAAACCATTTATGAATGCAGGAGATGCGATCCATCAGTCTAGTGACGCCAGCATATCGTTGCGGTCGTCCTGCTCGCCCGATGTGCGCCCGCCAGAATGGTAAGTCTGACTGCATCCAGGGCAGGTGGGATTTGAATGAATTGTGTTGATGCGGTGTGATCAAGTAGTCTATGTTTTGGTGACCGGGCTATGAGGGTCCCGGGATGCGGAGCTGGTGGGAAAGCAGTCGTGTGAGGGAAGAAAATCAGGTCTTACGGAAAATCCGCTCGTTCTATCCGACGAGAAAACGTATGAAGTTATGGTTCAAGAAATGGAGTAAGGGGTGGCCATCCGTAGGGGGCAGGTAGGTTTTGGAAGTAGAAAGGAAAAGACTGCGGTTTGGCAGTTCTACCCGCTGTGGGCTTAGGGTGAGACAAAGGACAATATCTTCACGCCACACACTAGTTGGATCAGGGAATTGGCAGTAACGGAAACGAGCCTTCTTACCATCAAGAGCAATACTATGGGACAGTGACAAACGTGAACGAAAATATGACAGGCCTAGCGACAGACTACCCCGAGGCCCAGTTTGAAGTACCAATTAAACAAACCAGCAAGTATGGGCAAAATCTGGTGCGAAAAATTTAAAGGTGGAATAGTGATAACATGGGGCAGAGAGCAGTGGCCAGGACGGTTACGAGCCCTTTATGAGGCTAGTGGTCAAGCCCGTTTAGTACCGCGTATGTGGACGTGCTCAGCAAGTCTAGAGCTACCCCCAGTCCAAAGTGACACTTGCAGTGTTTGCCGTCTCAGGTGCACCGAATCAGGTCCTTGGGTCCCTTAGTATTTGGGGCATTATAGGTCCCAGTATTCTGATGAGCACGTTGCCGTCTGCCAGGTCACTCTTTGATTGCATACAACACTTACCGTGACGGCTCAGTAGCCTCTAGATTACCGTCACCCGTCGCTGGATCCGACGGCGTTGGAAGTAGTCACAGTTGCTCGTATCTTTACCTTCGTTTTCAGTTAACATCATGTTTGCGGTCAATGTGTTTCCCGTGGTCACAATTGCCAAGAAATGACCCTCATATCCGTCCGACTGTTCCGTAGCTTACTTGGAAAAGAGCGGATGCCTCTTTGTAAGTTTCCGCAGGTTACTTCGTGTTTGAAGACTTTGAGGGTGGTACGCTATGCAACCGAACCTGTTGGGACTCACCGGAGTGAGAAGACAGTTAACACCAAAAAAATACCTCAAAAGTAGAACGACTCACAATGTTTTATACCTGGAGATTGTTGAAACCGAGCATATGAGCATTGTCTACTATGCAAAACTATGACCAATGGGAATGCTTTGTAAAAGTTTTGCCGGTAGCCACTGCACCTGCGTGATCTATGCCGTGTCTGTGCTTTGATGAGCGATAGCGGTTAAGGGATTGCTTATCACAATGATAGCCCACTCCTACGCCGTTTCTAATCAAGGAACTCTTTCACTGGACTCTCCCGAAAGCAGCACCCACTCCAGCATTACACGCATGTTTGACTGCTGCAGTTATCTACAGGGTTACACTCAAATGTCGGACATCGTGGAGCTGGGGATTGTGAGGTGTTTCAAGGCGTGAGAGGAGATTGGAATGTTGTATGTGGGCCACGATCTCTATGTCACATCTTTCATTTTGATGCACAGCGCAAGCTTTCGGATTCCGATGTGTGCATATGTTTTTGGCTGTTTGCGAGCCATCAGTGATTAGGAGGCGCTACGGAGCTCGAGAAAGCCGGCTTCCAGAGGCATCACGGGACCCGAATGAAAAATGACCACACACCTGACCGATAGGAGGCCGTAACTCAGTGGCAATTTATGCCCAACCTCTCACTCGTCTGGGGTCAAAACTGTGCATGATGTTTGCAAGACATGAACTGCTACCTTATTGCTGTTCTGTTCCCGCACAGCACCTGGCTAAGCTACCATGGTAGCCCGTGTTTTGTTGCCCCACCCTGATAGTAAGAATCACACGTGGATCATTTTGGTGTTCGTGAAGTTGTCTAGGAGTCAGTACATTCTGTTTCCAGCTAAGGCAGTAAAGTCTGATTTAAAAGGAATAAATCCACAAACTTTGAAAATGAGAGACTTCACAGTTCATCGGTAAACAAAATAAGTTTACCGAGGGCTCATTTCCAACAGAGGTGTAGTCATTTCGGACTGTTTAGTAAAAAATAGTGGAAAAAGTCATTCAGAAATCTCACATTGTTATATCGTATTCATGAAATAATGAAATATATACCCGGTAAAAAGTATTATTAGTAGCATCTTTACCAACAGATAGTGGTGAACCTTTGCTTAACTCATTATCTAGCCCCTAGTCATCCTCTTCCATGGAGTTAATACCATATGCAAAGTTAAAGGGTTCTCCCTGATAATTAGTGTCCCTAATCCTATAGGTGGCCGGCGTCCTGCTAATACAAATTCGAGCTTACACTAAGAAGGGATGAAGCACTTTCAAATGAAGATTCATTTGTCACTGAGGCAGACCTTCTTCAGCTACTTGAGTTCACTTGTGAAAATTCTACGACTTTTACCGGCTTTGTCGATAGACATCGTGATTCTTCATAACACGCTTTCGCCGCACAGCCTATCCGGTATCAGAGGGTGAACCCACTTTACCATGTCAGTAATAGAGGGTACCCGACACCGCACCCCTCTGAGAAGATTCCCGTCCGATAGCCGTCCGGTACCGAGAAGTCCTTCGCTTACAAAACTGCTGGATCGACCACTTGTCCCCGTTTTGCATATTTATGCTCATACTTGGAGTTCAACGGGAGCTATTGAATAAACTCACTTACTTCTCTGGAGATTGCTCATAACCGGAATCACCTAATGCCTTCTGCAGACCACAATTTGCAACCTTAAAACGCCGTGAGCCAGTGAGTGGACTAGAAGGAAAAAAAGGGTCATTTTCCAGAATCACATCAAACAGATATTTGGACAGATGCTAATCATCCCAGAGAGGAGCCAGTTCATTCCTCCGCTTGGCGTTGTATCAGTGAACGACAGTTTAAGTGGTTTTATCACTACCCGTCGAAAAGAGTGATGAAATGACGTTCCTCTTTTTTGCAACAATTATAGTAATGGCTGAAGGTAGTAAGCGACCGGTAATGGCTAGGGGGTCGCATCTCCGCATCAAGTTGGTTTTGAATAATATCTAAGTAGAACGGCCACAACGGCGACCACCCGGAATGACCAATGACTGATGAGCTTCCCTTTAGTAAAAGGGACCTGCTTTTCTCGTTAATGATGCACACGTTTTAAGTTAGGGTGGTTCCGTGAACAGTGCGTGGTGGACCTGCACCTCAAAGGAAACAGCAGAACAGCTACCGCTTCCTGTTCCACGGTTACAACCTAGAAAGCACCCCTTTTGACTCATTGATTTTTCCGTGACTACTTTTAAGTGGCCACATTTTAGACATAGAACGGAGATTTACGGCCAAGATCATCCCCAAATTGCAAGCACGTACATACAACACGCCAAAATTTAGTTTTTATTTCCAAGTAACCAAATCACGCCAGGCTTGAAACCTATGGAAGGATCACAGTAAGGTTGAGCAGCGCATAATTTTACCACTAGCTTAGGGATGCAGGCGCAACACTGGTCGGTGATCCCAATGCCGTAGACCCAGATATCTAAGTTTAGGTTTGCAGCGACTCTGTCTTCATTTCTGCCAATCAATACCCTCAATTCTACCCCACCTACAAACTTTCTTTCGCCGTTCCAAACCAGGGTATTCCTTTTCGGCCACCAATGTGATACACTCTGTGAGTCTACCCTGATCCTTTCTCCCTCTGAATCTCTTATCCAGCCAGTTCACATAAACATTCCCATGGCTTGCGGTTTTGGCTTTTTGACTGCTGCGGAAGCATCTCCCGATTCGTGGCTGTAGGCATCGACAGCATCCTGACCTCATTCGCCCCACTAGCCCTGCGCGCTTAAAATGGAAAATATTATTATCTGATTGGAGTGAGTGATGTTGCTGAATGAATAAAAATTAAGTGTACTTTATCGATGTTCCGATTTATGATTCTTTCTTATTTGCCTTTCACATCTTGAAAAGAAAAATGCGATGAACTAGCGATAAGTTGCCATGTTTAGACTTTGTTACGCACAACGAATAGGGTCAGTCAAAATTTCACGAGTTTGTTGATTTTGAATATGCCGCAAGGCGGAGAAACTGCCAGTGTTTATTTGATTATATTGCAAAAGGTTAAACTAACACAAGCGTATTTGATTAAAGCAGTAAATTGTTTCCCGACTAAACTACTCATATTTCTTTGTTTTCACTGACCACAAAGTCTAACTTGTTGTTGTTCACAGCCTTGGCCGTTCTCGTCAGTCATGCCAACATAAAGGGAATAATCCTCTCTAAACTCCTTCTGGTAATAAATTCGTCCAAATGATGATCAAAAATATGCCTCTGGTCAAAATCATTGATAGACCAGTTTCATCAACTTCAGCTGGAGAAATTTTTCCGATAGGGACAAGACTTTACTGTGACTTATATTGCAGCCCGACAGGCCAAGTACCTGTGGCATGCCGCTCACTCTTAAGTCTGCAGTTTGCTTATTGGCCACTGGTAATGTAAGCAAATAGAGCATTTACTCACGGATGTCGATGAATTTGCATTCTTGAGACGATCACGGATAGTGTCTACCCGTCCCCTTGAAGTCGTACAGCTGCCCACGACCAACGATCTCTGGTAGAGTGCACATGGAGGCACAGAATTAGGGTAACCTTTATGAGTGCCCGTCGTATAAATTGCAAATCGTCGGTTCTCCAAACACAAAATGGTTAACGTGGGCACAAGATAAAACATTTACTGATGTAGTACAGAAAAGAGTCGAGAGCTGTCAAATGACTTCAGTTTTATTCCCATTTTTTCTGGCTCCTGAAATTGATGACCTCTGTTGTGCTGGCTGGGTGGTTACTAGACTTCAAAACCTGCCAACCACCTAAACCGTTTGCTTACCATTGAGCCAGTATTATCTTTTTCTGCTGACCACCCACGGCCTCCTTTTCCACCCCATCTTTTTCCCTTTCATCTCATTAAACTCGGGGTTGCCTCCAACAACTCCGCAAGGACTCCCGAGCATGAGCCTGTGTTTTTACAGCAGTTGCTTGAGTCTGTCTAATAAAAGCCGGTAGCTTCGGCGGCTCACAATGTATAAGGAGCCTCAGGCCATAGCCATGGCAGAAATCTGGCTCACCTCTGACATACATGCGGCTGAGGTATCCATTCCGAGGAACTTCACAGCCAGGCAAAACTCACGTATTGGTCTTGCTGGGTGGGTTATCTTATACTAGGATGGTTTTGTCCCTCTTCTTACAGTACTAAAACTCCCAAGTTCGCCTATGGGCTGTATTTACTCTCTCCAGTACGGAAACCTTGCTCTGTGGCGTAGTCTACACCCTCCCGCATGCGGTTCTGCCAAAATCCCTGGACTCGTGCGCGCTAGGCTCCCTCTGAAGCTACTCAGACTTCATGCATTTGGTAATCACCGGTGATTTCTACTTAGTCGGTAGCGACCGTTAAAGAGTTAACGGCCCTGGTGTCGCCTTTGGCAGAGCCGACCTAATCCTAGTTCTCAAGAGTTCTTGGACGAAGAATGTAAAAGATTAGGCCAGATATCACGGAGTGGGTACTTCTCCCTGATGGATTTGGTTGGTACTAATGGGTGGCTCTAAACAGATGTGGTGCCCTATTAGTCAAATCCTGGTTAAAGTGATCATATCCTCATGGGGTTCAATTATATTGGGAATTGACCTCCTATTCCCTTGGAGGTCAAAACTGCGAGATTCTCTAGAAGGATCAATTCCAGTCCTGACATTGCATTGCTCCACCCCCACCCGAACTCAGCTAACCTAGACCACTACCTAGATGAATTGGTAGGGGATCTTGGAGCCGGCCCCCTTGTCTGATGGGTTACTTACCCCCAGGATACTTCTTCCATAGACTTGTAAAAGACCAGTCTCATTTCCGTTCCGACGCACTCTAAACAAAAGTGCACAACTTTATGCTAGGGTATAAGCCCAGGGTCATGAGCAAGATGCAGAAAACTTCGGTACCATCAATAACAGGTGCAAAGGAAAGATCAACCATATCAAAAAAGGGCCCAAAGGTCAGCGCTTGCAAGGGAGTGGACTAATAGTGCCTCCTTGTTTAAGTATATGTGTCTTAGGAGCCAGACTGCGAAAATATTGGCAGCTTTAGGAGCTTTTCTTTTTCAGCGATGTGCTTACTGTAGAGCTTTTCTGAGCGGCTGGAAAAATGTAATCATCCCGCCCACCCATGGGAAGAGTGGCAGACATCTTGCTTCCAGTGACCGACCGGCAAGTCTGACTGGTATCACCAGCAAAACTTCGGGCGTATTATTAAGTCACAATGTCCCGAAGTAATGCACGAGTACAAAGCTGAAGCTCTAATGTTTCCGGACCTTGTGATTATCTTGTTACCCTAATGTTGCCGGTGAGTTGGACCATAGTGCCCCGGATAATAGGGAAACGGAGAAAAAGAAGGATTCTGAACACAAGTCCGGACTGCTCTGCGCGTCACTTTCTTCAGGTGAGCCGATACTGGACCCTGGACTGCAAACGAGAGTTCAACCTTGTGGCACTCCATTCAACTTCAGTTAGGCGAGCCATTCTGTCTTGCAACATCCATCGAGAGCCGAGCTGAGGGACTTCCTAAGTGCGCGGCTCGTGCGGCTTTGATGTTCATCTCAGTTCAGGAGTGCTGTACTTTAGAATCTGCCAACAAACAGAATATTCTTCCAGCTGCAACACCGGTTTATTCCTGGTGGATCATGCGTCACCAATGTCCTTACCTTCTTGGGCAGTCTGAAGGAAGCCTACGATGATGGCTAGACCTCACGAGCAGTATCCATCCAACTTGCTCAGGCCTTCGGCAAGGTCCCACGTGCCACACTCCCTTATAAGCTGCGAACATACATAGTCACAGACTCCATGACTGACGTCTTAGGCAGCTTTCTTACCGACCGCACATTTGTGATCAAGGTGAGGAATATTTTGCTTGGACTCTTCTCATGGAAAACTGGCGTCACATGGGGACCGGTTATTCTTGATCTACACAAATGATCGTCCTAAAATCCTTTCAGTGAACACTGTCCCGTATGAAAACGACGCAACCCTCTGGAGTACAAACTTTGAGGGCCTGCAAGATGCAATTGGTGGAGCGAATTGCTGGTTCAAGGACTGAAACCTCCCGGTAATGATGACAAATATATGGGCATGTCATTCGTCTGAGCGGTTAGTCAAGGCGCATGCTGTTTTCTAATGACTGACCAACACAAGGTTCCCGCTTTATGGTTAGATCGTGACATGTCCTTTTTCTGCCATCACCAAATTGCAAGCAAGTATGCCCTTTGACTCCTAAGTATGATCCTACTGTCCCCCCGGCCCGTTTCCAGGGTCAACTTCCCCACCATTTTCGGTGAGCTTATCTGTCCACTGTTGGAGTACGGTAGTTGAATAGTGTGCCCTGGTCCCGTCCGGGATCATCAAGTCCTGGAAAGAGCTTGAAAGGCTTCCACCAAAGCCATCTGTGGTCTATCCTGCCTACTTTATTTGGTCTGCTCCAACTCCTTCGGTTCCATCCAATGACTTGAGAAGCTTGAAGGGCGGTTCGGTTTGAGGCCTCATCTTTCCAAATCAGTTCAGAAAGATGGATGCTCGTCTATCTGTCCAGCCTTTTCTGCTTGCAGTCACCCCAGAAAAGATTATGAGCCAAGACCAGGCATCTGTGTACGAAATACCCTTGTATTTAAAGAGCTCTTATTTTCTGCGGAAGGCTACCTCGGAGAATACCGCTCATTCGCGGAACAAAACTACCTTCAAGTACAAGTTAGATCTCCTTCTCAGTCCCTCCAGTAATTCCTTTTCGAAAATCATGAAAAAAGAGGCAAGTGTTGTCCATCACTTTTCCACCCCAATGTGTCTGTAAATGTCGCATCCGCATCCCCGGTGGAGAGTAGCCCACAGCGTAAACAGGCTTGCTGTCGAGTACATTTTGGTCGCGGGTCCAGACCCACCGAGTTGCTTGACTTTAATTTTGGCTCTAAGAATCCGACAGACGATCAGAGATTTCATAAAGAACAGCTAAATCTCACTCCAAAGCCTGGACGCAGGTGTGATGCATCAAGACGAGAATTCACGGTCTTTGAACAAGAGATGGCCCATGCCAGCTGGGCACATGGGGTAGCAGTGATAAGATATCGCCATTCCTTGGGTGTTTAGGGTTGGGCACTTTGTGGTGGTGATTGCGACAAATTCGAACCAAAGGAGTAGTGTAGTATCTCCGCTCAGTAAGCGTCTGAAGCTCTCTGACAGCCTAAACGAGTGCTATAGGCAAAGCCTGAGATCATCTGGCGGCAGTAAAAGGAGTTTGTCCGCCAGCATCGAATATTTGCGATTCAACCTGATCCAGGAAGGGGTTCTGAAGACTGAATATGCTAATGCTTCATAGGGCCGCTCAAAATGGAGGCGAAGCTGCCCTCGCAAGGCATGCCAGACAAGACGAGGACAGGACCTATGGCATGACGCACCATGCGTTCAAGATTCGAAACAGATGCCGGGAGCTACCTGCAGGCTGATCCTGGCCAATGAAAATTCGCCCGCGCTAGAAACTGAGCTGGATCGATGTTTTGCTATGAGCTGACCGAAACAGTTGGTTACCTTTCGTCTCAGTCAGCAAATCCCAGTTGACTGCGGGCTCAGCTTGTAGTTTCCACAGCGATGAAAACGAAAACTGGCAGCTACCACGACCAAAAGCCGTTTCCATCACAGTAACCTAACCTCCTGGCTATGATCGACTGGTTTTCGTTCCTATCTTCTCAGGGAGATGCTGCTTGGTGCAACAACCGTCCACGCTGAGTAGTAGGCTTCAGGCAGCGGCCCGAAGTATGCCACTTTTTAACTACTGCAGACTTGGTACTCCTCTTTACTGAGTTCCAGTTGAGGCTCATCCACGAAAGTGCAGAACTCAAGGTCTACGGTTAGGCCATTTTTATAGGATTTCAGCAGTGATGAAGTTGAGCTTCAACCGGGGACAAATGCCCCTAGCCAGCCAAAACGGCTCCATTGAACCAATGCAATAACAATCTTTGTGCCATCAATGGCCAAACCAGAATAATGGCGAATATTTCGTAGTCCACTTTCTTCAACTTGCCGGAAAAGCAAGATTATAGAGATGCCAATGTAAGCGAGACCCCACTCACCTACGGACCAGTTGAGATGCGTCTGAATATGCATCCAAAAGCAACCTGGTGAAGAAAAGTCGAATCGAAGTACATAAGTGGTGGTGGATATATTCCACTGCCATAAGGTTTGGTACCACATATGCCTTCTTGCAACATTATGTAGTTTTTCCCCAAACCGAAGAGTCTGGTTGCAGGTTATCTCTAATATGCGGGTGACACCTTGGCCGCGGGTGAATATCCAGAGAACCCTTACTCCAACAAACTGTGGTTTATTCAGACATTTCCAAAGGCCAGAAAAATATCGAGTCACATGCTCTTCGGTATCGAATTAATAAGGTAACAGACATGCATCATATTAAAACCTCAAATGCGATCCTCAACGACTGAAGCGGAGAGCCACTTCTAGTGCAACAAATGCATGCAATCTGTTTAAGGTCAAAGAAAAACTGGTTTAAACACCCGGAGTTATGTTAACCAAGCAAGCAGATGTTTATTGCGGGCATTCGAGTTTCATAACAAATAGATTCATATTAGGTGGAGGTGAAAGTTATGTGCGTAAGAATTTTGAAAACCACACAAACCTTCGGTCAAAACTCCTCTGGAGTGGATCCTGCAGAAGGTTTAGTTAGAGGTCGTGATTCACAGTCCGTCCTCTGACCCTACCGTCAATGCTCATCCAATTCCGTCTAAGCTTTTATGGCTCCTATTAATCAGTGACCTAGAACATTTCACTTCCAGTTTTTTCTCCTTTGTTATCGGACCTCACATTCGCAATTGCCTCTGAATCTCCTCCAAACATCCCTTTCCGCCGATCCCAACCAACTTTTCTACCAAATAATTTAGGCGCACGCTCGCAGGCATGAATGTACCGCAAAAAGATTTCGGAAGAGGAAGCCTACTGCAACAAAGTAGAATACCCATTCAAATTGGAATACTAATTGCTTTAAAGACGGGGTTGATTAGTTTTGTTTGCAATTTGTGCTCAGAGGTTGAAAGCAGAACACGACGTCAAAATGGCAACGGATGTCATGCAATGAGGAGGGGTTGTAAAACACCGCATTCGTGTAAGACTGGTGGTCCAAATTTTTTGAAAGAATGGGGTAAAATACTACCATTTGAAGCGAGCTTCAAAGTTTGTCGTAAGGTGTAGGACAAAGCAACACATTAAAACAATGAATGGTTACTGATGTAAAAAGAAATGTATTAGCCTTCTCTTTTGTGTGAAGGGTATGGGAAAGACCATTCTGTGAAATGTGAATATAATTTTCTGGAATTTGCGACGGTGCTCTAGCAGCTGTCACAAAGTAAAGATTTTATCAATACAGCCAAGGCTGGCTCTAAAATTAGGCCGTCCCTTGAGAGTTTGCTCCTGAGGCTTTTGGCACAACCTGCAAAGCGTGGCAAATGCAAGTGGGTTCTACACTCTTTGGACAAGGCTTATGCCCTAAGAGTTAGCGCGGTCATTGCTCCTGGTCTTTTCAAAGATGTGGACAACAGTCGGTTACTCCTACAGGGAGGGAAAGTGCTCAGAATTCAGAACACAACAGAGCAAAACATGAAGTTCTATAATAAGCCGCACCACACTATCTTTAAAAGGGGCTCGAAGAAAGCCATCCGAACCCGGCGTTGTGAGTTTTAAGGCCTAGATTTCCCCCAACCTCCCCACCCCGAACTGTTGAAAAGCACCACCGGCCGTGTGCCGGAAGGGCTATGGGCGGGGCCGTCACTGAAGGTTAGCAAAACTGCACCTGTCGGTGCTTGCCCACAGTTCCAGATGTCGCTTTTGGCTGTGAGTTATAATAATGACAACGACAATAGTAATGGTTTATTTCGCAGAAGCTCGGGATATGAGCACGATCAGGAGATGCAAGTGACGATAAAACTGCAGATATCTCAAAGCCCAATGGAAATGGGAATAGGAAAGACCGGGGAGAGAGTACGAAGGGGCTAAATGGATGATACCGCCTGGCCAAATTAAAACTTACGGTTAGGTGACCAAGTCGGCAGGTTACCTACGAAGCCTTTTGGAAACGTAAGGCATATGCACAAAACTTATGGAAAACGATTGTATTAGCCGAGGAAGGCAAGATAACCAAGAGATATTTGATTATCCCGGTTGTTTTAAAAAAAGACTGCCACAAGCGGGAGGTGGTAAGAGTTAATAAGAGTAATAATAATAATATTGGTTTGGTTCGGAAAAGCCCGAAGCGTGCCATGTGCATGAGCTTGTGACACACGTGATGGAATGGACAGATATAATTTATGGAAATATGGAAACTCCCATGAAAATATTGGATAAAATGGCTCAGAAGGGATGATAAAGAGGATGAAAATAGAATAAATGTATGCACACCATAGAGATTGTGTGGAATTTAAATGAGCTCAAAAGCGGATTTGAATGGACTCCCGGTGAGTTTGAATGTCAAGGTCAGATGGGCTGAATGGCTGGTCCGGGTGATTACATATGGAGGCCGACTGGTAAACGTGAGAAAGGCTGGAAATCGGTATAAGGAACTGCAGCAGCGAGGAACTATGGAGAAAAAAGTTAGGCGCACTGCAGTGGATTTGATTTCAATGAGGCATTGGTACTTTGCAGTGGATTGTCGGAGGACAGGACACAAAACTCACCGTAAAACAGGCAGCGAGCAATGCAAGACGTAGAGGGATGTTCAGATGACAAGAAAGATTTATTGTGGGCTTCAGAGAATGGTAGGGATATAGGCAGAGAACTCAACAGTAGACGGGGATGGAATATCAGAAATAGCATATGTGGGACAGTGGGACGTTAATCCTAAAAATATCTATGAAAGCGCACTGACGGCATAGGTTGTGTAGAAGAGAGTCAACACATCTGGCGAGAAGAGGGTGACAGTGATGACCAAGTAAACTACTAAAAGAAGACTGGTATTCGATCTGTTAATCATTTACTTCATAATGGGAGAGGAATGAAGAATCAAGTAGTAGATATAAATACAGTGATAAACAGATCTTGGGCAAGCAGCCATTGCGATTATGGAGACCAGAAGTGCATGAGAACTATAGCAGAGAGTACGATGCACATAAAGGGCGAGTATACACCTGATAAAGACTAGTTTAGTACAACGGTTTTGAGATAAAGACCGGAAATGAAGCTACATGAGACTGATTTAGAGCGGAGAACGAAGATCGTACGTCCAAAGTAGGATAAAAACAGAATGGGCCAGACGACAACGATAGCAGCATTGGATTCTCTAAGTATGGCTTGTGTACAGATGTCGTTTTTATGTTTATGAAGCACAAAATGGACTGAAATATAGCCATAAAGACCAGAAAAAACTATTCCAAATTGGCTACCAGGCTTCAAGCTTTCGGAGAGCTGCAACTTGCTGACGGACAACCTTCCACCTCCGCTGCATTACCTATTTAACTAATTTTGGAGCCCCAACGTCATCCGTAAGCACGTTAAGGCTTTGGGTACAAACCAGGCAATATGTACTGTAAGACCCAGAAAAACCAGGAACACCCAGCTTCAACCCGCTGTAAACCCATGCCTAGTGGCTCCTAGTGATATTTATGATGCGGTCAACTGTGAGGTCATTGAAGTTGGTCGAAAAGTTATAGACAGCCATAAGAAGATTCAGTCAATAGATGATATTTTATTAAAGATATCCCCAAAGCCCAGTGTCACAGAACACACTCATCTACCCAAGTAGCAAGCCCTGCAGGGAACCGAGTTGAATATTGAATAACAGTGTGTGCAACGAACCTTGGCATGTAAAGAAAATGAAATTGGTTAGTATCGTCCATAGCAACCCTCCTTTTTCAGGAATAAGTGATCAGTGAAACAGTAAGGATAGCAAGATGCATTAATTTATGTACACACTGAATCTTTCGCTACATGGCCGTCAGAAACGAATGAAGTAATCAAAAAGAAATACTTACATGTGCAAAACATGTGACTGTTATAAAGCGTATACGGATTTCCAGTGCGGAATGTACATTCTGCGCCTCTCCCTTTCCCCACGATCTCCTGCTTTCACAAACAAATGCACAAAGCGACGGTCTATTTCACACAGTGGTTGCCTCCCGGGTCTCTAGTAGGAAGTCATTGCATTTAGGTGTGTCGTGTACATATCTGAATTATTCTCATATGGCCGAAATAAATCTTTCGCACTTCATGGTTAACCTAAATCATTAGTACTAGATACATGTAACCGGGTAAATCACGATTAACATTGAGTTCGCTCAGCACTGGACATTCGTGGCGGTTCTTCCAGGAAATGCCACTTATATGGGCACAGCATTTCATATCCAGCAGTACCATCTTTTAAACTCGATATCTCCTCCAAGAGGGGTCAACGGAAATGACATGTTTTAGCTGTCCATATTAACATGCATGACACATATGTATCATAACTTATTACACAAAACCATGGTATTGCTTTATACCGATTGTTACTGGCCTCTGCTGTAAACATATGTGAAATACATAGATTAGAGAAGCAGCATAGTACTATGGTAAGCTTATGAAACCCACCGAGGTGTCCGGCCTGATCACAGTCGGGTCCGCCCGGTCGAAACCGGGCCCCAGCCCAGCTCCAGCCAGCTGCGAACCTGGCTGTTCAGCTAAAGCCACATAAACCCATAATAAAGGTTCACAAGTCATTAAAAAAGGACTTTTTGACGACGAGCTTATTTTTTTGGAAGGCTTGAGTCAACGTGAATGAAAACTTAGGGATAGTTAGAGTTGTGTAGACTGTTTCGGTGTACTTGGCCAAACAGCAGAGCCAGCAGAAGAGAGACGATGGTCGATTTAAACAAACCCCTTTGACATTGTAACGCAACTTCTAACAACTGAACCAAAAATATTTATATTTCTGAGTTCCTTAGTAAGATTGCGATAGTATTTTGCAATTCTCCACCATCACGGTTGCTAGTCAACGCAACCATCCGGGGCCCAGACCATCGGACGGCTGCCTGCTACATGGCGGTTGATCAACAAATCCTGGCTGTGGTGGGTAGCTCCTTGGACTCAGTTGAGGCCGAAGTCCATAAGCGTGTTCCCAAAGCCCAAAACGCCAAAGATTTCAACATTCCTGACATACTGCTTTCGCTGTCAACTAAACTCGCCGTACTGAATGCTTCTTACATAGTACATCACGGATGCTTTTGCACTCAGCTATGCAAAAGTCATCACGCAATGATCGTCCCTTGCTTTTCAAATTTTCCGGCAAAATTATAGCCAGGGAATTTGTAAGCAGTTGGGAAATCGTTGCCAATACCACACTTCTTAGAGGGATTAGAGTATCAGCGGAAAAGTCGCCACAATAAATGGGAGTGTTCTGATTGCTACGAAGTGCCCCAGCCTCTCCGATGCACCCCGTGCCCGAATACCCCCTCTTTGCCTCCCCACAATCCACTGAGGAGCCCCCCAACACAGAAGTCTCCAGTAGTCTATGCCAGTGAATCTCGGCCTGACTGGTTCCACTCCCCCGGCTCGCCCTGCCGGTGAGCGGCTCTGCCTTCTACCATCAACCTCCGGTCCTACCAAAAGAAAACGTCAATTGTGCCAAGCACACTGTCAGCCCGGGGCAACCAAAGCCTCATGCATTGAGGTCCACTGCTGCTCATGTCAGCCTTTTATCCACCGTCTCAAAGCAGAATAAGGCCCGAGGAGGTCTACTACAAAAGCCCTAAATGTCTCAACTCGTGTCCTACTGTTTCGCGGGCACAAATCGTCGATAAAAGCCATGACCTAACATCAAACCATCTACTGACAGGAATCCGCGTTCCCTCCTACGTCTTTAACAACTCTGGCTACTCCCATAATCTCATCCGCGAGCCCTCTCGGAACCCCATGCGTATTTTTCATCAAACACTCCAAATATACCTTGAATGAACCATGCATTTTGGTGAACAGGATACAGCAGGGCATCATCCTGAGGAAGCCAACTTCTCCTCATCGCATCAAGGAGGCACCCCAAATAATCGACAAGGTTTTCCTAACTCCACTTTGCAATGCAAGCGACAGCAGACACCAAGTGGGGCAGTACCGTATGTAAACAGCAAACATACCACGAACTTCTAGCAAGCTGAAACAGCATTTGAACCTTCTAGCTGAGCCCCAACACCCCCGTCGCAACTGTGCTGCCATTTTTCCATTCCCCAAAAGTACATTCTACTAACCCTTAGTCTGATGATAATCAGCAGTCTCGACTGTCCCACTCCAAGCTTTGTCCAGAACGTAGCATATGCCAGCCAAAACAACCGTAGTAATGTCATCGGCCTTGGTCGAGAGGTAACCCACGGCTCCCTATGCACTCGGCTGGGTCAAGTCACCACTGCCTTCGATCACCCCGCCTGTCCCCACCCGTCATCCTATCATCCAACCCCCATCTGGTTATTTCACCCCCACGAATGACCAGTATTTTCTCGGCCATACCCCTCTTCCACTACAAATACAATCGTCTACGAACGACTGTTGCCCCACTCTGTCAGCTCTCCACGACTACCTCTGATTTGGGCTCAGTCGCTCCAATGCACGACAAGCTTACCACTACGACTTCATTCAGTAATACTGACCATCTTCGTATGGTTAGCCGTTCGTACCCTCCAGCAAAAGTCTCTACCTCAAGCCACAATAACGCGGATGAGCTTACACTGCTTCTTATTAATGCCTACTTACTACTGAATGACCCCGTGTTCTCCGTGACATAGTACTGGCATCCCACTTCGATGCCGTCGCCATTACTGAACCTTGGCCAACTGACTCCATCCCATCTGAGCAAATGCCTATTGCTGCCTTCAGAAGGGACCGTCGCCGTCGCAGAGGAGACCACTCAATTCACATTCAAAAGAGCCCGCCTACCATTCTTCCCCCCTGTTCAACACTGGACGCAACCCAGGGTCCTATTTGGGCAGGGGTTCTACTGGCCAGTTTTCCACTGCATACCGGCCGCTTCTATCGGTCACCCAGTTCAACCGTCAGTGACCTCGCTCACGAAGTCAACGTTTTTGTCTACTTTGGACTGCTACCATCTTCGTCGAAGCTCATTGCTGGTGACTTCAGTGGTCCTGTTGTCTGCAGGGGCGCCACTTCCCCATCAAAATACCTTATGAACTTATTTCCTAGCATGTGTAGGGCGCCGGGTCAAACTTATGACGACTTCAACCAGAGGAAATTACTTCCTTGATCCGACACTTATCACTGGCCCCTCTGCCACCCTTGACCTCTTCCGTGGAAGTAACCACAGAGTGGTACCTTGCAAATTCACGGCCTGATCCACAGACTACAAATCTAGAGCTCCCCAACAGCTTCTAAGCACGGTCAACTGGATCAATCTCAAGCCCTCGATTCCCTCCCTTAACTGGTATGCATATTTCTATCAGAACTACCTTAGCTTTGTACTGAAGTGCTCCATCTAGTTGCTTGTCATCAACCACCGTCAAAAGAACCGGCCACACCCAAGCCCGGATCCCTTATCTCAAAAGGCTTCAAAATACAGGCACATTAGATCAAACGATTTACTGCAGTACGAGAAACCTCTCAATGTTGTTCGAACATTTTTTGTTGTAATCTCCAGTCTTTGGACTAATAAACTGACGAAAACGCGAGAGCTATACACCTTGAATCTCCATGATAGACCTTACCGATTAGCCCGATTGTAAAGGAGCAGAAATTACCAAAAATCTTCAGGAATACCCTATCTACTCTTGGGAAACATTATGCAGAGTAAATCTCCTGTTGAATTTGCTGAAGCGCTCAACATCTCAGAGTCCATGAATACTGGCTTCACGGTAAGTAAGCCTGCAGGAGCCCTTTCCACCCACTTGTTTTCTCCTACTTTGAACTCAGCTTAAACAACGTGGCTCATCCACTACCACGAGCCTGACCATCCTCCGGCCATGGCTATGGCGGTACCCCTCTACCACCTTTCATTTGTGGGGCTGATGTCGCAGCTCTCCTGATGAACCTCTACAACTTGCCTCTTAAACGTGGTATTTTCCCATCCCAATGGAAACTTCAACTGTTATCCCAGTCCATAAAAGAGGCTCAGTGCATAGTCCTTCATACTACTGTCCTATAAACCACGCCCCTCTAACTGTCACAATAATGGAACATCCGATTAGGCAGCGAATGTATGATTTTCTTCCGTCCCATAACCCCACCCACAGCCGTTGACATGGCTTTCTTAGGTCACGGTCAATAACCGTCTGCCAACTTGATTCCTTTAGCCTCCTGACCACAACAGCTGGCAAGGGCGAATCTATGTTCATTGTTCACCTCGATATGACCAAGATATTTGATCGAATTACCCACTCCCACTTGCTAACAAAACTTCGTTCCTATGGCATCCAAGGTTCGCTTTTATTGTGGATGGATCCTTATTTATCCGGCGGAACTCAAATGGTATGTGCTGACAGTCACCTCTTGCAGCCAGTATCCGTTACTTGTGAGGTTATTTGAGGAAGTTCACTTATTTCGCTATTTTTCTTACTTTATACTGACTGCATCTTTACGGTGGTGCTGCATGGTATTCCCTCCCGCGTCGCCCATTGTATCGAAATTGCAGAGGAATTCCATTTTCAGGACTTGAGCACTGCTCTACCTGACATGAATAACGAACTGAAGAAACATTTTCAATGGTGTACTTCGTGGCAGATGCGCTTCTCGAATTTCAAAAGCTTTTACACAACCTACAGATATCAAGTCCCTCTCGGAATCCTGTCATTGAACAGATCACCCATCGCCCTGAGCCAATTACGCCGGGATCCTAGGCTCCGATACACTAACCATCTATAATTCTCAGAACACTCCGAATTCCAGGCAGCCGGTGCTAGACGGACAACAGGTCTCGTTCTCAAACCATCTGAAATAAAACGCTGTCTTCTCTTGGCCTAGCAACCCCGCGTAAGACTTCGATCTGAATATCTAAACTGGCATATTACACCTTGATAAATTCCGGCTTTTGTTAACCAAAATACTAGCAGGATTCACTCACTCGTGGGGCTATAAAGAGCGCTGTACTTTACTAAATATGGACCCCTCATGGCTCAGATATGTCAGAATTAACTTGATTTCCGTATGGACTTTTTCATCGCTCTTTTTTCCTTTAGCAGATCTGTAGTTGTTCTTGCTCTCATCCAACCCGTACGCTGCAGGGGCCTGCAACTCGATATTCCACAGTTGAGGCTTGCGATAAGGTCCAACTTCTTTTGCATCAAATACTTGAAGCGTTGAAGTAGTCTTCTCCATGCCATTTGCAGATGCCCATCGGTGGCAGGTTTCAGCCACGGTCTAAAATCAGGACCTACTGTCACTTACCTTTTAATTCTGATCAGCATCAGCACACCTGAGGATCGGGCCTACGAAAAAGGCATCGAACTTTAGAACAAGCATTTGACTCCCTTACTTTTTAGTTATTATTCCCATACCATCCTAATCTTGTGCCACTTTTGCTCAATCATCTCATCAACAGATACCTGTATACATCTATCCAGAATAGTATGTTCTGACTTCATCTAGTTAGTCTACTGAGTTAGGCTTCTAACAAATTGCTTTCAGACCTTTGGACCATCAAATTCGGCGCCACAGAAGCTCAAGCTCGTACACCTCCTTGTCGGGTTCAATTCGTCCAAATGTTCTGTTGAACTCACCATAATCAGCCTATTCGTTCTTTCTTTTCTTTAACTCGGAATTGAGGTATGTGGTTGCCTTTCTGAGCCACTTTTCTAACGCCACACTGAAGATGGCCCTAGTTTCCCTGCCTTCCTTTCCTAAATTTTAACCTTCCAGTCCTGAAACTTCTGATACTTTTTTTACTCCCGCAAAGCGGCCTACTTCTCTATTTCTCCTCACTATTGAGAGCTCTATCACTTCTTCGATACTCTTTGCCATTAACCTAGCACCACAATGTCCATTGTGGATGAAAATCAACGTAAGCCTCTACTCAACTACGTGCAAATTTTGCAAACTCATCAACCCTACGGATAACCAGTGAAACGCTCAAAGTACGACAAAGTATGTGGAAATTCCCAGAGGACCAAGCCCTTGTCATCATCCTGAAGAGAGTACCGTTAGCACATACTCTACCCCTCTACATTTTCCTACGAGCCCTTTTTTCTCTTTCTCTGCCTGCAATAATCCACTAGCTTAGATCATCGATAGTACATAATGGCTGGTAGGAGTTGGTTTGTGCCAGTGCGTGGAAGAATCTTGCGTTGCATAAAAAGGGTTCAAGAGGTCTGATATGCATTTCTCCCGTATATTTGCTGTCCTCATTTTTTTCTCTATGCTCGAAACTGCGACACCAGAAGTGGCAACTGCGGTTAGATCATGGCTGCTCTCAGACGCGGGGAAGGCAGACTAGTCCCAGCAGTTTTAAGTAACAACGCAAGAGTGTAAAGATGTTGCAGGAGAAATGGTTATAGAGAGTTCCTAAACGGACTCAAACAGCTCTGCGAAAAATTGGGACGAATGATCATTTTATCCCAAGAAAACCCTTTCCCCATGCAAGCTCTGAAGGAAATGGGCACCTCCAACCTCCAGCCTAGACCCGAACTTGCAAGTGGAGAAACCCCATATTAGTGCTCACCTTCCGTCCGCCAGATATGCCGCTGGTTCCACAGCTTGCGCCTAAGAGTGGAGAAAGTGTGCTGGGATTTCCACACACTCGTGCCAACCTAGCCCCTTCCCCTCTGTTATCATATCCAACCTACGTATCCGTTGACCTGTGTGCTGACGCCACCTGCGAAAGCCCCCCTATTATTACGGTCTCTCGCTGCCTGGCCACTGAGGCTCAACACCCGGAGGAGCACCAGCAAGACGTAAAATAAAAAACGAAAATCTACCAAGGCTGTCCTCACTTTCCCCATCCAAGGATATCGGATCTCCTCTCTGTCCATACTTGGACTATTTTGAGTTGCTAGAACCATGCTTTGTGGCGATCTTTTACTGGGAACAGTAATTCTAATCACATCAGTGGGAAACATCCTATCGGAACTCTGAACACCGCTGTTTCACCATAGACGGCTTGGCAGTCCACCAATTCCAGCTTCAGTCTCTTGAGTGAAGGTCCGTTCTTAATAGCCGACAGCAAATATTTCTACCCCTATCCTAGCTGCTATATTCATGCATTCTCATTAGCCCGATGATTTTTTGGCGGCAGCCATACTTATAATGGCTTATTTCAGAGAGGCCCGGAGCTCGCAGATATATGAAGAAAATGCCACGGACGGGTACATGGAAAAATATTTCGTCATTATGTGAAAGGGTGTATGGCACACCAGGGACTAGTGGAGGGGGCTTTAAATGTGCCCACTGAAGAGTTCGAACTGATGCTCGGAGAAACTGAGAGTCAAGGTAAGGTGGAGGCGTCTGACTGGTCCAGAGGTAGACAGTTAAAGGTTGGGAGTAGTAGAAGAGAGAGACAAAAGTACGATGGGAATGGCTGTGTTACCGAAAGACGGCGAAGAATAACTTTATTTGCTTGAAAGAGGAATGAAAAGAAATGATGCATTGCTCGGCCGCGATAAATGATCCGTAGCGGGTTGTGGAACTCTGTGGAACATGGAGCGAGAGTAACAGGCCTTAAGAGGTGGGTCAGAAATATCGTATACCGTGGCTATAAAGTACAGATATTTTCAGATTGGACCTATATCAAAAGAGAGGCTGGTGGATGCTTTTAACGCGTTTATTGGTAAATCAAACGTTGGCTGAAAAGAGCGGTGGCTATTTGACCTCTGACCTTGCGTGAGCCCGCAAGCACGCTCTCAAATACATGCAAACTACTATCTCTTCCAATCGTCTTTCTGTTCTCACGGGTCGTAGAGAACACCGTTCCGATTGGTACAGTAGCAAGGTGCCAAGCATTAGAATACCGCGCAGGTTGTCCACGCAGCACGGAGGACCGAATAATACGCTTATTAAGGAAACCTCTGAGTAATGTTTAGCGACGCGATCTCCAAGCCACTCGAATTTCCTTGTTTTCCAAAGTTCAAGGGCCCGTCTGAGTACTTTTTTCAGTGTATATCATTTCCTTGTTTGCTGAAGTTTTTTGTTGGTCTTCCCAATCTTTTTTTCCACCAAGCATTTGTTTTGTTGTCTGATTTGTGGTGATTATATTTTAGGTCGAACCGCCATATAGGTCTTTGGTCTGTATCAGTTGGCGACCGCTGAGCTCGGCGTTCAGGTCGCAGAATTTTCATCGTCAGTCGAGTCGACATCACCATTGACTGGTGATGAGAAGTTTGCAACTTAAACTCCAAGCTCAATGACCACCGTCGGATAAAACAAACAACCCGAGCCACAAACAACACCAATGTTCAAAATCGATGAGGTTTTCGATTTATTGCCCCGTCTTTATTCGATGAAGTAATCGCCACATCTGCCGAGCGGAAACCTTGAACAGACACCAACTTAAAAGAGGTCACGTTAAACATACCGGAATTTGCACCCACTCACCCAGAACTGTGGTTTACGCAGGTTGAATTGGAATTCGGAAACCAGTGAGACCAGCCGTTTCAGGTAAGCAGTGGGCCGCCTCCAGCCGGAGGCCGCAATGCAAGGACCGGCAGTAGGCGAGGACCCGCCCTTAAGAGAACTTCCGCTGCAGATTTGCGGCTCAAAATCCTAGCTTCACTAAGTGCCACCCTTGAATACTCGCTAGAGGAAACCGCAGCGAAAACGGATGAAATTATATAAAGATATAACCCAGCTGTCCTTGGAGTAACCAGGTCTTCCGACACAAAGCTATCTGCCATGCCAACAGCTAAGGATCTCGCTTTAGTTTTGTCTAGAATAAATGCAAGCCTGCTGCACTTAGCAGTGAATGGAAGTGAATCAAAGGTGGGATACCAAGCATCCTCATCTAGAAGCCGCAGTAAGTCGCTACGGAGGCTTTCCGGCCCTTCAAACGAAGCTACTGCAAATATCACCACAGCTTAAGTTAGGGGGCCAAGCAAGGCGAACCAGGGCGTACGTTTCCCGATGCTCATGGGGGAAGCTAAACTCCGATCTATGGTGGCGACACACGAAGTCGGGTGTGAGGCCAACAGTCGAATTCCGAGAATTAGATAATACCACTAATGGTTTATTCGAGGGACACCCGAAGCATGCCAGTTGGATGATCAACGTTTTAGAAGCGATAGAAAGGACAGACAAAATTTGTGAAAATGTAGAAAATTGCTTGACAAAAATAGGACAAAAAGGCTCCTCGTAGACTCCTGTGCCGAAGTCAGCGTCATTTACCTACCGACAGGCGACAGAGGCATACCGCGGGCTCAAGCTTTAGGCGCTGCCAATGGCGCGGCCACCCAAAGGTTTGGATGGCGGTCATTCACCGTGAACTTGGGTTCAGAGCGCAGCTTTCTTTGTGTATTCATCACCACCGAAGTCCCGAGCCCTATTCCAGGCATTGAATTTTGAAGTACTTCAGCTTGTTGACTAAAGCAAGCCACCACCGTGTGGTGGACCACCAGACCCCTCTCGTTGTCACTGATTAGAATTCGCGAGTGAATATCAACACACCCATTTATTTCAATCACAGGAAAAATAACTCTGTGGCGAACTCGCGGCAGCCTATTCGGCCATGTTTCGGAGGGCTGGGCCCCTCCTGGCAGTGATCATCAATATCACTCACCATATCGACACTAGAGGACCCCAGTGTTTAGTAGCCCACGTCGGTTAGCACCAGACGAGCTCCGTGCTGCACGGGCCAAATTCGAACACATGCTGGAACTCGGTACCGTACCCCTTTTTAGTAGATTATGGGCTTCGTTTCTTCTTACCGGCCCTAAATCCAGTTGCGGCTGGCCACCCTGTGGTGACTACAGTGATCTTAACAATGTCACCGTCCCTGACAGATACTCGACTCCCCATATACGGGACCTCGATTCGTACGCACCAGTTTGCCCCACCCCCGGCCGTACTGATCCATTTTGTGCGTAAAACCAGATCCAGATAGCAGGGGCTGGTACCCTCAAAACAGCCTATACCAAGCCTTTTGGGCTGCCCGAGTTTCTACCCCGGTATATTGGACCCAGCAGCCCAGACCTTTCAGCTGTTAATACACGAGGTAACACTTGGATCGGAATACGTCTACGGATGCTTAGATGACATATCATTGGCCAGTTCCTCACAGTGAGATCACGCTGCACACTTTTCGAAAGCCGTAGATAGCACGGAGTTACCATCATTATTTCGAAAAGCGAAAATGGCCGGTCCGATATCACCTTCGCAGGGCGCTCTATTTCACCCCGAGGTATTCACTCTCTGCCGGATGAAGTCTCCTCTATTCGCGACTATCCTGTACCCAAGTCGTTCCGCCAGTTACGTCAGTTTGCCGCAAGTTTGTTTCTCATTGTGCGGAAATGATGCGACCCATCACCGAACTGTTGCACGGAGGCAAGCAGAAGCTCGAGTCTTCTAACAAGGCACAAGTAGCTCTTGCCTCGGCCAAGGAGGCTACGGCAGACATAGCACTCCTAACTCACCCCGACCCTTTTGGCTCCTACTTTGGCAGTGACGGATGCCTTTGGCACAGCATTTGGAGCAGTACTGCAACAGTTCGTAGACGATTTTTGGCAACCTGTAGCATTCTCCTGTGCGCGCATAACCCGCCGAATCGCGGTACGGCATAGTTGTTTGGGAGTTATCGGCTATCTGCTTGGGACTCCATAACTTTCGACATGCGCCCGAAGGCCGTTCGTTCTCGGTGTTTACAGATAGCAAGCCTTTGGTTTACGCACTAAAGTCAGCTTCCGATCGATGGCTATCACGCAAGATCCGCCACTAAGACCACACCTCACAGTTTACTGTGGACATACGACACGTCTCTGAAGTGCTCATTCGCGTCGCCGATGCTATATCCGCTTACTTCAACTGAGTCTGTCATCGGTGACTAACATCAGCTTGGGCACAGTGGCACAGACCCAAACTGCGATTCCTAGCTTCGAACGACTTTGACTGAACGGTTCTTTGATATTGACTACAGCGCCTACCCCAACTTCCCAGAGTACCATCGTGTGCGATCTGTCACAAGATCGCCACAAGCCAGTGGTTTTTGCTGCCCACCGCTATCCTACTTCCCTGACACTCAGTATTTTGACTCATGCAGGAATGAATGCTTTGGTGAAACTGGGACCGAGCCCCTTGTTCGGAACAATGTCAAACGAGATGTCCTTTAGCGGGCCCCTTCGTGCCTGTAGTGTCGACTCGTTAAGACCTGCAGGTACACTGAGATGGGGCGGGCCATAATCCCGGAGCCTGAAACACGTTTCACCATGTGAGTGTCGACATGGAGGGACCTCTGCCACCCTCGCTGGGGCACGTCTACACACTCAAATGCGTGGATGGCTTTATTACTTGGTCGCCAGCAGCTCCTTTCCCTAGTCTCAAGTCGGGAGAGGCTGCGAAAGCTTTTCTAACCGGTTGGGTTAGCCATTTTGGTTGCCCGGCAGTAATGAAAAACCTATTTGTCGTCCATGGTTTGACGGCACTTTTGGCAGCCCACTCGCTACGCTCGGTTGCCGGTAGACTAGAACTGCGGCCTACCGCCATCAGGCCATTAATATAGTAGGGCTTTCTCACCGGCAGTTAAAGCTGCTTTTGAGCAAACGGTAACCCACTCTGGAGTGATACACTGTAACTAGCACCCTTAAATCTGCGTAGTACCGTTGAGGAAGGTTTGCACACAACATTTGTTGTGCTTATGCACGGGTGTGTAGTTCATCTGCCTGGGGAGTTGGAATTGTAACAGTTTGTCTGATCATGAGTACCGCGTAGCCCAATTAATAAATCCCAAAGTCAAAACAAGATTGATTCTCTTAGTCTACGGTTCTGGATTAGCAAGTTATACGCAAATAAACACGTACAAACCTCAGTTGTACGGCCACAAGGTTCAGCTACGAGGACCAGAGTTCAACAAAGGTCAGTGTCAGGCACCACTGTCATGCCAGTCCGTGTTCGACTCAAAGGTATGCCGCGGCTTATGAGCAAAACAAAAAAATGTTCAGTTGTAGCGGTTGACGCATGCTGCACTTGTTCGGGGGTCAGTAAGATAAAGAGCATAGCCCGAGCAATGCAGGTATGGGAAGACGACTGGAGTGATTGCCACACTTGACGTTACAGAGACTTATGTCACGTTTTTACCCTGCTTTTTTCAGACTCTGTACACCTCGTCTGAAAATCTCACGGCATCTTAGTGAAACTGTCAAGGTCTACCCTTTGGTGCAGCAGACTTCGGTGTCCATCTAATGATCGACAGTGACAGTTGGCTGTATACTTTGTCACTTGCGCCTTGGCGGACGAGCTTGTCCACCAGGGTGGTTTACTCGGTCTTTTGATGGTCCTGAGAGGGGTGAATTCTCCGGTCTACGGGACGAAGTTGTTACTGATTATAGTGCACCTGCTTCCACTACCCGATAACGAACACCCAAATTCCATCACAACAAAATATGAACCCCTGTACGCTCTCAGCCCCTTATACGGCATCCCAAGGGAGCCCACCTGATCAGAAACCTGAAGATCGCATGATCAGCCCTCCTTAGCTGAGCTGTGAACCAGAGGCCACTTACTTCCTCCGGGCTCTAGGTCAGATACACCGAAGGTTTGCGCTTATCCGACCGGGTCAGCCATCTAAAGTGCCTAGGGGGTGGAATGTGATAGGCCAGCTCGAATGATTGCGCCTGGAGTAGGTATCAGTCAAATAATAGTAGATCTTCCAAACTGTTTTCGGAGAGCTGAAGTACCTCACTTTTAAAATACGGGAAGCCTGTGAGGCAATCACCGATAGAGGGTTGAACATTCAAAGGCACCCCTCTGAAGCCAGACTCGGGCTATGCCTCACTCACACTTTCATCTCGGGGCCTCCCTGGGGCATTAGGCAGCACAACAGAGTTTGCATACTTCGGGTTTACAGAGACCCTCCGGACTCGCTTCGGAAATTTTTGCTAAGTGACAGTAAAACTCCCCCTCTTATCCCGTAGTTCCCTCTGTCCGTCCGGAAGGCGCAGTTTTCTTTCAGGAATATCAGCTCTGAGGCCGCATTTTAGAGTACCCATGTCCCATCCTCTCCAGAGCGATTGGCTCTTACTGTGTAAAACCCGAACTTCTTTAGCTTTCTTCTCATGCAGCAAGCTTTGGTGTACACCACCCAGTTCTCCTCCTTTGGAGGTTCTGCGTTGCTCAAGTACTAAAATCTTTTAACATGTCTCATACACGGCTCACGGCCTCATTGCCTGATGGCAATCCCCGAATTTGCTACCGGATTGAAGGTTTCGGAGGGCGAAGCCGGAATGTTGCTTCTGCTATCCTTGCTGCGATGTTCTTATCTCACATTATTTGTTCCTTTTGTCGGGGATATGTTTGGGGGTCAGCCAACGTGCAACTACTGTCGCAGTAGTAAATGGTGTAGATTTGGTTCTGATGTAGGCAAGGTCCCTCCAAAATGGTTTCTGCAACCTTTCCGTGAGTGATCGTGATCCACCCGCTTTATCCCATTCATGCTTCCAGCAACTTGGTCGGGTACTCAGCGCAACCAACTCCTGAAAAGTGAGTAACCACGTTCCACTGACACGGGTTGGGTTTCCGATCCTCTCTTGGGTTTGCTGACATGCGGCTCGAGCGAAAGACTCTCCAAAAAAGCCCGATCGGGCGAACCAGTTCGCATTAGTAGGTTTGTACCGTGGTGCCCCGATCCCCGAGTCGACCTCTAGTTTAAGTTTTGGTCGGCTTAAGTTCTCCCTTTATAAAAAAGCTTGAGCCTTTATAAAGCGCCTTTAGTCTTGTTCTCGAACTTCCTCCACTTCATCATCGTGGTGATATTTTTGTTTCTTGGATTTTTAGGTTAACTGTCTCTGCTGCTTAACATACCCTGCAGTCAGGCCATCTCGTTCCCAACAGACTAATTTGGGCATTCAAGCTCATCTACAGTTTTATAGATCCCTTCCAAACAGCCGCTCCCAACGTGCAAACCCTGGTGCGCGTAGGACAAAAAGCGGATTTGGCTCATACAGTTGAATCCCCTGTCACCTCTGTGTATTGCGTTCAGGAAACTCGCATCCAAGGTTCCTTTCCCATCATGCGGCTGACGCCCCGTCTAAACTTTCCGTAAAGTTTCACCCAAGCCTTTTTGAGGACGCTTGGACTGCAGCTTATAGCCTTGCTGGTACTGACGTTGCTCTGAATGAAAGAGCTGGAGTGAGACTGCTGTACCGGATCGTAGCCCATAGTTTTTCATGTGCGGTTGGACTCAGGGGTTCGTGCAAAGTGAGCAGTCGCCTATCCAGTGGATCCAATCAGTTCGTCACTTTGGCGTATGTACCCACCGACAGTACCTCCGGAGTGGTCAACAACACATTCTTCCATAGGCTCCACGACCCTTCGTATAGAACGAGGAAAGCCGACATCTTGTTTTTGATGGGTGATCTGATTGCTAAATATGGTCGACTGTCACCGATTGGGGCGCACCTAGAAGGCCCTATTAGGCTAGATTCCTCTCGCTCGGAAACGGGGAACGGTTGCTGGCAGTGTGATCAGATTAGAGTTTGTTCCTCACAAGCACAAACCTCGGATGTGCTAATCACCGGTACTCGAAGTGGAGTTCGCTCTATTCTAGTCAACAGATGACCCATACTGACCACATCGCTATGAGCCATAAAAGACAAGATTAAGTACAAGGCCACCGCTTCTACTGGCGCACCTCTTTAATTCGAAGTACATATTAGTTTGTGCTAAGCTGTCCATGAGCTTCCTTGGGCACTACAAAAGCGAGGTTCGGTGGCTGCTAGATTTCGATAAGCTTTCCAACCCATCTCGCTTATCTCTCTTCCAGAAAGCTCTGGCTGAAAAGCCTAAAGACCTAACTCAGCACTGATGACTTATCACGGGCGCATATTCTGCTGGCCTGGAAACATGTGGCCTGCTTCGTCGTGCCACAAAACCTTGGGTTTAAGTTGGATCCCTGCGCCTTCTTGAGGCACGCCAGTCGATCTCATCCAGGAAACTAGCATAGGGTAGCAAATCTCGAAAAGGAAGATTTCCTTAAATGAAGCCTTTGTGGAGGCAGCGGAACCTGGTGGTCGCAAAGTGCACCGGAGATGAAATCTGATTTTGCCACGGGAAATTCCTCAAACTTTCCAACCTCCTTCAAGCCAAGGGTAGGAAGCTATAGGGCGTGAGTCAAATAGACTGTGAGGCTGATAGTTCGAGAATTCTCAATCAAAATCGTCGCCTCTATCACTGAACGGAGCAACTTCGGGCGTATTTTAGCCGGCCCTTGATGTAATCTTCTATAGCTTTTCCGAGGCACCTCCGTCTGTGCTTTTCGACGGATGCACCCACCGAGGCGGAAATCCAGGGTGAGTTCCATGCCTCAGGACGTCACGACTCATCAGGCTCCTTTGGCTTTCACCACTCTATTCAAGGAGGTTGGGATGTGGCCTGTTGCAAAAATTCACATTTCGTTCTCAAAGGTTTGCAATTTCAAGCAGGTCCCGTCTTTTAAGAGGGATCGATTGTTGTCCACATTTTTGAGAAAGACTGGTACAGTGACCGCGCTAATTCTAGGGGTGCAAGCCCTATTCCAGTAGCGTCACAACAGCTTGTGTTTGCCATTATTTGCAGGTTGTAACGGGCGCTTGAAGGACAGACTCGGGGGGGGGGGCAAGGTGGGTTTCTTGCCGGTGGTGAATAAATTGATAAAATCTTCATCCGCCCAGAACTGCTACAGCATCGCCACACTTTCCAAGGACCAACAGCCACCATGTCCCTGGACATTTGCATAAGATTTAAAGCCGTGTACACGACTGCACTATGGAACTACTGGTTGAAAGACGGAGAGGTTGAGAAGCTTGTTTCAGTTCTGGAGGTTTGGAGTCACCGCACCTCACACTGAGTAAGGGCTTCGGTCAACGTCAGTCCCCCATCGTGGTCCCCAGTGGACCCCGACAGGGTTGCCCCTGTCCCCATTTCTCTCCAAAATTTTCATAGATGTCTCGCGGACAGCCCTATGAATGGTGGAGTTAAACTGCTCCAAGGAACAGTCTTTGCCTTGGAATTCGTCGACGATACCTCCTTACTCATTATTAACGCACGGGCTGTGCAACATGTCCCGGAGTGACAGGCGATTGAGGTATCCAGGTATGGAATGCACCCCGCTCCTCCAAGCAACGAAGCGCTTTCGCAGGCTTGCCAGGAGCCTGTGCCCACGTTCACCCGTCGGGGTGACCAGCCTCCTTTGGTCGACAACTCCAGTTACCGTGGGAGCTTGATAGCAGCAGAAGGACCAGCTGAGTAGGGGAGCAGCTATAGCATGAGCTGGGGCAGCTTTCACAAGCTTGCGATACCCGTGGCGTTTCCGTAATATCCAGCTCTTTCCTAATGGACGGGTGTATGCCACCACGGCTGGCAGTGTTTTGCAACACGGTAGCGAGACCCGGCCGATTCTCACTGACGAACCTGAGCGTCTTTACGCATTCTGCAGCCGGTGTCTTCAAAGCTCTGTTCGCGTCCGGTGGGAAAAACGAGTGACTATTTTAAAGGTGGGCTTTCGAGCGTTAGCCAGGGATAAATGACCCCTTAAAGAGGTGGTCAGCCTAAACCACCCCCGGGCTCTCTGGTATGTTTCAAGGGAGCCTGTCTGTCGTCTACGCTTTCAAACTTCATTCAGACGTTACTGAGTGAGGGTGAAAGAAGCGACTCGGCAGCCAGGCCACGGCCTGTAGAAGAGGTTTGAAAAATTCACCATCATCATTGGCTTCGGTTGGCATTCCCAGTTTTCCTGGTCGGGGCCCAAGTGATGAGGCTTGTCATCGGTTAGAAAAGTTGAGAGACTTTACCAAAGACAGAAATCAATGGTGCGAATACTAAGCAGTTTGTCTGATGAATACTGGTGCCCCGAAACCATAAAAATGCAACTCTGGCAAAAAAATAAGAAGTGTGCAGTGAAAAGCAAAAATGGCTGCCTTGTCCCTTTCTGCCGAGTTCATCTCTCCCTGTTCTACCTCGTAATTGTCCTCGCGGCGTTGACAATTAGTTTGACCCCAATCCGGTGTCAATACTTTCCTTTGTACGTCACCTGTGTTAGTACCTGCATTATACGACTCACTCTGAATCATTGCGTTTTCACAAACGGTGGTTTATTTCTCTTCCCCTAGACCCTCGCGTAGTTGTGATCTAAACCCCCTTACACAGGGAGTACGGGTCCACTTCGGACTGAGGCGTTCATAGTAAAACTCTGGATTACCCGCAGAAAGCCTGCTGAAATTTCAATAGTGATATTCCTCCATAATCATAGCAAATTCCATTATTTTCAGCCTTTGTACTGCACATTAGGATGCCGCTTATGGACACATGCTGTTCTGATTCATTCTAGTTTCGAATTATTTGAAAGTATTAATCCTAAATTCTTGTGAGACCAAGTCTTAGTAACCGGATTGAACTAACTCAGGACGAGTGATTATGGCACTTCGGGTGAGGGAAAAGATGGTGCTGCCCTTGGATACGCCCCGACGATGAGGACCTCCGTCGAGTTAAACCTGGACTTACCCTGCGGGTGTAGCCGCTGGATGCAGGCTTCATCTGAGCTGACAATCTTCAACCTCCGAAACCCCAATGGCATCGTTTATGGCAGATGACAGTGCCACCAATCGTTCATAGTGGGCCAGGTGAACTTCGAGTTTCCGGAGTTCCTCGTAGTTCCCCTCCTGTGTAGTTCACAGCCCCCATATTGTCTGTTGTTTGGAAAGCTCTTTTAAAATGTGAGTGAACTCTTGTAAACAACTGCAAACCTGGTGGTAGACCAAACTACAATTAACCAATAACAAGAAGGTAGAGCCTAAACTCCTGGCTCTAAATGAGCCAGCTGATTCGGTGTCACAAAATAGCAGCTACAGCGGATGGACTCAAAACAGCTACATGTTTTCTTCTCCTTCCAAACCTAAACTCGTTCTACTCCATGGGATCAAACTGTGATTATTACCCTGCCTTGCGCAACACAAATTATAGGGAATCGTAAGCAACGTTTGCCGCCAAGAACCATTGAAAGCAGCCGGTAAATCGCATTGTTAAAATAAATAAGTCTTTTTAGTCATCTCTTCAAAACAGCGTTATTTGATCCTCCGCTTCCTCCCGGTGGCCTAGGGGTCTTGTAGACTACGGTTTCTGCTAAGCTAGCAATTCAAGCTTGTAAGGCTAACAAGATAAATGACTCACGGAGCCGGTAGATACCTGCGGTCGCAGATCAAATGATGGTTTGCTAGTAGCCAGAAATCTAAGTTAACTAGTCACTAAGATGTTTGTGCCAACTGGCAGAGCATATAGTACAGAACAAGGAGCGATCAAAGGACTTATAACAGCAAGTCTCATGGTGGTCGGACCTGGGGCAGCCTGGTTCGGAATGATGAAGAAATATTTAACAATAAAGCGGTTATAAAGTTGATTGTTAAATGAATTCAGTGTCACTGCACAACTGTATCTCTAGAGGACCGATGAGATATCTTCAAAATTTTAGGCCTTGACAAAATTAGTTCCTCTCAAAGAAAGATTAACACGACTGGAAAAACAAAAGGAAAGATTGCAACAACCAAAAGCACGTTACATAGAACTTCTAGCTTATAGCGCTGGATATAGGGAGAAACAATAAAAACTGCACATGGTTTCGGTTGAAATTGAATGGATGTTGCAGTAGACTGCTTGCCAGTAAGAGGTGGTCGGGGTTGCCAGGTAAAAAGATACGAGCGTCACGATCTTCTCACACGTGAAGATGGCGTATAAGCGTGACATCTTCTCTCCGTTCCCCTTTCTGGTCTTCTTTGTGTCACAGACAGTTAGAGTGCCAACAGAAGAACCCTTATCCGAAAGAATGAACTCCAGAGTAGTGCAAAAAACTAAGACCGGTGCATCGGCGTTCACCTTGAGAGGTCTGATGTGCACAGAAGACTAACATGAAGGTGAAAACATATATCTGGACAATGTACTGACGTTTGGCAGATTCAAAAAATTATCGAGATGATCCAAATGGCAGAGGTCCTGGACTCCGGCTGGATTCGAACCCAAGCACGATTGCCACTCTCGCCTTATTACCTCAAGAGTTCCAGCAGCTGACCTCTGAACCCTCGCGCACGGATCACGCAGTTTACCCGTCCAAGTTACAGCAGCATATTGCATCCTCCGTGGTGAACCCGCCTGTAATTTGAACGCCTACAACAGGGTCTCCCTTTTCACTAACGGCAGCCCACCTGTTCGGCGCATTGGACATGCTAAGTTATGTAATGATGCTTGGCACATTTGACAGACTTCCTAAACGAATCAAGCGGTGAAAGTGGTTGAGGCTGGAGAGATTCAAACCCGTTCATCGTAGCCAGGCTCGAAAACTTTTACCTTTAAGTTCATCTGGAAAATTTTATTGAAACTAACAATGCCAAAGCTAATTTTCGGGATACCCGAGAAATGTCTGTTTGCATGATCAATTGTGAGCCAGCGAACCACTATACGACACACGCGTTACTATTCACAGGAATAAGTGAAACGCGGGGGCAAATGGAACGAATGAACTGAGACCCTGTTGGAGAATGAACCGTCGAGCAGCTAAGGCAGAAAGTTTGAAGGATCAAGAACGGACAGTGAAAAACTAAGAGAACGAGCATTGTTGATGTGACAAAGACCAGGATGGTACATCGTAAGGAACTCAGAGTCAGCCGTAAAGCACTCTAGTAAAAAAACGGAGGTGAAGATTTTCTAGGTTGAAATTTCAAGAGGTGAGAAGCAGCTGGCTCGGCCGCGTCCAGCTTCGAAGGGTCTTAAGCACATTAGCATAGAGTAATGTTGCGACAGGTCATAGAAACAGGCAGTTTAAAAGGAAGGGGATATGACTGGATTAGTCCAGCGGTGGGTTATAATGCTCGACCGTTGCTTGCAATTTACAGTTATAGATCTCGTGGCGTATTTAGAAGGTGGCTCGGGGCGATCCCACAAGGTATGTATTCATCAGCTTGGGCGACGGCAACATAGGGCATCCAGGGTGAACTAATGTCCGTCAACGTTATATTAAGTAGCACGGTGATCATTTGTCGGAGCGGATGGGTGAGGAAAGTTACGTGCGTCATGAAGGCCTGTCAGGCTCACCATATAGTAATGCACCACTAGGGGCGTGCAGAGGTAAAATTCGGGCTTCTTGAAAAGAGTGGTGTGAAAAAGGTATCAAAATGTAGTTTAGTCTCTGTACCAGCCCGGGGTTATATGTAGATGGCCACCGAATAAATGTAAATGCCTGAATAGTTGCCTAAAAGGAAGCTTATGGTAGGGCTTTTAAGGGATAATTAACAGGACTGTTGTCCAGACAGGGGGAACACCTTGACGGGTTCCCGCGAAGGAATCGAAGACGGTACAAAGTCGCGAATTCTGTATCCTTGTATGACTGGAAATCAATGTCCTGCTTATGAATCGTACTAAAAAATGGAAGTACGTATGGGAGTAGAAAATTCTCAGTTCAAAAATCAGAGGGGCCACTGTCTGGAAAAATGGTCGTTTACACTCCGGAGAGTAGAACACAAACACATCGGAGACTTGACTAAAGGACTGATAAGTGAGAAGTGACAAACCAGAAGATAGTGGGCCGACGTGCTGCCTTGTTCGAGTTAGTGTGACTGGTTTTCTCCTCCGCCACTGATGCCACCCAAGTTTTTTGCAGCCGAATTAGTTCTCAAGGTTCCCGTATGCTTCCGTCCCAAGGTCATTGGACTTTGTTTTTAGGACAGCACTTGGCAATTGTTATCCTTGGGACATCAGTAAAAAGCATGAAAACACGTTCATCCAAGGAATTTTAATCCCCAGACAACTCCAAGGATATTTGAGAAGTCCCAGAAGGGCGTGCGGTTCCCGTGTAGAAAGAGCTTTGTTCGTTGGATTTCCGGGGGAGGGGGGTATATGCTGCATTGAGGGCTCAGATTGGTTTCACTGGGCATGCGAATAGTCAAAAAAACGCTCTGTCGAACTACCAAAACAGCGACGACTTAACCTGGCATGCTTGGGGTGCGTAACACGCGGGACTAAACTGTCCTAAGAACTATCCACTGAGAGAAATAAGCTAAACTTCGAAGCCAAACCTAACATTAGCTTGAATGTAGAGACCAGTGAGGCTACTGATTCTGCTAATCTAGACGGCAAGAACACGGAGGACACATCCTTTCTGACACCAGTAGGTAGACCGTCCTCCGATAGTCGCAAAGCGGAAGGGGCGAAAATGGAGCAAAGGGCTACTTGTTGGGCCTTCAGAGTTACAGTTAAAATGGGAAATTAGTCGGTTCGCAGAACTTATCCAGGACCAGTGCAAGCAAATGGAACCAAATAGGGTTTCTGGCTGCCTCCGTAGTGAAAATCATCCGGGTAACCCAGGCCCACAGCAAGATAGCACCGGGGAGGAATAGGAAAGTAGTGACAAAGAGGCCAGCCGAGGGCTTCTGCAGAGAGACGGCAAGGAAATCTGAACCTTAAACAACAAGCGGCAGATACTCCAAGACAAGATGGGGGGCAAAGCATGCACCTGTCGAGATGGTACTACGGCCGGGTAGATGGAGACCTAATGTTCGAAGATCAGCTCCTGGAGGACTGACCTTGGCGAAGTTTGGCACCCCAGGGATCGGGAAGCAGTTCTCGCCGCTGCGGGCTAGATCAACGGGAACTCTAAAGGGAGCATAACCACTGAACCAGCAACTCGTCGTCATGGAGTGCTTATGCTGCTTGGCGGGGCATAAAAATGCCCCCACCATCCCTGTTAACTGTCGGCAAACCAATCAGTCACATTTTCGTCCGAGTCACAACTGACTTCATTGGTGGTCCATGAGGCTCTGCGCAATCAAAGTAGTTCGGTGCCGAAGCGAGGCCTATCATTCTCGGTACCGAGCCTTACCCCGACGGACGAACATACGGACCAGAAGAACTAAAGAAACCTAGTGGCTTCAACAACCCGTGTTTCTGCCACTATCGTAGCTACGCGCCACATATCGATTATTTTGCCAGTTACCAGTTTCATGCTGACGCATTACGCTCCTTTTTTCTGCAAGCAAAACAATCCGCTCAAAGTCTATATGTTTTATCCGGTCAATTCTTTCACCATCAATTTGACACCCACGGTTCAGTGTGTTGTCCGTTTTGTTTTACAACCGACTCAACCGATGTACGGTCACAGAACCTCAAAATTGTAATCCTCGACCGGTTTTCTTGTTCTTTATGTGTTATGCCACAATTTTGTACTGTCTAACTTTACATCGTAATCCCTCATACATTGCAAAGATCTATTGCTCGAATTCTCTCCTTCAGAAATGTTTCTTTTTCACGATATCCACGTATCTGTCAATCTAGTTTAGTTCTCCGACAGGACAGTCTTCCTTCTGCAGGATTTGTGTGATTCTATACCTTTCCCCACCCACCCAACACTTTGGCAGGATAACTGCATCTACCTCCAGCCGGATCGACCACTTGACCTTGAGTTTAAATTCACCAGGCGGTACCGCAGCAACCGACTTGAATGCTCTCTCTTATATTCAGTCGCGTTCACACAATTGTGCAATCCTTCTGTAACTTTCATTCAACTTCCAACAGTACTGCCTGATCTTGCGATGCGAAATGCTTAGGAGGTTATCCAAAATAAACTATTATTATTATCAGCGGGCAGGGGCACCACCAAAAAACATCTGGAAAGCCAGGATGTGTCAAAAAACGGAGGAACCACTCGGGCGCTTAACTTGAGTGCAAAAACTAGGCATCGCAACCCGGCAAGTTGCTGGACAACAGGGGCACGTCCGTGAAGTGACGTAAAACCTGCAGCGTATGGACTGAACGGGGAGTTAGAGGGGAAATCTAGGAGTATGAGGTGCCTAGACATCACGGTGTTTTGGCTAAGAGAAAAAAATAGCAAAATTCTGGCTTGCCCAGCTAGTGCTAGTGCGCACAAAGCAGATAGAGGGATGGGACAATTGGAGAAGTGTCGCCAGTGCTAGTACCGCAGCACGTAGCCCGAAGGGATGGCCTAAAGTATTCCACCTCTAATATACAGGCGGTCTCATTTCGAATGAAAGTTCGGTCAAATTGGGTGGCACTGGATTGCGTCCACAGGAGTCCCTAACTGATTCCTGAGGAGGACGAAGGTCTGCTAGAGTATTTAGTGACGGCAACCAGCAAAGCAGAGCAACGCCTTATACTAGAGACTTCAGAGCCCCTGAGACTGACCGGCACTCTAACTGGGCATCTGCGGGGTCTTTTGGGCAATGCCTGCTAGGCCAAGTTGAGGATGTACCCTGGTGCAGCACATTCACCAGACCACTCGACTGAGAAAAGGCCAATTTTCGAGGCTCATGGAACTCGTGATTCCTTAGTTCACGGCAGAAGTAAGTGAGGTTGAAATGAATGCTCCACTTGATAGAAGCAACCATGGGATCATCAGTTCCCAGTTCCTGCGTGAGAGAGCAAAGCAACCAGAAAAATGACCGGGAAACTCCAGGCGACTGCGCGACGATAGGTTGCTCACAAAGGCAGCATGTTCGGTCCGGGACCTTGAAGGTACCGTGGATGGAATATGGCTAAGCACCTGAAGTAACCTACTTTGGCTTACCAAAGAAATGTGCTCCATGCGCAGAGTCGGTAGATGAGGACTGCGATCTCGGTGGAAAGGGCGTGGGACGCGGGCGCTGGGGATGGGGGAACAAGGAGCTGGGGCTGCCAAGAAGCACACTAATGTGTTCTTCACCCACATCCAGGCCAAGGAGACTAAGAGAGTAACCGTCGAAGGTTTGAAAATGGGGAACGAAAACCAAGCGTAGAATAATGAACAGACGGCTGAAGCCCTCCCACAATCCTTCTAAGAGATCCACGGAGTTGATGGAGAAAGGCAGCCACGGACAATAAGGCGCCTGGAGCTGCTGCAGTGGAGGAAACTGAAACAGCCCGAGACTATGTACAGTTGGTACTAGACGCCGTAGACAAGGCAAAAGTCCCGAGACCTGATAAAATCAACCCAGCCATTGTAAGTTCGTTGACTCGGACTCTGACAGGGCCCTTTCCCACACTATTCAACAAATCTCTCATAGAGGCTGGGCTGCCGAGCGAATGGCAAGCTGCGGAAGTCGTACCCATTCACGGAAGCGGTTCGAGGGACTAGGTGATGAACTATCGACCTGTCAGCGTGCCATCAATAGTACTGGAGTTTATGAAAAAAGAATCCGAGGTGCTTTGGTGATTCACATGGAGGAAGACATCTTATTCGCAGACGAACAGCACTTCTGTAGGTAGGGTAAGGGTTGCCTCATCAGCTTGCTAAACATTTTGTTACAGTAACCGGGAGGTTGAACCGGGGAGGGGAGGCGGAGGTGCACTATATGGACTTCCTTAGAGCGGTTGGCAGCTGGAACCACAGGCTGCTTCAGCACGAGCTGAGGGAGATCGGCGCTGCGGTGGGGCTGGCGGAATGGTTGAAAGCTCATCAAGCTGACTGCCGATCCGACTTCAAAGTTGGGGACACTAAGCCCTCGATGGCCATGGCACCTAGTGGGCTCCCTCGGGGGTTGGTACTGGGTCATTTTTTGTTCCTTATGGATATGAACGACCTACCGCGGTCTGCAAGGTCGCCCTGCTTCTTGTTCGCTGACGACTTGAAGGCTGTGAGCTTTTCGGAATCTGACCAGTTTTAGATGGAACCAGATGCTCTCTGCCAGCTGTCCGTCGCATGAAACTGGCCCCCGAATCTGGCAGAATGCTTAATTCTAGTTTCCAAGGGGACCAGCGGCATGCGGTATTGAAACCCGGACGACCCTGAATGATTGGCCCAAAATGCGAGGTCAGGGACTTGGGCATGGTTGTTTCAGGCGACCTCGGACCTTCGAAACAATGTCTGCAGGTTACCATCAAGACAAATAGAGCCATGTTCCAGCTGCGCAGAAAGCTCACATCAACAGAACGTAGTGTGCCAATATCACTTATACGACCCTTATCCGAATTTCCTTGGAGTATGCAGTCACGGCCTGAGCTCCGCAGTAAGTGAGGAACACCTTCCGTTTGGAAAAAGTTCAGAGGAGATTCATGAGAAAGGTACTGGGGCTACGAAGGCTGCATCAGGAAGACAGGCTATCGGAACCGTGATTTTTCCCGCTGAAGCACGGGAGAGCCCAGGAAAGATCGATCGAAACAACGGAACAACTAAATGGCTTGTCAGCAGCGAAAAAGGAGCTGTTCATCAGCGACAAAAACTCTGCTAACTGTGGACACCAGATGGAACATAACAAGCCGACGACCAGTAAAACCATCAGAGCCCAGTCTTTTGCTTTAAGGGTAATTAACAGCTGGAATAAACTTTCCAAGGCGATTTTGGAGGCGGATATAGTGGCAGTGTTCAAGAGGAAGCTCGATGCTGTGCGCCTTTTTGGAATACCCGTCAGTCGGCAGCTTGGGCCTCGTAGTAGTATTCTAGTACCCCTCCGAAGTCCTCTTTTCCTTCAGAGTTTTGTTCCGTTTCTTCTTCTTTCTCTTTTTTGATCAGTTCCAGTCTGTCTAAGTACCTCCTCTTAATACTTTCTAATCTCCTTGTACTTTTCTCCCCCCCCCTACCTTTTCAGGGGAGCTGAAGCCTTGAGGTCTTGACTGTTGCGGTAAGAACCATCCTGCAGGTTTCCGAGGCCCGCCCTATCGAAAAATCGCTCCCTGATACTCTGATGGCTATCCCAAAATGAGTCGTGCTGCCAGCTCCTAGAAGACTGAAGACTGCAGAAAGTCGAAGCAAGTTGTTTCCGGGGGCTCGCCGGTGCAAGAAACTGGACTATCATTGGCACTGACCACCAGCCACGTGTTCTGGTCCTATCTGATCTGATCTGATCTGATCTAACCACCCATCAGTGGAAAAAGGATGCTACACAAAGTGGGAGAAATCTAAGTGTAAATATTCGGAACTACACGTAATGGGTATAAAATATCTAAGATCGCGACGAGTTTTTCAGAACAAAACAACGGCTCGGATTAGAGATTGTATAAAAATCCCAGAACGATGAATCGACTAATAACGCTAGACAAAAATGAAGTTAATAAAAAAATGAATGAAGAAATAGGACAGGGTGAACGAGAGACAGAGAAGTTTGGCAGTCAGCAGGGACCACTATCAGGGATAAACAAACAGGAAGAAACCCAAACCTGGCGTAGGGGACCGATATAGGGCAAAGATTGTGTAGTTGTGTGGAGTTCAGATCACGCTTCTTGAAAATCGGAAAAATCTAGATAACCTGCCGAATGGGCAAAAGCTCAGAAACTAAAAAACCAAAAGGCTGTAAAAACCTAACAAAGAGTGAGTGCACATTGGGAGAAAAACAAATAGAATAAAAAACCTAGACTGAGTGGAAATAGATTGGTAAGTTGGGATACGGTGAGGTTAGTAGGAAAAGAAGAATCAAGTAGGACGGGGAGCTACGTAAGCAAGGGCTTTGAAGCTAGCTGAGAAAGAATGGTCGTGTCACCAACAAAATCTTTCTCACGACTAGATGTGGGGTAAATGGTTTCTACTAAAAGTACACGTTTTAGCGGGATAAGGCCGCAAAGCTTGCTTCGTGCCACCGGTTGTGGCTTGTCGAATCCACTTCTGATGGAGCTTCTGGCCTGGGTGCAGTCATGAGATTAAGTACAGAACACTTTTGGGGTGAATCAAAAGGCGTACCTACTATCATGTGAGCTAGTTTTGGCCTATCTACGGAAGCTTTTCTTGTTTGATCTTGAATCCTACAATGCTGCAATCTTTTCCTTCTAGAAAACAAAGTGAAACTAAACGCGGAGCTTAAGACTTGTCTCGTATTCTTTGTAGGCAAGATGTGTGCGCGTGAGGTAAGCTCCTTAGCTATTTTGGGGAAAAAAGCTTACCTTACATCACATTAAATGGACGGTCAAACCCTCGTAGATGAAGTCGACATACACAAATAACGGCAGGGGTGTGGTTGGGCCACTGAGCAAAGATATTCTCAGTTGAAGTAAAAAGGACTCCGATATCATAGAACGAACTCATCAAAGCCAATTTATCAAGGCCAGAATTTCGGATACGTTAGTCGCAGGAAAATTCAAACTCAGAGGTTAAATTTGCGTCTATGTTCTTTCACAGATTCGTGGTATCGCGCAGCTTGGTCATGCGTATGTATTTGAAAGATGATTGGCAGCCACTTACACTCAAAGGACGGCGCAGCAAGGGGACTCCATCTCGAGGGACATAATGAACACGAGCAGCGTGAAGCGTGCAGATGCCTACAGTAAATACCCTGGTGTGATTTGTCCTTGAACGACACTGAGAGTAAGTCAAGAAAATGTTGAGCTAGGTGACTGATGTAGTCCGGATAGTGAAGGTGCCGCGAAAAGTTTGACACAACTGGTCTACTCGGTAGCTGAAAGAGATGCCCAACCAATAACCCAGCTGGTGTTGAAAGCAGTTCGGCTTCCACCGAAGTTTGAATGACCAGTAAGACTGACTAAAGCACCCAATACCATTCCGGGTTTGCATCAGCCCTTGAAACCACTTTGAGTGGTTTATGGAAGCTTTCGATCAGTCCGGAAACCGCCGGACCCTACGGCTTAGTTCTCAGTCGCTTGCCTCCAAGGAGCATATAAACCATGGAAGTTGGTTTCTCTACCGGTGGTTAGTGCGGTAAGACTTCCAAATGGAGCTACCCGTTGTTCCGGGAAAGAGCTGTGGTCTGTGCAAATGAGGTTTCACTGTTCCTTCCTTCTTGTCTTCCTGTGCTCGGGCTATTTCTTTGACCGTTACCAGCTTAAACTATTCTTGCAATATTACTCGCACCCATGTTTCTAATCAGTCCATTGAAAAGTCGTTCATACTGGGCATCGGTAGAGTAAAATAATCCGTTCTTTACTTTTTTATTCAAAATTTTAAAAAGTACGCGAATACCAAACCTGTTACCGTTTCCCTGAAAAGCTTCACTGGTCAGATTTATAAAAGCTTGAAGCTTGTGAACTGTCTCCTGCTGATAAGCAAACCACAAGGCATCGGTGCTCATTTCACGTCAACAACTCTCCGTTCTTCGTTTCTGGGTCTAACCGCATAAAAGAATTTCACATATGTTCGTCACCTTTCAACCGCAAAGCTGAACACTTTCCGCATGCGACCTGATTTTCTTTGTCACGCTATCTAATAGAGCGTACCGCCGGAATATCTGCTGGTTCAGCCCCTGACCCGTTAGCTATGCCAGTTTACCTGAAGCTGCAGCAACCTTGTGCGCAAAATTCGTTCTCATTATCCGAGCGGACCACAAGGCCCACTTCCAGCAAGGCCCGGAAGCTTGCTTATATTGATTACCGCGGACCATCTTACTACACTATAGTTATTACCTATCCTTATTCTGAATTGCCAGAAGTTTCACTGTTTCACCCGGGGAAGATTTCACATTTACTGCAATATATCTAGCCAGGGGTGAGTAAAGTATGGTTATTCACTGATAGCTTTGAGCATTTTGTTGTTCAGAGGGTGACAGGTTGGTTGATGTTAGTGAGTTGCAGTAACGTGTCAAGCCCTCCACGTCATCCGCTCTGATAATGCCGATGATGGTTTATTTTGATAAAACTTGAAGCAAGCTCGTTGGCACAATTATATAGTACAAAACTGGTCACAACAAGCAGAATTATAGTTTTGTAGCATATACGCATGAAAATAGTGTGAAGGCTTATATGGGTGTACAACTGAAAGCTTGGCGTAATCCTTCATCGGCATCAGACAGCCATATCACCCAGCGTAACGCTCAACTAACCCAGAATTATCAGATCTAAGGTACAGCCGTTTCTAAGGTGGTCTCTAGGATGGGCCTCTGGCGGTCTATGCATTTGTGGGTTTAACTTACTTGCGCCAAACTAATGCGGCTCGGGTTTTCTCTCTGACGTAGGTAAACCAAACATTATTGTTCCACGTAGAGTTGCCTTCGATAAAGTTACTGAGGTAAAATTCACGGATTGCTGTATCTTTTTGGTGCCTTAGTCTCAGGTAATGAAGAATAATTTTACAAAAATGGACTTATCGTGTGGTGTACGCAGGAAACATCATAAATGGTATTGACAACGGCCCCAATCTTATTAGTTAACTACCATATCTAAATAACTCACTAAATATTTGTCCCTAGAATGGGTATTCACTTCCTTTTTGATTGGCTGATTGACAGCATGCGTGAGTGGTAGTAACCTACTGTTAGAATCAATGGCACAGCCTTTCCATCCAGTGACGCTGTTGACAACCAACTGCTCAGCCTCTGTGTCCATTGTGATAAGCAGTCATCACTTTTAATAATAACAGGGGCATATTTAGGCGAGGCCCGATATTTGCTGGATGCATCATCAAATGACTTAAATGGTACTATGGTCAGGTACTTAGTGATTTTGTGGAAAAATATATGACAAAAACAAGATCAGGAGGGATAATGGTTTAGTACGAGGAAGGTCGGGGCACGCTAGGGTGCGTGATCGAATAATATTTATGTTTAAAAGTACAGATTCGCGGAGACAAATGGGAAAAGCTGGTGCACAGCAGGACAAAATGGGCAAGAGTTCTGTAAGGTTGATTAGACCTTACTTCGCGGTTTCCTTAGTAAACGCGTGCTTCGGTCATTTGTACTGCGTGGACCACCTGCACGTTACTCTAATGTGCGGCACTGCACAAATATGTTAACCAGAACAGTATTCTCCACGACCCGTGAGAACGAGAAGGCGATTGGGAGAGATAGTGGTTAGCGTGTATTTGGGGGCGTGCGTGAGAGCGTGCGCAAGAGCAAGGGTCAAATGACAACCGCGCTTGGCAGTCAGCGTTCAGTTGAACAATAAACGTGGTAAAAGTGTGAAAGAAGATGGCAACCGCTACAGGGGCCTCCTCCTAGAAGTCCGACGGAGTTGGGCTTCGATCGTGATGGTTAGCCGGAATTATTGGTTGTCCAGGAACTCCTCATAGCTTGTCCGTTATGTTGTTGGTGACGTCGAACGACTGCTGATGAGTTTACCGGTGCCTGCACTCTCGAGGTCCGATGTGCGTAGGTCCAACTGTGTTTTGGCGCTCACGGGTCTCATACGAATGCAAGCCGGAAAATGCTTCGTCAGGTCCAGTTGCCGTCTCCAGTGCCAGACTGACCAATCGTCCCGTTGTCCAATGAGCGGTTGGCTCCTTGAACGTGCACGGGAGTCAGCGAGGCTACGGATGAAGCCATATGACTGTGTAGATCCGTCTGAGAGAGGGCAAGGTAAACTGGAACAGAATAGCGCCTGAGGGCGCCGGCGGATGTTGGACCGTAATAACAACATACAAACGATGTTCGGTGTTGTTGGAGTCGCTAGGAGACCAGAAAAAAAAATGAAATCATAACTACCGATTGTAATTTCACGGATCTGTTGTTTGGTAAATCCATGGCGAACTTCCCAACTTATTGCTAACAGTCGGTTGTAAAAATCGTCACGAAATCGGCGAAGCGGACGGGATTTCGTAGTTGGCGACCGCGACGGCTACTTCGCGTTGCGGGTACGGTTGGAGAATCTGATGGACTAGCTGCCGAGTCCTCACTAGGCGTAATTGGGGGTGGTTCGAGTGGTAACTCGCTCGATGCGGGTGACTGAGCGGCTTGAGTAGGTGTAAATTGGCCGAGCGGCTTGCATTCCATGACGGCAGGCTTGAGACGGTCGATAGATACGGTGTCGTGTCGTCCGCTGATGTCTATGACAAATGTTTTTGCCCTACGTTTTATCACCGGAAACGGGCCAGTGTATGGCGCTTGTAGTGATGATCGAACGCCATCGACGCGAAGGAATACGTAAGTAGCGGTTTCTAACGCAGTTGGGACATAACTTGTAGACTGTTGTTCGCGCGGCAGACTGGCCTTGAGCACTCGCATGTGCTGCGTAAGGCGCTGAGCCTAGTCACCGTAGTCGAAAGTCACGGTTGGTGAGGGGGCTACCAACTCCCCAGGCAGACGAGGTGTACAGCCATATACTAGTACGGCCGGTGTTGTGTGTAATTCCTCCTTAACGGTACTACGCAGGCTTAAGAGTGCTAATGGTAATGTTTCACTCCAAAGAGGGTTACCGTTTGCTCGAAGGGCGGCTTTTAATTGCCGGTGGAAACGCTCAACCATACCATTGGCCTGAGGGTCGTAAGCTGTCGTCTTAACGTGTTGGCAACCGAGCGTAGAGAGTAGGCTGCCGAAAGCGCCGTCAAAGCGTGGACCACGATCGGTGGTCACTATTGCCGGGCAACCGAAATGACTAACCCAACCGGTCAGAAAAGCTTTCGCGGCCTCTTCCGAGGTGGGACGAGGGATAAGACTGGCCTGAGGCCAGCGAGTAAAACGATCCACGCATGTGAGTATGTAAACGTACCCAAGCGAAGGTGGAAGTGGTCCTACGAGGTCGACGTGCACATGATGAAAACATGTTTCAGGTTCTGGGAACCTGGCTAGTGCCGCCTTAGTGTGCCTATGGGTCTTAACACGTTGACATTGCAGACAAGCACGAGCCTATTGACGGACATCTCGTTTGACATTGTGCCAAACAAAACGTTCAGTTATCAGTTTCACCGAGGCCGTCACACTCGGGTGAGCCAGATTGTGGAGTGTCAGGAAAGTGGGATAACGATGGGCAGCAGGAACTACTGGCCTAGGGCGACCTTGCGACACATCGCACACGATGGTATTTTGGGAAGTTGTGATAGGTACTGTCATCAAGCTCAAATAACCGTTTTGTCGAAGTTGTTCGATGTCAGGGTCCATAGTTTGGGCCTGTGTCATTGCGTCCAAGTTGATGTTAGGCGTTTGTGACAGACTTAGTTGATGTACGCGCGATAAGGCGTCGGCGACGGGATTAAGTACCCCAGAGACGTGTTGTATGTTCACAGTAAACTGTGAGACAAAGTCTAAGTGGCGAATCTCGCGTGGTGAGTATCGATCGGAAGCTGACTTCAGTGCGTAAACCAAAGGCTTGTGGTCTGTAAACACCGTAAACCAACGGCCTTCGAGTGCACGTCAAAAACGACGGATTCCCAAGTAGATGGCTAATAACTCTCTACCGAACGTGCTGTACCTTGATTCGGCGGGTTGTAGGCGCTTGGAGAAGAATGCTAAAGGTTGCCCAGAGTCATCTACGAACTGTTGCAGTACTGCTCCAACCGCTGTGTCCGAGGCATCCATCACTACCGAAATAGGAGCCAAAGGGTCGGGGTGTGTAAGGAGTGCTATTTTGGCGACAGCGTCTTTGACCAAGGCGAATGCGGCTCGTGCTGTGTCGGGAAAAACGAACTTCCGCTTACCTCCGCGCAACAGGTCGGTGAGGGGTTGCATCATTTCCGCACAGTGAGGAATAGATCGGCGGTAGAAATTCACCAGGCCGGCAAACTGACGCAACTGGCGAAAAGATTGGGGTTCGGGGTAATCACAAATAGCGGAAACTTTATCTGACAGAGGGCGAATACCCGGGGATGAAATAGAATGTCCTATGAAAGTGATATCAGACCGGCCTAATTCGCATTTCGCGATATTGATCGTAACGCCGTGCTGGCTGAGGCGTTCGAAAAGTGCTCGTTAGTGTGTAGCATGCTCTTGTTCTGAAGAACTCTCCACCAAAATATCGTCCAGGTATACGTGGACATTTTCCAAACCACGAGTTGCCTCGTGCATGAACTGTTGAAAGGTTTGGGCTGCATTGCTGAGTCCAAACGGCATTCGCAGAAACTCGAACAGCCCGAAAGGTGTAGTGACGGCAGTTTTAGGGATATCGGCCTCTGCTACTGGGATCTGGTTGTACGCCCGAACCAAATCGATACGGCGAAAGACGGAGCAGCCTGATAAAGACGAAGTAAGATCCTGTATATTGGGAATCGGGTATCGGTCCGGGACGGTGACTTTGTTAAGCGCTCTGTAATCACCACAGGGTCGCCAGTCGCCACTAAACTTAGGAACCATATGAAGGGGTGAAGCCCAAGGGCTACTAGAAGGGCGTATTATACCCAGTTCTAGCATGTGTTCGAATTCGGCCTGTGCAACGCGAAGCTTGTCTGGAGCTAACCGGCGCGGCCTACTGAACACCGGGGGTCCCTTGGTATCGATATGGTGAGTGACACTGGTCGTCACTGCTGGGAGAGGCCCGGCCTGCCGAAACATGGCCGGGTAGGCGGCGATGAGTTCGCCATAAGGTTGGTGTGCCGGTGGTTGAACGTAAAAGGGCGTGACGTGATTCACTCGCGAATTAGGACCCGCAACAGCGAGAGTGGTCTGACGATCCACCACTCTGAGGCGCCGTGCACCAACTAACAAGTCTAAGTGCTGCAGGAAGTCAATGCCCAGAATTGGGTACGGGACGTCGGCGATGATGAATACCCAACGAAAATAACGCTTTAAACCCAAGTTTAAGGTTAGCGGCCGCTGGCCAAACGTTGGGATGGCCGTGCCATTGGCAGTGCGTAGTGTTTGGGCCTGTGGTGTGCTATTGTTGCCTTTCGCTCGGGGCAGGACGATCACTTTGGCACCGGTATCTACAAGGAATAGGTTATTTGAAATGATGTCCCTTACGTTCAAAAGACGACCAATGATCTGGTACCCGGCTTCGTGGGTCGCCACCACGGGCCGGGGGTTTAGTTTCCCTGATGAGCACCGGGAAACGTACACCTTGGTTCGCATCATTTGGCTCCCTCACCGAAGCGACTGTAGTATTTACAACACCCTTCTTTTGAAGAACCGGCGAAACGTCGTCGCAATGACGGACTATGGAGCCTAGGTGAGCGTGGGCGGTGCCGCTCCTGTGACCCACTTCAAACTGCTAGGCGTTGCAGGCTCTCGTCAATTCTAGACAAAACAGACGCGAGTTCGTTAGATGTTGGCAAGGCAGGCACCGTTGCGACGGAGGGCCTGGTTACTCCAGCTAAAGCGGGGTTGTATCGTGACATAATGTCATCAGCTATCGCTGCAGTTTCCTCTAGCGAGCATTTGCGTGTGGCACTTAGTAAAACTGGAATGTTGTGCGGCAAACGCTGCAGCCAAAGTTCCCTCAAGAGCGGGTCCTCGCCTATTGTCGGTCCTCTCAGGCGCTGCATCTCACGCAGCAGTTCGGAGGACTTCCTACTTACAAGCTCAACGTTTTGAAGTTGTTGCATACGTTGGTCCTGCGTTGGGGTCGTGCGGGCAATGACAGCCTCCTTTAAAGTCTCATAGCTTCGGGAAGAGATTATTACGTCCCTTACTTGCATTGTTACCTCTGGCGGGAGGCGGCCTGCTACCCACCTGAAACGGCTGGCGTCGCTGGTTATACGGCAGTTTTCGAATTCGAACTCGACCAACGTGAACCAGAGTTCTGGATCAGCAGGTGTGAATGCCGGTATGTGCAGCGTGATCACCCCAACGGTGGGGTCTGAGCAGGGTTTCCGTTCAGTAGACACAGCGATTGCTTTATCGAACACAGACGGGAAAAGAAACCAATGATCAATGGGGCACTATAACCTTTGCGAGAAAAGAACAAAAATCACGACAAACTAGACACCAAAAATATGTATGGACAAAAAAAATTATTTGGTTAACCGACCAAAGTAGTCAAGAGATAGGTGATCAGTAAAACACAAAAACGTACGCAGACGGGACCTTGAACGGTAGAAAACAAGGAAACTCACGTGACCTGAGGATCACGTCGGGCTCACCAATCAAAAGGTTGATTAGACCTTACTTCGCGGTTTCCTTAGTAAACGCGTGCTTCGGTCATTTGTACTGCGTGGACCACCTGCACGTTACTCTAATGTGCGGCACTGCACAAATATGTTAACCAGAACAGTATTCTCCACGACCCGTGAGAACGAGAAGGCGATTGGGAGAGATAGTGGTTAGCGTGTATTTGGGGGCGTGCGTGAGAGCGTGCGCAAGAGCAAGGGTCAAATGACAACCGCGCTTGGCAGTCAGCGTTCAGTTGAACAATAAACGTGGTAAAAGTATGAACAAAGATGGCTACCGGTACAGTTTAGTTAGAGTAGGTGATGGGAACGGCAAAGCTTACCGGGAAACACTAGCTTAAAGTCCACGTGTTAAACTCCCCAGGATCGAGGGCCAGGGGGGATAAATATGAGAAAACAAATTCGGAAAACGAGAGAATAGTTCAGCTGAGAAAACAGGAAATACGAAATAACGTTTTGTTTTTGTTTGAAAATTTTAAAAGTGTGATATGGCATTACCAAGTTATGGCTGTAAGTTAGAGAGGTAAGGCAAATGAAGGTAGATCACTCTTTGAGTAGTAGAATGAATCGAAGTGAATTGGTCATTGGAAAGTTGTTAGACAGTTTGGTGGGTGGAAGTTTACAGCTGACTTAGGTGGTTGAATAGGATGAATATAACATGACAGAAAGCGACAGCGAAAATGAAGGTGGGTAGCTAAGGCCAGGAAACCAAAGAGAGGGAAAATGCGCTTTAAAATAAACGGGTCTATCTGTATCAGCTGTGAACATACGGTAGTTGATAACCTGGTCAGGAATAACCAGATCAAACATTAAAGGGTGAATCAGCTGGTTCGCTGTATAGAATGTGATTTGTGGAAAACGGTGATTTTCGGTAAGTGGATAGCGGAGCGTTGAAGAATAACAGTGCTGAGGTATGGCGACTGTAAATGCGTACACGAAATAGAGGCCAGTAGGAGAAGCTTCTGATGGAAGCGGATGAGAATAGGTCAGTCGTTTATCTTTGTTAGTGGGTGATTTGTGTGATGACGGCGGAGGTAAAGAAAGGGGCAGAACATGAGAACATGCGGTAGGCAGATGTGTGGAAGACGGTGGTTTACTGGATCAAGATCATACAAACTGGGTAATCTATATTGCCCAGAAGTTAAAAAATGCGGGCGGGTTGTACCCGAATAAGTCACTGAATGGTAAAAACCTACGGAGTTTCATCCTAGATGGTAACGTTGGATGAAGAGCATGGGTCATTGGCGTCTAAAATTCTGGGTGATGTGTGATGAAGCTGCAAAATGGACGTTTTTCAACGTTGGAAGTCAGTGAGCTTGCATATGGTACTGGCAAGTGTTAAGGCGTGATAGATCAAAATTCTATTCGGTGAGGGAAATCACGATGGAGAACAGAAGTTGAAAAACGGGAATGTAACCCTCATGCGTCTTGAAAACGCGCTGATAGCTGCAGATAAAAGCAGCGTAGTGGATAATTAGTGAAGTATATGAAAAAATGCATTCTACCAGGGATAATAGGATGAGCGAAACTGGTGACAGTAATACTAAGTAGAAAAAATGACCACCACAAAACTACTGTAATAGGTAACGTAGTAGATAAAAGACGACAAAAGAGGCGGGTTCTGGCTGCAACTCAATTCTCGCAAGTCTCAAAACCAGAACAAGAATAATTGGTGGTTTTTACGGTGCTAAATTAAAATTCACAAATGGTACAAATATATACGAACCTCAGGTATGCGGCAAAATGGACTCCACAGTGAAACCCAAAGGTTCAGGGCCCCGCGACTCAGGCAAGACAGTCAGAAACGTTCTAGGCCGAATTCAAATGTCTCGCATGAGTAAAAACGTGCGATTTTGTGATGCATGGACGAGCTTTTCAAAAAGACTTCGAATATAGTCGAGTTCAAAAAGCACGAATCGCATTAGGAAGGATTTCCGATATTCGTTCTTCATACCTACTCCGGGAATCGCTATGCTTACAGACTTTACTAGTGAGCCAAAATAATTATCCACAAGGGGTTAGCAAAATGAATATGGCGATAGGTAAATGAGAATACAATCGTAGTTCGCCTCGAAAACAGACAGATGGCAACAGGGGCTTCTTTTGTAGTGATTGTGTGATGCTTTATGCCAGGCATAGGAGCGCTGAAAGGATGTGATAACTTAAAAGCAGAGCGAAACCGGGCACGGACGTCTTTGGATGAAATAATTATGGTTAGCTCCAGAGCATCTTTGATTTTGCTTGTGGAACACAGAATAACCGCAGCTATAATGCATCCCACGGTCCTGTGGAGGCTTTGCGAGGGATTCTTTAGGCGAGGTTACTGGGGCCAACAGCTAAATGACTTGCAAATGCCTTGTCGTAAGGAGGGAGAAGGAAGGAAGGAAGCGGATATAATAACCGTACAAGTAGGTCTAAAAGAATAAGGAAATGAAGATGAAGTTCTGCGCTGCCTCCAGCTGAGCTTTAGGGAGAGATGCAAAAAACGGTGACTTGAGAAGCTGGTAGTTGTCCTTACGTAGAAAGCTAGTTATTTTACAGAAGTAGCAGTTTCGGACAAGTCAATATCTCCTGAAGGCAGGGGGAAAGTTGAACGGTGGTAGTCCTTAAATAGCAGCACCACGAAGGGAAAAATCGTAAGGAGTGTGACTGCAAGCAAAAGGAAGAGCTCAGTGCGAGGGCTTGGATAGAAAAGAAAAGGTATGTTATTCTCTGAAGAGATGTAAGGAGCAAAGATAGTGGTCACTGAGGAAGAGGAGTAAACAATATTTCACAGCTGGCTACCAGCTGGGTTGGTTGGGTCAATCGTAATAGGAGAACCACTCAAGTAACTGAAGTGCACGAATAACAGCGAGAGAAGCAATGCGTGCGGACTAGTCAGTCGGATTTCGACGTGCTGGGTTGATTCACTGGTCAACTCTCCAGCGAGGGCTGAGGGTGAGGTTTGCAGATTGAAACAATAATGCACTGGAGCTGAAAAGCTCGAGGAAGAAGGCCAACGCAGTTTGCAGTAGATTATTAGGTTTTGACGGAAAAATGCTTGTGGCACATAGAACTGGTCGTCGAAAGGAATTAAGCAACCGTTTCTCAAGGGCATCAGACAAGCAGGATTAAAAAATTGAATTTTTAGATCCTGAGGGTTGTAGTGCGAGCTTCATTGGTTGCACTGGAGACCACCTTTGTGTGCAGTATTGTCACTGATAGTTTCATTGGATGGCATGATGGCTTTAAGAACCTTGGGGCAGCCAAATAACATGCTTAGTTACAAACGAGGTGGTGCGGCTTACGGGGGGCTTATTTTACTCCAAGTTCTCCCGCAAACCGTTCCGAAGAATCGAAACCTGAAGGATGGCTTACGAAGAAAATGGAAAGTAAAAGTTACTACTTCGAATACGGCAAGAACTCGGGGGGGGGGGGTTGAGGGATAACAGGCAAGTTGTGTATACACTGCATTGGATCAACATGAATAAGAACGTCAAGTAAAGCCCAGGGCGACTGATCCAAAGAGAACCGACAGCAAAGAGTTCACAATGTTCGTGATAGGTTATAGGAGAAGTAGCCGCAGCCAGTGTTTAAGTGAAGGTGAGCTGAACGTTCTCCGAGATTGAAGTGGAGCTTTCAGAATAATGGGAAGAGATGGTAGAAAAATCAGTGGTCGGGCATGAGGGAGACTATACGCACATTCGAATTCCATGCAGTTTAGAGAGGTGAATGTGGCCGATGGGCCGTTTGGCTTTAGCCGTTTGAAACACGGTCTCCTAGGAGAAATTAAAAGGACAATAATGGCATATTCGTAGGCTTGATACTTGTACGACTGTGTTGTCCTTCAAGTGTTCTGGACCTGAGAGGTCGCCGCCACCTGAAAACAGAAAAGAACTTCTGGCAACCAGAACTTTTCCTTGCTACTGTTGGTAACGACTGCTAGGTGTGTTTAGATCGTGAGGGTTGTTCAGTGTAGAAGATAGACTACCTTGGAGAAGTGAGCCTACAGTGTTATTCGCGAAGAGAAATGGAGTGCCACGCCAGATTATATGGGAGATATAACTTGTATATGTATAAAGCTACAATGGCCTGAGAAAGGTTACTTGAACCCCGCTAACCTTTATGAGCCTGGCAGGAGGTGGGTGGCCGCCGACTAGCACCACCTGGGAACCGGAGGATAGGTAAGGAGGGAAAGGGTCAACCAGACCCAACGGTTTGAATTCGATGGTGAGAAACCGGTCAAAGGCTTTTGGCAGATCCGAGAATAGGACGATTCCAGATATTCCATAGTCAAAAACTAAAGTCGTTGTGCCAAGGAAGTCAGTCTGGCGGGAAGGACACAACCACGGTTCAAAGAAGCCATGCTGGTCAGTGCTTAGTGATCCTTCAGACAGCTGGTTGAGACTTGATGACTCGCTGCTCGATTTTTCATACTAGAGCGTGGCTGGTAGGACGGTAATTATCTGGGTCATGCTGAAAATCGGTTCCGAAGTAAGCTGTGATGATGGAGCTTTCCACGATGGTGGGACTACTTTACTACCCACAAAGAAACATAAATACCTCGGGCAGCGGCAATTCTGTGTCAGGGCCACCGAAACGAAAAATAATAGCAGTGTTTTTCTGGCCCATATTCTGGCCAGGGTCCAGTCCTGGGGACGTGAGTATTTTAGGTGAAATAAAATGAGCTGCGGGGAAAGTAGCTCTGGAAGTAACGGGGATAGAGGGAGGGTGGATATTATCACAAAATTTGGACGAGGAATTGGGAATCAAATGCCCATGCGATTAGTAAAAGTTAGTGGGCGGTGGCGGAGCCCCATACTAGATAACTGGAGGAGCTTCTGCTGGAGCTTTGAGATCTCATATTCAGCAGGCTGGGGAGGGCATGATGTAGCAGGATGAACGATTGAAATTATTGGTCTTGGCAGGGGGTTCAGCGGAAACCCCATGATGGAAGGCACCTAGCGGCATGGTGTTGAAAATCATACCATCAATACGGGCAGAACAGCTCCTCTTGTCTAGACTGATAGGGTCTCGTGAGGCTGTGGATCCTGGCTACGCCAACATGCTATACTGGTGAACTCAGTAAAGTGGAATGGAAGTTGAGTTTAGTGAAAGTATCACTGACGGAAGCTAAAGGAGAGTTGTAGGCAGGAGAGCCACTCGTCCTCGTTGATTCAGCGGGTTAATAAGCTGAAACCTAGGGGGAGCTGAAAGGGAGGGAGGGGGTCGCTAATATCAAGGGTAAAGACTAAGATGTGGGGAAGGTTATTGTAGGCGGCCAGTGTGTTAATGAGAGCCGTGACTTCGTGTTGGGTGTAGGCGGAAAACGAGAGTGCCTCGTGGGGGAATGGTAGGGAAAGTGGAACATCTAGGAGGGACTGCGAGAAAGGTAAAGCGAAGATGGAAAGAGCGGAAATCCGAGGGAAGGAAGGTCTAGGTGTCGCAAGTTTGGGAATGAGCCATGCAAGCCGTGGGGTGATGGGTAAGAGAGGAAGGGTCGGTCGATACTCTACCAGAAAATATCACTCGCTGGACAGTCTCACGTTTTGGAAAGTAGTGAGCCGGAGCGGTCGATGGTGGTAGTGGACGGGCGACTGGTGTGAGGGATTGGCTGATCGTAATTCTAGAAGCTACCTCGCAAGTATCACCAAAAGCTGGGTTTCGTGGCTTGCCTTTTACTATCTCTGACCTTTTGGAGGGTTGGCAGTAGTTGACTTGCCAGTGAGTGAAGCAAGCATGCAAGACACGAAGCACTTTTTTGGGCAAGCCTTCTGGTTTGGGGGGAGATCACTTTGAGCAGTCGGTTTACGAGCTGCCCTTACCAAGTGCATATTGGAGTCAGCCGTTATTTCTTTGTGAGTGGGAGCAGGGGTTTGGTTAATGGAAGACTCAGAAGCCTACAGGAGACACTACGGAAATCGAGCTTCTGTTGGTTTGGTTGTCGAGAGTCAGCTTCCATCTTCAGTAGGCTTGTCGACCCAAAAAAAAGGCTTCACTAGCAACTTCTTTGGCGTTATGGGTTTGGATTGCGGAAGTTCTATGGATACGGGTGGACAAGGGAACTACCAAAATTGGCACCAAAGCAGGGTTTTTTCGGAGGTGGCTGAGGACGGTGGAGATGAGAGTGGTAATTATAGGTCAGCCTAGGCCAGACGTGACCGATATCTCGGAAGGTGTTGGGGCGGGGTGGTGTTTTGCAGGCTTTCTTGGAGAGACCGCAGAGAAATATTGATTGCTCTTTCAATCACGGCGAAAAGTCGTCCTGGGACCTAAGAACTTCCCTGTGCAGAGTGCTTTATCAGCAGCAATTTTAGCATTATCTAACGTGACATTCAGGGCTCTGATTCCACTATTTCATTGGAACTTCTTTACGGTAGGCTGACCATGATTCAAATCAGGAGCGGGTGAACTGAGCGGGGATACTCTTTCTCAGCCCGAGGCACTTGTAGGTACGGTGTGTCACTTCGCGGGCACTCGGGAAGCGTACGTCATTGAAAATAGCAGAATACCACCCGGGACGTCAAAGACTATCGTATTAGCAGAGAGGATGACTCTTTTCAGTAATTTAATGGTTAAAGAGTCGTTAAAGCTGCCGTTCAGATTAGATCGAGAGTAGCCGGATTTGAATTGGGATAGAGGTTTGAATTAGGTCAGTCAGACTAGAGCCTTGTCAGAGGATAACAAATGAATGACTAGAGTTGACATGTCACCTTCAGTGGTTTCAGCTCTTTGATCTTTATCACGGAAAATATCAACCACACTTGAAAAGCATCCATGTAGCGAAGTTCCTCAAAAAAGGATCGGTTTTCCGCCGGTTTTTGGTCGATTTCTGCTAATACAGCGATCGGTTACCGACAGGTTTCGAAGTAGCCTAAAACAGATTCTATAGGCGACCTGAAATACTCCGATAATTTCCTCCATTTTCCCAAAATTACCTTTCTCTTAAGTCTTTCTTTGAACCGTTATGAGGTGGAGCTTGAATGAAACCACCCATGAAATGGAATATAGCGAAATACAGTTATGTAGAAAAGGCTAAGTATAAAAGTGTGCTGGCATGCGCACAGTGTAAAGGACGGCCATGATATACCAATTTACTTTCAAATATTGAAGAAGACCGCAATTGGAAAAGCGAAGGAATTTTCAGTGCGCGTTCAGAAACGAAAAAATTATTTGCAGTGACCAGGTCAGTTGAGCAAAAAATAAGTTTAACAAAATTTAAACAACGTTTAATGTTAAACTTACGCTACCAAAAGCTGAATGTTTATGGACTGATGTGTCTGAAATATCATATTGTCTGGACTTGAAACACGACGAAAGCATCATCCCGAACACCGATAAAATAGGCGCAGACGAGATTCTTATGTCTCGCTCGAAGGCTGCCCCAAATTTCGTAACGGTGACTGCGGCAATTACCTGTAAATTGAAGCTGGCCTTTCTATCTTCCAGCCGCTCTTCACTCTCTGGCACTGGAAAAGCAGCCAGTGAACGTGTTTCTCAACATCTATCCCAACATATCCCTGGAGAATTGGTTTGCCCCGACGGCTCCCGTGTAGATGTATATATTCACAAGTGCCATTTCACCTCTGATGAATCTGGTAATATGCAGGTGTGCCACGGACGTTTTGGCTGCACACCCATTCAAGTAGCACCTTGTAGTAAAATCATCAGATGAAGTGCGGTCGACATTCATTTTTCAGCCGGCAGGCCAGCTTTTTCCCCGCTGCTTCCAGTCGTCGCATGAGGACGTGCCAATGGCCTCCGGCGAAGCTTGTAAAATGCGACGGTGATCGGCTACGATCTGCAGATCAACCATGTCAGGTGACACGAAGCCAAACGGCGGTTGCGACTGGCCCTCAGCGATGATTGTGATATGACCTGCATCAATCTGGGTAAAAGGTGATTCACGAATGTGTAACTCAACTTATGATAAAGCGGCAAGCCAAGTCAAATAAGTCAGAGCACAGAAATGGTGGCCGACTTCAGTGGTAGCCCAGTTTCTTTCGCCTGTGAGCCCCTGCCCCTCACTGTGCTTCGACTTCTTGGAATCCCTTCTTGTCTATCGGTGGACGGCAATTCAAGTTAGGCAATATTCAGCTGGTCATCTTACGAGAGAGCAGTACCATCAGCAGCTCGACAGGATAAAGTCTTAGCCGCCAGCGCGTTCATCTGTCGTGTAAAAATCCAGTCACCTAGATGTCAGCTCTCGTGTAAAGAAGGTAGAGTAAAGGTTTTGAGAAACATCAACGAAAAGTGAGTGAAGGATGAATAAAAAAAGTAAAGAAAGAAGGTGAAGAGAATAAGTCTGGATGAAAGTTATTCTGAGTCCTGCACATTGTCTCACGAGCACTTCGGAAATACTTATGTCCACGTGAAGTCCAGTTTTAAGAACAGCGACAGTGTCTGTTGCCATTAAGTGGGTGGGTTTTATTCGTATCGTCTACCACTCTTAACGAGAAGAACAGAGCTCTGATATTTATGTTGGCCCCTTGCATAACCAGCCTCATTTCATGTCTTCGAAAAGTAGAGTTCCTCATCGCGAGTAAAAAATGGCTCGGTCTTCGTCGGTAAAAATTCAGTCCCCTCTTTGTTTCTACCAGGTCTCTACTTGCATGCATGAGCTTAAGTGAGAACAGATAGGGCAATGCAATTCTCCCCGCTCACCTTAGCTCTTTTAGACCGGAGACCGTGCTTATGAACCTCGTTTGGACTCTCCGGCGTGTGAGCGTCCTTAACTAACCGAGGAGCCCAGACATGGATTACACAGTCTGGCTGAGATGTCACCAGCGCTATGCAAAGAAGTGGCCTGATCCTAGGGTCCCTGAAGTCATTCTGCTTTATTCTGCTACACGACTCTGTTCACTCTGTTGGCCGCTGGTCTGCTCTCTACAAATATTCCCAATTTCCGGATTTCTGTCTTCTGAGTGGTTGGTTCCGGGTAGTTCGGGTTGTTCGGGTTAAGATAGCGGATTCTCCCGGAGCCACCTGCCAGCAGTCGCGTACACTTACGCAGGTTTGAGGGTGGGTCTCAGGCTGCTGCTTTTTATGGATAGATTCTAGATCCTCCCAAACCTGGGTGAATTTCGGAGATCCCAGAACCTTCACGTCGCCCGCAGGGGGAAAGCACGCTGACCGAAGAGTTACCGGCAGTTCATTCACATACACCAGGGAAATTACTGTTCCCAGTACCGATTGCTGTCGCCACTATAGAATAAGCATCCCCAAAATTTGTATTTTCACCACGGTCTAGAGATTTTTGTTTGAGGTATAAAATTTTCTACGGCAAAGTCGGCATTAGGCGAACCGATTCAAAAACCGAGGCCATTGATGGGCCTGTGATACAAGGCTCAGGATTACTTGGTTGTGCCCGTCTTCATGGTGGTTCAGGACAAAATCAAAAGGTTCGACTTTTTGCTGTTTTTTGGCTTCAGTTTGACTAGGCGTTGAAGTATAGCCGTGTTGAGGACAGTACAAGAGGGTCTGCGCTCATATTTTTGGTCGGGAAGACCGCAGTGGCACATAGCCACCGCCAGCTCCGGCCTCAGGCCAGTAACCGATGGAAAAAATTTCGCGACCTCAGAAAAAAGTATTACGTAGTTCTGGTAAAATTTTATAGTTCAATAACACAGAGTAGTCGAAATCGTCGGTAGAATTTCGACGTTTCGGTCACCATGGGTAACCTTTTTCAAGCCTGGTTTTGAGTATTTCATCTCAGTTTATTGTTTAGATTAACAACATGGATATTAGGGTTAGTTGGCTGCATTACAAATGCAGCAGCTAATGGTATGACCAATGGAGGGACACCTAGCGGCAACCACTGTGACTCCGCTTTATTCTGTTAGGCACTTGCTCCGATCCTTCGGTTTTCATTGCTAACTGTCTCTGTTGGCGGTGAGGTGTTAGTACCATGCAGTCATTTTCACTGCGGCTGGTTCCCATTCTGTTGACGTATCGGTGCTTCTGCTGGGGTGACTCAAGTTAAATGAGGCTATCATTTGCCACCCAGTAAGTAATAACTTGAGTGAAGAAAACCGCATTAATATGCTATTATTTAGGTAATAACATAACGAGGGTGAGTCTGAGGGCAAAGTAGATTTCAAGTAGCTCTCAAATTCACCGGGCGTACGTATGAGTCCGCCTTTGGATTCATTTCAACTTCCTCCATTGGTCTTTGGCATGCATACTCTTATCACACATTTGTCTCCCTTTATTCTTGCTTCTGAGTCTGCCTATCCTACTTTTATCGTGCACATTTCTACATTTTCACGAATTTCATCTGTCCAGTTCATCGCTTGCAAAATCTGATCATGCGTCTGACATGCTTCGGGAGTCTCCGAAATAAACCATCATTATTAATTCCAAGCTTACTGTTTTTGTAAATTTTGTGAGGTTTCGATATATCCGTTTTGAATGGCTCCAAATATCGCGAAGCACCTTGGGCGCGATTATGAACCGTGTCGGCAAATAACCATTCAACTGTCCTCACGGTTAGTAACTGGATACAGTGTAGGACCTTGTCACGTATTGTTCACGGAAAACTGCCGGTATGAAGAGAAAAGCAAGTACCATATGAGAAAAGGAGCCTAGTCCATTGAAGAGTGGCATTTGCGGCAAAGCCACACTGTGTGAGAGTCAGCTGGGTTGCCCCAAGTGGCGTGTGCCGGGTGAGGCTAGACAGTGGTCATTTTACATCCTGTTCGGGCTCAATACTAACGGGAGTTACTAGCGGGTGCAGCTCTGTAATTTCTGAGGATACTTTTCATGAGAAACAGTGAGCTGCCGCTGCAACAGATTGAAAAAGCACCTAGGGGGATGACACATTACAATCAGCTATCATGAGTTAACTATTTAACTGAGTCACGGCATAGCTAGTGAAATGGCGCTAGTTTACGTTACCTAATTCACATCGGAAAAGCGGCCGCGAGTGTCAGATGAAAGCAAACTTCATCCTAATTTTCGTATTAGCTGCGTCTTTGGCCAGTCTACCAGGTGCCTCGCAATCTGATGGTGATGGCTGTTTGCTGTTGAAGTCAATATTAAAGGCTTTCATTCGATTTCGATCAGCTCTGATTCAGAGTTTTCCCATTTCACTTCCTTTTCCAGTTACTCTTAGTGCCGGTCAACCACTTCGAGCACTGTGCTAATGAACCCCCCACCTTGAAGGGTGCATCTGGATAATAATGGTATGTGGCCATCTGTCGATCACTGTTTCCGTTAGCTCTGTTGTCCAAGTTCTCACTACCTGCCCACCCGATCCTGGGTCATATACCTTTGTCGTGGTTGTCCTGCCCCCATACAGTCAGCAATGATTACTCGGGCCAATCCTAATGGTGCAGGGCGCGGTCAGATCCACCGCTTTGCTCGGCAAACACCAGGCGTGCAGGCCGTGTGCAACGATGTGCGAGAGCAATTAGGCTGGTGAATCACACTTCTGTGTTCACTTTATGAAGTGTTTTTTCAGTTTATGTGTCCAGCGCACCGTCAGCCCCACTCACTAGCACCGGATGCGGATAGCACGCTCTAGCTCTCTTCTCCCTATGGCACCATTCCTATCGGTGGCAGATGGCAGGCTTCTACCATTCTTGTCCTTCCAAGGTTGGCTCATCCATCGTTCTTGTCAGAACCCTTACCAATTTCCTTCTGTGTTGTTCAGCCTTTGTATGCATATCTACCTGTTCTGTCCTTGCTTCCACCGTTTCTCACCGTGACGGTTCTCATAGCATGAAGTAACTCTGGCCCTATCCATTTTACTCTGCCCAGGCCAGCAACGTTTCTTCGTCCACCCATGTAGTTCAGGCCGGCTCCAAATATCTACTCACTTAATACCTTATATTCATGAAGCTCATAGGTCGTATGCCGCCTTAGCTACCATTTTGTCATACCCTTTTTACCCTTCCATCTTTTGCCTCCCGCCATTATGCAGCAGACCCACTAGTACCCACAACCAATCACCAGGCTAGAACTCGCCGCTCCAAACTTTGCATGTTTTACGGCCACATTTATTACCTGACCACCACCACCCCCATGTCTTCTTTGCTTGACTGCGCAGTTCTCCGGTGATGCTTTTTCTTAGGCAGTACCCCGACTAGCTACTTCTGTCGCAATCCATTGTGCGATTGCATGGAGGCAGGCAGCTTTCCAGTTCTACTCCCCCAACGGCACGGTGCACATATTTATCACATCTTTTGCTCCTTCACAGGTTATTACTAATGCCTGGGAAAAGTTCAGTTTAGCACTTGTTCACTTTTTGTCTGGTTTCCGATCTCCTTCTTCAACATTGCGTTCATAAACCAAAGCATGTTCCATCTTTTCCACATCTAGTGCACCTTACTCCCAGAACATACCGAGAAAACAGCTTTTTTCAGTGGCTGGTTAAGTCCGCTTGACCAACAACATTTTATTGCCGTTAGAAAAGTCTAGTCCAGAGTACCAGGGCACAGAAACATATATTTTGAGCAAAAGGAACCAAACATGATTTCAGAGACGAGCACAAGAAAGGTAAAAGTAACACAAATATATGACCCATGAGGATTAGGTTTTGCTGCTGGAAGTGAATGATTTTTTACCAGTCCGAAGGAGTTTACCACTCCAGTAAGTCGCTGACAGCGTAAAGTGGTAGTTCGAGAAGCAGCATTCCCCGCTGTCAACGGGGTTGGTGTAGGATAAGGGAATAATGGGAGCAAGTTACGTCCTCGCCTTAAAACCTACAAGCTACAATCCTGCTGTTGGTTGAAACTCCTGTCTCTCTTCTTCAACAGCTTGAACAGCGGGAACAGCCGTATGTATTATGTTTTACGATATAATTACTAGAAAACAATCAACTTTTATTAGCATACAAAATGACTGGTTTTTAACACATATGTTATTGAGCTTCTGTTTAAGCCTTTGAGGCATATGTCAGGGATCATTTTAGCCCAAAGTTTGCCCAACTGCTTTGGGTACTGTGCTGCTGGGGCGGATGCCGGTGGTCCTTCGCAGACACTGCTGGTATTCTTCCTCACCCTCTTACTATAGGTTATTCCGATGCCTCGCTGGCTCCAGGGTACATGTAAATATCTAGAATAGAAGCATCAGTGAGTAAAACAACGGTAAAGTTGTTCTCAGACTGATCTTGTGTGTTTACCTGTGCCTGATTGATGTCTTCCATGAATGAAACAATCGTGAAAGCCAACCATGGTCACCAATGGACAACATTTTTGTGCCGGAATTATGCCTCTGGGTGGACGCCAACTAGTTACCTCGAAAAAGCTTACGCCAGCGGAAGAATAACTATGAACCGGGTCTAAAACAACGATATCTGACAGAAAACATTCCTTCTGTTCCTGTCTGGTTTCGTTCCTTTCTGGTGCGCGCAGTCTCGGTACGAGCGGTTCCATTAAGCACGGCTGGCCGGGTAGATACATTTTCACATTTCTTGTGGTGGCATGGAGCCACTGACAAATGAACATTACAACCTGCATAGAAATTCATCCAAAATTGAATGTTGGGCAGTACATCTTGACTTCTGATGCAGTGTTCGTGAAGGAGCCAAGTGAGTTCAATCGAACCTAGTTCTGAATGCAAGAGGACGTGCTTTATATGTGCAGCTGAACAACCTGGATTTCCCAGGTAAGCCAACAAAACTACCGTTCGAAGAGCTGGAAGGGCTCTTGACAACCATGTTTTGCCTACTAACATTTTTGTGAATAGTGAGTTGAGGAATTCAACCTCATCAATATGTTTCCATGTTCCTTGTCCGCTCTATACTTCATCCTTTTTCCTTATCGTTTTCTGTGGTGTCCGTGACATTATGATTTGTCTTTTACAGTAAGCTTCTCTCTCGTGTGAAGTTGTTGACTGCAGCAGTTTTTCGGTGACACTGCTTTTCCTTAGAACGACCTTCACACTTGCATCTAACATTCTGTTGATTTGAACGATGAATTCGCGACAAGACACGCTCTGTTCTTGCACCCTTGGATGAAATTTTGCACGTTTCATTGATTGTATATCGTCAGGCAAAACGTGGTTCTTGAGAGCCCCTCCAGCTCTTCGGACGGTAGTTTTGTTGGCTTACCTGGGAAATCCAGGTTGTTCAGCTGCACATATAAAGCACGTCCTCTTGCATTCAGAACTAGGTTCGATTGAACTCACTTGGCTCCTTCACGAACACTGCATCAGAAGTCAAGATGTACTGCCCAACATTCAATTTTGGATGAATTTCTATGCAGGTTGTAATGTTCATTTGTCAATGGCTCCATGCCACCACAAGAAATGTGAAAATTTATCTACCCGGCCAGCCGTGCTTAATGGAACCGCTCGTACCGAGACTGCGCGCACCAGAAAGGAACGAAACCAGACAGGAACAGAAGGAATGTGTTCTGTCAGGTTTTTTTGGTACAAACTCGTCTGTATACAAACGCAGGCATGCAACTAATGGCAGATAACGTACTGACCAATCACAAGGCGGTTGCGCTGCATATGCAATACCTTACTGTCAAGACCGGGCTTTACCTAAGTGGTTGGATACTGGGCCACATGAGGAAGCATTGGAAACACCACATCCACTGAGCCGAATGAGACAGGTAGTACGGACGGTGGGTGTAGCACATTTGGTCATGCATCTCGTGCATCACGAAACAAATGCGAATCGGTCGTTTTAAGTAGAACTAGACTGATCGGATTAGAATTAACCGAAATCCCGTTCACGGCAAGATTAGTGATAGGGTCAACAAAAAGTTTGCGGTAAGTATCAAATGAGGGGTCGGGTAGATGCAAGAAGCCGAAACAAGTGTGGCGTTTGCGAACATATTCAGTCAAGAAATCCTAACAGAAAGTGCAACGAAAACTAAAATGTTACCCACCTCGAGACTTCCCCATAAATATGCATATTTATTATTATATTATTATTATTATTATTATTATTTATTTATACCTATATACATGTATATAGGTATAGTTTGCTGGATACCTATCGAAATTCCTAAATGGAGATAGTATCAAACCAAATCCAACGCTTGTGTCTACTTAGTAGATTGTCCTTGAGTTATGACCGATTATATTAGCATATTCCACCACCCTAGTAGCACGCCCAAAGCGTTCCCGACTGGGCGCGCGTTGGGCCGACTTTTAACTACATCGTTAAAAATGTTGGGCAGCGCTACCTGCGCCCAATTGGGAGCTTGATGGGTCATGCACAACGTTCGAAAAATCTGCCGGAAATGGGTACCTCTTTTTTTTTATACATCTTAACTGCTCGTTCCTTAATCTATTTGCCTATTACCCACCTATTCCATCGAAACCACTAATTCATAACTGATTAGGAAAATAATGTTTGTGAAAATCATCAAGTCTATCATAAAAATGGTATACTGAATGCCTGGGAAAACTTGCAATTTGAGGACTGCTTCATTCAGAATGTTCGGCAGATATTCATCGTTCTTGTGTTACTAGGTCACTGGATCTGAAATAAAAAAGTGTAAAAAGGTAAAACAGTAGCACTTAAGAAAACGTTGGACAACAAAACATTTTCCGGTCCAGGTTTCAAAAATAGTTTCACTGAAAACTGTTTTCAACACAAAGGATTTCCACTTGATAATTTACGTATAAAAAACATCAATGAAATAGGAGAATATCAAATAAACTATGAACTAAATCAGGGGAAAATGTAGAGTTGTGATTTACGATATACTAATAATAAGCTTCAGAATACCTGAATGGGTATTGAATACATCAAATGAATAAAACACTTCCGAAAGAAAGAGCAACTTGCGATTTATTCCAAAGGAAATGATAATTTACGTACCTGCGTTCTCGTCTTGCATCGCCTGGATTTCTGGCTTTGATAAATCAACGCTCTATGTCTTCTAACGACAAATACCGGTTTTCCTGCGAACCTTGGGATGGAGGTAACAGCGTCTGAAGTTCACATAAACAACGAGTTTTATTGACCTACACTTGACGGCAACAATTATCTCGTTTCCGAACGGCTCTTCGTTGCGCAGTCCCAAACCAGCGGCCCACAGTCTTCTCCCAAGCTGTATTTTTCGACTAACTGATAGAAATTGAAATAATACGAATATACTAACCTGAATAGATGACCATCTTTGATGCGCTGGTAGTCAGTAGACTGATGCTTGAGAGATCCATAGACCCCAAATTTGCTGTTGGCTAAACTTTTGTGGCTCCACCTCAGAAGCATGGACTCCAGGAGTAACTTCCTACTATGAATTAGGACTTAGGAAATACTTGACAACATTCGGTTTCTCTTAGCATTCCTATTGACTTTGGTTTAGGCCGCGAAGATCGGTGCTCCCATAATGTCACCTCCCCACCTTCCTGCGCTCCCAATAACTCTCGCATTTCGTCTCTTTAGGAAAAACAATGCATTCTGATTCCCAAAATCTGAAGATGGATGACCAGCATTACATAGCGATCAGTACTCAATGTCGCATGAATTTCACAAAAGCAACACTGTAAAACGACTACCTCACTGTCCAAGCATTATATATATATATATATATATATATATATATATATATATATATATATATATATATATATGCATATATGCATATATGCATGTATGCATGCTTATGCACATACATGGATGAAATTATACGTACGGAGAGATAACAACACACCGGAGTTGAAATAAACTTTAAATATGCTCATTGGTTACCACTGTGAATGATGAATCATTTTTCCCCCTAGAAAAACCGAACGGCACGTCCTATCGGCGGAGAATAAAGGAAAGCCAGCACGGCACCGCCTGGTCACAGGGCATTCGATTAAACGAAATGTGCTGCTTTTGTAACGCAGACGTGTTGTAGTAACCATCCCGAATGCTTGGACTGTTAATATAGCAGAAAACGTAGTCTCAGTAACTTTACGCACGTTATGATCTGTACACGGCTACTGACAGGAGAACAAATTCTAAACGTATAACCGTGTTCATCGTAAATTCGTGGTTCTAGATAATCCAATACATAGATATACATAAATGCAATCGACTTACTGCCAGCTGAGCAACCAAGATCAACAGTACAGGTTATCCGGTAAGTCTGGACGCTGCGTTTATAAACGGTCCACTCAGCAAGGAGTCAAGCGAAACTGTAGCGCAGCACGGTTAATTTACAAATAGTGATTCAAGAAGCGTCCGGGCTAACATAAATAATAGCTACTGTTAAGGGGTAAGAAAATAATCTCTAATTAGAATATACAACTTTGTAAACTCTCATGCCTCACCGATGCGACAGTACAAACAGTAGCAACTGAAAATGACAGAAGTGATGCGTGTCGACGTGTACAGATGGACCTGGCAATAAACTTGTTCGTACCACAAATGTGTTCCGTGGTCTGACGGTTTACGGCGTAGGCGGTGGGGCTAGGTTGGAAGATCGAGTCTCCGGTGGGCAGTTGATATGCATGAGTATAAAGCTCGGCAGGTTTTTCTTACAATGGTAATGTACAGTCATAGAACAACAAAAAAGAATGTTCATGCACTGTACATCATAAAAACGTAAATCTGAACTGCGTCAGTACATTAGAAACGGAGAATTAGATCATGATTGCTCGAGGTTCATGATGCATGTACACGCTAATCATGAGTAGGATGGGCTAGAGTGTCATCAGAATACACATTGCAAAGAAGTAATTTACGTGTTACTCTTATCATGGTGTTCCTTATAAATTTCATGAACTTCTGTGCAAGCTTTCAAGGCAAATGTCAGGGGGCATTTTAGCCCAACGTTCGCTCAATCGCCTTGGGTATTTTACTGCTTGGGTACCCAGGCCAATAGCGTCGGTTATGGCGACGCACGGACATCCACGTTTTCCTGATTGGCTGGAATCCTTGAACAGAGTGGAGTGTGATAACGCGCATTAGACTGATACGTTTGTTGATACTAACAGAGATCGTTAGCTGACAACGGCTGAACCGGATAATACTGAGGGTGTGGTCTGGTGAAATTGTCTGCTATTTGATGCCCGAGTTGATCTTTTCACTGGTGGTACACTTAACGAGATCGTGCACAGTTGCGGCAGGTGTGGTACTGATCGACTCAGTTTCAGAGGAAGTCGCTCGAATAACTTCCAGCAACAGTAGTTTCACCAAAGACTTCTGGATTGGCCATGGCCTAGGGCCGACTGGTGAGGCGATCATTACATGAGAGAATGCAGGTCATGTGTCGTGATGACGGTAAGGGCCCCACTAGGTTGACAAGCACGTAAGTGGTTCGAGTATTTGAGGTATCGAATGATCCGACCAGCCTGCATTGTGCCTTTGAATTTTTGCACCCTGACAACCAGTGCAATTACGTCTCCACTGTCGAAAGACTTACACAACTAATTTTACGCTAAGGACTGAAATACTGCGAATTAGTTGTGCTAAGATTTCGGACATCCAGTATTCCAAATGACGAAATCCAGTAATTGACACATCTACGCTCCGAACAAAGACCGCAATCAAGAAAACTCTGAAGTCAGGCCGTACTCTGAAAACTGTTCGCACTGGCTATGGGATACATGTATTTACAAGGCACACATGAGATTAGTAGCCAATGCGAAACTAGCACAGTGAAATGGATCATATTTATGTGTGGTGTGTGCTTGTGTGTTTGTATGACGGTCTGTCGGTGAACACAAAGAGCAGTGAGTCGGCCAAAGCAAACCATGCTGGGGCTTGTGAAATGTGAGCAGTGGTGTACCCCGCCGGGATTGGTCAAATATGAGAAAGGCTGCATCAGGGATCCTGGCTCAGTATGTACGAAATCATGGGAACCGTCAAGCGAATTCAGGCCTGCATTCGCCCGGCCGCATTGGCAGTTGTTCCCGTCAAAACTGAGTAGTCAGGAAACTGGTAAAAACCATCTCCCACTGATAACAAACCAGAAGTGTGAGAATGCAACAGGTGATGCGTTTGCCGATTTTACCATGTTTTACAATCAAATCCGTCAGTATTTTGCGAGAATCTTAAGGACTATCTTAATTTGTGATTTCAAAATTGTTGTCCGTTTGAAGCTGCATACATACAGACCGACGGATTTTCCTCTCCTTTATCTTAATAACTACGAGAAAGGAAAGAACGGGTCTAAAACCAGGTAAAAGTCTGAAGAAAGTGCAAAACTATGTTAGAAATCGAAGGCCTAAATAGGCAATATGCAGATACCATGCTGGGAATCTCCAGTCGTTGGAAGAAGTGGCTTGATATAAAAAGCCTTGTGGCAGTAATTCAAGGACCGGGAATCGTTCCATTGATGTCGAGGAACTCAACAAGGGTATTGGTTCTCTGTTTCAGGATAAACGTTTGTCTCTCCATAGCAGAACTACTGGCCATCCTCAAATTGAGCTCGCGGCTGTCGGGAAACAGCTGAGTAGACCGAAGACCAATAAAGCCTTAGGCCCCGATGGTTTATCCTCTATTGTCCTGAAATTATGCGCGGATGCCCATTTGGGTCCCTGGGCGGATATTGTCAGTTGTTATCTGAAAGATGGTAAGATTCGCAACACACGGAGACTTGCAAAGATAACATTTGTCATTAAAAGGAGCCTGCACACACTGCTCCATTTCATATACATCTGTAATGTTCAAGGCGATGGAGAACATTTTGCTGCCACATATTGTCGCTGAGACTGCTACGACGATATTTACCAGTTTGCATATGGTTATCACCATCCGCTCTTGATGCCATAGCCTACTCAGTAAACTCTGCAGCAGTCGCTTTGGATAAGAGAAGTAAAATGGTAAGGACGCCACTGCTGGAGTATAAAATGCTTTCGACACTCTAGATGGGTCATTGTTGCTCAATCTATTCACCAAATGAATTGATCAGAGCTAATGCAGATTGATTCACTGACCGAACTCAATTTATGTTCTTTAACGGAATGACATCCTCTTCACTTCCTGTCTACGATAGTGTCTTATAAGGCGCTAGCTTTCCAATCTGCTTCTTTTCATTTCACGTCAAACGATTGTCTATTCCATCTTCATTTATTTCATGTAAATATGCAAATCACGTCGTTTTTGGAAGTGAGTATTCTAGACCAGAGGTCACTCCTATATTCCCAAGCAGGCGAGACGAAATCATTAATTGACCCCCTTCCCGTTCTTTGAATTTCAGTGCATCTAAATGTCACGACGTATCATTTTACTTAACAAGCAGGGGATCAAATCAAAATGGTATTGACAGACTTCTAGTACTCCGGATTACCATGTACTAATTAGATCACGAGAATTGCCCGGGGAAAGAACAACAAGCCAAAAGTTCCCACGGTTGTAAAAAGACCGGTAACTTCAGTCTGATGGGTGAAGGACGGTTTGCACTGAAATCATGTCAATCACGTTAACGTATTAGAGCTACACTGTCAAGATGCTAGTTACGGGAGCCAAGGTTCAATCGTCCGCGCGCAGAGCAGACAAAAGTATGTTTTTCAATGGGCGGGAATTAATTGTCCTTACAGCAAGCAGACAAACAACGAACAGCTCTGAGGAGTCGTACAAAATACAAACAGCGTAGAGCTAAGTAATATATAGTTATACATATCTAGAATAATTTTTGTCCGTGAATTTACGCATTCAAACTTAGTCATTTTCAGGTAGCTACAGGCTTGGTTGCAGTAAGTTGAAGATCTGATGTCGGAACCGAAGAACTCCTGACAAGTGGCTCCCATTCCAGTAGCAGACTTGATTGGAGGCTCATATTTGTGATGTGTCACTTCAGGCTTTTATGTATATAGTACTGAGTAATGAGAGTGTGTGTTCAGATATAGGTAGAAGTAAGGTAAGTAAGTGTGCAGCAAACGGAGAACGGACATACGGAAAAAAGATGAATTGGAAAAGCAAGCTGATGGGAAAATACACACTTTTCTTAAATTTCCACCCTTTTGCGATCTGCTCTGATCTACAAAGCAAGAAACAACTGTAGTCCAAATATGATTGCCCAAGAAACGGAAAACATGTGAAGTGCTAATAAAAAAAACAGCCATGCAGAGTTTTCATTAGTCAACGTATCGGGGGGAAGAGACACGAAATGAAAGCGCAAGTGCCTATAGAGAATGAAGTTTTCCTAAATTTCCCGTTCGAGGGTGACAAACCTTAGAGATACTGAAGCTACATTTGCCCTGAGCCCTCGAGAATTCCTTTCCTTTCAGACTATCAGTAGGGCAATCGTACAACATTTGGTTGATAATGGACTTCAGATCGACACAGAGAAAGCTTTTAAACCGGTCCTGACAGCTCTAAACGTTCAACCCAAAGGATTCGACAGGAGGTTGTCGATGACGTCAGAACAGACAGCAATTTGATTACTGAAGTCGGGATTGTGCATGCAAAGTCACCTCGTTCAACAGTTGTTGTTGCCGTGGTGGTTACAAATGATTCTCCCATGGTTCCCTCGTACAGATTTTCCTCAGTCCCCACTTTTTCACACGTAGACTTTCACTCCTTGTGGTTACATATTTACACTTGCTGCCGTTCACACCACGGACAAGGTTCATTAAGCTGAAGCATGTTTTCAAATTATCGGATTTATGGCATACTTACTCACTCACTGCTATCTATAGCTGCACATATACTTTCCTTTACCCAGTGGCATATATGTAAATGCCTGAAGTCGTACATCGAAAAGAAATTTATTCGTGTTACAAGCTCTTCTATGAGTAGATGGGCACATTTTATGATACCCAGTTTTCAATAAGGCACGTCCAATCTCCAGGCACGCAAAAGCATTCTAAAATGGGTTTGATGTTTTGATGTCGGCGAAGAGCCACTGCGGTAGTGTGGCCAGTGTGAGGATTATTTTGACTGTTGAAGGAACGCCAAGACCAGCGGTCAGAAGTTTAAGGTGGGATCATAGATATGTTTGTAGTGGTGAATACCAAAGCTGATACAGTGTTCACTTCGCTCTACAGACTACAGCAGCTAATGTAACATAAATGACTGAATATGATAAGCGAGGCATACCCACTGCTAGGGGTTCTTATCGTTCATTCACGGGCTAAATAAGCGGAGGTCTGAAAATTAACAAATCTGGGTAAGTTTATTTAAAATCTACAAAAATTGCCTGCTGAGATAGCTGGGAGGCGCCACTTAATTTAGTGAGAAAGACGCACATTCCAATTAGCCAGATGTGATGCACGAGATCGGAATCGAACCGAGGCTGGTAGGCGGTCATCAAGTTGACGCGACGGATGGACAGTTTTTACTCGGCTTTTTGATCTGCAAAATAATATTGCTATCAAGAGTAAACCGAAGTAAAAGCTGCGATGATTAATTCTGATGTCTGTTTCGCTGACGGTTACTTATCTGGCTTTGCCATCAAAATCCGTCGTATAGTCAGAGTCCATGTACCGACCTGATGAAATCAGAAGTAGCAAGATTTAGCATGAATTTTATTCAGTTCGTTAAATGAAAAAGCATTATTTTTTTGCAAGTAAATCACTGGCACAAGTTGGCGATTTTACAAGAACTTTTTTTTTCATCATCCCAGGAATGAAATTCCGAAACACTGTAATCTTCATCGTTATCAGACTTAAAGCTGTTGAACGGTGAATCCAACGGGCAGATGTGAGATTAAATCACTGGACTTTGAGGCTCATTGTTAACCTATGGCCAACGAAGTAATAGAATCTAATTATTTGTCAGAGTTGGCCACTCATTTTGATGAGAATAAAGGCCCCGTATTTTGCTATTTTGCCCTAATTAGAGCGAAATTAGGAACTCCTGACAAATCCAGCGGAAAAAACAATTTGACAGTGCACTTAAGAACTCTTTTTTCTACTCAGCAGCGAATAGTTTGCTTCACCAAAGAGCATATCCAACTAACTACTTACGGATCGGTAATGTCACTCATTGGTTCACTTATCAATCGATAAATATATATTCTGCCATGGAATTATGGCTATATTTTTTTCACAGTAGTGATCAGTCGAGTGAATAGGTTTGTCATCTTCACTTTTGGAGCGGATTTCCCGATCAGTGTGATTTCTTTCAACCCGATTCGCCCTTTGTGGCAATCTGATTCGGATATCTGGCTTTCGGGTTTTACACGAAAAAAGGGTCATCCATCTACGTGTGCGAAACGGCATCAGAAATGCTCACTGAAGAGAACGATGTTAGCACACCCTTCTTCCGAATCCTTGAATCAGAAAGAAGGAGTTGCATATCATGGTACGCCGCAACGGTGATCTTCCGTGTATCAGCTTCATTCAGTTTGACATAACGTGCATATCTCTGACAACTCTACGATCTTTGATTCGTACCAGTCACATTCTTAACTGCCTACTAAACTTGGCACCGAATTCATCGTGCAGTCTGCAACGGTAGGACTACAGAATCACAACCATTTCTGTGCATAAGTTGGACTCCAGTAATCCTAAGAAAATATTGATTAATAATAGGTAACTTGAAGACAGTCACATAAGGCAAGTGCTTTCACCTACGTGTGACGCGAAGCATTCAGTCCCGAAGTAGTGTGTAGCAATCAATGAAACAGTGAGTCAGTCAGACTGTTAATTACAAGATAGTAAAAACGCAGAAGCAAGAAGCTATGATCCTCCGGTGACTATTCACCAATCGACGACTGAAAATGACCACTATCTGCTCAACGTTGTCGTATTTTTTCGGTAGATGGATTTGGTAAGATGGCTTTGTGGATTGTGTCCAACTTTAACACAAGGTGTACCGAAAGAACTGTGCGAGTTTGATTAATCTACGCTCTGATCAGATTAATGAGAAAAATGAGTAAAATGTCTAAACGGGAATCGATAGTAATGCAGCTCTGTTGAGCCCTCGTTTGTAGTGGGAACATAAAGCTGAAATTTATCGATTTGTCATTTCAACTACAGGGGAGTCCCGGCTGCGGCTTTGTGGAATTCATGACCGATCGTGCTTGCTAATTTGATTATTGTCGTAATCACACATCATGATACTACGCAAAATCGTGCGGACCTAGTGCAGTACTACGAGACGCAGTGGGCTATATTCATGTCTAGATTCCGTGTTGCTCTGTGTGGAATATTACTTCAGTATTTTATGCAAGCTTGAACCAGCGACTCACTCGGTAACTACCTAAAGCGACAGCGTCCATCTAAACCTGGTCCAGAATGTTACATGGATTGACAGACGACAAAGCCTATCTTCCCAGGGTGATATGAAGATGGTTGACTTGAAGGAAGTGACAAGCCTCAACAACAAAAAAGTGTGACACATAAAAAAGAATGATGAACTGAGTGCAAAGCTTTCAGAAATTTGTACATTAGGGACTGAAAGTCTTCTGTTGAACTGTAAATCGTCAAGTATACACATACAATTCAGCGGAATGTTTTCAGTAAAGAAATATGTTCGGTTGCGAGTTTCTCATCCTCCTATTCGGACACTAATTAAATCATTTTTTATGTCATGGGGCATGGGTTGGACAGTCCTCCTATTCACCAAGTCTAATCACAATTGAACATACGCAAAAAAATACCTATTCACTAGAATTCTCAACTGAGTCATCTGAAATAGAGTACAAAATCAAGCCTGATCTACTGAGGCCTTATGCGGTTCGCCACTTTAAGTTTCAGCATCATGATCGCCGGTTTCCTTCACATTATGAATCACAGAAATACACAATGACACATGCACTCGCTCTGCTCATTCAGAAAACAAGCATGGACTAATCACCGTCTCTAACATTCATGGAATGAACCATAGTATCGATTGGGTACACCAATTTCTCCAACTTTCCTATCCGTCTGCCCTACTCTTAATCAAAATTTAAATCTCCCCATCATCAGACACACCCACCTCCAATTTTCCAACTGTACATTTCACTCCTTTTATTTATCCAAAGCTAGCGTCTTCGTCTTTGACCACCAGTCAGTCGCTATAACTAGAATCCAAAATCTTGACTTTTCCGATCTTTAAATTTTGCTGATGTGGTTGAAGCTCTGACTTCCTTCTCTAAATCATCACTCTTGTGTTGTTTGCCGTTTACCCTATAGTAGTGACTCATCGATCTCTGATTGATTATCTTCGAAAACCGACCACTTGATTGTTACGGATCCCAACTGCCACATCACCATCTTAGGAGATTTCAAAGTTCACAATCGGGATTGCTTGATTCACTCATCGGACACTTCGGCTACTGGAAGTGAAGCCGAAAATTTTGCCGTGGTTACCAACCCGTGCCAACTTGACGACCTTTCCACACGTCTCCCCGATCGAGCTGGCTATCGGGTGCATACCTTTGATCTTATTCCTACTCCTGTTCCTACTCTCATCTTAGGAATCTCCGCTCTCCCTCTATTTCGCTTATCTGACCACTGTAATATTTCTTGTTCCATCAATTTTACTCGTCCCTATCCTCCACCCAGCTCGAGACACATTGGGTGCTATAGATCAGCCAACTGGGATGGTTTTCGCGATTCCCTATCTTCCTATCCTTGGAATGACTGCCGCCTTACTTCGGACGTTTCCATTCCGGTTTCTAACTTCACTGACATTATTCTTCAACGTATGCAACTTTTTATTCCTCACTTTTTTGAACCCAACAAACCCGAATCCTCAGAGTGATTCAACCACGCATGTGATCGTGTTGTACGCTTGAAGCGTGCAACATTTCGCCGCTGGCACCGACTCCCACCGCCGCTTCTTGCAAGCCAGGAACAGATGCTCAGAAACCACACAGAGAGCCAAAGAAAGCCTCGTCCGCTGGAAGCCGAACGCTTACTCTCATCTGCCACCGGCAGCCAAACACTTTGGTCCCTTGCTAAAGAAGTCTCCCGCAACGTTTGCCCTCCCATTTGTAACTTCTCTGGTGATCTTTTCTGTGAACCATACGAAAAAGCAGATGTTTTTGCATCCCGGTTTGCCTCCAACTCCACCTTACCCACTTATTCTACCCTCCGGTTCCTTCTCTTTCCTCTACCTCATGTCAGCACTAAGAAAATCCGCCAGGTGCTGGGTTCCCAGGACGTATGCAAACTGCGCAATCCGGACGGTATACCCCTCATTATCTCCAAAATGTATGCCCTTGAATACGTCCCTCTCCTACGTCATCTTTCTCTCTCTCTCTCTCTCTCTCTCTCTCTCTCTCTCTCTCAACCTTTCCATATTCCTGATAACCTGAAAACTAGCCTTGATTTTTCTTATTCCCAAACGCGATGATCTTTCTGACCCTAATAAACATCGAACTCACTTCCTCACACCTATCATTTCGAAAGTATTCGAAACTGTCATCTCCGACCAACTGCGTACGCTTCTTAAGTGAAAAGCACTACTGCGTGATCGCCAATACTGATTCCGACCACGCCGCTCTACCGGTATCTGATGACTCTCGTCTCACACTCCTGGTCGGCTGCACTCGACAATCACGGAGAAACACACATAGTCTCCCTCGACGTCTTTAAGGCTTCGACCAAGGTCGGCACAAAGGTCTCCTGGCAAAACTACCCACGTTCGGGTTCTCCCCCGCACTCGTATCGTGGACATCAAGTTTCCTCAGTAAGCGAACCATCTCCGTCCGACTTCATGGGGTTTTGTCCCAGCCATTTCCTGTGAATGCTGGTATTCCCCAAGGTTCAGCACTTGCGCCCACCCTGTTTCTTTTATTTATTAATGATATTTCATCCACTACTTCCAACCCAATCCATTCCTTCGCCGATTATGCCACCCTTCATTCTTCCCTGTCTTACCGCACTCTTCGCTGGGCCAACACCAACATCAACTGCAGTGCAATCAGTACTTCTTCAGAGTCCGACCTCGAACATATCTCCTCCTAAGGATCCAACAATCATGTTGCCTTGGATGCTTCCAAAACTCCTCTCAATTTCCTTGAAATATCAATCATTCTCCTCTCATTTATCCTTTGATTCAACTGTGCTGCTTGCCACAGATCCTATTTCTCTTCTTGGCTTATCTATAACTTCCTCTCTATGGTGGTCCGCTTTCATTTCTCAGCTCGCCTCTCATGCTGCGCACAAAGTTGGTTTTATTTTTCGTGCCAGACGCTTCTTCACACCAGCTCATCTTCTTCTGTTGCACAAAGCTCAAATCCACTCGGCACTTGAATACCGCCGTCAGTTGTGGGGTGAGCTTCGTCTATCTCTTTCTCTTCTTGATCGGTTCCAAAGAAAGGCCATCTGGCTGATCGACGACCTTTCTTTAACCTCAAATCTGCAGCCACTACCCCATTGTCGAGCTGTTACTTCGTTTTCTCTCTTTTACCGATACTAATTTGGATTTTTTCTTCGGAACTTGCTTTGGTAGTTCCCCTTCCCAAAACCTTCTCTGGACCATCACGTGCCCAGGTGACTAGTCATCCCTGTCAAGTTTCCATCAGTAGCTGTCATACTTCTAACTTTTATTCTTTTTTCCCCTGACCGTTAAACTGTGAAACATTCTGCCTTCTCATCCACTTACAACCTCTCTTTCTAGAAAATCAGGATCAATATACTGGTTCAAAGTGAATGTTCCCCCACAATCCACTTTTACAGTATGTCTTTCGATTATGGGGTATACTCTTTATGCAGTAATTCACTTTATGTGTAATAAAAACAATCTGTGGATCATGTCAACTGTATACGGGAAACTTTCATCCACCAGACAGCTTTTCGTGTTACTTTCTCCACTATTTACCATGAAGAACTATCTTTATAAAGTCATTATTCGTTCACTGGAGCACTTTCAGCAGAAATGATAACACAAAGTGTAACGGAAGTGGCAGACAACTGTACAAATCCCCTAGTTCGGTGGTCAGACCGAAAGCCTTCTGCCCTCCAGAATCGAAGTTAAGATTAAACTCAGCGAAGTGGGTCGATGATTTGACAAGCTGCCAACATGTCATCACTTGTCAAGTATCGAGAACAAGATTGGGACCAGCGAAGTTGGGTAATGGACCAATCAGTTGTCCGAACCTACCGGAGCCGAATCAGCCAGTCGAGCTGCCACGGAACCAGCCAGCCAGAAGAGCCGCTTGTCAACAACAGTTGAGCCAATAAGTTTGCATACAAGGCTTTGGTCATAATCACCGCATATCTTATATAAACAAGTGATTTAAAGGCAGGAGTTGTCGTACTAGAGATAGTAGTGCCGACCAAAACCCAAAGTCCCTCAACTTCCGTGGTCAGACGTATGCTTTTTGCAGGATTATAGCTATTCTTCTGAGTTACACCTAAACAAATGTATCGTAATACTGACCTGCTTAGTCACTCTCGTTTCTGCATGAAGCTTTCCTTAGATATCGACTGATGTCATAGGGTATTCCTTTTCAATGTTATTAATAAGCTTGTTTGGGCAGTTGGACTGTGAATCTCCCTGAGCATCCGTCCCTGATGTTAGTTGACATTTCGGGACCCCGAACTACAAACGAATAAGCCTTGATTTGAAGCCCACCACATTTGATCTGTTCCCCCAAATTCAAAGCAACTAAATGATAATCATAATCAATTCGAATAACGTGGATCAGATCACACTCATGTGATGAGCACTTGTTTTCACCGAAGAATACTATTTATTAGCATATATTCTGCTTACTTCGAGTGAACTATCAATCAGTTCCACACCCGGTGCCATTCCGTTCGATGACGAGAGTAATAAAATAGTAACTTGCGCTTGCGGTTCGGGAATTATATGGAATCGTGCCTGAACAGTCAACCAGTAAGGATCCATCCATTTCAACACTGAAAATCTTAGCTAAGCAAATCAAAACAAGAAAATGAATCCACTAATTGCGTCGTTTTTGTTTTTTGTGCTCTTTTTACACGCGCTGGGCAAGGCCGGATAAAACGACGTGACAGTAAGGCTATTATTTGGCACAAGGGCATGGAGAAATTACCTTCAACTTTGATTCTGGTTGGTGCTTCCCGCCTTCCTCGTTGGGGTTCAAGGGATGAGAATTGCAGCTGGATAGTGACACTGAGAGATATGGCTCAGAACCGAATCAAGTGGCGCGAAAGCTGTATGCCCCGTCTGTGGACCTCGCACTACTCACAAACAGTTAAAAGTAGACGAAGAGTTTACAAAACGTGCAAGGTGAAAATATGAAAAAAGTTGCTTGAATTCGTTCTAATCTGGATGCTGAACTCAAGTTTCCCCCATTGTGCATCCCTTTCCAGGCGTTGTTGTGTTAGTACCATGCTGGCTCTCAAGCTGGTGTACAAATAATTATATATATATATATATATATATATATATATATATATATATATATATATATAGCGAGAGAGAGAGAGTGAGTGAGAGAGAGAGAGAGAGAGAAGTTCTGTCGGTTTTATTGCATTCGAAAACTTAATCAGTATATATTTCGACCCTCGTGAAATAACTAAAGTATATCAGATCACCGAGTAATGAAATTATTCTATTCAAAGTCACCTGTTATTCATTTTTTTAATTTGCTGTGCTATGGGTAGTCGAATGTGTGTGATCCTGGTTGTCAAAGTAAAAGGCTCCGAGCAAAAAATGCTACAGATCACCATGGTATGGAAGTATAGTTGAATTGATCAAAGGGGCCACATAAATTATCCCAGGTTATTCTTAGATAGCTCTGCTATCTAAATAATTTGGTAAAAGCTGTTTTTTCGGCCAATATCATTTTCCTAGTTGCTTTTATATACTAAGGTTAAGAGAAATTCTTTCATAGTTGGAGGATTTCTCGTTATACATGGCTTAAAAATGCTTCTTGACTGTCACACCCACTGGAAAAAAAATCCAGTTTGCTTCAGTATGAGCCTTTGATTCCAGGTTATGTGGGTACGCTTTGGTAATTGTTTTTTTTAATCGCTATAGCGATTAAAAGATCCAATAAAATTGGATTTTCTAGGCATCAACATAAAGAAGATCGAAGTAAATTTGCAGAGGCCAATAACTTTGAACGTTTTTTGTCTTATCTCGCTCAGAGTTTTAACGTGAAATGGAGTACCCATTATCGGATGAAGCACGGTAAAACCACCCTAAGTACACGTTTCAGAAGTAGGAGACCTGGAGAATCGGATGAATGGGACGAATTAAGTGCGTCACTATCAAATATTGGTGCCAGAAATCTCTGTCCTTAATCCGGCTCGGGAATACTCCCAGGCTCTCTAACTCCCTGTTGATCATAAGATGGCTGCAATTTTTAGTGCGGCTAGTGTCACGTGATATGCAAATTGCATTTCAAGCCCAACAAAGGTGGTTACGTAGTGATTTCAGCAGGGGGTTGAAATCACGAGGACTGGCTTTTTGGCGATGGGTTTGTTTCTCGTATGTGTGCTTGCTATATTACCAACCGTAGAAGGCTCAGAGTAATGTCACTTGGATTAACAATTACCCCCCCCCCCCCAAAAAAAAAAAAAAATGCCTGGCGAATGTTGATATAATTCAGCGAAAATAAGTTACCTCCGTAGGTTATGGTTTTTCAAGATAACGGCTCGTGCTTCGTTTCTCGATAGGCTAGGAAATAAAATCACGCAGACTGAGTTGTCTTTCCATCATTCATTTTAAGACTCGTTAAAACATGCGCAGCCTCAAGATGCAGTCCACACAATCACCCTCTAACAGCGCAAATTTAAAAGTAACCATAAAACTCGATCTGTTCTAGAGAGAACAGTCAAAAGTCTACCGAGGCACTGCCCATTGGAGCCAAAAGTGCAACGTGTGATGGTGTGTGAAATAACAACTTAATTCATCATCGACCAGGTGGACTCTACATCGATCTGACTGTAAAGAATCCTGAGGAATAAAGGAAAACCAAATTTTCGGTACCACTTATGAACGATGGGGTTTTAATAATGTTTTGATTAATTCAATGTAGAAATACTTTTCATTTTCCCTGAGAGGCTCATATTGCATCATAACTGCGGCCTACTGACAGTGGCAAAAAGACGGTTTCGTCTGAATTTTGAGTACAACTATTCACGGCATACTAGCAGACCACATGTGTTATTGTCTTGAAACCTTACCGCAATTTCCTAGGTACGGTACACATAAAATTAGGTAGTTCTTCGTTATTGCTGTCGCATACGATCAAAAAATGTGTTTATTGCAAACTCGTATGCCTATGTTTTCGATATATATATATATATATATATATATATATATATATATATATATATATATATAGTGAATGTGTGTGTGCGTGCGCGAGTTTGTCTGTGAGGGAATGCGCTGCCATACTGCCGCATTGCATTGGTTCGTCTAGTAGACAACACAATGGTTTGACAAGATGCTAGCACATCTTTACCTGTTCTGAATAGAGGACAAGATTGGGACAAACGAAGCGGTCCGAGGGATAAACTGAATAGTAGCTGTCGTTTAAACCGATTTCATCAACTGGTTTCAGCACCAGACTAACCTCTTGGAAGAGATGACTGTGTGAATAGCGGATGAACCAGTAAACGTGCGGCCCACGATTTGGCTATGCCCAACATGAATTACATATAAAATGTCCTTTGGCTACTAGTAAATCGAGAAGGTTCGAAGCCAGAAGAATCTCCTCAGTGGAGTAAATGAGACAGAACATAACAGGTTCACGTTTTCAAGCGATATTTATAACAGCAATGCTGTTATTAAAAACAGAAAGAAGACATTTGTTGCAAGATGCAAGCATTTCGTTTACCCTTGTCGATCGCTGTCATACGGTACATGGGATACACAGTTACAAAGCGGAAGTCGTTTATAATAAATAAGTCAGCAATTCGTGTGGGATAGTGGTGGTAGATCTTTCACAATGATCATTCCGGTGCACAAACAAGGGTTTTCTGTCTTGATTGGCGTGGCTTTACTAAACACTAGCAGTTTTCCATCCCGATAGCACAATTGTACTTTGAATGCCCGGGTCAAGTCACCTCCATGACGTATTGGAATCAGACCCTTCACGAAGGCTAATGCTGGATTTCTTGGCAGAATTTGTATTGTGCTGTTCAAGTGAGTCACTGGATAAAAAAGACCTCCGAGGATGTGTTCAGTCACTCTCTGAGTCAAGCATAGTTCTGTTCTGTTTATATAAGTGTCAGTTCAATTGCAGGTAAACTTGTAGACAATATGTGAGCCTTCAGAAGTATTATGGCCGTCAAAGCGATCACTAGACGTTAGTGTGGGAACTGTATCTACCCGGATAATGGTACTCAGGGAATAGCTCGTACGTGGGCTACGCGCATTAGGAAACGACGAGACGGGCGGGATTTTGCTTCGTCTGAATTGGCTGGTACAACGTCGTTATCATACACAATAATGTATACACTTTTCGACAGATAACGTACTAACCAATCACAAAGTGTTTTCGCTTCGTCTACAGGATTTGACTGTCAAGGTTCGACTTCACCTGATTGGTTGGATACTGGAAGTGAAGTTGCAGCGCATCGGACGGCGTGCGAATCACTACACTTAGTCCTCTAGTGGTCTGCACTACACCCAATTGTATTGGTAGGATTCCTCTAAAGCACGAGGAACGAATCTTTCGAATGACAATAAAGAATTTAATGTAAACCATATTTCCATCTTCGGTAATGAAATGGAGCCTTGTTTCTCATTCACACTGAGAAAATTTATTTGTGACTTCACTTTGCCAATGCAGACAAGACGATTCGGAGGTCAGCAACCTTTTTTTCACAAGTCCGCTACCTTAGCTTCAGAGTGCATTCAGAAATCATCATATATCAGCCGATACCGGGCTATGGCCTAAAGAAGGATTAGACTTAAGTTTTTGTTTTGTTTTTGCCCCGTTTGTGATTTCAAACTGGTGTAATTGGGTATATCCACACCCTTCGTATAGGTCACTGAAGGACTGAATTCCAACATAATCTAGACCGAAGGATACGAATAGTAGTGAGTTTCAGATTTGTATTAGGAGATGGTGGTTTCCATGTGGTACTTTAGGATGTACAGCAGCTCCCCCACGGGGAGAATAAAGCGTCCTCTATAATGTTGTTTTACATTCTACGTTTTGAAACAATCCATTTATCGTTATTGTTATACAACTTAATTTAGATTCTCTCTGTGTGCGTGTCCGTGCTCTTACGCGAATAATTGTTTCCACATTAGTCCGGGAATGACAAGATAAGTGAAAACTATTGCAAATATTGAAATGGACTGAATGGTAATTTTTTTAGCCTCGGGGAGATTTAAATCCGGACTTGAGAATCGCGTTCGGCTTGATTCGAACAGCAACCATTAGCCGCACACTGGGTGCGGTGGCTTTGATTAACTTCGGTACCGTTCACACTTCACCAGCTGAGCAAGGAAACAACAGAGAAAGAGAGAGAGTGCTTTGAACACTTGGGAAATAAATTACACTGGTCACTTCGCTAAACGGTAATAGGCAGCACCAATGCTTGGATGGCGCTGATACGTGGGTTCCGGTAACATCGACGTGGGTCACGTCTAAAATTTGGATCAACTAATTTTGTCCAACCGAACTTAAGAAAGTGAACGAATAAAGCGTTAATTAGATATCTGTTTCACTCGATGAACTTAAAAATGGATAGACCAGTAAAACCGAAACTAGATTAAGTTATGTCCACAGAGGCTCACCCGAAGCGTTATAGATAACTCCTCGCAGTAAAAATGGGATATAGTCAAGAAAATTGTAATAATATGATGAAAACAATCATAAAATAAAAATGATTACGTTGAGACGATCTGCTAAATAAATTTCTAAGTTGGTATTTCGAAGTACACTGAAACAAGACTTCGAATGAATAGGAATTTTAGTAACTGCTCTAAACATGACCAGTTCACATTGGTTTTTGATCTCCATTCATTTTAGAATTCGACTAAAAAAACTCTGATTTCATGAACGCGACGATGACTGATTACAAACCCATCGTGAGAAAGGTTACCCGTGTTAGCTGAAATGACGGCTAATTTCCAACAATGCCGACAATTTCGTACTGCGGAATCTAGAACAAGGACACATAACGTATGGCATTGTTATTCTCATCATACGCTGTTCCCATACAATAAAAGGCTAGTGCCATCTATAAAACCAATTTGCAACAAACTGCTAACAGAAAACGGGCAGTGGAAAACCGATTTCTTGATTCAAAGCGTCTCTCTTACATTTGGATGTGCTATTGAACACTGGTGGTGGTTGGGTTACATATGCGTCTATCAACCCTCGGAGCCACGCGGTTCGAAGCGTATTGCTTCGACCGCGGTGTCGGTGGACCGAAATTGGCTGTCAGTTGGCTCGTGGCCACCGTTGACCCACGAGGACTTCATGGGGCTCACCGCTGTACGTCTCAAGGTATTTGATTTTGGTATTCGCGCGCAGCACGGTAGTCTCTTGAGACTATTGAGAAGGGGCTTTCGACCCTACTAGTGAACGAGCACGGAATTCATAGAAAGAAAGCATCCAGAAAACTATTGTAGTCCCCGTAGTGTTTTGTGTAGTTTATACTGATCACTGGAAATAAAACTGCACACAATACGTACTAACTCGTTAATGGCCCACAAAATCACAGTACACGCTCATTGGTTTCAGTGAGAAGGTAACGAAAAAAAATCGAGTGAGCACAAAAGAAAGTTCGACGTAAATGGGAACACCTTTTAAGCAACTAGTGGCATGAAAAAAAATTTTCGTAGTGAGCCCTCGCTCTGAAATGGCGGTTCCGGAATAAATCAACGGTGTTTATCCGTATTTCAAAAGTCGTAAACTGAACGGTCTTGGCAAACGAGAGTGAAACAGTGGTTAACTGACGGATAGAGGTGAAACCTCCATATTTTCCCTCGGTTCATTTAGCACGTTGACGAAAACTGATCGGCAGTGACTTAACATGAATGTAAAACGAGACTGCTTGGCTGTATCCTTCGCACCGAGTGTTAAAATCCGCCTTTGGTCGATACAACTTCATCAATACATGGATTTTAGAGATAGGCGAAAAAAACGTTCCTCTCGGTCGATTCTGCCATTCTATTTTTGGGGAAACGACAAATGCGCTTGTACTGAATAGCGGACAAGCAGCGCGATCAATCGATTTGGAATGGTTGTAAAAGCGTTCATTCTCGTGGCGATAACCACCCACAGGGCAATTTCAGTTGATCTGAATGAATAAGAGTGTTTCTCTTTTGGGCAATTTCAGCCGCACAACTCTTCCGTATATCCACGCTCTTAGTCCTTTTACACTGAAGCACATGTTGCCGTATCGGATTTATCATAACAACCAGTTTCTATTTTGAGGTATTTTATTTGGCATCGAGTTCTGCTCCAGCAAACTGAAAGCGACAAATATCGAGCAGTTGACTGGGTTTACACTAGTTTTTGTCCTGTTTGGATAGGTTTTTGCCTACAGAAAACAATGCAGGCCAAATGAATCAACTCACAACTGTTTCGTAGTTTCTCCGAATGTATCAGTAATAAAACGAAATCCAGCGTACTGTAACTCAGCGAAAATACTTGATTGAAAACGTTCGCCCAAAGAGTAACGTATCACATCAGGCCTTTCACATTTTTATGATAATAATACCATTGCCATTACTTGTGTACTCGGGTACATTCTTTGATGAGTATACGAATCCAATTAAGTGGTGAATGGGATGGCATGGAACATTCAGCCAAAGGAAGTAGAATTTGAACGGATAGTCCTTGTGAACTAAAACGCAAGGCACGAATCGAAAACGGGTTATTTATTGATTTGCTTTCAAACCGAAAGCACGAGTGTAAATAGCAAGTAACTAACCTGTTCAGCACGAGCTTCCCAGAGATTCAGTCCATTTCTCAATTTTCCGTTTCATATCTGAACGAAAATATGCTAAGTTGAAACGCACATTCATGCAGGGTTTTGGACTGTCTTCAATTTGCACTCGTCAAAAAGAAGAGGAAGACAACAGAATAAATAGGATGCTTGGTAATACTATATATTTCAATATATGGAGAGAACTACAGAAGGATTAGTTATTGATTTTCAAGCTTACTTAAACCTTTAAAATCTTACTGGGATATTTTATGAAATCAGTGTATGGTATCTGACAGAAGTCAATTATTCAGCAAAATCAAGAAGTGCATTGTCGGGATGCACAACATAGAAGTTCTGTCTGATATTGAAGACCGTGTTCCATAAAGTTCCTATCAGATAAATAGCATACTGATGTGACAAAAGCAAGTCTGTCCTCAACCAATCGCAAACTGCTTTGATGCAGTGAAATTAAGAGTCCTTATATGACACCCGTAACTACCTTTTGTTTTGTCACTCTTTTAGGTGAATCTTCCTGAAATATTGAACTTCTTAGGATAATAAATAAAGTTAAAGAACAAATAAAAATAAAGTGGGTCAATTGGACAAAGATGAGGAACTTGGCAAGCACGTCTTTCTTAAAAAGGGTCGGACTTCTTTATTCCGTTTGGTGAGTTACTTACATTCATTTTATGGTGATTACCCGACCTGGTATCAATGGGGCTGGATTTTCCATGCCGTGCGGTAAGTGCCCTGACCAACCAGCACTGCTTTATCCCAACTGAGTAACTTTCTACTGCATCGTTTGCATATTCGCCTACAAAGTTCGGTTCATGGACTGAAAGACTGAACAGAATTGTCTGTGAGTGGTGCATATTGTTTACATGGAGGCCTAATAGGAGACACAATTTCATTCGACTACAGATACCTCAGAAAAGAAAGTTGAAACTACTTATTACTAATAGAGCGAATTTCAAGACACCCAATACAGAAAACTGGGAATCAAAAGGCTTTATTTACCCACGGACAATCGTTCAAAAAGGGGTGTCGTATCTGTGGTTGCTTTCGACCACGGAGGAAAATGGTATCCCAGTGGTTAACGGAGTGGCATTAACGGGGGGATCGATTTCTCCGCGTTATCCTAGCATTGACACGTGTGGCCAATTCTGTCATCTATCAAGACGGGAACACTAAGTCCTGACCAAAAATCAGTTTATGATTCAGTCTATTCAACCGCCAACTAAGCAGTTCTGTACTCTGATTTCGATCGCTACTTTCCAGCATCGTCGAGTAAAAGGCAAAAAGAATAGAAGCATTAGGTGGAAGTGATCTAAACGCTCGAAGTAATAAGTGGGAGTAACGAAGATGAAGAAACAGTCCGAATGCAACTACGCCACTGACCTGACACCTACCTATACTATTAACTGCTTCCAACTATCTGGTAGGTGGATCACTTGAACCCCAACCAGGAAGTCTAACACATCCTACTAGATCAAGTCCACTGGTCAAGGTTTTCACACGTTTCTGCCATGTCGTGGGCTGCCCACCTCAACCAATCTCCCAACCACTACCTGTCTGGGAGAACAACTTACGCCGAGATAGTCTATCGGCGGGCATGTGTAACTCACGTCCCAGCCACCCTAACTCGTTCAGATTCAGTATTTGATCCACATACTGACCTCAGGTTCTCAAAAGCTCGCGTCTAACCTCAATATTGCTGATGAGATGCTACGGAGACATCGATGTTCAAACACCGACAGTCATTGCCTATCTTCTACCCTTAACGGCCGTGTTTCCGAGCCGCATAAAAGAATGGATCTAACTGCTACGGTGTACACTCTACCCTTAGCATACGACCGGATGTTGCTGCGGCACCACAGATGACTGAGGTTGGCAAAAGCCAAGCGCGCCTTCTATAGACGCGATGACACTTCATCCGATGTCTATCCACCTGGTGAGGTGTAACTGTCTAGGCAACAGAACTTAACTATTCAAACTGTCTTCTCCCTCCAAGACAAGGTTTGCTGTAGTGTCAACACAGTCCCGCAGCAGCATTTTACACTTTGAAGATGCAAAACACATGAAAAACACTGCTACACTTTTGTTTGAGTTATCTAAGAAAGGTAGCAGCTTACCTATGTCTTCACTGGAAAGAACAATATCGTCCGCGTATTCCAAGTCAGACAGTTTGCTACCTGAGCAAGCGTCTATATCGCCATTCTCACAGGTGTATAGGGCAACCTAAAGAATCGATTCAATTACAACACCCAGGAAGAAGGGCGATAGAGGGCTGTCCGACGAACACCACTTTCCGTGGTGAACTCGGGTGAAAGATCTCCGTAAGCACGGACTGGGCTTCGGCTGTTCACATGCAAACATTAGGAAAGAAAAATAAATCTCTCGGGCACACTCTTCAATGAGTCGGTGCCAGACAACTGTACTATAGACTGAATCGAAAGCCGTTTTCAGATCAATAAAGACACAGATTTTGGGCCTACGGAAGGTGTGTCTGTGTTGTGAGGTTTGTCGAGGAGTAAAGATGTGGTCGATACAACTACAACTGGGTCTGAAATCGGCTTGATTCTCATACATACACATTTCACGGGTGCTGGATAATCAATGTAGAATAAGCCCGGTGAGCAGTTTGGATGCGATATTTACCGAGCTAATTCCTCTGTGGTTTTCACAAGAGGATCTTGTAAATCGGCGCAATCGCCTATTTACACCATTCCCTGGGAATCTCCTCGCTAGGTAAAATAATGCGGAGGGGTTTGATAACTCCGAAACCAAAGCTTCGCCTCCATCCTTGAAAAAAGATAACCACAGCACATCCGATCCAGCGGCTTTGTGCCCACATGGCTTCCATTTCCGTTGGGGAAGTGATGTTTACCTGCATCGGTTCTCAGACAGGTATATTCGGAAGGTCCACCGTTGAATTGGGTCAACCCAATAGTTCTCTAAAATGCTCCACCCAGCGGTCCAGACATCCGTGAGAGTGAATCAGTGAGCCGACGGATTCCTTCAATAACTCACTTACACCAGGCTTCCGTGGGCCGATACTTCTAATCAAACTGTGAAGGTTGCCAGTATTACCATTTTCCTACATTTCGCAATTCACCACTGCTCACTTTCATTTCTCAGGCTCATAGTCAGTTGGCTTCTAAGGAATTTACCCCCTTCACTGAATGTGGCATCCGGAGAGATTGATCTGCGAGCATCCAACAGAGCAACTGATGTCCAAGATGTTAACCTTTTGTGAGGATAACTTGAATCGGAGTCTTGTTTGGCAACTGGAAGTGGCATACGAGGCTCTTTTGATCTGTTACCAGTATGCATCTGGGTCTTCCACCTCCCGCTGTATCGATAATCATGTAGACAGCTCCGCCTGAAAAGCAGATCGCCGTTTATCGTTTACAAGTGACTGCTCGGGATGGACGCCTTTTACGTTGATGCAACTACGGAGGAGACGAAAATAGAAGTCAGCACGTACCAAGACGTGATTTATGTTCACAGGCGTAGACAAAAGTGAATGAAAATCTGCAACTGATCCACGTCAGCGGTGACCAATCATGGTACGGTCATTCTGAGTCCATCGTTGTAAGACGAAGGAGGGCACCAAGTGATTCTATGCCGCCTCTTATGGAGAAGTTCGTACTAGCCAGAAACAATCTGTGGTCAGAGCACAGCTCAATGAAACGACCACCGTTATCAATAGATCGGTCGGGATAGCAAACCAACCGCCAATGTGCCTTTCGGAATCCCCCTACAATTCGTCCTTGGTCTCAGAGGAATTGTAATCAGTGGGTGCATACACAAACACGAGGAACAAGCATCGAAGCTTCAGTTTGTTGCTTTTGACATGCACAGAACCGTCCAACCGAACTGCACACAATAGACCGTTGACTGGAATCCACTCTAGTGGTGCATGGTCAGCTCCCATCCACAAAGCAATCCCAACACCTGCCTGACCACGGGCACTAGAAAGCGAACCATTCGACACGAAGGGTAAAGCAATAAAATCATCAGTTAGCACTACCATCTAAAAGCCTTTGCTCCCGCGAACGAGAGTAGTGAGTTCATCTTAGAAACCATCCTTCTGCTTGACAGAGCTGCAGTCTGTTGGAGTATACGCTGAGATCACAAATAAACTGCGCTTAGCACAGCCATTCTTTTCCATCCCGACTGACCCTTGGAGTCTTACAGCAACGTAAATGACTGTTAATCGGGGTATAGTCTAAAAGGGCAGCCTTAGCCTTCTCAGTCAGGATTATTCCTACAACACGTTGACCCACAGCTCTAGCTACTTCATCTCCTGAAGTGCGCAGAAAATACCTCGATGACATACCAGGAGCAGTTAGCTGAGTCACATTGCTCGAATCCTGGATGCGCATCCCATTTACACAGCAGACGTCAATCTTCGGAGAATCTATCATGAGGTCTAGGCGCACCTGCTGGCCGACCTGTATGAGTGTGCTCACATCAAAGGAGCCGAGATTCAGAGGCTAAAAGGCTTCGAAAAAATGTGGGTTATGAGATTGAGCACTATTTACAACATTGTTGAAATCGAGTGCTGCAGACCACCATTCTGTTGACATCGGCTAAACCAATCAGTCGGCTACCATTCTCGCAGCGCTGACTGAGACCGAATTTCCCAAGAATATGGCAAGTGGATTCATCGGCCGTACCTGTGCAAGCTTTCCAATCTCCTGCGATGAAAAGTACGCCGTGCCTCGAAACCCGGTTGATTGCCTCATGCAAGTTATTATAGAATCCGTCTTTGGTTTCGTCATCAGTCGAATTGGTTGGAGCATAGATCGCAATCACCGACAAGTCGTGAGGGGAGCCTTGAAAGCGTTCCAGGGCGAGTCTGGATGAGAGTGGTTCCCAAGAGATCATCGCAGCATTAGCTGCTTTGTTCAGAGCGAACGCGACACCGTAGAGGCCGGGGTTGTCTTTCGGGCCACTGTGACACAGCCAATAATATTTATCCACTCCCGGGACCTTTATTCGTCGGCTACCTGAGTTCGGCAAGCGCACTTCCGAGAGGCAACCAATATCTACGTCACAGTCATGTAGAATCCGCATTGTGATGCATTGACTGCCGACGTGTAGAAAAGTCTTTACATTCCAACAGGCTACGTGTGTCCTCTTCCTGCAGCGAGTAATCCCAGCTTGCTGTCCTATCACCTCGACTGCCGGGTCACGAGGCGCCTCGCTTACCGGGGACGCCGTAGCATGATGAGCGCTTGAGTTTCCATGAATAATCATAGAGAGAAGTGGGAGTAGGGTACGAAGCGGTGTCCCCAGCACCGTTCGGCCTTTTTGTTCGAGGTTGCGCCTCTAGCCCTTGCACACCCAAGTGCAGACTGCAAGGCAGCAGGGTGTTTCCAGACGAGCCGCTGGCATGCTATACGGTTCGTTCGCTTCTACTTGAATGCCGGAGAAAGTAGTTGAACAGTTCTCCTTTGTAGCCGTTGGATCAGTAGATCTCGTCGGCCCACTCAAGAGAATCTGTCTTCACATGCCGAGCACCATCTCGCCGAAGTTTTCCAGACCTCGGTAACCTTCAACCTGGCTTAGCCCTCCTGTAGAGCGGTTTGCCGGGGTGTGGCCGCCGATGCATGCTTCAGCCTCGTTGAGCCACAGGTGAGAGCTGGGTGAATGATGGAGACCAAGGAGATGGAGGATACCCCAAGGGACACGACAGTCAACCAACTCATAGGTGCTACTCTTCTCAGACATCCCCACACACCAGAGCTGCAGTCCGTTGGAGCGTATGCTGAGATCACAAACAAATTGCGCTTAACAAAACTATCCTTTCGAACGCCAACTGACCCCTGGAGTCTCACAGCACCTAAACGACTGCTAACAGGGATCAACAACACGTTGATTCACAGCTCCAGCTGCTTCGTCTCCTGAAGTGCGCAGAAAACATCTCGAAGAGATAACAGAAGCAGTCAGTTGAATCACATTGCTCGAATCCTGGATACGCGTTTCACTTACACAGCAGACATCAATCCCCAGAGGATTTACCGTGAGGTCTAGGCGCGCCTGCTGACCAGCCTGCATGAGTGTATGCACGTTGGAAGAGCCGAAATTCAGAGGCTGACGAGGCTTGAGAAAATGTGAACTATAAGATACAGGACTATTCCCGACACTATTTGACAGCGAATCGTTGCGAGTAATGGCCGTGTTATCAGTGGGAGCATTATGGGCAGGTAGAGGGACAAAGAGAGGTGGTTGGGGACAGAAGACGAAGGTTGAATAAAAACGAGAGAGAACTCTGAGCAGTAGCCCACTTATCACTACTCACCCCGCTCGATGCAATGGGCAGCGCGGTCCTGATTATCCTGCGCGACGACCGATGCAGTATGGAATTCTTTGTATTCGCACAGTTCATGGAGATTCTGAACGGGTACTGCTAAGCCTGATACGGAAGACCAGAATAAACACACAATACAGCGGTCCCTTTTCATGACACATTGGGCGTCAACCAACAATTTATTGCATAGATTAAGGGATGGAAGAAACTCACCTGGAAGCGATCGTTTATCTGGTCACCGGCACCTCAGGAACTCGCCAATCTTGGAGTCGAATCGGCCTCGGGATGTTCCACACTGCACTGAAGATTATTTAGAGCAGAAATAATTTTGATTTCTTCACTATATTTGTGTAAATCCGGGTAGGCGTGACGAAGCATCCGCCACTCAATTTTGAAAGCCAAAAGTAAACTGCACTTCGTAATTATAATTCAAAAGTTGATCGTATTATTGATGTATCTTGAGATACCGTTGACCTTTTCACAACTACTCAGAAGGTTGACAAACATCAGGAGATCCGTAAATATTGCAGACGAAAGCCAAACTATGCACAGATGTCACTTGTCGACGGCTCATAAGCATACGCGATCTTTTTCATCAGTTGAATAATCCCTTTCCAATGTTGACAAGGGACATAAGGTAAACTCGTGTTGACAAAGGTTACCCACGGTAGCTGAAACGTTGGGGAATTACAAAATCTTTTTGAACTTTCGCAATAAAAATAATTACATTCTCCTCAACGTTATGGATCTGGGATAATTCAGTCCCCAAGCAAAGGCCGGGAGAATCCCTAGACATAAATACATGTTCTCATCAAAAACTGTCATTTTCAGTAGAGTGGATAACATCGAAGGGACGGAAAAAAATTTCCCATTGGGGCACTGCGCAGAGAAATTCTCAACTCAACCTTGTTGGCTTTCAAGATGGTCCGGATTCTGTGGCAAATTTCATTAATTGGCGAAGTTGGCAGAAGCACAATCGTAGAAAATGATACACTTCTTGATTTTGAACAATTTATTTTTGCTTGGACATTTTCAGCTTTGGAGCTGAGATCCTCGGAAGATACTACAAAACTCGGAAACTCGATTTCCCACAGCGCATACTTGCGCACACCCGTGTTAAAATGCAGGCATATATCATTCAAAAACCGTAGATCGTGATTATGGTCTTCTGATGAACAAGCAATCCAAATGGTCTCCCGGGTTCAATCAAGCCTTTGTGCATGAAGTTCTGCAGCGAACTGGAGACGGATCCCATTTTTGCCGGAGGCACTGGCCGAGGCCAATGCATTGCAAGCTGTGCAGAAATGATGAGACGTTTCACCTAAGGAATATTCCCGATTACTCAAGACAATTATGGAAACAGAGAATTATTTTTCTGGGCTCGGGTTGTAGAAATGTACATTGTTTCTAACCATAGCTGATACTTTTGAATCGCTCATAGAGCTTACTTCATAAACTGACTTGATCACGTGAAGATAGATACAAACCAAAACTCCTTGAAAAGAGCTTTCAGTCTAGCTAAAATGAGGCCTACTATGGGTACAGGGTTATGGGAATAACTGTTAAAGCTATAAGACCGCTGAAGTGACATAGGATGAAGATGTTCCCAACAAAAGTCAGATGCAGTAATTTTTACCGTCGGTACCAAGCCTAATTCGATTCTTAAGGGTATGCTGTTTTGTCTCACTACAAACGATCCGGTGCAAGTATCAGCCGAAGGTTACTTTAGTTTGAATGAAGCGGAAACATATATGGTACAACGGGAATGAACACCACAGATTCCATCAAACTTGTCAGTAGAAACCTCCGAGACGACTGGGGAACAGTCAATATCAGAAACAATACGAGATCGTCAAACTCGAGAAAAATGGTAAAAATTGCCGCAAATGAGGCACACAAATGAAAGTGCCGGATAATTCTTCGAATATACTGGGTATTTTTGGAATATCGCAACTTTTGAGAGTCCAGTGATCATTTGAGAAGTGTGGTCTATTCAACTGGCAAGTTATGATGAAATAACTGGTTGCTATCCCGAAGTACAACTTTCGCCCTGACGATGTGATACGCAGGGTCCAGTGTCGGTTTGCCAGCACCTTCTGTTGGCAAAGCCTTCCAAATGTGTGATTATGAAGCACCAGCGATCAATTGCTGAATCTGCAAAACCTTTTGGAACCTTTGGTCAAAAATGTCGTAGTCGCGTGATCGCTTCGCACATGTATTGAGAGAATCGAAACAATCTACTGAGTATCCGTGTGCCTGGCGTAGTTGAGAAAATGTACAGCGAGCTACGCATGTTTACAGGTAGACCACATTCATTATTCATTAAATCAAACACGTGTTTTTCCTATCTATCTCCAATTATTTTTGTGTTGAACGAGGGCTTTGAGCACTGGCCTCATCAGTATTGTGTACTGGGCGAAGCGCCGTATGGGAAAGGAAAGTAGTCTTCCATGAATTCCACATTTCGTGGTAGGATTTATCAGCAAGACTATTCCCATTATGATAAACAGTAAGCAATGAATCTTTTACTGCTCAGTTCCAGTCACTCGACGCCAGTTTAGAGTCTCAAACAAAGCAACGCATGGATCGAAAAACTAGTTTATTGAGGAAACAGCACACACGACGTGGACAGCAGTCGAGTCACTCCAGCGCGATCGATAGCATGTATCAATATACGGGCAAGTAGTTGCTAAAGTTAGAGATAAACAAACACATCGAGTGGGCTTAAACGAAAACAGAAAATGCTGACGAGGCTAGGCGAGTGAGTAACATAAACAATCCATCAATGCGAAGCAGATCATACCAAAACAGGTATGGCACCACTTCGCGTTTTGGCCACAAAGTTCTTGCTTGTCCTCGTGGTTGGACCCAAAGTGTCCCTCGGCCTGAGCGCAAGCAGTAGTTTACCATCCCGATCATCAAAATATCTTGTACTAGATTGCTTGAGTTCACTTTTGATTCCGTCACTCACAGTACCGCAGTTTTCGAGTTCAGCGGTTGAGCTCCGACAGGCAGGATCGTATGATCAAACTGGTTTTGCCTAGGAATACCTCGTACAGTTGTAGGTGGTATGTTCCTGATCTCCATCAGAATTGCAGGAAGATCGCTTCCATCAGCGCTGCCTTTTTAAGCATTCTTTCTGATCACCTGACGATCACTTCTACTCCATCGTCTTAACGTTTGTGTTAGGGACGCTCGAATCACTATTTCTCCCAATTCGCTGGTAATATATGGTACAAACGGTGGGATGAGCTGACCAAAATCGGCAGTCCACGTCTTGTAAAATGACAATGCATTTTGCCAGTTATCTCAGTAGCCGGCTTCGCTCGAAGGAAGGTCAAATTCGAAGAATTGGCAACGCAAAATTCCAAAGCAATACCACCAACATTAGTGATACCGAATACAAGATGATTCTACTTTGACTAGTCTTTCCAATTGTGAAACAAAAGGACAGACCGAGGAATACGATTCAAAGTGACGCCTCCACACGCACCTTGAAACTTGTGAAAAAGCCAACAAGACTGCACGTTACCCACGCCATGAGAACGTTGGATATGTTCCTATACGCAATACGTAAGATCGTACAATGGCAACTATGATGCACGCCGCGGTTAAGACACATTTAAGGTCACAGATCGAATTGTGATACTCTCAGCTTTCTATTTGTCCTTATCACGCTCACAAATACCATGTGAGAATGGAAAATTTCAGTCTTCTCATTTGTACATTCGAGTGATTACACGTGTTTGCTTCATTGCGTTAGATCATTACAAATTGTGGTTACAACCCGATCGGAGATCACCTTGAATGCCATAGGTGGATTGTTCCGTTCCTTTATGCGCACATGCGCTTTATTTGGTTTCCGTTACAGTTCTGAGAATTTTTCAGTGGAAGCACGCAGAACGAATCCAGAAACCTCTTTCTATTACCCTTCAAAATAGCACGAGTTTTTATGCGACCTTTTCGAAATTCATTCAGCGTGAGAGGGTAAAGGTATTTCGGGCTCGCCGGGACAGAATTCGCGAAATGAGACCAGATGATAAATAACACAAAGGGAATTCCCATCGAAAAAACGAAACGCTCATTGTGCTTTTTCTCCAGAACCAAGAATGCGCACGCATTGCTGTCCAGTGATTTTATTTGATTAATTTATGAACAAGCTAGATCAGATTAGATAAGAAATAACGCACTGCACAAACTTTGAACCGGTAACTACTTCGGCATTGAATTTCCAAACGACCATCTTACAATAATTTTGGTTGAACAACTGAGGAGATCGTCTTTCCGACCATTAATAAAAGATGCAAATATGTCCATCTCGGTGAATAACTATTCAGCTTACTGTAGCGGAGAGCGCTGTGGCAACAAAACGAGGAGAGTATCAAACCAATCCGGTCAGTCAATTGAGAGCTACAGACCAAAGAACAAACAGTGGATATGTTGGTAGCATTCCGCAGGATTAGTAGATGGGACTCAGCGATATCTCATGTGACGAGCAACATAGCTCATGTGAGGGGCTGCCAATGAAGCCGTCAACAGAAACAATCAGACAAGCCGAATGGAAACAGCGAGCCGAAAAATCAAGCTAATGGCTACAGACAGTTGGTCAGAACGCAGCCGAAAAACTCAGGCAGCCGTAGGACTAATTTAACTACAGCATGGTCTGGTCGGGTGCCTGAGGCCATTGGCTTGATTCTTTGACGCGCTGTTTCTATTCAGTTTGCCCGACTGTTCCTCGTGACCGCTTCATCGGAACCCCCTCACACGGGCTATCTTGCTGGTTGCATGAGATACTGCTGAGTCCAATCTACTAATCCATATGCCTCTTTTTATCTCCTGCGGAATGCTACCAACATATTAACTGATTGTTATTTGGTCTGTAGCTCTCAATTGACTGACCGGATTGGTTTGATACTCTCCTCGTTTTGTTGCCACAGCGCTCTCCGCCAAAGTATGAACTGAGGAATCCATTCTGATAGATTCCCACAGAATTTGCCACCCAGGAACATTTTGTAGAAACTCGGGATCTTATGGACGAGACCAGCAGGGAAGAGCAAAACGATTCTACTATCAAGTTAAAATAGTGTTTCAAATCAGTAAAATAGGGTGGTTATACGGTTACGAACATTCAGTACACAAAATAAACTCAGACGTCTCTTCAAGATATCGTGAACGTGTCCGAATAAGATTTTTTGGTGTTTAATTTTTACTTTTTCAGTTGGCTGAAGCTTTCAGAAATACTATTTGGTTTTCCTTAGTCGATATTTTTGATCACCCGAGTTCTTCTACGTATTTTTCGATGACACGATAAAGACACCATTACCTAGAAGCAGCGTAACGGAATGTGTGGATCTTGCGACCTAGCAATCTGAAAGAAATGCTCATACATGTAATTTCCATGCAACTGTGTTTCGAACAAGCAGCAGAAACTAAGGTTCGAGGTTGCCGTCAGTACTCATGCGTTGAGGAAAAAGCGTACGGACCATTTATTGTCTTACTTATTATCTTCCCGCCAGTTAACATGAAACAATAGTACTTATTTCGGGGAATAGGGAGTGAGTAGCTTTAGGACGCATGCGGAAAAACGGACAAAACGGAAATCGTTTCGAAACTGAGGAATGCAGGAATTCTGACCTATGATGATCGCAGCTAGACAACAGCAACTGAAGTATGGGATGTTATACAAGGATTTACGTGTATACACAGCAGTCAAATGGCGTCTAACTCCACGACTATTTCTCATTTGTCAACCGTCGAAGGCTTACAGTTTAACTGATCGGTCGGCATGGGTTCTGTTTGATAGGATAAAGTGCCACAGAAGATAATAGAATCCGACTGGGTTGGTGATTGTACAAGCAGACACACATATCGGTACTAATGAATGGAAAGGTAACTTCAGACTGACTACACCTTGATCGCATTAGAAGAGATACCATGGAGCTAGAATGGTTAGAGAAAATTTGTTTTCTAGCCTGTCACAGTAAGCATACCATCCAGTATTTCATGTGATACATGATAACCAAATGGTAGGAGATGAATTCAATTCGATGTACAGTGTGCCGTTTTAACGTGCTTTGTGAATCATCATCCATTACAAAAAAACAAAGATGGTTTTATTTAGCGTTTCATATTGAACACACTTTATTTTACCACAGCTGACGTAGCTCTTTGTTGACTGCTATGGTGCTGTGAGATCTTGTCGAGAACGTGGTGCAGAAAAGGTAAGTTTAAAATACCGAAATCAGTAAGTTTACTTAATGATAGTTCTGATAAAATAGGAACCTGAATTCCCAAACAACTCATGCCTAGGGCTGACGAAAATACATACCAGTTGGTAGGGGCAACTAGAACTAGTAAAAACATTATTCGCAAACCTTCGTATCAGCTAAGAATTCCATTGATGACTGTAGTGTGCAAAGCTATTTGAGACACATTCGAATTCATGGTAAACGATAAGTGAGTACCCTGTTTTGTGCTATCGGCTTGGTTTGAGCTTTTTGGTACACTTTGATCGAAAAAGTTGAGATCTGTGGGCGGGCATCAAGAGCCACTCTTCTGTATTGACCTCCACCATTCTGAGAAAATGGACATTTTTCAGACTTTATTTTGGATTTCTTTACTATACGATCTTTCCTGACGCGCGATTTCGACTTTCGGTTGACGCTCAGAATGATACAAACAAGTGGAAGGAGGTTACATCAATCTGGAAGAGGGTTCCGCCACCCCTAGCACTCAAAATCCCGGAGGCCACTGCAACGTCCTCTCAGTGCACACGGGGTCTTAGTCTGATGCAACTCAGACGATCCTTAATAAGCTGCTTACGGAAAATGAAGCAGGACTGGCAGGAACAGTCCCAGTCAGAGCGGCATTCTGACTCGGGAAGCTCCAAGGGTCCGGAAGATCGCGGAATCTGAAAGTTGCTCTTAGTTTAGGATTCTACTAAGTTGGGTCAGGGCCTCCTCCCGTATAGAGTCTATGGCCCCTGGCCCTCAGTTCGTGACACGTTAACGAATATACTCGACGGCGCACAAAAGAGCAGAAATCAAAACGCTGAAGCGGGACGTGTGTATTGGAGGAACGCAACGGCGTGCAGACAGTGTACACAGGCGGAGCAAGTGGCGCCATCAAACTCGGTAGTTGTTCAGATAAACAGATTCGTTAGTCTTTGTAGTCGTGTGTCGTATCGTTAGCGCTACATTAGTTCTCAAGGGCAAGCGAGAGAGGTTCTAAGATGGTCCTACTGTCTAAAGGGCGAACCCGTTTGTCTCTACCAAGACCTTTCGCCTGAGAATCATCAGAAGATGAGTCAAGTCTGTGCATAGGACAGGGAGAGAAGGGAAAACGATGAAACGGGCCTTTGTATCCGGGATTTTCCTGTGGTCCGGAGGAGATTACAAATACGCTTGCCACCACTGCTATCGGCCAGCCCTCTCAGCACGCAGCAATAGATTTTCGGGTAAGGGACTACCCGGCGGCGTCCGCCGAGCTGCTGCTGACCAATGTACGCGGATTATTGAACAAACAGGACGAACTGGAGGCCCTTGCACTGGCTAGAACCCCGTCTATCATTGCACTAATCGAGACACGGCTAAAGACGACATTCGGGACTCAGAGGTCCCACTGCCCAGGTATGTGCTGTGTCGTGTAGATCGAATCTGGTGGACGGGGTGTTGCCATGCACATCGAAAATGGGGTACCAGTACACCTACTTGATACCTATGTGGACAAATATGATTACGGAGAGACGTTGTGGTCCAGAGTAAAACTCTCCAACAGCGACCACGCGGTGCTTAGGATCATCTATCATACTCCGGCGGCCGACATGCTAAGTATTCTGGATTCCATGCATCGATGAGCGACAGACGGCCATTGTCTGGTTCTCGGCGACCTTACCGCTCTTTATATTGACTGGGTATCGGACAGGTTATCTCGTTGTCTGCATGAAACAGTATGTGACCTCGCCTTGCATCAGCACCTGCAAGAACCGACCAGAAATCAGGTGGATCAGGTATCCATCCTTGATCTAGTGTTCTCCCCGCGAACTTCTGTCATAAATGGAATCAATCTCGTATCGCCGTTGGGCTCCAGTGACCACGCGATGCAAGTCATCTATTGGAGGCGCGGTGTGTCCGTTCATCAGAAACGGCAGTGCGGACTGAATGTGTGGTGCGTACCCTTTGTTGAAATGAAAGAAGCTGCTACTGCCTTTCCATGGGATTCAATCGTCGGTGACGTAGAGGACGAAGCCTGGAAATCCGTTAAACTGGAAATAACTGCATTGGTGAGCTTGTCTGCACCTCCACACAGGCGACGAAGTAATGCCAAAGGACCGCCGTGGTTTGACAAGGAACTACGCAGTCAGCTGCGACAAAGAAACCGAGCTTGGCAACATTTTCGACCCTCCGGCATGGGATACGACAGTTACAAAACATATCCGAAATTTGAAACATTGGGTTCCCTTTATCCAATTCATGAGAACAGAGAGAAGACATAAGTCGCGAGATGCAAGCATTTCGTTTACTCCAAAATTGATGTTCCACGAGGAAGACTACGAAGAGCGACTTGCGGCCGATTCCGTCTCAGCACCGAAAAGGCTGTTTGCAAACCTGAGAAGGAATAGAGCTCGTCCGGGCATCCTAGCACTGCTACATGATGGAGTCATCGGGGACTCCCATTGCGATAAAGCATAACTACTGCCGCGACACTATGCTGATCTTTATGCCACGGAAAGGTTATTTTCACCTCAGCCTCAACAGAGCGCAACCACCATAGCATGGCGATCGTTCGTGGTGGAAGATGTTGTAGATGCTCTGTGAGGGCTCCGGCCACATACGTCGCCTGGTCCGGATAGGGCCCAATCGTTAATCCTTTCGAAACTAGCTGGATTTTCCGCGCTTCCACTTACAACATTGTTCAACAACTCGATGGAACATAGCATACTACCACCCGAATCGAAAAAAGCCGTTGTTATCCCGATGTTCAAGGGTGGCAAATGGGGAAGGCTGCAAACCATCGTCCAGTTGGCCTTACGTGTGTGGTCGGAAAGATTTTGGAACGCCTAGTCTCGACACAACTACATAAATACCTAGATAGTCATCAGCTTCTCAGCCATCAGCAGCACGATTTCCAAAAAGGCCGATCCTGTCTGTCCAGCCTTCTACTAGTGCGTGAACATTGGGCACAGACTAGAGCGGAGGGCCACTCTATGCATGTTATTTACGTTGAATTCAATAAAGCATTCGATAAAGCGCCTCACAACCGCTCGCACACTAACCTGAAATCGTTAGGAGTGGCAGAACATTTACTCAAATTGATCGAAGACTTCCTGAATGGGAGGTCGTCTGTGAAAGTGGCTTCCTCTTACTCTGAATGGTATGGGGCTTCCAGCGGAGTACCACAAGACTCAATCTAAGGACCATTGATGTTCGCGGCGTTCATCAACGACTTGCCAAGCCAACTGCTGTCCCCTTATCTGGTCTATGCCGACGACCTTAAAATCTGGTGTGTGATCAAAACTACAGCGGATCACGAGGCACTACAAGTGGATTTAGATACTCTGACGCAACGGTCCAGCGTGTGGGCCCTCCCAGTCGATGTCTAAAAATGCGTTCAGCTTCAGCTGGGGAGGCCGAGGCCTAAGGACATTTACTCTTTCCAAGAAGCAACTCTTCGAGTGTTCATCGGTGAAAAAGACCTGGGAACGATAGTGTCATCCACGCTCAAAACCCGCAATTGCACTGACAAGCTGTGTGCCGCGACGTGTAGCCTCCAAGGCCTCATCATCATCATCATCGCACAGCGCTAAACAGTAGGGCAAGCCGCACTGACTACTACCTTTCTCACCATGTTGCACGCTGAATCACTGAAGTATGAATATACAAGATGGACAGGGACTGGACCTACATGAATGGAAAAAGGAAAGAATGCCCTAGTGGCCAACACACGGAATACACAGTCTAACTGTACAAACGCACATCGATCAGTCATTCTGATTCGATAGAAAGTGACAACACGATCTCCACTGTTCATCGTTCGCAGCCACATCCTTCAGTGCAGCCAGTCAACTGGTAGACAGGTCTTTCGGACCCCAACCACGAAGACAGGAAGCACCTACTTTTGCCAAGTCTGCTGTACATTTTCTCATTCCTCACTGCCACATCATCTGTTGACCTCCACCCGGTTTCTTCCACTCCTGAGGAGGGACGGAAAATAGGACGCGATACGGTAGACGTGTGTTTGACATATGTAACACGTGCCCCAACCAACGAAGTCTACTAATCTGGATACGCTGTGATGAAACGTTCTCCGAATTAGTACCCAATACTCGATTTCTTACCTCATCGTTGCTTACTCGGCTATTCCACCCAATCTTAGCGATACTACGTAAACATTAGTGGTCGAAAACCTCAAGATGACGAATATTTTCAGCACGCAGACTCCAAGTTTCGCAACCATACAGCAAAACTGAACGCACTGCGGCACAGTATACATGACCTTTCAACTTCGGTAAAATATCAGGTCGGCGCCACAAGTGCTTCAGTCCAGCGTACGCCCCTTGAGCCTTGGATATCCGCGTGCTCACCTCTACTGCTGTGCTCCCATTCGTCGTCACGCTGCTGCCGGGGTAGGTGAAGTGGTCGACAACTGACAGCACTTCCCTATCGAGCATCAAGCTCGGAACCGTTTATATCCAGTTTTGCAACATCAATTTACACGTTGAACGTGCAAAGCGCATGCCGAATGGAGCTACAGCTCTCCCAAATATATCAAGTGCACATTGAGCATGTTCCGTGGATTCGAACAAGCAGACAACATCGTCTGCGTAATCTAGGTCACATAGCTTTTCACTATCTCCTAGTTCGACCCCTACATCCTGAAGATTTTGCAGCGAACTCTCCAGTATTTTGTCCATAACAAAGTTGAACAGGAATGGAGATATAGGACATCTTTGTCGAACATCAGTGGTGGTTTCGAATCGACCGGATAGTTCACCGTAAACTCTAACGCGGCCAGGAGTATGAGAATACAATGATCTCAGTAGGTTCACGAACTTCTGGGGCATACCTTTTCGATGAAGAGTACTGAAAAGCGATGTTCGATCAACTGAATCGAAAGCGCCTTTTAAGTCTAAGAAAAGCATTATTGTTGGTCGGCGGTGCGTGTGACGCGTTTCAAGTAGTCGGCGAACAGTAAAAATCTGGTCGATGCATCCTCGACCTGGGTGGAATCCAGCCTGCTGTTCGCGGACATTCCTCTCGCGAGCCGGTGTAAGACGGTGCAGCAAAATCGAAGCTAATACTTTGGTGACTATCGGGATTAAGCTAATCCCACGATGATTACTGCAGTCATTGCGTATTCCCTTCTTGAAGATGGGAACAATCAATGACTCGCTCCATATTAACGGAATACGCTCCTCCTTCCAAATGTCACGGAGCAAGGCGGTTAGTGATTTTATCAACGCCTCACCACCCAGTTTGAAAAGAACTGGAGGAAGTTCGTCGGGACCTGCCGCTTTCCCTCGCTTTAGTAATCGAAAGCATGACTCTACTTCTACTTCTGATGGGGGCTCAAGTGATACCACCCAAGGAGACTCAGTTGTTGACACGGGAGTAACCACACTAGCGTACGACCAGCTAAACTGTTCCTTGAAGTAATCGGCCCACGGTCAAGTCTTTGCTGTTTGCTATGGATGGGTTCTCCATTCCTATCGCAAATCGTATCACTGACCTGGATGCGCCGTCCACCGGTATCACGAATAAGTTTGAACAGTCTCTGACTTTTACCTGAAGCAGCTGCTATTTCTATTTCTTCGGCTACCCTAACCCACTAATCTTCGCGATCCTTCTTAAGGCTTTTCGCAACTTGCCTCTGCAGCTTTCTCCGCATTTTATTCCTCTCCGTACGGTTCGAGAGCTAACGCTTTTGTTCCAATATACTCAGCAACTCTTGCGAAACTCAGTGTCTTCGATGGACAACGGATTTAGGACCACAGGCAAAACCAGCTACCACGTGCATCGCCAGTTTCATATGAGCCCAATGCTCATCTACATCATTGTTCGTCGTAGATCCTAGATGATGTGCTAACTTCTGTTCGTAACTGGTGCGAACTTCTGGATCACACAAACGTTGCACGGCTAATCGGGTTTGCGGTTTGCGACGATAACCATTGAGCTGGAGAGATAATCGCATCAAAACTAATGCATGGTCCGACTCTACGTATGTGGACCAGTAAGATCTACAGTTCTGAACAGAACTGCGCCACCGGTAGCTTACGGCGATATGATCAATTTGACTCAAAGTACCTGTAGAGTTAGAGCGCCATGTCGCTGTGCGACGCGAGCTGTGTCGGAAATTGGTGCTAAACAAGAACAATCGATTGTCCGCACAAAACTGGAGAAGCCTATCCCCGTTATCTGTATGCTCAGCGGGTAAAGCACAACGCCCACCTAAACAGGCTTCTGACACACTAAATTTGCCAACCTGTGCATTAAAATTACCTAATAGCACTACAATGTCAGAACCTCCTGCGAACGAGGGTGGCGAGGGAATCATAGAACTCACCTTTCTGCAAGTCTGAGCGGCAGTCCGTTGGGGCGTACGCCGAGATCACAAACAAATTGCGCCACAGTCAAGAGTGGACGGTGATGAGGCTCATACGGGAGGTGCCTCACTGTCTCTAATTCCGGAAACTTGAAACCTGAACTGACTGCTTATTCGCTTGAATGTGTTTTATTTAACCAAAACAGCGAAATTCTCGTCGACTCTACTTTTGACACATTTTTAAGCTCTCGCCGTCTGAGTGCACGGTTTGCCTTAGCATTACCAGTGCGATTCAGCGTACCTCGTGTGCGTTGCTCGTATTGGCGTAACTTCCGTGCCAAGATATGTGCAATACACATTCGCATCTGTTCACCTACTCCAGCCTTTTCATTTGACTGAAGAGGTTTCGTTAGCAGTTCACTTCGAAACTCAATAGAAGACACATCCGGGGTTCGCTAACCGTACGTCTAATATTCGTGGTAGTCAGACTGCAGGCCGGCACGTTAGTATTTCAAAAATGTACGTTCGGGAATCCTCTGAGACACTAACGGAGTTTCGGACTCATTTCTGTTCCTCTTTTTAGAACAAACAGGTGCAATTCCCATGGAGCATCCCTGGTCCACTGCATACTGCATTCAGGTTAAGGTCGGCGCTTTCTGACCTGTTCCATTCAGTTGCTATTCGGCGCAAACCGATAGTCAGTTGGCTCTATGAGAATATCCAGCCTTCAATTTATCACCCACAGTAGAACAAGCCTTAGCGGACACATGTCATCAGGAAACGCATGAAAACTAGCGCATCTCACTGCGGAATAGATCAAACGATTCGGCCCAATGTACTGAAGGTAAACTTTAACTGAACCGCAGACGGTTATCACAGGTTAGGTTGAGTGAAGGGCACATGTTTGTGGGCAAACAACAGTTCTTGATGATTTCTTTGTATGAGTGATTGGACCGATCATCAAAGGACTACCTGAAGAGGAGAAGCCACCAGTTCCATCGAGAACCAATCGCGTTTAGTGATCACTGTAAAGTCAGATGTAATTGCGAAAGTGATTGATAAAAACAACATTCATCTTCGTTAATTCGTGAATAAGATCACCCAGCGCATCCCTGAACGTAGTACCAATTGTCGCTCACTTTCAAAGACTCAATTACTGATTAACACGTAGACTAAGTGTTTGGCTTTGCAAAAGTCCTTTACGCGATCACCACTGAAGAGTGTGAGTGGTTTGCTTGGAGAATTTTAGCCTGATTTTGCTAACAGCGTTAGAGGCCTCTTCGAGCTCAGTGTAAAGTTAATTTATCCTTAAGAACACATACATTTGTTGGATTATAGTTAGGGGAGCTTCTCTTCATCTCACTTTCACGACCACTTTAGGTAATAAATAAGGATGTTTTCTTCTGTGGTGCTTTTATGCAGAACATCCTCGATTAGCTCGAGAATACCACCGCCATCAGCCGCAAGAATGCTGGTAGGTTTCAGTAGTTTACTCATTACTTGTCCGGTCAATCCCACTCCGCAGTGGGTTTAAGCACCCGCGGAGACCAGAGGTCTCATTTCCACTGAGATCAACCTCGTTAATTTCGACAGCTTAGCGCAATGAAAGCGATATATAATTCATGAAATGCAATGTCAATTGCCACTGATAAGCTCCACACACTGTTCCACTAATTGGGTCATGAACAAGAAGACGGAGCTTTCGAGTCTCGCGCATATATACCAGGTATTTAGCAGTAAAGTCGCTTTTTCGATCCGCTTACTATTGTCATCGTCATTGCCTGAAAACTATATATGTTCATACCACAAATCTGAAGACAGGCGTCTGACAGAGCCATGAAATGATGTTGAAAGAAAAGTGTAAGGTCTGTATGAATTAGCATATTGGGTCTTAAGGGTAGTTGTGTTACCCGGTCACCCAATCCGAGTTAAAAGGATATTTTAAGGGCCTTCTGCCGTTTTTCAAAGATGCTACTCTAGCCTCTGCGAATCCATGTTTAACATTCACCGTCGATGACTATATATATATATATATATATATATATATATATATATATATATATATATATATATATATATATATATATATATATATATATATATGTATATATATATATATATATATATATATATATATATATATATATATGTATGTATGTATATATATATATATATATATATATATATATATATATATATATATATATATATATATATATATGGCAGAAAATACTCCAAGCGTACTTTGATTGACGTACTGAAAGGAAGAAAGTGGAATCCTGCGTAGATAATATTCCGAACCCACTAACTGAGTGAAAACTGCACAAGTTCGTTATATCAGCAAAGCTTTTTTGGTGCCACTAATTGGACAACAGACCAGCGTGATAACACGTACACACAAAGGAAGAGGATAACGCTCATGCATAGAACCGGTTGACAGAGAGCATTTTAAACAGTTGGTGCACATGGCTACAGACTAGGACGAAGGCCGATGACACCTGGAGCGGGATAAGAATGAAAGGCCAGACCTGAATGCAGTAGCTAAGCATTCAGCTGTGTGAGGATAAAATGTGCTCACAGCTTGGTCGTGCTTAGAGAAGACAGAGGCAAAGACGGAATACAAAGTCTAGAGGCGGATGATAACAAGGAAGCCTTGAAATAAAAAAGGGAAACCAGGGAATGGACACGCAAATCGAATTTATGGCATGCAAATGAAGAACTGAACAGCCAGAGTCCAATATAAGGGGGAAAATTGTGAATTGAATGGAAATAAGTCAAAGGGAAACTAAAGAATGTAAACTGAGAATACTGACGTCAGCTGAACAACAAACCATAGCATTGAGTGAAGACGGGAAATGCCCAAACCAGGGCAGACGTGAGCAGAGATACACCATCACACTTAATTGATGCTTTTTCCGACGAGGAATTCCGTGAAACGAGTACCAGAGTGAAAGATAAACAGGACCGGAATAATAAGTGGTGACAAAAAGTGAATAGACACAACTGAGGTAAGTAGACAAGGGGATTGAATGAGTAGAAGTGAGACCTAGAAAACCGTTTCGAGGACGACGGTACTGAAAAATATTCAAATCAATATAAATTATAAAAATAGTTTAAATACTAAACCAGATGAAAAATCGTAGAAAATCGCATGCGTAGGTAGGCGGTGACAGTTGGAAACGGAACCGTTTTTTGCTGTTCAAAAAATGATTGCACATTGATGAGAAGGTAAGGAATTGAAGGGGGACTGGGCCATAGACAGCTGAACGGGAAAACCAAAACAACGTACTGGACAAATGATATAAGCCTCTATCATCGAATGATGTCCTTTATTGACGATAACGCACCAATCAATGCTCTACCATCGGCTTGATTTGGCTGCATACTTTTCAAAATTATTGGGTGTAAGGTTGGCTTGTTATACACATAGTCTGTCATGTAAAAATGAAAACCGCATTCGAGAGCTGAATGGAAACTAGAACTAACCATAACCAAGCTGATTGTATGGGAGTGCCTGCGCCGTGTGCAAAACCAGTGGGGGGAGAAAATAGTAAGGCCGTAGTAGAGGAAAAAACAAACAAAATGCGCACATCAGAAATCCATAAGATGTGGAGACTAAAAACGAAGGAGGAAAGGATGGAACCATCAAAAGATACAACAGATTATAGAAGACAAAACGGTATGACTGAGGGGAAATATCCAATAATAAAGAGTTGGATACAGGGTATCATCAGCGAAGAAAAAATACGTACCACCTTTTTACTTGTTTTGGTTTACCGCGAGTGTGCGTGTATGATGATGTAGTCACGAAAAAGGGAAATATAAATTCAGAAAATTTGTATGAAAGCTGGTGCTTAACACAACAAAAGTGGAGATTAAAAATTAAAAAAAAATTATCTAACAACTTGCATCAAAATTCAGAACGACGACAAGAACGCTAATGTTCAACTCGGGCCAATCCAACGGCCGATCCATCGCCAGTCGGTTCACCAGTCTACATGTTCAGGTAGGCGAAAATCTATAAACATAGATGTAACCAATAAAAACACTACGAAAATATTTTTTGAAAAAGTTTCTTCGCCAAACTGATGCGGTATGCAAAAATTAGAAAACAGAAAACCGTATGAAAATGAGTTACAAGAAATGAGTGTACGTGTTTGTATATGTGTATATGTCTGGGTAAACAAGTTGCGCAAAGCAATGAAAAATCAGATGTAGAAACACGTGTCAATCACTGATGAAACAGGGAACCTCGTATCTGCGCTACTATGGACAACAGACTGGTGCACACTCAGGTTCACATTTGTATCCGGAAATCGAATAGCACATGACAACGAAAGTGTGACCGTTTATCAGTGATCAATAGTTGTGTACGCGCACTTTCTGACGGGGATGGACTAGCTTGCAAATCGATTTGTGTGACATTGCGCAGGTAAACGTTCGGAGCAATAAGTGACAGTTGAGATAATAAGCATTAGTAGCAGAAGAGATGGGGATAAACAAAAAAGAACCACAACTGTTTAGCGGCTCAAGCAACATATGCGCAGCAACGAGATAAAACCTTCCGTATTTGTTCACATTTGTTATCTGGATTCCTGACTTCAGCACATGGAGAACGATGGATCCCTAGTAGACACTGGTAGGGTCTCTCAGCAAGCAACGAAACCATTAACGCAAGGAAGCACATCCGGAAAACCCTGACTGCATTGCGACAGTAGGGAAGGTGTCAATCCGACGACAAGAACCATGGACACTGGAGAACAACGGGAAGGATCTGAACAAGCGAAAAAGGTCCTAAGCCGTATAACTATTTTAGTTCTTTTAGTAATGTGACGAAATTATACAAAACAATGTGCACCTGGAGAGATTCAAAAGGGGACATGGGTGGTCAGAAGACTGAAGAATACAGGATCCGTAATGCTCGAAGGATGTGTGTGTGTAACGTAAAAACCAGAATCACTGACATTGCTCATGGAGAAAACTAACTTTAACATGCACCAGCAGAAAGAGCAACAGAATTTTTGGTGAAAGCTGTAGGTAGACAACGCCACTGAAAATGCATTGAGTAGAGGTGCTTAAATGTATGTGGTGAACTGGAAACGACGCATCAACGATAGAATAACGTAGATGAGAACTTAAGGAAAATCCATTCCAACACTAAACAAGGCAATCGCAGAAGGGGAATACTCACTGAATAATCCAGATCAAAATAATTCGGGAGGCAAGGATTGGGCGAGTTATTCGTCCGCAAACAGATGGATTCAGTATTTTCTAATTCAGAAAGGACACACTGCGCAGAAAGAGACAGGCAGGAGATCCAGAGGAAAGATACTACACAAAAACCTGGTCCACGGGAAAGTTCCCAAGACACATTCACATCTTGATCACCAGCAATGTGATAGGTGCACGAAATTCTCAATAAACACGCCTGTGGAGGAAAATAAAACAAAGCATTGAGACTGGATCGGATCGGCAGAACACTGAAGCGCATCGTCCAGACTGAGTAAACATACTGTCTGGCGAGATGAACAACACAGCCTTAGTGGGCGCTCAACAAAAAACTACGAGATCATCGTACATTTGGATATCTTTGGTATTACATCACTGTTCGATCCATCGTTTCCGTTTTGACACCGTACACCAAGATGTCCTCTGGATCGTAAGCTATTCCTACATCTCTCAAAGACAAGGATGGAGTAAGAGCGATGGTACGGGAAAGTAGTGGAGGAGCGAAATAATTTAAACGAAGTAAACAGAGAGAGAAGAATGAAATCAAAATAAGCATATTATATGGGAGGTGGTTAGGGGTAGACAATCCATGTAGAGTAAAGCGGTCGAACGGAGAATGTGATCACAGAACTAGTACTAGCGACGAACCAGTATGACAAGATTAGTGACAGATATACGACGAAAAACGAGCTTTAGGAAAAATAGCAGAAGAAACAAGCAACGAACGTAACAAACAACCATGAAAAATTGTGTGAACGGCTGAAAGTGTAAGGTTGGTTGGGAAAACGGGAGAAATCACAGACTAGAGGATGGCAAAAACGCATCGTCGAACATCATAAACAGACAGGTAGTTCCAATCTGTAAACAAAGCTGAGAAGTGAAATGTGAACAGTGATACAATAATTCAGTCAGGTAGATTTGCTTGCGTTTTGGTGCGGTGATGGATGTCGATTACGGGGATGTAGTAAGAAAAATAGGACCACGAATAGGGAGAAACTGATGAGCACAGAATGTATACTGCTATCCTAGTGGCTGCAATCGGAGCTCTTATGAGCGTCTACAACAACATGTGAGATCAGGCATCAAGCTCAAATTCACCAATGAATGATCCGCAAGGGTTTAAAAGTTCCGGAAATAGTGATCGTGGAATAAAGAAGAGTCTAAGATAAAAACAAAGAAAGGGAGGGAGAGAAAGGTTGCAAAAATGACCGCATGTGTTTGTGAACTCATGCAAACGGAGGGAAGCAGTGAAGAACCGGGCTACTGATTCACTGGAGGAAAAAGAACCAGAGATAAAACCATGACAAATGACGACATTGAAGCAGGCAGAAAGAATAGCTAGAATCGTGATTGCAATCCAGCTGAACGATATTTGAGACCGATTGCCGGTCGGAGAAAAAAGATAATGGGAGAAACAAACTACGTGAAAATCACCATCGATAGAGTGCGGGACGGGGGCGTTCAGCACCCTCTTTGACCAATGGCTTGTGGTATTCTCGACCGTGACGGCTATGTATCTGAACCCAACATTGTTCACAGTAGTACTGCAGACAAGTCACATTGGCGCAGAAAAACGGCGCGAATTTTCCACCGCAACGAGCACCTTGACATTCGTCACACATCTGATTGTCCAAAACGTACGGCTTTACTTCAACCTGTCGCACAAAACAACAGTTGAGAAGTATTACTGCGGCAATCCGAGAGAACGAGTTTTGAATAGTAAATGATTAAGCTCCTATCTCAAACCTGGCGCTATCTCTCACTGGTAGCACGTGCAGTAAGCGAATCAAATTTCAAGTATTCAGACAACAAGGAGAACCAATGAAGATGTGAAGCAGTAAGGCGTCAAAGTCTCACAACGGAAAAGGATAAGAAGTGCTATTCACGCCCCCTGCAAATGGTTTGTCGTCAGCTAGGATACCAAACATCAAACGTAACCGATAGTTCCACCCAGAAACAACACAGCACTGTCCAACACCGATTTTCAGGTGGACGAAACAAGGTGTAGTACAAAGTGCAACAAGGAAATAACAAAAAATGCTGATCTATAAAGTCCCTGGTACGGACACAGCAGATGTTGCAACGTCGTTAAATCCAAATGCTCTACTTGTCCGCTTAGAAAACACGACTTACGTAGTAAAAAAACTGAGAACTGAAAGGTCATATTCAATTTCAGCGATAAACTCAATCATAAGGAACTCTATCAAAATGATTTGCAGGAAAGCACCTCAATTCAAATATGCTGAATTTTAGAATAATGGAAATAGAAACATGAACGTCTAAATTTATGGACCAGAATGCCAGCGTGAAAGTCAAACTGTGCGAACATCCCGATGTCAGCTTGAATTCGCCCATGGTTAGTGATTAAAGCGAAAATAACACGGAGTGATACGATGCCTGTAAAAGCATTAAAGATTTCCGATGGCTAACCCTAGTTATGGAGACTTCAACAGAAATCATCTAAATGGTAGATGGGGTTGGGAAACCAATACAGGCGACTAGACTGACCCGATATGATCGCATTCTGATGCAGCGAACTACACACATGAGTAAGGTTCCTAGTAACTGTGATACCTGAATAAAAAGGACTGAAAAAGTGGTGTAACACTGACCTAAACGTGTTTTGCATAATCCATAAATTCCACCCAAACGCAATTATTTTGATTCGTTTGTCATACTGTAACCATGGTGCAACCAAGGCAACGCGAAAGGCGTTAATTTCCAGGTGCGTTACATGAGGAAATTTTGTAACATTGTCTCCATTGTAAAGTGAGGCAACAAACCACACTTGTCACCGCCTTACACCATGAACACAATAAAAGTGAATTTGGAATGCAAGGGTTTGAACACACACATACACATACTTCGTGAATTCAATCCCAATCTACTATAAATCTGAAAACACCGAACTTTCTATAAGAACACTAGAATTCTGATGTCTTCGAAGAAAGATAAGAAGACTTTTCCCAGTGTGCATGGTATATGATTGGGCCCCACGCAACGCTGTCGTAAAGTGAGAGTAAACACGAACGAACGAAAACCAGAACAGATCACACATTATCGGCAAACGGCTGCACGCATAGATTGCGGTGATCGGAGGACTCATGCAATCTATACCTCTTCCATAAAACTTCAACCGAAACTCGCAATTCCTCAGCCGCGACCCACAATCTTTTAGCCACGACCCACAGTCCTTGACGCACAACCTTTAACCATATCGCTGCAAGCCAATCAGATCAAAAGTATCGGAATATTATGACATCAATAAATGTTGGAACAATTTTTTTATAACAAAAATTGGTATTACGAAGCTGGCTGAACAGATGAAAAAGTGTGACGATTGTATTCTGCGCAGTTTACCGTGGTGCTGGTATCAAGTGCTACAACGCAAAGAGATTGGAGACGGCTAAACGATACGCTCGTATCGTCATATCATGCGGTATAGCTCGTATGGCTGTTGCATTTCCAGTGAACCAGTTTTTTTTTGTACTGGAGACGTGCCTGGTAAATAGGTTTATTGAAAACCGGTGACTTGGACTTCAAAAAAGTCAACCACGTAAAACAGAACTGCTTGTCTGCGTCTTCAGTGTGCAGTCCACGGGAAGGCAGACGTAATCCGACCACGGATGCCATCATGTGGTTCGCATGCCCTCATTTATCTCACTGTATTTGGTCCGTGTAACGTAATCAAATCCATTATCGCTCCATGCTTGTCCAAAATCGGTTTCCAGGTGGTCAGCTACTTGCTTATTCAGTGAGTAGTATGCAAACCCCATCACAACGGTATTAGGTGCTGCACCGCAAAATGGATTAGGTGAAGTTAATACGATGCGCCCGTATCGTGAAACCATGCTGCATTTCCAGTGACAGTCACGGTGGCATAGATCTTTACTCACGCAGTAAACTGCCTGGTTTGCAATAGGCAGACGACACTGTTCTTCCCAGTGAAGAAACAGTTAGGCTGCTACCTTTCTTGTTTACAAGAAGGGTGACAGATCTTCTTGTGAAAACCACAGAGGAATTAGCTCGGTAAATATCGCATCCAAACTGCTCACCGGGCTTATTCTACATTGATTATCCAGCACCCGTGAAATGTGTATGTATGAGAATCAAGCCGATTTCAGACCCAGTTGTAGTTGTATCGACCACATCTTTACTCCTCGACAAACCTCACAACACAGACACACCTTCCGTAGGCCCAAAATCTGTGTCTTTATTGATCTGAAAACGGCTTTCGATTCAGTCTATAGTACAGTTGTCTGGCACCGACTCATTGAAGAGTGTGCCCGAGAGATTTATTTTTCTTTCCTAATGTTTGCATGTGAACAGCCGAAGCCCAGTCCGTGCTTACGGAGATCTTTCACCCGAGTTCACCACGGAAAGTGGTGTTCGTCGGACAGCCCTCTATCGCCCTTCTTCCTGGGTGTTGTAATTGAATCGATTCTTTAGGTTGCCCTATACACCTGTGAGAATGGCGATATAGACGCTTGCTCAGGTAGCAAACTGTCTGACTTGGAATACGCGGACGATATTGTTCTTTCCAGTGAAGACATAGGTAAGCTGCTACCTTTCTTAGATAACTCAAACAAAAGTGTAGCAGTGTTTTTCATGTGTTTTGCATCTTCAAAGTGTAAAATGCTGCTGCGGGACTGTGTTGACACTACAGCAAACCTTGTCTTGGAGGGAGAAGACAGTTTGAATAGTTAAGTTCTGTTGCCTAGACAGTTACACCTCACCAGGTGGATAGACATCGGATGAAGTGTCATCGCGTCTATAGAAGGCGCGCTTGGCTTTTGCCAACCTCAGTCATCTGTGGTGCCGCAGCAACATCCGGTCGTATGCTAAGGGTAGAGTGTACACCGTAGCAGTTAGATCCATTCTTTTATGCGGCTCGGAAACACGGCCGTTAAGGGTAGAAGATAGGCAATGACTGTCGGTGTTTGAACATCGATGTCTCCGTATCATCTCATCAGCAATATTGAGGTTAGACGTGAGCTTTTGAGAACCTGAGGTCAGTATGTGGATCAAATACTGAATCTGAACGAGTTAGGGTGGCTGGGACGTGAGTTACACATGCCCGCCGATAGACTATCTCGGCGTAAGTTGTTCTCCCAGACAGGTAGTGGTTGGGAGATTGGTTGAGGTGGGCAGCCCACGACATGGCAGAAACGTGTGAAAACCTTGACCAGTGGACTTGATCTAGTAGGATGTGTTAGACTTCCTGGTTGGGGTTCAAGTGATCCACCTACCAGATAGTTGGAAGCAGTTAATAGTATAGGTAGGTGTCAGGTCAGTGGCGTAGTTGCATTCGGACTGTTTCTTCATCTTCGTTACTCCCACTTATTACTTCGAGCGTTTAGATCACTTCCACCTAATGCTTCTATTCTTTTTGCCTTTTACTCGACGATGCTGGAAAGTAGCGATCGAAATCAGAGCATAGAAGAGCTTGGTTAGCGGTTGAATAAACTGAACTGAAATGATAGCAACGAAATGTCATAACATAAATTAATTGATAACTGTGGAAGAGGTGTACTTACGATAACTGTGTCCTATTATGGGACTGTCAATGTATCCACCTATCTGAGCATATAAGTTACCAATGCTTTATTTTGTTTTCCCTTTTATCGAGTCACGATCTTTGCCGGCGACTTTAGATGTAAAATAAAATATCGTTCGTCACATTACGCATTTTAACTTGAAGAACTGCAAGTTTGTGAAATTTTCACTTTGCACTGGGTTTGTCGATATCTGGTTCGGAGGTGGTCGGGCGATATAAGCACACCGCGACCGTTAGTGGATAAATTCACAATACTTGATCTGGCACCGCATGCATCGTTTGCTGAAAATAAGGAGAGCGTTAATATGGGCGCAAAGAAACTATCAGATCAATTCACTATCGCTGAAATATGACGGAGGATAATCGCATGTGCAGCAAGAGATGATTTGGAGGACATCACCAGACCCCTCAGCATTAGGATCAAAATATGCATGCTACTGTAGCTACGGATCGGGAAACGGCATTCACACTTGGATCTTTCAAGCGAAGTTCAACGAAGAGTTTGTCAAGCATTTACGTGACATGGTTGACGAAACCCCAACAAGTCCACTGAGGCATTCAAAAGAGAGGATGGAGAAGGATTTCCCACGCACAACAGCCAACAAGTCATCCACTGATCGATGGCTGGATGGGAACCACTATTCGGTTAAGAAGCCTGTTCAACCGGTGGAACGAAATCCAGACATGGTCAAATTTAAACGAACAGAATACGCCAATTGGCTGCAACGATCAGATACTGTAACTGTTACTCCCGTGTCAACAACTGTGACTTCTTGGGTGGTATCACTTGAGCCCCCATCAGAAGTAGAAACAGAGTCATGCATTCGCTCAATAAAGCCAGGGAAAGCAGCAGGTCCCGACGAACTTCCTCCAGTTCTTTTCAAACTGGGTGGTGAGGCGTTGATAAAATCACTAACCGCCTTGCTCCGTGACATTTGGAAGGAGGAGCGTATTCCGTTAATATGGAGCGAGTCATTGATTGTTCCCATCTTCAAGAAGGGAATACGCAATGACTGCAGTAATCATCGTGGGATTAGCTTAATCCCGATAGTCACCAAAGTATTAGCTTCGATTTTGCTGCACCGTCTTACACCGGCTCGCGAGAGGAATGTCCGCGAACAGCAGGCTGGATTCCACCCAGGTCGAGGATGCATCGACCAGATTTTTACTGTTCGCCGACTACTTGAAACGCGTCACACGCACCGCCGACCAACAATAATGCTTTTCTTAGACCTGAAAGGCGCCTTCGATTCAGTTGATCGAACATCGCTTTTCAGTACTCTTCATCGAAAAGGTATGCCCCAGAAGTTCGTGAACCTAATGAGATCATTGTATTCTCATACTTCTGGCCGCGTAAGGGTTTACGGTGAACTATCCGGTCGGTTCGAAACGACCAGTGGTGTTCGGCAGGGATGCCCTTTGTCTCCATTCCTTTTTAACTTCGTCATGGACGAAATAATGGAGAGTTCGCTGCAAAATCTTCAGGATGTAGGGGTCGAACTAGGAGATAGTGAAAAGCTATGTGACCTAGATTACGCAGACGACGTTGTCTGCTTGTTCGAATTCACGGAACATGCTCAGCGTGCACTAGATAATCTCGCAAGAGCTGTAGCTCCATTCGGCATGCGCTTTGCACCTTCAAAGTGCAAGGTGATGTTACAAGACTGGACGTCAACAATTCCGAGCTTGATGCTCGATGGGGAGGTGCTGGCAGTTGTCGACCACTTCACCTACCTCGGTAGCTGCGTGACGACGGATGGGAGCACAGTAGTAGAGGTGAGTACGCGGATATCCAAAGCTCGAGCGGCGTACGCTGGACTGAAGCACTTGTGGCGCCGATCTGGTATTTCACTGAAGTTGAAAGGTCGTGTATACTGTGCCACTGTGCGTTCAGTTTTGTTGTATGGTTGCGAAACTTGGGGGGCTGCGTGCTGAAGATATTCGTCGTCTTGAGGTTTTCGACCATCGATGTTTACGTAGTATCGCTAGGATTGGGTGGAATAGCCGAGTAAGCAATGATGATGTAAGAAAGCGAGTATTGGATACTAATTCAGAGAACGTTTAATCACAGCATATCCAACTTAGTAGACTTCGTTGGTTGGGACACGTGTTACATATGTCAAACACACGTCTACCGTACCGTGTCCTATTCTCCGCCCCTCCTAGGGAGTGGAAAAGACCACGTGGAGGTCAACAGATGACGTGGCAGCGAGGAATGAGAAAATGTACAGCGAATTTAGGAAAAGTAGGTGCCTCACACCTTCGTGGTTGGGGTCCAAAAGATCCGTCTACCAGTTGGCTGGAGACACTGAAGGATATGGCTGCGAACCGCGAACAGTGGAGATCGTGTTGTCACTTTCTGTCGAATCAGAATGACTGATCGATGTGCGTTTGTACAGTTAGACTGTGTATTCTGTGTGTTGGCTACTAGGGCATTCTTTTCTTTTCCCACCCATATAGGTTAGTCCCTGTCCATCTTGTATATTCATACTTTTTAATTCAACGTGCAACATGGTGAGAAAGCAGTGGTCAGTGGGGCTTGCCCTACTGTTTAACGCTGTACGATGATGATGATGATGATGTAACTATCGCGCTGTATATTGACGAAACCAACTACAGTATATGTTTCTGTCGTAGCTATTGGTGCATAAAAGTACGTAGTGAAGCCATCCGAAGTTCATCGTCAAGTAAAGGACCTAACCTGAACATAACGTGTTCATCTCTCACAAGTACGTCGAAGTATAAATGTCACACAAAGATTACATGGTATATTTTGACTGAGCTCCTTTTATGCTGCTCAGCGTCTATTGCTACTGAGAAAACTGGTGTTCCAGATAATGTGTGATAATGTGTCCGTTCATCGCACGGCTATGGATGCTCAGCTACAAGCCAATCGTCAACCACGTCCTCCCCACCGTATAGTCCATTTTTCAACCCGCGAAAAGAGGCATTCAGTGAGTTCAAACAGGTAAGATTTTTTACTACATTATTTCATTTAGTTTTTCAGTACAATAAAAACTGGTTCACTGAAAATGCAACAGCCATACGAGCTATACCGCATGATATGACGATACGAGCGTATCGTTTAGCCGTCTCCAATCTCTTTGCGTTGTAGCACTTGATACCAGCACCACGGTAAACTGCGCAGAATACAATCGTCACACTTTTTCATCTGTTCAGCCAGCTTCGTAATACCAATTTTTGTTATAAAAAAATTGTTCCAACATTTATTGATGTCATAATATTCCGATACTTTTGATCTGATTGGCTTGCAGCGATATGGTTAAAGGTTGTGCGTCAAGGACTGTGGGTCGTGGCTAAAGGATTGTGGGTCGCGGCTGAGGAATTGCGGATTTCGGTTAAATCTTGATGGGAGGTGTGGAAGCCCGATGTGAGAGCAGACAACGTTAATGAAGCAAATACCCGACCAATAACCACTGTCCAGCTCGCAAACTGCTCAGCTAGGCATTTGACGGATTCCTATCACACAAAGGAACATACAACACAAGGAAGACACATTTCATACTAGTTGTTCTAGTGCAAGGCATTAAAATCCAAGTTAACAGTAATGCGCTCACCATGGTCAAGGAAAAAATAAAGACCGGGTAGATAGGGCGATCAATAATTGTCTAAAAATGCGCTGTAAACATGGAGTACACGTTTGACGTGTTAGGAAAGGATTTAGAATGCCTCGTTTTAAATGTTGTTTATTACGCAAGTATACTAATCAAATTAAGTTTCAAGTTGACTACAAACTACGTCGTGTCGTGTGTCGCGTTCTGCTTTTGCAGCAAGGTTCCTCGGAAGAGGCGAACGAACCATATAACTGGCCACCGGCTCATCTGAACCATCGCTGCTGACCTGGAGGAAGCGCTCTAATGCGTGACGGCTTCAGATGCTAGATGCAATAAAAACGCCTACTTTAGACTGTGCAAGGGAGTAGCAAAACAGTCCACAACATAAATAACTATGGTAGATATATCTAACGTAACTGACCGCTTCGTCATGTACGTATATGGCTACTCGTTCACGCCATGCACAAAAATTTGTTTTCTCATCCCCTTAAACAGTTTTACTGCCTCTGCACATTCTCTCCTTTTTTTACATCCTAACCATAGCGCCTTTGGTGGAAATCCTGGTTATGTACTCCGTCATCGACTAGTTCCCAAGTCTCCTCGAATACGCTATCACTGGCTGATGCTTTCTTCTGTCCTCCATAACCACTTAAACTAGCCATGTTTATTGCGTATAGGACAACAGGCGGGTTCAGCCCGTAGTCTTGAGCCCCTTGCCATCGATGTGCGTGGTATCTTCGAAACTTCGGTTCCATCGTTCGATTGATGTTTCTATCTAATCTTTCTGTGAAGTATCACTGATTCCTTCCTGGAGACACTAAAGCCACGGCTTCTGGTCTCGTTGGCGCAGGCATTGCTCTCCTTGAACCGAGGTCGTAATACTAGACTGCATCGCAGTCGACAACCGTTTATGGGTAGAGACCAAAGGATTCATGAAAGATGGGGAGCCTCCGTCCCGATAGACACAACTTGTTTACGGTGAAGAATCAAAAAACCGCATACCATGTTTTCCTGCTAATTGATTCCTAAATTCTGTTGTGCTCCCTCCAATTTTTGTAAACGTTGTGGCTGCACTAGCAAAATGCTTGATTTCAGGTTGGTTTGATTATATATATATATATATATATATATATATATATATATATATATATATATATATGGAGTACTCCGCACCTGAAAGATCTAAAGGGTATACCATATCTGGATACCTCGATCGCCAAGCGGTTCAGAGCGTGTTGGATTGCCTATGCATTTTCACTCAGCAAAGCGATATCATCGGCGTTTTCCAAGTCAAAAACTGTTTCCTGGGAGGAGTTCGTCTCTATCATTTGGAAGACTAAACAAAGCATTCCGTAGAACAACCTCTATGGCAAATTTGAAGAAAAATGGCGATTTCTTTATTGCATGCTTGCGAATGAGTGCAGTGGAAGGGGCATTTATCCCATAGCCACGAAGGCCCAACAATTCCATAGTTCAGTCTTATCGGCAGAGTCGAAGACCGCTTGAATGTTTCATAGAATATGATAACATATCAGTTATCGAAGCTAGCTCAAGATGACTGGCGGAACAACAGGTTTTTTGTAAACCGAAAACGAAAGGTTCAGTGATCATGACAGAGGTAGCCCGGACACGCAGAATGCGCTTGCAACCTAGGAACACGATATGGGAGAAGAAGTAAACTTATAAAACTGTCATGCTTCCTTCGAGTCATCGATGGCTAGAAAGCAGGTCAAGGATGAACGGAACCGCAAAAATTCTGGTTGGTGGACAGTGACTAATTGTGTAGCCAACCTAATAATGCGTGTAAAAACGAGGAGCGATGTGGGGAATGATGGACGTTCGCCTCGGTGAAGTGATACCTAAGACGAAGTAACCGGAAACGCATACAAAATCAGTGACGGTGAAGCGGTGATAATGCAACTTGAAGAAATGACACGTATGAGCACTATTATTACTCAACATGAGGTTTAAACTGGGGATATAGCTTCCCATCATGATAAACTGAGCTAGACAGAGAAAAAACTAGTAATACTAGAACAGATAACAGGTAAAGAAAAGTATGACAAACAATAATTCACATACCCGTTTGTCAATCTCATTGTGTTGTAGTTGGACAAAGCGTGCGCTGATTGCAGCAATGTAGCTTTGTTGATTGGAAAACGCCACACGTCCAGCACCTTTGGGGTATTTCAATTCCGGATCGGTATCGATGCCAGCATAGCACACCCCACCGTATAAGCGGTCCATTATGAGTGCCAGCTCAACTGGAATCAAATGATAGATAAAACCCAACTTGATTAAACCGATTACGGTTGCAGTACATGTGCGATCCAACAAATAAGGAATAAACTTCTCAGCGCTCGTGAATAAGAGGATTCGATCGCTGCATTTCGTTAGGAATGTTCGCTAGCTCAGAAAACGGGCCTCAAAAACCACAGGTAAAACTTTACAACCGAAAAACTGACTACTGAAGGGGCACCATAAGAGTTTCTTAGTCATTTTATGAACCATTTGACATAAAAATTCTGCGTCCACTGTGATGACGATGTGCTGCTAATCTCGTATGAACCTACTTGCGAAGGACATCGAAAAACTCCACATGTTAAATGGATTATAGGTAAAATGTTGTAAATAGGTAAGTTTTCTGCTTCTTTACTAAGACAGCAAGCGAAGGCTCGGATACCGCTTAGTCCAACTCGACAGTTTGACACCGACCATAAATATATAAGTTTTTGAGGGATAATTTTGGTGCACATTATCGTGAAAGTAAAACAAACAGTTACCCGGGCGTGTGAATCACCGGGAAACATTTAATTTTACGCTATTTTATGAATGTAGTGGAACAGGCATACTCCCTGAACCCTAGGTACACCGCACTGTCAAAGAGAATCGGCAACCATGATACTGTGACATGGAGTGAAGAATCACATCACATCTAAATAGGTCAAAAGTGGTAACAAACCAAAAACCACAAACTGATACAGATAAAACAAACACATGACAGATATGAACAGAGAAGCTGGGAAATACATTATCCCGCAAAAAAATAATTTGCAGAAGCTTATTCGCTTCTGAACATTCACATCAGCGTGAATCAAAGCAATGAATGGACGGACAGAATGAGTCGATATCAGGCGACAGCAGAACCGATAGCCCCATGCACGGAAACGAATATAACTGGATGGGTTCCAATGACTCATTGAAGTACCGCGAGAGAAAAAAATATGCACACGGGAACACGCGCCATCCGGGTGGGTGAAACGTCAATATAAAATGACCTGGGAGTTTGGTTGGACGAAACCAGACGGTGCAACGCAAGAAACATGGCCTCGGTGACGATGCAGTGCGCACACAACTACGGGAGCATGAGAGTCAATATCAGCACAAAACTCCACTAATCTCCGCAATAGTACTGAACATGTGTGTTGTCTGAAGGTGAACAAACAGAAGATAGTCGTTTTTACGTAGGACAAACGCACGAACGGCTAAGTTACAAGTCGCAAAATATCTGGCTTGCGTCAGACCACCACACGAACGCAACAAGAGGGTTATATCTGGATTCTTTCTTTCCCATTGTATACAGTCATTTCGTTGTGATTCTTTTATTCCATTTGGGATGATCAGAAACGAAAGGAATCAACGAGAAATCAATTCTGTTTTGAACGAATTTAATCTTGAGTTATATGACTTTCATTACTGACACTCAAAAACATGCTTGCAAAAGTGAACTAAACGAGGCAAGAATGATTTAAGATATATTAGCCGACTTATCATCCAGTGTGCCGATAACCTGTGATGCTGTACAGTAACCACCGATCCCACACCTAATACCCTGAATGCGAACCTCCGGTTAACTTCGCGTCTGGAAATGAATACCTGAAACTACGCACCATACCATTATAAAAGAACAACTAGATCCTAGGATTATCAGAAGGATGCGTTGTCTTGACTACCGGTTTACTCGTTGCTGACTTCGTGCACCACTTCTCAACCGTGTCACACTGTTCTAGGCCAATGCGCACAGAGGCTGAAGTCTGAAGAATTTACCTATACAGTTTGTAACTCACGAAACAGGCTGAAGGGAAACGACGTTCGTTTACTGAACGACCAACCATGATGACGAAGTTATTAAAGGATATGCAGGCGGAAGCTGCTGAACCCGAGGGATAAATCTGTTTACAACGTACCAATAATACATCCGCCATGTGCAACATAAAACATAAGCACGCAAATTTCAGTTCAGCTCTTTCAGTCACTAAGCTCACAATCCAGTGCCATTTTTAGACACAACCTGGCTGTTTCACACCGTGGAGAATATATATATATATATATATATATATATATATATATATATATATATATATATATATATATATATATATATATATATATATATACTACTTACTATCAATATGAGCGCTTGCACATGCAGCCTCGTTGTTCGTTGGGTTAGCAGTGACCCAGACACGAATAACTATGAGAAATCACAGTTGTGATTCATTTGTGGGCTCTTCAATGAAGAGTATCCATTCACACTCCAGACGCTTCAAATTAGATTCTAGTGAACATATAACATCGGAGTGTACAAGTATGAAAACGAGTGGGCAGAGGAGTACCGGGTACGCATACCTGATGAGCGGCAACAACCGCGAAACCGGTCGTGTGCTTCCGGGGAAATTTTGTCCACACGTTATCATACTACTTACTATCAATATATATATATATATATATATATATATATATATATATATATATATATATATATATATGAGAGAGAGAGCACGGATGATTAAATCAGGTAGATAGATAGATTTGCAACTTCGGAATAAATTATATAGGATAACCATGTATCGACTTACCAGACGCAGCCCGTCCAGTATTTGGGGACGAATGATCGGAGACAAGAAACAGACTATATGCATGGGGCTGTGAAGACTAAGCATCCGATGAATTCCACGCGCCACTCTGGTTATTGTATCGACTAGCGTACTTTACGGATCAAGGTCTAACGGTTTAACATCAAACACTACTAGAACGCCACAATAGTTTTGTAGGATACCACGCAGCAAATGTGGTATCGAACCAAAGGCCAGCAACGTCGTACAAAATTTTAACTGGTAAACTGATATAACGATCGATGTTCCTCAGCAATAGAGCGTGAACTAACGCGAACGGCGGAAACGCTCTAGTGTTTGGACAGAAAAGCTGACTCGTGCAATGCCGGTGTCCACATCACCACCCGATCGAACGCAATCAATAGCTGGCATTCACGGTATCGGTGCACGGCAAGCAGTTGTACCACTGGGAAAAACAGAGTCTAAGGCCAGAATGCTGTTTACACGATGTCAACCAATCCAGGGAATGAGTAATGCGCCTGTCCATGGCTAAATCTGCCAGGCCCACGGGCGAACGACAGACGCACGCATATACCCGGAGAGAAGCGGCATACGTACACACACCAGCCAAGTAACAAACGAGACGAGCCTCAGGGCTGTCCAGTAATGAGGTCAAAATAAGGTCATGCCCAGAGCTAGCTTTAGCAGGAGCAGTGCTGTGGCTACCGCAGCGTGTGGCCTTATTCATCTTTGCGGGTGTGTGGGAGAGACATGAAAAGCATTGTACCTATCCCACGGTCGGAGCAAGACTTATTTCAGGACATAATAAAGTGGCTGTGCATGGCTATCAACAAACGAAGAATGGAAGCACGCGATTAGTCCAGCTCGTGATCATTGCGAAGATATTGTTGACACGGAACACACCAATAACGTTCAAAAATCCTATTGTTCAACGAAAACTGCTGGCGTAAGCTAGAAAGTGAAGATAAAGGTTGTTGAACTATGGAAACAGCGGATCCCAAATTAGGAATTAAGGATCAAGAAAAGACGCATTAGCAGATTGTAAGAAAGCCAAACGCTAACTCCGGCTAAAAAAATCGGAAGAGAAACACTGAGTGATAGTGATCGAGATGACGTGCACAGTTATTTCGACACATCGTTGTTTTTCCGCCACGAAATTATCTCTGTGAATTCAAGGATAATAGAACTGAAGCCCGAATAAAGAACGAAACAGCGGCTGATTAAAAATTAAAGATGCTTAGTAAACTTGCGTGCTTAATTATCTAACATTTCCAAAGAAGGAACTCAAATAATTTGCTTCGACAGTACATTGAAGCACAAATACATAATTGGAACCACTGGAAAAATAACGCAGAAAATTGGCTATAGGGAACGAATAGGAAAGCTGACTGATAACAAATCCCTCAACAAAATATTGTATCCGAACAAAAAACGAACAGCACAACATCAGATGTGTATTGATGTCGCATGACCCAGTTATTTATGGCGAAAAGATTAGCGTCACTCAGTTGTCGGTTCCAAAATAGGGTAAATTTCCCTGATAATTCTTAAACAAGGGCGAAACAGTTGTATAGTGCTTCCCTGATTTTTAATGATGATCGTTTACAATGCACGATGAATAACACTACGTAGAATTTATATCTTGAAAACTGTGGAGTGTGAAGTATTGGGAACGGCGAGCGGCGTAGAAAAGACCGTTATTTTGGGGTAATTTATGAAAGAAGCCAATGTTGGATGAACTCGTCAGGATCAAAAAGAACGAAGGCAAAATAGAAAGCATACAGTTCAAAAAACGATTCAATTCATTGATCTCTCTCTTTATCGACAAACTGACTAACTTCATCCACCGTTAACAACATCAATGTAGTTATGAACAAACGTGTCTTCCTACAACACGTGTTTTTGTATCTAAAAGATTTACCAGCAATCTCTATCTACTTCACGCTGACCCATTTTATCATATGAATTCACTCCAGCCATTAGTGTCAGTGAACTATGTGAAGACCATCACGGATGGACAAATCAGCTACTCCATAGCTAAACGGTGCATGTGTAGCCGGTCGGCCGTTGTTCACAATCAGCTTTTGGACATGCGTAAGTACGCAATGGCAAGTGAAAACCAACGGTAAGGCAGTACCGATTTTCTCAAGGCAGGGATACGTGTTCATTTGTGGATGGGAGGTCTAAGGTTTTCGTTTGTATATGGGGGAATGCACGGGCGATTGAGGTCTGTCAGGGCAGAATATAGGCACTGCGCAAGTGGGTGGGTTTATCTAGGGAAGGAGGGGAAGGCGAGAGGCAAAGCAGGGCGGACAGGACACGCGCAAGTTACTGTGACTGACGGCCTGACAGACAGGATGCATATCGCACTCACATCGCGGGCACACAAGTAAACAGACAAGGAAACAATTTAACAGAGCGTCGACGGGCCAAGAATGGTATGCCAGTCGAACTGAATTACAAATGCACAAGAACCACTGCACACACACACACAACCACGAAGTGTTGTTCACAGGCAAACATGAAACTAATCGATCGAACTGTGAACCAGTCAGTTGTTTAAAACAGCATAACCAGTATTGTATGTTAGCCCAGATACACAGAATACTGGCAAAAGCCATAGAAAGATCCGCAAAACAAATCGATCAGTAACATTTGCATGGGTAACTTTCAAACGTGCAATGCCATATGGATAAAGGGTGACAGTGAGTGACAAACTTATTACCGCTGCTGGTGTGAACTGAAATCGATAGCAGTTCGATGAAAACAGTCAACTAAAATCTTTAGTAACACGAAGGTTATACACGCCACAAGCGAACCCGAATAGGAATCTGCTTCAGGACCGGTCAACTTAATCCAAATCAACGACCCGGACGGTTGCAAAGCACATGTATAAATTAGGTCCAGTCATCCAACCGGTGTTGTCTCGAATTTGCAGTCGGAAACTTTCGATGAGTACCGATAAACATATCTTGACAGCTTTCAGCCGAATTTAGCGAGAAAACTTGTCGGTTATACCACGCAAGTTGGAGTTTACCCCGACATTTGTATCGTGAGGTACGAATGCTTTCCATAACCATACTACGCTTTTCGGAGATGGTAATACTATATCCGAGATCTTTCTCTTGAACAACGATTTTTCTCAATATCCCGAATTGCAACTGATCTATCTGTGCACGCTTTGATTTTATTATAAGAGACGGTGACTAACACCGGAGTAATCACGTACAGGATCAATTATATGAAACCGAACCGAATGAAGCTCGCGTATAGACAGTTTCTTCATTCATTCTAGTGAACATGATAGGAAAGTTCCTCGCAAGGAGTCTCAAATAAACAACCGTTCCTTAACAGATATGCAACCACGAGTTTTGACAACTGTCAACGATACAGTAAGAATGAGACTTAGAGCTGATAAATAAAGTTTCTCTCAAAGAAAACTAGCAACAAACATCCCAGTTCAAGAAATTCGAGTCAGACTATCAGTAATTTAGTCTGAAAAAAACCAGTCACACCAAAAGGCCGCTTACTAGCCCTCAACGGTCGCGGCACACCGCCAACAAAGATTGTTTTTCGTGGGTCCAGCGGCTGTGAGCCATCCATTACAAAATCGGAGTCAGCCAGATTCCAAGGTCGAATTTGCACCTATAAAAGCATACAGAAAAAGTAAAATCGACCTCACGAAGTAAAAAGAACTCCAACGCAGGAAAACATTTAGCGGGACAGGATATCAAAAGAACCACCGGTAGCCTTGTTTCGCTACTGGAGTGCATGAGGCAATGGGAGGAATATACGCCAAAACCCCGAAAACCTACTATACAATTAGGGATAACCGGCAATCAGACCAACGTGCTGTATTAGGATTAAGACTCAGTCAACAAACTCGATTCGTTCTCGTAGCGTCTTCTGTCTGGCATGTTCACGATGATAACAGGTGGTAGACGGCTCTGTTGTCGCCCGGCTCACTACCACGCCTGACCCATTGAGGCCCTATGTGGTTACCATTTTAAGTCTCAGAATCATGGTTGCCGGTTTCCTTCACACTACAAATCATGAAAATTTACAACGATACACGCACTCGCTTTTTTGCTCGCTCTGTTCACTCGAAAAACAAGCACGGACTCATCACCCTTACTAACATTCACGGAATGAAATATAATGTCGATTTTGTGAACCAATTTCTCCAATCTTCCCCTCCTCTTGCTCTATTTTTGACCGAAACTCAAATCTCCCCATCATCAGACATCACCCACCTCCAATTTTCCAACTATACATTTCGCTCCTTTTTTCACCCAAAGGTGGCGTCTGTGCCTTTGTCCACCAGTCAGTCGCTATAACTAGAATCCAGAACCTTGACTTTTCCGATCTTTAATTTTAGCTGATGTGGCTGAAACTCCGATTTTCCTATTTTAATCATTACTTTTGTGTTGTTTACCGTCCACTCAACAGTAGCGATCCATCGATCTTTTATTTCTTACCTTCGAACATTGAGCAAATGTTTGTTACGGATCCCAACTGCCATATCACCATCTTAGGAGATTTCATTGTCCACAACCGAAATTGGCTGATTGACTCATCAGACACTTCAGCTCTGGGTCGCGAAGCCGAGCATTCCGCCGTAGTCAACAACCTGTGCCAACTTGCTGACCTCCCGACACGTATTCCCGATCGGGCTGGCGAGCTTTCCCATACCCTTGATCTTATTCTTACTTCTCTTCCTTCTCTGTTCTCAGGCATCTCTGCTCTCTCTCCGCTTGGCTCATCTGACCACTGTAATATTTCCTGTTTCATCAATTTTACTCGTCCCCATTCTACACCCAGCTCGAGACACACATTTTGGGGTCACAGTTCGGCCAACTGGGATGGTTTTTGCGATTTCCTGACTTGTTATCCTTGGAATGATTGCTGCTTCACTTCAGACGTTTCCGTTTCTGTTTCTAATTTAACTGGCATTGTTCTTCAAGGTATACAACTTTTTATTCCTCACTTTTCCAAAGCCAACAAACCCGAATCCCCAGAGTGATTCAACCACGCATGTGATCGTGTTGTACGCTTGAAGCGTGCAACATTTCGCCGCCGGCGCCACTCGCCCACTCCCGACTCCCATCGCCGCTCCGTGCAAGCCAGGAACAGATGCTCGTCAACCATACAGAGCCAAAGAACGCCTCGTCCGCTGGAAAGCCGAACTCTCACTCTCATCTGCCACCGGTAGCCAAACATTTTGGCCCCTTGCCAAAGCAGTCTCCCGCAACTTTTGCCCTCCCAATTTCCCTCCCATCTGTCATTCTTCTGGCGATCTTTTTTGTGAACCACACGAAAAAGCCAAAGTTTTTGCATCCCAGTTTGCCTCCAACTCCATCTTATCTACTTATCCCAACCCTCCGGTTCCTTCTCTTCCCTCTATCTCCCGTTTTCAACCCCATATTAGCACTAAGAAGATCCGCCAGGTGCTGGGTTCCCAGGACGTATGCAAACTGCGCGATCTGGACAGTATACCACCCATCGTCCTTAAAAAAATGTGCCCCTGAACTGGCCCCTCTCTTACGTCGTCTTTTCTGTCTCGAGCTTTTACTTTCCCGATGCCCTGGAAACACGCCGTGATTTTTCCTATTCCCAAACGTGGCGATCGTTCTGACCCGAATTACTATCGTCCTATTTCCATCACACCTGTTTTTCGAAAGTATTCGAAACTGACCAACTGCGTACGCTTCTTAAGTGAAAAGCACTACTGCGTGATCGCCAATACTGATTCCGACCACGCCGCTCTACTGGTATCTGATGGCTCTCGTCTCACACTCCTGGTCGGCTGCACTCGACAATCACGGAGAAACACACATAGTCTCCCTCGACGTCTTTAAGGCTTCGACCAAGGTCGGCACAAAGGTCTCCTGGCAAAACTACCCACGTTCGGGTTCTCCCCCGCACTCGTATCGTGGACATCAAGTTTCCTCAGTAAGCGAACCATCTCCGTCCGACTTCATGGGGTTTTGTCCCAGCCATTTCCTGTGAATGCTGGTATTCCCCAAGGTTCAGCACTTGCGCCCACCCTGTTTCTTTTATTTATTAATGATATTTCATCCACTACTTCCAACCCAATCCATTCCTTCGCCGATTATGCCACCCTTCATTCTTCCCTGTCTTACCGCACTCTTCGCTGGGCCAACACCAACATCAACTGCAGTGCAATCAGTACTTCTTCAGAGTCCGGCCTCGAACATATCTCCTCCTAGGGATCCAACAATCATGTTGCCTTGGATGCCTCCAAAACTCCTCTCAATTTCCTTGAAATATCAATCATTCTCTTCTCATTTATCCTTTGATTCAACTGTGCTGCTTGCCACAGATCCTATTTCTCTTCTTGGCTTATCTATAACTTCCTCTCTATGGTGGTCCGCTTTCATTTCTCAGCTCGCCTCTCATGCTGCGCGCAAAGTTGGTTTTCTTTTTCGTGCCAGACGCTTCTTCACACCAGCTCATCTTCTTCTGTTGCACAAAGCTCAAATCCACTCGGCACTTGAATACCGCCGTCAGTTGTGGGGTGAGCTTCGTCTACCTCTTTCTCTTCTTGATCGGTTCCAAAGAAAGGCCATCTGGCTGATCGACGACCTTTCTTTAACGTCAAATCTGCAGCCACTACCCCATTGTCGAGCTGTTACTTCGTTTTCTCTCTTTTACCGATATTAATTTGGATTTTTTCTTCGGAACTTGCTTTGGTAGTTCCCCTTCCCAAAGCTTTTCCCCGACCATCACGTACTCAGGCAACTAGTCATCCCTATCAAGTTTCTGTCACTAGATGTCACAGTTCCATATTTAAATCCTCTTTCTTTCCCGGGACCGTTAAGTTATGGAACGCTCTTCCTCTTTCTGTCTTCCCACCCACTTACAACCTTTCCCTCTTTAAAAGCAAAATCAATAAACTGGTTCTAACGTGAATGTTTCCCCTCAACCCACTTTTACAGTGTCTTCTGATTATGTGGTTTACCCCTTATACTGTAACTGACTTTATGTGTAATAAAAAAAATCGAATGTGTATTATAAACCGACGGGGTTATTGCATTTGATCATATACACGATGCGGGAAGATGACGTGACCGTCTAAGCATAGCGAATCAGCAAATTAAAGCTTTATGGTTAACAATTTCAAGACTCGAAACAAAGACCAGACCAAATACCTGGCACGTAAAACGATACTAACCAGTGTTACTACTACTTCATTAGTGACGAAACTGGTTAGTGCTTCGCGGCGCTGTCTTTTTATGGAGCCTCGCTTCGATACACGAGCTAAACAACACACAAACTTCATCGATTGTATAATGTGACCAAATTTAAATAAATCCCGACTGATCTACGCAACCTTATGGGATTTACCCCACAAAGTAGAAGAGTCAAGGTTTCCGGTTCTCCGTAACGACCCCCCCCTCCCCGTGACTAACGGATGAACCTTCTTCATTGTGTACTAGGTTACAGAATACAATGGGGAGTGGAAATCGCGGAAATCAAACTTCTATATAGTGCAACTCACTGGTTTATCTTTCATGGTTGGCGAAGAAACACACCAATAGTATTTTCCCTCGTCCACAATGCAAGCACTGATGAGGCTCTGCACCGACCTCTCGTCTTGAAACAGCAGAAAACAATAACCTGGAATGGCGAAAAATAACATTTATTTGACCGAAGAACCGAAAGTACCAATACAACTACATGTTGTATTTGAGGCAATTTAAAATCAAAATACCAGGATCTCGTTTAATGGTTCGAATATGAGCAAACTAGACGAGAACGTCCATGGCATCAGTTTTTTCCAAATAATACAGCAAACATGCCTGCACGTTGCATGAAGTTCGCCGTCGTCGTCATCAAGTGACACGATTGTAAAACTGTGTGCACCTGCAAAACCGACATGCATGTGCCTACATTTGATCGACAAATCAATCAATGAGTAGAACACACGAATACACTAAGGTAAAAACATGAACAAGATAGTCTGCAGACAAAAAATCGCTCTTTATCGACAGCCGATAGATATATAGCTGTTATTCTCATTCGGTAGTTTCATGGCCAGTTGAACGACCAAAATCGTAGCTAAAACCAACATTTTTAGTCACTAAACTGAAAGAAATACTAGACTTTAAGTTTTGCCTCAGCGAGAAATCGCATCGGTAAATAGGTGGAGTGCCAATGAATATGCCCCTGAAGCACTTTTCGACTGACATTCGTTGACGAACTGGAAAATGAGATACAACATATTTGTTTATTTCCGACCTGCGAAAATTCGTGTTATCGGCGGAAGGCATCGGCGGAACAGCTTGTTCGAGCCTAGTGTGAATATTTTATAAAAGTGGGAACATATTTCACTCCCTTGAAGCAAATCTTAAGAGGACGATAACCTAACTGGCTGCAAACTAACGCGGACAGTAAACAATACTCATTTTTACTTGTTGTCCCCGAAAAAATAAAAACCCACATTAACCCATTGCAGTTTACGTGCAAAACATTCGCACGGAATATGAAACGGATGAGAAACTACGTTTACCTAACTAAGAAAACCGGTCATTTAGTAACAGAAACACTTTATTGGGAAGTGCAGTAGTGAAACAATGAATACCACAAAATTATGCAAACCAAGTGAAACCAGGATGGCATAGTGTAGCGGGAGATTCTGAGAAACCATATGTCAGCCTCATTTAAGCGGTGGCGTTATTGTCTTGGACTTGGCCATATTCCCAGTCTCCATGAAAATGACTATTTAACTAATAAACCCGTGTAAGCCATGAGGACCGATGGGTCCTATTGATAAATTAGTTTCGGCTAAAGCAGGCCCTAATAGCCAACACACAGAATACACAGTCTAACTGTACAAACGCACATCGATCAGTCATTCTGATTCGACAGAAAGTGACAACACGATCGCCAGTGTTCACCGTTCGCAGCCATATCCTTCAGTGCATCCAGCCAACTGGTAGATGGATCTTTCGGACCCCAACCACGAAGACGGGAAGTACCTACTTTTCCCAAGTCTGCTGTACATTTTCTCATTCCTCCCTGCCACATCATCTGTTGACCTCCACCCGGTTTCTTCCACTCCTGAGGAGGAACGGAAAATAGGACGCGATACGGTAGACGTGTGTTTGACATATGTAACACGTGTCCCAACCAACGAAGTCTACTAATCTGGATACGCTGTGACAAAACGTTCTCCGAATTAATACCCAATACTCGATTTCTGACCTCATCATTGCCTACTCGGCTATTCCACCCAATCCTAGCGATACTACGTAAACATCGATGGTCGAAAACCTCAAGATGACGAATATTTTCAGCACGCAGACTCCAAGTTTCGCAACCATACAACAAAACTGAACGCACTGCGTCACAGTAGGTTCATGAACTTCTGTGGCATACTTTTTCGCTGCAGAGCACTGAAAATCGCTGTTCGATCAACTGAATCGAAGGCACTTTTCATTCCAGGAAAAACCATTATTGTCGGTCGGCGGTGCGTGGCGCGTCTCAAGTAACTGGTCAATGCAACCTCGACCTGGGCGGAATCCGGCCAATTGTTCGCGGGCGTTCTAGCGAGCCGGTGTCAGACGATGCAGCAAAATCGAGGCTAATACCTTGGTGACCATCGGAATTTAGTTAATCCCACGATGGTTACTACAGTCATTGCTCACTCCCTTCTTGAAGATGGGTACGACCAATGATTCGACTCATAATAACGGAATACGCTCCTCGTTCCAAATGTCACGGAGCAAGGTGGTAATTGTTTTTATCAAAACATTTTCACCCAGTTCGAAAAGAACTGGGGGAAGTTCGTCGGGATCGGCAGCTTTCCCTCGCTTTAGTAATCGCATACATGACTCTACTTCCACTTCCGATGGGGGCTCAAATGACACCACCCAAGGAGTCGCAGTTGTTGACGTCAGAGAAACTGCACTAGCGCGCGGCCGGCTAAACTGGTCCTTGAAGTATTCGGTCAAACGGTCCAGCTTTTGCTCTTTGCCATGAATTGGCTCTCAATTTCTACCGCATATCGTTTCACTGACCGCGGTTTGTCATCCCCCGCTATCTTGACCCACCAATTTTCACTATCTATTTTGAAGCTTTTTTGACTTGCCTTTGTAGATTTCTACGTATCTTATTCATCTCCCTACGGTTCACAATTGACGCTTTTGATCCTCTAAACTGACCGGTTCTTGAAAAATCTAGTATCTTTGATGGACATCGGATCTAGGACCACAGGCAAAACCTGCTGACACATGCATCATCTGTTTGGTATGGGCCCAATACTTATTCTGCATTACTGTTCGTCGTAGTTCCTAGCTCATGTGATAACTTCTGTTCGTAACTGGTGCGAACTTCTGGATCACACAAACGTTGCACGGCTAATCGGGTTTGCGGTTTGCGACGATAACCATGAAGCTGGAGAGATAATCGCATCAAAACTAATGCATGGTCAGACTCTACGTACGTGGACCAGTAAGATCTACAGTTCTGAACGGAACTGCGCCACCGGTAGCTTACGGCGACATGATCAATCTGACTCAAAGTACCTGTGGAGTTGGAGCGCCATGTCATCATGCGAGGCGAGCTGTGTCGGAAATTCGTACTCGACAAGAACAAACGATATCTGCTTAAAACTGGAGAAGCCTAACCCCGGTATCTGTACGCTGAGCGGGTAAATGTAAAGCACAACGCCCACCTAAACAAGCTTCTGGTGCACTAAGTTTGCCAACTTGTGCATTAAAATCACCCGCTAGCCCTACAATGTCACAGCCTTTGTTCCCGCGAACGAGGGTGGCGAGTTCATCGTAGAACCGATCCTTCTGCGGGTCAGGGTTTACTTACTTTTACTTTTACGTGACTATCTCCTGCGAGAGGATGAGTCGGCTCCGTGGATATTACAGGCCATTACTGACCACGCGCGGCGGTCAGAGGCGAGCTCCTTGCAGAAGCTGATCCAGTCTTTTTACTGTCACCGGCCTCCATAGACCGACAGAAGGCTTGGAAGCTCTACGTCTTTCTCTATTGCGCTGGTCCACGTTTTGATCTGCCCACCAAGGCGACAACGCCAACCAGGGCAGAAAGTGGGGCAGTGTTTGTTTCGTTATCGCTGACTCGGGTCGCCGAAGCGTATGGCCGAATCACTGAAGTCGTCGACGTTGGAGGAGGACGGAGAGTGCATCAATATCAGAGCACCGTCTCCTTGTCTCTTCGTTAGACACCCTGTCGCGCCACTTGATTCTGAGGATTTGCAGCATGCACCAGTGGTCGAAAACTTTCAGCCTTCTGGTATCCCCAGCTCGTAGTGGCCAGGTTTCGCAGCCATAGATAATTATAGGCCGGATGGCGGCACGGTAAACACGAACTTCCGTTCTTAAGCTGATTTAACTGTGAGTCCACAACGTTCGTCTTAGCTGAAGGATGGCTCTCTTGGTGCTGTCGATCCGTAATACCACTTCATCTTTTGCCTGGCTGTTCGGAAGCAGAGTTGAGCCTAGTTATTTGGATGAAGGGACGTAATCGACTGGTTGGTCATTGATCGACAGTTGTTGAATTGTCGGGCCCAGATGGGTTGTGAAAGCTTTTGTTTCGGTCGAATTTACTTCAAGTCTGATGGACCTCGCGAAGGAACTGATTCGGTCGAGGATTGGTTATAGAGTAGCGATGGAGTCTCCTAGCACGACAATATCATCCGCGAACTCCAGGTCCGAGATGTATATTTCCTGGCTAAGCTGAACGCCATGGTAGTTGTGTAATGCCTGAAGCATTGTTCAATCACTGGTGTAGTTGAACAGCACCAGTGAGAGGGGACAGCCCTGTCTAACTCCGGTAATGAGTACGAACTCGCAGAACTCTTCACCATACATACGAACCCTAGCACTAGTTGTCAAGTAGTACCCTTTCAACACCCATAGAAGCTTATCGGGCATCCCATCGGATTGGATCATGGTCCAAAGAGACTTGTGGTTAACCGAATCAAATGCGGCTCGGAAGTCGATGAAACAAGCTATTGTTGGCTGCTGGAACTTATAGCGGTGCTCCAGTATTCGGGGCAGTGTGAAGATTTGATCCACACAGCCTCTGCCAGGGCGGAAACACCCTCAGTTCGGGCGAGTGCGCTGGTCTCTTGCCTTGGAGAAACGGGTTAGTAACAACTCATCAAAGATCTTTGCGGCCACATCGATCAGGCTAATCCCTCAGTAGTTCTCACATACCGATTATTCACATTTCTTCGAAATAGGCAGCGGAATGGGCATTCCCCAGTCGGGTGGAAATGCTTCTTCTCGCCAAATCGAGCCAAAAAGTGTACACAGCCTGTCACTCAATGACGATGAACATGCTTTATACACTCCTGGAGGGATGCTGTCTTCCCCAGCAGCCTTTCTGTGCTTCAGTTTGTTTATCATTTAGGTGATATCCGCGGTGTTGGGCGGGTCACAGTTGATTTCGTACTGGACTGGAGGGGTTGATATTGGTTGGTCCGTCGGATGGTCTGTAGGCCGGTTGAACACCTGACCAGTGTCCCACCCATAGGTCCACTTTCTTACTCCGTTCAAGTATTAGGTTCCCTGCCGCGTCACGAAGAAGGGAATCTTGTTTACAGAACCTGTTAGAGGCGTTGCGAATAAGGCGGGACAGTTTACCGAATTCACCAGTTCCGGATGCGGTCTCCATTTTTTCAGCTATTTCTATCCAGTATCTTTTGCGCCCAGCCTTGGCGGAGCGTGTGGTCTCTCGTCGCTGTCTGCGGCGTTCGTCACTACCTGCCAGTCACGCTTCATGTGCTTTGGTTGACAGCTGCAGCGTGCTCTCGGGGATCCAATCTTTTGTCCGCCTTTTTTGTTCTCAAGAGTTCTGACCAGGTAGCTTCCTTGATTGTCGGCTTCATTCGAGTCTACTACCCTTCCATAGAAACCCCGTCTGCTTGTTCGTTGATTGCGTTGGTAAGTCGAGTTATGATTGCTCGTGACAACGCTTCTCGATTCTCTGGATTTTCTAGGGCAGCAACGTTTATCCGAGAGGGTGCAGACACTTTAGCACGTGTAGACAGATGGATTTCGAAATACCCGCGTAGGAGGACATGGTCCGTGCCGTTTGTATTGCTCGCTTTTGCACCTCGGTACACTCGGCAATCCTCCACAGACGAAGCCCAACGGGATCTCACCAGGATGTGGTCGAGCTGGTGTGCAGTGTGACCTTCGGTGGAGTACCAAGTGAGTAATTGCTTCTTCGGGTGTTGAAATCGAGTGCTGCAGACCACCATTCTGTTGACATCGGCTAAACCAATCAGTCGGCTACCATTCTCGCAGCGCTGACTGAGACCGAATTTCCCAAGAATATGGCAAGTGGATTCATCGGCCGTACCTGTGCAAGCTTTCCAATCTCCTGCGATGAAAAGTACGCCGTGCCTCGAAACCCGGTTGATTGCCTCATGCAAGTTATTATAGAATCCGTCTTTGGTTTCGTCATCAGTCGAATTGGTTGGAGCATAGATCGCAATCACCGTCAAGTCGTGAGGGGAGCCTTGAAAGCGTGCCAGGGCGAGTCTGGATGAGAGTGGTTCCCAAGAGATCATCGCAGCATTAGCTGCTTTGTTCAAAGCAAACGCGACACCGTAGAGGCCGGGGTTGTCTTTCGGGCCACTGTGACAGAGCCAATAAGATTTACCCACTGTCGGGACTTTTATTCGTCTGCTACCTGGGTTCGGCAGGCACACTTCCGAGAGGCAACCAATATCTACGTCATAGTCATGTAGAATCCGCATTGTGATGCACTGACTGCCGACGTGTAGAAAAGTCTTTACATTCCAACAGGCTACGTGTGTCCTCTTCCTGTAGCGATTAATCCCAGCTTGCTGTCCTATCACCTCGACTGCCGGGTCACGAGGCGCCTCGCTTACCGGGGACGCCGTAGCATGATGAACGCTTGAGGTTCCATGAATAATCATAGAGAGAAGTGGGAGTAGGGTACGAAGCGGTGTCCCCAGCACCGTTCGGCCTTTTTGTTGGAGGTTGCGCCTCTAGTCCTTGCACACCCAAGTGCAGACTGCAAGGCAGCAGGGTGTTTCCAGACGAGTCGTTGGCATGCTATACGGTTCGTTCGCTTCTACTTGAATGCCGGAGAAGGTAGTTGAACAGTTCTCCTTTGTAGCCGTTGGATCAGTAGATCTCGTCGGCCCACTCAAGAGAATCTGTCTTCACATGCCGAGCACCATCTCGCCGAAGTTTTCCAGACCTCGGTAACCTTCAACCTGGCTTAGCCCTCCTGTAGAGCGGTTTGCCGGGGTGTGGCCGCCGATGCATGCTTCAGCCTCGTTGAGCCACAGGTGAGAGCTGGGTGAATGATGGAGACCAAGGAGATGGAGGATACCCCAAGGGACACGACAGTCAACCAACTCATAGGTGCTACTCTTCTCAGACATCCCCATACATCAGAGCTGCAGTCCGTTGGAGCGTATGATGAGATCACAAACAAATTGCGCTTAACAAAACTATCCTTTCGAACGCCAACTGACCCCTGGAGTCTCACAGCACCTAAACGACTGCTAACAGGGATCCACAACACGTTGACCCACAACTCCAGCTGCTTCGTCTCCTGAAGTGCGCAGAAAACATCTCGAAGAGATAACAGAAGCAGTCAGTTGAATCACATTGCTCGAATCCTGGATACACGTTTCACTTACACAGCAGACATCAATCCCCAGAGGATCTACCGTGAGGTCTAGGCGCGCCTGCTGACCAGCCTGCATGAGTGTATGCACGTTGGAAGAGCCGAAATTCAGAGGCTGACGAGGCTTGAGAAAATGTGAACTATAAGACACAGGACTATTCCCGACACTATTTGACAGCGAATCGTTGCGAGTAATGGCCGTGTTATCAGTGGAAGCATCATGGGCAGGTAGAGGGACAAAGAGAGGTGGTTGGGGACAGAAGACGAAGGTTGAATAAAAACGAGAGAGAACTCTGAGCAGTAGCCCACTTATCACTACTCACCCCGCTCGATGCAATGGGCAGCGCGGTCCTGATTATCCTGCGCGACGACCGATGCAGTATAGAATTCTTTCTATTCGTGCAGTTCATGGGAGATATTGGACCGGTACTGCTAGGGTGTCCAACCGCAAAGCAGGAGAACGATTAGGGTTCTCAGCCAAAGCGTTTAGTGCTAACGAGAACCTGTCCGCAAGGCAGCTGGGTGGTTTAGTGGAAGCCCATTTGCTTGGAACAATTATCATTCCACTAATCTTACCGGCTGAGTTGCCAGCTCAAATCGACCCCCAACCTGGAGAACCGGGAGACTGGACTTTGTCTGGCCCCTACCCATTGACCTGTCAGGCATGATTGTATCTCCGGCTTAAAGAAGCCATCCTGTATAGCTCTGGATTATAGAGGCACGCAAGCCATAACTCCATGTCAAGGTGCAGTCTTGGCGTGATAGTGGTCTTCAAACATAGACGGAGGCAACCCACCCGAAGAATTGGAAAAACCTCCACTTCTGACGGAGTGGTATCTACGACAGGAGCTGTGCTCATTGCGTTAGTGAGCAAACCTGACGAGGGTAAAGACCAATTAAACTGCACGGGAACGTGACCGAAGTATCTGTGAAGGAACTTCTTTTGGTTTGTCACGAGACCTGATTACCGCGTGCGTTTAGTCTTGTCTTTGCTGGTGCTTTGTTATCGATCCGCCTTTCGGATTCAGTCTTCAGCCTCATACATCTAATGGAGCAAGCTGAACGAGGACAAAGCATCATCCTTTGGGCTGGGGGCTGCCCAGCTTAGGCGGCGATAGCTGCTCAATGAAGTGCGACTACTTCTCCCACCGTTGAGAGGAACCCCGGGTACTCCACTCCCACGTCCATCTAGTGGTTTTTTGGCCGGTAAACTGTTTCTCTCTGTGTTTATTCGCTAAAGTATCTTCTCCAGGGCCACAGTGGTTAGAACCAGATGTTGCCCGAAACCTGGTTGAGGGAGACTAAACATTGTCTGGTCCCCAGTTATCGACCTGTCAGGCATGGTTGCATCTCCGACTTAAGGAAGCCACCCTGTGCAGCTCTTTGAGTCATGGAGCCACACAAGACACTACACCACGCCGAGGTGCAGTCTCGTCGCGACAGAAAGATGCCAGTAAGCCACTTTTGTATCACTTTTGATGAACTCATCGTGATCTTATGCGTTTCGCTGACTATTCGTACTCGTTGACCTCAGAATTATAAAGCAAACATGAGTCAGTAAAGCTATCTATCTATCTATCTATTTGTGAAGCCGCACTTGCATCACGAGCCCACCAAGTAGGAACTTTGTATTTCTTAGTCAACGGAGGATAATGATCCGAGTGGATTTGGAGATTGTAAAAATAATCGGCGTCAGTCATTAGTATGTATGGCGCGTTCTATAAAAGACCTAATCAAACAACAATAGCAAAAAAGGGGCGAAGTCACGACGAATGATTGTTATTCTCCGAGCTTGCATGTATTGTCATTTTGAAGAGAAAATCTACCAATGGTTTGCATCATCGAGTCAGTATGTGAATGTAATGCAACTCTACTTAAGAAATGACGCACCACCGCAGAGACAACAACAAGAAACTGAAATGCTTAGGATTTTACTCAACCTTTGTGTAAATTAGAAACGAAGCACTTTGTTACTCTGCTCACACGAAAACGCTTCCATAGTAACGAGAATGCCGTATATTGTTATCTTTTCCGTTGAATTTACTTTGTAGAACGGTTGAAAGAGGCAAAATGCATATTTTTAGAAAACATCATTAAAACTGACACTACCCATTCGGCTACTTTCTTCTAACCCTCGCCCTCTTTGGATGCGATACCTCCCATAAACATTTTGAGCGATCCCGATTATTTTCTTGCTCGGAGTCTACTGCATAAATAAAACTCCGAAAATTCTGAGAAAAACTAACAGGTAGGAAAAACATTGTCACAACACTGTTCATTGAGACGAAAAAATGCCTCAATTTAGTTGTGCTTAAACAGTCAATCTCAAAAAAGCGATTTTTCACCTGCGAGGCGGTGACTAAACACGCGGAATAAATGAAACGCAGGACTGGGGGTTGGCAACTTACCTTTCGGAGGGAAGTAGGCTTTGCTTTCCGTTTTGTGTGGCCAATCGACGATCAGTGGGCCAAATCTCCGGAAAGCAGTAGTTATTTCCTCTGAAGTTAAATTTGCATGTAGAAAATACCATCATGGAAGAAGCTGGGAAGGATGGGTGACATCCATATCGCAAAGCTTGTAAGATGAAAGGCCAAACAAAAAGGTGATACCCCAAACACGGCCGACAGTGAACAACGATCCTGAGTGGCAATGCATGAACGCATCTGGAAGGGTGGAAGCTACAGCATTTTTAATACTGTTTTCATTATTTTAATTAGACGTAACACCTTTCTTGATCAAATTATATTTCTACTCGAGAACGATGAATTAAATTTTTTCCATCAACGGACGTGAAAACATTTTTAAACTGAACTCCAGAAATTTGTGGGGTTCATTGTATTATCAGAGAACCAGTAACTGCGACCCTTAGAATTGGAGCGTACTATATAAGATCCCAACAGGTCAAGCGTGGTAACCAGCCGGGCGAAAACGGAGTAGCATCTACCACCAAAGGTGACCACTACAGAAGTCTCAAGGTTCGTGTTACTTATTTGATGGTATGAAACTTCCATCACTCGACCACTATCACCACTCTCTTATTCCATGCTTCCGCATGAATGCACTGAAAGAGACGTACCCAATAGCCTCAAAGTAAATAACATTTCCGTTACTTTTATACGAAGTAAAATATTCCTGGGAGGGAGATGAAGTGAATCGAAGGCTGCCGAGTGGGAAGTGACCGTCGGTGGCAAGAATCAAACCCGAGAAGTCAAGACTCAAAGTTCACGATGATGACTATTTGACTATTAGGGATAACCGACAACCGTGGCCTTGAAACCGCAAAAGGTGAACGATGTAAGGTCAGGCATGGTAGAGTCAGACGACAGCTTTTTGGTGCCTACCACTAAAATTTAGTACCGAGACAACCTCATGATTGCGTTCTACATCATGTGCATCGAAATCTAGCCAACTCTTCCGCTATTACACCACTTGTTTCATTAGTGCTGTAAGCCGGAGAAATGATTAGTTTGAGGTTAACGACACTGAACCCCCTAACCCAGTCAATACTTATAACGAGCTCCCTGCCTTCAATTTTCAAGTACCATATTTTCATACACTTCACCGCGTGGAACAACCTGTCATGCTACACGGGATGCGTAAAATTATCCACCGAAAATTGTATTGTAACCTCGTAAGCCTTTGAAAATACGGCATGAGGATTTTGTGCCCTACAAATGGACGAAAACTCTTTTTTTGTCCCAAGACTCCATTTTCATCATTGTCGATGATTGGTATGTTTACTTACTTTTGTAGCACATGCTGTGAATCGATTATTTATTTCTAACACGCCTCGAGACTTTAGGCATAGGTTACTTTTTCGTATGTCCAGAAGCGGAAATTCGCCCACGGAGACAAATTCTCAAAAACAACAGAACCATAGAAAGTAGTCTCGCCCAGAAACATCCCCAATTGGTGACACAAACCTGAGTACAAGAACGCTAGACGGAGCACATAGTTTGATGTGACAAGACTGGCCAGAATTCCAGGAGACTGTCGGATCAAAGCTCATACTAGCTTTTCGAAGTTTATTACCTGCCAGAATCAACCACCAAACGCTGACGTGAATTTTAGAAGGTGTTAGTCTATCGCATAGTAAAATTTGATAAATGAAGTCTAAACTCAAACACATCTGTTTTTGCCAAGTTGTGAGCAGAAACTGTCATTTAGCACAGGATGATCAACTGCGAATAATAGGAACCGTTTAAGAAAATTTGTTTCGCATGGTAACTCGAACCCAATGCGCTCTGAAGACATAACCACCTGCACCATTGCCGAAGCAGTGATCGTCTATAAGACCAAAAGTTGATTGGCATAGCATGCATATTAAAGATACATGCGAAAAATCTTACGCCATTAGACGATGCAATGCACCATCTGGTCCTCCTTTCTTCACATCGGCTTTTTGTTTTTTCCTTCAACTCACTATCTTAGCTAACATGCACTCGGTCAAATCTCCCATAGGACATAACATACTGTCACTATCGCTAAGTATTTAGAACTGAGAACATGGAGGAAGTCCGCAAAAATGGTCAGGAAACTCACCTTCATCAATGTCTGGAGGTAGACCACCGACAAAAACCTTTCGGGAATACCCTTCTTCGCGGGCTGGGATGGTTGTAAACACTGGATATGGATTGGTACCAACTGGGCCAAATGTAGAACCAGCGTTGCAGTTGCCAATATTTCCCAGGCTAGGCGCATGGTTATTTGTTCCATTCAAACCAGCAGGTCCGAGTGGGCTAGTCGCTGCAGTATTATGACCAAGCATAGATATTGGGTTAACACACCCCATTCCAGAAAACTGTTGATCAACGTCTGCGAAGTTTGACATCATATCATCAAAGCTTCCACCAACCAACCCAGAACCATCACTATTGTTAGTATTGGCATTTGAGTTGCTGGTGGAGCCTATACCACTACTTTCGAACGACTTTATCACCTCCATAAGCTGTTGATCCAATCCGAATTTGAAGGTATCCAACGGTGAAGTGTTTTCATTTAGTGAAACGCCCCCACTTGTGGCCAGAGGACCAAATGAATCTCCAACAGAACCAATTCCCATTTGCCCCATGGTGGAGTTTTGGCCGACCGTGTTGGCCAACGACTGCAGGACAGAGCTACTAGCGAAGCCACCAGAGAAGCTTACCAAGTTTGCGGAATCACCTGATGCACCAGTAGTGGGCCCGAGGTTCGCCAAATCCATCGACGTATTCGGTATTCTATTTCCACCAAGTTGCTGGATGTTGTTATTGACACCAGGATTCCGGCTCCCTTGGCTTTGCTGCTGAAAACTGGGATGGTGCTGCTGTTGCTGCTGCCAATGTGCCATCATTCTATGTTGTGGTCTTTTCGGAAACATGCTGTATATGTTAGCCAGACCACTAGGCCCGGTTTTGTTCACAGTGGATATATTGAACCCCGTGGAATTGTTTCCGCTTGCTGCACTAATTGATGAACGCATTGGCAAAGCACTGACCGAGCTATTGTTGCCCAAGTTCATTGCCCCTAACATGGCAGATAAATTTTGTGCTCCGTTTTTGCTTTGAGACTGCTGTTGAGCTAACAGTTGAGCCCACGTCGTGGAACTTGTATTATTGGAACTAATCGTCGAGGATACAGGCTGATTAGTGGCATTGAAAGAACTGATACCCAGCTTCGCACCATTATTCCCAACGGTCCACTGACTAGCCCCTGTGGATCCCAGGGAAGCAGCAGACAACGTAGTGCTTGTTCCGTTAGCCCAAGCGGCAGGCCGGGTTGAAGAGCAGAATTTGCCACCCTGATGACCACCCGTTATCGCTCGCTTTGCTGCCGCGGCAGCAACTGCTGCTGTGAGTACATTCTGAGTAGCCCCACTGAGGTCACCTGTGGCAAATGAAGTGTCGGAGAGGTTGTTAGAAATGTTTGGAGGCAAAGCATCCATTGCGTAGGAAAACGGCAAAACATCATCGCTTCCCGCCAAACAATTGGACTTATTCCATACGTTCGAAGAGCTCAGAAGCGGCTCAGAATCAGGTGCTACTTCACCATCGCCAGCCGCATAAGCTTGCAGTGATTTTGTGTTGAACTTATTCACACAGCTTTGTATGTTGCAGTAGTCTTGGTCCAAGCGAGGAATTCTCTGGTCCATGGAAAGCTGTGGCTGGTGCATTTGCGACATAGAACCAATGTGAACGATGGCTTCAGAGGAAGAGTCAGTATTAATAGACCCAGCAAGTAAAGATTGTTGTGCGAATTTACTATCGCTAAAACCAATGTTGTCTTCTTGTTGCGTCCTACTTCCTTTCTTTACGAAATTAAGTTCCTCTAAGCGATCAGGTGTACAAGGATGAACTTTACCCTCGTTCAATTCGGAAGGGAAACAAGTGGGTGTCACTGAGAATAACCGACCGGAAGCAGGAGTTTCTGGGGTCGGGTTGCTAGACCCAATGCAGTCTGGAGTTGACAAAGCGTTGCTGGAGTTTTCAACAAAGGAATTTAACTGAGGGCTTATCTGACTTGAATTTGACGGAGTCAAACGACTGCAAGAGGACTCATTCACACAACCTTCAATTTTCTCGACCCGTAGAAATTCATTGTTTTCTTCGGAGGTGACATCACTCCCAGCTGAAAGTATGCCACTGGAAGAGCACTCGTAGTCCGGACAATCTTTCGCATTCATCGAATTTACTGAGTTGAAGGTGATTGGCTCCACGGTTGGCATGTGCATCGCGAGCGACGTATGCGTTGGTCCACATTGTACCGTTCCGGATAAAATCTTTCTCAGCGAATTGTTTTGAATAATATCAATTTCTCCATTCATCTATAAGTGCAAAATAAGAAATTCAACTAGATGGCAAGGATTACCGGCCGAAGACCAGAAAAAACAGAGAAAACATTTCTTAAGTCAAGAAACACTTCTGGAGCAATATTTGACATATAACTTGATAACAAAATAGATACTTTTAATCTCTTTCCTGTGGGTAAACTCAGAAACTACCTAGAAGTGGCCAACGAGCGGCGAGACCGTACGTAACCAAAGCCTCGAGATTTGACCTGACAATGTGTCCTTAGCAATGGCTCGACTAAACAATCTTCACTTTGTGCTCCACTTATCAGGAGAAACTTTTTCATCATCGCATCCGCCGAATAAAATCTGAAATGGAGACCTGTATTCTAAGACAGAAGAAAGTCTCCTTTTCTGGTTGTTCAGGTCAGGGCGGCTGAACTAAAATCACGTCCTGAAGGCATGTCAGGTCTGTTCAGTTCACTTTGCACAGGACAGGTAATGGCCACGGCCAATCGAGCTTCCATAATTCCCTCGATGGTATGTATACCAATCATGCTCCCACCACTACCGAGTGTATTTTGTCAAATCCCCGCTTAAAATGAGAGGGAAATGGAAAACCTCATTGCACATCAACTACGAGAGACATTGTGCATCGTGAGCTTTCACTGAGGCAGTACGCATTGAGCAAAATCGTCGACTGAAGCATACTGCAGAAGGACCAGTGCTCCCCGTCATCCATCTAGTTAGCATACACAAAGCTCACGACGAGGAATTATCTCGTACCGCCTGCTATCTAGGGCACCATTGAGAGATTGGACGGTCTGCAGATCTATCATTCCACCAGGCAGACCGTTCCAACTGTTCACAACCCTGCTGCTGAAGAAGCGCTATCTAGCCATCAACCTAGCTCGGGCTTTTATCTTAGTCTTTTCAAGTATCCTTGTTCTGGAATCTAAAGCCACTTAGAGTAGACTATCCGGTCTAACGCCAGAAAAGCCCTTCATTACCTTGAACGTTTCTATTAGACCCCCCCCCCCCCGACGTCTCCTCCTTTCCAACGAGAAAAGATTCAGATTACAGAGTCTCTGCTCGCACGTCTTGCACCTCTGCCCTTCAAACATTCGCGTGGCCAGACCTCGAACCTTCTCTAGGCAGGCGGCGTCCGTTTCGTAGAAGGGTGACTAAGCCTTCACTGTACCTTCTAAGTGAGACCACACCATAGCCATGTAAAGAAGCACGGGTGTCTCCGGTTGCCGGCAATACAAAGCCGACCGCAATCTGAAGAGCCTTTTATGCAGCAGCTTTGCATTGCTCGGATTATTTGGAGTTACTGTTCATGATGACCCCAAGGTCCCTTGCCGTATTGACTGCTTCTATGGTGAACAGCCCTTGATCATGAGCGACTGTTACGCTCCCTGTTGCCCTTGACAAAAGTGCCTTTTTTCAGCATTCAGGGGTAAGTCCCATTTGTATACATAGTCCGAGACGGTACCTATATCCCTGCCCAAGTCCACCCTACCCTCAGATCCAACAATCTTCACATCGTCCGCAAAAAGAAAGCTAGGCAATTGAAGAGCGGATGCCAGATCGTTACTAGACAACAAGAATAGGACCGGGCCTAGGCCGGATCCCTGATTTACACCACTGGTGACATTCACCAAACTGGAGCACCTGTCCCCTGCTTTGGCGTAAAACGTCTCGTGGGAAAGGAGGTCGGCCAGCCACCTATGTACTGGCGCACCTTTGGCTAACGTTTCCATCTGGCCTAGCAAACGACGATGATTGACGGAGTCGAACGCCTTGCTAAGGTCAAGGTAGCATACCTCAACTTGCTTACCTTCGTCCAGTCTTCGAGGTACTTCATCTAAGAAGCACAAGATATTGTTCAGACCAGATCTATTTTTCAGGAATCCATGCTGGGCCGGACTTAGCATAGAGTGCTCCAGTAAGAGCTAGCAGATATGGGCACTGATTATCTTCTCAAGGATTTTACATAGGATGCCACTTAGGCTTACTAGCCTGTAGTTCTAAATAGCTGACTTAGGTCTACTTTTATGTACTGCCACGACTGCCGCGACTTTCCAGTCCTGAGGCAGCTTACCCTAATCCAACGTGGATCTGTACAGCCTGCATACCGATGGAGCTATGATATCCGCCAACGGCTTGATGATAACTGGAGGGATGTCACCTAGACCCACTGGCTTGTGACTGTTTAACTCCTGTAGTTACTTATGCACACTTTCCTGTGAGAGGTTTAGCATGGTGCACCAGAGCCAGATCTTTTCCTACCCCACTATCTTTGCAATGTGCACCGTGAAAGTATTCCCCCTGGGTGTCTGCCTTGCCCTGGTCATCAGTGACGATACCGTGATCCCTAATGGATAGTGAACCTGCGACATTCTTTGTTGAGCCTTTCTACCGCACATAGCTGTAGAAGTTTTTCGGCTGTTGTCTTACACACTGGGCCAATTTGAGCTCAAATTCCCACTTGAAGGTTCTCAGAAGTCCCACGGTCTCGTTTCTTGGCCTTGTATAGCGGTTCCAAGCTGGCTGACTGCCGGAAGCTTTGCACTAGCTCCAGCCGCAGTTTCTACGTTTGATGGCCTTGGCTACTGCAGCCTTCCACCACATGGGTTTGCCCTCCCCACTCCTTCGTTTTAAGGGTGCGAACTCTTCCTGTAGGGCAGTCAGGGATCCCTTTATGACCTGAAAGCCCTCCTCCACAGTAGCCTCCTCTGGCGCGTCCCAGGTCAAACCCATCGCCCTATTACGAAGCCTATCTATGTTCATACTACTGAGGTTTCTGGCCGGCCTTGAGGGCACCTCGGGTTGCCGCATGCATAGGGCGATTTTGACAAACGTGGTCACTCCTGCCCAGCGGTGCACAGTAATATAGTCCAGACAATTCGTTGGGGAGGTTCGTTATAGCTAGATCCAGCAAGGATGGAACGCATTCAGTCCTATATCTGGTATTTTCTCTAATATGTTGGTGCAACTGATTGGCGTGCAGCCATTCTAAGTAGGTTTGCCCCTCCGATCCCGGCACGCGGACTCAGCCATCAGTCGATGTGCGTAGGATGGAAGTCACCCACTACGAAGGTCTTTCATGCGTCCCTAACTAGTTCAGTCAAAGTCCACACTAAACAAACATCCTCTTCACGGTTTGTACTTGGTGCCCTGTGGACACAGACATCGCTAACCATTCCACCTGGAACGATGATCGTAAGGGCGCACAACTGGACATTGCCGGCGCACTCCTTGGTCTGAGACTCAGGGTGGTCTGTAACCGACCTAATGAGGATGACTACCCATCCGCCAAGGCGATCGTGTTCTGTGTCCTGCCTGTAGACTGCAAAACCGCTACTGATTAGGCTTCGCACATGGTCTTCCTTAAAAAGCCACGTTCCCTTAACGGCAACTATTGAAGCTTTGTGCTCCCCAGCGGCTTTGGAGAGTTCCATCTATTTGTTTCTTATACCACACGTGTTAGTATATAACACAACAGCGTTTGCTCCGTTACGTGGGTGTCTCTTATAATTTACTCCTGTCTGGTTCTCAGGCTCAACGCCTGAGATGATGGCAAGCTTTTGCATCGGTCGTCCCCGCTGGTGAGCATGACGCCCGCTGGCGACCCAGAGCTTCCGACGACTCCCAGTTCATCTCTATAAGAGTTGCCAAATCATCGAGGCTGACGAGGGTCGCTCTGTCCTCCACCCTCTGGCAGTGCTGCCAGTTTTCATCTTCCAGCGCGTCTTCCACTACAACCATTTCCGACCCCTCACATGGCCTGTTTACTACTGTCGAGGCTGGGGCCTGAGAGCCGAGTAAAGCATTCTGCTGAACTTGTTGGTTTCAGGTGTTACTCCATGCTCTTCTGGCACAAACTGGTATTTACCTTTGGAGGTGTGGGCCACTACTGCTGCTCTCGCCAGCAGTCTACCCCGGGTGGCCTCATCATTGAACTCCACTAGTATAGGTCTCGCACGATGTTCGCGTTTGCCCCTCAGTGGTGGCTTCCATGTCCTCACTCTGTGCAACCTTCTTAGAGTAGTAGGGTACGGAACACCTGCAATGAACAGTATATGGTAGACCCTTTTCCTGTGTGTGTCCCGCCTGGCTTTCGATTCCCTTATAAAAGGTACTTCCTGGTTTAAGATCAGGAGCCTGCTGCTCGAGACCCTATCCATGGGCAAGATTTGCCTTTGCAGGTCCTCCACCTTGTTTTCCAACACCTGGAGCTCAGGGTCGTCCACCCTAACTGGCCCATCCCTAGATATCTTACATCCACTCTTCAATTTGGGCTGCCTTGCCCTTCTGGGCTTCTGCTCAGTCCACTGGCCATCGTCGGACTGCTTCGAGGGAGTTGAGGCGACGACGGCATGGCAAGCCCTCGGAACTGGCTCGCTCGCTCTGATGACTGTCTCCTCAGGTGTGGCTACTGCTTCCGAAAACGACTCCCTGCAACCTGATCGCGGTGTTTTGGGGCCTATGTTTAAGGCACTACTATATGGTAGGCGTTGGTCCTGCCCTTGGTCCTGCAGTTTAAGGGCCAGCCTGGCCGCCTCCTCGCAAGGAGCGCAGACCCACTCAGCTCACGGGTTCTGCTTATAAATGACAAAGATGCCCTTTGTTATTCATGGACACTCTGGGTGATCCCACCTTCTGCATACCTTGCACTCTATACCATTTACCACGAGTTTTCCGCACCTAGGTGAGAGACACGGGCCAGAAATGCTTGTCATACCGAAATCCACAAGACCGCAAGATCAAAGCATGGCACCCAGTGCTAATGGTGGTCCAAACTCTCGAATCTGTGAACCTTTATGTCTCACACTCACCCAATTCTTGGAAGCTGCTCCAAAAAAACCGAGTGAGGCCTGTCAGTCCAGTTCCGTTTGCTCAAAACAGGTAACGGCCGCCGCCAATCGAGAGTCCAGAATTCTTTCGATGGTATGCACACCGGTTACGCACCCCTACGGCACATTTTATTTCATCGAATCCCTGCCATAAGCTAGAGGGAAAGGTGAAACCTCGTAGCACTTCTACCGAGAGAGGCCTAACCACCTTGCACCTTTCACTTTCTATCTCGATGACTTAAGATGCATACGACGAGATCTCCTAACTTTTCACATATTTGGATTAGTTTAAGACGATTACTTCATCTCCGTCTTCCCGTCCTCTTATCCGGGACCTTTTGGGCTTAGGCCTCCAACCCGTGAACAATTTCAAGAGCTTACACTCACCGTCAGAGCTGAAGGGTTTTGAAACTGAGACCGAGTGTGATACACATACCGTGGAAGGTCCTAATGGAAGTCCTCTTGGAGTGGCTGATCTGTAACAGCCGCACCTGTCGGGCTCCCGTAGGTGACGTACACTCGTGAGGAAATACAGAAAAGGAGGAACACTGATAATTTGGAGGAACTCGGCGACCCAGAACAAGAGAAACCCGAAGGGTGACGGAATCGAGTACCTTGCTTTCTTTGCCCTCGACCGAGTATAATGTGCCTTCCTTCCTAGCGTTATACTGTCTCCACTTCGACGGAGCTTGGTGCGTATGGAGATGACTGAGTAGTTGAGCGTGCTTCCGTTTCCATCTAATCGTTCCGTTGCGGATTTGGCCATTACTGCGGGACCGAACTCTAGAGGCTCTAGTCCTTACAAGCAATAGCCCACACTGTCTGGTCCGTTCTGGCCGGACTTGATCTAGCATGAGTTGATGCATAGCAGAAGTGGGGAGCCCCTTACCCGGTAGCGGATAAGTTGTTCCCGGGGAAGATGCTAGCATCCGAGAAGTGGTACCTCCAACGTTTTCTGTCGATCAGCGGACAGGCCTAACATTGACCCTACTGTCGTAGGAGGCATTCGGTACACTCCTCGACGACTGTGTGCCGGATGAAGTTAGCTCCTTGTTTGTCTCGCTGTCTGCAAGTCGGTGGCAGTCAAGTGGCTGTCGGTGACGGCCGTAATAAACTTTATTTGCGGACACGAGAGGAAGGAAGAAAACTGGTCAACTACTTGTCAACACAGCAGCGCCGGGGCTGGTGGTGATTCCCTGAGGGGCCAAGAAGGACAAGGATAATGTGGATTCCAAGTAGATTTTTCGCATGAGTATAAGACCACCTGGCGGGGGTCTTACCAGGGTTACAATTTCCGAAGGATTCGGCCACTTTGGAACCCTCGAGTACCACACTGGACCAGACCGGTGATGGAATGGACTCTACACACTCCGGAACTTTTGCGGTTTCAGGAGGGAGTGGGATGGCAGGCGACTCGGTGAGTGGAAATCTGCTTTTATTGTCGAAGACCCTTACATGCTCTTCGATATTACCGGGAAAGAATAAACCGTCAAGGTGGGCTGGCTTTCCTTGCATGTAATGTCAATAATTTTGAGTACGATAAGCGCATCGGTGCCTTACTGCTGATCGAGATTATCATTGGCCGCCAGCGAAATAGGGCTCCGATTGACTCCGGGTCTGTTTACAGCCCGCTTAGTGAAACATTCATGATCAAAGTACACCAAGAGCTGCTAGCCGACCGCCCGGTGCTGCTTAAAGGTGCTACAGGCGCCCCACTGAAAGCAGTAGTGAGTACAACAGCAGAAGCGCATTTGGGAGACCATAACTATCTTTGCTGTGGTCCGAAGCCCGTCGGTTCCGGCAGTCCCGGGAGTCGAATTATTAGGTCGACTGGATACATTCGCCATCTCCGAGGTAACTGATTTCAGGCGAAGGAGAATGGAGCCCATGTGGAAACAGACTCTAGCTGCCAGTTTCATGGCCAGTATAGAGTACGAGTCGGCAGCTTAAGGAAGAATTGGTCAGTTAGCCCTATACAGGTTGGAAGGTGTTGAACCAGCGTACCAGGTAAAATTTCAGCGGTCACCCAGCGAGTACGGCGGATTTTTTCGTGGGATGAAGAACAGCCCGGTGGAACGATTCTAGCACAGCATTCGATTGGCATTGTTGAGGATCGACCGACAAGGCGGACACCGCCGTTTGTCCCCGTTCAATGCCATAATTCACTGGCAAAAGCTGCGGAAAAAATGCTAACTCGGGGGCAATCGAACCTTCGACCTCCACATGGACTGCACCGGTGGTTTGATGACAAAGAGGACGAGTCGGAGCTCATCTTTATGGATTATAGAAAGCTGAATAGCTTGACCCGAAAAGATTCCTCCTCTTTATCTCGCATCGGTGACTCATCAGAGGCGTTTTCTGGTCCCCAGTGGCTTTCCACACGGGACTTGGCTTCAGGATATTGGCAGGATGAGGCGAAACCTAAAGGCGGGGAATAGGCCACATTCGCCGGCCCATGTGGGCTATATGAATTCGAAACTTTGTCTCCGTCGCATTTCTGCGACTTACTCAGGTATTTCTCGAAGGCTTGCCCCCTAACATTTGCCTATTCTAATAAAACGACAAAACGTTCCCCGGAAGGTCCACTCAGGAGCAGTCAAATAACTTGAAGTAAGTTTTTAATAGACCGAAGTGTGCAGGCTTGCCCCTCAGCCTTAAGAAGTTTTATTACTGAATAACGCGGTCAAGTTCCTACTCCGAAGGGTTTCCCAGTCGGGATTAGAAGCGACCCAGATGAAGTTCATGCTGTTGAACAGTGGCTTACACTCAAAAATGTGGATCAGGTAAGAAGGTTTTGGGGCTTGTTTCCTATTACGGACGAATTTTACCGGGGTTTTCCTCCACCGCATCCCCGCCAAAGGGTTAATCAGGGAGAGAAATCCACTGGATCGGTCACGAAACTGCGCTAAAGCATTCAGCAAGCGCAAAATAGGACCCTGCAATGTCCCCATTCTAGCCTCACCGGAAGCCTCAGAAGAAGCTGGAAGCTTGATTTTGGACCCGGATGCAAGTGAAGCTGCCATCGCAACCGCTTTGTCCCATATGTCTTTGGTTAACGATGAACACGTCGTAGCTCGTAGATATGAGCTAGAAGTCGCACTCTGAATCGAAGTGAAGGCTACGACAATCGACTGCGGAAAATCCCTCGAAAGCACTAGAACGTCACGATTTCGTGAAAATACTCAATTTTTACCCTGCTTGCCTGTTTCTGACAACTCACGTTCCTGTGAACTAAACTTTGCTTGTTCGCTTCCAACTAGCTATCCTTGACGTGCGTGACTCACTTGCTTGTCTGTCGCTCTCCGTGAAATAGGTTCTCGTTTTTGAGTCTTTGCTGCCGTACACTTGAGGCTTGTATACATTTCATAATGCCGTTCAACAGGTAATTCAGTGTAGTGAAAGTTTGGGATTGTACCATATATGCCTGGCAATCCTCCACAATCGTTTTCATATACTGGCGTTGTTGGAACTTTACTATTTATTTTACTGATCCTCGAACAAGTACGGCTAACATCAACCACTAAACTTGAATACTTCTTTATATTTTGCTCGTGCGTCGTGGCATACATTTAATAAGAACTGTGGTTGTCGTGACGGTCGTGCTGTGATATGTTGACCGAAGGCGAAATAGAAGGGAATATCCAGTCCATATTATATGGCACCCATTGCAGAGATGGGTTGTGGTTGAGAGGAGGAGAGTCATTACTGATCACTGGATCTTCCGGACAGATACTAGATTCTTCTGCAACCACGTCCATAGATGTTCCTGAAACATGGATAGAAAGGAATGAATGAAAGTATCATGTAAAACGCAGGTCAGTATTCAATTGCGACACGCGTATTCATATTCACGGGTTTCGCGCCACTGTATCTGGCAGTGAAGTTCGCTGAACTCTGGTTTCTGTGTTAAACTTTTTAGCAGTACGGTTGAGGTTTGTACATAATCAACTTGCATATAGTTCCTTATCCAGTGCCGTTAAATCAGCGAGCAAATTTTTTCTGACTTTGGTTTTCGGTAATTTGTCTACGAGTTACTCACAATAGGAATGGCCCTTGCACGGAGTAATCTTGTTTTGATTTCGGGATCCGCACTAATCTGGCTACCTGTTGCTCAAAGCGTGCTATGATAACCAAAGCGATCAATTCCTAAAAAGACAAGCGGCGTGCCCAGAAAAGGAACGAGGGAATCAGATTTCGGACAGGAAGCGTTTTGGCAAGTCACTAGGGAGGGGGGGGGGGTCCTGGGTACATTTGATTCTGTAGATAACTTTAGGTCTCCTAGGCCTATCATTGCCAGCTCGTGAACTGCTGAGGGTGTTATTGGTTCTATCAATGTCAATTTGTTCAGGCTGAAGATATTAGAACTGGTGCAACAGTTAATAATCACTAAGCAACAGGCCTCCCAGGTTCGAGAAGTAGCTGCTCTTCACCGGGCCCCTATTTTCCCTAGTTTATGTTCGGTTTTTGTGCTTATAAAGCTTAAAACCGTCTGTCATTTAGCTAGAAAGGCTTAGAAAAATACCCACCCTCGAAAAGTTCAACTTACTGACCCATAATCTGTCCGCTTTCTTCACATTATCTCCTGAACTACTCATGGAAGCTCCAAAGGTCCTCCCCAAACATGCCAATGTCCCGGGCGCAAACCGGGCATTTCGTACTGTCAGGCTCAGAAAAACCAGGGACACTCAACCCCATTCTGCACTCAGTCCATGCTCAGTAGTTCTCGTTGATGCTTATGACTTAGTAAAAAAGAAGATTTCGAAGTAGATCAAAGAGTGTCTGACCTGTATAACCAGATCCAGTCCGTCGATGACATTCTATTGGAGATACCCCCTGTATCTAGCTTAATGGAACCCACCCCTATAGCTAATCCCCAAGTAGCACTGCCCAAAGTCTGCCCAATTGGGCTAGGGTTGGGCAAACGTTGGGCTTGCCCATCACAAAGTTGGGCAACTCTATTGAAATGCTTTGGGCAGCGCCACCAGCGCCCAATTGGGCTAGGGTTGGGCATGCCCAACGTTCTAGGAAAATCGCGGAAAATAGTTCCTTCCTTTCCAAGAATCACCCAAATTTATTTCACTGCTGAATCGGCTATTACAATATTCTCCCACATTTTCGTTTCAACTACTAAGTTGCCCATATATATATATATATATATATATATATATATATATATATATATATATATATATACATATACATATATATATATATATAAGCAAGTAAAACTGCCACTTGTAGAAAAGTAAGAACAGATGTATCGTATAAAAAGCGTTAAAAGTGTACATAAAATTCCGAAATTTGTCGTTGGTCATTTTTGTATTCCACAGAATCTTGTTGGGTCTTCTTGCTGTTCACGGGATCTGTAAAATAAAAGTGTAGAACATGACGTATTAACTGTTTGAAAAATATGGAACAACTTAATTTCGTTAGTTTACCTCGGAAGCGTGTATACTGCACACAAAAGTATGCGTGTGCTGTTATTTAACATTATACGAGGCAGTGTCTACTTGTAATAGATAAACCGTGTCAACACTTCATAGTTCAATACACATATTGGTGGATGACATTCTGCACCATCAGTTTAAAATGGAGCAGTGGTTAGGCAGAAACCCTGAATGAATTGACACACACAAAAAAATAAAAAATTTGACATACCGGCGTAGCCGTCTTCCTTCGCCTCCATCCCGAGAGTTGATAGACCAACGCTTAATGTGCCTTTCTATGACAGACCTGGGTTCATCTGCGAATCGTTCCGTCCCACGCATTGCGTCTGTTGTTTCGTGCTAATAATTGCGTCGACTTACGCATTACGGCCGCGATCAACCTGTGATCGTACACAGGTTTCCGTTGAGGGCTCCCTAGCCAACAGCAAGTCATAGCAACCTCTTCTCCAGTGCTTGCTGCCAGCATACCCCGAACCTTTTCACACGGATCTGTACAGGTGAACCGTTTGAGGTTGGAAACCTGAAAGTTTTAGTTTCAAAAGTAGAAGATTACCATGCTAGCATATGCGCTTGGTGAAGCAAGAGTGTCGTTTAGGGTTTCCAAGTCCCCCAACGATTCTGCTCGCTGCGCCTTGGGTGGAATGGCTGATTCATGGGCGGCCCCTAATGCAACAGTAAGCGCGTCAAGCGCCCGTTCCTCTTGCCCAAACGGTTCTCCATATGTTGCGTGGTCACTATGTCGGTATTTAAGAAAATAAAAAAGCCACTTACGCACTAGCTCACTCAAAGTTTTCAAAATTTGGTTCAATATGACTTCACACTCAAGTGTTTCGTTGCTATCAAAAAAGGTTAGTCGTCAACTTTTAGGGCGATCACCTTCTACGGAACTCTGGTAAAGGACTGCGGTTATCGCCGATCGGATACGACTGACGGAATATCACGTTCGATGATGTCTCGCAGCGAGCTGTATTTGATTTACTTATAGGAAAAGCTTATTGATAGGAAGCGTAAACTTACGAAGCAGCTTACATGACTCTTTGCGGCACCGGCGGCGGACTGGAAGGCAGTTCAAAATGCTTTTGCAGTGCACGCAATAGTGTCGTATGCTCCTCTCGAAAACTTTCGTCGGAGGTTAGTTGCGTTGGTACCCTTACATAAAGTTAACTGATAAACTTTCGTACCTTCTCCGAACTGAATACTCTTGGCCAAAATGCATTTATGACAAGGTGTCGTCTGTGCTACAGGTGGAAGTGTCTTGGAGTAACCGACTTTCAAAAATGAAAGCGTCTTCGAAATCGTCTGAGAGAATTTCAGATGTGAAACGATTTACCTGTGTGAAAAACTCCACAAATGCCTATGCCTGGACAGAGTCCGACTGTGATGCGCCGAACAGAAGCATTTGGCGGTATTGCATAAAGATGCAGCCCGAGGCCACCTTTACGCGGTTGCCGCCGACCACCCAGTTGCTGTGAACCACCGCGTAAGAATTTTCCGCCAAAAATTTCACGACCAAGTACCTCTAAAAGGAAGCATATTAGAAAAGGAAGAAACAAGTTCTCCTGGGTTTCCAGCCCCCAGAATCAACAGCATGAAGCACAACATACATGCTACTACAGAGAGGTTAGGCTGACGACAAATCATTTATGAAACGCGCCACATAGGAACACGAATGGCAACAGTGGACAGGTTACAGAAAGCACTTGCATGCGTGTGATAAAGTAGTTACAAAAATGTATGCGAGACAGGGATGCGTACGTGTAACAAATTGTCAGGTAGAAGCAAACACTTACATGAAATAGTGTGAACGGGTGCGTGCAAAACACCAAGCTCCAAGCCGTTCACTGGAAAAATGTACAAATATGTTGAACGTAAAACGTGTGCGAAAAAATCCCCCAGGACATTGAAGTACTGAAAGTAAATCTCATCGTTCAGAACATTCAAAATCATTGCTGGCTTGCCATTTATTATCATGACGTTGTCCGGACGCACACTGGAAAAAGTATCCCGTTTACAAAACAGGAACAGGGTGTTCTACACATACCGGGTATTGGTATTAAAGTGTCATCCACGGGGAGCTTTCCTTCCTGCTGAGAACAGAAGGTACTCAACTCGTGTAAATGCTTGTACAACTGTTCGGCTGGTTTTGCAGGCCCCTTAATTAAGTGTTTCAGCTGGACCAAAAGAGATTCATATGGGAAGCTGGAAAAGTTGTCCAGCGTTCGGTATATCCTAACATCCTCAGCTAGGCGGGTCAAACAATGTACCTTGTGAACAATATGCTCTGGGCCATACAATGTCGCCATTTTTTGCACAAAAACATGCAAAACACCTTGAGAAAAATCCAGCATGCGGTTATGTGAGACGGGACGCAAAAAGATGTGTACTGAAATAAATAAAAGTAAAAAATCATTATATAAATCAGAAGGTAATAAATCACGTAGGCCTACTGGGCCAACATATTGGAGGAACTGGCGGAATTCCGTTGCCTTCCAGCGCTCAATGTCACGTGTGTGACGGCATTTACGCTAGAAGTCACGCGAGACAGAAGTGTGTGTTCGTAGGATTCGATCGCCTAGTTCTTCCGCGGCCGCTCGACTTAGACGGCAGCATGATGAACGGCTACCCTTTAGCCAGGCGGTAAGCAGTTGTTGGCAGACCCCGAGACATACCAAATGCTTGTAGTCCAACGGGAACGTATATACCATATCTATGGATAGGGAAACAAATGGACTGTCACCGATGTGATGGCGACGATACTTTCTAGCGCGAAAGTTTCCATCCGTACGCGCTCTAGCTTCATTGACGGGAAACGCCATCCTTCCATCAATATACACTCCGCGTTGGTTACATTTATCAAAGCCAAAATAACCAGCAGGGCCTTTGACTTGACAAACAAAAGCTCTAGCAGGTGTATCACAGACAGTGGCTAGCAAGCGACATCATGTAGGGGCATTACGATAGCTGAGGCCATTCTGCAATATGTCCTTCATCTCCTCGACAGTACGATGCATGTACTCATACAGGTTTTGTGGCTTTTTCGAACCGCAATAAACCCCCACAGTCACGTTGGACGTACTTGCCGGCCGCACCACCCGTGCGAAAATTGGCCACAGCTGGATAGTAGATGACCGATAAATGGACATTCCATCTATATTCAGCTGAATATCCACATAATCCATGCTTTTTATGCAGATATTCAAACCTTCTTTCAATCCAAGATGGATGTACACACCGCCGTCAAACTGGATCTCGTGACATAAACTTGGTGTGTGACAGATTGTGCGTGGGTCGCACGGGATGCCAGGAACATATCGACTTATGAATGACAGCAAGCCACGTCGCCGTTTCAAAGTCAAATTGTAGTTTACTATCAAATCAGACATAGATCACAGCACTGCGTCCTTGTTTACGGTTACTGATGTTCTTCCTCCAAGTTCCACTTGTTGGTCTGTTAATAAAATATTAATATGTTACATCTTTATAAACGAGCGAACTTGATGAGGCGACGGCGAGGGATGTGGAAGCAATGGGCCGCATGACTTTTCCCATTAGGTTACCACAGACCCCCTCAATTGCTATCCGTGAGAATTCTGGGATCGCTTCAACGGATGCAGCAGACATGCAAGCTTTAGCTAGCTCCGATGCTTCAGGAGGCTAAATAGTACTTTTCTACCGGATTAACCTAATCTGAGTCTTTACTTTTGGATACGAAACTCTGTGCTCCCACAGCGTGGCCTCGTGACATGCGGGACGCTGTTGGGCACTGAGCTGCTTCTTCCTGTTCCGGTACCTCTGGTAATTGCTATCTTTCGGCATAATTACGTATATCCTAGGAATGAAATCCAGTGTGAGGCTAATGTATTGGTTCATGTATATATATATATATATATATATATATATATATATATATATATAGACCGATAACTTCCACAATACACACCCTAAAAATAAATACGAATATCACTGAGGCAATATGGTGCTTTAACCTCTGTTAAAGCCACTACAATGGGTTTACCTTTAAATGACAAACATAGAAAATGTACCAATACTTCTATAACAAATCAAGCAAATACAGACCTCCAAAATCCTGCCACGATATAATAAAGACAAAACTACTTAAAATGGTCGAAACACAGCAGACTTATAACATAAACGTTGACAATGAAGACACCAAACACTCCCTTCAAGAGATGAAGCCAACTAACATGAAAGAATACTGCGAATCAATATGGCACCGCCTGATCACGAGTGCAGCCAAAATGAGACCTAAATGTAACGAAATCATATCTGACGGCTTGGTAAATCCTACGTATAACAGTTGCTCCTCGTGTTTCACGAAAATCTGTGCTGACCATGATGAGAAATGATGGTGATGTGCGCCACCCGAACGCTTCTTTGAGCAGTGCCCAACAGGGTTGGGCAATGTGCTACTTTGGTCTCCAAAGCCTAGCCATGGCGGGCCGTTTCTTGGACTCAGTTGCGACCGAAGTTCATAAGAGCATAGCCAACTCCAAAAACGCGATAGTTTTCAACGTCCCTGACCGACTGCCCCTGCCGTCAGCGAAACTCGCCATACTGAATGCTTGCAACATGGAACACCACAGGTGCTATTGCACTCGGCTGCGCAAAAAATCACGACGCAACGACTGTCCTTTGAAGTTCCAATTTGCTGACGAATTAACCGCTAGAGAACTCATAACCAGTTGACAAATCATTGCTAACGCCACCACATTCAAAAGAATCAGAATATTACCGAACAAAACTCTCCTCCGAAGAGAGGTTTTTCGAACACAAAAAGGTACTTTAGCTTCACCAACGCAACCTGTGGCTCAAATCCCCTTTGCCGCGTCCTCCCGCTGCTTGTCGAACCACCCCGTAACACAAAAGCCCTCAGTTGCCTGCACTACTCTAGTTGACCTAGACCTGGATACAACCCCATCTCCAGCACATCCCCATAGTAAACGGCCCTGCCTTCCACCATCAACATCCGCTCCCACAAGAGGCAACAATATCCATGCCAAATCCACTATTAGCCCAGGGCCACCAAAGTCCCGTGAATCCAGGCCTGCCGCTGCTAATGTCAACCTACTGCCCACTGTCTCACCACCGAAAAAGACTCCGGGGAAGTCTGTTGCCAACAGCCCGTCATGCCCTAACTCATGTCCCACAGTCTTGTGGACACATATCGTTCATAAAAGCCATGATCTACTATATAACCAATCGTCCCACCAGTCGACAGAATTCTGTGTCCCCCCACAGCTTTCAGCTACTCCGGCTACTCCCGTAATCCTCCCCGTAAGTCTTCTCAGAGTCCCATTTAGAACCCCCACCAAGCACTCCCAGTACACCCCAAATAATCCATGCTCGTTGGAGAGCAGGACGCAACTAAGCACCACCCTAAAGCAGCCAATCCCGCCTCGCTGTATTGGCGTGGTACCTCGGCTAATCAACAAGGTCTTCCCAACTCCACTTTACAGTACAGACGAAAAAGGCTACCAAGTAACGCATCATCATGCATCGGGATCAAACACACCAGGCTTGCGCTACACCAGGTCGTTTTGCGTGCTGTTATCGATATAGTTTTCATTCATCTGTCTTAGGAAATACTAAAAAATTATATTTTCTTAGAGTATTCCTTTAACCCATAGAAATTCAGGTATTTTTTTTCCTCAGTGGTAAATTCCAACCCAGCTCTAGTTTCCGTTACTCTTCCACCTCATTCACAGCATCTTTTTGATATTCCAAAATGCCACGTGTAGCAAAGAAGACTTCCAATACTACCCCGTCCACTCATACCCCGGTCACTAGGAAAAATAGGCTTCTTCAAACTCCCGTGGCCTTAAAACAATGTTCGGTTGACCTCTGTGACTTTGTAGGCTTGGCGACGGAAAGAACAGCTGTTCTAGACCGAAGTATTTCAGATATAAAGTCTCGGCTTCTGAATTTGGAAGATACGATATCTAAACTCGCCCCCTTACTGTGCATCACTGAACGCATCGAAAATTCCACCTTACAAAACCTGACAGCCGCGGGCCGCTTTATCGACTCTGTTGCATCCGAAGTTCTCATAAGAGCGAGGAACTCTCGTAATGCAGTCGTGTTTAATGTCCCAGAGAGAATACCTCTGGAGCATGTCAAGCACACACTGTTGAATGCATGTGGTATGGCCCACCTTCCTTGTCAAATAACAAGGCTGCGTAAGCGCGTTCAGCGCTTCAACTGTCCAATCCTTATGCGATTTGCAGATGATCTGTCTGCCAAAGAGTTCATAAAAATGCGTTTCACTATAGCTTCTAATTCTCCTTATAAAAACATAAAAATAGCCGAAGATAAAACCCCACTTCAAAGGGAAATTACCAGATCTCCTTCGACTTTCCCCACTAGAACGACGCCTGATAGTTCTGAGCCTTCAACACAGACGGCTGGTCGCTCCACAGCTCCTTCTCAAGTCCCCACTGCTTTACCTTTACACGCGTCTCCTGCCTCTTCACAACCGCCCACTGCCTCCTCATCTGCTCCCGTACTGTACTCTTTAAAATCTAATCCCATTTCTGTTGATCTTGACATTTCCGCTTCTCCCCTTTTACTGCCACCCAGTAAGAGACGCCAATTATTGCCTCGCTCTCCCACCTCATCGCCTGTTGGATACACCCCGAACTCTAACTCGCCATCTGTTCCCTCCGGTGATAAACTACTCGCCGTCCAGAGGAATAGGTCTAACAGTCTTCCCATTCTTCTCACAAGCCCCTCCCTCATTCAACTGTCTCCTCTTAAATCAACTCGCTTTAACTCACGGAATAAGGTTTTGACCTTAAAAAATACCCCTTGCTCCAATGCATCGGTGATCCCTACAAATTCACCGTGCTCACTGCCTGTCAATACCAAATTACGGCCTCCACATGCCGTCCAATCTGCCACACGTCGTACTTCTCACCCAAAAACTATCTCCACTGCTCCCGCTTCTAACTGCTCCATATTTGGTGTTCCACCCAACTTGAGTTACCCCCACCACAATGTGCAGCTTAACCTACCACCCTACACCCCTATTCCTCACACATTTTCAACCCTGCCCTCTGCACCCCCCCTCAGCCATTACTCGATTCCGACTGGCCGGTATTTCTCGACAGCTCTTGATCACCCCTGTCTGATATCGACCCGCCAAACCCCACAGGTTTTTCCCTTTGCTCCGATGTTTCCCCCTCCGTTGATGCCCAATCTCTCTACCCCTCAGCAGTCCCTCTCACTGCAACATTTAATCCAGCTTGGCTGGAAGCCACCCCATCTGAACCTCCACTAGCCCCAACATCAACATATTCCCCGTTGACCCTAACCTCCGCTCCTTCCAATCGCGATAGCCTGCCTCCTTCCAAATTACACCACCCCTCTGATGTGCCCATACCACCTCCCACAAATGGTATATCTCTAGCCTTATTCAACTCGCGTTCTATTCTTGACAAACTCCCGCACCTTAAAAAACTTGTCCTTACAAATAATTACGACATTATCTTAATAACGGAATCCTGGCTTTCTGAGAGCACTTCCAATGATCAAGTATCTTTGGTAGGGTACTCTCTTCTAAGGACCGATAGACCGAACCGGCGTGGTGGTGGGTGCCTAGCCTACGTCAAGGAAGCCTACACCACGACCCCTCTTTTACATATGGCACTCGATTCTATTCCCGATTCTCTCTGGTTCACTATGAACCTCCAAACCACTGTTCTTCACATTGGCTGCGTGTATCGATCACCAAATTCCCCCAGTTCATTGTTTCCACTTCTCATTAGGTCTTTCGAATACCTCTCTTTGCTTCCTTCTGGAACCAAGCTTATTGCGGGTGACTTTAATCTCCCTCACATCTGTTGGCCCACCCTCTCGGCTCCTCCCAATCTTATGGACCTGATCACTAGCATTCATCTTGGCGGCTGGACACAACATGTTGTCGAACCTACCAGAAATGGGAACATACTAGACCTGGTATTTACTCATAACATGCCTCTCATCGACGTGACCGTAATACGAAATTTCCCCGGTAGTGACCATAAAATGGTTATCTGCCATCTGCCCCTTAGTGGCCCACCTAGTCCCGCACACCCCCCCAACAATACATTCCTAAGCAGAAATTGGGCCTTGCTAGTCACGCTTCTTCGGCAGAAAGACTGGGGTGATTATTTCCTCACCCAGGACCCTCAGCATGCTGCGGATATTTTCTACTCCTTCTTTTCTGATTGTCTGGATAAATTGTCCAATACTGCCCAGGCTGTACCTAAAAAGAGGTCGTCTGTCTCGCCACTCCATAAGAAGTACCATAAACTTCTCAAACAACTACATAATTCCAACGACTTTTCACTCTTTATTCGTCTAAACCGCCTCTCCACACTTATTCAACGACAAGATAATACGCGACTTCGTGACCAAGAAGCTAAGGCTTTGAGTCATTCTAACAAGTCGCAACTTCTTTCTATGTTGCATAAGTCTAGAAACGCTGATGTTAAGGCCGACTTCCAACTTCTAATTCTGGATAATAACTCATCTATCACCTCCCCACCTTGTATAGCCGAAGCCTTCAATGCATTCTTTGCTTCAGCCATGGCTCCAGCTACTGTCATTGCCCCGCCCCCATCTTCACCACTTACCGACTCTGTCCTTTCTACGATACCCTTCGATGCCAGGAGTATTTCCAAGCTACTATCCAATAGCAAACCCTCTCCTCGATTAGGCCCCGATGGCTTACCACCAATTGCACTCGTCAATGGTGGACCGGATCTCCCCCTGTTGTTGCTTAACCTTTTCACTCTTTCACTTAATGGTAGCACCGTACCTGCTAATTGGAAGCGCTCGGTAATCGTTCCCATTCATAAAAAAGGACCTTTACATGAGGTATCCAATTATCGCCCTATAAACCATACCCCCATCTTATCCAGAATAATGGAAAAAATAGTTAAAGATAATATTATTAACTATTTATTAAGCCTCAGTCTTATTAATCACAACCAACATGGATTCCTCCGTTCACGTTCCTGCATGACTTGTCAGTATGATTTTCTGAATCTCGTCACCGGCTCTGCTGAAAGTGGGAAATCTCTTGTTGTTCTTTATCTTGATTTATCCAAGGCATTTGATCGTGTCCCTCACCCCCACCTTTTAACAAAGCTACGGTCATTTGGGATTGTCGATCCACTTCTTTCTTGGTTCTCGTCTTACTTATCTCATCGTTCACAGGTTGTCTTAATTAACGGGCACACCTCTAATCCTAAGCCTGTTACTAGCGGTGTTATTCAGGGCAGTGTTTTGGGACCCCTGCTTTTCCTCCTATATATAAATGATATGTTTCCGACAATACTTAATGGCACGCCGTTTTTGTTCGCGGACGACATTAAGATAGTCTACACTTTCTCGCCTGGCAACCTCAGTACTACTATCCCTAAAATTTCTGCTGATTTAGCCGCTCTTGATGAATGGTGCTCAACCTGGGCGATGAAATTCTCCGCCGACAAGTGTATTTTCCTCACTTACAAATGCCAGGTTCCTCCTGGTTCTCTATGCATTGGCGGTTCACCCATCGACAGCCAGCCTTTAGTAAGAGACCTTGGCTTAAGTTATTCTTGCTCTTTCAACTTCTCGGAACATGCTGTCCTCCAAACGGCGAAGGCTAGAAAGTGTCTTGGTCTTCTATTCAGATCCTTTCAGCTTAGGCAGAGCATTCTCTACATGTACAAAGTACATGCCAGGCCCCTTCTCGAATATTGTCCCCTAATCTTCACTAGCATGAGAAAATCCGACAGGATTATTATCGAATGTGTTCAAAGAAGATTCACAAAACAGCTTATTGGTTGGTCGTCCAACTTAAACTACAGGGAACGATGCTTATCTCTCAAAATCGAACCACTATGGCTTCGTCGCATCAAGCTAAATTTGATATTTCTGTATAAGCTATTGACTAAGCAGTCCTATTCCTCCAACCAGTTGTGCTTCTCCCCGGATACTGGATATTCACACCGGAATAGACAGTATACTATTACCACACCCTCCGCGAGGACTGTTCTACGCTCTAAGTTCTTTCTCTTCGCGTACTCCAGAATCTGGAATAAACTTCCCTTGCACATCAGATCTTCTCGGTCAAAGTATGCATTCGTGCGTGCTATTGATAAATTCCTTACTGTCCCAACTGTTTTGCGCTTATTCAACGTTCACGTAACCGAACGTCAAGCTTACGAGATAGGCCTTGACTTTTAAGCCATTGCTCTGCTTTCTCTCTTTACCTTACCTTCCAAAATAACCTCACCGCTTTAAAAATTCTGATTGCTTTGTTTGACCGCTTCTCCTAGCCTTCGCCATCGACATATGTAAGCATGTCTGCGTCCACTAACTGTTTATCCATACCAACTTATAGGATCCTGCTAATTCAACTTTGAAACAAATCCTTTCAGATGCGCTCGCATTTATAGAGACCACCGTATTACTCCCCACAGGTTGTCAATATCTCTCACTCGCTCCACGATTTATTAACTTTATTTAGTTATATTGCGTATGCGGCCCTGAAACCAACCTCAACATTGCCATAAAAACTGCTTCAGTATCCAACCCCTGGTTGGATTTATATATATATATATATATATATATATATATATATATATATACTCATCACTGTCCTATGATTATTAACAAAATCATGGTGAGTAACTCAACGGTCTTCGATATCTCTTAGCTTATAATGCCTCTCCTCCGCACCAGGTCCCACCACTCATACTTCGCTCACCACCTCTGCGATTTCGAACTGGAAAATCCAGTCTGATTCATCGCACTTAGCGTGACTCACTAACTGAACTCAACACCCAGTTATGACGTTACCATTTCTGCTCCCACCCTATCCCCCAGCTAAGGTTCTTCTGTAATTTCATGCAGAACTTGGTCTTTACTCCTGCTCAATGACCACTCTAGGCAAAATACTAACTTTCCCATTGAAAGTTCTAGCCACACTTAGGCGTTTCCCCTTTAGTCTCACGTTTCATGGCCTCAATGTGCCTTTGGGATCCGCCACACCGATGAGCCCGTGCTTAACTTTTGTTCTTCTTTCCGTTAACCGTTGATCCTCGGCTGCGTCACTCTATCTCACTTTTCTTGCCGTAGTCTTTTGCGTCCGATGATCGCACCCACGTATACATCTATATATATATATATATATATATATATATATATATATATATATTATATATATATATATACATCTATATATATATATATATATATATATACCTTGGGTATGCTCCACTCACTTGTCCCCCTTCCTAACTAGATTGTGCCATTTTACTACACACATGTTGCGTATATATAAATTAAACCGTTCCGTCCTTTAGCGATGAGTGCTCGCTCTCAGTTAATTCCTGGCTCAGGCTAGAACTCAGCCGTCCCATCCTGTTTTTTTTGTGCCTTTCTCGTACTTGCCACACGGATTACCATTCCTTAGTAACTAGGCTCCACTTCTCTACGCACATGCTCATGGTAAGTTAAGACCCCATTCCAACCGGAATCCGTATGCCCCTGCCGAATACCAGCACGTTTGCCCCCACATGAAAAATCCTCATTTTAACACTGTGTTTTCCCCCCTTTTTGCTGTTTGCCGTCCTTTACCACAGCTGGTGAACTGACCAGACTGTTTTCTTCTTATTTTCTCATTCTTCGTCCAGACCATACCATCTACTATTGTTTTATTCCTGGTTCCCAAACGGACACCCTCTCCTCATCCACTGCCTACCTGATATCGCCCCAAATACCCTAGAAAGCTACCAGTCTCCATCTAGGGATCCCTAATAGACCTGTCCACTAGCCGAACGATAACTAACTGCTCGGATATCAAAATGTTCATTTTCTTGCTTCCATATAAACGATAATCATAACCCACAGCTGGAACACTCTCCAGACTGCCGCATTCCTGATCTCTTCCAGATTGCATTGGTTACTTGGGTATCCATCGGCTAAATCGACGTTTATTCCGGATTACCGTAAGGACTGGACGATTTGATCAATGGTTTAAAACCTATACTCTCGCCTGCTGACGTTACATGGGGCACCGTACATGGATTACCAAAACCTCATGAAAGTCTCACCGGATCGCAGAGTACGAAATCAATGGCCGGAACCCAGCCTTCGCAGCTGTCAACTTCGTCAAACCAGCCCTTTTTTACCTGCTTCCCACAACATTCTGCCTGCAACCAAGGTCTTAACGGAACAGAATACCAGCCATCTGCAGCCAACCATAATTTGATTACCAATTTTCTATCAAATACAAAAAAAACATTTTACACTCTTCCAACTCCTGCCTAGCCGAACCATTGACGTTTGTCTCCACTAATCCGTTTCATTGACGGCTTTTCTTTTCTTTAATAGTCCGTTTTATGTCCATACACCATTCATGCTCTTCAAAAGTTCACTGAAGTCCCTGCGAAGCTTTTCGCCTTCATTTGAATTTCCATATGACACTGTAATCACCTGCACAAAAGGTCCGTTTTATTATCACCTTTGAATCACTTGCCTTTGTTTCACATGCTTCCTCCACAATTAGTTACCCAATGCTGGATCAGTGTCCAATATCCCGCTGGTATCTCTGACTGCACTTTGAAAGCCCCACGCTTGCTTTACTTCTAACAATGTTCTTTTGCATCTCTTACGCCCGGTTACTTGTTAGTGACCGTCCATTTGTTGCTTATATCAGCAATTCCACGACTGTCCAGCTATCCACACCGCCCCCCAGCGATTTCGAAACCGATTCGAAATTCCCGCCTCAACCATTACCACTTTAGTTTACTCAAACACAACATGACTTTACTGTTGTATTTCGGTTGCTGTGATTTATAAATTTAGAATTTGTGAATACCTCACATTGACATGTATTGCTGTATACTCTGATCTTGCCTTGTGCATGTGTATTGACCACGGTCAAGAAATATACTATATTCTCCGAGTATCCCGAAAAGGTTTACCAGTCATCTGGCTGAGCGCCAGCACCTCCAGCCGAACCTCTGTAACCAATTTCTCTCTCCTCCAATGATACAAATAAGTAACCTCCAGTTGAATTACAACCAGCGCCCCGATTGTCAAGCTCAATGCTCTTTCCTGAACACAGGATGGGCCAGCCTAACCAAATACAGTTACTTCGTTGTTTCTGGTCGAGCGATAACTATCCGCCACTTCATATCCGTCACCCGTACCCCTCATCCCCGAGCAAGTGCTCTCTGACATGGAATTCAGTTTGAACGATGTGGCCCACCTACTGCTGCTTGTTAGACCCTCCTCCCGCCCTGGCTATGACGACATCCATCCAGCGCTCTTTCTTCTTTGTGGAAATGATGTCGCTGCTATCTTTATGAATCTCTACAACTTGTCCCTTAAAAATGGCATTTTTCCATCCCAGTGGAAAACTTCAACCATTATTCCTATCCACAAAAAAAGGTCCAGTGAATGACCCTTCGAATTATCGTCCTATCACTCATACCCCTTTAGCTGCCAGAATAATGGAGCGTTTGATTAAACAGTGGATGTTCGATCATCCCATTTCCCATAATATCATGCACAGCGGCTAACATGGCTTCTTAAATTCACGTTCTTGTACCACATGTCACTTTGATTTCTTCAACCTACTTACCACGGCAGCTGACAACGGCAAATCTATTATTATCATATACCCCGATATGACCAAGGCATTTGACCGAGTTTCTCACTCCCGGTTTTCAACAAAACTCCCGGCCTACGCTATCCATGACCCACTTTTATCATGGATAACTTCCTACCAGTCGGACCGAACCCAGGTTGTATATGCTAATGGTCATCTATCGCAACCGGTGCCTGACAATAGTGGAGTCATACAAGGAAGTGTACCTGGGCCGCTATTTTTCTTACTCTATATTAACGACATTTTTTCGGTTGTGCAACACGGCACACCTTTCCTCTTCGCCGACGACATCAAAATCGTTTATTATTTCCACCACCAGGATTTGAGCATAGAGCTGTCTGAAATAGATAATGAACTTGAGAAACTTGATCAATGGTGCACTTCATGGCAGATGTGCTTCTCGACATCCAAAAGCTTCTACACAACCTACAGATGTCAAGTCCCTCTCGGGACTCTGTCACTGAACCAAGTGCCCATCGCCCCAAGCCCATCAGTGGGCTTCGATGCACTAACAATCTACAATTCTCGGAGCATGTCTCATTTCAGACAGCCAGGGCCAGACAGATAATAGGCATAGTTCTCAGATCATTTAAAATGAAACAAAGTATCCTCCCCACATACCAATCCCAAGCTAGACCCCACCTCGAATATTGCCCTATAATCCTCTCTGGAATGTTTAAATCGGACAGAATACGCCTGGAGAAAGTCCAGCGCAATTTCACCAAGAAGCTAGTAGGATATTCTTCTCCACTGAGCTATAAAGAGCGATGCACTCTATTAAAACTTGACCCCATATGGCTTAGACAAGTCAGGCTTAAGTTTTTTTTCTATATAGACATATTCATCATTCTGCGTTTACTGCTACCAACTCTATACAGTTTTTGCTACCCTGACCTTACCCTCTGCGCCACAGAGACTTCAGTCTGACCATCCCACAGTCCAGGCTGGCAATAAGATCCAACTTCTTTCCCATTGAACATTTAAAGCTTTGGAATAAGCTACCCCTGGCTATTGGCAAATGTGCGTCAATAACCAAGTTCAGCCAGTCCCTAAAATCAAAATTTACCGTTAGCCATATATTATCTTTGACAAATGCCAGCATATCTGAGGATCGAGCCTATGAAGAAGGCATCGAACTTTAGAACTCTAGCTTCCGTCTCCCCTCCCGCTCTCTGCTATCTGTCGGGCTGGTCTTCGAAAACGGGTTCCACTACTAGGATCATGGCAACATATCCCGAACGTACCATTTCCTGCCTAATGACAGACGCTAGGCTTACCATTTATTATCATATTTTAACGTATACCGCCCACAACCCACATTGCAGGATACAGCTTTTGTCGTTTACAACTAAAACTAGCAAGATGCCTGCCGGTTCTTGCCACTCACCCACGTTCACCTACTACCACCTAACCCCCATACAACCCTGCCTTATCTAATTCACTAGTCGGTCTTCACAATTATGTCTAAATAATTGCTGTCTCTCTCGCTATATAGTACTAGGGCATCCATGTAAAACAAATTTCTCTAGCTGAAGGTTTTTAGCCATTGATGTCTTCCCCTAGCACCAAATGGTTCAGTGGTGCTGGATACTAGGACATTAAGTCCCACCACCCAATACTTCACTGCTTGATCATTCGACTCTTCTTTCATTTATTCTGGCTTCCGCTCCTCTCAGCTTCTTTGTCCGGCCGTAATTTGCTTTCCTTAATCATCCCGGTTGAAAATCTTCCATTCCACACATCCACCTTCCAATAGCACCCTGTTGGCCTCAATTTCCTCCTTTTATGTTTTCCGACATGAAGGCTTGTCTGTATCGCCAAGATTTCTGAATCAATCACCTACCTTAGTCTGCTATCCTCTCTCCGTGTGTGCAATAACATCCACTGGCGTAGCCTAACTCAACTACACCAGAATGGCCTCTGGAAGTTTTAGGCACTGTCCGGCGCTAAACGAGACTGAAACACATACGCAGGCGCATACATTACAACACTCGTTGTCCTACTCCATGTATTTGCTTAGCTGCACTCCGTATTTTCTCAGCCCATGCAAGCGAAGCCCCTGATGTCAACTGCACCTTCACTGAAGCTGCGTCCAGATGTGGGGGAAACAGACCACCCCCAGCAACTGCAAAACGATGATATATACTCGGAAAATTACGGTCGAACGGAGGGGCTATGGAAAGTTCCTATATGGGCTCAACCACCCCTCTGTTAGAAAAAATAGTCAAGAACAAAAAAGACCTAGTGGGATCGATTTGATCTATACATACCATTAATATCGGGCTGTGAAGGAAATGGGCAAACTCCAATCATGGGTGTCTCCCGTCAGCTCACACCTGGCCCTGCGAAAGGGAAAATTCCACACCGCCCTTGTCCGCTTGACATGCGAGACTGACTGGAGTGATAGCGAACTGGTCTCTCCACATATGATTGCCCACCTCCCGCTCTAATTTTCAACCACTTCGTACCCTCCCATGCACGCCTCGCATGTTTGTTGACGTCAGCTACAAAACCACCGTTGCTCTGGTCAACAAGTCGATACATCAGGCAACAGACACGTCTCATCACAGGGCCAATTATATTCACGCAGTTATTATTGTATTTATAAACACACATGCAAGAACGTAGAGAAAAGCACCCGTTTTTTCGCCCACTTGTCTATTTTTCCTCCTTTTAGTAATAAAACTGCTTTCCTCTTGTCCTAGAATCCAGCCCACTCTCCAGTTTACATCCTCACCTAACAGCAACCTACAGCATTGAGCCTGTAGATACCCCATGATAGGATTTGTCATACATCCTCTGGATCTATCATATAAACTTGCCATTTGGATTCTTAGTGTGTCCCAGCTGCTTCCTTGTGACCTGTAAAACTACTGTGGGATTTCCCACATATCCCCTGGACCTATTATGCAAACTTGACATTAAGGTTCTTCGTGTTGCCCAGCTGCTTTATCACAAAGCCCTCAGACCCCATAGTCCAAATGCACCTCCACGGCTTTATTAACCACTTAAGACAAGACATCCCGGTGAACGGCCGAATCGGTAATCAATAAGTTTGCCCAGTAGTGCGAGCCCAGTTAGCCCTCACAAACACCGAACCACAATATCAACGACTCCTCATTTCACTAAGGCCATTGCGCCTCATTTCCAACCTCCGTACTATTATCTGTTATTTTGCTCACACTAACCCTCAGCTGGAACGTCTCCCAGACTGTGATCCTCTCTTTTTCAATTTCAGAACCACCCAGCCATCACGCTGCTCGGCAGTTATACATCGCGCAGACAGCATATCTTTTTCTCTGCCCGTCTACAACCGCACCAAAGGCCGGCCACCGCGAACATGATCGAGCCACCAGGTTTCACCCACAAGAAGTTCTGGTATTGCTGCATATGCCCCCTTGAGGCTCACTGAAGAATTCTCACTACAAGACCCTCCGATGTCGAAGCCACCGTGCGAGGACTCCAAATTTATTAGTGATCGGTCCAGATTCGACGATGCTTTGCTCCTTCCCATGCTGAAACAGCGAACAAAAACCGCAGCCAACCCCTACCCAAAAAGCCCAACACGGGCACAGAAAAGCCACAAGAAACTCAGCAGAATGATGTGTTCGCCAACTTACCAGCACAGCCTGGTTTATTTCTAAGGTTTTCACCCTTGTCTTGCCTCATTTTGTTCCTCGTGGACACGGCATTCCGATTGCTGATTAGTCCTTCCTGGAACTTCATACATTCTCCACCAGCGGCGAACTGCCGATACCAGATGACACATACTACTTCTCATGGAAACTGTCTCACCTCTTCGGGGGGCACTATTCCTTTTCATATCCGCAAATCTATGAAAATTATTATTCTTCTGAGAACCATCATGAAATTCTTCCCTGCCTCCCTTGTCTCAATGCCGATTACCTTTTTAAATGAACATGAATATGTATTACCGACCATTTTCTTACATCATTCTTGTGGATATTGTGTTTCCTGCGTCCTGAGCCAATGCCCGTCTGAGCATTCCTACGTCCGGCCGACTCATTACTATTGCCGCAGTTGACTCAAAACCAGTTCGTACTTGTAGTGGCATTTAAACCTGATTATTTGCTTAACACACATCAGTGTTTATGTGAACTCGCACCACCAAGCGCGGTGCCCACTTGAACGTTGCCCGTGCATGCTACACGCACGCTTCTCCAATATAAACTAACCACTCTCTCCCTACCTATAGTTTTCTCCTTCTCATGGGTTGTGGGAATAATTGTCGTGGTGATCGTGATGGTATATTGCAGAGTACCGCTGTAACGAGCAGGTGGTCCAAGCGTGTTGGGAAGGACTAGCGAACGTAAGTAATAAGGAAACAGCATGTAAGGTCTAACCAACCTTACATACTCGCCGTGTATTTTCTTGTCGCTTTGCTCCATTTAAACTCCCCTCAGCCCTATTCCATTGTTGCTGCGATGTGCGAACCTATCTTCGGACTTTTGTGAATTTTCCATCTCATTCAGTGATATTGTGAACTCTGGTCATGCTGACATGCGAGTCTCGCGAGCACGGTCCAGAAATATACAATTATTATTATTTTTATTATTATTACCGCTGGGGTTGTTATTGGTTCTATTAATATCAGTTTGTTCAGGCTATTTACACCGAAGCAATCAGCAGTCGACTGACCATGAGTGGAGCTGATAGCCATCGATGGACGGCCAGAACAATATTGCAAGTTAACTAGGCAACTTGAAACTTTCTTCCAGCATGAGGTAAACCACCTGGGACGAAGGCCGAAGAAGCTACCGATGGTTGAGCTATGCTGGACCAGGGTCAGTGGTATTTACGAGCGAGGAAGAATTTGTTTGGCCAGCCGTTAAAAGCTGCCCGCAATCCTACAGTGGATGTGATATCAGAAGCCAAGCTAACAAACGGAAGACGTCTACGCTATAGTGGGCCTTGTCATTAGGATGCAAAATTGTTCGATGACCCTCGATCAATCGGGGTCTGGGACGGATTTCGATGCAATGCACATATTGAAGGGGTTAGTCCCCTGCCTCTTTTCCAAGCTACAGGGTAGTTGTGCTGAAGAATTGGAAGGCGTAGTCCGGGGTGACTGCGAGGCCATTTTTAAGGACCTGGCCGTTTATATTGACGGATAAGCAAGTATAGCCGGTAGCAGGTTCGATCCACTCTTTTAAGATAGCCACAGAGCAGACAGACCTGGAATCAGTGAAACTCAAGCTGTTCTACGGAAGTACTCGAAAAAGGGTTGCACCAGAAGGCGCTCTCCAGCCGACGAAGGATTTGGGCCGTGCAGTGGCCCTCACGTGTGGATTAGGGTGAAATCCAAATTTTCTCGCTAACCTACAGAGGTAAGTTGAAACCCAGTTCTGTGAGCTAGCCGGGCAAGGCTGAGTATACCTATCGTCATGCATCTTTTCCACACTTTTTTGCGCGACGCCACTATGAACTGAAACGCCTTTGGCCGCGCACAAGGCCAAATCTCTGCGACATGCGAGGCACGACCTTGTGGTAAGAGACGGGTATAAGTCGAAGGACATGCGGCTGCCCATTACTCCTATTGATGTCCCCCAAATAAAGTTACTATAGCGGAGAAGTGATCCTAAGCCTCGCAGAGGGTTCCTACAAAACCAAAAGGCGAAGGCCGATACGTCGCGCTCTCCGGCTGGCCACCATCTTAGCCAAATGAGGTCAGGAGTTAATATGATAAAGGAAGCCATTGAGCCCCGATCGCGGAGGCCAGCAAAACAGTGGGGTAGGATACTAGACCACTAAAACGTAGATGGTCTTGGAAGAGCCCGAGCGAGTACTGGGGAAGCCCAGAAGCCTAAAAGTCCAAGGTCAGAAGAAAGAAAATATGTGAGGCGAGCTCCTGGGCAAAGGGGCACAAGGATCTGCCTCCCTACCATCACTAAACCGGACTCAACATATAACCCACAATCACCCAGAGCACTACTTGTCCTCAACCTCTCTTGGAATCACACTGAATCTGCAGCAGAGATTGGTTTGTGTCGCCCTGGAGGTGAAGTCCTAATACGGTGGAGTGTCCTATATCCGACATCTTGAGTTAGCACATTTTCACCCTCAACGAAGCCAGGAGCGCTGATACTTCTAATTATTTTCCAAATCGTTCAACCTTTCTTCCTCCCACTCCCCCTTTTCCACGTGTTGTTGTTTTGTCCACTGTCACCATCATTATATGTTTTTCTTTTTCTTTTCCTTCTTTTTTTTCTCGTCTTTCAAGTTCTCTACCAAACCCCAGTCATGATGGCGAAGGCAGTAGAAAGATAAAAAGCCTTCAGTCTCATCCATTCTAGCCCATCGCGGCAGTTTAGAGACAGAACCAGAGAATGTTAGCTTCGATGCCTCATTTTTGACGAAGACTGCTTGTCGTGCTACTTCTCATGGTTCAGTGGGGTCCGAGGTCTCTTGTGCCTCTACCGGGGTTCTCTTGTTTTTGGAAGGAGAAAGTGGACGGTCAGACAATTGGAAACTTGAGGCATTGTCGAGGCCTCCGAAACGAATACTATTTTTCGTTTTTCTGAGGATCTTTGGGGCCTCGGGTGAAAGAAGCTGGATAAAGATTTGGCCCAAGCCTCCAGATCTTGTGATGTGATCTGATCTGCAACAATACCGCTGGAAAAGCATGCTTGCAGTTTCACGCGGAAATGTAGCCTACCCGAGCTGCAAGGCTTGCTGCGCCAAGCAAGGGTTATCGGAATGTCCAAAGCTCCCCAAGCCTACAGTGAATGAACGTTGGAGAATGGCAAAGGCTCTGGCAGTGTGCTCCATTTTTCTAAACATCTCACACCGGGCAGCTTCCTGCCGGAAGAGAGCCAGATGTGACCACGAAGGTGGTCCAGTCAGACACCATCCTATTCAAGGTAAAAGAAGCAAAGCCAGACGAGAACACGGAGCCTAGCGTAACCTGTTCAACATCATGGTCTACCCGCAAACCAGTACGTCTGAGGATGGTCGCTGTAGGAATGACGCTCCCCAGTGGGGTGGCCCAAGCTCTGCTCCATATGGACAGCGGATAGGACACCACCTTGGTAAAGCAGCGACTTGCCGATAAACACCAATCTGTAAAAGGCACGACGTGGTTAGCTGTGTGCAAGGTGGGCGGAATCCAGGTAATAGTTGCAGATCGGTTGAGATTGTTGCTCGTCTTCCCGGATAAAAATGAGCAAGTCGAGCCAACAGAGGCTTTAACATTGGCTGATCAACTGGTGCGGGCACCAAGGTTGGTGAATTCAATTCCGTCTAGATAGCCCCATTTGCAGAACGTGACCGCCGTAGATTGGTAGGCTTAGGAAGTAAACCTTCCTAACGGTTGTGACACACCAAAAGCACAATCGGTGCTAGAAAAGAGAGTAGACAACGGCCAGGTACTCTAGGCAGTAAGCGAAATAATAAGATGAATATCATACGGCCTGGCCGGGGGGATTTGATCCATAGCCAATGTATGAGCTAAAAGGGAACAGATAGAGGGTCATCTGCAGCTTCTATACTAGCGAGAGTTTCATAACATTGAGGAGGACCGACTGTCACTGTAGCTGGAGTATATTTTTGAACTTCAGGCTGTATGACAAGGGACCAAGGCCTAGAAAGTCAATTCGAGGTACCATCCGGTTGTGCGCACATGTCGACCTTCGGAGTGAGAAAAGGATTTACTCTTTCCTCGGGTTGCTCATTTGGAAAGAAAGCCTCCTCGGGGAGTAAGATCTTCGGACTCGGTACTCGGAGGCCATAATGCGAAACGAAGTAATGAGTTACGTTGAAGTGGTGCCTGTAGCTACCATCGATGAAGGAGGGATGTGATACCTGACTAAAAACTCGTTTTTCTATCCAAAGAAGCCCGAAAAACCTGGGGGCAATTCTCGATTGCGACTACAAGTTTCAAGAGCAAGCCCTAAATGATAGTTTACTACAAGGGCCAGATTGAGTAGCATGGCTGATTGAGATCTTGTGTCGGTTCAGGCTAGTCAGAGCGGCTTCGTCGGTCAACATCAGGAGGTTTATTCTGGCAGAAGCTCCAGTAGGGGACAGAAATGCATTGCAGTTTTCGTGGTGGGACGAGAACAACCTGGACACATCTTTGATAGATTCCAGAATGACAATTCACCCTTTGGAGCGATATCGTCTCCAGTGGGTAATAACCACGCTCTGTGAGGAATTGCAAGCAAGTGTGGAGCTTCGGTGTACCTGTCAGTAGCGGGCGGTGTCAGCAGGCGTTTCTACATCGACGACTACCTTGTGTAGTTCGGTGACCCTGACGCGGCTATAACGATTCAGGAGCCTAACAGAATTGCTGGAAAAGAGCGAATTAAACCTCGCGAAGTTAACTTCGAAAGCATCGGAGGTACTTGAAGCCATTCCGCATAATCAGGAGGCCGAAAAGGCTCATGATATGACCTTGTCATAGCTTTCGATGGAGAGCACTCTAGGAACACAGAGGAATGCGGAAAAGGGAGAATTCATCCTCAAAATAAAAGTCCTCGGCCGGCCAGTTGCATGTCACAGTATACTTTCAGCAGTCTGTAGTCTTTTCCACACTTTTGGTTTCGTTTTCCTCTGGTGGCTGTCCGGAAGGACCCTACTACAGCGGTTCCTTCGAAAGAAAGTCGACTGGGACCATCCGCTTGGCAACAAAGATAGGCTAGAAGGGGAAGGGCTTCTTATCACTCCGAAGAAATTGGGGGGCCCACTGACTTCCAGGTGCTTACATCCTAATCTTAAAACTGAGACAGGAAAGATGCGAGAGTTTCCTGGTGTTTCTGAACTTGGGTACGGGGTTGTGGTGCATGAACGGGGTGTCTGAGTGATGGACGCCACACCACGAGGACCCTGTTTGCCAGAGCTCGAGTTACCCCACCGAAATCGGTCTCGATCCCGTGCCTTGAACTCAGGGCCGCCAAGTTGGCGGTTAGATCGGTACTGGTCAGCCCTATATTGGACGGGCTCGGCAATTGTGCTGCACAACTTCAACAACGTCAGAAGTCGTTACAGTACCTTCGTCACTAATAGGCTCACAGCCGAGCACGACAAAACCACTGTAAGTCGGTGGCAACAGGTTAGGCCCGTCGATAACCCAGCAGACTTGTGCTTCCGAGGTGCTACCAACTTTCGGTGGTTGGCCAAGGGACGGGGGGGGGGACCGAAACTCTTGTACATGCCTGTAAAGGACTGGTCCATCGTGGACTTAAACCTCCCCTTGAATCGAAAATAGAGGTCAAAGGCGCTGTAGTGACAGTAGCGGCCGCCGAATCAACATCCATCTTGCCACTGTTGGTTAAATTTTCCTCTTGGATAGAGAAGCTCCGGGCACTGGCACAGCTGACCAGTTTAGAGAGACATTTATTGGTCACGAAAAGTATCCATTCATTCAGCTGTGTACACTTGGGTGCAATGACTCCTGACGAGCCACCATTTGCAGAGTACGATGTATTCAAGATGACGTAATTTGAGGCCTTCCCCGAAAAGTTTGAGTATCCCCGAGGGACGGGGCCAAGCGGCGGAAGGACGCCCTTCCCAAAGAGCAGCCTACCATTTTCAGACCCAAGTTTGGTCGATTTACTACCAAAGGTAGGAGTAGTCCAAAGAACTCTCACCTGAGTTTTGACGTGAAGCATCCCGCACTATTACCGGCTAGAAAAACTGTGAAAGGCTTGCTAATTCAATATACGCACTCCGTGGATGGACACTCCTGAGGCAGGCGTGTAACGTGTGTGTTATCCCGAGGCGATTTTGGATAAGGGGAGGAACTGCAAGCGCGAAACGGGTAGTCCGTCGTTTTACACAACGTATAAGACTCATGGCTGCCGCGAGCAGGCAATTTATAGCTCCGCTACCGGGATGTAGAGTGGCCCCGGTGTGGTGGATTCTTAGAGACACTGAACTTGATTATTTAGGACTTTTATGGGCCAGGTACGGGAAAAGTATGGAAAAGAGATGTGGGCGCATATTGACATACATGAAGTCCCGAGCAGTGTTCTTGGAAGTCGCGCATTCGATGACCACTGACTGTTTCCCCTGGGCCCTACAGCGCTCTACGAAGAGGGGAGCACCTACGGTCATTTATTACGACCGTGGGTAGAACATTTTGGGCGACGAAGGAGAATCGCAGAGTTGGCACTAAAATGCAAACTGAGATGAGCTGCAGACCTAAACCGTGTCATATGGCATCTGATGGCACTCCGACCCTCCGCAGGCCATTCACCGCGGAAGAGCATGGAAAAGCTTGATTGAGTCCACTGGAAGAATTTCGCCGTCACGGAGGGAGGAACAACCTCTAGAAGATGATACACTGAGCACCGTGATGACGGAGGTCTAGAGAATCTTGAACGTTAGCCCTGTGGTCCCAGTATCTTCCAGTTTCCCCATTTATGTGTCATTTACTGTGAACTATTTGCTGACTTTAGGGTCAAAGCTGAATTCTAAGGGCCGGCCAGCCCCCGTGGCAGTTGCCTACACGGGTGGGAACAGGCTAACTGCTTGACCAAGGTGTTTTGGAAGTTCTGGATAAGAGAGTACCCGCCGATTCTGAAAACCCGCCAAAAGTGGATCACCAAAGAAAGACCCTTCAAAGTTAGTGGTATAACCATGACCTCCGAAGAACATGGTTACTTCAGTACGTGGAACTTGGGCGTTGTCGGAGAAGTCATGAGCAGTTCTGACGGCTGATGAGAGCGGAAAAGTTTGAGACCGTCAAGGTGACGTTGATTTGCGATGAGCTGAACCTCGGTCGTCGGGAAGGTGAAGACGGATCAATGGATGCCAAGGATTCAGTCACATTGTCTCGAACTGCAGGTTTCTAACAGAGGAAAAAAAACTCGCCCGACTTTATTATAGCACTCATTTGCGTAGCCATAATCGCCTTCACATGTGCACACACACTTTCACACTGGTCTACGGACACACTGTAACCGATGAGAACCTTTGTCGCCGATTTTCAGCGGATCACCGTAATGCCCCGAGTGCCCAAATATTGCTGGCCTTCTGCACCAATCTGTTGTAGCAAATCCTTCAGAGACACTGCAGTTTTGTGCTTCCTTGACATCACCCTCTCACATACACCACTTGCGTGTTTTTCATACACTTTATGTTTCTACGAACCAACTTCTTTGTTCGCTTTCAGCGCGCTACCCTATCAAATCCTATCATGGACCCGCGTGGCGCACGTGCTTGTCTGTCCCACGCCGTGGACTCGGTTCTCGTTTGTGAGCCTTTGCTACCGTACACTTGAGGTTTGCATACATTTCATGATGTTGTTCAACAAATAATTCTGTGTCGCAGAAGTCACAGATCAATCTGTGATTTAGCTGCGGTATTCATACAAACTTGGCTAAGTTTTTCTCAGAGTGTGTTGTAAAGGCAACTATTATGCCAGTCGCAAAGAAATGCTAGTGCCGGTGCACTTCACTAAATATGTTCGGCACTATCTCCGGGAAAAACGTTCCCAGTTCGAATCGACCATTCGCCACTACGACGGTTAGGAAATTTCAGGAAACCTGAGGGCCAGGTAGCACTCTGGTAAGGAAGGTTGCATAGGTATAACTTTGAGTGAGAAAATCGATTCGGTAGAAAACAAACGGATGCAGATGCTCCGCCCAGATGAACTCCGTGTGACCATGGCAATTGTCCAGTTGTACCTAGGCGTGGACAGCGGCGGTAAAGCTGCAGCGGCCGGAGGGCCAGAAGTAGGGCAACTAGCAGATACGGCACCCTGATACGCTAATGATTTACGGCCGTCTTAAAGAGCGGAATTGCACTCTATCTTCTGAGATAATGAGAGGCTGCAGTTGGGAGAGGTGGCTGTGCCCCCTCTGGGACAGTTTAAAACTCGAGGATGGTGTCATTTATTTTCGGTTTGGGCCGAATTGCACACACCGCCTGGTGGTTCAGGAGACTGCGGTCGGCAAGTTTCTGCAGGTGTTACAAGCAGGGATGAGGCTTACGGGGCAGAACGAATAGGAACAGACCGTAAGACACTGATTCTGGTGTCCCCATCAGCGGCTGAATGTAAGAAAAACATGTCGGGCATATAGTCTTTGTGCTCAGATCACTTCGCCTGCGCATCGGACTGGAACATCTCCGCAGAATCTGGTTACGAGGTCTTCTAACGAGAAGGTGGCGAGAGAAGATGTTGGGCCACTCCCAGAGACAGTGAAAGGAAATCGTTTTAAAGTGGAGCTCATTGATCATTTCACTAAAAGGTGTGAAACTATGACGGCTCAGCGGGTAGATGCACCTTAAACGGCTGCTACAACTATTGCATCTCGGATATCTCGCAGCGGCGTGCCACGTCAAATTCGTCCAGACAAATAGGCCAACTTCGAAAGCCAGCTGGTGAGGGAGCCAAGCTAGATGTTGGGGTCCTCGGGGCCGCACACGAAGGCGCACCAGGGCAGCACCTGTTGGGTGACATGCGGGGTGCAGGTAGTTGGGTGGATGTACAGGACAAGTTAGTAACTAGTATTCAAATTCGTCGAGGAAAGTATACGGGCGAACGAAGGTCTAGAACTAAAGAAAAAGTGGAGAAACGCAGTTTGGGATATTTCCAACTGAGGACAAATAGTCGGAGATATTAAGTGCCCAGGAATAGCTTAGGCTAGGGTCTAGAACAATTTGCTTGCCAGCAGCTGATAAACCACAAATGGCTAGAGACCCTAGAGGTTGGTTGCATTTATATGTAAGAGCCTCACGTTCATGAGCAGAAAATTCACCTGCGAAATTGAGCACCAAAAACAGAGCGCAGATACATCTTGAGAGATATTTAAGATAGCCAAGGCCAGACAGCCATACGTAATTGCGTAGACAACCTTCATGCTGTTAGCCAAAGGAAATGGGGTGACATGGCTAACTGAGAGGAAAATTTCGTTTGCACACATGAGGAAAGGTGTAGATCCAAGGACGCCACCGTGTGTGACGACTCTTGTAACCGATTTGAGACTAGAAATGAATCCCCTTACTGGGGCAATCTGAGAGCAATTATATGGTTAAGAAGTGATCGACGAGAGTGAGAGGTCGACGACGCCAAAGGATCGAGTTTCGGCCAAAATGTGGGGGTGAGGCACGGGGTCGAATGCCTTTGATATTCAAGTACAGTACTTTAAGTGCCACTCTTTTACCCGCCACCTTAGCGATGAGGCTCAAAAAAACAAGTTGGCATGCTGCGCAATATCTTGACAGGATGGAATCTTGTCATCGAGGGTTAATAATGTCCATTTGAAGAGGTACTTCGCAAAGTGTTCTTTGGTGATTTTTCTCCGTCAACCCAGGGAGAATAGGTGTAGGGCCAGTGGGAAGGTAGATTTTGCCACATGAAGTGGACATTTTTCGTGACGATGGATTATGGACGAGCGTGTCCAGTTTTCCGGCACCAGACTGGAGTTCATTGATAGGGTAAACGGAGTGAGTAGTAAGGTAAGTCAGGTCCGGGCTCACCTACTGCAGTGGGCGGCAAAGAGTCTGGCCCTGGGTAAGTTGATGGTTCGAAGGTGGTAAATAGTAGGGAGATAACCAAAACGTCAGATTACACCACGGAAAGGGTTGAATCCGTAACTGGAGGAAGAGCGGGAGAGTCATTATTGGTAATAGGGGCCATAGTTGAGGCAAAGAATAAGTTAAAGGTACCGGCATTAGGTAAGGGATTAGAGAAGGACACATTGTCTGTTGTAACTATGTACAGTATATCCCTGCGATTGTTGAAGGTTGTGGCCTTTTGCAATAGTGAACTCCAAAGAGATCCGCTTGGTTGTCGTGAGGCCTTCAGTTCTTAATTAGCTGCTCAATTTCTTCAGGCCCTTGTATGGTAGAAGTAATGCTGATAGGTTGAACAAGAATTCCTAAGTCCTGTGTAGTTTTATGAATATTTTGAAGTTTGGCATAGTTTTATACGGAGAGATTTTGTGGGCCTTTCGGCTATTCCATGGCTGGTGGAGGCAGCCAATCTCATCAAGATACCTATATAGCTGTGCACAGAAAATGTCGGTTGCGTGCTGTGGATCACCAGAGAGAAGAAACTTACTCCAGTCGCTTTGTTGAATGGAGCGTATGGGAGCTTCCATTCAGGAAGAGGAGTGGGTTTTACGCAGTGTGACCTCAGGGTAGGCTGCGGGTGATTGAAAATGCGACAGATAAGCTATTGTGAAAGCTACCCAAAACATTTCGGGCAACTGAGACAAATATGCGAGGGATGCCATGGGTCAAAGTGAGATCTAAAATGCTGTTTTTCCTCGTGAGAGCGGATATTCTGTAATCATCCCCCTACGTTATTACTAGTCACAAATAATTCAAAGTTAACAGGTGCAGAAAAAGATAGCCCAGCCATCTTGGGTAAGCTTAGGTGGTGGACGGTAAAAAGCTTCACTAGGAAGCCGAGTCAGAAGCGTGCACATTAAGCCAGAGCGAGTCTGGGATGGAGTCAGCTAGAGTGCTGGAGCAATGTTACAGAGAAGGTCTGCTTGACAAGTGTCAAACAACAGTCCCCTATCAAGATTTTCTCATCTCCTCTGAAGACATTAGAGTCTAAAAGACAAATCTGGCCCTTTAGCATGTATTTGGCTAACAACGTCTTAGTATTCAAGATGATATCAAAACTTAAATTTGTGGCCAGATATGGCAGGTGCCGGATTTTGTTTGTGGCGCATCGACTATTAAAACGTTCAGTGAGATACTGTTATTGGCGTTTAGTTTTGGGAAATTTGGCTGGTCAAGTAGGTTATGTAGTGTGGAATCGTTTAGGTCCGTGGTCTGACTTGAAGATCCACGCTAGTGTGGCAAATCATCACCGAGAATTGGAGGGCTTGATCTGCAAGCCGTTTGGTGGTATGGTGCACTATGGGAGACAGAAGCGCCGGTGATGCTCTGGTGTCTGGCTGAGCTAAAGTACGTTGTAGATGAACCCTTTAAGATGTGAGGAGTAGTTAGAATGTCTGGGGTATTGAAATTTCTATTTGTCCGAGGTCGGGTAATGTTGTGAGTTCCTCTAGCACTGTAGTCCTTTGCCAGCCCCTGTTTGGGATACAGGTTTCAGCAGGATAGCAGAGGCAGGGATAGGATAAATGGCAGTGTCGACATGCGGAGTTTTCAGAGCTTGGACACTAACTGTGATGGAATGTGCCTAAAAAACAAAGACCTATTTTAGCGAGCTATAATCCTAGAGATCAGGATGATTTGCACTTAGGAGAAGGGTCTGAGGAGCGGTGGGGGCATGTCAAACATCGTCTGGAATCGACTCGGGCTGCAACTTGGGAGGGGGTTCGTAGACTCATAAGAGGTGCAGGCTCATTAGTCAGATGGAGCTCAGGCGAGATGCATGTGTTGGCGCTGTAGGACCGGATGCTTCCCCTGACTCCGTGACTGACACCGGAATGGTGGGGTTCGTGAAGTGGTTTGATGAATTGGTGGCCTGCCTGAGGGAGGGACGGCAGCCACTGGTGGCGGCCGGCGGGGTGGCCGGTTGCGTGCGAGGTGGATGGTGCGGACCGGGCCTTGTCGCCTAGCTCCAGGTATGTGAAGCATCCGCATTATCGCAGTCATTTCATGAGGCTTCTAGGTGAGCGCACAATGCAGTGGAATTGATGTTGCTGGAAGGCGGTTGACCAGCTGCAGAAAGGGGAAGGAGAATAGCCGGGCAAATTAGTGGAGACTCTGAAAACGCAGGATCGTGGGTTCCATGTGGTTGCATTTTCCGCTTATTTTGGCAGAGGTAATAGGCGGGGAGGCAAGGTGCCGATGGTTTCCTGTAGGTTGAGCCGGTGGCACATACGGCGATATCTTTAAGTCTACTGTCAATGATGAAGTCATGTGCGCCGACCGTAATGCCGATGCATTTTTTTATTACCGATTTACGGTTCAGATTATTGCCGCAATCAACCTGCACCCAAGGGTTTTTGCAGGGACGTTTTATAGGGGCCTCTCAGGCTTATCGGTAGAAGACTGTGTGCAACCTGGGATAGATTGCACAAAAGTTGCCAGGGATCCTGGGGACTAGACTGATCAAGGTCCACTGAGGCCGAAGGGGTTATGGAAGTCGTAGGTGTTCCGGCTGAAGGCCGTTCATAGGAGTGTGCAGTGATGCAACTACGGATCCTGTTAGATTAGAACCAGCGCAAGGCTAGGGCGTGCGTCTGTGCTTGAGGAACACTTCTCTTTGCATAGAAAATTTATCAGCGTGTGTTTTGATGTTTTTGAATGACCTATCCTTGGCAATCTTTTGAAAGCTTCTGATGAACTCATGGGCTCACAATTGGTTGGAAAACTGAAAAAGTATAGGACAAGGGTAAGGTGGCGACCGTGTTCTCAGCCCAGTACGATGGCACACGAGAGGGACCATGTTGCCTGCGTTCATTTCAGTGGCTTCACATACTGTACAGGCAATCTGTCCGGGACATTTACGATTACGGCATAACTAGCCTTCTTTATTCTTCTGCGAGTTTCCGAGTCTATTGCAACCTTATAAAGGCCAGCTTGGATGGGCTTCCAAGGTCGGCTTGACAGTTAGTTTGACAATGATAGTCACTGGGAGAATCCTTGATAAGCCATACTCACCCGATAGCCGTTAATTTTTCAAATCACCGCATACATCAGAGAGTGATGCGGAGCATGTATCGGCAGCTGCTGTGGTGTAGGACATTTTTGTTTTTTCACCGTGAATCCCCGAGTGGCTCGCGTTGAACCAGGCGGACAATGAGGTTTAGATACAGACTCGGGAATAATTGTTAAATGTATAACAGGGCTAGTCATGCCTGTAGAGGGAGCACGAGCTACATTCAAGGCTTGCAGAGGATTTGTCGGTCTGCTACACCTCGGAAAGGAAAGTATGCAAACTGAATATCAAGTCACTCTATCAGTAAACATAGTTGCTCATATCGACGGTGGTTGTTATGCTTGATATGACTCTATTTGTAAGGAGGATGACTGCGGGTCAGAGGCTCGGACTTCACAGTTGGTTGTGCTGTGTGTTTGCGGATAAAAGAGAGTGTGTCTGTTTCTGCAGCCTCATTCTGTGTGTACTCTTTCACTTGTTCCTGTGGAACAACGTATATCGGCCGCACGACCAGACGCCTATCTGAACGCACCCGTGAGCATCATCCAGAGTGGTTGAGGAACGGAACAATTGGGTCAATTACCGGCGCAGTCGTTCCACACCCAGCTGAAACTAATCATATGGTGAACGTGGATCAAGCATTCCGCCCCCTGTATAGGGTCCGAAGTCAGCTGTGAAGGTCGGTGGGAAGCCACATCTTGGCCACAGCAGAGGCGGTCGGGATTCGCCTCCGCAATCCCACTTTTTATGCTCAGAAGAAATTTGTGCATGCACTCAGTCTACCCTGGCCCACTCACCACCCAACGTCAGGTCCAAAAACGTCCAAAAGCTTACATGTTGAGGACATGTTAGTCCATTCACACCTGGTCTCCGGATAATCCTGAGCCACGCTAAGTATGAACAATGATACCTGGTACGATTTTCGTTGACTGTATCCCTTACGCATCTAGCCACATATATGGTGTTGTATTGGCACGATTAAGAATCACTGAAAACGAGCTTGTTTTCCAGCTCGTACTATTTACTTATTTCTATTCCTTTATTTTCTGTTGAAATCATAAGTTTTCTCCTCAGGACTGGTATGACTGGAGGCAAAAGTGAACGCGAAATCATGATTTTTGAGAACATTAGATTGATTTCGGATTAAATCTGGGCCTACGTATAGATATCTGTCCATAGATGCTTTATGCGTGGTTACTGAAGACGCCTCTATTTCTTGTGAAAGGTCATCTCGCAAAGATGTAGCCTTTCGGTTATAAATTGTTTGCGTACTGATGTGAGTAAGCTGGACTGAAACAGTGTCCTACAATGCCTACTCAGAGTTTCTAGGCTGGGACTTGTAAAATTTTCATCCATCAAATCTGCACAGAATAATTTGTATATAAGGAGAAGGAAGCCTTTTATAGACCTTCAGTCTAATGGATTAAGATGCAGTTCCGCCAGACCAGCTGGGTTGGAAGTATGTTGCAATTCATGCTCTACCTTCGATGCCCTTCTCTGGGCTCATTTCGACAGGCCTAGATCCTTGAAAAGACCGGAGAGTACCTGTTGACTGCAATATTCTAGCACGGGTCTGAAGTGCCCTCCATATTGGGGTAGACTTATTCTTTGCTGTATGAGAGAAGGAATGCCTTAGCTAGTCGAGATTTTGGAAGCCAGATTTGCTGGCTTCTCCTTTGTGAGAGCAGGAGGAAATTGTTCCACAGAGCCAAAATCCTAGTAGTTTCCCCCGGTCTATATTTTGGATTCGAATACCAAAAGTGACCCAGAAGAATGGCTGTAAGGACCGCCAAGTGCCACTGAGACATGCTTACTGTCGCAGCTTGGCAAGCCCTATTCAGAAGACCTGCATTTTGCTGCAACGGCCGCGGCCAGCACTTTTATTGTACCAGATCCTCGCATTGTCACATCGTTCGCGTGCTTTGGTATGTTGACACGGATGACATCAGGCAGGCTATTAATATTTAAAAGAAAATGAAGGGGGCATTCCGATAGAGACCGGGGATGACGAGGAGGATGATGACGTTGTTGTGACCGCGGAGGATGGCAATGTAATTAAGCAGCAGATAACTGAACGTAACGGACCCGAAACGCCATAACTTCTTCACTTTAACAAGAAGCAATCATGGGCACTCTATCAAAGGCTCTGGCGAAGTATATGAAGAGAGCATGAGACGTCCTCGTATCTTCGAATGCTTGTGCTAGACTGTCCATCCCAGTCAGCATATTGCTGATGCAAGATCTGTGACGTAGAAAACCATGCAGTGATGTGACAAGTGTTCGTTTTCCATCGAGGCTATACGGAATGGCAATTTTAAGAACGCTTTAAAAGACTTTCCAGGGTATGTTGGTGAGACTAGTAGGTTTGTAACTGTCCGGAAGCTGATGGCTTCCTTTTCTGAAGATAAAGTTATTATTTCTTCCCTCCAGCTGTTGGGGGAACCACCGTGCCTAGACATTTGCGAAAAAGATGAGTTCTGGCTCTTTCTTTAAGAATACGGGGGGTGGCTCACATCCGGACCCATGGAGGTGAAGAGACTAAGAAGACATGGCTTTTTGTATGCTTCACTGGAAGATATCAGTGCTTTCCATTGGCGGGTGAACTCCGCGGTTTCGAGTCTCTGGACGCACAATCACGGAAGGGACATTGATGATAAAGCCGAAGTAAGACCAAAGGGCTTCTGCAATTCGCCCTGGAGAAGTGGTTGGAGAGCCTTCTGGTAGCCTTAAGTAAAGAGGAGAGGGCGGGGTCTGCCGGGCAAGCCTAACTAGTGTTGGTTGAGAATTGACTTATTGATTCGCGTCAGGCTAAGAGAGCCTCCTTGTTGACTCCGAAGACATTGTTTCCCCCCTGGGTTTGCACAGATTTCTGAATGCAAAGAGACTGTTCGCGTTAGTCGTTAGATCTGTGGATCTATAAACCACGAGCAGTAGCGCATCTTTTAATAATTGATGTATACATCTGGGAGGCGGGCTTTTATTTCCATCGGTTTTGCGAGTTTTTGGTGCAAACGGATGATCAGCAGCACCAAGGTACTACTCGATTAGCCCATGAGATCCACCTGCAGTGGTTCCCATTTGATGCTCCCAAACCGGAGCTGTAGATACTTCCTGATTTGTTGAAAATCAGTGCGTTTGGAGGGTCTAACAGCCAGATTCGTGAAATCACGCTTGGGCCATCTAGTTACAAAGCTGAGTTCGATCGCTGTGTGGTTGCTGTTTCATAGTGTGGGTGGGGAGAGGGAAGACCGCTTCTACTGCTCTCCTTGACGCTCGAGGGTAATGACGAGATCTTAAAGAGATGAGTCTCGTTCCGCTCGATATCTGGTGGTAAAAGGAAAGTGCTGGACCCAATTACACTCCATTATCAGTCTAACAAGAAGTCTCCGAAGTTACTGCTTGAAGAGCTGGGTCTAGGCCAGTTTTCTCAGGGGCAATGAACTTACCCAGTAATGAAAGGTGCCTAAACGAGTGTTGGGCTGGAATTTCACGAGCCTGTACTATGAGCGCACTGCTGGATTCAGCCGTGCAAGCTGGGGTCATGTAGGTGGCTCCTATTAAGAGGACTTCATAGAAGATAGTCTTGGCCCGCAAGGAGTCTATAAGAGAAATGAGGTCCAATTATAAGACCATTTTCGGGTTAAATGGGGCTAAGAAAAAGGACTTCTCTACCTGCTTGACCTCACACCGAGTCCTTATGGACCAATGTGAAACCAAAAAAAGATATATCTCACCGTCGTGGTTGTCCGATTCGAGCCAAGTCTCAGTGGCGGCAACAATGCAAGGTTTCTCATCGGCCTTTAAAGGTCTCAGTTCCTTAACCTCGCTCTGAATGCCGAGACACTAAGTGGAGACACTTTAGCAACGGTCCATGAAAGACTGAAGGAACGTTGAATTCAGGAGCTGGTGAGGGTGGGATTTCTAAGACTGGGGAGTGGGGGGGGGGTAAATAGATTGGGACAGCAGTTGGTTCAGGGCTACAGCGGAATCGCTGTAAGGCTGTTTCGAGTCTTCTGAGGCCTCTCTACCTTGTTTCATGGGGACTGTGTCCTCGTCTTTTAGTTTGAAAGATATTGCAAGTTGACTTTCCGTTGAACAATGAGATAAAATGTCTCAGAAGATAAGCCAAACTCAAGAGTGGTATCGGTGACACAGTTTCGACAGGATTATTGGTGGGGGGTGGAACGGATTACTGAGCCAAGACTCACAGATATCACGAAGAAATCAACGATTTACCTTTAGAAAGCAAGGCAGCAGGACTCAAATCAATTCCGAAAGTAACACCTTTGACTTGAGCTCAAAATTATAAAGTTTGCGGTAACACTGTGGTTTGGGTTTAAACGACGATGTTAAAAACCCATTTTTTTATCTAGTTCTTGCAAGAAATCCTCATTGTTGGGGCGTCCACAATCTTTAGCTGGTTTGACCAACACAGGAGTCACCCTCGAAGCAAAAGACGGATGCCCTGGGTTTGCTTTTTGACAAGCTTTAAATAATTCATTCTTGTGCCCTTCAAGAATACCTTGGTGTAGCACCAGGATGAAGCAATCGGCTGGGCAGGAAGAGAAGATAAGAGAATTTGGGGAATATCCTTTTTGGAATGTCTCAAGTCAAAGGGGTTGAGGCTGACTGTAGCCACTCCTAAGCGGTGGTAAAAGTTACCCAGCCCCTTCCCTAACTTTCGGCCTTTGTTTAAACGCGTATGCGTTAGCTGCGGTCGCAACGGGGCCAGCGAGTTTAATTTGGCTACGGTTTATTAGGATGGGGCGGATTTAAATGCCGCAAAGTGTCCGAAAGTCTTCCGCGGATATACAAAGGAGTCTTCCCAGTATGGTTGAAAACTCGGAGGGCGGTTTTTTTGGTATTCTTTTGGTAATATGCAACTGTCAAGAGTAGACAGATATGGGATACTTCTGGTTGCAACGATAATCCAGATGTCAAAAAAGCTTTAGATCCAAGCTGAAACATAACTCTCCCAGAGCCAGATCGATGGACAATGCTGTGGGCTTCTGGAATTTTGTCTATAAACGAGTGTGGCGAAGGTGACGCCGTTTGGTTGATCCGGTCTTTCAGATAAAACATTTGACAGGGAGTATTTGGAGACAAGAAATTCACCGACAACACAACAGTCTGGACACATGACTGGCCTCGACCCCTCCCTCCTGTGCAGGCTAAACGGAACTGAACTGACCTCTCGCCAAGGGGATACGTGCCTGCAAGATACTAAACCTAATGGGACTGGCCTTGACCGCCATATTCACAAATTGCATTCATCTATTTTATGAAACTCAATTTTGACCTCTTTTAATATACGGCGTAATTTAGCACATAACAGACACCCTAGCAATCGGAAAGTTCTGGAGAAGACTCAAGGACACTTAGTATCAACCTCTTGGATCTCATCTAACTCTCGAATCACTTGACATACTTTTGTGCCCCAACCATTTCGCTTGGCTTGCCTTATTTACAGAATGCCTTTACATTCTTTATTTTCTCATGCTGAGTGCTGCCGCCTATTTTTTCGCGCATTATCTTGACAGAAAATGGTAGTGGCAAAGTGGCGGTTTACTTTTCGCAACTGGACGAGGCATGCCATAAGCAGGGTCATAGTTGACAGGCCGGACGGACAAAAGAAATCACACCCAGCATTTACATAGCAGAGTAAAATGAAAAGTCGTGCTGGATTTGTCATCGGCTAAGGTAAGTCCAACACGATGCGTTCGGCAAAACCTAGTGCCAAAGTCACTGAGAGAAAGAGTATTGAAAAGGAGTCAGCCCACTGAAATGTCGAATATTTCAAAAAGTGGAGGTGAAAATGTTGGAAATGACCAGTAAATAAGATAGGGCGACGAGAATTCACGATCACAAATTGATTTCGGGATGGTTGCATTCAAAAGCATATCAACCCCTTATCTGATAAGGAAGACGAAATACAACGAGAGGGTTAATAGTTTTTCGCCATAAGGTACAACAATTTTGTTCCTGTAGAACGTGCACTGAAATACTCATTACTAAAAGTCAGGCGAGGTTTTGTCGAAGGATTGAAGAGAGATAACTTTGGATTCTGTGGGGCTGAGCTGTTGACCAACAGCTGCATGTGAGCTACTGTCCGAAGGGCTTTTTCTTCCCATTTTTAGCTGGAAGAAAACTAATAATAATCCAGTCTACTGGTCATCCAACAGCTACTCCAAAGCCTCAGGTTAGACTTTCCTCAACGTGCTCAGTAACTTAGCCGCTGGAGCTTCCCAAAGATTCCAGTAAAGCGTTACTTTTCTGTGATTTTTTTGGGATGTCTACCATATGTATCCCTTTCAAGCCCCCCAATCGTACCTCGGCTTTTATCTCATGTTAGCCTCAGCTACACATCAGCTAAACCAATAGTTGTATGTGACTTCACCCACCTCCTAGCTGTAGCTTTTTTCCCATCGATCTTCCACCATTTGGCGTCTAGGCCGGACGCCGGTTTGAAGGCCCTTCTCCAGTTCTATGCCGGAAGTGAGTTACCCATACCCTGGGCTGCTGATTGACCGCATGCTCTCCTGATGTCCCATATCAGACCCTCTTTGGCATATCCAGTCAACTAGTAATTCGAGTACCTTGACGACTTCACTCATACACTACTTCCATATGAATATCAGATCGCCGCTTTTCACCTCTTAGGTCAGCTGGGTTGGAAACTCGCAATCCTCCCCTGTCAGTCACTCATTAACCTCAGTAAACCCATCTTTTGAATAACATTTCATTCACCTCCGATCTTCTGTTACTCTGTTCTACTAAATTTTCGTAATCGGAGATTTACTCCAAACCCCACCATGAGTACCACTTCCGCAGCTCTTTCCTGGGAAAATGAATATCCATATCTTGGGTCATTTGACCTTCCGTTTTGTTTGCTCTTTTCTTTCGCCTACGGCGTATCTTGTAACCACTCATGAACAACATTTCTGCTATATTCGGGTTATTAGAACTTTCGGTTCAAGTATGCCTCCATCCCCATCATTACCTATCGAGTTTTTCTCTTCTGGGTATCTTGAAAGACGTTTTCGTCAAGACTCTCCTTTTGAACTTCAGTTCGATGCAACAGGAACTGCTGAGCGTTTCTTCTCCATTCATATCCCGACTGACTGGGTATCTAGAACTTCCAACCAGTTTCACTCATTCTTGGGAAATAAGACACGCTGACAAAGACGTTAAACTTTACCAGGCAATCATTTAGGCGACCAATAAAATGTACACGCTCTTTCACTGCCTACGATTGTTTAATTGATTATCCAAGGAACTCTTATGAGTCCGCTTGTGCAGTACGACTACGCAATGAAGCGTCTCTCAGGCATCCCCAAAGTAAGCCAGTGCCTTGTTTTACCATAAGGTGATAACACTAGTATCACTTGTGTTGCTGCCACTGACCGGCCGTAGCAGACCTTATATAGGGCGAGGTTCACTAAATTCAGTTCATTCATTGCAAGCGGTCATTCTTTTCTATTCTTATCTGTTGCTTAAATGCTTTAATTGTCTTTTCCTTCACGGACATTTGCTTCTCCGTCATTCAGCAAAGTTGATTCCGTCTATTTCCTACCACCAGCCAGGGGGAACACTCAGCCAAGTACAATTTGCAAGTTTCCGATTGCTACTGCTCCATATTTAGATACCACATTGGTAATTATAAACATCCCTTTTTTGATGGATTGCACTCATCAAACTTCTCTGACTTGAGGCTTGGAAGAAGCAAACATCCGTTTGTTCTTTGCTCGCAAGGGCTAACGCTCGGAGCGGTCGCACAGCATTTGACCACTGCAATGGACATCTTTTTTCAAACATTTGAGGATTTTAGATCGGTCAATCTGCGGTTACTGATTGTTGAATATTGTTGGTGGCCCCAAGTTGGACCACTCGTGAAATCCCTCCTGTGCTTGTGCATTTGCGATTGTGAATATTTTCCCTTCCGGCGGTTTCTTGGTGTCTCGAGACATTCATTTGCTTCTCCATAGCCTTCTGCCAATGCCGATGAAATTGGATGGTAGACATTTTTCTTCTTGAATCAGCGGCTGAAATGGCCGGTACCCCATCTGTCGGTAGGTCTTCTGCTTCTGCTAATGGTAGTGATTTGCCACACTTTCACAAGGAGGTGAAAAGAGAAATGGAAAAGTTTGAGTTGGAGGTAAATTCTGCTGTGGCTATGCGCGTGGCGGCTGAAGCCAAAAAGGTGCTGCTGGGGCCATGAGACGACCCCGTGGTAAGATAGTTATGGGGCAGCCATCAGTTGGACAGGGAGCTGATGGTGATGCCCATACTCGATTGCCCATCGTAGATAACAACCCTCCAAGGGCTAGTATTGGCTGCAGTCAGGATATGTGTTATGTTGATAAATGTGACCCGTTGAGTGTTGTGGATGGGCTTAACCAGCTGCTAATGATATTCTAATCGTCTGAGTGTGAACTTCTTAGGTTTGTAGTCCACCTTTACGGTACTCTCCACTATTCCGCCAAAATGAGAGGCAGTTCGAAAGTTGAGTAGGGGACGACGGTCGGAGGATGAACGATTTACTCCAGCATTGTGAACGGAGGGCGAAGTAAGCCGTTTGAATTTGTTGGCTTCATCCAGCTAGTCAACATTATCGTCGAGCGAGAGGCACATCAAGTGAATGTTTAGATCAGAGGAGTCCCATCGCATTTTGCAGGTAGCACGAAGTAACCAGACTGTGATGGATTATTCAGGATCCGGGCGCCTTGTCGCCTTAAGCCAACAATTTGACCAGTTGCGCGGAAGCACTGCAGCAACCGAGGTATTTAAGTGACCTTAATTCAGTTCGCGTCATATAGGCAGTTTTGCGTAAGTAGCCTAGGTACACGTCATTTGATTAGGTACGAAGGGCCGACGAGATCGATCAGACAGACAACAAACCAGGGCTTCACTATCTGCCTCAGTTCGTGAGTGCTGAGGTATGTTGGCAAGGCAATGGATACAATTATCCACTTCGTGAACGAAGGAATGTGTTATCTGTTTATAAGAAGGTCGGTTCGAATCATAGAGCCTTTGCGGAGTCTACGAATGATACCAGTTCTATAACGTGTCGCGGCAGAAGTATCCCAGAAGACTGCCAGGAGTTACAGGCATTGTCGCTTAAAGATTGCTGAGAGTTCGCGTTTCCAGTCAAAGCCCGTTTTGTTTGCTGACGTCTAGGGCATCTTGCTGATGGACGCCATTTGAGGAGGCTCTGTGGAAAAGAGAGTTGCAAAGCCGGCGTCATCATTTGTTGCATGAGATGAACAAGATTCCGATCCTCGACTCATCTCGTCAGCAATTCCTCACGGGTTTCGGTAGTAGCTTGGAAATTGTTCAGTTCATTATCGAGGGTCCAAACAATTCTTCACACACCGGTGAGTTACTCGGCACTGGTGCAGACACCTAATGCGTCATGATCCAGCTGGGCGTTTGAATCTTTTAAAAGAGGCAGCCAGAATGGCTTGAACACTCCCGTCGGGTATACAGTACCCCACTGGGGAAGGGTTCGTTAAATTTAAGCTCTATGGATCACATTGAGGCGATCACAGTGAGCGACCCTTATACCGCACCGTCAGCTCCGGAAGTACAGGCCAAGCACACGGGTCAGAAAACTTCGTTCAAGTGGAGTCAATTGACAGGAGTAGAATTTACAGCTATTTCAGACCCGGTGATCGGAGCGGCAATAGGTTTAGAAGTTCTTGAGGCGAGCTAAATTTCAGAATAGCTGGGAGGTTCTTAGCAGGACCTTTACGCTGAATACACTCCGTTGGGCTGGGTCACATGAGATCCGTTGGATAAAGGTCTTCCGGGCACATTTAGAGCTTTTGCCGTACATGGTCCGCAGGACATCAAGAAAAGCCTCCGTTAGTTCTGTGATAAAGGTTTTTGTGACAGCGATCCTTTGGGTACCTTACTGCCTAGGGAAGAAGAAAGGGCCACCGTAGTTCCGCAGAAACCCCAACGGCTTGAAAACGGACATCTTAGCGTTGTGTTGTCGTGGAAGAGCCCTAATCTCGAGAGAATCTGCAATCGAGTGTCCACTTTTCACCGAGTGGGATTGTCGGGAAACGGATTACCCTTTAAAGTAGAACTCTAAATTGAATACTTGGCTGCAACTTGGTGCTAGGTTGAAAAAGGACATGTTGTGCGGGCACCATAAGGGCTTAGGGCAGATGGGTGGGTGAAGTGATGTCTGCCATACTAAGAGGAGCTGTATCCTAGGAAGCCTTAAAAGTTTCGTGTTCTTTTTTGACTGTGCTGCAGTGTTCTAAAGGGAGTCGCCCAATGAGCCCTCCTTGCAGGGCCCTAACTTAGTTCTGAGCCTGATGAGTGTACTTCTGCGGTTTCGCCAGAAGCCTGTGGCCTTGGGTGAGGACAAATGAAAATACGCCCCAACAAGCAAAGGTGCCCGGAGAAGACCAAGATGCCCTATGGTTTCTCTGATGGTCTGATGGTGATGCTGCTGGGTTGCGTGAATTTAGAATGACAATGAACCCCCTTGGAGCAGCTGTTTCACCATAATGTGCGAGCTCTGCTCTGGAGAAGACAGCCATTTTATTTGGGCACCAGTCCTCGTCTGCGGTATCAAGAGTGGTCATGAGGGATTTCTGCGTCGACAATCGCTTAACTTCCCTTGAAAATACCGCTGAAGCATTAAGTTCGATCGAGGGACTATGTGGCCTTGTAAGTCTTGGTGGGTTCGAGTAAACCAAGTCGATGAGCTGTCAGCGAGAGGTGTCTGATGCCACTCCTGCTGGTGATAGAAACCACGCCATAAGACCCATTGACGAAGATCTTTTACCAATTGAGGGAACGTCAGGCTTGTCCCGGAATGTTGAATTACATGCCTTCAAATTTCATGTTCGCATCAAGCACCGTCAACTAGAGCGAGCTTGGCGGGCACAACTGGTCACAGCCTATGATTCTATAGGTTGGGCCGGTTCATTCATCATATCAACGAAACAATTATTTCAAGGATTTTGCCGGGAAAAGGTCAAATTCCATGACCCACTGGGCTTGGATACTGAAGCAAAGTGGGAAGAAGTGAGAAAAACTGTAGTAGGAATCAACATTTTAGGAGTGCCGCCGTGGTATGCATGTGATGTTTTGAGTGCACACGCGGATATTGAATGATACTTATTTTGTGACGCTTAAGAGGCGGGCTACCAGGCAGCTTCTCACTTTAGGTTTGTATCTAACACGCTGGCATGAAGAGCTGTACTTGTTTTTGTCAGGTCGCGTGTGCCGTCCATGAGGGCAGTCTCCATAACGAGGTTGGAGCTGACTGCAGCTGCTGCCGCTGTAAGATTGGCAGAAATGTTTAAAGAAATAGATCTGAAGTTGCTTGACGTCCAATTGTGGACTTATTCTGACTCAGTTGTTCATTACTTGGCGGGCCACAAAGGAATTTTTGCTACCACTGTTGTAAACAGTGCCCAATACCTGTGCTCGCTCGCTTCCCACTCGGTGGGGACAAGTGCCAAGGAAAGAGAAGCCGGCTGACCTGTCCTCTTGAAAGTAGCTGCTGGAAGGTAGGGTCGCCAGCTAAAGGGTTCGCAGCCCAAAGGTATCATCGAATCCAAACATGAAAAGTTTGTCGAAGCGCAACCTGAGCTACTGGAGATGAGGATGCGTACTTTGTCTGGAGCAACAAACTATGGCTCATCTCAGTTATACTTTGAACGCTGTTCATTCTGGACTACGTTATCAAGGAGCTTTGAGTGAATATTTCTGTACAGGCCACATCTCATAACAGTCAAATCAATGAGTGACTCGTCACCACAAGTGGATCACTTAAATATTCGGGAGATGAGAAACAGTTGTGAGGCCACTTTGAAAAAGGTGCATGCAGAATGTTTTCACAATGGAACTGACTCAAAAGAACGAGGTAATAGCTCCAAGGACTGTCTTACACAGATCCATACCAGAAGTGAGCCCTTTTCTAATTGATGGCGTAAAGGAGTTCAGGAAACCCCGTTCCGTGCATCAGCATCCATATTACAAACGACATTTATCATTCTTATGAACTATCTTTGCTGGAATTCCGATGGTTTGTTTTATTTCTCTAAATCTTTGTCACAAACCGGACTCCTACCGTTGCCTCGAGCGAGGGTCGCTCAGCTTGAATTTCGTTGTGGTTGTATTTGGTAATCTCATCTTCTGTATCTAACCTTTGCTGTAACGCAGCTGCAGTTGTTGATTTGTTGTCCAATTTGGAGCGGAAGAGCCCAGAAGGAACACTATTGAGGTTTGATTATTGTAAAATTAATTGATTTGTTGTATATAGTACCGTAGCTATTTGGAATCGACTTTGTTTTGAATTGTGTCGAAATTGGCTGCTACGCGTTGCTCGAACGTTCCGGTGGCTAGAATATACAGATGGTTTGTTACGCTTGGGGGGAGGATTAGTTTGGGGCAATTAGTCGGAGGATGCTACGCTTCTTATCGTCCCGCCAAAAGAGCACAGAATCGCTGATTATATAGACAGTCATTATCACGAAAGAGGGGTCGAGAAGACTGTTCTCAGGATATGTTGAATAAACCCTGGCGGTTTTATACGGTAAAGACCACGACGGCCGTACGCCGCGTTCTCGGAAAACGTTCGCAGTCTCCAAGTGACACTGCTTCCATGTACGCAACAAATGACGTTTCTACCTTTTGAGTTTAAGAAGAATTTTGGTTTTGCTTTTGAGCATGTGCTAGTAGACGGTTTTGGACCCTTTTCCGTTAAGTTCGGCGGAACTAAGAAGAAATGGTATGGCTGTTTATTCACGGGTATGAGTGTGAGAGCGGTGAACATCGGCTACGAGCACTCCTTGCCTACAGATTATTTTTGACGGACAATAATAGGCTTAATAGCCAGTAGAGGTCAGTCACATCTTCTTCTGTGATAATGCATGCAATTTTAAAGGGACTTGGTCGGAAATTGGAGGGTTCAACCAAAAGCCACCACAGAACAGAATGAACAATTTTCAATCAAATCGTGTTGTAGAACGGAGATTCAGGACGCCAGAAGCTAGTCACGGCGATGGAGTTTGGGAATATATGATACTTCCGGTGCGCCCTGTGCTATATTCTCTCGCCCAAGTTCGTAGTGCAATGGATGAAAGCCTGTTGGCTCTTTTGATAGAAGTAGCGGGAATCTTCAAATATCACCTTTCTTGCTAATGACAGGTGATGGTAAAGACCCTGAAGTATTGATTCCCAGCAACTTCTAATGCTTCGCAGTAACGAAACTACTTCTGATGGTCAGGGTTTCTTTCGCGCCTGCATCAGGCACTGCAGAGTAGTGCAGCTTCCAGCGTATTCATTTTGGAAACTTTGGAAGACTGGGCATATCTGCTTGTTGCAGGAAAGGCGAAAATGTTTGATGAAAAAAAGCAGATCTGAAACCAATACTTTCCACAGGAACCAGTGGACCCTGGACTCGCTGGCGGAAAGTGGTATGGAAAAGTTGGGCTTGTTGGAGCAGCTTCGAATCGCACTTCCCATGAATTGTTGTGACGTGATGCACGCAAACCGTGTTTATTGGAGAGCACGAGTGGTTATCTTGGTCGTGTGAGGTGCACCTTTTCTGTTGTAGAAGTTTCCCGTGTTTAGTAGTTTACCTGGCATTTTTGTCATTGTTATTGGAGCACACACGCTTATATTCCATTTTTTGATAAAAGTTCGGCTGTGCGACGTTGTTATTTTGGTTAGATTTGGCATATAGGCGCTTGGTGCAACTTTTAAGTTTTAAATGCTTTTCCATGGCTGACTTTGAACATTGTTGCCCCCTGTGATTGTTCTGCCGAATGTGACGCGGTTCAATCCGGGCGACGATGGTGCCTATCCATCTTAATTATTCCTCAATAGTGCATTCGAACACTGTCCGGTTGAGCACCGACGAAAGAATGAAGTCACGGAAGCTTCATCCACTTGGGCCACCTGCACTGTCAGATGCGGACCGAGTCACAGGGCAGTTGTGTCACCATACAGCCTAGGATGTAGTTGGTCTCCCTCCGTCCGCCCGTCGCACGTTGTCCATTCCGTGGCAGCGTTATGAGAGGTTTGACTACCCAGGTACAAGCAACTCTGGAAATCGGACGTAAGTACAAGTTGAGTCGTCGAAAAAGTTGCCCACTAGGTCCTAACTGTGATCTCCGCGGCTTAAAAAAACAACCATGGAAACAATCGGAATTATTTGCAATCTTTGCTCCACCTCATCTCCAAGTTTTTACATTTCCATCAACGATAATACATTGATAAGCCTGCCCTGAGTATCAGTGATATTATCACATAGACAGTGTAGACGAATTTAAGTTACTGTGACCCAAAATGAACCTTCCCAGGACCATTATATAGTATTCAATGATTCACGACCATACTCCATATGTGCCTTTATGTCATTCCTGCCTAGAGGTTGCACACTATTCACACTTCGTGAGCTCTTTCGACTGAATGATTTTTCGACGAAAAAAATGAGAAAATCCTGGGGGCACTTGGACCTTAATCTAACAAACGCTGATAAGCTCTGTGAGGTCGATCGATGATTTGAATGTACACTTGCATGGACAGCAAACTGGGCCTCGTTACTGAGCCAGGTAGTAAACGTCACGCGAAAAGAAAGTCGGGGGACTTTCCCGGGGGAAGTTTCACGGCGTGAGGATTGCACGGAGAAAGAGCTTCAATAAATTCAGTTACTTCATTAGAAACAGCCATTCTTTTCTATTCTTGAATTTGGCCCAAGTGCTTTACGCTCCTCCCCTTTTACAAAAAGCTGGGACATTTGCTTTTAGGTCATTCAGCAAATCTGATTCCGTTTATTTCCTACTACCAGCCGGGAAACGTGCAAAGCTAAGTTCAACTTGCCAAGGTTTCCGATGGTAATAATCGTCTCATCCAAAACATCCGCTTTTGCCATATGGCATTTTATCGACGCCATCCAGATTTTATTGTATTGTGTTTATATCCCGAGAGTTCAGCCTGCTAACATTTACCACAGACTGTTCTGAAGCCTTTCACTATCAATTTCGGTGTTGCTCAATTATCGTACTTTGGGCTGTTAAATACCATACAGGATGCTTATCACGCCGACTTCCTCTTCCACCCATTTGCAACCTCATTTATTTCTGGTTATCGAGGATCCAACAAGGTTATCCGATTTCACTGTCACTCGGTCTTGCCATTGTCTCACGTTTGCCGAGGACCGTTGAAAACTTCCCACAGTAAGGCCATTCCGACACCGCGGCTGTACCCAATGGTGCCGTAATGCATATCCGCCGGTCCCGCCTTGTTCCTGTCAACGTAGCCCGACTGCTTGACCAGCTCCCACTACCACGACCCCCATTTGTGGTTTTCCACTCAGAAATCCAGCTCTTCGCCGATATTGCAGCATACGTTAACACCCCTACGGTCAACTGTCGACTCCACAGCGCACATCTGGCCATATCCTTCAAGGACCCCGTCAGGGCTGTCCGTCGTATGCTTGGGTTGTTTTTGCTTAAATTTACTAGCTTATCTGACTGAGAAAACATAAGTTACAACCAATCCTCTGGCGGTATATTCTGATTTGCCTGGATGGTAGCGTTTTCAATCATATTTATCGTATATTCCACCGGTGATGGCCTGGTTTCTAATCCTATCGCTTTCGCCAACAGTTTGCCATACACCTTCTCATATTTTTTCCCGCATTTTCTCAGGCATCTTACTTGCATTTCTATCATGACAATTTTCTCATCAACAGTCATGAAATTTGTTGATACTTCAACCCGACCAATTTGCATCTTTTGATCACTTCGCTGCGTATAACTCGCGCATATGGTTCATTTGTTAATTTGCCCATTCGTTTGGTTTTCGGTGTTCACTGGACTTGATTTTCTGCAGCAGTTTTAAATTACCTGCTCCACGGTGTTTGTTTTTGAATATTCATTATTTCCTTCGCTATTTCTAGGTAGCGTCCGAACAAGCAGTCATGGACATTGCCCGGCTAACGTTGTGGCAGCCTACTTTGAAAAACCGGTTTACGCTGGCTAGCACCGTCCCCGGAAAATAAGATTACCGTATTTTAATTGTAAGCCCAATTGTTCTAATCAAGGACGGCTACCGCGGTATATAAGCTTTGGCCAAAAATGTGCCCACTGCTCACCACTGAATACCCTACGATATCTTTTTATTTGTATACCTTACTCACTGCAACCATGTCACGTTGCACATAAGGCAAATTTGAACCATCATTATTATAGGAGCAGTCAAATTGATTTAAGTTTGTTAAGCACGCAGAGTGGTATATTTAGTAGGGATATAGATTGAGTGAGTCTTGTTTGAAATATAACTCAAATTCCCACAAGAATCTTTTGAGCCCGCACCCACTTCAGACTGACTTTGGACTTTCAAAGCTTCTACTTTTACACCAGTGTGACGCTCGTGGAAGTGTTCGTCTTTTTATCGTAAGGCTTATCACTTAGGCTCAATAGCAGCATAAGAGAAGATACATACAACGACCGGAAACCGGTGGTTTCAAGATTTGCACCCGTGAAGTACTTTAAGATCTCCGGCGTTCGATAATTGAACTGATATGAAAGGGGATCCGGCTGTAAAAACAAGTACCACAAACCACTTTGCCCAGCAGGCATACAACGCACAGTGCTAGAAAAGATCATCAAAGAGCCTGTTTTCATCGTCTAATAGGCCGTGCCATGGTTTCCACAATCCGGCCTAAATTTATAGAAACGGATCTTTTTAACCAATCTCTTCGGCCTCCCGAATGTAACCACTCGTGGAGTAGATGAAGGTAAACAAGTATTTCAAAAGTTAGTGCTTCGGATGAAAACAATCAGTATGTTCTTATGGTGTGTGAAAATCCCGATTACTGCTCCTCAAGTGGTTTATAAAGCCCGTAATAATAACAGCATGTGTGTTTTTGACCGTAGGCGAGGTGCTGGCTTTGGTTATATGAGCAAAATTTACAACGGCGGAAGACAAGGCAAATTGTATAAAAAGCTGCCAGATAGAGGCCGCAAAATTTGGCACCTGATTGATATAACAGAAAGGCCTTTAAATAAATCAAATGGACACAGGCTTACGTGGTAATATGAACCAGTTTTTACTTCGGGTGTGAGTATTATTATGGATTCAGCCCTGGTAAAACATGATGAAAGAAGCATCATATCAAGGAGCATATCAGCCAATATTTAAAAAGATGCAGCAGAGGATGTTTGGGAAATTATTCTTTCTGATCGGTAGAAAAGCAGTCGGCAAAGGAGAAAAGCGGATTATGCGGCGAAAAAAATAAAATCACAATCGGAAGAGGAAATCCTGTAATATCAGATCTTTCAAAGAAGTAAAAATGTGTAATAATAATAATAGCTAACTTTGGAGGCGCCCGATGCATGCCAGACCCATAGTCATATCTTTACAAGCGATAATATGGAAGAATAGTTCATGAAAAAACTGAAAGCTGTTTGACAAACGTGGGATTTGTAGACTTAGGGAGAACCTAAGGGGGATAAATGTATGCTGAAATTATGCACATCAAAAAATAGCTGGGGACGGTTTAAATAAACCCGAGTGTGGATTTAAACAGTAGCCCGGTCAATATTGCAATCAACGTCAAATGCTGAATTTGATTGCTCCAAGTGGACTTACCTGGAAGCTGGGAGTTTTAAACAATAAAGGCTAAAAATGGGTATGAAAAACCATGGCGAAGAGAAATGATAAAGAACGAGGAGAATTACTCGGCAAAAGATTAAATATCAATGAAGCTTTGCCGCACTGCAACAAATGGTCGGTGACAGAGTACAAAACTCATTGTTAAACAGGGATCTAGTAATTCAACCCTTGGAGGGTGAACGAGATGGCAAAAATGTCTTCGGGGGGTCTGATATACGCTGCTGTGAGACACAGATATCGACGGAGTGTAAGCATATCAGACGGGCAGCGGGACGATGTGAAGAGAAATGGACGGTGATGAGATGAATAACGCAGAACAAATCTATACATATACATGTATAAGAAGAGCTGCAGCAAAGTACAGTAGTGTGCAAGAACAGTGTAATGACGGTGGATGGTGTAGACAGGTAGGGTTAGATCAGAAAATAAGGAATTTGTTTATAAAAATTGTGATAACTTTTGTTTATGACAGGTATACATAAAGGATAAGTGGAGAGAAACGGCTTTGGAGGCACAAAAGTGTTGAGAGCTGAGGGGAATATTTCATGGGCGAGGGAAAAAAAAGTAATCCAAGAAAACAGGTGAAAGTGGATCCAAAATTTGGTCGCAGCAGGTGCGTCAAATGATGTCGGTGGAAAATGAGAGATGCATCAATAAACGGATGTTTATTATACAGCAGGAACGTGATGGCGACACAAATGGCTAAGGACAACAGAGCGAATATAGTTACAAAGTGATCGGAGTAGCGGGAAACGTCATCCGAGAAGGGTAACTGTGAAGTGAGACAGACTGTAATGCAAAGATGCTGCAGTAGTAATGGCCAGCAAAATGGGGAAGAAATGAGTATATAGAGGACCAGAGAGACCAAGTAACGGCAGATTATTAGGTTCGAACCTGCAAGTAACATTCATGACGTAACGTTGCCCTGACTTCAGGTGGAACTTGGAATGGCAGAGAAATCTAACAGGCACACGGAAGATACCTCTGGTGAGCAATATGCACTGCGAGGGGAGGCGCCAACCAAGGTCCACAATATATTACTACGGAATGAAGGATTCAGCGAAATAAAATATATCGTGGGATCAACCCAAGAGGAGTAAGTGGGAAACTTTAATTGTGGGATTTGGCCAAGCGATTCAGTGTACGAAGGGGGAGTACTAAGGGTCTGGAATAAATAGAAAGACCAGCAGTCTAAAAGGGGGTCCTAGCTGTGAATTGTGATGATGAATGGTGACATCACGTGATGAACTTATCATATTTATATAAATGCCGCAACGTTAAGTCTTCCCTGTAAGGCCACTGGCGTACGCTTTTTATCATGGACAGGATCTTCAGTTGAAAAGCTTTAGTCGAGGAATCTTGGAGGGAGAAATTCTGAGGGGGTAACCTATAGTTTGCGTAGTACATACGCTGCTGCAAACCAATAAATTCAAAGATATCGGGTGGCAACATATCTGTGCAATTAAAGATACACGTGGCTTGTAAGTGAACTAAGATGGTGTGCAACGTATGGCAAGGAGGAACGTCTCACTTGCGACGGGGTCAGTCGCTGTGAGAGGTAAGATTGATTGGGAGGAACGAGGTGCTGAGGGTGAATTAGGACCGGCGGAGACATAGCGGAGCTTCAGTGGATCGCAAAGACAGATGGGCCTTCTGAGGCAACTGCCTAGGCGCATAAGCTAGACAGCTGGCCTGAAGTTATAGGATAGTTCCGGAGTGTAGGCCTAGGTGTGGTTAAAATACTGGTAAAAAGGTGAAACTATGAACCTGCATGTGAAGGATTAAATTGGCTGTTGCTGGTTGGGACGGTTGCCGGACTGAGATACGATGACACAGAGCTATAAGGGGACAGTGCTGGATATCGTGGCTACCTCAGTGCCTGCACTTCACGTGAACGGGCACTGGGTGAGCTTTTTGTTTTTGCTACGACGGTCGGCGGGCAGGGTCAGTGGCTAGATTGTTCGTGTTTCAGTGGCAAAACTCACAGACTTTCCACACCCTGGGCAGGTTGGAGATGACAAAAGGATGAAGTCTAAGGTTACCGCATGACAAACTCTTGCACAGGCCTTATTTTATCCAGAGAGAACAGCTTATGCGTTTGGAAGCTCAGATAGACCAAAGCCGTTTTTTGGTCGTGAACAGTTTGCGGTCTAGATTTGGGGTTACCCGCGAAAAGATTTCTTCACTTGGGGGTGACGTGCAGGTAAGCCGGCTTCACACTGTTCTTGGGTGTACTCAAGTGCCGGTGATATTCGGTCCATGCATCAACAAAACTTTTGAACATGGCGGACTTCATTCGGCTCAACTTTAGGAGTGTGCTCAAAAGACGTCCTTGGCATCACAGAACTGGTCGGGAGAGGAATGAAGAGCTCAAGACGAGTTGAACTGAGAGGTGGGGCGGGCTTATGCGGAGGAAACTCGATTGGCACTCTATCACCCGTTAGGTTGTCAGGTAGAGGCAATAGATGCTTAGCTCACACACCCTTTTGTTTAGAGCTTCTCATGCATAGTGTCCAATCATGCCCACATCGATTAATTTATTCGCACTCAAAAGGGGCTTATTGCACAAACCCAGTGCACTCACAGCCAGAAGCCTTTTTATTATGTTGGTGCTTTTTATCTCAGATGGGCGAAAGAGCGTGCCTACCCAGTTTGGAGAACTACCCGCCTGCCATGCTCCACACTTTGCTCATGGGGTCCGCAGCAATTAGGGTTGGCCGCTTCTCCTCTGTTATGGGAAAACTAAAAACGGTGTGCCATTTTCCTCCGTTGGAGTTGCTGCCTTGAGCTATGGAAGAAGGTGTGGGAAGCAACTGCAGAATCTTTTCGGCACTGGGGGAAGGCATACTCAACCGCCCGCTTCTGATAAGGACAGAGTCCGAAGACCTGCAGTTTATGTGTGAGCCCGCCGTGTTGGGCAGAACTTGGTGACTTATGGGACGACGCAGACAGTTGATAGTTTTGATGGCGGAGTACCAAATGCGCCACAGTGGCCGACCACTGGAGAATTCGGTGGTGATGAATGGACGGATTTTCTGCATTCTGTAAGGGATAACAGGTGGGCCTCATGATAAGGAGATAAACGTTGAGTGGTAAGTACCTAGCGATTCAATTAAATAGGAGGACTGGGTGAAGGTTAGGTATTATGAAAGGTGGAAGATTGTGGATGAGAGACAGGGAAGCAGAGAGTAAGTCAAAAAAGTCACTGAGAGAGTTCTGAGATCAGCTTCAGCACAACTTGTAGCTTTCCTTATATCCAAGGACAGATACAAAAATGCAGGCCTTACTCACAAAAGAAACATTCAAAGTGTGGGAGCTGTAAACTGGTAAGTTTAAGCCCAGGTAAGGACGAAAACAATGAGAGCTTAGGCACAACCTAGTGATTATCAAAGTTTCCAATTGGCACCTAAAGCTTTCATTGCAGGCTTCATCCGTAGTCATGTATAGGCTTGAAAGGAAACTTGTGTTTGAGCTCACAGCGCAGTGAGTGGTCTTGATTTAAATACGATTAGGAAATCAGTGAATAGGACCTCTGCAGGTGGTTGATTCCACAAAGCTGCTCATTTAGGGAGAGGAAGTTTCGCCTTAAGGATATCCAGGAATCGGGGATCGGGGTATATTACTCCCCGCCGGGAAGCCGGTGTGATGTGTTTGCGCTGAAGCGTAAATGACTGGAAGATTGAACAGGTCAAAAAAGCGAGATTAAGTTTTGCTTTTCTAAGCCAGGCAGGAGTCTCTTGCAGCCCAATCAAGAGAAGCCTATAATGAGGTTAAACAGAAGCGTACCCAACACAACCCTTTCTTTTTGAGCTTCCGCTTGCACACCGGCTGAAAACTTTGGTCCCTTCTAGTTCTAGAAAGCGTATGTTTCACTCCGACCAAACGTAGTGTATCGATGTCCGCCTCAGTCTACTTTCAACTTTTTTCTGGCCTCTTCCTTTTCGCCATTTCCGTCTATTCCATTCTTCCTTTTTTCTTCATGACTGCCTTTCTTCGGTTTTATAAGTTTATGTTTTTCCATTCTTGCCTGGCTACATCCAGAGCCTACTCGATGATTTCTCTGTTACAACCTATATCACCTCTCTTTGGCCCAGGTTTTTTCGTCGGTCTTATTGATTGAATCCATACTCACACCTGGCTTCAATGGGTGCAGTATTTCACCCCCAGGTGTCAGAGTCTTCCTTGGACCGTCGCTTTTTATTTCCGTCTTAGCTTCCTCATTGAGGGGGCTGAGGAATCCGGATTTATTACCCTAACAAAACTGCTGAGGTTATGCTTCTCCGTCCTCTTCCGCCGGGCCTGTCCCCCTTGAAGCTGAAGTCATATTAAGAAGACCATTCTGCTCTATGAATGGATTGCTGGCCTCAACTTTGTACTACTTTGCCATCTCCATTGCCTGTTTGACAGGGCTGTCAACTTTACTGTTGCACTGACTATGATAACACTTGTGAAGTGATGGCTGGAATGCCACATCTAGCAAAGGTAGTGGTTTAGCCCTCGCAAGCGGACGAGAAGCACGCGTTGATCATGATCAGAGTTTGCAGGACAAACACACATACAGGATCTGACAAAATGTTCTCAAGAGAGTACAAAGCAGAGTAAAATGCAAGTGTAATGTTCGATTCCGAGCGAGCAAGCCTCTTGGTTTACGGTTCAGTTCACGACAGCAAATCGACTCAAACAAGCTGAAACGGAATTCTCTGAGCAATGTTAACGGTTCAGCACACAACGACAACCAGGTCGCAAGGGTAAGTAACAAGAAAGCACTGTGTCGAATGAATGTTTATTGTGTATTCTTGAAAGAGCTGCGTCACAAAGGAGCGGCACGAATAACAGCCACGTTTACGAGCACACGTGTGTACAGTTATGGGAAACGTCTACTCGGTCCAGTTCGATAAAACATACATACATCAAGAAAAAGGGTTACACACTTCAAAAGGGTTTCGGTGACGATTCGGCCGGTCCCGTCCAATGGTTATGTGCGGGACCTGGAATATGATAGAAACGAGTGTACATTAGTAAGCGCCAGTTCAAACATTACATGTTAGTTTCGGTTCCATTACATAAGGTCAAGTGAGACCTGGCCCCAGCTGAGGTAACTTCCAAAAGATTCACCCGGCAAAATTTCGAGTCACGGCCATCGTAGTGGGGCGATTTCAGGATAAGTATAGTCGAAGGCGCATCTATTCCAAAACTGGTGAGAAATTAAGTACAGTGAGATGAGTTTCAAGTTTTTCGCTCACATGATTGCCGAATTTGGTACTAAGGAAATTTCAGTGCAATAGTCATTGCGACAGGTCAGGTTGGGACTTGTGGAAGAATTCTAGAAAAATCCCGTTGGATTATTTGAAGCTCAACTGCTGATCAAGGGCTGCAAAGCTTGTACTTGGTGAACACTCTGGAAGGTGTCAATGAATTACAGCTTCATATACGACGCTAAAGATGCGTGTCATGATGTGTCAGCAAAAAGGCAACACGAGAGAAAAGTTCATTTCCCCGGTTTGTTCACGGTATCTCAGCCATTGAACAGCACAGAGGGTTAGATGCCGATAAATGGAAATAAGATGGAGTTTGAAGGATAATAAGAAGGGTGTCAAAGGTACATCTTGGGGAAGTTTCGGGCATCTGTTGGGAGGATATTGCAAGCGATCAGCCTGGGAAGTCCGTCCGAAATTTACCAACTTTCCGAATTATATGGTTGCGGATACCAGTGATTTTGTAAAAGCAAATCGAGGTGGATAAAAATATCTTACGGGAACAATGAGCGGCCGGAAATTTCGGAAGTTTCTTTGATGGTCTACATCTGTGGAGATGAAAACAACGAAATCAATCTGGAAGAAAATGGAAAGAAAAGCTGCAGTCCGGGGGTTTCCAGCAGTGGTCATTCGGTTACTGGCGTGAAGTTCATCAAGAACCTATACCAGTTCTTTAAACCCTATCTTCCGTGATGCAAGGGTTGATGACGGGGATTAATTTAGGCACAACAAGTAAGTCATCTCTCTCCTTCCTAAATGCCCATGGGTGGTTGAGTTAAAGAACTAGCGGGGTTTTGGTGCGGAGCAGAGCGCACTTTACTACGAAAAAATTGAAGCACAGACTTCCCTTAGAAATCGTGACATTCAAGGGGAAACTTTTTCGTCGTAAACTTGACTGAAACTCTGCGAGCATTTTAAGTTGTGGTGATGAGCCACATGTCTGACATTTTATGAGGGTGAGGAGGAAAGATGGATTAATCTATAGTGTTTGTAGCCGGAGAGGATGTAGATATGAAAGATTGCAGCTTTGCTTGCAGTTCAGTGGTGTGAAAAACCCATTATTTTGTTTTTGAATGTTTGTTGTGTATTCTCGGTGGGTATTTGGTCCTACCTCCACATATTCAAATACACTGCTGATCCGTGTTCAAAGTTCGTCTGACATGAGTCTCACGGACACGAAGTTTTTTTCTATAATGGAGGTGGTCCTTGAAGTGGTGCAATCAACCCTCGAGCCTTCGAAACCTGAATGGCCGTGGGTTCTGAGAAGGTAAACGAGCAACAGCATTGAGAACCAATATCTCTTTTTGATAAAGTGTGTGCTAGGATCCCTGGTGGGACAGAAAATTTGTAGGTCAGAATACTGTTTTCTCAGGATGAAACTTCGGTAACCAAGTAATTCACCAACTGCTCGGCGAAGTGTGATCCCGCAATACGTCATCCAACGGTTGTGATCGGAGAAAGGGGGTCAACATTACGCAAAGTGTTTACGTCAACGGGAAAAAAGGGTCTCCATGATGGATTATTCCGAAACTCTAGCCTACATACGTTAGAAAGAGTATTGGCCCCAGGGTGCTGCTTTTACTGACTCCGTTAGTAGCGTTTTTCGGTGGGGACACTGTGTCATTATCTTTTGCTATCTGAAAGTGTGAAGACGAATAAAATGACAATCACGAAAGTAAAAGGTCCGTGATGCCATAGGTTTTTATTTTGTTTTCATCTCGAAAGTGAAAACCTCGGTCAAAATCCTTAGCCATGTTGAAAAAAATTGAAATTACCCTTTTGCCCTTATTGGCTGTCATCAGTGAGAGATTTAAAAAAATCAGTCACACTATTAAAACACGAGCAGTTTAAAGACCTTGCTGGACTGCATTATAAAAACTATTTCTGAGAAGGTAACTCCTAGGCTCGGCTTTAATCAGTCGTTCCATGATCAGTGAGAAAACTGGGGCCTGACAGACAGGTCTGTAACTTGCTGAACCTTGTTTGGATCTCTTTTTATAAATCGGAATAATAGCTAAGGTTCTCCGTTGGCTAGGATACAAACTATGCTGCACATTTAAATTAAGCGTGTTTAAGGATAAAACTGAACTATCGGGTTCGCCTACCATGACGATAGCTGCGGGGAAACCTTTTGGCCCTGGGTGGTAGGACAGTATAATACATGACTACAGAAGTGATATATCGTTTTGGTCAAAAAACATTAGAATGTATTTTCGGAGAATTAAAAGTTGGAATCGGAATAACTACGGGAGAATCATTTGTCAACGTGGATGCGGAAAACACACTAAAAGCCCCAGTTTCATCTTATGTTTTGTCCACAAAGGTGTTATTGTAGAAAAGAGAAAAATAGCTTTGGTAGATTGGGCGTTTCCATGTTTCGATAAGTTAGCTAAAGTTTCCACTCTTTTTAGGTTGCGTAATGAGCTTTTGTTCTCGTACTCTATTCGACCTATCCTCAAAAGAGATGACACCCCGAGAAGTGACGGGGTTCTTGGCTGCGAACTGAGGGCCCCCACGGAAAACCAAGCAAATGGTTGCTTCTGCTCACAAAAGGTAGGATTCAAGAAAATCACCGCATAATTCAAAGGTCACTAAGCAACTGTCCCTCTCATGGTTAGAGGTATTTAGTCCAGCAATTTGCCAGGGAGGGGATCATGCGTGTGTTCATTTCCACCGGCCATCTCGTTCGCCCTTGATCGAACTGATTGCGTGATTCGCTATTTGCTGCAATCTACTTTAATTATTCTGCTGCGCCTGGGAACCACGGTTCATCTACATCGGATGATCCTTGATTATGACAAGGGCACATTTCTAGACCGTGGTAGAGATGTACGCATGACAGCAAGGTCAAGGTGTAATTTGTCACTGAAAGAAGCAGAAAATTACAAATTGTAAATGGTGGAGATAGCTATTGAGGCAAAAAATAAAATGCTACTAGGACCAGTGGAAATGCACTGTGGCGACAATGGTTTACGCGGGAAATAAAAGGAAGCTTTGGTTCCGCCTTTGGCAATGATAAAGAACCTGCAAGCCATGAAATCACTGGAACAAACCTTGCCCCAGGATGCAGAAGATACAATATAGAGGGGTGATACAAAAGTGATGGAGGATGCCTTTTCAAGTTTCTCGAACGAATTAAACGAAGAAAAATTGCAAAATGGTGAGCAAGTGAACATTTATGAATAAAGAAAGGGCCAGGACACTATGAACAAAGTGAGGCGATTACCAGGAATAATCAGTCGCATCCAGTGATGTCAATCCGCAGCCGGCATCGGAAGGATGGAGTCCCAAGTCACTAAGAATGAATTGCAACCCGGAATGTCGTCAGGGAGGAACGAAATACTAAAACAGAGAAGACGGTAAGTGTGTTCCCCTGGAATAGGCCTGACAACTCTAAATAATGATTTTATTATTTTATCGCTTCGCTTGGGGCTTTTTTGCATCCGAACTGGCTATTACAGGTGAGAATGGCCTACAGATGGGATCTGTTTCGTGGTTGTTAGTCACTCGAAGTTGGCAAAGTGAGATCTCGGCCGGATGAAATATATAAGCTGGCGACTGCTTCAGGTAAAGAATGTTATCTTGTGAGTGTCGCACTCTTAAGGCGTGAGGAAAGTGTTGTCAAGGCAGAAGGATTCTTAATCACTGGGCAAGACGAACAGTGGAAAGTGGCAAACCTCGTCGGCTGAAAACGATGGACATTGGTTTCTAGTGCGGTAATAGTTGGTGGGTGGTCTGACACTGCCTAGGCTCGGATTGAGATATCAGTAAGGGTAGACCTAGAGGTGACTCTAACCAGTCCAGTAGGTGGCCTTCGGAAAAGTTTATATGTCTTTCGGTTAGACTGCGATAAAGCTAGCCAGGAAATGAGGGGCTCCAGTAAAGGCTCGGCCGACACGAGTCAGAGTGTGCTGCGTGGTCTTTAACCACGAACAGTGACATGGTAGAATCAGCCAGCATACAAAGCCATATTTTCACCTGGGGTTTATACCGGTCGAAGTGATATATTAAGCCGTGTCCAGCTGGATCGGAAGTGGGGGGGGGGGAGCCCGGCTGCCTGGGAGAAGTTCCAGCTGGGAATTATGACAAACATTTTACCGGTGAATCAGCATAGGTGGTATATGATGATAGAGAGAAAAGAGTCTGGTCGGCATGAGTACGTGGAGTGCACGGTGCGCAAACAGGGGAAGCAGTGGCATAATTGATGAACCAAGAGGGTAGCCGTGGGTTATTTACTGGTCCAACGCTACTGGCTGGTGCCCGGCGTTTGTTTGCGGGAGGTTTCCGACAAGTTGGGCCGTAACCTTGAAAATGGGCTGGGTGTTATATCTCGTGATCACATCCTTCAGGGATTTAGACATGTAGCCTTCTGTATACGGAATAATTCAAATTCAGTGAAGGCCAATTCAAGGTTCGCTTTTCGGTTTCCACGTCCGTCCCACGTGCTCGATGGTTTGATTCGTGAAGGCCTCGTCCACGTGGATTTGTTTTTCTTCTTGACGTTGTAGTTTATAGGTATACTCCCGGAACGGTCTTAGCATCGACTGCAGTTCACTTGGCTTTCATTAGTGTGGTGAATCCTCGATCGCATTCAGTGGTTTATGACGTAAACAACAGTGCTCAGGTCGGCAGAAGGTGTGGTCGATAAACTTATCCAAACGGTGAGCAACCGTTTGGGTTTTATCCGACTAGTGCGTGTTTCCATTCACGCAGCTATGAAACTTCACTGCTGTTTGGAAAAATGCGAACTTTTCCCGTTTCAGTTCAATTCCATAATGATTAACTCATTGCAGAAAAGAATCGAAGCCTCTATTTTGTTTCTCAATGTCTCGGCCAAAAATAGGAACATTATGGGATACGCAGAGCTTTCCAGATCAGTCGTCCATCGCTTCAAGAATCCCCCTCTGAAATACTTCACAAGATACATTTAGGCCAAAAAACAGTCACCTGCAAAGCTAAAGGTTATCTGGTGTGCCAAAAGTGATCACTTCATTCAAGATTCCCTCCGAACCCAAATGATAGAGCGTTGTAAGAAGGCTGAATTTTGTATGAAACCGAAAGGTTGATAATTTGGGAAGAATGTCGTAGAGACCAGGTAAATAGAAGCCTCCTGGCATGAGCGCTTTGCTTGACGGCTTGGGATGGAGGCAAATGCAAGGCCTCCAGGTAATTTCACGCAACCTGATTGATCCAATCTTTGGGTTCTTCAAATTTACCGGGATGCCATCCTGGGTTAGAATGCCAAGCTGGCACCCAAGAAAGCATTCTAATGGCCTACGTAATATGGCTTAGCGGCGAGGCAAAATGCTGTGTAAAATCACGTAAGCAAAACGTTGTGTGGCTTGGAAGACTTTCCAATTTCTCATCGAAAATGTGGGCCAATTTTTCCGAATAATGTTCAACACTACCAGGTATATCGTGAAGAATTGAGTCAAAATGGGAAGATTCCAAACCCAGGTTTTCGAGGCATAGACATCCAAAATTGGAAGCATTGACCTGGTCAGCCACAGAAACGTCTATAAGTGACAGACATCCGTCTAGAGGGTTGACATTACTCAGCATTACACCATTCATTTTATGAGTGTTGACTGTTCGAAGTAATGCACGAATCATCAGATAAACGTACCGCTGGGCTGGTAAATACCATACAAGATGCTTATCACGCCGACTTCCTCTTCCACCCATTTGCAACCTCATTTATTTCTGGTTATCAAGGATCTAACAAGGTTATCCGATTTCACTGTCACTCGGTCTTGCCATTGTCTCACGTTTGCCGAGGACCGTTGAAAACTTCCCACAGTAAGGCCATTCCGACACCGCGGCTGTACCCAATGGTGCCGTAATGCATATCCGCCGGTCCCGCCTTGTTCCTGTCAACGTAGCCCGACTGCTTGACCAGCTCCCACTACCACGGCCCCCATTTGTGGTTTTCCACTCAGAAATCCAGCTCTTCGCCGATATTGCAGCATACGTCAACACCCTTACGGTCAACTGTCGACTCCACAGCGCACATCTGGCCATATCCTTCAAGGACCCCGTCAGGGCTGTCCGTCGTATGCTTGGGTTGTTTTTGCTTAAATTTACTAGCCTATCTGACTGAGAAAACATAAGTTACAACCAATCCTCTGGCGGTATATTCTGATTTGCCTGGATGGTAGCGTTTTCAATCATATTTATCGTATATTCTACCGGTGACGGCCTGGTTTTCAATCCCATCACTTTCTCCAGCGATCCGCCATACACTTTAAAATTTCGTTTCACACATTCTCATGCTTCACACTTCAGGTATTGAGACCTCGAAGCGGCTTGTGAATACGAGTCTTGAGCCAAAGTATTTCTGGACCTCATACTTACCCTTCTTTTTCTGGGGTATACAAGTGAAAGTAACACCGCTTATTCGAGTTTGCAACTTGCGTGCAATTTCCTGGTGTCTAGCACATTTTAGCACTGCCTAGTGTTGCAGCCATATGATTACCGCAGTGTCACGCTCGTCTTCAAATAAAATAAAATCAAACCGAGTCACTGGACGTAGAGAGTGCCTTGCGAAGTTTGTCCAGTTTTTTCCACCGTGAGTTTCTTTGACAACTCGGAGCTGCGGCAGATGGAAGGGCAGAGTATTTGATGATTTTTCAATGACAAAAGAAAGAGGTAACCTTCTGCAGCTGAGCCTCAATCTAAGGAGCCTCCACTTGATTACTATCTTTTGATGGTCTCCAGATAGAACCCAACCTGTCTCAAGGACAGGAGTCATAGGGGTGGAAATTCGGTGGTGTAAGAGGGGGACAGCTTTGGCGGAAGGGTTGAAGGCAGCTGGAAAAGTAAGAGGTAATGTCGAAGTCTGAGGGCACAAAGGTGAAAGTAGAAAGAGATAGGGGCCAGAAGGCAATGGCCGATTGAGGAATTACAACGGTTCCAACGGTAACAAGAATTCGAGAAGTGAAATGGCTTAACAAATAGAGCGGACACCTGACCGCTGGCTTCCGCGAATACACTGTCCCAAGAGCGGCCTATCCAATGTTTAAACTCTACAACCGTCTTAGCCGTCATCACTTTCAAGAGGGCCGGTTTGAGCCGTTTACAACTCTGAAGACTAAGGAGTTTCCTCTCATGCTGCTCAGAACCCTCCTGTCATCTTTAGAGAGTGTCTCCTTCGGGCCGTAGGATTTCTGAGGGTCTATAGCGGAGCAGTTAGCCCCTGGAGACCAACATACCCCTGAGGGTCCCAAAAGCTTCAGTAAAGTCGCCAGTGCGCCCACCGCACTTGAGCGGGAACATATTTCATGCCTTGAGTATCTGCTCAAAGGCAAAGCCTCCCAGAGTGGCGAACCACCTGATGAAACGTCGTCGAACTTTGACGAGAATTTTGATGTCCTTTACCAAGAAGGGCCACCAAGCCTGAACACGGTATTCCGGGTGCAGACAAATGGGCTTGTCGGTAAATAACATATTGGTTTATTTCGGAGACGCCCGAAGCATGACATGTGCATGATCTTGTTGATAAAGGTGATGGAATGGACAGATATAATCCCCGAAAATGTGAAAATTTACATCAAAAAGTAGGATAAAAAGAAGCAGAAGGAAAAATAAAGTACAGCCCAGCGTTTCCTGGACGCAAGGGTTCTCTTTAGCCGGCGTATTCCCTAGGGATTTTTTGAGTGGCCGCGGAGCACTTCCTTCCACACCGGAGTCTATCCGATGTGATTACCCTAAGGTCTTTTGCGTGTCATTTTCGTGTTCTCAGTATACTAGTTTGCCTTTTCAAGGTGTCTGATTGCGTGTTGCTCCTTGCCATCCACTATGTGGACGCGCTTATGGGCAATAAATGGCAACTTCCAAACTAATTACTGGCGATGAAATGTATTCATACCCTGCTGCACGGATCCCGTTCCTTCAGAGCAAATTAACCTCGCGTTATCTATAGACGCGGAAATGGGCTTTCCGAGCCCATAACGAAGTTCCTCATAAACAAAATGAACAACATATGTCCAAGGGCAGAGCCCCAAAGCACATTGCTCATAAAGCACCCTTCCTGGGGTGTACCACCATCCACGTTTATTTGCAAAGTCCTGCCTGTGATGGACCAGTGAATCCATGAAATGGCTTTCTGGGGCAGACCGAAAGCACTCAACTTCACCAGAAAGACTGGTGGTTGAAAGAGTCTAATTTCTTCTGCAAGTAGGGCCAGCAAATGTCTACTGTAGGGCCCTGGTCTAACCTTTGAGGAACTTTGTCCACGAAACAGATGGGGCTTGAAAAGCAAGGTCCCTGACGAACGAACCTACGCTGGCTTGTCGCAATCATTCTGTGGGCATTCACGCAGTTAGCAATTCTTTCCCGCAAAACTGGCTCCACCACCCGCAGCAATACAGCAGTTAAACTAATAGGCCCGCAGCTGAGACAGGTTTCTTCAGCCCCGGCTTTGTGCACTGGAGAGATAGTCGGCTTTAGCAAGTTCTGGAGTAAGCAACTCCCGTCGAGGAATGCGTTGAACAGCGCAGTCAGCGCCTGAGGTAAAAACCGCGCCACAGGCCGGAAGATTGCCGGATAGATACGATCGGGACTTGTTGGCTTAGTCCTTACCGAGCCACTAAGGACTGTGATGGCTTCCTCTGGCATTTAAGGCACAGTCGCTGTGGCGATTTGCGGAAGGCCCAAGGTCCCCTCGTCTCTTCTATACACCTGCTCGAAGTGATGCCGAGGGGTTCCGCCTTCCCGAGGTTTTTGGTGCCTGCTCGACCCTGGGGACCGCTTACTTTTCCAAAGTTTACTCTGAGAGTCGCCTTGGACTTCAAGTGATTGTGGTACCCCTTCTGGCTTGTTATAGTGTTTGTGGCCAAGCGCTCTCCGCACTTCCCTCGGATTTCGTTCTGAACGTAATGTTCTTCTCCTTGTGAATGATGATGCCATACCACTTATGGTGCAAATATATATGCTTCCGGATCCATTCGGGAAAACGCGAATGTCATAGGCTCAGCAGACCCAAAAATATGATAAAAAGTCTTAAGCTAGATAGCTTCTAATTGGCATCCCGTGAAAGACGGCTTTTGAAAATCTTTATGCTGTGTTCGCCGCATGCTTCAGTTTTCAGCAAGTCGACCCATGCTCCCCATCACCAAGCGCTCCGGAGGGTGAACCTGTGGACCACTATTCGGTTGCAACTCCGGTATCGACATTTCCCTATCGGTTTCTGCTGCCAACATTTCAAAAGTCAGTTGTTCTGGAAAAGCCTTCGGTACGTTAGTACGGCTTCCAGCAAGGAACTTGTAGTGACCTCGATCGTTTTGAGAAAATGACTATTTTCTGGACACCATTTTTGATCTATTTTCTCCACGATCTTTTCTGACGTTTGACATTGACCTCAGCGTTCCCCGGTTGCCTACGTTTTACTGGACTGACTTTTCCGAGGTTTCCGTCGACCTCGTTTCAAATCACTTTCACTTTCGTTCGTTCGCTCGCGGTTCGCTCACAGCACAGCCGTCGCGTTTCGTTCCGTTTTCCGTTCGGTGTATTTCTCATATCGGTACTGTTTCGGTGCCACGATATATAGAATACACCTCGCATCTGTAAACCGACTTACGTCTTCTCTATTCGTCCGATAGAGGGGATATCGTTGGTATTCGCTGCTAGACCCGATAGGAGACACGTTCGCCAGCCGCACCCGAACGTCCTCTATATTGGTGAGCCCAAGAACTTCCAGAACCTCCTGGATTATTCGCCCGCCCGGTGAGTCTGTGATTTATCGCTGTTTCACGTCCTCCTTTCGTTGCACGATATATATTTTTTACGATATATTATCGCAACGTAGCCATGTCAGAGGATAAGGCGCAGCTCGACACAGATCTCACTCTGTCTGCGGTTGCCTTTAAACCAGTGGCGTTTATTCCTCATGATCCAGAGGTTTGGTTTGCAGCCTTAGAGCTGCAGTTTGAGGCACGTAGGATTGTTGGCCAACGCCAACGATTTTCCTATGCCTTAGAGGCTATTCCAGGTGATGTTATCGCCTCGGTGAGGGATTTGGTATTAAATCCTCCTCAAGTGCAGCCGTACGATCGGCTTAAGGAGGCTATACTACAACATTTCCTTCCTTCTCGGGAGGAACGGCTACGTCAGCTACTAGCACGGCACCCCATAGGTGATACTAAACCCAGCCGCCACCTAGCTCATCTCCGGTCTTTGGCAGGGCCCGCCGATAAGGGTTCGGAGATAGTTAAGGAACTGTGGTTGGATTCTCTACCCTTCCACGTTCAGACCACCGTTACTGCTCTCCTCGAGGACTCGTCCTTGGAACGAGCAGCCGCCGTGGCTGACAAAATTGTCGCACGTGTCGGCAGTGGGGCTAATCCCCTCATTGCCACGACATCGCGCAATCCTAGGGGTGTCGACCTGGATGAATCGCCGGAGAGGCCTCGGCACTCTCGATCCATCCAGCGCCGCCTGTCCTTCAAGGACAGAGTTAAAATACCTACTCCTAGCAGTAGCCCACGTAAACAACGGCACGGACGGGCGCCCTCCACTGCCCACGTCCGCCGTGAATCCGCCTCACCTGCCTCATCCAAACCCGATCATCCTACCAGCGGCTTTTGTTGGTTCCATCGCGTTTTCGGACCAGCCGCCCGTAGGTGCAGACAGCCGTGTTCATACGCGGCGGGAAACGCCACTGCCGGCGAGTAGAAGCGGCCGTACTCGCCGGCAATCAGTCTCAGGTTGGCCGTTTATTTTACGTGCATGATTCGTGCACTAACGCTAGGTTCCTAGTCGACACTGGGGCCCAAGTTTCTGTCTTGCCGGTTGGTAAAGACAAGCCACGAGCTTCTTTGCTTCGGCTGTCAGCGGCGAATGGTTCCTCCATTCCGACCTACGGCACGAGACAGCTTGCGGTCAACCTGGGACCACGACGACGGTATCTGTGGACGTTCATTCTTGCGGACGTTCCCACAGGCATACTGGGAATCGATTTTCTGCAGCACTATGAATTACTTGTTGATTCACGTAGGCTGCAGCTTATCGATCCTTCGTCGGACATTAAATTTACGGGTACTGCAGCTCGAACAGATGCACACCGAATCACAGGATTGTTTTCTAACATCCCGCACGATTTTCAGTCTTTGTTTATTAAATTCCCCATATTGACTAAACCATTTGAAGAGATAGAGACAGTGACCGATCGTGTGGCACACCACATTGTCACTAACGGACCACCAGTCACGGCACGACCTCGCCGACTGGCACCGGACAAATTGGTTTTCGCCAAACGTGAGTTTGACACTTTACTTTCTAAAGGTATTGTTCGTCCTTCTCACAGTCCATGGGCCTCACCTCTGCACATGGTTCTTAAGAAAGATGGCGTTAGCTGGCGACCATGTGGCGACTATCGCGCACTAAATTCGGTTACCCGTTACGATAGTTATCCGATACCCCACATACACGACATCACGGCATCAGTTCACGGCACGACTGTATTTTCCAAGATCGATTTGGTGCGAGCCTATCACCAGATCCCAGTCGCCGCTGAAGATGTCGAGAAAACCGCTGTCACGACTCCTTTTGGTTTGTTTGAGTTCCTACGTATGCCTTTTGGTTTGCGAAATGCTGCTCAGACATTCCAGAGGTTTATCGATAGCATTACACGAGACTTGGAATTTGTTCACGTCTATATCGATGACTTGCTAATCGCATCGTCGAGCGTAGATGAACATTTCCAACATTTGACGCTACTATTTCAACGTTTGTCCGAACATCGAATAGTAGTCAATCCTGATAAATGTGAACTTGGCAAACCGGAACTTGTGTTCCTCGGCCACAAGATCACTCGAGAGGGTATTAAGCCTTGCGAGGATAAAGTGCGCGCTATTTTAGATTACGCCGTACCGTCCTCAATCAAGGAACTCAAGGCATTTTTGGGGTTAGTTAACTTTTATCGTCGTTTCATACCCCATGCTGCTGAACGTTTGCTTCCATTAACTGACCTACTTCGTGGCAATCCACGTAGGTTGTCGCTTACGGATGCCGCACGAGTAGCGTTTTCGGAGATTAAAGCGACATTAGCTCAGACCACGCTCCTCATGCACCCAGTTCCATCCGCCACGCTAAGCATAGCGGTGGATGCATCCGACTTTGCCATCGGAGCGGTCCTGCAACAGTCTGTTTCTGGGATATGGCAGCCATTAGAGTTCTACTCTCGACGCCTCAATCCCACGGAAACCAAATATAGTGCTTTTGGTCGCGAACTGCTGGCTGCATATAATGCCGTTAAGCACCTCCGCCATGCAGTCGAGGGTCGATATTTCATCCTCTTTACAGACCATAAGCCTCTGACGTATGCATTGCATACTAAGTCTGATCGTTACTCTCCACGAGAAGTCAGACATTTAGACTATATTTCTCAGTTCACGACTGACCTTCGACACGTTAAAGGTGAGTCGAACTGCGTTGCAGATGCTTTGTCGCGCATTCCGCTTAATGCCATTAAATCTCCGGTTTTAGACATCCCTGCCATGGCTGCCGCACAGGCACAGGATTCTTCATGTATGGAAGCAGCTCAGTCATCGTCGCTACAGTGTCAGTCCGTACCTCTAGCCACCAGTGCTGGGACTATACTCTGCGACATGTCTACTGGTATACCTCGACCAGTTGTACCCTCTGCATATCGACGTCTCGTGTTCGATACCCTTCATGGACTCTCACATCCAGGCATCGCAGCCAGTCTCCGATTAGTAGCTGCACGATACGTCTGGCCGTCCATGAATAAAGATGTTCGTATGTGGGCAAAACAGTGTCTACAATGTCAACGATCTAAAGTGCATAGGCACGTAGCTTCGCCTATCGGTACTTTTGCTACGCCTGATGCTCGCTTCGATCATATCCACGTAGACAGTATGGGTCCATTGACCCCATCACACGGGTATACCTATTTACTAACGTGCATCGATAGATTTACGAGGTGGCCCGAGGCTATTCCCATCTCTATCGTCACGGCCGAATCAGTGGCTCGACATCTGATAGAACGATGGATAGCTTCATATGGTTGTCCTTCCACAATCACCACCGATCGAGGGCAACAATTTGAGTCCGATCTATTCTCTTCATTAACTCACATGCTGGGTACGGAACGCATTCGCACGACCGCGTACCATCCGGCATCGAATGGTTTAGTCGAACGTTTTCATCGCCAACTCAAAGCGGCTCTTAGAGCACACGAGTGCCCCGACTGGTACGAAACGTTACCGCTAGTTCTGCTTGGTATCAGGACTTGCATAAAGGCAGATATCCAATGTTCCGCCGCAGAGCTTGTCTACGGCACGACATTACGACTGCCTGGGGAATTCTTTACGCCACGGAGTACAGATTCACTTGCCGTACAGACTTACGTTCATCGTTTGTCTACGTACATGCAAAATCTCGCTCCGGCGCAGACTCGAATGCAGCGACGACAGGTTTTTGTTCCGACCGAACTCGAAACTTGTTCGCATGTATTCATTCGTGTTGATTCGGTACGGAAACCATTACAACAGCCTTACGAAGGTCCATTTCGCGTGATTTCTCGTCACGATAAGACCTTTAAGGTTGATCGACACGGTCGCGTCGATACCGTTAGCATCGATCGTCTCAAAGCCGCGTACGTTGATGATAGCGTGTCGCCCGCTGACATGAGATTCGATGTTAACCCTGCACTGCCTGTTGACGACACTTCCGTGTCACGTCAAGGTCTGCAGTTAGCGTTGCCTGCTACGACTTCGAATGAGGCTATCGTCTCACGTTCAGGACAGCACCCAGTTGGTACTGCTACGACTTCGAATGAGGCTATCGTCTCACGTTCAAGTCAGCAGCCAGTTGGCCCTGCTACGCCCTCGAATGAGAATACTGTCTCACGTTCAAGTCAGCAGAGCACGCCTACGCACCCGTCCGTGAATGAGGCTCTCGTCTCACGTTCCGGTCGGAAGATCGTTTGCCCAGCACGTTTTCGCGACTAGGTCAAACACGATCTTAACCATTGCACTTCGCAGTAATAACTTTCGTGTTTATCGTTTCGACACGATTTAACATACCTCATTAGTTATTACTGTATTCTAGTCAAGTCCATTGCGGTTGCTACACCAGTTTTTCATTTCCTTTTGTTTCATGGAACCTCGCCATATGGTACGCTTCGCTGGTCCCACGAAATCTGGAGAATTTTGGCACCAACGTTTGCATTCTGGATCGGCCTTGTCGTTCTCGTTCCTGCCCATTTACGAACCTATCGATTTGGCTTCCGGATATCATATTGGTTAACGGTTACCCGACACTGGACGTTATTGGTGTGGCACACCTTGATGACGATTTACGCAACCGACGTCATTGGCAACGAATCTGGTTTACGCTCGACCACCATCCTACGGTTCCTGCATACCACGGATTTTGCCCGTCAGCATCCTACAGCACAGCTTAATGCACGTATTTTGCACGCATTCGCGCACACGAATACCGTTTGTATGCCATGTCCTCCTTGACATTTTTTTTTCGAAAGCTTTCCGTGCTTTCTAGCGGGGGGCTGCTGTAGTGACCTCGATCGTTTTGAGAAAATGACTATTTTCTGGACACCATTTTTGATCTATTTTCTCCACGATCTTTTCTGACGTTTGACATTGACCTCAGCGTTCCCCGGTTGCCTACGTTTTACTGGACTGACTTTTCCGAGGTTTCCGTCGACCTCGTTTCAAATCACTTTCACTTTCGTTCGTTCGCTCGCGGTTCGCTCACAGCACAGCCGTCGCGTTTCGTTCCGTTTTCCGTTCGGTGTATTTCTCGTATCGGTACTGTTTCGGTGCCACGATATATAGAATACACCTCGCATCTGTAAACCGACTTACGTCTTCTCTATTCGTCCGATAGAGGGGATATCGTTGGTATTCGCTGCTAGACCCGATAGGAGACACGTTCGCCAGCCGCACCCGAACGTCTTCTATAAACTCTTAATGGTAGCTAATACTTCGTTGGCTTATGGAGCGTTTACACCATTCAAGTCGCCCAAGTTATGGTGTGTTCAGCAAAGCCTGTTACTTGTCAGTCAGAAAACTCCACTGACGCTGTAAAACAGGGGAGTAACCGGAAACAGTGAATATGTTTTCTTGATTTGGGCAACTCATTTGACTCGATTAGTCATCGGCTTCTGTCGCTCACATTGAAGTCACCTGGGACAAGTGGACAAATTCCGGACTTTCCAGCGGACTTCCTCGTGGGTAAGACATTTAACTTTCAAGTAAGCCACAGAACCTCTAATCTGGCGAATGCTGTGTGTAGATTACAGCAGGGCTCAGTATTCGATCGGATGCCATATCCTTCATTTGTAAGTGACTCACCCTCCAGTCCACAGTTCTCTGGTTCTGCTTGCTGGTGACGTGAAGCGAGAGGACACATAAGGGCGAAGGGGTTTGAGTGGACGCACAGCTCCAACCATAAACCGGATGCAAGAGAAAGGATTATCTAGCAATGCCGAAAAATCCTCCTTTTCCAAGTACAGAAGCGGGCCCAACGGCCAAACGAGACCAATACCCACTCAACATGGGTACGCTATACAGCACTGAAGACCCCAGGATCCGGGCGACTGATGATCTTAGAAGGCCGGACGAGCGCACAGACTCTGCACAAAGGCAAGTGATGAAATCTTCACGCGGGAACCAGCTCTACTGTGCGGAAAACCAGAGGTTTCATACCGAAGAACATGGCTGTAGTTGAGCCTCTTTGAGAACACTGTACAGGCCTGCTCACCTTTTTACAAAAAACGGCACGATCTTTTTGGAGAAGGCACAATTCCTCGCAACTTAGGTGAATCACGGTTCAAGGTGCTATGTGTACAACTAGAGTCTACAAGACCTTGAAATTTTCTGTACGGAAAGAAAGAGACCACACGGGGATCCAATAAAGACAAATTACCAAGTGGTCTTTAATAATAATAATATTAATAATAATGGTATTTTTGTGGACCGTTCTCCAGAGACTCGCATGTGAGCGCGACCAGAGTTTACAATATCACTGAACGAAGTGGAGAATTCACAAATTTAAAACAGGGATTTGCGCACCACAGCAACAATGGAATAAGGCTGAGGAGTGTTCAAATGGAGCAAAGTGACAAGAGAATACACGGTGAGTACGAATTGATTTCGAGTCAACTGCGGCAATAGTAATGAGTCGGCCGGACGTAGGAATGCTCAGACGGGCATTGGCTCAGGACGCAGGAAATACAATATCCACAAGAATGATGCAAGAAAATGGTCGGTAATGCATATTCATGTTCGCTTAAAAAGGTAATCGGCATTGAGACAAGGGAGGCAGGGAAGAATTTCATGAAGGTTCTCAGAAGAATAATAATTTTCATAGATTTGCGGATATGAAAAGGAATAGTACCCCCCGAAGAGGTGAGACAGTTTCCATGAGAAGTAGTATGTGTCATCTGGTATCGGCAGTTCGCCGCTGGTGGAGAATGTATGAAGTTCCAGGAAGGACTAATCAGCAATCGGAATGCCGTGTCCACGAGGAACAAAATGAGGCAAGACAAGGGTGAAAACCTTAGAAATAAACCAGGCTATGCTGGTAAGTTGGCGAACACATCATTCTGCTGAGTTTCTTGTGGCTTTTCTGTGCCCGTGTTGGGCTTTTTGGGTAGGGGTTGGCTGCGGTTTTTGTTCGCTGTTTCAGCATGGGAAGGAGCAAAGCATCGTCGAATCTGGACCGATCACTAATAAATTTGGAGTCCTCGCACGGTGGCTTCGACATCGGAGGGTCTTGTAGTGAGAATTCTTCAGTGAGCCTCAGGGGGGCATATGCAGCAATACCAGAACTTCTTGTGGGTGAAACCTGGTGGCTCGATCATGTTCGCGGTAGCCGGCCTTTGGTGCGGTTGTAGACGGGCAGAGAAAAAGATATGCTGTCTGCACGATGTATAACTGCCGAGCAGCGTGATGGCTGGGTGGTTCTGAAATTGAAAAAGAGAGGATCACAGTCTGGGAGACGTTCCAGCTGAGGGTTAGTGTGAGCAAAATAACAGATAATAGTACGGAGGTTGGAAATGAGGCGCAATGGCCTTAGTGAAATGAGGAGTCGTTGATATTGTGGTTCGGTGTTCGTGAGGGCTAACTGGGCTCGCACTACTGGGCAAACTTATTGATTACCGATTCGGCCGTTCACCGGGATGTCTTGTCTTAAGTGGTTAATAAGGCCGTGGAGGTGCATTTGGACTATGGGGTCTGAGGGCTTTGTGATAAAGCAGCTGGGCAACACGAAGAACCTTAATGTCAAGTTTGCATAATAGGTCCAGGGGATATATGGGAAATCCCACAGTAGTTTTACAGGTCACAAGGAAGCAGCTGGGACACACTAAGAATCCAAATGGCAAGTTTATATGATAGATCCAGAGGATGTATGACAAATCCTATCATGGGGTATCTACAGGTTCAATGCTGTAGGTTGCTGTTAGGTGAGGATGTAAACTGGAGAGTGGGCTGGATTCTAGGACAAGAGGAAAGCAGTTTTATTACTAAAAGGAGAAAAAATAGACAAGTGGGCGAAAAAACGGGTGCTTTTCTCTACGTTCTTGCATGTGTGTTTATAAATACAATAATAACTACGTGAATATAATTGGCCCTGTGATGAGACATGTCTGTTGCCTGATGTATCGACTTGTTGACCAGAGCAACGGTGGTTTTGTAGCTGACGTCAACAAACATGCGAGGCGTGCATGGGAGGGTACGAAGTGGTTGAAAATTAGAGCGGGAGGTGGGCAATCATATGTGGAGAGACCAGTTCGCTATCACTCCAGTCAGTCTCGCATGTCAAGCGGACAAGGGCGGTGTGGAATTTTCCCTTTCGCAGGGCCAGGTGTGAGCTGACGGGAGACACCCATGATTGGAGTTTGCCCATTTCCTTCACAGCCCGATATTAATGGTATGTATAGATCAAATCGATCCCACTAGGTCTTTTTTGTTCTTGACTATTTTTTCTAACAGAGGGGTGGTTGAGCCCATATAGGAACTTTCCATAGCCCCTCCGTTCGACCGTAATTTTCCGAGTATAAATCATCGTTTCGCAGTTGCTGGGGGTGGTCTGTTTCCCCCACATCTGGACGCAGCTTCAGTGAAGGTGCAGTTGACATCAGGGGCTTCGCTTGCATGGGCTGATAAAATACGGAGTGGAGCTAAGCAAACACACGGGGTGGGACAAGAGGTCAATGAGCTTGTTCCAGGTGGACTTGGGACCCAATATAATAGGTCATCTGAAAAGGCTGATAAAGGTTCAGTCCTCATTGATAGCTGGGAATTAATTTTTTTACTAAAAAAGCAGCGAACTACCAGAGTGTGTTGATAGAAATACTGTAGAAAGGCGGACAGTTCAGTGTTTTGGAACAACTACGGATCATAAGAGGGGAATGGTTACCTATGACAGAGTAGTCCAAGCACATCAGCACAGAGGCCATTATCAACATCAGGGTCTTTCTGAAGTGTCAACCACTGAACATTTCTACTTCTTCAACATGACTTAAATGATTTCCTGTCCTTCACTTTTTCGCCGATGTATAGGCAGTTGAGTTTTTCACAGCAGAGAAAAAATAGTAATCGCACCCATCTGTGACGTGGTTCCGATTTTTGAGTAACGCTTATCCAGAGGGACGAATCTCAAAGCCAGAACGAGATCGATTCACAAATCACACGAACCCAGATTACCGAATTATACAAATGCGAGTTATATACAATACTCAGTTGTGCGGCCACAACGATAACCGTCCATAATGAAAGTTCAGAGAAATTCACGGCCGGGTGAGTTCTCCACGGCAGTCAATGGCGAAGCTGAAATGATGCTGCGGAACACATGAGCGAGACATAACTCAGTGTTTAAATGTGGTGCTCGATGCGTGCTGCACTTGTGAGACGATCAACAGGAAAAAATCGCATAGTGTAAGAAGTGCAAGCACGTTGCAATGTTTGGGGAGGATTTTTATAAATGTAACTTACGCCGCCCGCCAAATCCTTCCCTGAAGCTGTAGACGTCTAGGAGGAAGATTTGGTGCTGAATCATCCCAACCTACTTAGACCATAAGGCCATTGCTCACGTCGCTCCATCGGGGTCATTTCTACTACTGGTTAGTCGTATGTACACCTAATCGACGGACGTTTATCGGGTTTGAATGAACGGAGTAAGTTGGGAAACAGGTGGGCAAGAATAAATTGCATGAACTTACCAAAGGGAACCTTGCAGTATGTGAAAAAGATCAGCAAGCCCAAAAACATGTATTAATTACCATGATCAATCACCAGTCGTCATGCCAAAAGTGAGAATGCTCTGCTGGTGGAGGAAGGATTGAAACCAGATCAATGAAGAGTTAATTTCCAAGTAGGATAGAGTTTGCATAAAAAAGACTTAAAATAGAAAAATGGTGAGAAATCCTGGAGCAGGCCGAAACCGTGTTACGCCATTGCACTGAGTAAATATATTGTCCCACCTAGTCCCAATGTTTCTCAACTTTAGTATTGGGAAGCACAGATGAGGGGGATAAGTGACTGAAGTTTTAGACGGCATATCGATATTCTATCAATAACATGAGTTTCTGTGTTTCTCGTCCCAGCCGAGATACGGGCTCTTTCCAAGTAGGATTTAGGGGTAGTCAGGGAGTGACTTCCCATGATAACGTGCTTTATCTCTTAAATTCAAGTCACTTGGCATGGCGAATTTTGTGCTCTGGTGAAAGAGCTGGACCTGTATCCAGCAAGAAGAATGAATCTGATGAACGCTGTTGACTGGAGCCATAGCAAGTGACGTATGAACTGCCTTTTATGTGGGTTCCCGTAATGATATCGATAGAGGAGTTGCTGCCTCAGTAGAATATAATCGGTCTACTATGAAGGCATTAGGAGTATTTGCGTTGAGTGGCATCTATACAGTCAAGGTTGCTGTGAGAGATTCAGTTAGGCCTCAGTCCGCGGGATTCGAAATGTCTTCCGTAGTCATCAAGTAAGGAAAGAGAAACGGTTCAACCAGTCGGTTGATGTAATCTATGGTGGCCCAAAGAAGTGTAGCCGGGCGCCATGAGGGGAACTTTACTTTCAAAGGAGTCGTGATAGGTGGCGCCTTCCGGGGTACAATATAGATGGTTTCTAAAGGTAGGAGTCAGCACAGTAGAATGCTTCTAAGAACCAGTTTGTGAGAGGCAAGTCCGAAGCTTCCTTTGTAAGGTTCGACAAAGCTACCCAACGAAGGAAAACGAAGTACTGAGGATCCGGGATAATTTGGGTTTGCAGCCTGGAGGTGGTTCTAGATCTCAGTTATGATAATGAATGAGAGCTGTGTGTAATGAACCGATCAGATTTATGAAAAATGTGTCAAGGGTTAAGTTTCGTCCGGGGGGTCACTGGCACATCGTCTGGGCACTAACTAGCATTAAAATTCACAAGTTCAGATAACGAAGGCCCAGAAGGGAGATTATTGGCAAAGATTGGGCTACACTGCTATAAGATGCAAAGTCACAGACACCAGACAGGTACTTTGCATGCCTTCAAAACGATTTATAATTCCTGCTTGGGATTTAATGAGAGAGTGCAATGTTTGTCATGGCGGAGTGTCTGATACGTGTCACGGTCAACTGCCTTGCGCGGTAATTTTGGGGCTGCAGATTGAGTTACTCTGGTACAAATAAAGAGCAGACCAGGCGGAAGTTTCCCCCAGATAGTATCGACAGAGGGGCCATACTCAAAAGGTTGCCTGTGCGCTCTTGCTAGGTAGCAAGCATGATGTTATGAGCTACGTTCGGATTGTACGACCTATGAGCAGCATAGTAACAGCAGTGCAAAGGTCTTCTGGCCATAACCATAAGAACTTCAGGGAAATCGATGATGGTTTTAGGTAACGAGTGTATACAGTGCAGTAAAACAAATGAAGTGGAATCTGCCTAAGAGCCGTCCTAACCTGAGGTGACATCTTAGTTTTATCACTCGCATAATAAATACGGGAGGGCTTCGCAGTTAAGATTAATTACTAATGGTAAAACCCAATACAGTTTGTTTGTGCAAAGTGCAGTTCAGCCCGGAAGCTGTGGGACAGGTTCAAAGAATAGTTTGCACGTGAAACGTGCTGTTACCTTGCTGGCAAGGCACTCTGTGCCTACTTTTCAGAGTCTGAGGAGCGTAAGAGCGAAATAGTAGAGGAAACTGGTAGGGGCATAAATGGTGGCGCATTGGAGGAAAGTGGGCTCATAGAGAGAAATATAAGTTTGGGACCCATTGCGTTCCGATTTGATGATGCAGCCACTCTGAGGTTATAACTGAATAAGAGAAAAGGCACCATCAAAATATGTTGATTGCATAGTTAGTATGATTTACACCATATTGGTTTACTTCAAAGCACAACAACATCAACTTGAGGACTGGTTCGGAAGTGGTGAGTGGGAACAAGCAGCGAGCTATAACCGCCTGCATCCAACGCTTATGAAGGGCTGCACTAAGGTTTGCTTCATATAGGGAGGTATTGGGATGCACATGTATCAGCATCCATTAGGAGGTGCACCAGAGGTAAACTGTACCACTTTATAGTGCTGTCACAGTAAGATACCTGGCTGTCATGGAGAGCTGAAGTGATTTTGGTGGACGACAAGAGCTTACTCTTCCCGACAGGGAGACGGACCTCGTTTGGCAAGCCGAGGTGGAAGTGGGTCAGCCACACCAGTCATTCAGTAGCACCAACATTTCCCGGATGTAAGGGTTGCATGCTACAAGGCGGGTGTAAGCCACAATAACCGCAAATCGAGCAACGCGCAGCCAATTCAAACGAGACTCAAAGCCAGAACAAGGTTGATTCGTAGCTCCTACGGTACTAAGTCGAAGTTCACAACGAGCAAAAATACATAAATCCTCAAGTGTGAGGCCAAATAGACTCAACGGTAAAGCTCAGATGTCCAGAGCCCTGCTGTTCAAGCACGAAGGCCACAGACTGTTCAGGGCCAAAGTCAAATGCCTCAAACAAACAAACAAACAAACGTTCAGAAAAGCGACCTATGGGCCAGCTTATCAAAGTAGTGTCAAGTATGGTCAAATTCACAAGGAACGTAGAACATTTGGAGCGGCTTCCAATATTTGTCCTATACAGCAGGTGTGCCAGGAAGCCCAAATCGTACGCAACATCTTTTCGCTTTTTCATGGTAGTCTCTCAACTGTTTTGAGGTGGTCCAAAACTTCAAAGTCGATGCCTTTGGCGGGGTTCGAACCCAAGCCTGGTTGCTTCAATCGCTTTGGTACCGCGGGTGCTCTGCCTGCTGAGCTACTAGGAGACTCCGAAGAGCTTTTGACTTTTTGCCTATGGACCACTCAACATACCCTCCCAAATTACAGTATCGCCTGGCATCTACCACGGCAAACTAGCTTGAAACCTGACGGCCTCCAGCAGGATTTCCTTTTGTAGTAACAGGAATCCACCAGTTCAGTGCAACTGGGGTGTTTTGTATGTATTGTCAGAGTTTGCCAAACATCAATCCCTTGAATAGTAATGTTGATGTCACCTCATTTGTGGTCTTCTCTGTGCGGGGAGACAACTACGGTCGGGAATGCTCGGAGAAGTGTCGCGAAAACACTCGTCATTCCCGTGAAGTCAAGAGAACCAAAGCGACTTCCACGAGAAAAAGCCTGCATGGGCAGGTGGAGTCCAGCGCAGCATGAGATTTTTCGATGGGATTCGTTTTCTCCGGATTTCTGGTTGGCAAGCGGAAAATGTGCTACCTGCTGCGCACGAATAACAGTGTGCGGACAGTGGCATGTGGTGGGTTTTTTAAAGAGCATTTGGTTGGGATGAATCGGACAACGAGGTGCCTGGGTTCAGTATCCAGGCACTGGGACTGGATATGAGATAGACCTGTGTGCGAGCCCGCTCCAAACATAATATTAAATGTCAAAGAATTCAGACTGCTTTGGGGTCTTAGATCGTGGGAATAAAGTCACTGACTCCCTGTGTCCTATACTAAATGCACCGACTGTTGGTGTGAAGAGGTAAACCTTATGTAGGCATTATTAAAAAAAGGGTCAGGAATTTGGGAAATACATTAGAGCTGAATCAGACAAGTTCGGCGTCAGATGATAACAGAAATTCTGAGAATTATTCCACTGGCCTCTCCATGAGCTCGGCCTGTCTCGTCAAGGTAGCCACCTCCGCCATCCTCTTCCAGCAAGCCAATTGCAAACATCCCCCGTTAGATTGCATCTGGTTGTTTTCACCAAAAGCATCGAGGTCGCTCTCACGTTACAACCAATAATATGCCGAGGCACAGTTCATCTTCCGCTTCGGAAAGCTCTACCATCAGAGCCCTTCCAGAACGGTAATTGGCAGCCCAGCGCACCATAAAACCGAAGTTGTTTGAATTTATTTTATTTTTCTTGCTTCCAGAAAAGATTAGTTGTAGGGCCGAAGTAGCTATCGGGGACGAAACAGCATCAGAAACCCACTCCACGTCAAGCTGGTTATCAAGCACTACTTACTCTTGACTAGGTGTACAAGAGTCACAGAAAAAAAATGGGAAGAGTAAAGAAACAACCGACCTTCGCGGAAGAAAATGTGCCGCACATCGATTAAGCTCCACTGCTAACACGAAGTTTTATGGGAATTACGCGGAGATACTCCGGTAACCGACGATTTCGCAGTGTGCAGTCTCTCGCCACTGGCTTTCGAGCACTTGTAGCTGTGGTCAGCCTGAATTCGAGTCACGCGCACTTCAGAGTATTTAGCCCTAATTCTGCCTCGCAATCGCAACTCGGCAAACCACTAATCAAATCATGATTGCTTCCTAAGAGAGAGAATTGAAGTGAAACCTTTGGATTTGCAACATTTGTGCGACAAGATCAGAACATATCCTTATTAGAATAACGAGCACGACCCCAGAAAATGAGGTCAAACAGCAACTGTGACTAAAGCAAAAGATGTACAGCACGGTCGGGACAAGCTGCCAAAGGGCAGTCAAAGTAGTGGGCCTTGTACCGTGTCAATCTTACCACATCCAAATCAGTGGTGAAAGATTAGAGATAGACTACGTAAATGAAAGCAACGTTCGAAGTCAAAAGCAATCTACGACAAGATAAACAATTGACCTCAACAGGTTATCTGTAGTGAGATTGTTCTTCCCCCAGTTTTACAGGGAACCAAACGGAATTTGGATGCACCTTGATAAGGGCCTACCTGGTGTGCGCATTTTGCCGCCCCAGAATCAGATCGTGGCGCCCCTTCTTCCGCCTGTAAGAGTTTATGTCTGCTTGCGAGTTCACTGGGCGGCTGTTCACCGCGTTTTCTCTCTCTCTGCCTTTAAAGATCTCGTACTCTCAGCCCTCAGTGAGAAGTTCTATATTCATCATGCTACAGCCCCACCGAGGGAATATTTGAAGGTCCATTGGTCGTGGCCATTACCTGTTCTGTGAAGACTGAATCGACGTTTGAGTACGCAAGTATGTAGAATCAGCAGCAATTCGTTTCATTGCTCGTTCGTTGGAGCGATCTTTTATAACGAATTTTTTTCCTCCGCTCAAGCTAAGCGGCATGCTGCAAAACGGGACCCGCTCCCGCGATCGAGTGATCTCTCCTCCTTCTTGCCAATAATACACGAACCGAAGTTCAGTCATGAGTTGTTCTCTGAACCTTCTATCTTTGCTCTACTGTCTAATGACCCGGTGCACTACCTTTCGGCTCCACGGAAATATTTGAACAGTAAGATACGCATCGACTTTGGGAAAATTTAGGCCCAGGTTTCTCACCAGGGTGTTATTTTAGGACCTCAAAACAACTTTGTTGGGACCAGGGCTCCTTCTTTTATGTGTAAAAGGTCCACTGGGGGTCCTTTGTTCACTACGTGAGCTGTTCACAAGTGGAGTAAAAACTGTGGTAGCTTGAGAAGTCACCCAGTTTCAAGAGGAGCTAGATGGTATCCGCTAGTAGTCTTGGAACTATTCTTGGACCTAGGCTAATATATATGGCCGCTAGCAGAAGATTCCGGAGGTACCCGTTATATGAGCTCGGGAAGCTCTGATACAGCTGCACAGAAAAAGGAAACTTAGAACCTATGAATAGGTGTATTATTGAACTTCAAGCCGCCGAAGCTGTTCCCGGATAACGAGTTGAGCAGATTCATGTTCCAACCACGCGAACTAATGACTTCAAGGATCCTTAGAGTGCGCTGTTTTCTGCCACTGCACAGATGCTTCCTCGTCCAGAGTAAGCAGTCCAGGCCTGAGCTCCCGCTTATTTGGGGACATCCACACACGAGGGGTTCATAGAAGGTCCATCAGAACGATCTGTGGTCCAAGCATTCCGCAGTGCGAGGACAGCCTAGTGTCAAAGGACTTGTTCTCTCCCAAGTGCAGATCCGCTGTGGGAGACCTTACGGAAACAAGGAAGGAGCTCAAAGGTTTGTCAGGAACAAATAAGCCATTGCTTGTCCATAGTGGAAGCTCGTTAGGCCATGGGCCAACAAAATTATCGGAGCCAAGTTTCTTTGCGCACCGAAATAAACAACTGGGATCGACCCCTTACGAGCTTCGAGGCAACAGTTACTGTTGTAGACTACAAAAAGAAGATGGACTTGGCATGAATGCAAGCATTTCCGGACCGCCCGTGAAAAAGCCGACAGCACTCAGCAGAACTTCCGTCCCGTGCAGTGACCCTGCGAGGCGATCAAGGTGAAAGTAAATGCGTACGGACGTGAAAAAAAGTTGCTGGTATTGGCGAAAATTTGCTCCAGCTTCATAAATTCACTTGTTTTGATCAACAGAAAGCAGACTATCGAATCCAACTTGTGCTGCCACCTGGTCGTTGAAACCTATGGAACACCCAGAAGATTCGATTGTGTTCAAAGAGTTAGCAGCGGTCAAAGACAAAAAGTGTCCGATAAGTCTCTCACAACCCCTTGTTGATACTTTTCGCTATTTAAGTTGCAGTATAAGCAGTGCAACCTTTACTTAGCTTCCATGACAAAGATCCATTAGCAAAATTTCCGTTGTTCATTTTGAAGGACTTCTCATTAGCTGTTGAAATGAGCCAAAGACTGAAGCGCATGAGAGCCGTAGCCGTTGAGCTGATAGAAGCTGGTTCCGCTTGCGGGAATGCAAAATTCTCTCAGGCCGTAAAGGAAGGAATAATGCGTGAGGTCTGTCACAGCTAGTATCAACATGGATGTATTCGATTGCCCCTAAAGGTGTTGGACTTATGAGATGCACACCAGCCTTCTTATTGGCCAGACGAAACTGCCTTGACTTCTGCAGGGGCAAACATCCAGTAGTCAAATTTTCAGATAGACTGAAGAGCGCAAAGTGGTCTAGCTCCCTAGGAATGGATATAACTATCGAAAAACCTCAAAACTCGGCTCAATGCCGGCCATTTTGATGAGCAAACTATGCGGACGAGCTTTTGGAGGGAAGCTATTGGACTGGGTCATAGGGCTGAAGGTCAATAAGCGTACTTGAGGGCTGGTAAAGACGGATTGTAAATAGTAAAAGTCACTCTCCGTAAGTCGTTAAGGAATAAGGAAATAATCCCGGGTTGGAACCAGATTGTACCGGTGATGGCCATCGATGATCCTGTTTCCAGGCAGCCAAGGGGAAAACTGAGATGACCGTCGCCCGCCGGATCAATTCCGAACAGTGCTACCGGTGCAGAAGAGGACAGCTTTTACAAGTAGCAACAAAGAAGACCCTGGGATAGACCCTCAATCTTTTATTTGCACTGATAAATAGAGAACCCCTTCCCCTGATCAGCTCAGACCCCCAACCCTAGACGAGGCTTCAAGACGTCTACGAAGACCTTCGATGCTGATAGAGGGGCAGGTGGAGGAGAAACCGAGGCTCGTCTCCGGTGGCCAGAAAACGAGGCCAGCACAGAAACAGGGTTCCGAGCGCCACTCCTACTTGTTAACAAATGGTGCGAAAAGGAGGCTGGTAAATCCAGACGTTGCTTACACAAAAGCGTGCAGCTTTGGAAAAAAGTGGCAAAAGTTGGCATCAGAGACTGTCAGTGTCGGCTGCTTAGCAGTCAAGGAAACCTAGTCAAAATGGGAGGAAGCAACTGGAATTCTCTTCCATTCTGTTTTTACTGCATTTATCGAGCTCTAGCGGCGGATAGGAGAGCTGGTGGGCGCTCCACAATGGCAGCCTCAGGCACAATAGGGCTGACCCCCGGGAAGAATACCACAACACCAAATACAAGGCTGTCTTCTGTGACTTGAGGCCACGCCAGGCTTGAGCACGTGTTGCTTGTGCGTATAGAAGCTCTCTGCCACTCCACCGGTGTGGGGGTCTGACCCCGCTGAGCTACCTTCAATAATCCTAGGCTGGAACAGGTGAAAAGCTAATCTTTGGGGACATCAGTGCCCGGGAGGTGGACTGTGTGAGTCTGTGGGCAGCCGGTGATAATGCCTCTGTTGGGCTGCCAGGCTTCTTGCTGGAAGAGAAGCCTCTGCAATACGTCTCAAAATCAGCCAGGTATGGAGAGGGATAGACTACTGGGCCGCTGAACCTGGTAAGTACGAAACGCACCGGTTATACTGGGGGCATACAGGTAGCAGCACCCTCAGGAGCTCGCCATAATGAGGCAACACGTTTAAATATTTGGCCGTGAAGGAAGCGGCTGTTCACAAACTTAAGATGTGCTTGAAGACCTTGATGTACAGGGCCTAGTCATTGCCACCGGAGTACTGACGTGGGCCTACGTTATGAAGGTGTGGAAGAGGAATGAACAGCATTCAGGAAAAGTGTTATGAGGCTCACAGGGCGTTTTGCTCCAGCTCGTGGAATCTACAAGAGGGGGAGGGCAACACGGTGAACCAGCGAAGCGACTGAGGCCCAAATTCCTAAACTCAGCTTGTGGTGTCAGTACCACCGGATAGAAGGCCACAGGGGACACTCACCTCTCAAAATAACGAGATGTAGCCATCAGGGTCCAAGAGCAGTGCGGGCCATCTTATAAGATCATCATAGTCAGAAACGCTAAAAGGTAAGCAACTGCCTAATACAACTACGTACAACCACAAACAGCCATGCTCGTAGCTGCGGGCTCCGATAGCAACAGGGATGGTAACTGCGCATTTGACAATATCACCTAGGCTGATGCACGGCTAGAGCAATTTGAGGCGAAACACCAGCGGGAAAATGGGGTAAACCCGGCATCCGAAAGTCTCACTAGGCCATGGGTAAAGCCGCCAGTCCTCTTTTCCGCTGGTGAAGCAGAAGAGGCCCTGAATAATTTTAAACCGCGCAGTGCATCTAGTTCAGATGGCAACCATGAAGCGGTTCTACACCCCCTTGTCCAAGCAATGGCGGTCTCTCTTGCTCGGTTGTACACCAGGTCTCTGGACAGTGCGTAATTACCCAAGACCGGCTGACGGCTGAGGTACTTAAACACGCAGGAGAGAGTTAAAGGAAGAGTTACAAAACTAAAGGCCGATCAGCCTGCTACCTGTGTCTCTACCAATACTTGGAGGACCGGAAGGGCATTGCTTGGTCAATCACTTGGCTGAAAGTGGGACTGGTCCCAACAGATAAATCGGGCTTGTCAAGAGTAGAGCACGAGTGTAACTGAACCGCTGTCCAGCGAAAGAGTAACTCGTGCAGCATGAACCCGAAACCCAAATCCAATAAGACGAGTAGGTAATCCACGTGTAATTTATGGAACAATCATCACAATCACAAAAAGTTTAACTCATTTTCTTCGGGAGATCCAGTCGCAAGGGTCCGGGAATAGACATCATATTGTCCGAAGGTTCTGGCGAGGAACGTATCTCAAGTGATAAGGGACGGATTCATCGGAGTCGCGTGAGATTCGGCTTTTATAGCAAGAGGAATGAACCGATCTCAAAAAGAGCGGGCAGCGTGCATGGGACGGATGGTCGGAGAAATGAGCATGAATTCATTTCAGACAAGGACCGAAAGGATTGCAAGTAAGCTTGAAGTAGACCATTACGCAGATGTGAAGTAGTCTTTATCATGGTAAGAAGACATAAAGGTCTCTCTTGCGGTGCGGGAGAGACAGTTGGCAAGGAGTGGAGACAAAACGTGACACACAAAACTTGAAGGTCGTGGGCTTCATGAATGACCGCAGTGGAAAATCGGCCCACTGTAAAAGTACACTCATGGGAAAACGGCAGTTGGAAGGATGCAAGGCAAGTGGCCTGAAAATATGAGAAGAGAGGGAAAGCGTGTAGGTCGAAGTGGTTGGAACGAGCCATGTAACAGGCTGGCTAAAGTCACAGGAGTGGAAAAAGGAGACTGAGCGAAAATTTCAAAAAATACTGAATTACCTTTGCAAGGAGTGTCCAGCTTGCTTTCCCGCTAGTGGCAACTCACAGGTCATAAACGAGTGAATGAGTTGAATTCTCTTCCACTAAGCTCCATTTCGATTCGGTAAATCTACGGCTATTACTGAGGAAAATTGGGGCGCTGGGTATGGCCTCCATGAGCTGGGGCGGACTCAGGCACATCTCACAAACCGAACCTAATACGTTACGGTGGGTAGGAGCAAGTCCACGAGGGCCATGGCTACAAGTGAGGCCCCGCAGGGATCAGCCCTGGGTCTTCTTTTGTTTTCACTCGCGTCTACAATCCATGAAAGGGCATATGAGACCAAGACTGCCTGTTTTCAGACGGGTTAAAGCTAGTGAGTGAAACCGGAACCGTGCCGCCTCAAGGGGTCTTGAAAAGAGTTCACACCTGGACCACCTAATGGCAGTCGCTACGCAACTTGGGCGAGGGCAGACATCTCACCTGGGACATCAGCGGAGAATCTCTTACCCAGACCGACAAAACCCACGAGCGATCGGGAAGGTTGCGGACATCACGGACCTTGAAGTCCTGGTGGATGACAACTATCAGCCATCTGCACAGTGTCTTGCAGCCGCGGCTACTGTTCCACGAACTGTTGCATACCATGGCTTCCAAGGAAGCTTCCGTGTTTTTGCCTTTCCACACAGAATTAGTTAGACAACACGTAAAATATTGTGTCCAAGCTTGGGCCCCGGCTTCTGCACAAGATGCCGCTGTACCGGAGGAAAATCAGCGATATTTCACTAGGACGTTATTTGAGCTAAGGCTTTAAATGTACCCGGAGAGGCTATTGACGCTAAGCCTTTTCCTTATGAAAAGCAGATGACTTACTTTCGATCTAGTAGAACTCTTCCAGCAAATTAAGGGCCTATCAGTCTTAAAAGTCCCACCGCTAGCACAGACACGAGATTCCAAGCTCGAGGAACACGAATTTGAGCTTTTCAAGCAGATGGCCCTAAGGAACACGAGAAGAAAATCGTTTGAGCGTCGTCTTCTACGCCATTTACCTCTGCAGTCACTGCCTAATGCAGCCACTGATCGGTTCATCACCCCAAGTTGCGCACATCCCTATGTTGCACATATTCCCTCGGTACCGTCGGGTTCTGGCTGGAATTAGTTCGAGGATTTTATTCATCACTTTTAGGAAGGAAGCTACAGATATTTCAGGAAGGAAATTCCTAAAACTGAAAATTGTTTTACTTACAAGAAAAATGAGCACCAGAATGCATTACATTTTGTTTAAACTTGCGGCTTCTAGCCATTTTCAATCGGATTTGTTCGTTAGCGGTTCGCCGATTTTAGCGGTGACTTAATACTTTTGTCTTTAAATAGCTAAACTTCCACTTTGTGTTATGTTGGATGTCGTATTTTACGCACCCAGAAATCTCATTTATTTTACATTAATATGAGGGTTATCTACCGTCAAAGTGGGCTCTTTTGGTTCAAAATATACTATCAGTCATTTATACGCCTGTGTATTATTCGTAGTAGGTTCGATCATTGTTTTTGGTATGTCAAAGTGGAGAAGTCTTTATTCATCATGGTTTCGCAATGTTTGCATTCAAAAGTTCCAATAATCGTCCCTAGGCTCCTGTGAATTACAACGGGGTTCAAGTCTGGCCATGATAGGATTATGATAAAGATTCAGTTTTGGTTGTTAGAAAATAACACGGCGTTAATTTTTTGGAATACTTCGATTATTTCCACTAACTTTGAACGGGGCTATAGCACAGCATTTTCAGTTTCAATTTTATACTCAACTTTTTTAGGTAAAAACCCAACATATGTGGCTTATGCAGGTGACAGCGATATCGCCTGAGTTGAAAAGTATTATCGTCAGTCCTATGTTCGTTCTGCATGGATTCAACCTAGTGGGCATATCTCAACGGGTGTACAGTTTACAATGGCTGGGTTACATTGGTATTGCTTTTATAATTACCTCAGACACACCAAAAGTTCGAAATCCTGTAAACTCCGATAGTTTACGCTTGGTACCAACAACTTCTTTATTCCCTTTTCAATATCCTTGAGCGTTATTAACGTCTGCTGTGGTAACGGAACAAGGGGAATGACGACGGTCAACAGCTGTGCGTGAATAGTGTTCCTTTTTCATTCCAGGTGCTAAAAATATCGATGAGACTGACAAACTACTGGACCACTTCCTTCACTATTTTGTTAGGTGTAGCTTTGACATGACTCAACGAGCTGTCTTGTTGTGCATAACGGTCGAAAATCTCCCAGGCACTTTAAGAGGCCTGACGACACTGTATGGTAACCCTAGGCAGCCCCTTTTCAATGGTTCACAGAATGGTAGTATTTCCACCCTCGGCCAGTGCAGAGACTCGTGCAATCAGTATCTGCACTAAAGCCATCCGAATGCGTACTGGACATTCAACTGCTCTGTGACTGTACCGCTGTTTGCCTTTCCTCGGACTTGCAGTGGTGGCCAATATAGGCAAGAATCGTAGGCCAGCTAGTCGGTGGGATCTTCACCGTTGGATTTCACCGTGGTGCGGGGAAGCAAAAACATTTGGACCAGCATTTCCATGAAACAATCAATGAAATAAACCAAACTCTATAACGCGGCATTCTATTCAACAACGTATCGTATTGGTGTGCCTTTTCTTCGATAGCCTGTGATACCCCTGCCCGATCTTGGGTCCGACAGGTTAGAAGACACGACGCTTACTTTTGCAGTGATCGGTGCATTCATTCGAGCCACTATGTTGACGGCCAAAAGAGCTTCCCTTCGATGGCGGCCAAATTGAAGACTGGCAAAGGCTTTCGTGCGAAAAGGCACAAAAACATCATCTGCTTGAAGGAAACATTCCGTTTTTGAAAGTCGTCACCGGTTTGATGAGTACTTTTTGTCAAGACAACGTGCAGTTGCTGTGTTTGGAGGTAACGCGAAGACGGATGCATTTGTGGTTCAGGGGTCCGAGGGGTAGATTCCCCGGAGTAAGTCCACTAGCCGCCAGTTAAGTTGGCAGTGGAACTCCACTTTCCCATGTCGGCTTACCGGGCGATTTCCCGAGTAAACGCCGCCGCATCGGCGACAATGAGCCCTGGAAGGCCAGCGAATGCCGGCAACCGCTTCCCTACCTGGGGCCCATATGCCTAAAACAACTGCTACCTGGCACAACCAACGAGAATTTTTGTTTTTATCCATCCGTTCCCTTATTTCATGCGATCGCCGCTCGTACTCCCGTTACCATATGTTTGCATCCCAACATCTTATGATGTTTGCACAGCGGTATGAGTTATTTTACGGGGCACAGGTACTTGCTTTTAATGTGCATAGTTTGAATCGTTTGCCAGATGATGTAATTTTACATGGAACATGTGGGAAATCTTCCGCTTTTCCTCACGAATATTACCTAGGCTGACTGAAATGTCTTATAAAAGGACCGAGAAGGTCCCTACAACAATCATACAAACGATTGTTTAAGGGCCTCTCCGATTCTCATCTTTTAGTTCTGAATTCCTCATTGGGTGACTTGGATTTACCTGTGTTCCGGATATCTTGTTTGACAAATTCCTTAATATTCGAAGTGTTTCCTTTCTGATCAGTCAGAACAACGTGATCACAGTGCGCGGCCTTCGTGTTGTCGTCATTATTACATGAACACAGAAGTTTTTTCGGCCACAGCCACAGAAAATGAATGTAAATCCTTTCCATTGCCCTGTAAAACACAGAGAAGTAATTCCTGTTTCGCATTCCTTCGCTTAAAATATAAACTTGTTCTTTCAGTACATGCGCCGTCTAAGGGGCACGGCTCCGACGCCGTTAGCTCTCAAAGGTAGTGCCGGATCTCCAATCACTTCCCCTGGTCATGTAGCCGAGGCATTCAGCGCCTACTTCCGTACAATTTTTAGCTCCAAACCCATATCGCCCACCCTACCATGCACCCGATATCGTTGGCCACTACCCTTAACAGCTTCACTATTTCCATTGGTGCAGTCGCTCAAGGTTTTCGACGGCTCTACCAATATTGCTCCATGTGTCCTGACCTAATCCACCCCCGTTTTCTCAAAGAAGTCGCGGACAAATTAGTAGCTCCTTATGCCTCGCTTTTTCAGAAATGTGTCGACGATGGAGTTTTCCCCAGTAGCTGGAAAAGCAGTGATCGCACCCATCTATAAGAAGGGTAGTAGACATCTTGCTTCTAGTTACAGGCCCATAAATCTCACTAGAATCACCAGCAAAATTTTTGAGGGAATTCTTAAGAGTGAGGTCCTTTCCCATCTGCATAGAAATAAGATCCTCTCCCCGTCCCAACATGGGTTTCTTCCTGGCAGGTCATGCATCACCAATTGCTTTCTGTCATGGATAGTCTAACGAAAACCTATGATGATGGCAAGCTCTCACAGGCTGTATTCATCGATTTTGTTAAGGCCCTCGATAAGGTCCCTCATGCTCGTCTTCTTTATAAGCTGCAGGCATACGGGACTACAGGCTCCTTGTTGGCCATCCTACGCAGCTTCCTAACCGACCTCACCTTTGTGGTTAAAGTCGGGAATGTTTTGTCTCACCCCTCCCCAGTAACAACTGGGGTCCCCCAAGGGTCGGTCTTAGGTCCTCTTCTTTTCTTGATCTGTGTAAACGATCTTCAGACAGCCCTTCCTGCGAACATTGCCATGTACGCAGATGATGTAACCCTATGGAGTTCAAGCGTTGAAGACGTGCAAGTTGCAGTTTATGAAATGAAACGCTGGTCCGAGGATTGGAACCTCCCAGTTAATGGTGGCAAAGGCGTGAGCATGTCTTTCGGCAGAGAGACTGGCCACACGTTTTCCAATAACGGAGCAACCACCTTGCCAAGGGTTGACCGACACAAGGTGCTCGGTTTCTGGTTAGATTGTAACTTATCCTTCTCTCATTATCACCAACTTGCGAGCGAGTCTGCCCTGTAAGTCCTAAATATGATTCGAAGGTCCTTCCCGAGCATATTTAAGGATGATTTCCCCATAATTTTCGGCACTTATATCCGACCTCTGCTGGAGTACGGTAGTCAGATAGTGCACTCTGGTCTTGTTCGAGACCGTGAGATCCTAGAAAGAGTTCAGAGGGCCTCCACCAAAGCAGTAAGATGTCTATCCCACCTACCTTATCCGGTCCGCCTCTCACTCCTCAACCTCTATCCTCTTGATTTAAGACATATAAGAGGTGATCCGTTTTTGATGTTCCACCTTTTTGAATCAGGTCAAAGCGATTGCTTCTTCTCCGTCTGTCCAACCTATTCTCTCCGTGGTCGCAGCAGAAAGGTTTCCAAACCGAGGCCACGCACTTCACTAAGGATTAACTTTTTTAGCTATAGGGTTATTACTCTGTGGAATGCACTTCCGGAAGATATTGTTCTCTCGCAGAACAAAGCAATCTTCAAGAAAAAGCCAGACCTCTACCTGGGTCTCTCCCAATAATTCCTTGTCAAAGAAGCGAAACAGATGTCTTTTATGGCATACATGTTCAGGAATGTCGCACCCCCACTCCGCTTAAGGCACTGTCCACAGTGTGACACTGAATGAGGTTATATGTATCTTGTTTTCGCTGCCACCCGCCCCTCCCCCCCCCCGCTTCTTTTTACTGTCGTTTCAGCTCGGTGAATCCGACAGAAGATCAAAGATTTCCTCGAGAACCGAGGCATTTGGGCTCAAAGCCTCGAACCCGTGTAGTACTTCAAGACTTCAAGACTACTAGTTGGTTCCCTTTTCACCGATGTCAGCTTCGACTCCTGGTGCACCATTGGGCGCCTCCACCTTTTTAGATGCTTCGCCTGGTGCGTTTCTCAGCGGGCGATTCAGTTGGCGTTACTCCTCGTAAACGGCTTCTGGATCCAACACACACCAGATTGCCGACGGTGAAAGGGGCCTCGGACTATGGGAGTATGTTGAGCCTGGGCAAGGAGGTACCAGACTATAATCTGGCACATGAAAGGAGAGAATTGTTTCCATCCGGTAAGGATGCTTTTACGAAGTGCTTTGCTTTAAACGGAAAGCTATAACGAGATTCCGGAGTACTCGACTTTAGACGAGTCAGACATGACAGAGCCTGTGGTTCTGCTTTCGAAAAAGTACACCACGAGGGAAGAGTAAATTATTGGGTTCGGTTTACTATTTTTGGACAGCCGGTTACATTCACCAGTGACTCAGAGGAAGCTGGTCGCTAAACAGCTGCGAAGGCCGGGATTGTAGAACCCGTGAACCAGCCACCTATGCCGGAAGCACATCTGTCCAGAAGTCAAATGCCAGGGTTTGTCAAGCAAACAAACTAACAGGTCCTTTCACTGTAAACCCTCTTCCACACCACAGCCCGCGTCCCGACAAGTGGCCGTTTTGTCACCATATCGCACGGTAATTACTTTCCGCAGCACATTAACACACAGATATTTAGGTTCGGAGGCTTTGATTGCAGCATTTTGAATGACAGTTCTGCTGACCCAGAGCACTACCCCAGATGAGCATCAGATCGCCATGCCGAGGATGATGGCTTCCATCGGTTTATTAACTTGTTAATGACAATAATAAATTTAACAGGGGAGGTCAATATTATTTTGTCCACACTGGTCAAGTTGCATAACTAAAGATTTGAGTCTGTAAAAAATCATTTGAACTGTTAATCTGCGACAACAACGAAACCGAATATGCTGGCTTTTCATAAGCCCAAAAGGGCGACAACTTTTTCTGATTTGAAAACCTAGGACGAAGAAATAAGAGTGCTTTCCGACTATAAGCATCCAGTAAGATCCCATAGTTGATCATCACTTCTAAAGATTTCTCCGTTCGTCCGAATTGTCACTAAGGATCTTCGTGAGTCAGTGGGTGACCAATAACGAGCTAGCGAAACTAAGCTGAAGGCCAGGTAGTGTTGAGAAAAACTGCCGTTTCTCTTCTGCGACTGATAATAGTAATTCAAGGCAGGTTTTGTTAGCCGCGCCAATGACGTCACTTCAGACTCCAAAAATGAAAGCGACAATTTGAAAGACATCATCGATGTTGATATCAACCAACGCGTGCAGCATTGGTTCAGCACGGCTAGCAACTGTGGCGTTTCCGGTGGAGACCCAAGATAATATTTTTGCCTGTATTTCACTCATTTGCTTTTCATTAGGGCAATATCTTGAGTTTGGTTCATCACAATGTATGGTTCAGTAGGTTTGCAGCCTGCTGACCTTCAGCACTTATCACTGGAGATTTCTGACAACCGTCCTTGCACCACAACAGCCGTTATATACGTATGTACCTGTTTATTGATGTATTTTTCTGCTTCCTTAATATTCCGGGTGTTCAGCAAAACTCGGTTGATGAACGAAAGAATCGGAGGAACCCAATGACTGAATCACACAAATTAAATTTCATCCCCGAGAATATACTTTTGTTATCGTTATTTACCAGGTCGTTTTCTTTTCACATCCGGAAACTTTATGAATGTGGGGAAACGGAGGTGTCCCATCGTTTCGGAATTACCGACAAAGCTTGTGAGCAAATATGGGTAAAACCAAGAGACCATGTTAGGGTAATTTAAAAATTCAGTTATCCCGATGGGGTCCGAATTGGGAACCGACTGGGTTCACACTGGGATTCGAGGCACGATCCAGCTTTCAGGTTTAGTAATCCCAGCCGAAGACCCACGTACCACTATCGAAACCCTACGTACCCTAACCAAATCTGTATTGGGCCCCTGCTTGGATTCGGTTTGGATTGCTGCTTGGGGCCATGATTCCATTCCCATGTTCATACTCCATGAAGTACCTGCTATAAACCTATTCAGTCGCTGGACGATTACTGGTTTTCCCCCGGCCACAACTTCCAACACAGCTCTGGCACTCGACCCCATTTTTAACATCTTCCAGTCTTCGATCCACCCAGTTTCCACACTCCACAGCTTGCCAAAGACTTCATATTTCCTTCGGCAAATTCTCATGCGGAAAGAGCAACAGGATATCTTTTGAATATATTCGAATTCCTAACTATCGTATTCGTTTTGGAACCGTCTAGGTATATATTCCACATTTTCAACCGACTTCACTCGGCATTAGCCGGACTGCCCATCTGACTCTGAATTTTAATTTGCTGGGCTTTGTAATTATCTAGGTTCAGTTAAACTTTCTAATATAATTATCCTTAAGCACACACTTTTACCCCCTGAAAACCCCTATTCTTACATTGTTTGAATCATCTGCTAGAGCATCGCGGCATGCCGTGGGCGCTTTCGAAACAACCGTTATTATCATTGTTGTTAACCCATAGACAGCCTTACCGGCTGTGGCGGTGTCTGCCATCAAGGTGGCAGGTTTCGAAGCAAGGTTGAACACTGCTGGCCTGACATATTACACGAATGCACGTGAACCCACTTCGTCAAGTGGCAACACTGGTTGCGAAGCCCTTTCCTCTTTTACCACCATCATACATGGGTACCACGCTTTCGCCACTACCCTTTCTCCACCCCCTCCCAATTGATTTTCCTCATTCCTCAACTTACAACCACCAACACTGTCTAGGTACTGCCTGTAATAATGCCATTTTTGGTGGGAGCCAGGTCTGCAAAAGGACCCACTTTGTAGCCTTTGGACGGCTACACTCTCCAGAAGGTGGTTTGAATCCAAACCCCCTCCATTTGGAATAGACCCCCGGGGAGGTGGTTGAAGCGAACTTTGGGTTAATGTTTAAGAAAAAGCTGGAAGCTGTGTGGAAACATACTTTTCCGGGCCACCCGTAAGTCAGCTATCTGAACCTTGTTGTAGTATTATAGCCAGCTTTAGAAATCCTCTTCTTCCTCTGCTATTTCTTCTACTTCTGCTCCCTCCAATTCTTCAGTCCTTTTCTGTCCATATAAGTACTTCCCTTAATACTTCTTGATTCCCCGAAACCTTTTCCTCCTTATCGCTTAACGAGAGCCGACAGCTGGAGGGCCTGACTCTTGCATGAAGGGCAAACCTGCTGGTTGCCGGGGCCTGCCCTATTGGAGTGTCGCTTTTTGCTACTCTGCCATAAGGCGATCCCTAAGTGCCGAGCTGCAAGCTCCTGGAAGACGGAGGATCCCAGAAAGTCGGGGACTTGCAGGTGCAAAAACCGGAAAACCAATTGCCCTGGCAGTCAGTTATATGCTCTGATCTGATTTGGTCAAAAAAGAGCAAACTAGGAAGTCTCAGCCCGGTGGGATTACTCTCGATACACACTGGTTCAAGAATCCGGACTGCTTCACCTGGCCGAGCCTCAGACCCTGTGATCCGACCTCTCTCTAGAAGGAAGGAGAGGAACAGGCGACCCAAATGTGGCCTTCAAAATACTAAAATGCTTCATAGAAGCACGAGGCCACAGAAGATCTTAGTTGAGCTGCGAGGGAAAGGCTGCGTGAATGAGCATGCACAGACAACCAGGAAAGAGGAGAATTTGACTCGAATCAGGAGTCACCCAGCCAGCACAGAATGTGGTAAAAATAGGTTAAAGTCATTCTTTACCACTTCAAAAAAGGGCTTTTTAGGTGCTCATTGGCCAAAATGACATTGCTTGAATAACACCCATTAATAACACTTAAATACCACATGAAGACACGTGATAACGATAATGACGATAATGATAATGGCTTATTTCGGATAATACAGATTCATGCTGCAATGCTAGATCAAACGGTACAATTGGAAGCAGAGTCCGAGTTCCAGGAGAGTGGTTAGTTATGTGCTCTCTATAAAATATAGGAGAACGTATTTAAGTTACTCTTTGTGGCTGCCTTCGGCAAATTTGAACTCAGGGTCGGGTGGCCAAGCCGGCCGAGTCAGGGTGGACCTCTTTGGACGTAGTAGACTCTTACTCATGTGTTACACAAGGAGGAAAGGCGCAACAAGAAGATCAAATACAATTGACCTTGAGGAAGAAGAAGTTTCCTAGGGAGACCTGAAACAGCCATAGCGCTCCGCGGAGTACGGAAGGGCTTGTCGATGGAGCGTGGCAGTACCTTTTTTATTCAGACACCCCCACTCCGGTCCCCCCACAGCCTTCACACTATTAGTGGTGAGCATAAATCATTGATTCAATGAGCTCACGCGCTGTCATATTAGCAACATTCCATGAAGGGACCGATAATATATATTTAGTGACCTGATCGTAACTCTTGCCGGAAGTATCCAAAAACATCTCACGTTTCTTCTTGCTTAGTGACTCGAAAGCTTCGAGTAATAAAAACATACAGCAGCTGAAACAATATGTTATAACTTTTGCAAGCTCAAGCAGCTCTCTCCGGTTCCTCCGAATCCAGATGTGGGGCAACCTGAAAATCTACTGAGTTTACTTGGCAAGGCCGGTTTGACCCAATGCATTTCCGAGATCTCAAGTCGTGCAGCCGCACGCAAACATCAAATTGGAGTTCTTTATATGGATGCTTCACAAAACGTGTGTGATTTTGCAGCATCCAAAAAATAAAGTGAAATAGGTACAAGCTTATAGGGAAAATCTTTTCTAACAAGATGAGTGGCACAGACTCATTGACAATTGAAAGAAAGTACCTCGCATCACTCCAAATAACAGTTTTTCGCCAAGAGCGACTTTGCTGTTTTTCCCTGAGGCTACACCCTTTCACCAGGTGGGTATGCAGCACTTTCAGCAGCAGGGGCCGGAAGGTCGCGCCAAATGTTGGACAGGGGTGTAAACTACAAAAATTAATAACTTCAAAAAAATGAACCCAAAAGGCTTTTTCGGCTGTGTTTGTTGGTTAGCTGCCTCTCAGTCTTCATTAGATCATCAATAGTTTCCAGTGGCGGATGAAAGTCAGCACTGGCCATGAGTGTAGCTGTGTTCACCGTCCAAAAGTGGATTTTCCTTCGCTGACTTGAGACCAAAATTTGCAACACATTTCGCGAGCCTGAACAAGGTCTTCTGCAGAGAACATCCACGTAATTACTGAAGTCTCACTCTCCACATTTTCAACTTTGTTTTGCTTCTTCTGAAGCCTTTGCTCCATTGCATCATTGACAGCCTACGGTGAACTTTAAATGTAGGAACTAGTCGGTTCCACATGAAAACGGTCCCTCGAGTTGGATATTCTGTTCATAGTTGCTCTTCTTGTAGTCATTGGTGTTATTGGAGTTTCTTCTCTGAGCACAGTGCACGTGAAAATACGCTTGAACCTTAATTCCAGTGTGCTTGGTGTGGTCAAAGAAGACTGAAATATTGACGAAACTTTTTCCTCTTCAGGATGTTTTTTGCAGTCCTCCATTTCACGTGAGTTGTCCGATTCTTTGGAGCCGGATTCAATAGCCAAGAATCGAGGTTGTCGCTTGCTGCTAAATGTAAAATCAGAGCATGTTTTCGTGTTATTAAGCTCTACGAGTGCACGCCTCCTTCGTGAAAATCCTGGTTTTCATCGGCGCTATTGGCAGAACTATTTCTCGAAGTTCTCGCTTCCTATTTATCCTCTTCAAAGTGAATTGCATAGGTTCTTGACACCTGCTGCAAATGTAAAGGATAATGACTTCGTGCGATGTGAAGTGGCCGCCAGGATCTTCGTTGTTTTGGTAACAGCTGGCCACTATGTTCTCTGCAGTCTCAGGCTAGAGCAAGTATTTACAACTTACCGCCTACTTCTGTGAGACCTTTTCCTTAGCTCTCAGGCCCATGCATTTCAAAATTAGGAACATCCAAGAGTGCGGAAGTGAAGCTGGAGCTCATGCATATTTTTCTTTTGCATAGGATAGTGACCGGCAAATCACCGCGGTCAGCACCAAGTAATATGAACACTGTGCAAAATTAACTCTATTGCAATAGTGTATGCAAAAGAGAATCACAATCCCATGGTTGACACCTGGTGTATAAAAATATGTACACGGCAAATCTGTAACATTTGCACACGGCCCTTTCAGCGGAAGTTCAACTATACGGAAAACGAACAGGTGAGAAGATGATATTTCGTGAGTAAAAGCATCTGCTGGTTTTTTGGATTGCTGGTAGACCTTATCGTCATTCAAAATATCGACGATTTTACCGGGATTCAGTTTTAATTAAAAAAACCGTCTGCATCTGCTGCAGAGAGAAGATTACTTCGCCAATTGACTTGCTTGATTCCTCGGGGCACGCGGATCCGATGACAACCCACATCATCGGACTCATTTGGAGGCTACATTGGCTGGCCTACTGCGTAAGCCTCAGAATTTCGCCTGAAGATCTGTGTATGGAGTCCTTTAAGCCTCTTGATGGTTTGCCTCAATTATGACACGGATGACTCACAGACAAAGGCGGAAGATAGGTTTTCTTTCCTAAACCGTTCGACGTCTATCCCTGAGTGAGCCAAAGTGTGGACGTAGTGTGATATTTGGTAAAAGGCAATCTGTTAATGGAAAACATGCTGCTAAATATTCATTGGCAAATATGTGCAAAATAATGAACAAGGCTGAAGGTTCAGATATGGTAATCTAAGCAAAACAAGCTCCAAGTAAACTGGTCCCATATAAAGTGGAAATAGCTGTAGTTCAATGGACCCTGCAGATGGCAGAACGACCTACATTTTCGAGCAAAGCCATATGGTATCCTCTCATCGCACTTCATGACTGGATCTGACTGGCGGTCTGCATCACAAAGTTGTAATTTATAGTCTATATCACTCTTTAATAACAACAAAATCTTGCGAACAACACCTAGGAATACCAGATGCATAGGTTTACAGAGGAGTGCAGCTATCGTATCAATGGGCAATTCTTCGAGAGGTGAGCGCGTCAGTTGGCGGTAGCCCGAAAAGCACCCGACCGCCCAACAGGGTGGGCCACCAGGTAGTCGCCAGAAACTGGTGGCAAACTAAAACAAATCGAAATCAACCATTCTTCCTAGTGCTCTTGGTATCGAAACTTCCTAGCGCTATGATAAGTTCCCACGAAATGGAAAGAAGTAATTTGGCCGTCCTAAGCAGAAAAGGCGCTCATCGTCGAGAAAAACAGAGGTGGTATTCAGGTGATGAACCTACCACGTGGAAAGTAGTATTTTGTGTTGGATGGGCGGTCTTTTGCAGTTAGGGTCGCTAATGGGTGGAATAGGCTGACAGTGGATGTACGGAGTTCCAAAGCAGTGGCTGAGTTCAAAAGGAGAATAGATTAGGTGAGGATGACGGTATTTGGAGAAATATGACCATTATTGGAGGACGCATTCCCTCAGCTTCTACGATCGCGTTCCTCGAGGAAGTCAACGATAAAAGACCGTGGAGTTCCAACCGAGTGTATTCTCACGGGGCCTGAGTACAGAGACCGCAAGCCGGCGTATGTCGGGGAAGTGTGTCAGAAGTAGCGCTTGCGGTTGCCGCGTGTACGAATTGCACAGTCGAACAAGTGACGGACAGAATGTGATCGGCTGATCACTATAGAGGCCCCCTCCTAGAAGACCGCCTGCAAGAAGGACTTCGATTTAGGAGTCCGGCAAGCGAATGGGTATGTCGCCTGTGATAATGCCAGCGGAATAAATAAATGTTGCCTTTCCTTTTGACCCCTAAATCTTTCGTAGGTTCGGACAGCAGCTCTAAAATCCTCAAATCCGTTGGCTTTGTCTGTGGATGACATCCGGTCACCTGACGGTCAGAACAAACATGAAAACGAAAGAAACGTGTAAGGTCATTCCGGAATGGGTGAATTATTTTGAGAAGCATAACTAACTACCGATTTAAACCATTTTATTTGGTTTAAAAATGAATGAAAAACGTTGGCCCCGCAAGGGGGAAAGTAGAAAAAAGACAAAAAGGAGAACAGAAAGATACATGAGGTGGAAGGTGACGGTTGGCACTCGAAGCGAGACACTGGAGAGGTCTGCCGTAGCTTGCTACCCAACCCGAAAAACCCCGTAGGTGTCAGGCTGGAGGTAGGGTTGTCCGGTGCATACGGCGAAGGTGTCAGTTGAGTTTTCTCCCCACTCACCCCAGTGCATGATCTAATAGAGGTTCGGCTTGGTAAACGGGTGTGGTGATCGGACTTTTCGAAAATGCATGTATCCTGCGTATGGGCCTTTAGTGCGGGCGCAGCGGATGACGGATGCGAAAACTTACCGGAGGGCAGTCGGTACCCTGACGTTAGCCAAAGGTTATTTTGAAAAAAAACGGTGCGAATCCGTCTTAAGCTGCAAGCCTTTGGTGACGGTGTCTGAAAGAAACAGATGGGCAGAACATCAAGAAAGTTGTTTGGCGACGAAAAAGGAGAGGATAAATGGCCTCTGTATGGAAAACCCACCCCGAATTGGCATCCGCAACAGTGGTTAGGAAAGTCTTTATTTATTAATATTATTATTATTTGGCTGTTTTTTTTTCTTTGTTTGTTTTTTACGGGATCCAACGGTATAATTTCACACAACAGAAATGGCCGACAGCAAGAAGCCAATCATCGTCACCTTTCTTCATATGGCTAAAGCACTCGACCGGGTACATATTACTGGTTTACCGTTAGAAGTGAAATAATACGGAGTCGCAGACCCCCTTCTGCCCTGGCTACCATCTTACCTCTCCAAATGTTTCCAAACCTTCATTTTCAGTGGAGCATCTTCTTAGCCCAACCAAATTATTATCGGGGTCGTACAGGGTAGCCTTCTAGGCCCACTCTTATTTTTGAAGTACGTAAATGACGACTAGTGCGTCACGGCATAGCATTCCTCTTTGCTGGCGACACTAAGCTCGTCTATACTTTTGAGGTGAACGCCCTGTACTCAGCTCTTAAGAATATCCTCTCAGATTTAAAGTCCATTAATGAATGGTTTACTCAGTGGCTGATGAAGTTTTCGACGGCTAAGGGCCCTCTTCTGTCCTTCAGGTGCCACATTTCGCCTGGCTTTCCCACAATAAAGGGTCCTCCAATTCCCTCTGCCCACGTGGTAAGAAACCCGGGCCTGCATCACTCCTGTTCCTTTAACTTCCACGAACAAGCAAAATGACAAGGCAAGAAGGATGATTGCTCTCATCCCCAGAACATACGGTACTCAGGGCAGCAAGCTCCTGATATTCAAGACTCACGCCAGGCCTCTGTTGGAACACTGCCCCTTGGTCTTTACCTTCATGCGAAAGGCTGACCGCGTCAATACAGAGAGAGAGCAAAGCTTCTATGAAAAAAATACTAGGCCCCTCTTCCAACGGTAACAGGTGCGAGCTACTCCGGCTTGAAAGTCTACGGTTTTGTCGTGTCAAGCTCAACTTTCATTTCTCTTCAACCTTCTGCTCTCAAAAGTCCACTCGCCTTATAACCTATTTGTTTTCTGTAGTGGCTCCTTACTCCCTCCGTTACAGAAAATTCACCATAACAACCTTTAATCTAGGCTCTTCTCTGCTATCTATCCCTGCTCCTGGAATAAGCCTCCTGACTAGCTGCGATCGCGTCGCATGCCAAAAACTTTGAAGGAGCACTAAGCAGACTCCTTGACGCATCTTCTTTAATCAGTATGATCCGTAATTGCACAAACATAGATGAAGCATACGAAGGCTGTCTTGAGTATTAGGCCTCATTGAGTCACAGTCTTTTGCATCCGAAGCTCATCTCATGAATAGTCTGATAATCCCGCCCATGTATATATATATATGCTTACTTTAATATGTTCAAAATCCAACACCGTTTCATACTATTTATCGGACCTCTGACTAGACCCAGTTACACAACTGCCAAACCTAATAATCTTTCTGTAATACGTAGAGTTGGCTCCGGTTTCCCTCTCTTACTGCTCAGCCAACCCAAACCCTGCGTTCTTTCTTGATGTCTTGCCGATAGCATTTGTACCCCTGCCGAAAGGTTATGCTAACCTCTGTTTCCAAAAGTTGATAACACACAGTTAACCGAATGTTAACCTGAAACACTGATAGTCTCTAGGTTGTACCTGACCACGCATCGTCGTTGTTCCTACCTTGGCATAAACCTACCGGTATAAGTTGACCATATAATTTTACCCCTACGACTGGGGCCAGTACCACAGGAATCTTCTCTGAGTATGCGTTATATTATGAGCCGCACGATCGGTAGCCTTTAAGCAGTCCTAGCTCTGTATTTGATTTAGTCTTCGCTTCTATCTGTAACCCTGAAACGTAGAGCCTGACCGGCTCCCTATCCTTCATCTTACCATCACTCTTAATAGAATAAAGCTTACACAGCTTAACCCCCTTTCAGGTCATAAGACTTCAGACATCGGGATCCCAGATAGCCACAGCCATCCAGAACTCTATATCACATCCCATCTTAACCTAGAAGTCGTCCCAACCAACAACTAGACTACTCCACTGCCTCTACGGGTACATGACGAGCCGACCACTTGAAACTTTACCGAAAAAAGTATAATCCTTGGCAAAATGTGCAAACCAAAATTACCCTTTACCATGATGCGTGCCATAAAGCAGATGCCACTAGTCAACCACCAAAATATGACCGATCTGTCTCTACAATCAAGGGTAGGTTTGTCTACTTCTCCATTGCCCCAAATTCACAAGTGCAAAACCTATTTCTCCACCTCAACTTTGACTCCTTCCTTCATATAGTAATAACTTGATTTCCACTAAAAGGTTGGTCATAAATCCCAGCCGGAACATTCTTCAGACTGCCACATCCCCAATCTCTTTCAGATCATGCTGGATACTTGGGTAGCCATCAGTCCGCTCAATGTTACTACCGGATTACCGCACGGATGTAAAGGATAAAGTGGTTGGATTGGATTATTTTCTAGGCTGGCCTTCGCATATGGAACCTCTTACATCGCTAGCCAAGGCGGTCAAAATCCCACAGCTCGGGTCACAAGCCCCCGTCAACCCGTTTTTTCCTGCTAACCAGATCATTTTCTCCGTGAAGATCAGTCGTGTCTGGTGAGCCTGCCCTCACTCATGCCTCAATCAGTGGCCTGCCATCCTTGTAAATAGTGATCACCTTGAAATAAAAAGCCAGGCACTCACTGCTGGCTGGGATATGGCCGTAAATTCTTTTATTGTAACAGTGGAAAAGTTTTTCCTCACTCACAAGTAACAGTCATTGCCGCCAGGGGCCGGGCTCTCTGCAAATCTCAGTAACAGGCCTTTGCGTCCATGTTCATTCCACCCTATGATCTCTTCATATTTTCTTCGACGCACTTGCTCCACCTTTTAACTCCAACTGACTGTCTCTTCAGCGACTCCATTTTGAATTTCCAAGGTGAGCTTCGAAACACGGTCCACGATGTTCCAACAGCACATCACATTTCATGTGATTTGCTTGTCTTCCTGTCATCTTCGCCATAGAATTATTCAAAGAGAACAATCGTAAAACATTCGTCTAACTCGCTGGCATAGGTTCTACAGGCTTTCTCCTTCACCAGGTATTCCAACCCATTGTTATCCTGGCCTAGTGATTTGTCCAAGTGACATCAGTGGGGGTAAACTTATCTATGAGCCGCCGATACCACTGTTCGATCACCGGAGAACCCATGCTGGTTCGATTCTCCTCCATGGCTGGTTATTTTTAGTGAATTTCTCTCCAATTTTCGACACGGAAGATTCAGATATCCAGTAGGTGCTTCCAAGCTTTTTCCGTTGCTTTCCCATTTTTTCTTCTTCTGCACACCTCCAATTTCCTATTGATGTCTTCAGGATTGGTTGTTTACAAAGTTATCATAAATTTGCATGTTCTACATATTTACAACGCTTTTTCAGCGGTCTTCACGCACGGCTTAGTCACGGCAATGCTCCGCCCCGAAATCAAAACTGGTTTCTATTAGCCGCGTTGAGTGTACCCATTTTAGCTCATTCGAACACAGCCCAGATTTATTGTACAGTTATTACCGTGTGTGAACCACACATCCAGATTTTGTGAATATTTCAAGCTGCAGCGCAATGTTGTACTCATTGACCATGCTTTGAGCACTTGTCTTGATCACGACCAAGGAACATACCATTATTATTATTGTAATTTTCATGTCTGCGAAATGAGCGGGTGTCTTGATCACCCGTCCGCGGTTGGAGGTCATCGGAGAGGGCTGTGGGTTGAGGGCTGTGTCAGGACGGCAGGGCTTCTGGGTCGTTGGCTTTGGCACGGCCGGCGTAAGGGACCCCGGAAACATGGGGGCCGGTCCTGAAGAATTCGGTGGGGTGACAACAGAAGCAAACGATTCAGGGGGAAAAGCTGGTTTAAGTCTGACCATAGTAGCCGTATCCTTTCTGGCTTTGTGGTCGATGACGAATGTTTTCTCCGGGCTGTGTGGGACTCTGTGGGGGCCGGATTAGGCCGATTGTAGACGATTGCGTGCTTCTGTTTAAAGGAAAACGTGGGTCCAGTCTTGGAGGTGGTGGAGCAAGTAAACCATCGTGTTTTTCTCTAGCCGCAGGAGGGTGTAACTTATGCATCCGGAGCGTTAGCCTGGCGACCTTCTCAGCGTAGTCAAAAGTGACAATGGGCTTTTGGGCTACCATGTCGCCAGGAAGTCGAAGCTTGCTACCGAAAGTGAGTTCCGCCGATGCGGTTTGTAGATCGGTCTTGAGGGCATTGCGGTAACCTAAAAGTACTAGCGGTAAAGATTCTCGCCAGTCTGGATTTTTGTGAATAGTTGAGGCTGCCTTGAAATGCCGATTAAAATGTTCTACCATTTCGTTTTCTGACGGGTGTTAGGCTGTAGCATGAATGCGAAAGGTGCCTAAACGTTGTAGAGAACTACTGAGGGCTCCCTCGAGATGTGAGCCACGGACAGTGGTGACCACGACCGGAAAAACAAATGATGCCACTGAGTGTTCTAAGAAAGCTTGGTCGACTACTTCGCTAACTGCATTGTGCAAAGGTACAGCTAACAGCCATCTGGCGAAAAGATCTACGCAAGTTAGCAGAAGTATGCTTCTCTTTGACGGAGGCAACGGCCTTACTGGATCGACGTGTACGTGTTGGAAAAGTGAGTCGACAGCTGTAAACCTTGATAATAGGCTTTTTGTGTGCCTACGCACTTTCTACTGTTGAAGTTGGAAGCAGGTACGGGCCCAAGCAGTGGGATCACGGTTCACTTTGTGCAAGACAACGGTTACCAACGAGTTTAGTAGAGGCCTTTATACCCGGGTTGGACAAACCGTGTGAGGGTTCAAAAATCTATCACCTGAAAGCTGACGGTACTACTTGCCTTGGGTGGCCCTTGGACATGTCTCACAGTGTGTAATCCTCGGCTAAAGGAGTGGGAGCCAACTGGAGTTGCAGCGATGAGGAGCTACGGAGCTGTTCTAACTCAAGATCGTCTGCTTGAGGGGATGCGATGGTTTCGAGGTTGATCTGGCCGGGGGTGCTGAGGTCCAGGTTTTGAACGCGAGAAGGTGCGTCTGTGACAGGAATATCGACACCTGAGATAAAACTTACATCACTCGCGCACTAAGCGATATGATCATTATGCTTAGACTCTCTGAGGGAGTATCTGTCCGTGGTGTGCCGCATTGCTTGGATGGTGGGTTTATGGTCTGTGTATACCGTGAATTCATGTCCCTCTGAGTTGTGTCTAAAGTGACCGATGCCCAGGTAGACAGCGAGAATTTCGCGGCTAAAGGTGCTATATTTGGATTCAGCCTGTCGTAGCTTTTCGGAGAAGAATACAACGGGTTGTCAGGTGGCAACTGAGTATTGTTGCAATGCCCCGCCTAAGGCTTTGTTTGGTTTGTCGGTGAATAACGCAATGGGGGAAGTTGGCTTCATGTGAGCTAGCTAGGCTATGTTGCAGATTGCCTGCTTCAGCATGGCAAAGGCATTTCGTGCGGTTTCTGTGAAAGTTGGCTGCTTCAATTTGCCCTTTAACAGTTTTGCAAACAATTGCATTAGCTGAGCGCACTGTGGGATGAAACGACGATAGAATTCGGCCAACCCGTCGAAACGCCGTAATTAATAATGATAATAATAATAATAATAATAATAGTAATAATATTAATAATAATAACGGTATATTTCTCGACCACGGTCGAGACGCTCGCGCAAGCGCATGATCATGGTGTACAACGCTACTCAAAACAATGAACTATACACGAATTTCAAGAAAGCCGGTCAAAATCGTCAGAAGCTAAACAATATAGCTAGAGTTAGTTTTAATCGACCGAAATGATAATGGTTTGCGCGGCAAATACCGTTTGGTTTCGAATCTCAGTTGGTTGTTGGTGGTCTGTGGAAATACATGTCGTGAAAATACAGCGCTAAAGATACATTATAAACCAAAATAATGCAAGCCGTGGATAACGGAGGCCTATCGGGGTTCTATGAACGGAATCATTTAGGAACATAGAGAGATGAAAGAAATGAATGAGAGTACACTCGTGAACCTTGGTGAATATGAGGAGAACGGCCCTCTATGAAGGCGATGATGGCCCGGAATGAAGGATATTCCCGGTCTCAAAAGAGGAGACATGAAAAAGCTGTTTGGAAGTGCACTATGAAACGTCGATGAATGTGGAGGAAACAGCAATCCATATAAAAGGTGAGTTTAGGTTCAGGATCAATAGCCCGTATCATTCAGAAAAGAGGGAGCGCAACTTGAAGGCCTTGAATTAGTGGAGAATCAATTTCCAGCCTGATACCAATCGAAAGAAAAATGAAATCATGCAAGAGAAAACTGAGCGAAAAACCTCAGCGTAGGCTCGCGCCTTATTGTTCTGTTACGCTGACAAAATATATGGGCTTATTGATTCTCAGTGATATTCGGCGTTAATATTGGGAACCTCGGATAAGGGGGATAAGTGGACTTGCGTTAGGATGGCGTGTCGAAATTTAATGGGTATCAAATTCCTGTGTTGCGTATTCTGGCTCTGTTATTCGATTGTTTCACGTGAAACCAAGGTGATGTGCAGCTTCTCGTGCGTATGGTTCATCAGGCATGGTAAGGGACGTGTCAGGCGCTTCCGAAATAAACCATTATTATTATTATTATTATTATTAGAAGGTAGCTTGCAAACCGTTATTTGTGAAGACTACAGCAGTGACGTCAGTGGTAGTGTTGCTTCAGAAGACGCCTATCAGTCGACTGGTAGGCAGTTGGGAGTGTTTTAGGTCGTGTGGCTAGATTGCAATCCCGTTTGGTATAAAAGATTCCATTTGGGTCTCCGTCGGTACGAGTCAAATTGTGGACCTTGGTCACCGAAAAAGGAGCCCGAGAGGGTGGGCGACGACAAACTTGAAATAAATGATGTTAGCAGTCTGGAGGTGGTTCCAGCTTAGTTATGGTAATACATGGCGACAATTGATAATGAACTAGTTGGGTTTATGTGGACTGTCAGTGGCACATTTCATATTCTGGTCTGGGTTTTAATTCGAGAGTTTAAGTAAAGTAGGGTTGCAGGGGATTGATAAGTACTACTACAGGCTTGCAAGATAGTGTAAAACGGGTGGGCTGCTGCGTCTGCATTTCAAAGGATAAATGGTTTGCACGCAATTAGAGGTTCTAAAGTGCAATTAAGTAAGAATGCAGAAAGAACCATTTGGGCATCGGTGGTGATTCGTTGGAGAAAGTTGTTATCATGCACAGAAACGTGGAAGTAAGTTCGTCTGCGCTCCCACTCGGTAGTGCCGGCCTACTGAGATTTAATTTGAATGTGAGCAGGGAAATCTCACGACGTGGTGGTTGCATGAGTATCATATTTGTTATAAAAGTGAGAAAATATAGTTAGTAGGGAATGGAACATATGAACAGTTCTCCGTGTTCATTATTTGTAAACTCAAGTGAGGCAGGTGTTGGTCAACTGTTACCTCTGTAGTGTTACCAATATGCTGCCATATGTTATCCATGTCAGTGGGCTTAAAGTCCAGGCTGCGGTAGCGATTGTAGTTGGCAGGAGGCTGTGGTTACTGTTAGGTAGGGTTGTAAACCTAAGCTTGGCTTGGGTGCTAGGACATCGAGAAGGCCACTCTCTAAGAAAGATGATGGAAGATGGAGGGATATGGGAGGAAAAGGTGACCGATTTCCACTAAGTTCTTTTCTCTTCATCGCGGTTGCCGTTATTCGTCAGGTACGTCTACACGCCGTCCAGGTCAATGGGTTGAAAGTCAGGGCTATGGTAGCGATTGTATTCGACGTCGACGTGCATGCTAGGTGAGCTTAGGGAGGGTATGGGTTGGCTGAAACTTAGAGCGGGGGGTGGGTAAGCGTATGTGGAGAGTCCAGTGCACTGTCACCCCAGTCACTCTCGTGCATGAAAGCCAAAATCTTTTCGAGCGAACAAGGGCGGTGTGGGGTTTCCCCTTTCGCAGGATCAGATCTGATATGATGGGAGACATACCCATAGATAAGGGTTGCCTAATTCCTTCACAGCCCGATGTCAGTGGTATTTGGAGATCGAACCGATTCCACGAGGTCTTTTTTGTTTCCGCTGTTCTTTTTATTCAGTTTTCTTTTTTTGTTCCTAAGAGAGGGATGGTTGAGCCCATATAGGAACTTTCTGTAGCTCCTCCGCCCGATCGTAATTTCTTGCTTAATTGTCTTTTTTCGCAACTGCTGGGGGTGGTCTGTTTTCCCCACGTTCGGACGACTCTATGGTTTGGGTGCCGTTGACATCAGGGGTTTCGCTAGCATGGGCTGCGAAAATGCAGAGTGGGACTATGCAAACACACGGAGTGGGACAACGAACGTTGTAAAGCACAAGCTAGCATACGTGTATCAGTCTCATACAGCGCCAGACCTTGCTTAAGACCATCAGAGGCCATTTCGGGCTAGCTGGTGTAGATGAGTTTAGCTCAGCTGATGGGAAATAGTGTGGTGTATAAGAAGGAATATTATAGTAGTTGGGGATGGTAGATACAGAGATGAGACGAGAGGACAGGCCACCAGGTAGGTACTAGCAAGTGGGCTACTGGGATGAGAGATTCCGGAGCGAGATCATTAAGAAAGGCGAAATGAGGCCGGACATGAAACCCGGGCGGGTGGTGGCAGCCAAAACGAACGGGAAAGGAGTGAAAAGACCATGTAAGGTGGTAGACGGCGGAACTCAGTGTCCTAGGGTCCAAAGCTACATACCTATATGCTGCAGAGACATCTAAGGCTAAGAAACTTAGACTGGTTGGCAAAAGAACACGAACATTGTCTAAAATTAGGAGAACCGGCAAGCATTAAACTAGGTATGGTTACAAAAGTCAGCAAACTGTGGCTACCGTAGTGTAGACTGTATGCAATATAACGTAAAAGGAAATAGTTGTCCTGACGTTTGTCATCTGGCGTGAAATGAAAGTTCTAGTTCAGAAATCCTAGTAATCAAGCCAGTTTTCGTAGGCCACCTCTTCGGTGACTGTCTGGCCGGCAAGAACGATCACATTGGGAAAGGTCAAGGAGTGAGCCAGCGAGCCTCTGAACTGGGAAATTAAGGGACTCTCGATGACGTTAGGCGGGATTTTATTTCATAACTTTGAGTATTTTATAAGAAAGAAGTTAGATCTTAATGCCAATTTTGGTCTAGGAATAGGGAGCGGCAGTGACCGATGGCGTTGGGCATAACTCATGGAGAGAGTGAGACGAATGGGTTCAGTACACGAAAGAGCCGTGAGGTGGTACAGCTTAAACAGGAAGCACAAATTAAGCTTCATGCGACGCAGCCATAGAGGGTAAAGACTGAGTAGGATGCATCGATCCTTGTAACACAAACTGGAGGAAAATCCCACTAATGGTTTGGTGAACTGACGTTGCACGGACTCCAGAGAAATGCGGTCGGATTTCGTCATGTTGGTGAAAATAATAATTCAGTATTCAAGGGGAGGCCTGGCGTGAGACTTGTAAGTGAGCAGTTTGCAATCATTTAGCCGAAAAGTTCTGGAGATGAGACCAGTGGTTCTTCTCGTCTTTGCAATCTGGAGTGGAACATACTCAGAAAACCTAAAGCTAAAAGGATAGTGAAGACCAAGGTCTCGAACTATAGGGTTGCACGAGATGAGTATGTCGTGGATAAGCAGGGTTCCGGGGGCCACTTAACATCTGAATGTTGTGTAGCAGCTCTTCGAGGCCGAGAAGTCCATACTCCATGAATTGCACCAGTCCTCGAGTCGCTTTGGGTCACTAGTAATTTCATCCAGCATAATGTTGAGGTTCTGACGAGGAAACTCATAGACAATCTTAACGTCATCAGCGAAAAGGAATGGGGTACCGTAGTGCAAGATGGGAAATGTATCATTTATGTAAATGAGAAAAAGTAAAGGACCGAGTATACTGTCTTGTATAACCCCACTGGTGACTAGAGCAGGCTGCGAGAAACACCCATCAAAGGAAACCGCTTGTGAGCTATTCGATAGGTATGATGCTAACCACGTTAAAAGTGAACCGGAAAAGCCATGAGCTTTGAGTTTGGTTAGCAATAAAGCGTGAGGGATGCTTTGAACGCCTTTGTCATATCAAGATATGTAATGATCGTGGATTCACTGTTGTCGGCGGCCACCGTTATGAGGTTAAAAATGTCGCACTGGCAAGTGGTGCATGAAAGTGATTTTAATAAGCCATGCTGCCCAATATGGATGATGATATTGGACAATAAGAAGTCGGACATCCGCGGTCAGATGAGGCTTTCCATCAACCTAGAAGCAACTGGAGAGCGGTTGTGTAAAGTCCAGCCACCGGAACGCTCGAGCGACGCTTAGCAACCAATTTCGACACAATTCAAAACAAAGTCAATTCCAAATAGCTACGGTACTATATACAACAAATTAATTAATTTTACAATAATCAAACCTCAATAGTGTTCCTTCTGGGCTCTTTTGCTCCAAATTGGACAACAAATCAACAACTGCAGCTGGGTTACGGCAAAGGTTAGCTACAGAAGATGAGATTACCAAATACAGTTAAAACGAAATTCAAGCTGAGCGACTCTCGCTCGAGGCAACGGTAGGAGTCCGGTTTGTGACAAAGATTTAAAGAAATAAAACAAAAAATCGGAATTCCAGCAAAGATAGTTCATACGAATGATAAATGTCGTTTGTAATATGGATGCTAATGCATGGAACGGGGTTTCCCGAACTCCTTTACACCGGCCCCCAAAATCCGACCCGGATTTTTCCCGTGCACCTCTTGGTGTGGTCGGCCTCATGCATCGGCTCGCCCTACGGTTCCCCAATACCTAAAACTTATCACCGTCAAGAGCAGCTCCCAGTCGGACAAGTGGATCAACTCTCAGTGGTCTCTCCCGATTCGGCAGATCCGAAGACCCGCCTCCCACCTGAGAAGAGTTGGCCTCTGAACTTACACCACCAGTGTCCGGTTCGCCCTGAATAAGACAAATCTTTCTTATGTCAAGGAGCACTAATCCTTCATTAGTTCGCACTGTTGCCGTTCGCACCAAACCATCGTCCGGAACTGAGATGCTTTCGATGACTCCCATCGGCCACCGGCCACGCGGCAAGGCCTCCGAAACTAGTAGCACTACATCACTCGATCTAAAGTTGCCTTCTCGAGTTATCCACTTTTGCCGCTTTTGTAACAGTGGAAGATATTCCCTGATCCATCTCTTCCAAAACACAGATGTTAGGTAGTTTGCCTGCCTCCACTGACGAACCAGTCTATCGCGCAACGAATCCGTTGGAATATCTCGTGGGTTCGCCCTCAGGATAAGTAGGTCATTAGGCGTGAATACTGGCAGATCACGACAGCCCGAGGTCAAAGGCACTAGCGGTCGTCCGTTTACTATCCGCTCACTTTCCGTAGGGAATGTCAACAATATTTTGTCAGTCATCGGCTGCTCGTCACAAATTAAAAGAAGTGCTCTTCTAACCGAGCGCACCATGATCTCCCATATACCACCACGGTGACTAGCATGTGGAGGATTGAAACGCCACAGCACGCCCCGTTGCAACAATCTATCAGCAATCTTATCACTAGACCAGTTTCCCATTAGGTTCTCCAATTCCCTTTGAGCCCCAACAAAGTTTGTACCGTTATCACTAAAAATCTCGGACGGTGTCCCTCTCCTTGACATGAAACGCAGCAATGTCATAATGAATGAATCCGTGCTTAGAGAATAAGAAACTTCAATATGTACTGCACGCATCTGTAGGCAGGTGAAGATGCATCCATATCGTTTCTCCATGCTATGCCCATGTTTAACCGCAAATGGGCCAAAGTAATCTATTCCGACGTATCTGAACGGAAACCAACCTTGTTGGACTCTAATAGCTGGTAGAGGAGCCATCATCTGCTTGCCTACGACCGCCAAATGCTTCCGGCATTTCCAACATCCTCCAAGTACTCGCTTGACGGCAGCTCCCCTTTGTACAATCCAAAGTATTTTGTGAAGTTCCGCAAGTGACTGAGAAGGTCCTGCGTGTCCTTCCATCGCGTGATACCATCGGATTATCGAGTCTGTAATCGGGTGAGTCTTGGGTAGTATCACCGGATGTTTCACACCCTGAAGCTGACTGGAGTAGTTCAGTCGTCCTCCAACACAAATAATTCCATTTATTAAAATTGGATCGAGTTTTAATATGGTTCTGTTCATCGGAGATTTGTTAGTGCATAGGTTATTGCTCCTGTCTCGTAGCCATTTTAGCTTTTCGCCATTGACCTTAGCTTGTACAATCAAAATAACACTTTCCTCCGCTTTAGCAACTTCGTTTAACTTCAAGGGCCCAGTTGTCAATCCTAGATCCGTGCGCCCGCCTCTCATGACATTTTAAAACGGGTTAACCACGCTACCGACTTCAGCAAGTGAAACCAACTGGAGTGCCTAGCTAGAAGTGCGTCCGTCCATGCATCCCGCAACACTGTGAGAACTGTACTTGGAGGCTGCTTCAACTCAACTTTTGGTGGTGCTGCAGACACCGTAGGGCTGGTCGGCCATGAAGTTCCATCGTTCATCAAGAATTTAGGACCTTCGAACCAGCAGCTGATATCACTAGGTGATGTTGTGCCTCTTGATGCCAAGTCTGCAGGGTTAGCCTCCGATCTGGCATGACGCCACTGCCAGGGTTCCGACCACTGAAGGATTTCAGCCAAACGGTTGGCAACGTACGTACTAAATCTCGTTTTACTGTTGTTTATGTAGTGCAAAACTATAGCAGAGTCCGTCCACTAGTAGATCTTACCATACTTGATTCCATTTTCTTCCATAAGAATCCGAGAGACTCTAACGGCCAGTTTTGCTGCGGCTAACTCCAATCGAGGGATCGTTGCGGTCTTCAGGGGAGCTACCCTTGACTTAGAGAACAGTAGGGCACAGTAAGGGGCTACGTCCCTTGAAACCATTCTGGAATACGCCACCACCCCATAGCCAACTTCAGAAGCGTCACAAAATACATGAAGCTGCACGCCTTCGTTCAGTGAGTCACCTCTAATAATAGAACGCTGAATTTTGAATGCGCATAGTTGTTCCATACTTCTTAACCACTCATTTCAGCATCGTAGGGGTTCTTCTCCAATTGGGTCGTCCCAACCAAGCTTCAAGCGGCACAGTGATTGCAATAACACCTTGCCTGGCAGAATGAAAGATGAAACCAACCCTAGTGGGTCAAACACGGATGATACTATAGACAACAAGCCACGCCTTGTTTGAGGTTTTTCGCGTGTTGCGAATGAAAACTGGAACGTGTCTTCTATTGCATTCCATTCTAACCCCAACGTCCTCTCCGGCACAGGCGCGCAATCATCTATTTCCAAAGTGGGATGGGCCAGCTCAGATTTTGGTAAAATATCCAGCACCTCCTTACGATTACACACCCACTTATGAAGCCGGAATCCACCTCGTGATAGTAACTCACTCATCTGGATAGCAAAAACTCTTGCATTCTCCGGTGTGGGCAAAAAAACAAGACAGTCGTCTACATAGAAGTTGTTATACACGGCCATGGAGATATAATCCTCATACTGTCCTCCCCAATCGTCTGCCGTGCGACGTAACGCGAAATTTGCACAAAATGGGGAGGAAGTGGCACCAAAGGGGTTGGCATTCATCTGATATTCAACAAGATTACCACCTGGTCGACCATTTTCCCACCAGAGGAACCTCAGTGCTCCTTTGTCTCTCGTCGGCACTCGAACCTGCATGAACATTTCTTCAATATCCGCAGCCAATGCGACAGATTCCTTTCGAAAACGAAGCAACACTCCAACTAAGCTTGCTGTCGTATCCGGGCCCTGTAGCAAGTAATCATTCAAGGAACGTCCTCGGAATGCAGCCGCACAGTCAAACACCACCCTCAACTTGCTAGGCTTTTTAGGGTTTGCAACTGCGTGATGTGGTAAGTACCACTTTGACTCAAAACCCATTTTTAGCTGTACATCGGGCACTAACTGGGCGTGGCCCTTGCGCACCTAACCCTCTATTACTGTAGAGTATTTGTCAAAGAATTCCGGGTCACGCGCAAACCTTTTCCTCAAGCCGTTCAATCTCTCTTTGGCCACAATATAGTTATTTGGAAGTCTCACTTCAGGATTCCTCCACGGAAGTGCAACTTCATAGTGTCCGTCCAACCAGGTTGTGGCATTGGAAACCATATCAACGACCTGTTTGTCTTCTAATGAAGGAGAGTTTTTCGATGCCCACTTATCGCAGAAATTGGTTTTGTATAGTTGATCGATCTGCTCTGTTAAGGGATCGATTCCCCTCTCAATGTGGTTTACTGTCCTCCCAAAGCGTGGTTCCTGGTTTATCGGACAAAGAACAATCCATCCTAAAATCGTCCGCACAACATAGGGTTGTTTTCTTTTGCCGCATCTTTGCTCTAGTGCCCAATGCGCTTCTTGGACGTCGGCACCTATCAGGATCCGCACTCTCGAATCTTCCAGATTCTGTCTTTGGATGCAATGTAGGTGAGGTCAGGATAAAATGTCCGCATCTGTGCAGTACTGGACTGCTTGGATTGGTAGCCTATCAACACAAAAGGCTCTCTCTACATTCACGAAATTATTCTCCAACAATGAGTTCAGTCGCAGCTCCTTTATTCTCGAATTCCAAGTGGTAGTCCGATTCACGGCCGAAATCAAAAGTGAGATCGGGGATACCTTCAGGCCCACCAGCTCCATAATGTCTCTTTGTATTAGAGTCACATCAGACCAGCTGTCTAGCGGAGCGTAGGTCTCCACAGAGCCCCCCGGTCCGTCTACTCGCACTGGTAGTACACCTAAACTGACCCGACATTCTGGCCTAAGAGTAGCCGCACAATTATTGGCCCGCTGCCCAGGCTTTCTTGCCTCGTCCGTACCCAGCTTATCCAGCTGCAGCCCTTGTGTTGTATCTTGCGTGACTCGATCGGTACATTGCTTCTGTGCAACATGCAGTAGAGGGTGGTGCCGTTTCGGACAATCTGATGTTGAACATGGTTTGGAAACAGAACAGTTGCTAGACAGATGTCCACACTTGAGACACGAAAAACAAGCCTTGATTTCTTTGATCAATGCCCAACGACCGGGTATATCACGAGAAAGGAATCGCTGACATTCCTCAGGTGCGTGTATTCCATTACATACCGAACACCTATTAGCTGCGACCAACAAAGTACTACCCTGACTTGGCATGAACCGTGCCGCTTCTGGATGCTGGTTTTGTGCATAACTCCTCCAGCTGGATGACCGCGAATACCCCTGAGCCTTACTACTGGCAGCCAGTTTGCCAAACCTACTTCGAGCAATCCGTGCCTCACGGTAAACTAGGTGCTGCAGATCTTGGAACCTCGGTTCGTCTCCTCTTCCCAAAATATCATCAACGGTCCTAGCCCACAAATCCTGGAGACGCGTTGGTAGCACTCGAGTGATACGTTCCATAGTCTGCAATGAGTTGAGGTCTGATATGCAATTCATCTGCGTGAGGGCAACTTCACAGTTCACCATTGTTAACGACAATTTGGTCAGGGCATCCGAATCCTCCACCAGATGCTTCAGACCTTGCAGTAAGCCGTCAATCAGTGAACGAGCCACTACATGATCTTGTCCATGCAGATCCTTTAGGATTTCCCTAGCCCTATTGTATGCCATTGTCGCAGGCAACATAACACATTCGGCAATCGTATCCCTTGCTTGTCCCTTGCAGTAATGCATCAAATACAGTAGGCGCTGGCCATCGTCTTGAACTCTACCTTCGACGTAATATTCGAACTGTTTCACAAACCTCCAGTACGTTGACGAGCAGCCCACAAATGACTCCAGTTCCACCCTGGGTAAGTCCAAACAATAATTCACTGCAGGCTCCGTCACTGGAACCAAGCTTGTTGTTCGTGGTGCATCGTTCTGCACGTGGCAGTCACCTAGGTAACGAGAAAGATGTTCACTGATCATTACTCCACCCTTGACTCCATCTCTGTTGACTAGATCTTCTTCTTCCTCAGCGAGTGCCAAACGCAGTTTCGCCATTCCTGTCCCATTCCTCACCTGGATCAGCTAACGTTGCTTATCTAACTCTAATTGTTCTGCAACCTGCTTCTCCTTCAACTCGGCTAACAACAGATCAGCTCTAGCTCTATGAGAAACCGAGCTAACCCTAGAACAACCTGATACACTAGAGCCTGAGCAAGAAAAATGACCAACACCTACGGGCAGATGCTTTTGGTTCACCTGCAGGGTATTGTCCTTTGATTCGGAACGGTTTGCCGATTCGCTGCGTAATTTCATGCCTTAGCAACTGCCAAGGATATTGAGTACTGTAAAGTCCAGCCACCGGAACGCTCGAGCGACGCTTAGCAACCAATTTCGACACAATTCAAAACAAAGTCGATTCCAAATAGCTACGGTACTATATACAACAAATTAGTTAATTTTACAATAATCAAACCTCAATAGTGTTCCTTCTGGGCTCTTTTGCTCCAAATTGGACAACAAATCAACAACTGCAGCTGGGTTACGGCAAAGGTTAGCTACAGAAGATGAGATTACCAAATACAGTTAAAACGAAATTCAAGCTGAGCGACTCTCGCTCGAGGCAACGGTAGGAGTCCGGTTTGTGACAAAGATTTAAAGAAATAAAACAAAAAATCGGAATTCCAGCAAAGATAGTTCATACGAATGATAAATGTCGTTTGTAATATGGATGCTAATGCATGGAACGGGGTTTCCTGAACTCCTTTACAGGTTGATATGGCGGTAATTTGAGGGGTCATGTATTGGTCCCTTCTTATGGGTTGCCATGGTGACCGCAGTCTTCCACTGTGAAGGAAATATGCCAAACTTGATGGATAGATAGTAGAACTTTAATAGTAGGGCTGCGACACCAGTTCCTCCAAGACGTAGAAGTGTCGGTGGAACACCATGATGGCAAAGGGTGTGAGGACTTCCGGACACGGGTAAGTTGGTTGGTCACCTCTTTTAGAGTAAATTCTAAACAAGACAGTAAGTGCTTGGTGACAGGGTCTATGCATGGGGGTTAAGTAAGGGAATCCGTAGTCCTGGATGCAGCAAAGTAGGAGCTAAGCAGCTCGGCTATTGCTACAGGTGAGGTAATGTGATCGTTATTTTCTAAAATTAGAGAGGGGGTACCTGCTGGTTTGCTCTGATTTTCGTTCTTCATTAGGCTTGCCAACTTTGAGGAAGTATCATGGCATTGCAAGGCAGATACTTCTCGTTTTTTCAGCATATCGTCAGTCTTAATTCTGATTGCTGCCGAGAGACGTTGGAGCTGCGAGAATGACGATAAGTCACTATTAGTGTGATACACCTTCTGGAGCTTCAGATATTTGTTTTGCATTCGGCTCAGGACTGAACTACGGACTCGGTTTGACATGATACGAGTTGTGAAGATTTTGGACAGAAAGTATGATAGGTTAGAATATAGTAAATCAGCAGCCAGCTGAGGGTCGCTTTGCAGGACGAAGTCGTCCCAGTCTAACGATCGAAGCGTGCAGATAGGATTGTCCCAGTTGAATGCTGCAGAAAAATGATTGGGTGGGTGGGATTTATCAAAAGCTTGCGGAACCACGAAGATGCAGTTCATCATTCTGTGGTCACTTCCTGGAAAGAGGTCGAGAGTACTGCTGAAACATCAGATAAGCCAATCGTGAATGACAGATCAAGGATGTTGTCACCTCCAGTTGGGGCTGTTACGTGTTGGATCCAGCGCCCTACGCGGATGCATGACATGAAATCTAATAAGTTGTTTGGGGCAGATAGATTATTCCAACAGATGCTCGGTGCATTGAAGTCCCTCGCGATGAGTTTGGAGGAATAAGGCAGCAATGAAAGGTGGTTGAATGTGTCAATAATCTTGGTAAGGTCCATAGGGTTGGAACCAGGTTGCCGATAGTTGCAATCAATATGAAGATATGAGGTAAGTAAGGGAATCGTTAACCACAGAGAATCCTGAACGACATCCAGAGCCGCGCGTGAGAGTGGAATGGCCAGCAGAGTGTTTTTGACCTAAACTAGACAGCCTCCCCACGAAGGGGCCAACCCCTTTGGAATATCTCTTAGCCAACTAGAAGGACTCGATCCGACCGGAAGGAATCCGTTAGCCAAGCTTCAGTTACAATGATAATATCAAAGTCGGAGTGCTGAGCGATGCTGCGGATGGCTTTAGTTTTGTTCAGTAATGAATGGGCATTTGCGCGTATGACTGAAAGAGATGATGCAGGCCTCTGTAGTGATGGATATGGTGGGGGGGGGGTTCGGTAGTGGTGATGAAGGTGGTAATTCCAGTGAAGAATGGGGCAAGGATGGGGGGAGTCCCTCGGTTGTTCCACGGATTTGATGAGTTGAAACCTGGAGGGGGATTGTGTAAGGAAAGAGGGATGGGCAGGTGCTGTTTGGGAGAGTAGTTTGAATGCTGGGAGTATTCTCGGAGAGGGTGGGCAGGAAAAAAGCGGCCACGGATGGATGGCAGTACTAGGCCGCGAGACGTGGATGGGCCTTGTGGGAGTGGGAAGCTAGGTGAGGCACGGGGATGGTTTTAGGGAGTGACTGGGTAGCTGTAGAGGTTTAGAGTAGTTGGTGTGGCGGACAAAAATGTAATAGAGCGGTGATTGAGGGAGATAAGGTGGGTAAAAGTAGGATGGAAGTGATAAGGCAGTTAGCCGAGATGGAAAAGTAGGATTCACAGCCACACAAGAGGCTCGTAAACTTTCGCTCGGCCGAGCCATTTCCTTATGGTTTGCGTGTGCATTATGTTGATGGGTCTTGTTCTTTTGGCGACGAAGTCTTAACTTCTGAGGGTCAGTCTGCACTAACGGGCTAATCAGCGGTGGTGGCCTAGGTGGTAACCAGATAAACTCGGGTGGCTAATGGGTGAGTGCAGCGGGTGAGCTTAGGGGCCTGGTTGGGTTATCAAAAGTACCAGAGGTAACAGGATGAATGGGTGTAGATGGAGGTGGGTTGATGGTGCAGGGATTTTAGGTACAGTTGAATAACCCGACATAGAGCTAGTAGAAGGAATGGGGCCATCTAGACTTGTGGAGAACATGAGCTCGTGGGTGGATGAGTCGGAGGAACCTTCATCAGTTTTGTGGATGCTGGAGGGCTTGTTTCATTCTAGAGATTTGCTCGGGCTATTCTGAGCATTGGGGCGTTTGCCAGGTGGCTCATCGTGTGAGGAAATTGGCGTACTGTCTAAATCTACGGTTGTATTGTGATCTGAAATAGATGGCAATATCAGGTGATGGCCTGTGATAGGTGCACCGGAGATTCGGGGTGGATTGTTGGTCGCACTAACACTGGGGTTACTGTTCTAGGGGTGGCTCTTGTGCACCTCTCTTTGCTGTGTGGTCTCGTCCGGAAATATCTTGGAGCACTTGGAGTCGGTTTCGGCTACGACTAAAGACTGCCGGCTGATAAGGATCCTGGTGACATCCTCACTTGTACACTGGGACAGCAGTGGACAGGTGGCGCGCAGGAAAGTTTTGCGGAGTTTAACACAGTGGCACGGTTGTGAGCCAAGGATGCAAGAAATTAAGATCATATTTTTAGCCGCTGAGAGAGGCATCCGGTCTGGAATGTCAAACACAATCGCACTGTTTTGCCTTTTTTAACCGTCTGAAGATTTTTGAGGCAATTGCGTTCACAAACTGCGTGGCCAGTAGTAGATTGGTTGGGGTACGGTGTGCGGCTGGATCAATTCAGAACGTCATATGCATCAGTTGACCGATAATCAGATCAGCGGAGTCATTTCGGGAGGATAGACTGCTCGGATTTTTACTCATTTCCGTAGTTTGTCTATTGGCATTTCCAAATATATCTGCCAGAGAGACTGGGCAGTTGTCCGGTGAGTTTTGGAATTCAGCGGTCTTGCAACGGCGAGTGCTGACAGTGATTTTGGGTCAGCTGGGAGGAGGAGTAGGCACATCTAGGGTGGTAAGGATGTGGATGGCCAATCGGACAGGATGTGACAATATGCGGGGGTAAGAGAGCTATACGGAGGCAGGGGAGTAAATGAAGAGTATTTCCAATATATGTAAGCCTTAGGGGAGGTTATTAGCCACGGGGGGTCAATATCGGCGGAACTAATTATGTATCAGTTGTTCAGTTAAAATCTGCAAGCAGTTTCTGCGGATGGTGCTGTTTGAAAGCTTCCGGAAGTATTAAGCAAGTCAAAAAGGCTTTAGTCTCTTTACGAAGGTGATTCCCTGAGTAGTGTCTTGGAGTCAGCTAGTGTTGTTTGGTTGATTGATGTTTCACTCGGCTCCTGCCCTAAGAGCAGTTCAAAGATCACTTTTGTATGTATATTATACCACCGGGTGGTCCCAGAGAATAGTGTTCAGAAAAAATTGCTTGATTTTTTCTGAGTCGGACAACAGACCTTAGAGGTATAGTTTTAGGGATTATCCTAGATAGCTTAACAAAAACTATGCCGGTAACAGCGAGAAAGCTACGCGGTGTAAAGCGGTAACGAAAGAAGTGACGTAGGTTCTGGGTAGCCCGGGATTGCCTGCACCTTGTCCTGCCGTGGTACGATTCCTGTGGAAGTAACCTTGTGGCCTGGGAATTCGATGGAGTCGACATCTATTGCACACTTATTCGAGTTGACCGCGACCCCATTTTCAGATAAACGGTCGCAAAGAGTGCGTAGATGTGCTGGATGTTCTGTCTTAGACGAGCTGGCAATCGGAGTATCGCCCAAATAAGCAAACGCGAAGTCCAAAACACTGCATGCCATATCGATGAAGTGCTGAAAGGCTTCCGCGGCGTTGCTAAGTCCAGACGCCACTCATAGAAACCCGAAAAGACCAAAAGGTGTAGTTGCGGCTGTTTTGGGGATATCGGCTCAGTTACTGGTATTTGGCTACATGCCAGCACTAAATCTATTCGACTGGAAATTATCTTTGAGCTCCGCGATGTGCGAAACAGGACATCGGTCGGGTGTAGTCAATCGGTTGAGTGAGCTGTAGTCCTCACACGGTCTCCGGTCATCAGGCGACCTCTTCGGGACCATGTGTAGGGTGATGCCCACGGACTGTTGGAAGGCAGTATAATTCCCAAGATGAGCATATGTTGGAACTCGGAGCGGGCTACACGGAGCTTGTCTGGAGCCAACCTGCGAGGTCGAGCGTGGACTCGAGGCCCTTGTGTGACGATGTGACAGGCCATATCAGTGGTGAATGGAGGCAGTTTGTTGATTGGGCGGACATGATTAAGGTACTTTCTGAACAAACTACCAAATTCTGGTTCGGAAGTGGGAATTGACGTAAGAATCGCTGGTGGCTCAGCTTCATCAAAGGAACTAACAAGGAAATCTGATGTGAATCAATCTACTCGCTGTAGCTCACCGGGTCCGACTACTGGACAGTAACTTTCTAAAATTCCAAGCCTAGAGTAGTCTGGTACACTTTGATGACGACGAAAACCCTCGAGAAAGGACGACGCAAACCAAATTCTAGGGTAAGGAACTTATTACCGCATGTTGTGTTTGGATTGCCGTCAGCTGCTTGCAGTGCTAGAGCTGCAGGAGAGAGCGGACCGTTTTAAAACGGGTATTATACTGATTTGCACTCCCGTGTTGATTAGGAAACGCAAGCTGGTATTCCTGTCTTTCGCGTAAGTGAAGCGACCAAGAACAGGGGCGCTCGAAGTGGTAGTTGCCATCGCCTCTCGGCCCAGCAATTTACCTGGCGGGCGCGGTAAGCACGGGGCTGTTCGCATTTACGCACCTGAAACCCGAAACCGCCGTAAGAGTAGCACTCGCCGGGTTGGGCTTTTGCTCTCGGGGCGTTTGGAGTAGAACGGCGAGGGCTTTGGCTTCGTGAAAGCAGACTAGTGACGGTGGTTTCTTGCAATTCGGCCAACTGCTCCAAACGGCGAGTCTCCTGGCATAACACCTGAAAGTCAGAGTTGCCACCGGGTGCTTTGTGCTGGGCAGCTGTCGGCATAGAGCTAACAGCGGGATCTGGTGGGGCAACGGTGGTGTTGGCGAATGCTTGGGATTGTGGGGCAAAATCACGCGCCCGCTCGAAGACTTTGTCTGTACCCTCTGCCCACCTATTCAGGGTTTGACTTTGTATTAGAACGGTAGCTGTGATCTGGACATGTGGTGGAAGCCGCTGCATCCATAGTTGACGCGAGGCGGCTTCGTCCATGGGCATCGTACCTACCAGTGAACGCATTATCCGTAGCAACTGCAGTGAGGTCATATCTCCCAGTCGCATTTCGGAGAGAACGTGTTGGATACGTAACATTTTCGAGGCTGCCGCGCGCCTAGTCAGAGTCTCTAGGAGTGTGTTGTACGGGTTTTGATCCAGCGAGTTCATAACCATATCCCGGACTTATGGGATCATGCAAACAAGGATTGCTGGGAGCAGTTATTTGTACTTGGACCGCTGACTAGTTATGCGAGCCCGCTGGAAACGAGACTCGAGGATGGCGATGAGCTCCTCTGGATCTTCTGGTGTGAGATCTAGTATTTTAATGTGCGCTGCATGGTACTCCGGTTCATACCCGAGCTTAGACTTTTTATTCATTGCGAATTTAGTACGCTGTGGAGATGAACTAGCCAGAAATCCCAAAACTTTGTTGGCAAAGCCTGGTAAAAAACCTCGGAACCAATGAAAGTGAAAAACTGGCCCATACAATAGTGACGATGAAAAAGGAAAAAAGTGCTTAGACGAATACGCCAAAGGGGATATGGAACAGCGGTAGAAAAAAAACTACCGAATAAAAGGCCGACGAAAGGAAGGAAAGTCTGCCGTAGACGGGACCTGACTAGGTCACTTCGGTGGGATTACTCAAAAATTACAAATGGAACGGGCTCACCAGTTATTGGAGGACGCATTCTATCAGCTTCTACGATCGCGCTCCTCGAGGAAGTCAACGAGAAAAGACCATGGAGTTCCAACCGATTGTATTCTCACAGAGCCTGAGTACAGAGACCGCGAGCCGGCGTGTGCCGGGGAAGTGTGTCAGAAGTAGCGCTTGCGGTTGCCGCGTGTGCGAATTGCACGGCCGAACACGTGACAGACAGTGTGTGGTGGACTGATTACCGTACCAGGAGTCTTCTACCGCTTTTGTAGAAAACTGACCAGCTCCTTTCACTCCAACAATCGTTGAACCCTTATCTAGTACCAGATACTCCTTGCGCGTCCCCACCCCCATTATGCCAATCTTTATCTGTGCTGATTTGATCCTGAATAATGTCATCTTCCTCCACCATGGATATAACCACTTCCTCAGACGAGGGCACTCTCTCCAAGATGCAGTGTGATTTCCCCCCTTTGGCCGATATTTCATTCCTCAGTCCGGACGAGTGGGTCCTTCATAATGCGCTGTCAAGGGGTACACTGAAATGCTCAGTCCAAAGTCAGGCTGTAGGGATAGTTGAGCTAAAGGCCACTATCCGCACCTTTAAAGATGAGTTGACCAGCCTGAGCAGCTTGGTTATGAAATCTCTCCTGGTGTCCCAGGCAGCCGATCAGGTGTGTGGAGTATCTGAGCAGCTAATTCTTGATGTCGCCAGGATTTTGCAAGACGCCGGGAAATGAGCCAAGCGGGTCATCCTTTGGGGTCACTTCCTCAACTCGGATCACCCTCATGGCACCTACGCCCAGGCGTTTACCTGCCTTAAGCCCACTCTCCTACTCTAAGTCGGTCCGCTTGGCTGGTAACCAAAGGCATCAACCGGGTACGTGGCATTTTAATTAAAATGGGCTCCCCAGAGGCAAACAAACGAATTTCTTCCTCCGCCGAAAAGCTCAAGGAGGAAATAAAAGGGCTTAAGAGAGTGTCCACTGATAACCCACCCCAACTAAGGCTCCGTAGTGAGGAGGCTAAGCCAGGAACCCCACAAAAAGTCGATCCCAAGCTCACAGCGCCGCCTGTCGTTCAGGTAACTCGCCTTGAGGATCGCGCTCCATGACCTCCATCCGACATTTCCCTATTCACTCCATCTCCCATTGCGGAAAGTAATCCGAGTGGTTGGTCCGCTGCTACTAAAAACCTGACGCCTACACAAAGTACCCCAGGTCTCAACGTTGCTGGTGCGACCGTATTAATGGATGAGGCTTACCAATCCTCGGGCCCAGACGCAAACCTGCAATACTTCTCCGCAAAACGCCACCGTTGGGGAGTTAAAACACCAGAAAAGGTCTCTGATGCGGTCATGCAAAGCAGGATTACCAACAATAAAACTCAGAGCAGTGAATCACGCAGTACACACAAAGGCAAACCACAAAAGGCAGCCCGCCCGTCCCGGGGACTAAAAGATGCTGACCATCCGCCTGGTATGGTACCGCCCAGGTTACTGAACGTCAAACCTCACCGGAACCCCATCAGTCTGCTTACCCTCTGTCCCCCCAAAATCTTCAACTCCCGACTCCCTCGTGGCCTTTTTCCCACCCCAAACTCTCTTTCTTTCCCCCTCCCCAAACCCGAAATCAGTTGTCCCTTGCGGTTCTGCAAAAATTCTTGAGCATGTACTCAAGTGTATTTGCAATAATTGCCTGAGTGTGCTGAATAAGATCTCAGAGCTTTGGCAGCTTGCTGTGGATGAGGAGCCTCAGATCATAGCCCTCACAGAAACCTGGCTCATCCCTGATATGCCTGATGCCGAAGTTTCCATTCCAAGGTACTTCACAGTAAGACTGGACCCCAGCAGGAGTCGTGCCGGCGGGGTTATCACATACTGTTATGGCTCCATCCCCCTTCCACTGTATTAACAACTCCCACCATTTCATGTACTGACTGTTTCTGGGTTGTGTTTAAACTCTCTAGAACAGACACCATAAAGCTCAATGTGGTCCGTCTCCCTCTTGCATGCAATTCAACCGATATCCTAGGTCTCATAGACCTGTTGGGCTCCCTGGAATGCCACAAAGACTTCACCCATGTGCCAGTCACTGTCGACTTCAACTCACCCCGTATCGAGTGGTAAAGAGCTGATGCCCCCAATGTCACCTCTAGTAAACTCCTCCTAGATCTCCTACTGAAGAATTCATGGGTACAGAAAGTAAAAGATCCGACCAGATATCACACAGGACATGCCTCGTCCCTTCTAAACATGGTCATCGCCAACGAATGATTCCAAGTGGATGTAGTACTCTACTTGCCACCTCTCGGCAAAAGTGATCAAATTCTCATTGGGTTCGGTTATATTGTGAAGTGGCCTCCTCTACCCTCAGAAATCAAAATTTTGTGATTCTTCAAAGGGAACACTTTTGACCAAGTCAAAGCATTTATTCACTCCCAGCTAAATTCAGCTAACCTAGGTCACTCTGCTGACGGGATGGCAGAGGATCTCAGAGAGTTGACCTCCTTAGCTGGTAGGCTATTTTTCTCCAGAATTCGTCTCCCGCGGACCACAGGTCTGCCCCGCGAAGCAGAAGGCTTCAAGGTTATCCGCAACATATGCAAAGACAAGATTGCGTCCTATCGGAATGCAGTCCAGCGATATGCATTTGCTCCAGCAAGGACCAGTAGGGCATTTTCCCCTCACTACATGAGCCGTCTAAGGGACACGGCTCCGAAGCCACTCGTCCTCAGAGATAATGCCGGATCCCCAATCACTTCCCCCAGCCAAGTAGCCGAGGCCTTCAACTCCTACTTTCGTACGGTTTTTAGCTCCATACCCACGTCGCCCCACCCCGCCATGCACCCGATATCTATGGTCACTACCCCTAGCCATATCACTAAAACCATTGGTGCGGTTGCACAAGGTTTCCGTCGGCTCAACCAATATTGTTCCATCGGTCCAGTTTTATTCAAACCCACGTTCTCAAGAAAACTGTAGACACATTAGCCTCTCCTTAGGCATCGCGTTTTCAGCGATGCACTGGCGAAGTAGTTTTTCCCAGCAGCTGGAAGAAAGCGGTCAGCGCACCCATCTGTAAGAAGGGTATTAGACCTTGCTTCTGGCGACAGACCCATAAGTCTAACTAGCATCACCAACAAAATGTTCGAGCGAATACTTAAGAGTACGGTTCTTTTCTATCTGCGCGAAATGGAGTCCTCTCCCAGTCCCAACATGGGTTTCTTCCTGGCAGTTCATGCATCATCATTATGCTTACTGTTGGGGGCAGTCTGGCAAATGCTTACGATGACTGCCAGCTCTCACACGCTGTGTTCATCGATTTTGCTAAGGCCTCCGACAAGGTCCCCCAAAGCCCCTCTTCTCTATAAGCTGGAAACACGGGATTACGGGCCCCACGTTGGACATCTTACGCAGCTTCCATGCCGACAGCACCTTTGAGGTTAAGGTGGGGAATGTTTTGTCTCATCCCTCCCCAGTACCTACTAGGGTCCCCCAAGGGTCGGTCTTAGGTCCTCTTCTTTTCCTGATCTACATAAACGATCTTCCGATAGTCCTTCATACGAACATTGTCATGTTTGCAGACGACTTAACCCACCGGAGTTCAAGCTTTGAAAACCTGCAAATCGCAGCTGATGAAACAAAACGCTGATCTGAGGACTGGAACCTCCCAGTCAACGACGACAAATGCGTGAACATGTCCTTCGGCGGATAGACTGATCACAAGTTCTCCGATAGTGGATCAACCTTACTGCCCAGGTTTGACGGGAACAGGGTGCTCGGTTTCTGGTTAGACCGTAACTCGTCCTTCTCTCATCATCACCAACTTATGAGGAAGTCTGCCTTTCGTGTCCCAAAATGTGATTCGAAGGTCCTTCCCGAGCACCCCAGGAGATGATTCCCCTATGACTTCCTGTACGGATATCCGACCTCTGGTGCAGTACGGCAGTCAGATAGTGCACTCTGTTCTTGTCCGAGATCGTGGGATCCTAGGAAGGGCTCGAAGGGCCCTCGCCAAAGCAGTATGGGGTCTTTCCCACCCACCCACCCCCTATCACCGCTCATTCTGTATCCCCATGACTTAGGATGCGTAAGGTGAGCTGTTTTTGATGTTCCACCCTTTGGAATCAGGTCAAGGCGACTGCTTCTTCCCCGTCTGCCCAGCCTCTTCTCTCCGTGGTCACAGCAGAAGGGTTTTTAAACCGAGGCCCTGCACTTCTCCACTAGATAGCATTTTTAGCTACAGGGTTGTTACTCTGTGGAATGTACTTCCGGAGGATATTGTTCTCTCGCAGAAAAAGACTATTTTCAAGAGAAAGTTAGACTTTTACCTGGGTCTCTCCCAGTAATTTCTTGTCGAAAAAGTGAAACGGATATCTTCTATTGCATTCTCTTTCCGCTATATGTTCATGAATGTCGCAATCCATTCCGCTTAAGGCACTGTCCATAATGAGACACCACATGATGTAATGCGTATTCCGTTTTTTTTTACCGCTGCCTCCCCGCCCCGTCCCACCTCCGCTTCTTTTTACTCTCATTCCAGCTCGACGAATCTGAAAGACGATCAGGGATTTCCTCGAGAACCGGGGCATTTTGGGCTCAGAGCCTAAGACCGGTGTAGTACTTCAAGACTACTATGCAATCCTCATTACCTTGGGAGATTGACCATGAGGTGTGTGTGGCTGAAGCATGTGGTTCGAAAAGTTGTTGAGGAGCAAGAGGATTGAAGCTCTAACCTGCCGAGTTTTGCCATTCCAGCTTAGTGGCACGGGAGAAAAGAGGATACATAAAAGAACCGGGAACATTTGGGCTCAAGTCTCGCACTCATGAACTACCTCAGGACTCTTCAAGACTGAACCCTCCTTGATTATAACCAAGTACTGATGGAGAGTCGTCTCTTCCAATTGTCGAAGCACCGATGATCCAAGGAGCTCTCCAGAGCAATGATCTGGACATTCAGGCGCCTCGCCGTCAAGTCCTCGAACCGAATCTACCTGACTCGAATTGTTGGTGTAAGGGCGCGCTTTCGTGCGTCCTCAAGGCTGTCTTGGCTTCTGTTCTGCTCTTGTTTTGCTACCGTGGGTTTTTGCTGGCACAATGTTTTAATGCCTTTGGGGCTGGTCGACTAAATGGGTTCCAGGCATCGGGTCCATAAGCATGCAAGATCCGAGGATTGCTTTACTGTGAGTGTCCGTTTACTTGAAGAAGATACTTCTGAAGATGTCGAGGTGCCTGTAAGTGTGACTACAGGTCTTTATTACACGAAATTAATTTTCACGATGTGATCTTTTCGTTTCGTCGTCTCCTCAAAAGCGTTGACTAAATACATCTGGATGTTACAAGCGCATTCCTAACTATAGTTAGGTTTCCGGCACTTGAAGGCAGTGCCTGAAGGTCTAGTATTTTCACACTGGTGTGCTCTGTAGATCTAATAGTGCTGCGACCATAGGAATGTCAGGATCTTCAGATAGTTTTCACTTGTAAATAGGGATAAGGTATCTCACTGAAAAGTTATTCAATGGGTAAACTTTTGACCAGCACCCAGCCCGTTCGTAACATCGGTTTCCGATCGGTTTTCGGTCGGTTTGTTTAGTAGCCATTTTATACGGATTATTGTTGAGCTTATACGAAGGAAATTGACGACCGAAGTAATGTGCAATGCTTGGTTGGTGTTTTATTTGAATAAATGTTTCAATCATTGATATGTCCTGTAAACCTCGGTATGGGTCGCTCTATTTTATTCCCTCGTAATTGGTAAAATAAGAACAATTATTCGGGAAATCATAAAATCGGCGATAGAAATGAGCATCGTAATATGTAAGTTGGGAAAAGGGAAAGAAAGTAACGTTACTTTCTACGGAGCATATAGGATATTTCAAACGATTGGCACAAACCGCTCAGAAAACAGACGAAACCGATCGGTTTTCGACCGGTTTCCGATCGGTTTTTATTGTTACGCCAATCGGTTTTCCAGGGGTTTCTGAATGCTTTCTGATCGGTTTCCTGGACGGTTTGTGAACGGTTCCCGAGTGGTTTGTCCCAATCGTTTGAAATACCTGGTATGCTTCGTTAGTTTCTTTCACATTTCCCAAATTACATATTACGATGCTCATTTCTATCTCCGTTTTTATAATTTTCCGAATAATTGTCCTTATTTTACCAATAACGAGGGAATAAAATAGAACGACCCATACCGAGGTTTTCAGGACATATCAATGATTGAAACATCTATTCAAATAAAACACCAACCAAGCATTGCACATTACTTCGGTCATTAATTTCCTTCGTGTAAATTCAATAATGATCCGTGTAAAATGGCTACTAAATAAACCGGTCGAAAACCGATCGGCGTAATAGTAAAAACCGATCGAAAACCGGACGAAATGCGATCGGTTTCGGAGCGGTTTTGCACCGGTTTTGCTACAAGGGAAGGAGCACATTGCCCACAGCTCTTTGATCGATCATAGGAAAGCGTGAGAACAGCGTGCAGCCGCTTGCGAGAGGCGTTGGAATAGCCCAGTGCTATGGGCAAGCGTGGGGACCCATAAGAGCAAACCGGGAGACTGTAAGCGCTGTTATTACGGTGTTTGGGTAGCGCTACTATGTAAGTATGTGTACTTAGCAGTTCGCTTTGCAGATATCAACAACGTGCACAGGACCAAAATACACCAGCAGCCAGCTGAACAAACAGGAATGAACATGCCTTATTTGTTAGTAAGCCATCACGACGAGACTGCACCTTGACGTGGTGTGATGGCTTGCGCGCCTCTATGACCCAAAGAGCTATACAGGATGGCTTCCTTAAGCCGGAGATGCAATCATACCTGATAGGTCAATGGGTAGAGGTCAGACAAAGTCCAGTCTCCTGGTCCTCCAGGTTGGGGGTTGATTTGAGCTAGCAACTCAGTCGGAAAAACCAGTGGAAGAATAATTGATCCAAGCAAATGGGCTTCCACTAAGCCATCCCGCTGCCTTGCGGATAGGTTCTTGTCAGAACTAAAGGCTTTGGATGAGGACCCTAATCGTTCTCCTGCTTTGTGGCTGGACACCCTAGCAGTACCCGTCCAACATCTCCCATGAACTGCACGACTACAAAGAATTCCATACTGCATCGGTCGTCGCGCAGGCTAATCAGGACCGCGCTGCCCATTGCATCGAGCGGGGTGGGTAGTGATAAGTGTGCTACTGCTCAGAGTTCCCTCTCTGTTATTCAACCTTTGTCTTCTGTCCCTAACCATCCCTCTTTGCCCCATCTATCCACCCATAATGCTCCCATTGATAACACGGTCGATACTCGCAACGATTCACTGTCAAATAGTGTCGGGAATAATCCTCTGTCTGGTAACTCACATTTTCTCAAGCCCCGTCAGCCTCTGAATCTCGGCTCCTTCAACGTGCGTACACTCATGCAGGCCGGTCAGCAGGCGTGCCTAGCCCTCACAATGAACTCTCTGAAGATTGATGTTTGCTGCTTAAGCGAAACGCGTATCCAGGATTCGAGCAATGTAATTCAGCTAACTGCTCCTGGTATCTCATCGAGGTATATTCTGCGCACCTCAGGAGACGAAGCAGCTAGAGCTGTGGGTCAACGTGGTGTAGGAATTGTCTTGACTGACAAGGCTGAGGCTGCCCTATTAGACTGGATCCCTGTTAACAGTCGTTTATGTGCTGTGAGACTCCAAGGGTCAGTTGGCGTTCGAAAGGATAGTTGTGTTAAACGCAATTTGTTCGTGATCTCGGCGTACGCCCCAACGGACTGCAGCTCAGACTTGCAGAAAGATGAGTTCTATGATGCCCTCGCCACTCTCGTTCGCAGCAGTAAAGGTTCCGACATTGTAGTGCTAGCTGGTGACTTCAATGCACAAGTTGGCAAACTCAGTGTGTCAGAAGCCTGTTTAGGTGGGCGTTGTGCTTTACCCGCTGAGCGCACAGATAACGGGGATAGGCTTCTCCAATTTTGTGCAGACAATCGATTGTTCTTGTCTAGCACAAATTTCCGACACAGCTCGCGTCGCACAGCGACATGGCGCTCTAACTCTGCAGGTACTTTGAGTCAAATTGATCATATCGCCGTGAGCTACCGGTGGCGCAGTTCTGTTCAGAACTGTAGATCTTACTGGTCCACGTACGTAGAGTCGGACCATGCCTTAGTTTTAATGCGATTATCTCTCCAGCTCCATGGCCATCGTCGCAAACCGCAAACCGGATTAGCCGTGCAACGTTTGTGTGATCCAGACGTTTGCACCCGTTATGAGCAGAAGTTAGCACATGAGCTAGGATCCACGGAGAACAGTAATGTAGATGAGCATTGGTCTCATATCAAACAGGCGATGCACGTTGCAGCAGGTTTTGCCTGTGGTCCTGGATCCGTTGTCCATCAAAGACACTGGATCTCGCAAGAGTCGCTGAGTATAATGGAGCAAAAGCGTCAGCTTTCGAACCGTAAGGAGATGAATAAGATGCGGAGAAAGCTGCAAAGACAAGTTACGCGAAGCCTTAAGAAGGATCGCGAAAATTGGTGGGTCAATGTAGCCGAAGAAATGGAAGTGGCAGCTGCTTCAGGTAACAGTCAAAGACTGTTCAAACTTATTCGTGACACCAGTGGAAGGCGAACTCAGGTCAGTGAAGCGATTTGCAGTAGGAATGGAGAACCCATCCATAACAAACAGCAAAGGCTTGACCGATGGGCCGAGTACTTCAAGGAACAGTTTAGCTGGCCGCACGCTAGTGCAGTTACTCCCGTGTCAACAACTGTGACTCCTTGGGTGGTATCACTTGAGCCCCCATCAGAAGTAGAAGTAGAGTCATGTATTCGATTACTAAGGCGGGGAAAAGCGGCAGGTCCCGACGAACTTCCTCCAGTTCTTTTCAAACTGGGTGGTGAGGCGTTGATAAAATCACTTACCGCCTTGCTCCGTGACATTTGGAACGCGGAGCGTATTCCGTTAATATGGAGCGAGTCATTGATTGTTCCCATCTTCAAGAAGGGAATACGCAATGACTGCAGTAATCATCGTGGGATTAGCCTAATCCCGATAGTCACCAAAGTATTAGCGTCGATTTTGCTGCACCGTCTTACACCGGCTCGTGAGAGGAATGTCCGCGAACAGCAGACTGGATTCCGCCCAGGTCGAGGATGCATCGACCAGATTTTTACTGTTCGCCGACTACTTGGAACAGCGTCACACGCACCGCCGACCAACAATAATGATTTTCTTAGACCTGAAAGGCGCCTTCGATTCAGTTGATCGAACAACGCTTTTCAGTACTCTTCATCGAAAAGGTATGCCCCAGAAGTTCGTGAACCTAATGAGATCATTGTATTCTCATACTTCTGGCCGCGTAAGGGTTTACGGTGAACTATCCGGTCGGTTCGAAACGACCAGTGGTGTTCGGCAGGGATGCCCTTTGTCTCCATTCCTTTTTAACTTCGTCATGGACGAAATAATGGAGAGTGCGCTGCAAAATCTTCAGGATGTAGGCGTCGAACTAGGAGATAGTGAAAAGCTATGTGACCTGGATTACGCAGACGACGTTGTCTGCTTGTTCGAATCCACGGAACATGCTCAGCGTGCACTAGATAATCTCGCAAGAGCTGTAGCTCCATTCGGCATGCGTTTTGCACCTTCAAAGTGCAAGATGATGTTACAAGACTGGACGTCAACGATTCCGAGCTTGATGCTCGACGGGGAGGTGCTGGCAGTTGTCGATCACTTCACCTACCTCGGTAGCTGCGTGACGACGGATGGGAGCACAGTAGTAGAGGTGAGTACGCGGATATCCAAAGCTCGAGCGGCGTACGCTGGACTGAAGCACTTGTGGCGCCGATCCGATATTTCACTGAAGTTGAAAGGTCGTGTATACTGTGCCACTGTGCGTTCAGTTTTGTTGTATGGTTGCGAAACTTGGAGTCTGCGTGCAGAAGATATTCGTCGTCTTGAGGTTTTCGACCATCGATGTTTACGTAGTATCGCTAGGATTGGGTGGAATAGCCGAGTAAGCAACGATGAGGTAAGAAAGCGAGTATTGGGTACTAATTCAGAGAACGTTTTGTCACAGCGTATCCAACTTAGTAGACTTCGTTGGTTGGGACACGTGTTACGTATGGCAAACACACGTCTACCGTACCGTGTCCTATTCTCCGCCCCTCCTAGGGAGTGGAAGAGACCACGTGGAGGTCAACAGATGACGTGGCAGCGAGGAATGAAAAAATGTACAGCAGACTTAGGAAAAGTAGGTGCTTCACGTCTTCGTGGTTGGGGTCCAAAAGATCCGTCCACCAGTTGGCTGGAGACACTGAAGGATATGGCTGCGAACCGCGAACAGTGGAGATCGTGTTGTCACTTTCTATCGAATCAGAATGTTTGATCGGTGTACGTTTGTACAGTTAGACTGTGTATTCCGTGTGTTGGCTACTAGGGCATTCTTTTCTTTTCCCACCCATATAGGTCCACTCCCTGTCCATCTTGTATATTCATACTTTTTAATTCAACGTGCAACATGGTGAGAAAGGCAGTGGTCAGTGGGGCTTGCCCTACTGTTTAACGCTGTACGATGATGATGATGATGATGTTAGTAAGCGTAATTCGTTAAGTTGCACAATTTATTTGTATTGTTCACAAATTATGTTCTCTTCGAACATAACAGGCGAGGTAGTGCTTTAGAACGACAGAATAAATTTGGGTTTATTTAAGTAAGGCAGCCGAAATTTTCATTTGAGTGCCGTAAAATACTCTTTTCCCGAGCGTTTCTTCCCTGGAAGTGTGGGCATTCCCATACGGGCCCCGGTTGTGCTACCGCAGCGTCGTTCTTTTAATGCCCACAGCTTTTCCAGTTTGCTCACTCGGGAACCAAACGAGCGTAATGCTTGGAGAATGTTTACGCGCTCCATACAGGCAAATTGCAGACAGTAAAACGGGGCTAGGTAATTGTCAAGTCGTCAATCTCCAAATGCACAATATGTGGCGAACATCAGTTGCATAATAAATTCCACTACAATTTACGTTTTGGCTGCAAGCTATCAACAACAGTGAAGAATGAATAGATCATAAGTCCATAAACTCAACACGTTGGGCAGTCGTCGTGCTTACCCACGGCACTATGAGCTATTCCAACGCTTGCCCATAGTACCGTGGGCTATCCCCATACTTTCCCACACTTGCCCACAGCAGTTGTGAACAGTGTGCTGCTTGAGTGGTCAGCGCTGGCCGTCCCATGAGCTCACTGTTCGGAATTACTCATCGGTACAGCTAGAGGGTTAATCAGAGAACTCACTTCAAATTAAGGAGCTTTTTTGTTGGCTTGAGTTTGCGGACAGTTGTTCACATGTCCGACAGGTAGAACAAACGTTGGTTGAGTATCTCCTTAAGCAACACTCAGAGACGACTGTGTCCCCTGTGCTGCCTAGGTGTATATTCACTTATTTTTCCTGAGGACACAAAAATTGCTTTTCTGCGAAAGATGAATTGAAGTAAACTGAACTTGAAGTCGCGGCTCCGTTGGCGTTCCCAATACCCTGCGGGTGCAAGCATCTGGACGCACGTTAGGCGCACTCCGGCTCTCGTCCTAAAATAATGACCTAACCATACAGCTTGCTCTTACACTTGACCTGTAGTAGTCCTATGCGGTTTTTTTCACTCTAAATTTTGGAGCCATGATTGTCTATCTTCTGAGACAGTGGGCCCTTGTGGTTATCGGGTGCTCCTGAATAAACGCAATCGTAAGCCAAGTGACCTCTCCTACTTAAGGTTTATCCTTGCCATGATGGCCCTCGGTTACTGAAACCCATCACACACCAATGTTCTTCAGAACCATCGGTTTATTGTGAACATTTTCGGTGTGAAGCTGCCACGTCGCGTGGCTGTGCAGCAGTGTACAGCATCATTGCTATCCCTTGAGAGCGAGATGCGTCGCGGTAGTGCCACAGATGTCGGCTGTGTTTCTACGCATCCTCTTGCCATTCCATCTATCAACAAGTATCTAATTCATTTGAAAATCCCGGAGAACACCTTTGCTGAGTGCCTTTAGCAGATATAAATTACTTTCACAGCGGCAAATTGTACTTGTGACGGATGTTTGAGGTTTCGAAGAATTGAACGTAGATTATGGAAAATATTGATCGACGCAATTCAACAAATGGGATAAATGTTGTTCTTGTAAACTTTTACGTCCACTGCTTCTCGATGCAAAATCGTTGTTCCCCACATTGCTCACTGAAACACTGACTTCTGCCTTAATAATATTTTCTCTCATAGGAAGATGCTACTGGAAAATGGATGTTCGAGGAAATATGCCGGAAACAAGGGGTCATGGAAGAGCGTGAATACTTTGGACTACGTTACCTAGAGCATGAAATGCTATCTTCTCCAACAAAGGTAATATGATTAATGGGAAAAAGCTCACACAATATACACACAACATAATATAGTGTACCTAATTTTCCTCGTCGGTTTGTGGACTCGAATAATTTCTTCATCTTCCGGTTAAGATAAGACATCTGACATTGTAACGAAGCTTTGATGAACTCTTTTATTTAATTCTTTACTTGTTACATGCTGGCGTGTGAGTACAGTGAAAGGGGCATACGCCTTAGATTCAAGGGCCCACCACACTTAGGGATAACCAGCAACCAGACTCAGGCTTTTATTACATGCTTTCACATGAGCGAAGTGGTAAGTGTGGAGAATCACATAAAAAGGTCACTAATAGGTCAGGTATTGCAAAATATCGGGCAACAATGGATTACTGTCTGCCACGCTAGTCCTCGTTCTTATTGTAACTCAGCTCCTGTTTAAGAACGATGCCTTGGAGTCAATAGACATATTTGCAAAGTAAAACACTTGTAGCCTAAGGTTTTATGTTTTCCAGTCCTAAAATTTTTCGCTTGGTTCGCTTTTTGATTTGTTTAACTGACTGCGCAGTTCTAGTCTAAAGAATTCATTAGCACATTAAGTGGACTGTTCGTGCTAACACACGAGCTTTCTGAATTCACTGTTGACCAAAACAGCTTTCGGAGCATTATGCTTTACACAATCCGCATTACTTATCGGGTTAATCAATATCGAGGGACTGTGCTGAGGTGATAGGCGAGCTTTCAACGGCGTCTCGATTGTTTATTTCGGACAGAGCAAGCCTGCATACCACCCGGCGTATTCATCACGACGAGACTGCACCTTGGCGTGGTGTGATGGCTTGTGTGCCTCCATGACCCAAAGAACTGTGCGGGATAGTTTCCTTAAGCCGGAGATGCAATCATGCCTGACAGGTCGATGGGTAGCGACGAGACGAAATCCAGTTTCTAAACAAGTTGATGGGCAACATCTGGTTCTAACGGCAATGCCCCTGGAGAGGACACTCCAGCGAAAAGACATGGAGAGAAGCAGTCTACTGGTCAAAAAACCTCCACTAGATCAACGTGAAAGTGGAGTACCTGAAATTTCTCTCGACAGTAGGAGAAGTGATCGCACTTCATTGGGCAGTTGTCACCCGCCTAAGCCGGGCAGCTTCTCGGCCCAAAGAATGCTGCCCCGTCTGCGTTCCGTTTGCGGCTCTGACGAAAGAAGTCGGGCATAAATCGACTGCACTCCTTAAGCCCAAATGTTCATTTCACTTGGGAGTCTCTAACGTCCGCACACTATGTGAAATAGGGCAACAGGCTCCCCTTACTAAAGCTCTCGACAATTTCAAAATAGACGTATGCTGTGTCTCCGAAACACGCATACAAGACCCCACTTCTGTAATCACGCTTCGCACCGCAGATACATCATCAGCCTTTCGCTTTACTCTTCGTGTGTCGGATGATCCGGTGTCGAGTGCTCTCGGTGAGGCCGGCTTTGGGATTGTTTTGAGCATGAGAGCTGAGCGTGCACTGTTAGACTGGATTCCAGTCAACAGTCTATTGTGTGCAGTTCGGTTGGACGGTTCTGTGCATGTCAAAAGCAACAAACTGAAGCTTCGATGCTTGTTCGTCGTGTCTGTGTATGCACCCACTGATTGCAATTCCTCTGAGACCAAGGACGAATTGTAGCAGGATTTGTCTCAACTGTTTTGAAGCGTGCGTTCGACGGACGTGGTGGTCATTGCTGAGGATTTGAACACCCAAGTTGGTCGTTTGGGGGATTCCGAAAGGCACATTGGCGGTTGGTTTGCTATCCCGACCGATCTATTGATAACGGCGGTCGTTTCATTGAGCTGTGCTCTGACCACAGATTGTTTCTGGCTAGTACGAACTTCTCCATAAGAAGTGGCATCGAATCACATAACATCTTCCTACGTCTTCAGGACGTTGGACTTAGATTGCTCATATTGTCCATGGTCACCACTGACGTGGATCAGTTGAAGATTGTCGTTTATTTTGGTCTAACCCCGTGAACTCAGATCATGCTTTGGTGCGTGCTCACCTCTGTTTGCATCTAGTCCGTGGTCGTGCCCACGTGAAAGCCACTCGTCCCGCGCAGTTACTTCTGGATGATAGCCGACGATCTGCTTTTCAGTCGGAGCTGTGTACATGGTTATCGATGCGACCGGATGTCGAAGACCCAGATGAACGCTGGTAACGGATCAAAGAAGTCTTGTATACCGCGTCTAATGCCACACAAAACTCTGGTTCAAGTGGGCCTGACAAAGGATTGATATCTCGGACATGTTGGATGTTCGCAGATCCGTCCCTCCGGATGTCACAATCAGTGAAGTGCGCAAATCGCTGGGACGCCAACTGACTATGAGCCTGAGAAATGACCGCGAGCGGTGATGGATGGAAAAGTGTGGGGAAATGGAAAGGGCTGCATCTGTTGGCAATACTCGCAGCCTTTACCGTCTAATTGGAAGTACCAGTCCACGGAAGCCTGGTGTAAGTGAGCTAATGAAAGAATCCGACGGCTCACTGGCTCACTCTCAGGGACGTCGTCTTGACCTTTGGGTGGAGCACTTTAGAGAACAATTGAGTTGACCCACTTCAACGGTGGACCTTCCGAATATACCTGTCTGAGAACCGATGCAGGTAAATATCACTTCCCCAACAGAAATGGAAGTCATGTGGGAGATAGGTTACTTGAAAAGTTACAAAGCCGCTGGATCGGATGTGTTGTGATTATCTTTTTTCAAGGATGAGGGCGAAGCTTTGGTTTCGGAGTTAACAAAACTTCTCCGGGTAATCTTGGGATAGTGAGCAGATTCCCAGGGAATGGTGTAAATAGGCGATTGTGCAGATTTAGCAGATAGGTGACAGATTCTCTTGTGAAGACCACAGAAGAATAAACTTGGTGGGCATTGCATGCAAGATGCTCACCGAACTTATTCTATATTGATTATCCAGCACCCGTGAAATTTGTACGTGTGAGAATCAAGCCGGTTTCAGACCCGGTTTCGGTTGTATCGACCAAATCTTTACTCTTCGGCAAATTTTAGAGTGCAAACACCTTCCACAGTTCCACAATCTGTATCTTTTTTGATCTGAGAGTGGCTTTTGATTCAGTCGACCGAACTGTTCTCTGGCATTGCCTCTCGGTGAAGGGTGTGCAGTAAAGGTTTATTTATCCTTTCCAATGCTTGTATGCAAACAGCCGAAGCCGAGTTCATGCTTACGGCGATTATTCACCCGAGTTCACCACGGAAAGTGGTGTTCGTCGGGATTGTCTTCTTTCGCCCTTCTTCTTCTTCTTCTTCTTCCTCAATTTTCCAGTTGAATTGATTCTTAAGATAACCCTATCTTCGTGTGAGGATAACGGCATCGATCTTTGCTGAGACAATAAACTTTCTGACTTGGAATACGCGGATGCTGTTGTTGTTCTGAGTGAAGATCCAGGCAAGTTGCAAGCTTTCTAAGATAGCCTAGACACCAGTGCAGCAATGTTTTGGATGTGTTTTGCACCTTCAAATTGTGAAATGCTGCTGTAGGACTGGGTTGGCACTTCAATGAATCTGTTTCTGATAGGAGAAGCTGTAGCTGAAGTGAATAAATTTTGTTACTTGAGTAGTTACATCTCATCATGTGGACAGATATCGGATGAAGTGTCATCGCGTATACAGGAGGCGCGGTTTGTTTTTGCCAACCTTAGTCATCTGTGAAGTTTGCGTGACATCCGGTTGTTTGTCAACGGTAAAGTGTACTATGCGGCGGTTAGGTCCGTTCTTTTATACCTCTCAGAAATATGGCCGTTAAGAGCCGAAGATAAGTGAAGACCGTCAGTGTTCGAGCACCGATATCTCCGTAGCATTGCCCAAGGATGGTGGGACCACTGTATCAGCAATGCTGAGGTTAGACGTAGGGTGTTGGGAACCAGAGGTCAGTCTTTGGATCAAGTACTGAATGTAAACAGATTAAGGTCGCTGGTAGAGTTATTGCGCATGCCTACCGATAGTCTTCGTCAGCGTACGCTGTTGTCTGAGGCAGGTAATGGTTGGAAGGTAGGTCGAGGTGGTCTGTTCGTAACATGGGAAAAAGGTATGAAAACGTTGACCAGTGGACTTGGCCAAGTAGGGCGTGTTAGATTTCCTGATTGGAGTCCACGTAATCCGCCTACCAGATGCAAGGTGTCGCGGTCAGTGACGGAGTTGCATCCGGAGTCTTTCTTTTCTTTGTGATTCCCGCATACTACTTCGATTTTTTGGGATCTTTTTCACTTGATGCTTCTTTTATTTCTACCCTTTACTGGACGGTGCTGGAAGGTAGCAACGGAAACCGGAGCGCAGAAGTGCCAGATTAGTGGTTTAATAAACTGAACTGAATTACATCCTTAGGTCGCGGACAGTGAAACGGCCGCACACGCTGTTAATCGTGAATAAGGTGAGCTCACTAAGTAAGCGGTAGTGAATGGTTAGCGGTGGCGCTCGAGGATATGATGAGATTGTCTATTGACTAGCGTTCTCCACTCCACAGGGCTACACACGTCTGCTGGCGGTAGTAACTTGGCGAGTGTCGCCCGCCACTAGACGAAGCCGTAGCTCCATGTCGTTTTCCACTTCGTATAGTTAGCCACCGGCTCATCTGGACCGATGATGTTGCCATAAAGGATACACTAAGCTGCTCAACGGTTAGAGGCACTTCCTCGAATGAAAAAGACCTGCTCTGAACCGGGCAACAGAGTAGCATAACTGCTTACAGCGCAAATAACTATGAAAGCTGCCACAGGTACAATGATTGACTGTTCTTCCCCATTTTTGTAGTTGTTTTTGAGTTGGCACCATGTTTAGTTTAATGCCGGCGTACAAAAATTTCGATCGCTTATGTTCGGCACCTTAATAATCTGTAGTCTATTCGAAAAGTAGTCGCGTTTCCTGTTAAATCAAAGGACAAATCATGTTCTGTTTTCGAATAATCACATTTTTACTTCAATCGCAATTCATCCGATTTTTTTTCCAGCAATGGTTGGATCTAGCACGCAGTGTCCGTTCGCAGCTAAAAAGTGAGTTTCCGCCCCTTGAACGTTCGTTTGTTATTCCACATTTCATTTCGTTTATTGATCTGTAAGAGTGCATACTGATTTCAAAAATTCATTTAGTTACTCATCTGGAGGTAGGCCCATGTTTCACACTTTTACTTTTGCGCAACTTTCTCTTGCTGGAGGATAAGTTAGCTCCATCACCACGAGATTGCACCTTGACGTGGTGTGATGGCTTGCGTGCCTCTATGGCCCCTAAGAGCTATACAAGATGGCTTCCTCAAGCCGAAGATGCAATCATACCTGACGGGTCAATGGGTAGAGACCAGACAAAATCCGGTCTCCTGGTCCTCCATGTTGGGGGTCGATGTGAGCTGGCAACTCAGTCGGCACAATCAGTGGAAGAATAATTGATCCAAGCAAATGGGCTTCCACTAAACCATCCCGCTGCCTTGCGGATAGGTTCTTGTTAGAACTGAAGGCTTTCGATGAGGACCATGATCGTTCTCCTGCTTTGTGGCTGGACACCCTAGCAGTACCCGTCCAACATCTCCCATGAACTGCACGAATAGAAAGAATTTCATACTGCATCGGTCGTCGCGCAGGATAATCAGGACCGCGCTGTCCATTGCATCGAGCGGGGTGGGTAGTGATGGATGGGCTATTGTTCAGAGTTCCCTCTCTTTTATTCAACCTTTTGTCTTCTCCTCCTAACCACCCCTGTTTACCTCATCTATCCACCCATAATGCTCCCACTGATAACACGGCCAATACTCGCAATGATTCACTGTCAAATAGTGTCGGGAATAGTCCTGTGTCTTATAGTTCACATTTTCTCAAGCCTCGTCAGCCTCTGAATCTCGGCTCCTTTAACGTGCATACACTCATGCAGGCTGGTCAGCAGGTGTGCCTAGCGCTGACAGTAGGTTCTCGGAACATTGATGTCTGCTGTGTAAGTGAAACGTGTCTCCAGGATTCGAGTAGTGTGATTCAATTAATTGCTCCTAGTATCTTATCGAGGTATTTTCTGCGCACTTCAGGAGACGAAGCAGCTCGAGCTGCGGGTCAACATGGTGTAGGAAGTCTTGACTGAGAAGGCTGAGGCTGTCCTTTTAGACTGGATCCCGATGAACAGTCGTTTATGTGCTGTGAGACTGGAAGGGTCAGTCGGCGTTCGAAAAGATAGTTGTGTGAAGCGCAATTTGTTTGTGATCTCGGCGTACGGTCCAACGGTTTGCGGCTCAGATTTGCAGAAAGATGAGCTTTATGATGAACTCGCCACCCTCGTTCGCGGGAGCAAAGGCTTTGACATTGTAGTGCTATTAGGTGACTTCAATGCACAGGTTGGCAAACTTAATGTGTCAGAAGCCTGTTTAGGTGGGCGTTGTGCTTTACCCGCTGAGCGTACAGATAACGAGGATAGGCTTCTCCAGTTTTGTGCGGACAATCGATTGTTGTTGTCTAGCACCAATTTCCGACACAGCTCGCGTCGCACAGCGACATGGCGCTCTAACTCTACAGGTACTTTGAGTCAAATTGATCATATCGCCGTAAGCTACCGGTGGCGCAGTTCTGTTCAGAACTGTAGATCTTACTGGTCCATGTACACAGAGTTGGACCATGCGTTAGTTTTGATGCGATTATCTCTCCTACTTCATGGTTATCGTCGCAAACCGCAAACCCGATTAGCCCTGCAACGTTTGTGTGATCCAGAAGTACGCGCCCGTTATGAGCAGAAGTTGGCACATGAGCTAGGATCTACGACGAACAGCAATGTAGATGATCATTGGGCTCACATGAAACTGGCGATACACGTGGCAGTAGGTTTCGCCTGTGGTCCTAGATCCGATTTCCATCGAAGACACTGGATTTCGCAAGAGTCGGTGAGTATAATGGAACAAAATCGTCAGCTCTCGAACTGTGAGGAGATGAATAAGATACGAAGACATCTGCAGAAACAAGTTACGAAAAGCCTTAAGAAGGATCGCGAAAATGGGTGGGTTAGGGTAGCCGAAGAAATGGAAATAGCAGCTGCTTCAGTTAACAGTCAAAGACTAATCAAACGATTTACGATAGAAATGGAGAACTCATCCATGGTAAACAGCAAAGGCTTGACCGTTGGACCGAGTATGTCAAGGAGCGGTTTAGTTGGCCGCACGCTAGTGTAGTTACCCCTGTGTCAACAATTGCGACTCTTTGGATGGTATCACTTGAGCCCCCATCGGAAGTAGAAGTAGAGTCATGCACTCGATCACTGAAGCGAGGGAAAGCGGCCGGTCCCGACGAACTTCCCCCAGTTCTTTTCAAACTGGATGGAGATGTTTTGATAAAATCACTTACCATCTTGCTCCGTGACATTTTGAACGAGGAGCGTATTCCGTTAATATGGAGCGAGTCATTGATTGTTCCTATCTTTAAGAAGGGAATACGGAATGACTGTAGTAACCATCGTGGGATTAGACTAATTCCGATAGTCACCAAAGTATTAGCTTCGATTTTGCTGCACCGTCTTACACCCGTTCGCGAGAGAAACACCCACGAACAATAGACCGGATTCCGCCCAGGTCGAGGATGCATTGAACAGGTTTTTACTGTTCGCCGACTACTTGGAACAGCGTCACACGGACCGCCGACCGACAATAATGGTTTTCTTAGACTTGAAAGGCGCGTTCGATTCAGTTGATCGAACAGCGCTTTTCAGTGCTCTCCAGCGAAAAGGTATGCCGCAGAAGTTCATGAACCCACTGAGATCATTGTATTCTCATACTTCTGGCCGCGTAAGAGTTTGCGGTGAACTATCCGGTCGATTCGAAACGACCAGTGGTGTTCGGCAGAGATGTCCTGTGTCTCCATTCCTGTTCAACTTTGTTATGGACAAAATACTGGAGAGTTCGCTGCAAAATCTTCAGGATGTAGGCGTCGAACCAGGAAATAGTGAAAAACTGTGTGATCTAGATTACGCAGACGATGTTGTCTGCTTGTTCGAATCCAGGGAACATGCTCAATGTGCACTTGATATATTTGGGAGAGCTGTAGCTCCATTTGGCATTCGCCTTGAACCTTCAAAGAGTAAGGTGATGTTACAAGACTGGACGTCCACGATTCCGAGGTTGATGCTCGATGGGGAGGTGCTGTCAGTTGTCGGCCACTTCACCTACCTCGGCAGCAGCGTGACGACGGATGGGAGCACCGTAGTAGAGGTGAGCACGCGTATGTCCAAAGCTCGAGGGGCGTACGCTGGACTGAAGCACTTGTGGCGGCGACCTGATATTTCACTGAAGTTGAAAGGTCGTGTACACTGTGCCGCAGTGAGGAATGAGGAAATGTACAGCAGACTTGGGAAAAGTAGGTGCTTCATGTCTTCGTGGTTGGGGTCCAAAAGATCCATCTACCAGTTGGCTGGATGCACTGAAGGATATGGCTGCGAACGATGAACAGTGGCGACCGTGTTGTCACTTTCTATCGAATCAGAATGACTGATCGGTGTGCGTTTGTACAGTTAGACTGTGTATTCTGTGTGTTGGCTACTAGGGCATTCTTTCCTTCCCACCCCCCTCTGTAGGTCCACCCGCTATCCATCTTGTATATTCATACTCTCTAATTCTGTTTGCAAGAAGGTGAGGAAGTTAGTGGTCAATGGGGCTTGTTCTTCCGTTTAACTCTGTACGATGATGATGATGATGATTTTTCGTTTGCCTCGCAGATCACTTTGCTCACTCCAGGCTTCTTTGTCCCAACAGATCGAATCGCTTGGAAAAGTCCGAGCATTGCCAGTGGCTGTAGCTTGTTCGTTTTCCGCTGCGCGTTTGAACCGTTTATTCTGTCGGTCTCTGCGCAGGCTGCTGAACAAATTTCTTCGTAATTGGGTGCGTGCATTGTGGTTTCCTCTTTCTGCAGGGATGTCCCGGCGGCTGTCCAGCAGTTCCAGAGAACCAAATGAGACCCAGTGCGTGACTGCATGTTGTGTGACTAATCCACAAGATGTAGTACTAGCTACTTTTATGGCATCTTGGATGTGTTGCCAGCGATCTGACAAGTCATTGTATGTGTGGCTGTTGAGATGAACAGCAAGCTCATACTTATATCTTTCCGGATCGATGTCCGGCCAAGTTGATCTACGTCTGTCCGTTGACGCGGATTTCTGACATGGTGGTAAACCGTACTATGAACTCGGCATACACTAGGTAGGGTGTTATCTAAATCCAGTACGACCTACAAGGCTCGACTGAGTCACTCCAGTGGTAGCCTACGGCACTGTGGTCTATTTGTGTCCAAGACGGATCAGCAGATGGCGGTTGCCATGTGACTGTGCAGCGAAATCTGCACCAAAAGTTGGTACTCGATAAGAACGAGCGGTGGTCTGTGTTTAGGTGGAACAATCGATTACCGTTATCCGTGCGTTGATGGTTGGCGCCGCTTTGGCCTCCAAGCATTCGCGCGTTTGGACCTAGGTGGCCAATCTGGGCGTTCAGATCCCCAGCCAGTACCGCTTTATCTCTGAGATGCCTTACCAAGAAGTTCGTGAGGCTGGTGGTAGCATATGTATTTGACTGTATCCGGACTGCGGCCAGTAGGGGCGTAGGCAGCGACAACAAACAGACATCGATTGCCGTCGCGGTCTTCGTTGGGTTTGAACGAACCCTCCAAGCGAATCGCACGTAATCTGCTGTTGACTGGGATCCAGTCGTGTAGCGCAGACTCAGCTTTAGTACTCAAAGCGATTCCTACTCTTGCATGACCAGATGCAGAAGCCGCGGTATTTCCGGATAAGCACAGAGTAAAAGCATGTCCTGGGGGCGAATGCAGACGAAATACGACGATGGGGTCCGGGATGTTAGTCTCGGACAGGCAGCAGATGTCAATGGCCAGTGTCTCGAGTGTGCGCGCTAAAGCTGCTTGTTGGGCCATTTGCATCTGAGTCCGCACATTGAAGGTTGCAGGCTTCAATGTTTCACGTGATCTCAATAGTGGTTTTGATGAGCTGCACACAACTGGAGGAGGAATCTCATTTTCATGCCCGGGGTCTTCATCGATGGCAACCTGAGAAGTACGCTTAATAGTATTATTATTGCTGTGTAAGAGAATGAATGAATATGGGTGGTCTGGTAATAGATATTTGGTTTTGTCCGACCACCAGAGCTTCGGTCATAACTTGTATAGCTTGGGTGAGTGAATAAAGTCGAGCGCGAGAACGAGTGATCATACATGTGGAGATCTCATGTAAACATATGGGCTAAATAGTACCTGGTTGCCCAAACCAAAGGAGAAGATTGATTTAAGGGGTTCCACCCCGAGCCTTTGAGCAGAACGCCTAACACACTAGGCAGTAGGACGATATAAGCGTATCGTAGCCCTCTAGGGGCCGGTGACTGATTGCTCAGTTTATACGCCCTTTTGATGAGGCTAAACATCCTGGATGCCCAGTACATCCCTTCGCCACAGATGCCGGTGAGTATACTGCTGCACGCCTCATACGCCTTCCGTAGTTGGTTTGTAAACAGGGTTTAGCCATCTCCTCTAGACTGACTATCAGTCAATCAACCCGGTGGAGAGCGCCAGGCATTCGTTTCCATACTCTCACTGTAGTGGAAATACATCCGCTGTGAGAAGGCAGTGAGTAGGACTTTTTCAGCAGAGACCGTGGAAAACGTACGGTCATCTGAGAGCATTTCGAAAGGTGTTCAGGACGAGTAGCCATCTCAGATCCTGGAACGCCCACCCTCGACCATACTGAGGCATACGTATATTTGCAGGCTAAGCTGATCGCCAGGGTAGTCGTGTTATGGCCCAGAGGTCGATGAAGCAAGCTACCGTTGGTTACTGGAACTTAGGGAAATGCTCTAGATTTGATCCACGCGACCTCTGCCACGGCGAGAAATCCCTTAGTTCAGACGAGTGCGTCAGTCTCTTGCCTTGGAGAATCGGTTTAGTAACAACGCATCAATGATCTTAGCTTCGACATGGATCGAGTTGATCTTCGATAGTTTCCACGTGCCAGTTTATCCCCTTTCTTCGGAATGGACAGCAGAGTAGACGTGCCTCAGTCAGGCTGAAATGCTTACTCTAGCCAAATGGAGCCAAAAAGTGAACATAACCTGGTAATCAGTGACGACGAACGGGTTTTATATACTTTCGGAGGGATGCCATCTTTCCCGGCGGCCTTTCTGATTCTCAGTTTGTTCATAACTTCTGCTATTTCCGTGGTACTTGACGGGTCGTAGTTGCTTTCGTACAAAACTGGAGGAGCTGGCATTGGTTAGTCCGTCGGGTGGTTTGTAGGCCGGTTAAGCAGTTGACCGAAGTGTTCAACCCATCCGTCCATTTTCTCACTTTGTCCGGTTATTACGTTTCTTGCCACGTCAAGAAGAAGCGAATCTTGTTTGTTGTACCGATTCGAGACGTTACGGATGATGCGAAACAGCTTACCAAAGTCATCAGTTCTTGACGTGGTCTTCATTTTTTCGGCTTTTTCTATCTAATATCTCTTGCGACCAGCCTTAGTGGAGTGTGTAGCCTCTGGTTGCAGTCTGCAGCGTTCACTGTAACCTGCTAGTCGGGCTTCAGGTACTTCGGTTGACAGCTACAGCGTGCTCTCAGAGATCCAATCTTTTGCCCGCTTTTATCGTTCTCCCGAGTACCGTCCATGTAGCTTCCTTGATTGTCGTCTTTAGTTAAGTACACTGCACTTCTACTGAAACTTCATCTTCTTTTGCGTTGGTTGCGGCGACCAGTTCAGTTGTGATTGTTCGTGACAACGCTTTTCGCTTCTCTGGATTATCTAGGGCAGCAGCATTTATCCGGCAGGGCACAGGGACCCTAACACGTGTAGATAGATGAATTTTGTAGCACAAACGTAACAGGACATGATCAGTGCCGTTTGCATTGACCGTATTTACACGTCGGTGCCCTCGGAGATCCACAGACGAGGCCAAGCAGAATCTTACCAGGATGTGGTCAAGTTGGTGTGACTGTCTTTGGAGTAACATGTTAGTAGGTGTTTCTTGGGGTTTTGAAATTGAGTGTTGCAAATAACCATTCTGTTTACGTCGGCTAAACCAATCAGTTGGCCACTGCTCTCGCACTGCCGGATTTAACAAGAATACGGCCGGTGGATTCATGAAATTTACCTGTACAAGCGTTCCAGTGTCCTGCGACAAACAATACGTCGCGCCTGGAAACTCGGTTGATTGCCTCCTGCAAGTTATTTTGAAATTCATCTTTGGTTTCGTTATCAACCAAATTGGTTGAAACATAGACAGCGATCACCATCAGATTGTGCAAAGAGCCCCTAAAGCGTGCCAAGTCGAGCGTGGATGAGACTGGTTCCCAAGGGATCATTGCATCATTAGCATTGTTCAGAGCAAACGCGACACCGTGGAGACCGGAGTTGTCTGTCGGGCCACTGAGTTGGGTAGGCGGACTTCCTAGAGTGAAGCAACATCTGCTTGGTAGTTTGCATTATGATGCATTGGCTACATGTATTCTCTTTTCCCGCTGTGAATAATCCCTGTTTGCTGTCTTCTCACCTCGACCGTTGGGACAAGAGGCGCCTCGCTTACCGGGAACGCCGTAGCGTGCTGAGCGCTTGAGGTTCTATGAATAATCATGGAGAGTCGCGGGAGTACGGTACGAAGCGGTGTTCTAGATTGCATCCCTAGCCTTTGCACGACCAAGTGCAGACTGCAAGGCAGAAGGGCTGTTCCAGAGGAGCCAGAGGCCTGTTATGCGATTCAGTCGCCTCTTACCGAATGCCGGGTCAGGTAGGTTGAACAGTTTTCTTTTGTAGCCGTTGGATGAGTAAATCTTGTCCACCCATTCAGGAGTATCTGTCTTAATGTGCCGAGCGCCGTCTCACCGAGGTTTTTAGACCTTGGTAACCCTCAATCTGATTGAGCCCACCTGTCGAGCGGTTTGCTGGGGTGTGGTCGCTGGTGCATTCTTCACCTTCGCGGATCCACGGGTGGGAGCTGGGTAAATGATGGAGACAAAGGAGATGGAGGATGCCCCAAGGGACACGATTTCCAACCAGCTCAGAGATGCTACTCTTCCCAAATATCCCATACACAACTTATTTTTAGTCTGCTAAGCAATATATGGAACATATACGGCACAAAAAAGTATCGTCGGTTGGCCATTAATCGGATTGAGCATTCTAGTAAAAACAAACTCGCGAACAGTCGTTGTAAAGCGAGTTAGTAAGGTCCTTCAAAATCCTGAATTGAAGGTTAGAATGGGCACAATTTGTAGGTCAAATTTTACTTTTTCTTATTAAGAACGAGAGCGACAAGCGTAGATCAAACAAGCGGTAAAATAAAGCTGGTTTCAGCGATGTCCATTTTGTGTTGGTACGTTACTTCTGCGTATCGATTCGAACTACCTGTATATTCACGTCTTCTAAGATGAATTGTAGCCATGAGTTTTGTTTTCGTCAGATCGTCAGATGGACCTGTCGAAGCGCGCTTTAATCAGTCCTGTTTGAATCTATCGGGGAGCATAGTGAATATCAAAGGTTGATGTTAGGCACACTTGTACAACGCTTCCAAGATAAGATGCTCGCATTGGCCATTTTTATCACATGCTTGCGCGCGTAAATTGCTGGACATTTCCATGTTCCATCTCTGTCGGATGCAAAAAGGCGTTTATTCATTTGATGCGATTATCTCTCCTACTTCATGGTTATCGTCGCAAACCGCAAACCCGATTAGCCCTGCAACGTTTGTGTGATCCAGAAGTACGCGCCCGTTATGAGCAGAAGTTGGCACATGAGCTAGGATCTACGACGAACAGCAATGTAGATGATCATTGGGCTCACATGAAACTGGCGATACACGTGGCAGTAGGTTTCGCCTGTGGTCCTAGATCCGATTTCCATCGAAGACACTGGATTTCGCAAGAGTCGGTGAGTATAATGGAACAAAATCGTCAGCTCTCGAACTGTGAGGAGATGAATAAGATACGAAGACATCTGCAGAAACAAGTTACGAAAAGCCTTAAGAAGGATCGCGAAAATGGGTGGGTTAGGGTAGCCGAAGAAATGGAAATAGCAGCTGCTTCAGTTAACAGTCAAAGACTAATCAAACGATTTACGATAGAAATGGAGAACTCATCCATGGTAAACAGCAAAGGCTTGACCGTTGGACCGAGTATGTCAAGGAGCGGTTTAGTTGGCCGCACGCTAGTGTAGTTACCCCTGTGTCAACAATTGCGACTCTTTGGATGGTATCACTTGAGCCCCCATCGGAAGTAGAAGTAGAGTCATGCACTCGATCACTGAAGCGAGGGAAAGCGGCCGGTCCCGACGAACTTCCCCCAGTTCTTTTCAAACTGGATGGAGATGTTTTGATAAAATCACTTACCATCTTGCTCCGTGACATTTTGAACGAGGAGCGTATTCCGTTAATATGGAGCGAGTCATTGATTGTTCCTATCTTTAAGAAGGGAATACGGAATGACTGTAGTAACCATCGTGGGATTAGACTAATTCCGATAGTCACCAAAGTATTAGCTTCGATTTTGCTGCACCGTCTTACACCCGTTCGCGAGAGAAACACCCACGAACAATAGACCGGATTCCGCCCAGGTCGAGGATGCATTGAACAGGTTTTTACTGTTCGCCGACTACTTGGAACAGCGTCACACGGACCGCCGACCGACAATAATGGTTTTCTTAGACTTGAAAGGCGCGTTCGATTCAGTTGATCGAACAGCGCTTTTCAGTGCTCTCCAGCGAAAAGGTATGCCGCAGAAGTTCATGAACCCACTGAGATCATTGTATTCTCATACTTCTGGCCGCGTAAGAGTTTGCGGTGAACTATCCGGTCGATTCGAAACGACCAGTGGTGTTCGGCAGAGATGTCCTGTGTCTCCATTCCTGTTCAACTTTGTTATGGACAAAATACTGGAGAGTTCGCTGCAAAATCTTCAGGATGTAGGCGTCGAACCAGGAAATAGTGAAAAACTGTGTGATCTAGATTACGCAGACGATGTTGTCTGCTTGTTCGAATCCAGGGAACATGCTCAATGTGCACTTGATATATTTGGGAGAGCTGTAGCTCCATTTGGCATTCGCCTTGAACCTTCAAAGAGTAAGGTGATGTTACAAGACTGGACGTCCACGATTCCGAGGTTGATGCTCGATGGGGAGGTGCCGTCAGTTGTCGGCCACTTCACCTACCTCGGCAGCAGCGTGACGACGGATGGGAGCACCGTAGTAGAGGTGAGCACGCGTATGTCCAAAGCTCGAGGGGCGTACGCTGGACTGAAGCACTTGTGGCGGCGACCTGATATTTCACTGAAGTTGAAAGGTCGTGTACACTGTGCCGCAGTGAGGAATGAGGAAATGTACAGCAGACTTGGGAAAAGTAGGTGCTTCATGTCTTCGTGGTTGGGGTCCAAAAGATCCATCTACCAGTTGGCTGGATGCACTGAAGGATATGGCTGCGAACGATGAACAGTGGCGACCGTGTTGTCACTTTCTATCGAATCAGAATGACTGATCGGTGTGCGTTTGTACAGTTAGACTGTGTATTCTGTGTGTTGGCTACTAGGGCATTCTTTCCTTCCCACCCCCCTCTGTAGGTCCACCCGCTATCCATCTTGTATATTCATACTCTCTAATTCTGTTTGCAAGAAGGTGAGGAAGTTAGTGGTCAATGGGGCTTGTTCTTCCGTTTAACTCTGTACGATGATGATGATGATGATTTTTCGTTTGCCTCGCAGATCACTTTGCTCACTCCAGGCTTCTTTGTCCCAACAGATCGAATCGCTTGGAAAAGTCCGAGCATTGCCAGTGGCTGTAGCTTGTTCGTTTTCCGCTGCGCGTTTGAACCGTTTATTCTGTCGGTCTCTGCGCAGGCTGCTGAACAAATTTCTTCGTAATTGGGTGCGTGCATTGTGGTTTCCTCTTTCTGCAGGGATGTCCCGGCGGCTGTCCAGCAGTTCCAGAGAACCAAATGAGACCCAGTGCGTGACTGCATGTTGTGTGACTAATCCACAAGATGTAGTACTAGCTACTTTTATGGCATCTTGGATGTGTTGCCAGCGATCTGACAAGTCATTGTATGTGTGGCTGTTGAGATGAACAGCAAGCTCATACTTATATCTTTCCGGATCGATGTCCGGCCAAGTTGATCTACGTCTGTCCGTTGACGCGGATTTCTGACATGGTGGTAAACCGTACTATGAACTCGGCATACACTAGGTAGGGTGTTATCTAAATCCAGTACGACCTACAAGGCTCGACTGAGTCACTCCAGTGGTAGCCTACGGCACTGTGGTCTATTTGTGTCCAAGACGGATCAGCAGATGGCGGTTGCCATGTGACTGTGCAGCGAAATCTGCACCAAAAGTTGGTACTCGATAAGAACGAGCGGTGGTCTGTGTTTAGGTGGAACAATCGATTACCGTTATCCGTGCGTTGATGGTTGGCGCCGCTTTGGCCTCCAAGCATTCGCGCGTTTGGACCTAGGTGGCCAATCTGGGCGTTCAGATCCCCAGCCAGTACCGCTTTATCTCTGAGATGCCTTACCAAGAAGTTCGTGAGGCTGGTGGTAGCATATGTATTTGACTGTATCCGGACTGCGGCCAGTAGGGGCGTAGGCAGCGACAACAAACAGACATCGATTGCCGTCGCGGTCTTCGTTGGGTTTGAACGAACCCTCCAAGCGAATCGCACGTAATCTGCTGTTGACTGGGATCCAGTCGTGTAGCGCAGACTCAGCTTTAGTACTCAAAGCGATTCCTACTCTTGCATGACCAGATGCAGAAGCCGCGGTATTTCCGGATAAGCACAGAGTAAAAGCATGTCCTGGGGGCGAATGCAGACGAAATACGACGATGGGGTCCGGGATGTTAGTCTCGGACAGGCAGCAGATGTCAATGGCCAGTGTCTCGAGTGTGCGCGCTAAAGCTGCTTGTTGGGCCATTTGCATCTGAGTCCGCACATTGAAGGTTGCAGGCTTCAATGTTTCACGTGATCTCAATAGTGGTTTTGATGAGCTGCACACAACTGGAGGAGGAATCTCATTTTCATGCCCGGGGTCTTCATCGATGGCAACCTGAGAAGTACGCTTAATAGTATTATTATTGCTGTGTAAGAGAATGAATGAATATGGGTGGTCTGGTAATAGATATTTGGTTTTGTCCGACCACCAGAGCTTCGGTCATAACTTGTATAGCTTGGGTGAGTGAATAAAGTCGAGCGCGAGAACGAGTGATCATACATGTGGAGATCTCATGTAAACATATGGGCTAAATAGTACCTGGTTGCCCAAACCAAAGGAGAAGATTGATTTAAGGGGTTCCACCCCGAGCCTTTGAGCAGAACGCCTAACACACTAGGCAGTAGGACGATATAAGCGTATCGTAGCCCTCTAGGGGCCGGTGACTGATTGCTCAGTTTATACGCCCTTTTGATGAGGCTAAACATCCTGGATGCCCAGTACATCCCTTCGCCACAGATGCCGGTGAGTATACTGCTGCACGCCTCATACGCCTTCCGTAGTTGGTTTGTAAACAGGGTTTAGCCATCTCCTCTAGACTGACTATCAGTCAATCAACCCGGTGGAGAGCGCCAGGCATTCGTTTCCATACTCTCACTGTAGTGGAAATACATCCGCTGTGAGAAGGCAGTGAGTAGGACTTTTTCAGCAGAGACCGTGGAAAACGTACGGTCATCTGAGAGCATTTCGAAAGGTGTTCAGGACGAGTAGCCATCTCAGATCCTGGAACGCCCACCCTCGACCATACTGAGGCATACGTATATTTGCAGGCTAAGCTGATCGCCAGGGTAGTCGTGTTATGGCCCAGAGGTCGATGAAGCAAGCTACCGTTGGTTACTGGAACTTAGGGAAATGCTCTAGATTTGATCCACGCGACCTCTGCCACGGCGAGAAATCCCTTAGTTCAGACGAGTGCGTCAGTCTCTTGCCTTGGAGAATCGGTTTAGTAACAACGCATCAATGATCTTAGCTTCGACATGGATCGAGTTGATCTTCGATAGTTTCCACGTGCCAGTTTATCCCCTTTCTTCGGAATGGACAGCAGAGTAGACGTGCCTCAGTCAGGCTGAAATGCTTACTCTAGCCAAATGGAGCCAAAAAGTGAACATAACCTGGTAATCAGTGACGACGAACGGGTTTTATATACTTTCGGAGGGATGCCATCTTTCCCGGCGGCCTTTCTGATTCTCAGTTTGTTCATAACTTCTGCTATTTCCGTGGTACTTGACGGGTCGTAGTTGCTTTCGTACAAAACTGGAGGAGCTGGCATTGGTTAGTCCGTCGGGTGGTTTGTAGGCCGGTTAAGCAGTTGACCGAAGTGTTCAACCCATCCGTCCATTTTCTCACTTTGTCCGGTTATTACGTTTCTTGCCACGTCAAGAAGAAGCGAATCTTGTTTGTTGTACCGATTCGAGACGTTACGGATGATGCGAAACAGCTTACCAAAGTCATCAGTTCTTGACGTGGTCTTCATTTTTTCGGCTTTTTCTATCTAATATCTCTTGCGACCAGCCTTAGTGGAGTGTGTAGCCTCTGGTTGCAGTCTGCAGCGTTCACTGTAACCTGCTAGTCGGGCTTCAGGTACTTCGGTTGACAGCTACAGCGTGCTCTCAGAGATCCAATCTTTTGCCCGCTTTTATCGTTCTCCCGAGTACCGTCCATGTAGCTTCCTTGATTGTCGTCTTTAGTTAAGTACACTGCACTTCTACTGAAACTTCATCTTCTTTTGCGTTGGTTGCGGCGACCAGTTCAGTTGTGATTGTTCGTGACAACGCTTTTCGCTTCTCTGGATTATCTAGGGCAGCAGCATTTATCCGGCAGGGCACAGGGACCCTAACACGTGTAGATAGTAAAAACAAACTCGCGAACAGTCGTTGTAAAGCGAGTTAGTAAGGTCCTTCAAAATCCTGAATTGAAGGTTAGAATGGGCACAATTTGTAGGTCAAATTTTACTTTTTCTTATTAAGAACGAGAGCGACAAGCGTAGATCAAACAAGCGGTAAAATAAAGCTGGTTTCAGCGATGTCCATTTTGTGTTGGTACGTTACTTCTGCGTATCGATTCGAACTACCTGTATATTCACGTCTTCTAAGATGAATTGTAGCCATGAGTTTTGTTTTCGTCAGATCGTCAGATGGACCTGTCGAAGCGCGCTTTAATCAGTCCTGTTTGAATCTATCGGGGAGCATAGTGAATATCAAAGGTTGATGTTAGGCACACTTGTACAACGCTTCCAAGATAAGATGCTCGCATTGGCCATTTTTATCACATGCTTGCGCGCGTAAATTGCTGGACATTTCCATGTTCCATCTCTGTCGGATGCAAAAAGGCGTTTATTCATTTGAATTGACCTAAATTTTAAAAGATAGCACCAATTTCCTTTAATGTGATAATCAGCCTTTCCAACACTTATAAGATGTAAACTGTAGGTGGAGACCTGATCACCAAATGCGTTGCCGGTATGAGACCCTGTCTTCTATACTCGACACTTAAAGAATTGTAATGGCGTTTCAGTTTGTGCTTTGTTAGAGTTGGATTTTTTGAAAATAAAACAACCACTGATTCTTCTCCCGGTGAGGGATTTGCATCGAAGTTTTGACTGTTGCATTTGAAACTGAATTCCTCTACCACAAACTGTAGGTGGTATGAAATCGACTTAGTTTTATGATATCCTCAGATTCACATTCCCGAGAACTCCGCATCTTGCGAGAATTCCATCCAGATGGGCTATGTGATGCATGTGGTTGAACCAGTTGGTATGTCTGAAGTAGAATGTCGACCAGATTGGTTCGCGGAGTGTACTGCAACAATCCGAAGGGTTGTCACCTAAGGATTCGATATAGCCTTGTATTAACCTATAAACAAATGAAAGAATTTTACGAGTCCCCTTTTCTGCCTGATGGCAGTTTACTGCGTGTGTTTTCTCCACTGTATATTCAGACACACGTCCACGCGTGGTTAGTTTTCGAATCAAGCACTATCCGGCTGAGCCGATGGCAGATTTACGTCTACCGAAAACACAGTGAGTTTCACAGCGTCCCACTTATATGATAGTGTTTTGGTCGTCTTGCCACTGCGTCAGTCTGTGGCTCAATTCCCAATTATGGCGTTAATTTGTCCTTTAATCCGGTTCCCGATTTTCGTAGGTTCTCACATACTTGAAGGAAAGCATGTGTTTATGTATGCCCCATGATGCTTGTGAAAAGTAGTTGAATGGTTGTCATGTAATTACAAGGTAGCGAACAAACTTGTTTTCAGTGCGCACATAACTGGCGGACAGTGACAGAAAGATAGGATTATTCGATTTTATGTATACAGGTATGAAACTGCGAAAGGAAAGGCGTGTGAGTGTTCAGTATTCACGTAGCTGATTCTATTTACCGCTACATTGTTAATCTTTAAATAGATTAAGCAGGAGCAGCTTCTCTTGTGACTGTCGAAGCCTCAAGGCTTACTCATTCGAATACGACTTCGGAGGCAAAAAGTTGTTTTCGGTGGTTCATTCTATAGCCTGTACAAATCGTACCGGAAATCGGTGTTTTGAAAAGGTCAAGGGTCATTCGGATTGGACAAATGGGTTGTTGGGATTAGATCAACCCCCTGGTATGCTCGACTAGGTTGTGACAATCACACGAGCCGAATCTGAGTTATTGGACTGTGAGTGATTGACTTGTGGTCAGGGTAAATGGAGGGCGTGGACGAACTTTTTGTGTGCAGAGAACGGAGAACAGGTGGAAAAACGGATTTAGATCGCCTCTGCGGTGACCAGTGTGTGTAAACGGTTGTGCTTATGTAGATTAGAAGACGCCCGATGAGCGATTTGAAATGCTGAGCTCACGTTTACTTGATAACCTGAGTCCATCAATTACCCGAGAATATTATTTTACGTGATTGAAATCAGGCATGATGCCAACTCAGTAACAAGCACAGAAATAGGGGATCCACCAGAGTATGGCTGTCAGTCATCACAATCAATATCACCATGAATGTATGGGTTGTGGGCTGTTATACTACTCGGTCGCCCAGTCCAAAGTAGCCGTTTTTGCTCGGAGATGCACCTATAGCTTTAGTGCAGCTAAGTGCAACAGCGTCAGTCAAAATGGGCCTGTAGCCAATTGTGTGGTTCATACACCTCTTCCAGATGGGTTGCCTCCGTTTATTTTCAAAGGCAGTGGCTTAACATTGTTACTGGAGTTGACAACACTCCTCCGTTTGTTATAGGATGGGGAACAAGTTCGAAAGAGTTAGTGTGAATCGGTAATGGCACCGATTTGCAAGAAGGGCAACAGGTCCTCCTATGGAAACCATGGGGGAATAAGTCTGGTTAGCATCGCATCTAAACTGTTTGCTGGTATTATCCTCCACCGCTTATCAACCGTTCGTGAACAGTGCTCGCATGAGAATCAAGCTGGGTTTAGACCTGGTCGAGATTATGTTGATCACATTTTCACTCCGACAAATTTTAGAACACACACCTTCCGTAAGCCCACTATCTTCGTTTTTATCGATCTAAGGTTTACTCCATCATGGTGTCTCATTCGCCCTGAGCAAAAGGCCAACAGCGCCCTGATTTCTTGGGAACCGATTTCTCCGTGGTTAATCGTGGCATGTTTCAAGGGCTCTCCCCGGAACCTGTCGGTGACTGCCATCTATGCACCTACGGATGCAGCCGAAAACACAACAACAGGTGTTTTCAACGATAGATCACAAGATCTAGTCAGTCGTGTTTCTAGAAGCGACGTACTCTTCGTCGCCGGTGTCTGGAACGCTCGAACAGGCCCTCTGGGTGAGTCCACTCGCCTTGTCCTCGGTAACTTTAGACTTGACCAACGTTTCGAGAATGGAAACCGCCTAGTGAATTTAGCCGGTGCTAGCATGTTAGCCATCTGCAACACTCACTTCCAACACTCCAGAAAACAATTTCTGACCTGGTATTCAAACGATAGTCGCACAGCGCATCAAATTGACCATATTTTAGTGCGATTCTTTTGAGCTTCATCAGTAGAGAATTTCCGAGCATACCGCGGCGCAGTAACGGTAAACACGAATGGCTAAACCATGTCCTTGTACGTGCGCGCTTCAAAATCCATCTGTCTGCGCGTCCCAAATTCTCACCGCTGAGCGATTCAATGCCGCAGCCGCGGAAATACCAGAGAAGCGCAACGCTCTCTCTAACGCTATCACAGTCCGGCTGGCTACTGTAACTGGCTTACATACGGATAAGTCCTTCGTGGATGAACAGTGAAAGGTGGTCAAGTCAGCGGTCAAGGAGGTTACTTGGAAGGAGCTAGGGGGAACTGGAAAACGTATGAAAGACTGGATCTCAGCGACCACCTTGCAACTATCAGCCAAGGTACAAGAATACCGTGTGTTAGAAAGCACTAAATGCCGAAGACTACAGCGGGAGGCCTCGCGCTCGGCTAGAACCGGTCGTAGATGGAGACCGCTTCTGGTACTGGTAACGGGCCACACTCGCTACGTCACAGTGCTGTCAACAGATTTGTGGCTTTTTAGATCGATGAACCTGGAGGGGTGCCGGAAACGGTACTTCCTGCGCTTCCTATTCTCCCTTGTTGGAGCCACGTTGATCACTGCTCCCTAATTCTTGGTAATAGTTGCTTTGCCGTTCGGACGATTTAGGTTGCGTTGCATGTGCATCGCAGAGATAATCAGCATCCGTCTCTTCCTATTTGCTCTCTGCACACAAAAAGTTCGTCCACGCCCTCCATTTACCCTGACCACAAGTCAATCACTCACAGTCCAATAACTCAGATTCGGCTCGTGTGATTGTCACAACCTAGTCGAGCAGACCAGGGGGTTGATCTAATCCCAACAACCCATTTGTCCAATCCGAATGACCCTTGACCTTTTCAAAACACCGATTTCCGGTATGATTTGTACAGGCTGTAGAATGGATCGCCGAAAACAGTTGTTTGCCTCCAAAAACGTGCTCTGATGTCACCATGTGCATATTCCGGAATCTAAAGCATAATTACTTCACGCACAACTAGGCTTCTTTACTCTACAGTGGTCACCTTCGATTCATACCAACCAGTTCAATACAACCAGATGAATTTTCAATCACGCCTCCCCAATCCCTTACGAGTTGTTGTCACCCCTTTTCATCTGATCAGTTAGTTGTCTCGTAGTGCAACTGATGTAACTTGTCTGAGAGGACTTAAAGTAGTATGAACAGTAGAATGGTCTCACTGTCGATGAACTGCAGCCAGAAAATGGCTGGAGGTGGAGGCGGTGCCTACTTCTGCATACGAATGCGTGCTCTAAACTGTATCGTTCAGGTGTTTTTCTTATTATCCTAGCACGGGTGTGCCCTCTGAATAACAATATGGCCAACCACCTTCACGAGGAGACCCCGCCTTTGCGTGGTGTGATGTTTTGCATGCATCCATGACCCAAAGAGCTATGCAGCATGGCTTCCTTAAGCCGGAGATGCAATCATGTCTGACAGGTCGATGGGTAGCGACGAGACGAAATCCAGTTTCTAAACCAGTTGATGGGCAACATCTGGTTCTAACGGCAATGCCCCTGGAGAGGACACTCCAGCGAAAAGACATCGAGAGAAGCAGTTTACAGGTCAAAAACCTCCACTAGATCGACCTAAAAGTAGAGTACCTGGAGTCCTGATCATCCCTCGCGACGACCGATGCAGTGTGGAATTCTTTCTATTCGTGCAGTTCATGGGAGATGTTGGACGGGTACTGCTAGGGTGTCCAGCCACAAAGCAGGAGAACGATCAGGGTCCTCATCGAAAGCCTTCAGTTCTAACAAGAACCTATCCGCAAGGCAGCAGGATGGTTTAGTGGAAGCCCATTTGCTTGGATCAATTATTCTTCCACTGATTTTGCCGATTGAGTTGCCAGATCACATCGACCCCCAACCTGGAGGACCAGGAGACCGGAATTTGTCTGGTCTCTACTCATTGAGCTGTCAGGTATGATTGCATCTCCGGCATGAGAAAGCCATCTTATATAGCTGTTAGGGGCCACGGAGGAGCGCAAGCCACCACACCACGTCAAGGTGCAGTCTCGTCGTGATGCCACACAGGACTCTCGTTCAAGAAAACACCAAAGACGACGAATACCTTCCACATCAGTTGTTCTGTTCAATGCTCCTATGCCACATTCAGTGAAATGCGTAAATCGCTGGGACGCCAACTGACTATGAGCCTGAGAAATGACCGCGAGCGGTGATGGATGGAAAAGTGTGGGGAAATGGAAAGGACTGCATCTGTTGGCAATACTCGCAGCCTTTACCGTCTAATTGGAAGTACCAGTCCACGGAAGCCTGGTGTAAGTGAGCTAATGAAAGAATCCGACGGCTCACTGGCTCACTCTCAGGGACGTCGTCTTGACCTTTGGGTGGAGCACTTTAGAGAACAATTGAGTTGACCCACTTCAACGGTGGACCTTCCGAATATACCTGTCTGAGAACCGATGCAGGTAAATATCACTTCCCCAACAGAAATGGAAGTCATGTGGGAGATAGGTTACTTGGAAAGTTACAAAGCCGCTGGATCGGATGTGTTGTGATTATATTTTTCAAGGATGAGGGCGAAGCTTTGGTTTCGGAGTTAACAAAACTTCTCCGGGTAATCTTGGGATAGTGAGCAGATTCCCAGGGAATGGTGTAAATAGGCGATTGTGCAGATTTAGCAGATAGGTGACAGATTCTCTTGTGAAGACCACAGAAGAATAAACTTGGTGGGCATTGCATGCAAGATGCTCACCGAACTTATTCTATATTGATTATCCAGCACCCGTGAAATTTGTACGTGTGAGAATCAAGCCGGTTTCAGACCCGGTTTCGGTTGTATCGACCAAATCTTTACTCTTCGGCAAATTTTAGAGTGCAAACACCTTCCACAGTTCCACAATCTGTGTCTTTTTTGATCTGAGAGTGGCTTTTGATTCAGTCGACCGAACTGTTCTCTGGCATGGCCTCTCGGCCTCTCGGCTTGTATGCAAACAGCCGAAGCCGAGTTCATGCTTACGGCGATTATTCACCCGAGTTCACCACGGAAAGTGGTGTTCGTCGGGATTGTCTTCTTTCGCCCTTCTTCTTCTCCTTCTTCTTCTTCTTCTTCTTCTTCTTCTTCTTCTTCCTCAATTTTCCAATTGAATTGATTCTTAAGATAACCCTATCTTCGTGTGAGGATAACGGCATCGATCTTTGCTGAGACAATAAACTTTCTGACTTGGAATACGCGGATGCTGTTGTTGTTCTGAGTGAAGATCCAGGCAAGTTGCAAGCTTTCTAAGATAGCCTAGACACCAGTGCAGCAATGTTTTGGATGTGTTTTGCACCTTCAAATTGTGAAATGCTGCTGTAGGACTGGGTTGGCACTTCAATGAATCTGTTTCTGATAGGAGAGGCTGTAGCTGAAGTGAATAAATTTTGTTACTTGAGTAGTTACATCTCATCATGTGGACAGATATCGGATGAATCGTCGTCACGCGCACATAAGTGGCGTTTGCTCTTTTTCTTTAAACTACTGTTGTCGTCGATGAGTCATTTGTTTTTCCTTCAGAGGTCGAGCGTACTGTGGCAGTCAGGTCTTATTTGATGGTGTTTCGCTGCGGCGTTGGAAAACGGAGGAGATGTGTGGTTAGTGGTTGAGTAAACTGCGAATTGATGTCTAGGTTCGCTCAAACGCACAGGTATTGTTGGTCCTACTGTGTTGATCGGTTAGTTAGCCATGATAGCGTCTTGTCTGGATAAGGTTATTTGATGTTTTTCTCGTTTTAGCTATTTGTTATACCGGCAGTTGAAACGCGATCTGTGCAGTGGACGTCTTGTGGCTCAGTTGGATGAGATGATCCGCCTTGGTGCACTGGTTGTTCAAGGTACGGATTTTTGCTGGCAATGAATCTTTTTTGTGGATATTTATTTCCGATTGTAAACCTGATATGTCATTCTTTGTCGACGAAGTCTGTTGTTTATTGATCATACATTCGTCTTTAACGTTTACTATAGTTTCTGTATATGCAACATGAAGACTTACCGATCATTTATTCGGTCATGCGAATGCAGTGCATCGCTCAGTTCGTCAAATTCTAGCTGGTTGAACATTCACTTTTTACAGACCTTGATTTCAAATAAATCAGGCATCAAGTTCTTTAAGTTCATTTTCTCTTCTAGCCGCTTGGATTTCAGTGTCGCAAGAAATACCTACATCAGTTAACGGTTATTTCCTAATTCCTCGATTCCTGGTTCCTCCCATTTATCCTATCTTACATTGTTTCAGTTGAATTGGGTGACAGTTCGGTGCAAGAGGTATTTCAGTGGTCAGCAAATGACGATACCGTACGTTCGTATCTGGCGGATTTCCAAGTTCTGCACAATCAACCCCCCAAGGTAGAATCACTGTTATTAGAAGAGCATAAAAAGCTAGAGTAAGTCTTTGAATAATGTGTCGGAACCGAGTTCGGTTTGGTGTGTCTCGAAAATGCGATGTACCATGTGACGTCATATGTAAGCGTTTGATATTCGATCACAGCCCTGTCAGAAATATCGGCTTGTCGTTGGTAAGCTTCTTCAGAACTGCTTTGCAATTGAAATCCCGTTCTTGAGATGAGTTACCCGTTGCAACCGAAACGTCGACTGACTGCCAACATTTCTCAACAGTGCTGTTACCGAATATAAAACGATTACATGTAAGTCATTTATTTTTCAGTTTTACTGTTGACTTTCGCCATTTGAATATCCAGTCGTTGAAACATATTCCAACCTTTCGTTCCGCTAAACTGTCCCTGTGCTTCAGTAGGCACTCCAAACGCATGCTACAATAATATAATAATAATAATAATAATAATAATAATAATAATAATAATAATAATAATAATAATAATATGTCATAGCCACCTCTCCCATCCACATTCCAATGCGCTCTAGTTGAAGAGCTAGAAACAACCGCTCACAACATCGAGCAGCACTGATTGCTTATCAAGTATGCTTTGCACTCCGGTGGTCTAGTGCGTTGTGGCTTGTCTTGTCGCGTCATATCACCCTGGAATTCCACTGAATCTTTACGCCTTCTCGCTACATGTCACTCGGTATCAGCTCTAAGCTGATATAATGAAAAACGGCTCGTAACGATAGGTGAACTGATCGTGTGTCTTCGTAGGGATCGCGAAATTTGGTGGTCGCAACGTGCACCAGAAGTGGAGCGTGCTTCTGCCATGCGAAATTCCAGGCAAGTGTTCTTTTTCGAATCACCGGTAGGGAACCACTAGTTGTGGGTGAAACCACCCGATTAGCTGCTGGTGATTCGCTTAAATACATTCAGCAGCGGCTCCTCAAACGCTGGACAGTTTAGCTAACCCGCAGCGTCATTCTCTTGCACAACTACCCCATCACATATGCCATGGTCTGTTTTGACAGCTACAAAGGCGGAGATCCTCGAAGAATTGCAATCTTTAATGCGTAACAAAACGCCGGATTCAAGCGACCTCTCCCCAGTCTTAGTTGACGGCAGCGGAATAAAGCGTGTGCTTTCGCGGGAATTTTGTCCCGTCATCCACATACAGTAACATACTACTTACATCAAAAACTGAATTCTGTCCTCCAAGGTTTGGAATTCTGATTAGATCCCCTGTTTTGGTAGGGGAATAATTGTTTCCCAAGACAAGACTGGCATAGTGTGCCAAGTATAGGTGTATAAACGTGATCGCAATAACGTCTAAGCTGCTACCGTCTGTCTTACTTCGCGAGTTGTATCGCACGCATAAGCAGCAGACTGGCGGGGGCAGGGTTTGTTTCATTTGGCGTCCACCTACACGCTCACAGCGTTGGACTCAGAAAGACTTCGTTTTCACTGATCACCGCTTGGATGGTTCAGTCAAAGATTGCCGTTTACCCTGGTTTACGTCTGTGGACTTAGACCACACCTTAGTATTTGCTCGCTTCAGCTTGTGTCTCATTTGTTGTTTAACCAGCACCATAGCCACCGTCCCGGACAGCTTCTAGACGAAAACCGACCATCTGCTTTCTCAAGAGCTATATACGCAGTTATCGATGCGAGAGCATAAACATAATCCAACTGAACACTGGCGACAAATCAGGGAAGTACACCGTTGTTCGGTTGTGGTTGAGTAGCTTAGAGCGTTCGCTTACCACCTCGGAGGCCAAAAATTCGAATCTCGCTACCGCCGGTCACTTTGGTGGTAAACAATAATCCAACGTCGTCCTGCTCGTTACTACACCTGAACTGTCGAAACCTTATGTGGTTTTCCATTCCAAGTCTCGCGGTCTACTTGCCTATTATCCGTAATAGTACAGTGGGCCTTCGATGCCATAGGGTATACCGGTTCCACTGCACTCTTGCGAAGGTATATAATAAAAGATGCCTAAGAATACTCTAGTTCAATTTGGCCTCATAAGTAATGGTTATTTCGGACATCAGTTACTCCGTTGGATGCCCGTTGATCCGTCCCTCCGGGATACATATTGAATAAGATTTGTGATTCCCTGAGGCGTCAACTGATAAGGAGTGTAAGAAACGCCTGCGAGCAGTGTAGGATTACGACGAAACTGCACCTTGGCGTGGTGTGATGGCTTGTGTGCCTCCATGACCCAAAGAACTGTGCGGGATAGTTTCCTTAAGCCGGAGATGCAATCATGCCTGACAGGTCGATGGGTAGCGACGAGACGAAATCCAGTTTCTAAACCAGTTGATGGGCAACATCTGGTTCTAACGGCAATGCCCCTGGAGAGGACACTCCAGCGAAAAGACATGGAGAGAAGCAGTCTACTGGTCAAAAAACCTCCACTAGATCAACGTGAAAGTGGAGTACCTGAAATTTCTCTCGACAGTAGGAGAAGTGATCGCACTTCATTGGGCAGTTGTCACCCGCCTAAGCCGGGCAGCTTCTCGGCCCAAAGAATGCTGCCCCATCCACGTTCAGGTTGCTCCATTGGGTGCATGTGGCTGAGCAATGAATGCAAAAAGTGGATCGATAGCAATGCACCAGCGAAGACAAGACAAAGTGTGTGCGGCAATCAGGCCTCACGTGACAGATCAGAAGAAGTTCCTTCACGGGTTCTTTGTTCACGTTGCCGTGCTGAGTGAGCGTCCCATTGCCTTATGAGTTGGACTTTTGAGTCAAAGTCTGCGGTTAGAGTTCCCAGAAAAGAAACCCCTTCTGTGGTGTGAGGAGTTGGAGAGTGTGATTCGCCCAGAAACCTCCAGCATCTTTTCTGTAAAAGGGCCTTACCAATTTTTCCTCCCTCGATTTAAGGTCAATACGAGACACCACGAGTAATTGCTGCTCTGAAGAAAGTAGTAGATCAGAAGTCGGGCATAAATCGACTGCACTCCTTAAGCCTAAATGTTCATTTCACTTGGGAGTCTCTAACGTCCGCACACTATGTGAGATAGGGCAACAGGCTCCCCTTACTAAAGCTCTCGACAATTTCAAAATAGACGTATGCTGTGTCTCCGAAACACGCATACAAGACCCCACTTCTGTAATCACGCTTCGCACCGCAGATACATCATCAGCCTTTCGCTTTACTCTTCGTGTGTCGGATGATCCGGTGTCGAGTGCTCTCGGTGAGGCCGGCTTTGGGATTGTTTTGAGCATGAGAGCTGAGCGTTCACTGTTAGACTGGATTCCAGTCAACAGTCTATTGTGTGCAGTTCGGTCGGACGGTTCTGTGCATGTCAAAAGCAACAAACTGAAGCTTCGATGCTTGTTCGTCGTGTCTGTGTATGCACCCACCGATTGCAATTCCTCTGAGACCAAGGACGAATTGTAGCAGGATTTGTCTCAACTGTTTTGAAGCGTGCGTTCGACGGACGTGGTGGTCATTGCTGAGGATTTGAACACCCAAGTTGGTCGTTTGGGGGATTCCGAAAGGCACATTGGCGGTTGGTTTGCTATCCCGACCGATCTATTGATAACGGCGGTCGTTTCATTGAGCTGTGCTCTGACCACAGATTGTTTCTGGCTAGTACGAACTTCTCCATAAGAAGTGGCATCGAATCACATAACATCTTCCTACGTCTTCAGGACGTTGGACTTAGATTGCTCATATTGTCCATGGTCACCACTGACGTGGATCAGTTGAAGATTGTCGTTTATTTTGGTCTAACCCCGTGAACTCAGATCATGCTTTGGTGCGTGCTCACCTCTGTTTGCATCTAGTCCGTGGTCGTGCCCACGTGAAAGCCACTCGTCCCGCGCAGTTACTTCTGGATGATAGCCGACGATCTGCTTTTCAGTCGGAGCTGTGTACATGGTTATCGATGCGACCGGATGTCGAAGACCCAGATGAACGCTGGTAACGGATCAAAGAAGTCTTGTATACCGCGTCTAATGCCACACAAAACTCTGGTTCAAGTGGGCCTGACAAAGGATTGATATCTCGGACATGTTGGATGTTCGCAGATCCGTCCCTCCGGATGTCACAATCAGTGAAGTGCGCAAATCGCTGGGACGCCAACTGACTATGAGCCTGAGAAATGACCGCGAGCGGTGATGGATGGAAAAGTGTGGGGAAATGGAAAGGACTGCATCTGTTGGCAATACTCGCAGCCTTTACCGTCTAATTGGAAGTACCAGTCCACGGAAGCCTGGTGTAAGTGAGCTAATGAAAGAATCCGACGGCTCACTGGCTCACTCTCAGGGACGTCGTCTTGACCTTTGGGTGGAGCACTTTAGAGAACAATTGAGTTGACCCACTTCAACGGTGGACCTTCCGAATATACCTGTCTGAGAACCGATGCAGGTAAATATCACTTCCCCAACAGAAATGGAAGTCATGTGGGAGATAGGTTACTTGGAAAGTTACAAAGCCGCTGGATCGGATGTGTTGTGATTATATTTTTCAAGGATGAGGGCGAAGCTTTGGTTTCGGAGTTAACAAAACTTCTCCGGGTAATCTTGGGATAGTGAGCAGATTCCCAGGGAATGGTGTAAATAGGCGATTGTGCAGATTTAGCAGATAGGTGACAGATTCTCTTGTGAAGACCACAGAAGAATAAACTTGGTGGGCATTGCATGCAAGATGCTCACCGAACTTATTCTATATTGATTATCCAGCACCCGTGAAATTTGTACGTGTGAGAATCAAGCCGGTTTCAGACCCGGTTTCGGTTGTATCGACCAAATCTTTACTCTTCGGCAAATTTTAGCGTAATGTTTTTGAACGATCGAGAGATCGCGTGACACCGGAGGGGAGTCTTCGCTTGAGAAATTACAGTACGTACGTTGGGGTAAGTGAAATCTGTCGTGTTAACGCCAGGGTAAACAAACATTTTGGGTCAATCGTTTTTGTGCACAGTGTGTTGGCCGATGCATCATGATTAGAATAGCTTCACTGAACGCGAGTAGTTTCGGTACTGGATTGCGCAAGAATGCTTTGAAACACTGGGTCAGGTCAAGTTTGTGACCTGATGCAATCAAGTGTCTTCCAATCGAAGAAGCTGGCGGTTTCACTTCGTTGTGTATTGCCCCAGCAGGTTGCGTCATCAAGTTCGACAGCCATTTGGGTATGTGTTGTGACACTCGTTGAGTCAAGCAACGATCCGTCCTGTCAATGTATACGTCACCGCAACTGCAAGTGAACTGATAGACAATATGTGAGACATTGGGATCAGCAAGACTGTTTGAGTGATTTTGAAAACATAACCTTTTGGTCGTCTGCAGCAAACGCAACTGCGCCGCTGTGTATGTGTGCCTTAGAGCACACTTGAGATTACAATTTATTTGATTGAATAAATGATCTCCTTTAAAAGGCAAAGTGATAAAAACTTGCTTCTTTTCCACGTTCATTGTTTTCTCGCGCACAAGTCTCGGCCTCTGATGTTGTCTGATAAAGTTCTCCGGATAACCGTTAGCCAGCAGCGTTCTTTTTATGAACTCTTCTTCGTTTTGTATTTGATCCTCTGTACGTATTTTCTGGGCTCTGTTGAAGAGAGTTCTGACCAATCCACGTTTGTAAGCCACTGGGGCGAAGCTGGAGAATTGTAAATAACGACCGCCCCACGTTGCTTTTCGGTGGATTCTGCACTGTAGAGTCCCATCCTGACGCCTGGTTAATAGAATATCTAGAAAGGACAAACTATTATCCCGTTCTTCTTCGTGAGATACTCTGAGGTTTGGGTGAATAGAGTTAAGAACGTTAACAAAAGGGATAAGAAGAAGAAGAACGTTTTATCCCTTTTGGGATAAAGGGGACCCAAGGTTTCAAATTTTAGGGTGCAAACACCTTCCACAGTTCCACAATCTGTGTCTTTTTTGATCTGAGAGTGGCTTTTGATTCAGTCGACCGAACTGTTCTGTGGCATGGCCTCTCGGTGAAGAGTGTGCCGGAAAGGTCTATTTATCCTTTCCAATGCTTGTATGCAAACAGCCGAAGCCGAGTTCATGCTTACGGCGATTATTCACCCGAGTTCACCACGGAAAGTGGTGTTCGTCGGGATTGTCTTCTTTCGCCCTTCTTCTTCTTCTTCTTCCTCAATTTTCCAATTGAATTGATTCTTAAGATAACCCTATCTTCGTGTGAGAATAACGGCATCGATCTTTGCTGAGACAATAAACTTTCTGACTTGGAATACGCGGATGCTGTTGTTGTTCTGAGTGAAGATCCAGGCAAGTTGCAGGCTTTCTAAGATAGCCTAGACACCAGTGCAGCAATGTTTTGGATGTGTTTTGCACCTTCAAATTGTGAAATGCTGCTGTAGGACTGGGTTGGCACTACAACAAACCTGTTTTTCACAGGGGAAGCTGTATCCTATTTGGTAATTTTTGTTACGTCAGCAATTTGACTGGGAGATTTGTTACACATGCCCGCCGATGGATCTCCTAAGTGTATGCAGTTTTCCGAATGAGGTTATCTTTGGAAGGTAGGACGAGGTGGTGCGTTCGTGTCGTGGAGAGATGTGCAACCCTTGACCCGTGTACTTGGCCTCGTGGCACGTGGGTTGTTTTGAAACAGTAAGGGATGTGGCAAGGTTTCGCGGTGAGTGACGGAGTTGCATCCGAATTCTTTCCATCTTTGCGTTTCCCGCATACTACAATTTTTTTCGATTCTTTCGCACTTGATGCTTACATTCCTCTTGTTGTTTACTGGCTGAGACTTCAAAGTAGCGATCGAACCCAGCCATCACGACGAGACTGCACCTTGACGTGGTGTGATGGCTTGCGCTCCTCCGTGGCCCTAAGAACTATATAAGATGGCTTCCTCAAGCCGGAGATGCAATCATACCTGACAGCTCAATGAGTAGAGACCAGACAAATTCCGGTCTCCTGGTCCTCCAGGTTGAGGGGTTGATGTGAGCTGGCAAAATCAGTGGAAGAATAATTGATCCAAGCAAATGGGCTTCCACTAAACCATCCTGCTGCCTTGCGGATAGGTTCTTGTTAGAACTGAAGGCTTTCGATGAGGACCCTGATCGTTCTCCTGCTTTGTGGCTGGACACCCTAGCAGTACCCGTCCAACATCTCCCGTGAACTGCACGAATAGAAAGAATTTCATACTGCATCGGTCGTCGCGCAGGATAATCAGGACCGCGCTGTCCATTGCATCGAGCGGGGTGGTTAGTGATGGATGGGCTATTGTTCAGAGTTCCCTCTCTTTTATTCAACCTTTTGTCTTCTCCTCCTAACCACCCCTCTTTGCCTCATCTATCCACCCATAATGCTCCCACTGATAACACGGCCAATACTCGCAATGATTCACTGTCAAATAGTGTCGGGAATAGTCCTGTGTCTTATAGTTCACATTTTCTCAAGCCTCGTCAGCCTCTGAATCTCGGCTCCTTTAACGTGCATACACTCATGCAGGCTGGTCAGCAGGTGTGCCTAGCGCTGACAGTAGGTTCTCGGAACATTGATGTCTGCTGTGTAAGTGAAACGTGTCTCCAGGATTCGAGTAGTGTGATTCAATTAATTGCTCCTAGTATCTTATCGAGGTATTTTCTGCGCACTTCAGGAGACGAAGCAGCTCGAGCTGCGGGTCAACATGGTGTAGGAAGTCTTGACTGAGAAGGCTGAGGCTGTCCTTTTAGACTGGATCCCGATGAACAGTCGTTTATGTGCTGTGAGACTGGAAGGGTCAGTCGGCGTTCGAAAAGATAGTTGTGTGAAGCGCAATTTGTTTGTGATCTCGGCGTACGGTCCAACGGTTTGCGGCTCAGATTTGCAGAAAGATGAGCTTTATGATGAACTCGCCACCCTCGTTCGCGGGAGCAAAGGCTTTGACATTGTAGTGCTATTAGGTGACTTCAATGCACAGGTTGGCAAACTTAATGTGTCAGAAGCCTGTTTAGGTGGGCGTTGTGCTTTACCCGCTGAGCGTACAGATAACGAGGATAGGCTTCTCCAGTTTTGTGCGGACAATCGATTGTTGTTGTCTAGCACCAATTTCCGACACAGCTCGCGTCGCACAGCGACATGGCGCTCTAACTCTACAGGTACTTTGAGTCAAATTGATCATATCGCCGTAAGCTACCGGTGGCGCAGTTCTGTTCAGAACTGTAGATCTTACTTGTCCATGTACACAGAGTTGGACCATGCGTTAGTTTTGATGCGATTATCTCTCCTACTTCATGGTTATCGTCGCAAACCGCAAACCCGATTAGCCCTGCAACGTTTGTGTGATCCAGAAGTACGCGCCCGTTATGAGCAGAAGTTGGCACATGAGCTAGGATCTACGACGAACAGCAATGTAGATGATCATTGGGCTCACATGAAACTGGCGATACACGTGGCAGTAGGTTTCGCCTGTGGTCCTAGATCCGATTTCCATCGAAGACACTGGATTTCGCAAGAGTCGGTGAGTATAATGGAACAAAATCGTCAGCTCTCGAACTGTGAGGAGATGAATAAGATACGAAGACATCTGCAGAAACAAGTTACGAAAAGCCTTAAGAAGGATCGCGAAAATGGGTGGGTTAGGGTAGCCGAAGAAATGGAAATAGCAGCTGCTTCAGTTAACAGTCAAAGACTAATCAAACGATTTACGATAGAAATGGAGAACTCATCCATGGTAAACAGCAAAGGCTTGACCGTTGGACCGAGTATGTCAAGGAGCGGTTTAGTTGGCCGCACGCTAGTGTAGTTACCCCTGTGTCAACAATTGCGACTCTTTGGATGGTATCACTTGAGCCCCCATCGGAAGTAGAAGTAGAGTCATGCACTCGATCACTGAAGCGAGGGAAAGCGGCCGGTCCCGACGAACTTCCCCCAGTTCTTTTCAAACTGGATGGAGATGTTTTGATAAAATCACTTACCATCTTGCTCCGTGACATTTTGAACGAGGAGCGTATTCCGTTAATATGGAGCGAGTCATTGATTGTTCCTATCTTTAAGAAGGGAATACGGAATGACTGTAGTAACCATCGTGGGATTAGACTAATTCCGATAGTCACCAAAGTATTAGCTTCGATTTTGCTGCACCGTCTTACACCCGTTCGCGAGAGAAACACCCACGAACAATAGACCGGATTCCGCCCAGGTCGAGGATGCATTGAACAGGTTTTTACTGTTCGCCGACTACTTGGAACAGCGTCACACGGACCGCCGACCGACAATAATGGTTTTCTTAGACTTGAAAGGCGCGTTCGATTCAGTTGATCGAACAGCGCTTTTCAGTGCTCTCCAGCGAAAAGGTATGCCGCAGAAGTTCATGAACCCACTGAGATCATTGTATTCTCATACTTCTGGCCGCGTAAGAGTTTGCGGTGAACTGTCCGGTCGATTCGAAACGACCAGTGGTGTTCGGCAGAGATGTCCTGTGTCTCCATTCCTGTTCAACTTTGTTATGGACAAAATACTGGAGAGTTCGCTGCAAAATCTTCAGGATGTAGGCGTCGAACCAGGAAATAGTGAAAAACTGTGTGATCTAGATTACGCAGACGATGTTGTCTGCTTGTTCGAATCCAGGGAACATGCTCAATGTGCACTTGATATATTTGGGAGAGCTGTAGCTCCATTTGGCATTCGCCTTGAACCTTCAAAGAGTAAGGTGATGTTACAAGACTGGACGTCCACGATTCCGAGGTTGATGCTCGATGGGGAGGTGCTGTCAGTTGTCGGCCACTTCACCTACCTCGGCAGCAGCGTGACGACGGATGGGAGCACTGTAGTAGAGGTGAGCACGCGTATGTCCAAAGCTCGAGGGGCGTACGCTGGACTGAAGCACTTGTGGCGGCGACCTGATATTTCACTGAAGTTGAAAAGTCGTGTATACTGTGCCGCAGTGCGTTCAGTTTTGTTGTATGGTTGCGAGACTTGTGGTCTGCGTGCTGAAGATATTCGTCGTCTTGAGGTTTTCGACCACCGATGTTTGCGTAGTATCGCTAAGATCGGGTGGAGTAGCCGAGTAGGCAATGTTGATGTCAGAAATCGAGTATTGGGTACTAATTCGGAGAACGTTTTGTCACAGCGTACCCAGATTAGTAGACTTCGTTGGTTGGGGCACGTGTTACGTATGGCAAACACATGCCTACCATACCGTATCCTATTCTCCGTTCCTCCTCGGGAGTGGAAGAAACCGGATGGAGGTCAACAGATGATGTGGCAGTGAGGAATGAGAAAATGTACGGCAGACTTGGGAAAAGTAGGTGCTTCACGTCTTCGTGGTTGGGGTCCAAAAGATCCATCCACCAGTTGGCTAGATGCACTGAAGGAAATGGCTGCGAACGGTGAACAGTGGCGACCGTGTTGTCACTTTCTATCGAATCAGAATGACTGATCGGTGTGCGTTTGTACAGTTAGACTGTGTATTCTGTGTGTTGGCTACTAGGGCATTCTTTCCTTCCCACCCCCCTCTGTAGGTCCACCCGCTATCCATCTTGTATATTCATACTCTCTAATTCTGTTTGCAAGAAGGTGAGGAAGTTAGTGGTCAATGGGGCTTGTTCTTCCGTTTAACTCTGTACGATGATGATGATGATGATTTGTCGTTTGCCTCGCAGATCACTTTGCTCACTCCAGGCTTCTTTGTCCCAACAGATCGAATCGCTTGGAAAAGTCCGAGCATTGCCAGTGGCAGTAGCTTGTTCCTTTTCCGCTGCGCGTTGATGATGACCGAACCCAGTGCACAGAAGTGCCAGATTTATGATGTGTAGGCTGAAATGAACTAAGTGGATGAGCACGAAATTCAGGTAAATTGAGAAGGTTTGGTCTATGTACAGGATTTGCAATGTTTACCGGTAATTGGAATTATCGATTCGCGGAAGGTAGCTGAAAGTAATGCATTCGAGTTATTTGGTGGTTCACTGATATGCCCTCAGGAACATCGCCTGGAATGTTGGGCGGAGTGTATATATATATATATATATATATATATATATATATATATATATATATATATATATATATATATATATATATATATATATATACATGCATCCGTATTTATTAGATCTAAAAATGTCGAAACAGAAGGACAGTTGTGCATAATTGCGTCTGCACACGCCTCTTTCGTGACTCACGTAAACTTGGAGATGATAATGCGAGAGAAAGTTCTGCTCTTTTGTTTGGCTGTCTTTGCAGGAGATGAATGCTCTGAACGAGGTGGACACCGCCTGGTTGAGTGCGGCTGCAAATAAAGAACCAGTGTTCAGATCCGAGGAGTAGTAAGCAGAACGGTAGCGGAAGTAGATGAAACATGGGTGAACTGGGAGAGGAGGTTTGAGCAGGGCTTAATTAAAAACCGACTTGAAAGCAAGCTTGATGCCAGTGAAACAATGAAAACAGAAACAACAAAAGGCGTCCAGGTTGAGTTACAATAGGAAGGGAATGAACGGTTAATAACTGAACGAAACTGGGATGTTTTTTGTTGTTGTTTTGTTTCCCTCATACTCGTATTGATGTCTGTTTATTTTTGTTTTGTATGTTTACGGGAAACGGAAGTGCAATAAACATGACGTAAGGCATTCACGCCGCTGACATCTATTCGGAGCCGTGCCCCTCAACGTTTCTAACGAACAGCAATCATCCCTTGGGTCCAAACAAGGAAGCGGGAGCCACCAAACGAAGCTGGAGCTTATACCATCTTCTTTATACCCCTGAGCCGAATCATGTCCCAGCAGCCGCATCGCTTCTTCCGATCTCGTCCAGCACGTGTGAATAGAGCCCTGGAAACTAAGCGGTGGGCAGGCATCCGCAAAACATGTCCGAGCCAGCGGAGATAGTGTAGAGCGACCACTTCATTCAGGGGGTGACTATCCGTACCTAACACACGACGAAGAACCTCGTCATTGCTCACTCGATGTTTCCGCCAGACGTGATTAGAGCCTCAAACACATCAGTGATCAAACAGGGGAAGTTTTCACGCGTTCTCAGGAATTACGACCACAGAGCATTACTGCGTACGGTGTTATTGTAGACCCGTCCCTTCATTGATAGACGGATTTATTGGCAGCCTCACAAATGACGTGTTCATGAAAGCCAATCAAGCCTTCGCTATTCGTCAGTTGATCGCCCCAGTACCATCCCCGGTTGCACTGTAGCTCCCGAGGTGCTTACAGCTGATGACTAATTCTGACTGCTGTTCACAAAAGATAGCAGCAGTCATAGGTTCCTACCAGTCTTGCAAGAGTACTTTCTACTTGAATGGGCCAAAACACATACCGTATGTGGATACCTCAATCTCTAAGCGGTTTAGAACGTGTTGCTTTGCCTGTCGATTTTACCCAGAAAGACAATATCATCAGCGCATTCTAAAAGGTCCTTTAGATGAATTTCAACTCTACCGTCCAGGAGGATAGATCAGATCTTCTTTAGAACATCCTCTGAGGCGAATTTGGAAGTTCAGTTCAGTTCAGTTCAAACAACCATGAACCATGCACTGGGTGCGGTGGCTTTGGTTGCTGTCTCCTAGCGGCAACCTCAAAAGCAAATAATAAAGGAGAAAGGAGCATGAAAGGAATAAGAGGAGACTACATTAATGGAATTGAATCGATGAAGAAAGTTTGTGAATGCAAGAGCACCACTGATCGCGGCATCTAGCCATATCCCCCAACGTATCTAACCATCGAGTGGGAGAGTCCCTTGGACCCCAGCCAGGAAGTCTAACACGCCCTCCATGACCAAGTCCACTAGTTAGGTTTTTCATACCTTTCTCCCATGTCATGGACTCATCACCCTTACTCATCTTCCAACCGCTACCCGCCTCAGCAAACGTAAAACGCCGAGAAATCCTGTCAGGGGACATGCCTATCACATGTCCCAACCATCTCGGCCTGACGGGCTTAGGTGTTTCATCTAATGATTTGATCCTTGAACCTAGGACTTTCCGCCGAACCTCAGCATTGCTCACACGGTGTTCCCACCAGATTCGAGCTCAAATACCGACAGTCTTCGTATGTCCTCCCACCGTAGTGGCCATGTCTCCGAACTATACAGAAGCACGGGCCTGACTGCTGCGGCGTACACTCGACCCTTGATAGGTAAACGGATGTCATGTCGACGCCACAGACGACTCAGGTTGGCAAATGCCAACCGAGCTTTCTGTATACGCAGAGACGCTTCATCCGCTATCCGACCTCTGGATGAGATGCAGCTCCCCATTTAACAGAACTTGTCTACCACGTTTATAGTCCCCTCAGACACTTAAAGGTTTTGCGTTGGACCAACCCAGTCCTGAAACAGCATCTTGCACTTTGAGGGTGCAAAACACATATCGAACATTGCTACGCAATCCGTCAACCTGTCTAGGAAAGCTTGCAACTTACTTGGATCTTCAGTTAGAAGAACTATGTCGTCCGCACACTCAAGGTCTGTTACCTTTCCATCCGGGAGAAGTTCAGTGCCGCCATCCCCACCTGACAAAAGTGCGGTCTCTAGGACCATATCAGTCACCAATTTAAAGAGAAAAAGTGAGAGGGGGCAACCCTGACGTACACCATTTCTCGTGGTGAACTCGGGTGAAAGATCACCGTAAGCCCGAACTCGGCTTCGGCTTTTAATGTAAGGGGATTTTAAGATGGAGATGAATTTCTCCGACACACCCTTCAGCAAGTGGCAGTGCCAGAGAACTGTGCGGTCAACTGAGTCGAAAGCCGTTTTAAGATCAAGAAAAACGGAGATAGTGAGCCCACGGAAGGTGTGTTTATGTTCTAAAATTTGTCGGAGAGTGAAGATGTGATCAACACTACCTCAACCAGGTCTAAACCCAGCTTGATTCTCATGCGAACACTGTTCGCGGGCGTTAGATAAGCGCTGGAGAATAACACGAGCGAGCAGTTTAGATGCGATGCCAACCAGACTTATTCCTCTGTGGTTTTCACAGGAGGACCTGTCGCTTTAGGAATCGGTACGATTACCGATTCACACCAAGTCCTTTGGACTTGTTCCTTCTCCCATATCAAACCGAGGAGTTTTGTCAACTCCAGTTAGAGTGCTGGGCTATCGTCTTCGAAAATAAAAGGAGGCAACCCATCCGGTCCGGTAGCCTTATGTCGTTAAAGATAGCTTATCTCACGGAGAACTTTGTTTCTGACGGAGGACTGGTATCTGCAGCAAGAGCTGTACCCATTGCGCTGGCGATCAAACCTGAAGAGGATAAAGGCCAATTAAACTGCATCTTGAAGTGTTCCGTCCGGCGAATAATAAAACGCTCCTGAGTTTGAATCAGTGAGCCGTTTGCTTCTTTGATGAATTCACTAACGCCTGGTTTACATGGACCAGTTTATCTAATCACACGGAAAAGGTTGCCGCTGTTGCCAGTCGGCGCAGTTTTTTCCATCTTCCTGCACTTCGCAATCCACCATTGTTCACGATCATTTCTCAGGTTCCGAATCATTTGGCGTTTAAGGCATCTTCGTGCCTCACCGTGTCTGAAATCCGGAGGAATCGATCTGCGCACATCTAGCAATGCAATTGAGGACGCATATATCCATCGTTTCTGTGTATGTCTGGTTGTTGGATTTTGGGCAGCATTAGCAGTCTCAAGTAGGGCCTGATTGATCGCTGTTCTTGATCCTGGGCGTTTGACCGCATCGATAACTTGATGGGTAGTTCTGTTTGGAAAGCTGGTCGATGGTTATCGTCCAGTAGCAGTTGCAGGGGACGGTTGGCTTTCGCGTTGTTTCGGCCACCGACCGGTCGTAGGCTAACACGCACACGGACAACAGCGTGATCAGTGTCTACAGACGTGGACCAAAATGATCGGCAGTCCTCAAATTGATCCGCGCCAGTGGTAACCGACAGCAATATGGTCTATCTGAGTCCAACACTGTGGAGTCGCAGGAGGAAGGCAGGTTAGCCGGTGTCGCTTTTTGTGCGCGAAGTTTGTACTCGCTAGGAATAGTCTATGGTTGGAACACAGTTGAATGAGTCAATCACCGTTATCAGTTCGATCGGCTGGAACGCTATATCGGCCTCCCATGTTCCTCTCCATCTCGTCTAGGCTTGCGACTTGAGCATTGAAATCATCAGCAACAACCATGATGTCCAAAGAGCGCGCGCTGCGGAGCAGTTGAGACAAATCTTGGTAGAATTCGCCTTTAGCCTCAGGAGAACTGCAGTCAATTGGGGCATATGCAGAAACGAGAAACAGGCATCGACGCTTTAATCTAGTGCTGTTGACACGCCCAGAACCATTCAATCGAACTGCACACAAACGGCTGCTGACTGGGATCCAGTGGAACAGTGCACGCTTAGCCTTCACGCTCAGAGCGATGCCAACGCCAGCCTGACCACGAGCACTAGACACCGAATCACCCGTCACGCGAAGAGTGAAACGAGAAGCCGAGCTTGTATCAGGGAAGCCAAGTATTAACACTGAAGTTGGGTCTTGTATGCGTGTTTCGGAGACACAACACACGTGTGTTAAAGGTCTCAAGGGTCTTAGCTAGAGCATCCTGTTGCCCCGCTTGAAAAAGTGTGCGGACGTTGAAAGCAGCTAAGTGAAGAGAATGTTTAGGTCGGAGAATGGATTCCCTTTCTTCTCCTGTCTCTAATTTTTTGCCCTATCCGAGAGCTACAAGTTGGAAAGAATTGGCTATACAAGCCAAGCTTGTCCTACATTACTGGAGACGACAAAAGTTAGTAAAAGCTAACCGTAGGCCCTAATCCGAACTGAGGTATGGTAATACAACTCTTTTAGAATGGACACATACTTCTCGCGAATTCCGATAATACATACAAGCGGAAGATGCGGGAAATATCACTTCAGAAATAGTGATTATCTGGAGAAGTGCGCAACTGTTGAACCCGGTATGCTTTATCCGACAGTTTTCAAGGATAGCAAAACTCTCCAGAGTAATGTGGGAAAGTGAACAGATTCCCAGAAAGTGGTACGGATTCATGATTGTACTGACTTGTAAGTAAAATGACAGTTCTTGTTAACACCACAGAAATTCGTTTGTTAATTATCACATCGGAACCGCTTACTGGCATTATCCTTTGCCTATCGTACAAACCTCGCGCGCGATGTCCGCGCGAAAACCAGTCCGGTTTTAGAACTGGTCGGGGTGCCATCTAGCGCATGGGCCCGGAATATCTGTTCTCTTGACCTAAAAGCGGCGTTCGATTCTGTGGACCACACACGTTTCACTGAAGGGTTTGCAGGATAAATTTACTTCTCTTCAATCCTTGTGTGCAAACAGCAAAAGTCGAGTTCTCCACGAGAAGTGTTCGTCACAGTTATTCACTATCACTCTTAATTTTCAACTTTGTAATTTTAATGATTTTGAAAATAGTCAGTAAGCAATAAACTGTCTGATCCGGAATACGTGCTTCTAAATGGAAATCCAGCTGAGCTAAGTTTTCTGAATAGTCTGAGCAATAGTGCGGTGATGTTTGGAATGCTTTTTATACCGTTGATGTGTAGAGTGCTGCTGTAGGACTGGGGCGACCCCACACCAAACCTTCTAGCTGAGGGAAGTGTAAGCTGAAGTAGGTACGTTACATCTCATCAATTGGTTGGATATCAGATGCAGTGTTGCCGCATAAATAGCACGTTTGAACCACCTGCGGCGTAGGCATGAGATCCGTTGTCTTTCGAGAATAGAGTATACACTACCGTAATTAATTCCGTTTTTTTAAGCGCCCGAGAAATGTGGCCATTGCGATTAGAAAATACGAAAAGATTGTCGGTGTTCGAGTGTTGATGTCTTCTCTGTGTTGCTCGAATATGGTGAGAGCACCATACCATTGATACTGAGGTTAAGCGTAGGATATTGGGGACCAGAGGTCGACCATTGGAGCGAGTACTCAATCTGAACGGGTTTAGTTGGTTAGGATATGGACTGCGTATGCCCACAGATAGACTTCCTCAGTGTATATTGTTCTGCGAGGCAGTTAGTAGTTAGAGGGTGGGTCGAAGCGTTTAGTCTGTGGTGTAGTAGGACGGTATGGGAACCTTGATCAGTGAACTGAGCCATGTGGGACGTTTCGGTTTCCAGTTTGGGGTCCACTGGATGGGATCGTCAGGTTGCTGGATACAGTAGGTGATGTGGTTAGATGTCGTGGTCAGTGACGTAGTTGCAATCGAGTTCTTTCTTTGTCTGCATGATTTCCCATTAATTGTGTTCTCATTCTGTTTGTTCTGTGTGCTTCTATGGGTTTTGCTCTTGCGGTGAAGCTTGTGTGAAGTAGCGACGCAAACCAGAGCACTGAAGTGTGAGGTAAGTAGTTGGAATAACAACTAAAAACCTCAGTAACCTTAGGTTTGGTATGTGCCACTCGTGATTCTTCTTCCCAGCTGAACAAAAATCCGGAATATGAACAATTCGAATTTGATGATTTTGGTTGTGGTCGTTTATTCGATAACCAACGGAAGTGCACCAGTAATGTACAATTATGAATTCGAGTTACTCAGCTCCGTATACCTATTTGTTTGCGTGGCCCAGTTTGCAAATCGGCACTTCATATGTTTTACTCAGGTAATAGGCCTAAAGTAACCGATTTAAAATCTGCAGTTTTGCAAAAAGAGAATCGATTCTTGATGGGAAGCTGTCAATTTTTTTTTTCAGAACCGAATAAGATTATACAATGATTTTTTATGTACTTGTTCCATTTATGGATGGTATTCCAGCTGAACGTTGATCTCTCTCACTTTCAGAGGCCTGTTGCCTACGGAAGCGGCATGCGAAATGATTCAGTTGGCTAGCAGTTTGGAGACCTACGGCGTGGATCCTATACGTGTGAAGGTGGGTCGTCACTTTTTTGATTGAAAATTGCACTGAAATTTCCTTCCTCAGTTTCAGTTTATTTAACCATTAACCTTGCACTTCTGTGCTGTGGTTTCGGTTGCTGCCTTCCAGCATATTCCAGTGAAGAGCGAAAAGAATCGAAACATAGTAATAAGAACCCAAAAACGTTGAAGTATCAAGCGGGAATCAAGAGTACCAGGAAAGAGTCCGAATGTTACTTCGTCACTGACCGCGACATCTAGCCATATCACTTAATGTCTGCAACTATTTAGTAGGCGGGTCTTTTGGACCCCGAACTGGAAGTCTTACACGTCCTACGTGGCCAAGTCCACCGGTCCAGGTTTTCACACATTTTTGCCCCGACTTATCTTCCAATCACTACCTGCCTCGGACAACAGCGTACGCTGAGTAAGTCTATCGATGGGCATGCGCAACAACTCTCCCAGCCACCTTATTTTGTTTACAATTAGTACTTGATCCAAAGACTGACCTCGGGTTATCAACACCCTTTGTTTAACCTCAACATTGCTGAAACAGTGTTCCCACCATATTTGGGCAATGCTTCGGAGACATCGATGGTCGAACTCCGACGGTCTTCGCCTAGCTTCAACCATTGACGGTATAAAAGAACGGACCTAACCGCCGCATAGTACACTTTACCGTTGACAAACAATCGGATGTCACGCAGACATCACAGATGACTAAGGTTGGCAAAAGCCAAACGTGGCTTATATGCTCGTGACGACAATTCATCCGATATCTGTCCACCTGGTGAGATGTAACTACTCAAGTAACAAAACTTACGTACTTCTGTTAGAGCTTCCTCTGTCAAAAACAGGTTTGTTGTAGTGCCAACCCAGTCCTACAGCAGCATTTCACAATTTGAAGGTGCAAAACACATCCAAAACATTGCTGCACTGGTGTCTAGGCTATCTTAGAAAGCTTGCAACTTGCCTGGATCTTCACTCAGAACAACAACAGCATCCGCGTATTCCAAGTCAGAAAGTTTATTGTCTCAGCAAAGATCGATGCCGTTATTCTCACACGAAGATAGGGTTATCTTAAGAATCAATTCAATTGGAAAATTGAGGAAGAAGAAGAAGAAGAAGGGCGAAAGAAGACAATCCCGACGAACACCACTTTCCGTGGTGAACTCGGGTGAATAATCGCCGTAAGCATGAACTCGGCTTCGGCTGTTTGCATACAAGCATTGGAAAGGATAAATAGACCTTTCCGGCACACCCTTCACCGAGAGGCAATGCCAGAGAACAGTTCGGTCGACTGAATCAAAAGCCACTCTCAGATCGAAAAAGACACAGATTGTGGACCTGTGGAAGGTGTTTGCACTCTAAAATTTGCCGAAGAGTGAAGATTTGGTCGATACAACCGAAATCGGGTCTGAAACCGGCTTGATTCTCACACGTACAAATTTCACGGGTGCTGGATAATCAACGCAGGATGTCATCATCATCATCATCCTACAGCGTTAAACAGCAGGGTAAACACCACCGACAACTGCCTTTCTCACCATGCTGCACGGGTGGGAAAAGGAGAGGATGTTCAAGTAGCCCACCACACAGGATACACAGTCTAACTGTACAAGCGCACGTCGTTGAGTCATTTTGATTTGACAGAAAGTTTCAACACGATCGCCACTGTTCGCGGTTCGCAGCCATATTTTTCGGTGTCTTCAGCCAACTGGTAGGTGGATCTTTTGGACCCCAACCACGAAGACGTGAAACACCTACTTTTCCTGTGTTTTCTTAGGAAAAGCGGAATAAGCCCGGTGAGTATCTTGCATGCGATGCCTACCAAGTTTATTCTTCTGTGGTCTTCACAAGAGAATCTGTCACCTGTCTGCTAAAGCTGCACAATCGCCTATTTACACCATTCCCTGGGAATCTGCTCACTATCCCAAGATTACCCGGAGAAGTTTTGTTAACTCCGAAACCAAAGCTTCGCCCTCATCCTTGAAAAAGATAATCACAACACATCCGATCCAGCGGCTTTGTAACTTTTCAAGTAACCTATCTCCCACATGACTTCCATTTCTGTTGGGGAAGTGATATTTACCTGCATCGGTTCTCAGACAGGTATATTCGGAAGGTCCACCGTTGAAGTGGGTCAACTCAATTGTTCTCTAAAGTGCTCCACCCAAAGGTCAAGACGACGTCCTTGAGAGTGAGCCAGTGAGCCGTCGGATTCTTTCATTAGCTCACTTACACCAGGCTTCCGTGGACCGGTACTTCCAATTAGACGGTAAAGACTGCGAGTATTGCCAACAGATGCAGCCCTTTCCATTTCCCCACACTTTTCCAACCATCACTGCTCGTGGTCATTTCCAGGTTCATAGTCAGTAGGGATCTCACCAATTCACACGTACCACTGAATGTGGCATAGGAGCATTGAACGGAACAACTGATGTGGAAGGTATTCGTCGTCTTTGGTGTTTTCTTGAACGAGAGTCCTGTGTGGCATCACGACGAGACTGCATCTTGACGTGGTGTGGTGGCTTGCGCGCCTCTGTGGCCACTACGAGCTATATAAGATGGCTTCCTCAAGCCAGAGATGCAATCATGCCCGACAGGTCATTGGATAGAGGTCAGACAAATTCCGATCTCCTGGTCCTCCAGGTTGAGGGGTTGATGTGAGCTGGCAACTCAGTCGGCAAAATCAGTGGAAGAATAATTGGTCCAAGCAAATGGGCTTCCACTAAGCCATCCAGCTGCCTTGCGGATAGGCCTTGGATGAGGACCCTGATCGTTCTCCTGCTTTGTGGCTGGACACCCTAGCAGTACCCGTCCAACATCTCCCATGAACTGCACGAATAGAAAGAATTCCACACTGCATCGGTTGTCGCGCAGGATAATCAGGACCGCGCTGTCCATTGCATCGAGCGGGGTGGTTAGTGATGGATGGGCTATTGTTCAGAGTTCCCTCTCTTTTATTCAACCTTTTGTCTTCTCCTCCTAACCACCCCTGTTTACCTCATCTATCCACCCATAATGCTCCCACTGATAACACGGCCAATACTCGCAATGATTCACTGTCAAATAGTGTCGGGAATAGTCCTGTGTCTTATAGTTCACATTTTCTCAAGCCTCGTCAGCCTCTGAATCTCGGCTCCTTTAACGTGCATACACTCATGCAGGCTGGTCAGCAGGTGTGCCTAGCGCTGACAGTAGGTTCTCGGAACATTGATGTCTGCTGTGTAAGTGAAACGTGTCTCCAGGATTCGAGTAGTGTGATTCAATTAATTGCTCCTAGTATCTTATCGAGGTATTTTCTGAGCACTTCAGGAGACGAAGCAGCTCGAGCTGCGGGTCAACATGGTGTAGGAAGTCTTGACTGAGAAGGCTGAGGCTGTCCTTTTAGACTGGATCTCGATGAACAGTCGTTTATGTGCTGTGAGACTGGAAGGGTCAGTCGGCGTTCGAAAAGATAGTTGTGTGAAGCGCAATTTGTTTGTGATCTCGGCGTACGGTCCAACGGTTTGCGGCTCAGATTTGCAGAAAGATGAGCTTTATGATGAACTCGCCACCCTCGTTCGCGGGAGCAAAGGCTTTGACATTGTAGTGCTATTAGGTGACTTCAATGCACAGGTTGGCAAACTTAATGTGTCAGAAGCCTGTTTAGGTGGGCGTTGTGCTTTACCCGCTGAGCGTACAGATAACGAGGATAGGCTTCTCCAGTTTTGTGCGGACAATCGATTGTTGTTGTCTAGCACCAATTTCCGACACAGCTCGCGTCGCACAGCGACATGGCGCTCTAACTCTACAGGTACTTTGAGTCAAATTGATCATATCGCCGTAAGCTACCGGTGGCGCAGTTCTGTTCAGAACTGTAGATCTTACTGGTCCATGTACACAGAGTTGGACCATGCGTTAGTTTTGATGCGATTATCTCTCCTACTTCATGGTTATCGTCGCAAACCGCAAACCCGATTAGCCCTGCAACGTTTGTGTGATCCAGAAGTACGCGCCCGTTATGAGCAGAAGTTGACACATGAGCTAGGATCTACGACGAACAGCAATGTAGATGATCATTGGGCTCACATGAAACTGGCGATACACGTGGCAGTAGGTTTCGCCTGTGGTCCTAGATCCGATTTCCATCGAAGACACTGGATTTCGCAAGAGTCGGTGAGTATAATGGAACAAAATCGTCAGCTCTCGAACTGTGAGGAGATGAATAAGATACGAAGACATCTGCAGAAACAAGTTACGAAAAGCCTTAAGAAGGATCGCGAAAATGGGTGGGTTAGGGTAGCCGAAGAAATGGAAATAGCAGCTGCTTCAGTTAACAGTCAAAGACTAATCAAACGATTTACGATAGAAATGGAGAACTCATCCATGGTAAACAGCAAAGGCTTGACCGTTGGACCGAGTATGTCAAGGAGCGGTTTAGTTGGCCGCACGCTAGTGTAGTTACCCCTGTGTCAACAACTGCGACTCTTTGGATGGTATCACTTAAGCCCCCATCGGAAGTAGAAGTAGAGTCATGCACTCGATCACTGAAGCGAGGGAAAGCGGCCGGTCCCGACGAACTTCCCCCAGTTCTTTTCAAACTGGATGGAGATGTTTTGATAAAATCACTTACCATCTTGCTCCGTGACATTTTGAACGAGGAGCGTATTCCGTTAATATGGAGCGAGTCATTGATTGTTCCTATCTTTAAGAAGGGAATACGGAATGACTGTAGTAACCATCGTGGGATTAGACTAATTCCGATAGTCACCAAAGTATTAGCTTCGATTTTGCTGCACCGTCTTACACCCGTTCGCGAGAGAAACACCCACGAACAATAGACCGGATTCCGCCCAGGTCGAGGATGCATTGAACAGGTTTTTACTGTTCGCCGACTACTTGGAACAGCGTCACACGGACCGCCGACCGACAATAGTGGCTGCGAACGGTGAACAGTGGCGATCGTGTTGTCACTTTCTATCGAATCAGAATGACTGATCGGTGTGCGTTTGTACAGTTAGACTGTGTATTCTGTGTGTTGGCTACTATGACATTCTTTCCTTCCCACCCCCCTCTGTAGGTCCACCCCCTATCCATCTTGTATATTCATACTTTCTAATTCTGTTTGCAAGAAGGTGAGGAAGTTAGTGGTCAATGGGGCTTGTTCTTGTGTTTGACGCTATAGGATGATGATGGTGATGTGGCATTAGACGCGGTGTACTAGCGTTCATTGATCGGTTGGCGATGTTCATTTGAGTCTTCGACATCCGGTCGCATCGATAACGATGTACACAGCTCCGCCTGAAAAGCAGATCCTCGGCTATCATCCAGAAGTAACTGCGCGGGACGAGTGGCTTTCACGTGGGCACGACCACGGACTAGATGCAAACAGAGGTGAGCACGCACCAAAGCATGATCTGAGTTCACGGGGTTAGACCAAAATAAACGACAATCTTCAACTGATCCACGTCAGTGGTGACCATGGACAATATGAGCAATCTAAGTCCAACGTCCTGAAGACGTAGGAAGATGTTATGTGATTCGATGCCACTTCTTATGGAGAAGTTCGTACTAGCCAGAAACAATCTGTGGTCAGAGCACAGCTCAATGAAACGACCGCCGTTATCAATAGATCGGTCGGGATAGCAAACCAACCGCCAATGTGCCTTTCGGAATCCCCCAAACGACCAACTTGGGTGTTCAAATCCTCAGCAATGACCACCACGTCCGTCGAACGCACGCTTCAAAACAGTTGAGACAAATCCTGCTACAATTCGTCCTTGGTCTCAGAGGAATTGCAATCAGTGGGTGCATACACAGACGCGACGAACAAGCATCGAAGCTTCAGTTTGTTGCTTTTGACATGCACAGAACCGTCCGACCGAACTGCACACAATAGACTGTTGACTGGAATCCAGTCTAACAGTGCACGCTCAGCTCTCATGCTCAAAGCAGTCCTAATGCGCTAGGCTGATCATTTGCTTCGGGTGAAACTGGTTTCGAGCGTCTGTTTGTCCCTTCACTCTGAATGTATCCACTGAAATTTCTGTGAGCCATATTTTACGAATTGTGTCTGTTAACTTAGTCTGCAGCTGTGTTCATTCCCTCCGCAGACTTTACGATATGAGTTAGGCGACAACGTCGAATGAATTAGTTTTCAATTTTCATAAGATTTGGGCTCTCGCTTGGTCGCAATCATTGTCTCTTCCATTCACATCTTTCTGAAAAATGTCAGTCGTGCTTTTATGTGATTAATTCCGTTCTGCTTTGATTATATCAGTATGCCCACACTGACTAAAACTGATTGAGTGATCTCGATATCTAAAAGCCTAATAGATCGTCGAACCTTTAGTGAAACCCCTCTAGAATCAGAAGTGTGTGCCGATAGAAGTCATGGACTGTATACGCAGGAAGGAAAAAGCGCTATCCCTAATACTTGTTTAAATAGCATAAAGTAATTACTGATTTCTGGTGCAACCACTTCCACATATTTCGCGGAAGCTCTTGAAAGACGCAGTCATAGGCTATAGGTGTCTCTGAAACCTGGAATGAAATCCTGGATTTGGATGTAATCTCTCCTTTACGTGTAACGTTGCACCCTTTCACAAACGTTTATATGACTTGCACCTACCATTTCATGACTACTACGTGCGAGGGCTTTGTAGGTTATCATTCCTCAGTGAAAAAAGTAGTACCATAAATTCAATAAATTTGCCGTTTTACATACGGCATCGATCCATATTCAGTTGTGCAAACTGAACCCTTAAGGTGTCCATCGTTTCGGTACTGTAAAAATATATAACAAATCAGTAAATATGCTGACGGTACTGTGATGTGGTGAGTGTGGTTCGCCGCTAAATAAGACCGTAACTCGTTGTTGTGTTCCGTTTGCCCGACAGTGTTTCCAGAAGAGACTAATGAACCATACAGTTGGCCGCAGGCCCATCTAGACCAAAGCTGCTACTTTGCAGGATGCGCTCGGCTGTGCAAAGGCTAGAGGTAGACCCTCAAATAAGAAAGACCTACTCTGAACACGGCGACCGAGCAGTACAAAGGCCCGCAGCGGAAATATCAACGAAGTGACTGTGGCCGAGTGTTCTATCGTGCACACTGACACTTCTCACACGGATGCAAGCTCTTTTCCATCATACACAACAGCTTTTTCCCCAGACTCTCCCCGTTCTTTCAGCATTTTATCACTAACGGAGAGTTCGGTCGATTTTACTACCTGTAGTGCCTCTGGCGGAAGTCCTAGCTGTGTACTCGTCCTATCTCGACTAGCTTCTCAGTCTCAGCGAATCCGCTACTATCGGCTGATGCTCTCCTTCGTCCTTGAGGCCCTTCAAGCTAGTCACTCAGTGGTATGAAGAGGCTTGCATCAGCACTGGTTTCAGTTGGTGCTTACGCCTTTATTGTTGGCGCAAAAGAGATGAGGATTGTTGTCGGTCAGTGACGTTGAGTGACATGGCTCAGAATAGAAGTCGGTGGCAGGAATGCTGTTGAAATGCTGTGCGCGGTAATCACACACACACACACACACACACACACACACACACACACACACAGACAATAAAGATAACAAAAATATCAAAGTGTGTATGGGGAAAAGTCATTTTCATGTTGGTTTTTGCTGCGTCGGCACGTGCCTGACACAGATAAAGTACGCATGTGACATGTGGGAATTTGGTCCGTTTAGTTTGCTTTGTCGGTTAGGTCAATCAGTCCCCCCGTATAAGCCATTTAGTTGTTCCTCTAAGACAAGTAGTGGGAGTATAAACAACCGACAGACAGCTCTTATGCCACTCATACAGTCGAGTGCAGCAGAACAAGCATGTTCCATTGCCAAACAAGCCCTCCAAAATATTTGGCAGAACTGGTCATGTTGACTCCGAGACTTGAGGTAGCGAATCTTCCAAGACACAGTAGTGAGATGGACGAGAGCTAGACGGTCTGTCGATGGAAGATTGCATTCATCGAATCACCGGCCACTCTTTGCAAAATCATTCGAGTTTTTTAGGATGTCTGATTGTCAAGTGTTGTTCATTCTAGTAACAGCCTTGGCTTTAGGATGTTGGTTCACGACGAATCCCGACTGTTCGGATTCCGAGGTACCATGCTCTCCATAAATCTGCCGAGATTTGAGGTTTGGAGGACGTCATTTGAACCACGAAGTTGTACTGGAATACGAAGTTTCTAGCGTTTTGTTGGTTTTCGAGTTCGTTGACCAGCATTTTCTATTTTTGTGCAGGTAATAATTTTTATTTTTTTAATTACATACCTAGTAAAAGGGGTAAACTCCATAGCCAAAAGACACTAAAGGAGATGTGTGTGGGAAACACTCAAGTAAGGTTCAGTTTAATGAGTTAGAATTGAGATCGGTTCGGAGTGTATCGAAAAACCGATGCGCCATGTGAACTGGTTGTAAACCGGTCTTCAAAGAGGTTACCCGTGGTGACCGAAACTTCGACAACCTACCAGCGACTTCGACTACGCTGTGTTATTAAACAATAAAATTTTACCATACGATTCAGTTTGTTGACCCCGCTTTTCGAAATCAGACAGATTGTAAATGTTTGGAAACAAGGAAGGAGCGAGAGTGTTCCGGAGCTTTGCAGTACGGGGAGTAAAAGAAGACTGACAGGGAAGTTCGACATCTAGGGACAGAGACCCGATACAGGTGATTGGCCGCGTGCATACGAGATCAGCGAGTGAAAGTCATGAGAAGGGGGATTACCAACTCGAGTTCTGATAAATAAAAACCAAAATAACAATGATAGAAAAGAGATAGTGAAGCAGTTCCTCGACAATGGACCAGTAGCTGCAGAATGGAGGTTAGGGAGAGACCGTTGATTAGCCGAACAGCCTTTCTTTGAACGCGAGTCAGGAGAGGAAGAGCGTTAGACGAAGCTCCACCGCATACAAGACTGCACTGTTCAAGAGTCGAACGGATTTGAGCCGTGTACAGAAGGTGAACGCTTGTAAAAAGTCTCTGCAACGGAATAGAAAGCCAACTTTGCGCGCAGCGCGTGAGGCAAGAGTAGACCAACGAAGATGGAAGGATAGAAAGAATAAACGCTGTTAGGAATGTAACCCTGTGGCGAATAATAGAAATGTTTAAGTGAAAGAGTAGCTTTTGAGGCATTGAGACATTGTTAGTGGAACCTCAAGCCTAGATTTATTCCACATCAGAAGAAAGTGATGCATTAAGGATAAGAAGATCGTGATGGTGGTGGTCTGGCGAGTGGTAGGGTAATCAGAGGAGGAATGGAGAGTTGCGGTATCGACAAAACAGTGAAGTGAGTTGGGGGTTGAAGATAAAAGGTCATTAATAAACAGAAGAAAGACGGTGGACGCAAGTATGGATTCTTGGGGAACACCGGCATTCACAGGGACCTGCTGAGATAGGGCGCCATCACCTCGGACGGGGATAGTTCGCTTACTGAAGAAACATGACATCCATGATATGAGAGCTGGATGGAACCCGAACGGTGACAGTTTCGACAGTAGACCTTCATGCCAACCTCGGTCGAAGTCTTTTGAGATGAGTGAGTTTCTCCGTGGATATCGAATGCGGCCAACCAGGAATATGAGATGACCGCTAGTAGGTTGCCCGTAGAATGACGCGGGCGGAATCCATGCTGACGATCACTCAGCAAACTTTCATGTTGAGAAGCGAATGCAGTGGGTGGGCGATAATGGTTTCAGTAAATTTCGAAAGCGCAGAAGTGAGTGTGATGGGACGATAAATTTTGGGGTCAGAAGGGTTACCGTGTTTGGGGATAAGGAAAATAATGGGGCCCTTCCACAAAGAGGGAAAAGTTTCTTGATTTAGGGAACAAAGGAATACACGAAGTAAAATCGGGGCTAATTCTGGAGCACACATTTTTAGGACGATAAGTGCAATACCGTCCGGACTGGATGGTTTGAAAACATTCAAATTACGCAAATCTTCACGAGACTTTCTGGTAGTTATTTCGGGGCGAAAAACGCGGCTGGGAACATGAGAGGAAGGCACAGAAGAAGTAGGGCTGAAAAATAGAGCGGAATTCGAGGCAAAACGGGAGGTAGAAACCTTGGCCTCATCGAGAGGGTTGCACACCAGACAACCAGAGGAATCGCAAGTGAGAGGAAAGTTAGAAGGGCAGAACTTACGGGAAACCGCCTTTGCAAGGGACCAGAATGTTCGGCTACCGATAACGGATGAGGCTAGTCGTTCAGCTTTGTGGCGTACAAAGTGTTCTTTAGCTCTCTGTATGATGAGTGAGCATATGTTCCCAGCTTGCACAAAATGGTATCGAGATGTTTGATTGGCTAAGCGGTGCCACCAACGGTGCGCCAAGTTTTTCAAACAGACAACACGATTGCAAGCATGGTTAAACCACTAAGGGGTTTAGAGAAGTGAGAAATGTAAAGATGCATACCTTGAAGAACCGTCTAAGTGAAACTAGAAACACCAGACACAAAAGAACAACCGTTTCAAGGGTAACGGCTAGAAAGTCACGAAAACCATCCCAGTCAGCAGAATTCCCAGGCCAAAAAGTGCGTCTCGAATTTGATGTTCGGACTGGATGAGAAAAATGAGTGGAAAATGAGATGAAACAATGGTCCGATGAGCCCAAGCGGGACAAGGAAGTGATGCTAGACAAGAAGAGGCAGTGTACGTAAGTGTGAGCTCAAGAGTGTATGGCCGGTCGCCAATATGATCGGGAATGCATATAGGGAGGTCCACCAGTTGGCAAAGGTTGTTGACTACATCGAAAGCCTCGGCTTCATGTCCCATAGTTGAAGTGTTCGATGGGTGCAGTAGTCAATCCTTGTGGACGGTAAAGTCACCGAAAACGGTAATTTTGCAGCTGGGGTCTGTTGAAGTCAGTGTCTCAGTGTTTTAAGATAATATCTCAAAAGTCAGAGGGTCATTGCTATTGGGGGGTGGTAAACAGTACAAGAATAATAGGTAAAGGAAGGGAAACAAAATTTCAGCCACCTGAATTGAAAATCCCGACAGGAGAAATCATGATGCGAAAAGCGGGAGGAGGCGACCGACTAGTGGATATAAGTGCAGGCACAACCTTTTTGGGATAAACAGGAATGAAGTTAGCAGTTAGGTAATCGAAGATGCCTGGTGTCTGACGAGAGCGAAATTCGGGTTCCGGTCCAAAATAAGGCAATAGGGGAAGAAGACTGAGGTAAATAATGTACAGAGTGTACATTTCGATTCGAACTACGAATGTCAGTGAAGACAATGACAGCTCGACGGAAAACGACCGTTCCTTCGATTTGTGAAGTTCATAATTATTGAGAGAACTGGCAACCCAACCCTGAGACTTGGGATGGAGAACCACATGAGACATAAGGTTGGGTGTGGTGTGTTGTGAGCTGCGTGACAACGGAGCCGTCTACCACGGCGAATAGCCTCACCAGTGGACTTGGCCGTGCAGGATTTGTGTTCATGGAAGGAGTTCAGAGGATCCACCCACTCAACATTTGAGTATATTGAAAGATATACCTAGGTATCGCGGCCAGTGGCGTCCTTATATTCCCACAATTTCTTTATCTAATGATTATGTTATTTGTAATTCTCTTCATATGTTTTTCACACCCTTGATTCGTTTGATTTCCGAACAAGGTTCCTACTGATAACCATAAGAACCATTGCGCGGTTAGTGGTTGTTCGAACTGAAAGCACTGAAGGTAGTCTGTTTAAGTGGCCATCAACAACAGTGCTCACTGTCTGATATTTCGGGCCCTCGGATGGTAGTCCTAATAGGGCGACGCTTGATAATCTGAGACGTCATAGATTGATCTGTACTGGACAGTCGTTGAAGCTTTAATGGCGTTATATAACGAAAATGATAATAATAATCATAATGTAATCATTTTCCCATCATTTATTATGTGATAATGGCTAAATATTTCTGGGAGGCAGACAGCAATTTTGGGACCGCAAATTAAATACAACTAACAATTTAAATTTCCGGGAATAAAATGCCATGTCGTTGTAAAACAGCAGACGGGTTTATATCTAGGGTTACGGATTTGACCTTCTGCGGAAGTATTATCCGCACTTAGTCCTCGTTTACACGCGACTATCTCTTGTATCGGGATAGAACGTCAACTGGTTATTGATACCGAATATTTAAAGTTTTGTGGATAAAACAGGATCTCACTTAGAGTTAGGATCGTGGAGACTCCGTCGCCGGTTGACTGAAGACAAGTTGTTTTGCCAGTAACTTGCGAGAAATGGCTGTTCTGTCGTTTATTAAACCAGGCTGCTGAAAAAATATATAATTGCATATTTTATTCTTTCATCTGTTACAGTAACAGTCGATCCGTACGTATATATGGTCTCCACAGTTTGCACACTATTTGTTAGGACGCATATGTCCATGATGCGCTCATCTGTCTGTCTGGAGTAGGCAAGTATTGTTTGAACAAAAGTCAGTTGATGCTTCCGTCCGTTTTTTGTTTCTGTTTGCTACTTCACTTACTGTTAAAGTGCAACCCATTTTTTCTCCCAAACTATTTTGTCTGCGGCATGGTCCTTTATTCAGCGAATTTTTTTAGGGTGCCTCTTGCTAGTTGGTGTCTCCAATGAACTTATCTTCCTTCTCCAAAGTACTGTTTACATGACTGAGGATACAAGTTGCAGGCGGTCAATACTCTGATAATTCCGTTTTACCTCAAGCCAGTCTTTCCTGTTTACTTTCAGACGAAGGTGCATGGCTCGAGACCCATACACTTGGGGCTAACACATCGAGGAGTGGCTGAATTTGTAAGCAATCGATGCCAGAAATTGCATCTTTGGTAAGCTTTTCCTCCAGTTTCAAGCGGGATTTTTATTTTGGCGGTAACGGAGTGACGAACGTGGTTTTTGATCTTAGGCCTATGCATGATTGCAATAGAAGAAGCATACTATAGTAGAGGCCGCCTCACAGTAACAGGAAGTGTTGATTGACGAGTTGGTCACGTTGTCCAGTTAAGGGAGACGGGTGGAAGATAAAACCCTCAAAAGCAGCCCCGCGAGAGGCAAAGTACACCGTACACAGTACCGAGGAACATGGTTCGGAACAGAACTCCTGCAGACTAAATAGCTGAAATTTAGAGCCCTATGAGTCAAGACCTCGATCGGATCAACCCAGCTAGAATTGTGTGCCGAACGAGAAACCCACCACTGGCTGGCACATGACCAAAATAAACCCAAAGTATGCACACAGGGTTGGAATCGTCCTTTGTCGGGTGCGGTCGTTAAAATAAATTGTCTGAACGGTTGTACATGTCTTGCATGTGCGAACGAATGTATTCTGAATCAGCGTACGGCAAGCACCAGCACAAGAATGTTTCAAGGGAACGGTAACTGTCACTCACTATCACTCTTATGCGAAATAGGATGCATTTGGTTCACGGAGTACAACAATGCAGAGAGGCATCGGATACGCGACAATGAGGCGGACGGGAAAGGGACGAACTACAGGCGAATGTCCATGCCGAATGGATAAGCCTCACAACATCATTTAACCGAGTAGACCGATCAAAATAGTCCGATTTGACCAACATAAATGTCTCCTTGTTGCTGTCTACTAGGTACACTACCAAACCCCATCCTAACAAGGGAAGCCCTGCTTGGACAGGTAAATCTCATCAGTTGGTTGGATATCAGATGCAGTGTTGCCGCATAAATAGCACGTTTGAACCACCTGCGGCGTAGGCATGAGATCCGTTGTCTTTCGAGAATAGAGTATACACTACCGTAATTAATTCCGTTTTTTAAGCGCCCGAGAAATGTGGCCATTGCGATTAGAAAATACGAAAAGATTGTCGGTGTTCGAGTGTTGATGTCTTCTCTGTGTTGCTCGAATATGGTGAGAGCACCATACCATTGATACTGAGGTTAAGCGTAGGATATTGGGGACCAGAGGTCGACCATTGGAGCGAGTACTCAATCTGAACGGGTTTAGTTGGTTAGGATATGGACTACGTATGCCCACAGATAGACTTCCTCAGTGTATATTGTTCTGCGAGGCAGTTAGTAGTTACAGGGTGGGTCGAAGTGTTCAGTCTGTTGTGTAGTAGGACGGTATGGGAACCTTGATCAGTGAACTGAGCCATGTGGGACGTTTCGGTTTCCAGTTTGGGGTCCACTGGATGGGATCGTCAGGTTGCTGGATACAGTAGGTGATGTGGTTAGATGTCGTGGTCAGTGACGTAGTTGCAATCGAGTTCTTTCTTTGTCTGCATGATTTCCCATTAATTGTGTTCTCATTCTGTTTGTTCTGTGTGCTTCTATGGGTTTTGCTCTTGCGGTGAAGCTTGTGTGAAGTAGCGACGCAAACCAGAGCACTGAAGTGTGAGGTAAGTAGTTGGAATAACTGGAACGAACCGTGCTATTGAAGTACCCTTTGGTTACAATGGCAACTGCACTATCGGCGCGTTTCGCTCCTGCTAACTCCAGTCATCTGTAGCATTGATGTGCACCCAATATTCCGCGCATGAGTCCAATGATGGAGGGAAAACTACGTGATTTTTTCAGGCCTCTAATATTGCGATTAACGCGCTCAATGGCTTAACCAAAACAAATACGACTGCACAAAAGACGAAGTACCGTTGAAATCCGTCATTATCACCGGAGGTTCTGGGGCTGAATGTTAGTACATGTGCTATGAAATTACAAACGTCCCGTGAAAACCTCAAGAAGCAACGGCCTAATGCACACAGAGGGGGAATGTTCAGCTTTCACTTAGCCATGCACAGCTGCTCAAAAAATGAAAGGTATGCAATGCAAAATAAGAGGAAGTATTAGAGTAATTGATAGTAAGCTTCTTTTTCATTCCAAATGTCACGTCAGTTCTCGTATAACAGAAGCTTTGCCAGTCATAACAGAACTGCTGTACGTCCCAGTGCGTGCATAATGATGTTTGTATTGAGAACGTGTGGAAGAAGTGGAGATACATTTTATCAGGTCTTTGTGAAGATGAACAGATTCAGTGAGAATCTTTGTAGACAGCTTTTGGCAAGCTCTGCTATGTTGGAATGTGATAAAGTGAGTAAAATGCCGTCCCGGTATACCACTGAGAAATAACAAAAGCCTAAAGGATCTGGATACGAACTCGGCGTCTTTCAAGAACAGGCCAGGAAAGATGATAGGTAAGACGTATAGTCAGTGAAGTAGGACACACGAAAAGATAGAGCATTTGATGAGATGAGCAAGTACGGAGTGGAATTTAAGACGTGAAACATAGAAAGGCAGGTGTATAATTTTCACAGAAATGAAACATGTTTGGGCCAATTAAGATTACGATCGAGCTGCACTCTATGGTACTTCACTGAATTACGATGATTCAGCTGTTCACCATCTATTGTAATGGAATCGCGGTCGTTTCGAAGACCGGATTGCTTGCTGCCGTTCAAAGGGAAAATACATTGTCGCCCTACTTGATTGGGTAAAGGCCCAATTTATGAGCATGAAATCAATCTGAAATTTGTGTGATGCCGCCTTGTAGGGTAGGACAAGTAGTATCGCAAGAATACGGCATATCAAATATGACATCATCCGCACATTTGGTGACTTGAGTATTTTCATGTGCAGCAGTAGTAGAAATGTAAGCAGAAAATAGACATAGGGCAGTATGACCCCTTGGGGAACGCCACAGGTGGTGGTAATAGGGGAGGAGTTTTTGCTATAGTGACGAGTGAACTGCTGTCGGTTGTAAAACTAGCCTGCCAACAATCTGGCTGTTGCGAGCGTATGGACTGACTCATCGTTCGTAGACAGCCAAGTCCTGTTAGCAGTCAGCACATCCATCACCCGCCCAATACCGATCCCAAGGCCAGGGAAGACGGAAGCACAAGCGACAAGAAACCCGATCGATGGCACGGATCGATAGAATAAGAGATGAATCGTGTCAAGCGGCCCTCAGCCCCAACACCAGCCCATTACAAAGGTTGGTATCCCACACCGGTCAAATCAAAGCGTTGTTGTGCGACGGCTGGGTAAGAGGTCCAACGCCCCTGTATGATTCTTGTTTTTACGCCAAAACGAGATTGATCGCGAGCAAAGAAGCGTTTTTCCACGCCTTAGTGGGACAGTTGAGAACAGCTTGTTTAGTTTGGCTAAGCCAATTCGTGTTTTAGCAAAAGTGCATCTTTAGACGTCGCAAACGGTTTGTTTGATTTTTCTTAACTATGCACAAGATTTCCAATTTTCGAGGAGCGTAATTTTCATTTATGCAGAGTTTATCACAACTGACAGTTTCGATTATCGATGCAAGCTGAAGTTATCAGTGGCCCAGTAGAAAGAGAATACCGTAGTGAGCTGAGCGTCGATGCTGCGTCATAAATCATGTTAAGAATGAAATTTGCGAGGGTTTCTGTAAAGTGTTGGGTCCTTGGGAACACACCAGCGGATAATCTGTTTTCACGGTACATTCAGTTAGAGGTGGTACATTGGTTTCGCGTTACAGATGGCTTAGTCTCGACGAACGCACAGAGTTATCAGCTAATCGCAGTTGTGATTCTCTGGAGAACTCTCTTATGAGGAACATCCATTCACGCTCCGGTCGCACAGATGGAATTAGGACTCTTTTTTGCGGTTTGGAACACTTCAGTGTAACCTACCCTGATCGTTAGCAAAACCGACTGACCTGTTTGGGTTCTTTGTGGTTCTCCACTCAGTGTCAGGGGTAGGGGCTGTCCAACGGGTGCTGTCTTTGTGGTTGAAGAAAGTTCGACTAACTGTCTGTCACTTTCTACGTCAAACGCTAGATCGCTTTCCTTCCCAATAATCGTCGGTTTTCTGTTGAAATGAAAATCCTGTCGTCATAATTCTGTGGCTTAGATTTCGTGTCTACATCGCGATAGTCCGCAAAGAGATACTGGAATAGAGCGGGAGGTTTGATACAGGATGCTTCCATAGTACGGAGATTTAGAGGCGGATGCCTACCGTCAAAACGAATCGGGATGCTGCTGTGTAAGTTCGGGAAGTCGTAACCCAATAGTATGTCTGCCCATGCATCCTGTAGAATGCAAACGTACTGAGTGATAGAATCAGTATTTATATTTGAGTGACAATAAACAATGCCCACAAGTGACTTATCATTCGTGCAGATGCAAAAGTAATCTTGCTTCTTGAGGTTTTCACGGGACGTTTGTAATTTCATAGCACATGTACTAACATTCAGCCCCAGAACCTCCGGTGATAATGACGGATTTCAACGGTACTTCGTCTTTTGTGCAGTCGTATTTGTTTTGGTTAAGCCATTGAGCGCGTTAATCGCAATATTAGAGGCCTGAAAAAATCACGTAGTTTTCCCTCCATCATTGGACTCATGCGCGGAATATTGGGTGCACATCAATGCTACAGATGACTGGAGTTAGCAGGAGCGAAACGCGCCGATAGTGCAGTTGCCATTGTAACCAAAGGGTACTTCAATAGCACGGTTCGTTCCAGTTATTCCAACTACTTACCTCACACTTCAGTGCTCTGGTTTGCGTCGCTACTTCACACAAGCTTCACCGCAAGAGCAAAACCCATAGAAGCACACAGAACAAACAGAATGAGAACACAATTAATGGGAAATCATGCAGACAAAGAAAGAACTCGATTGCAACTACGTCACTGACCACGACATCTAACCACATCACCTACTGTATCCAGCAACCTGACGATCCCATCCAGTGGACCCCAAACTGGAAACCGAAACGTCCCACATGGCTCAGTTCACTGATCAAGGTTCCCATACCGTCCTACTACACAACAGACTGAACACTTCGACCCACCCTGTAACTACTAACTGCCTCGCAGAACAATATACACTGAGGAAGTCTATCTGTGGGCATACGTAGTCCATATCCTAACCAACTAAACCCGTTCAGATTGAGTACTCGCTCCAATGGTCGACCTCTGGTCCCCAATATCCTACGCTTAACCTCAGTATCAATGGTATGGTGCTCTCACCATATTCGAGCAACACAGAGAAGACATCAACACTCGAACACCGACAATCTTTTCGTATTTTCTAATCGCAATGGCCACATTTCTCGGGCGCTTAAAAAAACGGAATTAATTACGGTAGTGCATACTCTATTCTCGAAAGACAACGGATCTCATGCCTACGCCGCAGGTGGTTCAAACGTGCTATTTATGCGGCAACACTGCATCTGATATCCAACCAACTGATGAGATTTACCTGTCCAAGCAGGGCTTCCCTTGTTAGGATGGGGTTTGGTAGTGTACCTAGTAGACAGCAACAAGGAGACATTTATGTTGGTCAAATCGGACTGTTTTGATCGGTCTACTTAGTTAAATGATATGAGGCTGAAGAACTGGGTTTACCTTGAAAGAGATGGCATCGCGTCGGAGATATGGTAATCATGTCTTTTGACGCTGCTGGAACTATAGCAGTTCATGTTTTGCTCAGTCTGTGGAATAGGGCAATTCCCGGCGGACTGGGGGACTTCAGTTTTGCTTCATTTTACAATGAAAGGGAACTAGACGTGTGCGCAAACTCCCGTGGCATCAGCCTTATCCACACGGCGTTTAAAATATTCTCCGTGCTCTAATCACACCTTTTCTCAATGGTGCGCGAAGCGTGCGTGCCCCAATCAAAAAGCTTCGGACAAGGCAGATGGTGCATAGACCAAGTGCTACCTTTCAACTAATATTAGAACATCAGTACAAGTTTCAGCAACCGACTGCAGGTTCCTTTATTGGTTTTCAGGCTTCTTTTGGCTCTTTGGAGAAAGAATTGGTATGGACTATACTACGAGCAGATTGAGTGCTCCAGAAGCTTGTCAGTCTCATGAAGTCGTACTACGCATGTACGCGTGCGAGAATACGCATCTACGGAGAGGAGTCCAATGACTTCTGTCTCAACCCTGGTATTAGACAAGACTATCCCTTGTCATCATAGCTGTTCAACTACACCATCGATTTAATAATGCGCCAGACGCTCGCTGATTACATTGCTTTTCAGCTGGACACCGATTCTTTCATCGCCGATCTATAATTCGCAGGCGACATCGTCATCCTTTGAGACATCCCAACTGCCTACGGCCGGTTCTCAATCGCGTAGAATATTTTGCAATATGTATGGGACTGAAGATCAACGCATCGTAGACCAGGATCCTTTCGACATGCACTACACAGTCCATTCTCCCCTTTTACTTGGACGGCGTACCGATTGTGCACGTCCCGGCGTTCAAGTATCTGGGATCCACGATTCTCCCAAATGGTCAAGTTACGCATTGATAATGCCAGATTAGTAGACTTCGTTAGTTGGGGCACGTGTTACGTATGGCAAACACATGCCTACCATACCGTATCCTATTCTCCGTTCCTCCTCAGAAGTGGAAGAAACCGGATGGAGGTCAACAGATGACGTGGCAGTGAGGAATGAGAAAATGTACAGCAGACTTGGGAAAAGTAGGTGCTTCACGTCTTCGTGGTTGGGGTCCAAAAGATCCATCTACCAGTTGGCTGGATGCACTGAAGGAAATGGCTGCGAACGGTGAACAGTGGCGACCGTGTTGTCACTTTCTATCGAATCAGAATGACTGATCGGTGTGCGTTTGTACAGTCAGACTGTGTATTCTGTGTGTTGGCTACTAGGGCATTCTTCCCTTCCCACCCCCCTCTGTAGGTCCACCCCCTATCCATCTTGTATATTCATACTTTCTAATTCTGTTTGCAAGAAGGTGAGGAAGTTAGTGGTCAATGGGGCTTGCTCTTGTGTTTGACGCTATAGGATGATGATGGTGATGTGGCATTAGACGCGGTGTACTAGCGTTCATTGATCGGTTACCGGCGTTCATCTGGGTCTTCGACATCCGGTCGCATCGATAACGATGTACACAGCTCCACCTGAAAAGCAGATCGTCGGCTATCATCCAGAAGTAACTGCGCGGGACGAGTGGCTTTCACGTGGGCACGACCACGGACTAGATGCAAACAGAGGTGAGCACGCACTAAAGCATGATCTGAGTTCACGGGGTTAGACCAAAATAAACGACAATCTTCAACTGATCCACGTCAGTGATGACCATGGACAATATGAGCAATCTAAGTCCAACGTCCTGAAGACGTAGGAAGATGTTATGTGATTCGATGCCACTTCTTATGGAGAAGTTCGTACTAGCCAGAAACAATCTGTGGTCAGAGCACAGCTCAATGAAACGACCGCCGTTATCAATAGATCGGTCGGGATAGCAAACCAACCGCCAATGTGCCTTTCGGAATCCCCCAAACGACCAACTTGGGTGTTCAAATCCTCAGCAATGACCACCACGTCCGTCGAACGCACGCTTCAAAACAGTTGAGACAAATCCTGCTACAATTCGTCCTTGGTCTCAGAGGAATTGCAATCAGTGGGTGCATACACAGACACGACGAACAAGCATCGAAGCTTCAGTTTGTTGCTTTTGACATGCACAGAACCGTCCAACCGAACTGCACACAATAGACTGTTGACTGGAATCCAGTCTAACAGTGCACGCTCAGCTCTCATGCTCAAAACAATCCCAAAGCCGGCCTCACCGAGAGCACTCGACACCGGATCATCCGACACACGAAGAGTAAAGCGAAAGGCTGATGATGATTCTGCGGTGCGAAGCGTGATTACAGAAGTGGGGTCTTGTATGCGTGTTTCGGAGACACAGCATACGTCTATTTTGAAAGTGTCAAGAGCTTTAGTAAGGGGAGCCTGTTGCCCTATTTCACATAGTGTGCGGATGCTAGAAACACCCAAGTGAAATGAACATTTCGGCTTAAGGAGTGCAATCGATTTATGCCCGACTTCTGATCTACTTCTTTCGTCAGAGCCGCAAACGGAACGCAGACGGGGCAGCATTCTTTGGGCCGAGAAGCTGCCCGGCTTAGGCGGGTGGCAGCTGTCCAATCAAGTGCGATCACTTCTTCCACTATCGAGAGAAATTCCAGGTATTCCACTTTCACGTCGCTCTATTGGAGGTTTTTCGATCACTAAGGTGCTTCTCTCCACTTTTATTCACTGGAGTGTTTTCTCCAGTGTCAGTGATTAGAGCGGGATGTCCATCAACTGGTTCTGCAGTTTGACTTCCTCGTGTCTCTACCGATCGACCTGTCAGGCTTGATTCCATCTCCCACTTAAGGAAGCGATGCTGCATAGCTCTTTGGGTCATGGGGGCACACAAGTCAGCAAACCACGGCTATACGCACTCTTTGTGTGATTGGCGGTGCCCAAAACAGGACAGTGGGAAAAGTGTATCGAAGATGTTGGGAAATGATCCGGTGTCCTGTTCGATCACCTTGCGTTGATGATGGTGGTGAATCTCAAGATATATCCTAGCCTCGCACGGCCATTACTGTCCAACACTGGTGCGTTCACTGACCAACGCATCCTCTTGTAAACTCTTCGCTTATTGTTTCAGCGATGTGCTCACTGTATGCACTAGATATTTTGGAACGTTTTCTTTTTTCAACTTATCTGTGTGCCATTTGTAAGTTAGTTACCCACCGATTCATATGATGACGATGTCAGTTGTATTTGTTTCTGTTTTTCGGTTCTTTCCTGAGATACTGAACATCAGATAAATCTTCAGACAAGTTTCCGGTCACGGGTAGCGCGTAATTTAAATACGAGATTTTTTAAGCGTATGATCAAGCTGATTTTTCCTTCACAGCGTGTTCATCTGTTCCGTCCAGTAGAAACCCCCAAAGCTCACCATCTGGATCCATGATTTTAGGTGCAAATGATGTATCTTTCTAATTCTCAGGTCCACTATCTCCTGGATGACTTGTGACGGGAAACACTTTATTGTGGCGGTGTCTAAGCCAGTAAGTTTTTCTTCTGTTGATTAGTTTAATAATACATTTGATGAGTCGTAGCACGTGTTCATGCGAATTAGGTTATGATATGTATTAGCATTTCAATTTACATAGAATAACATTTTGGACTATCCTCTCTCCGTATTATCCAAAACAGCGGAGTCGGTTAGCAGTTGACCGTTTCTTCCCTTCTTTTCCTCCCACAGGTTTCTGGCAGGAAGAAAAAGGTAATGTATTCATGTCTTTGATACATTTCATTTTATCCTTGTTATCTAATTACTGGTTGATTTCTAAAAAAGAGTAAGCAATTTTCATTTGTTTGCCAGATCCTTGACAAATGCCATTTTGTATCGTTATCGCTTACTTGACGCACTTTGTTTGACTCTAAAACAAACCTGTGGATTGTTTCGAATTTACACACGGTTGTTTCGCGATTTTTCGTACGCGCGCCCATCAGAAAAATAGTCCCGTAGTGCTATTATTTTGAATATATTTCAACGTCCTCCTTCTTTATTAGGATTTGCTACAAAGCGCCACGCTGACCACCGCACGAAATGTAATCTAACTCCATCTCTGTGCCTATATGAATATGTGTATCACTCAACAGTCTGATTTTATGAAAAAAAAAATGACAGGAAATCCCTACTGCTCACGGTTTGTTGCCAAATTCTTTAGTGCTTCCAGCCGACTGATGTGGGGATTTTTTGAACTTCTGAGGAACGAAAAGTACCTCTCCCCAATTTATCTGTACACTTCGCGCTTTTCTGTGGAACCCGTTGACCTCCCTGTATTTTCTCGTACTAACTCGGGTATGACGAACGGTTCGCGATGCACAGCACTTGTCTCAGTCAGTGAAGTCTACCGCTTCGGATTCGATAGGATAATAAATTGTCTGGTGGTAACCCAGAGTACACCACTTTGCTATTAATAGCTCTGTCACTCTAACCCACTTCATTTCGTACAGAGTGGTGGTCAAAAGCCTGTAACCAATCATTGCTAATTTGCTGTTTGCTCTCACACGGACGCGACTGTGACACACGAGGGCAATGCTCTTCCGACGAGGGTTGCACTTGTGTGATCTGCAGAAGCAAAAAAGAGGGGAAACCCCGTAAGCTGAGGCTCAGTAAGCGTATCAATAGGAACCAACAATTACATTAAACGACCAAGATGGCCGCCTCCAGTCTGGCCGGAACACGACTGTGAAAATATCCGATCAAGAACCTATGACACCAGTCAGTCGATTAGCCCATCAATCAGTCTCCCACAGACCCATGATTTACGCCAAACACGTAGTGTTGGAGAACATGTTTTCGATGATTCATTTTCAAACTAAGCTGTGCTTGTAAAGGAAGCCCATGCACGCCATCGAGCTTTCCTGTTCCAAACTGGTAACGTCACCCGGAATCGTTTGGTCGATCCGAGTCAATGATTGTTCGCTTGATGACGCTCAACACCCCTCCCCCTTTCTAAGGGGTTCGATCGAATGACGAATCCTATCTCACGACAGATGAATATGGTTTGAATGGCTCGATCATAAATCATCGAACACATGTGTGCCTACGCTACGTATTCTCACTAGTCTGTTGTGTGATTTCGCTTCTCTTTAGGTTAGTTCGACAGCACAACGGCTTCGACTAGACAGGTCGGTGGGGGTCCAATGGTTATCATCTTGGATTTTGAACCATGACGTCCCGGGTTCGATTTCCATTATCGCTGATCACTTTCCCTTTAGGCAGCATTCACTTTTAGCGGCTCCCTTCCAGCTATATTGTACATTGTCGTATAATAAATAAAAGAAAGTAGTATTATTTTTATTATTATGGGATACAGATGTAACTTATTCACATTCACGGAAAATACCCGTTAAGGCATGAAACGGCAAAGGATAAGCCTGTTTTCGGTGACTCCCGAATCTTGCTTATACATTTACACATACGATGCTTATGCGCTTTTACAAACGATATTTACGGAATTAGTAATAAGATTTCTACATGGTTTGTGGCATCAAAAGGAGTTAGCTTGCGGTTTCTGGAAGAGTTAATGTAGGATTCCGTCAAGTCACTGATATTCCGAATTACCCACGTCCGGTTAGATTACCAAGTCGATCCTTTTGTTGTTGACACCACGAAGACATAATCGGAAGTGGTTAATTATAATCATGAGTGTCGTGATCCCACCTTGCACACATCCCTGTCTATGCTTGTTTTTCAAAACCATCACTCGGTTTTTTTAATTCTTCAATCACTCAATGGATAACTTCCCTTAAAAGCAATCTTGAATCGTATATTTGAACACCGTTTGTGATCATCAATTTTATTCACACTTTTCGGAAAAACGTGTACTCTGAGTTTCTGTCTAGCTTAAGCGATGATAAGCATTCGGTAACTGTACTAATCACCCTCCGAAATTCGATTTTCCTCTCAAGGTTTCACTCTCTTCACAGTGCATCTATTGTATGTGAGTACCCGTGTAATTTTGCAGTGCGCCTAACTTTCCACACAATCCACGTGTTATATTCTGATTGTATTCGAATGGTCAGTCTTTTTTCCGACCACGTTAACGTTTGTTGCGTTTGAGACCACCTCGGGATTGTGGTTCTTGAGAGTGTCTTTCTTCCGTTCAACAACACTTCGTGATTCTCTGTGTCAGCGTCCTAAAACAGTCGGCATATCTGTTGGCGCAATTTCTATTCTGAGTTCACAATCGCTACCGAGGCCACCTCATGAGTGGCGATGATTTTTCACCTGCGCCACAGACCAATCGACACTGTTGTTTCGCCATATCTTTGGTTCCGCCTTCTAAATTGTCGTTTTGTTGCTGCTGTCGGTGCTCTTTTTTTGGCAGTGGTCTTCGCAATTAATTTTTCCGCTTTGTCATCAAAAGGCTCGAATTTGATTGACCATTTTTTCGTTTAATTTATCGTTCAGGCTATTGAAACAGTGAACTACAAATGTGAGAACAAAGCGGTGGCTCGCGCGCTGTGGGAATGGGCTTCTGATCGACAACTTTTTCTCACGTGAGTTTTTAACTTCTCTACCCATCGACCTGTCAGGCATGATTGCATCTCCGGCTTAAGGAAGCCATGCTGCATAGCTCTTTGGGTCATGGAGGCACGTAAATCATCACATTACGCCAATGCGGGGTCCCATCGTGCCGCGAACGGCTACAATACGGTGTATAGAATAAACACTGGATGTACTCTTTCCGTGTTCCCGAAATAAGGTCATAACCGGGGCAGCAGATCACTGGTCTATCGCGACATAAGTTGAGATTGATAACTATTATGATATTTGGCTGATAGATAAAGGTGAGGCTCTTTTGTTGGCCAGCTAGTGGAAGAGTGCACATATATTCCATGGAAGTTAAGACGGTCGAGGACCACACACTAAACATAGACGGAACGGCGCAACAGATGATTCGATAGACTTAAGGTGCGCCGTTCATAACATCATCTGACACCACCAAAAAGTACTGGTTGCCCATCTATTACGGGCAGTAAATGCTGTGATCGATAAATATACGTACTAATTTAATTTGAGAGATACGGTAATGTTATTTTGGTTTGATTTAATCATTCACTTTATTACATATCTACATATTAACTTGGAGTAGATGACTTGTGTTCCGGTTATTCGTCGTTCGTTTATCTACTGGATTTTCCACCAGTTGGTGTTTATGATTACTCTCGCTCTCTCTCAAACATCTCTATGTCCACTTGTTTTTCATCTATTTCCCCTATTGTTCTACTTACTATTCCCCGTTTATTGCATCTATCGATCTGGACATCGGTTCTTGATTTGCCGCCTCACTGCATCACGCGTTGTTCACCCAGTCTGGAGAAGTCGTCTGCTGCGAAGCCAGTCAAATCGAAGCGCAGTACTTTCTCTCGGACTCACACCTTCAAATTTTCGTGAGTCACCAACAGGGCGTGCCCAAACTGTATGAATTGTGCATAACTGTGCTCTTCTGCTCGGACATTCCTAGATTTGCAAATTACGGATGTGTGCACACTATATATATATATATATATATATATATATATATATATATATATATATATATATATATATATATATATATATATATATATATATATATATATATATATATAGAAAATAAATTCCTTATTCACTCAGGTATTTGACCACAGCATGAAATGCACTTGTTGAAGCAACATCGCTTTCTAATTGTTTCATTAATTCCTCAGCGTAACATCAGGTGTTGTAATAACCCAGTTTGGAAGCGGATATCCACAATGCCTCGTGAACACTGATAAACTGTTGTTTATAACAGTGCTCATTGAGTACATGACAAGCTTTACGATTTCAGTTGGTCGGAGTGAGACCAACTATTATGAATCCCATGCCTCAATTTTTTCACGTTGCTATATATCTACATTTTTCTAATTCATGCGTTTATTTGTTGATAGCGGTCGTTGTCGACGCGAGGTTCTTGGACGCCCGAGTTTGGCAGCCACTCTGCCCATGGATATCAAGTAAATGATAGTGTAATAGCTATAATAATAATAATTTATGATATTATTCTGTGTCAAATCCACAGTTCCACAATATTGAAGGCATTACACTGTTAAATCTTCCACTTAAAAACCACTCCTATTTCCTACAGGAAATGTATACAAAGTGAAATTTAACATAATAGGCTATGCGTATGTACCGAGCTGGAGCTTTCATTCCATTCATAAAAGAAGCTACTGGCTGATAATACCATTAACTTCTACATTTTGGGCGGATAAAAAATACAGTCCGTTTGCAAATTGTTCGAACACAGTCGGTGTGGTCTCATAGCTTAGTTGATAGAACATATGCGGTGCTAGAGCGTGAGTGTTGTCCATTTGTTCGTTCATTCATGGTGGTATGAATCCCACCGAATCCGTAGAGCTTTTGGTACTTGGATCATAGTCTTTTTCCCATTCATGATTTGTCGTCACTGGCCAGTTGGTACTAGATTTCAATGCAAACATGTTTTTCGGTCGTGTTGCTCCTCCTCCTCGCCTTCCTTCCGTGGACCTTGCCACTAACAGAACTAGACTCGCCCCTCTCACCCGGGGATGATGCGAGGGAAGTTGTATACTGCCAGAACTTCGTCTTTGATACCCTCGGGTGTCGGATGCTTTCTCGAGGATGGAAGGAACATTTGCCTTCAGTCACCCTTCGTGGTGATTATTTTGGGGCCAGTCGATGGTTTCTAGTACCGTTCAGTTCAGTTCATCAGACCACCAGTCTCACACTTCTGTACTCTGGTTTCGGTTGCTGCCTCGCAGTATCGTGGTGTCAAGGACAACAGAAATGGAATCATAAGGTGAAAGAGGATTGAAAAGAAAATAATACACGAAAATTACGAAATCGAAAGTCCGAACTCACGTGCGCCACTAGCCGCGACACGTAGCCGTATCAATGGTATCTCAGACCATCTGGTAGGCGGGTCTCGTGGATTTCAACCCGGAAGTTTCACCTGTCTTGCTCGCCCCGGTCCACTGGTCAAGGTTTTTATACCTTTCTGCCGTGTCACGAACTGACCATTTCGACCTGCCTTCCTACCACTGCGTGCCTCAGAGAACACCGTACGCCGAGATAGTCTATCGGCGAGCATGCGTAGCACATGTCCTAGCCGCCTTAATCTGTTTACATTCAGTGCTTGATTATGAAACTGACCTCTGGTTCCCAGCATCTTACGTTTGATCTCAGCATTGCTCACAAGGTATTCCCATCATATTCGAGCAGTGCTGCGGCGGCATTTATGGTGAAATGCTGACAGTCTTCGCCTATTCTGTCCTTTTATCAACCATGTTGTCGAGCCGTATAAAAACATCTAACCACGGTAGTGTACACTGGACTCCTGACATACAGTTGGATATCACACTGGCGCCATAGATGATCTAAGTTAGCAAAAGTCAAACGCGCCTTCTGTATCCGCGACGATTTTTCATCCGTTAACTGGTCACTTAGTGAGGTAACTGACCAGGTGACAAAACCTTTCCACTTCAGCTGTATCGTCCCATGTCAAGGCAAAATTTGGCGTAGAACCAACCCAGTCCTGCAGCAGCATCTTACACTTTGAAGGGACAAACGTTACACTGTCCTCTAAGTCATCTAGAAAAATTTGCAACTTACCTGTATTTCCATTCAAAATCACAACATCATCCGCGTATTCTAAGTTCGTTTATTGCCTGTGCACCGATTGATGGCTCTGCGAAGTATGGATCGCTCGGAAACCTTCAGTATCTTTTCTTAATAATTTTAGTTACGTAAAAGCGGTATCACAACTAGTTGGTGTGCAGGTGGTGGTATAACTTTATGAGTAGGGAGAATCTAGCTGATTTGGGTTAACTTAACATACTTGTCTTTCTCCACAGCATCTAAAACCTCTTTAAGGGAACGGGTATGCAATTTGCTTTTTCTCATATTTGCTCTGCGGTCTCGAGATTCGGCCGTTTCGCGCCGTGTACTCTCTGTACCTTTCCGAGTTAGACTGCTGGCTTCCACGAAACATTGTCAAAATCTGGCGGTGACACCGCTTTGGCAATTATAAAGTTTGTCGCCGCATGTTGAATGCAGGTAGTCATCCCATTAAATAAGTAATCTCCGCCTCCTTGGCTCGAAAATGCTTCGCATATGCCTGCTTATCGGCTGGTTCGCCTTGTTCTTTATCGCGTGTTATGTGCTTGTCTGATGTAAGTGATGCAACGGTTAGATTTGACGCAGGGGTACAGAGCAGACAGCGTTTCTTCTGACGTTAGTGTTTCGACCTCCGAATCGAGGTCCTACGGGTATTCATCGTTGGTCGGAAACAGTAACAGATACGGCCTAAATTCGAAATCAGTGACTCGTGCTCAGTAAACTTCCGCTCTTTTTTAACTACTGGAATAACGAAACTGTAAAAGGGCGTCAAAAACACATGGTGAAAACAAACAATTCTGTTGCTGTATAACACCTTCATTCAGGCACACGTATTTTATCACCTCTATTTTGTTTCAGTTTTGTCCAGCATGCCTGCCCTCAGGCCGGTATGTGTGTACAATGTACTTGACTTCCTCAGTTAGATTGTACCAAGGAACACATTTCTACACTAGGCTATAGAAGCCTATCGGTTGCACGGGGACAACAAGTAGTAGTAAAAGCTATTGTCTACAATGTTCCTTTTGTCCGATGTAAAAACCAGATCAGAAATAGCACATCTCTAACAGTTTTACATCAGTTTAGCAGCCATCTTCCCACTTTATTATCCTATATTTTTTGATCAGTTTATCTCAAGTAGAAACACCAGAAAATCTGCTGGAGAACCAAACACAGTCAGGAAATCCGTGTAGTATCAGTATGGTAGCTTTACCGGACGATTCATTTACACCTGAGTGTCGACTGCGTACCATCGGTGAATTGGACACTCCAGATGAGTCGAAACCACTGATTGGAAACGGTGTCACTACTTGCGAGATTCCTCCGGAACCCGCCGTTGGTGTGAATCTGACAGAAGCATCCGCCCAACAAAACACCGGCTCTATGGGCCGTTCACAAATATCCACTCTCCAGTCAGTCGTTTCGGAACCCCTGAACAATCCAAGCCAGTCTCGGCGTCCGTACACGCCTGCTGGCACGCAACCCAATTCGAACGAATATGGTTCAATGCAGTTCAAGTCGCTGGGTAGTAGTTCGGAGATAGGACCTCGTCAAGTTCACCCGGACCAGTTAGTTGAATTTTTCAAAGATATGCCGAGGCGTCGTTATGCTCCTGAGGCTATAATAAAACAACGCAGACTGGGTAAGTTTTTCTAGCGCGTCGGAATTTCTCGCACCTGATTCGTTTGAGATGGTGTGCGCATCCGTTTTTTAAACCTGTTTTCAGTCCTACAGCCAAGACTGGCTAAAGAGTACTTTTTCATTCCGTTTATCCTTGCCCTCGAATATTCAACTTCTTACCGGTTGAACTGAAAAGCGTTACTCATCTTTCAACGACCACCCACTCCAGCATGCATTGTCATCGGAGGAAGTGCTTTTATGAGACACCCAACAAAGTCATTTGTCGATCACCACTCATAGTTATTACTCACTACTTGAAGCTTTATACGTTCTCCCTCGAATCAAATAACTATTCCACGATAGCTTATCACCTCTCTTGCTTGTGGCGATATGTGCGTGGAACAAAATTAGATCTTGGAGGCTTTGGTCAACCCATATACTTGCGATGAATTTGCCTAGATCGTCACGTGTTTGGGTGGCTGTGCTCAAGGTTTGATATCATTCACTTTTCGTAGCCGCTATTTTCTTCTCTTGTTTTACATAAAACAGTGAATGACAGCCTGCCAAATCGTTGTTGCTCGGTAGCAAAATAGATTCACAAAGGGGTATGCAGGGCTCACGGTAATTCGGACACGGATTCGTTTCTTATACGTTGGCCAGTCTTCGTTGTGAATATCCCAACTTCCACACGACGGAGTCAGTGTGCACGCTTTACTCTGTGGTGTTATTCTATTTTGCCCAGACCAATCACTGTCTGTCTTTTTGTTTGCAACTTGTTCGTGCAACACTGAGTGACAACCCGTAAAGTACCAGTGAAGCGAGATTTTCATGTGTGTGAGGGTGTCTCATTTTTCAATTATTTTATTTTATACGATTTTCCCAATGGGATACTAAATTGTTTTGAGTTCTCCGTGGGGCGTATAGCACAGTTTATGAACACGGGGATTATAACGAAGTCTGTTACTAAGCTGTTTCTCACTATCAACCATTGGTCGTGACGCGGAATTCACACTAGCAAAAGTTATGAACTCGACGGTTGATAATTTTCTCGTAGCTGAGAAAATGATTTAAATAAAAAAGGTAGAAATGTTGCGACCTAGATTTTCATTTATATACCTTAGCGACTTTTGATCACTCGCTTTGTTGAGCCTTAACCTCTGTATTTTCATTCCGCAACTTTTATTTTTGACGCGAGATCCCGTATTATTTCGGTGATGGAAATTATAACCATTTTTTGTACTTTATAAAGTTCAACCCGCTCGCAGCATTTCAATGCAATGTAAGTTCACAAATCAGTCGATCAACACTTTCCCCATTCGTTGCCACCAGCTTCTACACTAACGTAAATGCCCTCATTGCCACCACCCACCACCGCTCCCTTGTTCGTCAGCACACATCTGTAACATTCACTTTGTGTTGGACTTATTAGCTTATGTTAGGTATTTTGTAGAAGACCGTTTCCAGCTTTCTTATTGCAAACCCTCTCAAATAATGTGGGGAACTTTCTCACTTCCGTTGTTATGCAACATTATGTACGATTTTCGAGGATTATCTAACATGGTTTTGCCGGTAATCGGGTAGTAAATTCCTCGAGTCAATCTCTGTCCGTTTGTATTCAAGGTCTTATTGTCAGATGTTTTCCCTTCACTTACCAAAACATGTCCCTTTTTTTCTCCTGCCCGACGCAAGTCAAATACCAGACTCGTCTGACCGCGTCCACGCGTCAGCACTCGGACGTGTTTGATTCGGACGATGAGGAAATTGAACTTACTTCGGAGTCAGCACTGGCTGCGCTTCAGTCTGCAGCCGAAGCAGGCAGAGCTTGGGCAGCGGAAGCAGAAGCGACTGAACATGCGATCAAGGTGAGTTTCGAACTGACACGAAAATAAGTCTTCGCGTTCATCACTCAGATTGGCTTGCGTGGAACTCTTTTAATCGTCCTGTCCTTCGTTTGTTATCCAGTCATGTGATAACTGCTTCATTGGAGTCTATTTTTCATCATATGAATAAAATGCACCAGCTGATTGATAAGTTGAATTTTATTTCTCACAATGAGGGCTCTGGTCTGCACTCCCGCATTCCACCATAACTAACTCAGAAATGACATCAATCAATGCACAGTGAAAGAATAACAAGAGCACAGGCAAGTATAAACAAATGAGTAAATAGCATGTGAGTGCACCACTGTCCTCCTAAGTTGGATTTTGCGCATCTAACAAGGAGTCCTCTTTGATTCAGATTGACAAAACCCAAACGCGTCTGCTTTACGGGTGACGAGACTTCATCTGATATCCGACCATCCTGTGAGATGTGAGTGTCCATGTAATAAAACGCATCTATTACACAGTGTACCATTGGCACGAGTAGGCTGCATCTTGGATAATGGAAACCCACTTGCATTTTTGATATCCAAAAGTTCAACGCCGCTGACTGGGATGAGCTGGCGACCTTCCGCTTACTGAACAACTACTCTGCCATCTGAGCTGACCCCTTCCCTGAAATATTGTATTATTATTGTTGTGTAGTAAAACGAAGTAAATGGAACAAACAGGAAAGCCAACAGCTACCGCGGCACAGCCAGTGTGGTAGAGTACCTGCCCGGCAGGCGGAAGGTTGCCGATCCGATTCCAGTTCATGGCGTTGAATTTTTGGATGTGAAAAATGCAAATGGATTTTCCATTGTCCCTTTCAGCTGGGGCTTCTCTCTGCTGGGATGAGGTCTGATGTAAGATCAACACAGTCCTGCAATAGCCTTCTCCAGTTCGAAGGTGTAAAAAGCATTCTAGACATTTGCTACATGGTGGTTCATACTATCTAATGAAACTTGCAACTTACTTTGCACGTTAAAATCACCGTCAATAACTACAACGCCCGTCTAACGCATGCTTCGAAGCAGTTGTTCAACTTTGGCTTCAAGACAATTAGACGAGTACTGGACACCGAGTCGCTTGACAGACGGAGAATGGAGCGAGAGACCGATTTTGAATGTCTCAGAAATTTCACCTAAAACAACCTACTGTTCGGTCTGACAGACGTTGTCGCTCATTTCCGGCGTGTCGCAACATCGCACATTCGAGTTACCGATACACACTTCGGTAGACTTGTATCTTCATGAATACTGGGCCATAATTCCGAATTTTTCCAGTGGTGAATGAAATATGACCATCGCGCAGCAACTGTTCTTGTCCTCACTTGGATCATTTGACGGCTGTAAGTGATGTCGTCACCGTTCGCTATCTAACGGAATTGCTCTGAGTAGATTACTTCATAAATGTCCGTGGTGCATTTTAAAGTAAAGAACTTTGAAAATTCGATCAAAATGATGCAGCGAACTGTTTGCTAATCCAACCATACATCAAATCAGGCACGATGCATGACGCGAAATTCATCAGTTTATTTTTGTCACGAAAATGACCTCCATCTATTTCACCAAAGGCTTGTGGTCAACGAGTGGGTTTTTACCACCCTCAGAGTCCTAACTACAGAAGTCTGTTTCCTCCTTTACCAGCATATTCAAAAACGACTCAAACTGTCAGGGTGTGGTGTCTGTTTTATGGCCTTATCGGCGTCCGGATTGATAACAGAATTACCGTAGCCTCACTCGCTTACTGCACATTGATCCACGCTTATTAGCCATCGCACTTGCACATATACACGCACTTTACACCTAACAGAATCCCCGTTATTCGGTCATTTGGAACCGCACCGGATGGCCTTGCCTGGTCGTGCCGATTGAGCTCGCTGCGTTTCCGGGACTTGCTTACTTGTGCGCTGTCGAACGGATTCCATGCGTACTGTGCATTGTGCGTTCTCATCAAGCGCGAGTATTGCAGCAGTCGGTCTTTGTCGAAATCCGATTGTGCTCGGGAAAAGTTTGGTGACCATATACATGGCTTCTGAAGTTGAATGGTGAAAGTTGCTAAAAAAGGTGGTTTCTTGCGGGAAGACCAATGAAGGCTTGTTCGCTTCTCTGACTGGACCCAACCCATTGAGTTTCTGATTCTTGTTCAGTCCCACAAACATATATCTGCATCGTGTTTTCTTCGGCCACGATCGCTTTAGACATGTTAAAAATGTCGCTTGAGTGTCCATCAAGCTTATTTGACTACCGTTCTTAACTCTCATTTTCCATTTTTGTCTTCCAGGAAGTTGAAGAAACGCAAGAAAATTCGTTCCTGTCGTGGTCTCGTTTGTTCACTACCACACCTAAGCCAAGTTCCACGCCTAATCATAGGCTAACTGCACCGCGAGACAATACTGCGAATGTTGCCCGTCGATCGGTCGCGGACGACTACCAAAATTCGACCGAGAAGTATGATGATGAGGATAGCACGACTGCGATATCTGGTTGGCGTCTGATGACGTTGTCCGCAGCATTCCTAACGGGCGCCTCACTTGTTGGCCTGACAGTACTGCTGGAGACCGAGATCCATTCACCACTTACGGCAGCGATTCGCAGTCATCCATGGCTTCTAGAGTTTGACGCTCGCTATTACCGTCCGTTCCGATCTGCTTTGTTTAGCTGGTGGCGTCGCTAGAATTCCTCTTCTATCCGTTCTCCGCACTGTGGCCTTTGCCCGAATGTCTGTAAAAACCCAAAGTATTTACGTTAGGCAGTTGCAGATTGCATTTACCCTCGCTTGTATGTGCGTACGTGGATATATGCTTGTATTTATCCTTTTAACCGTCCTCACTCATTCGTTATAGTGCATATTTAGGTTACCTACCTTGCCCCGATTCCATGAACTTGTTGTGCCCGACGTATTTTTTACATTCTATCATTGACGTGTCTTCGTTGTAGACTCCGTAGTTCACATGTGATGCACCAACTAGTCATCATCCATCTACCGTTTACTTGCTATATGATCTTCTGTTGTCTGCATTTGTTATTCCATTACTTTACGGTTCCATTACATCTCCCTCCACATTCGAGCACCACAAACTGGGCTGCTTTGCGCACTGTAGTTATGAGGCTTGCTTTTGGTTACTTATTTTCGCTCTGGTTCTGGACTCTGTTTTCCACCGGACGAGGACAGTACGTGAAACAGTTGATTAATCTCCTCGTCCGTGCTGTTTCTCGAGATCAGAACATCACACAAAATTGCACACACATATTTGATAACTTAGCCGTTTCAATAGTTTATGGGATCCTTGTTCATGCGCCTGGATAAAATCACATCTCTACAACAGCGTGTTTTCATCCCTCCTTCCCAATCCGGACACTCACATCCTACATGCATTTTTCTTCACATTCGTTTTCCGTTCGGATATTGCAGTCAATTTCGATGGAGTTGTTTCTCTATAGTTCCTTTATTTACTATCTCGATTTGTTATTTCCTGGTATCACTTTTCTTTATTGTAGTTACGGAGCAGGGATTTCTGTTCGCTTCCTTCGTCAGATTCCGAGATAATTGTGTAGATGATTTTGAAAGGTAACCGATCGTTTCTGTCGATGGTTGTTCTAACTGTTCGTTCTTTTTTCTGCACTTACCTTGTCGCAGGTTTCCATGGTCCCTAAAGTGCATGGTAGAAAACGACCTTGAACCTCATTTGCTGTAGTTGTATATTGAAATAAATTTAACGAGCCGTTCACGCTCATATTCATGTGAGAAATGTGTCCGAACCCTGTGTTTGATGTGACTGCTGTGGGCGCGGTAGTATAGTGAGTGTTGCTCTCAGCTTTTACGTTGATAGTCCCACTAGTCACGTGTTGTTTTTCAGTCTAACGAACTGCTTATTAGCCCCAGTGATAGATGACTATTGACTGTTAATCCTCGCTCATCGATAAATAGTCTATTTAGAAAGGTAAAAAAGGCTTTTCAATCCATAATAGATTCCCATTGGTTTATTTACTCTGCTCTGTATTGTGAACAGTAGTATTCCGCACATAAGTGTACAAATTCAAGGGCAAGATGCTTTTCAACACTGAACTTCTTTGTGATGCTTAAAATAATTACCGGTTGGGGATACCACGTGTCAGTGTCTATGTAAGAAAGCTACGTTATACTCAGGGTTCTTGGGATGTTCCATTCCCCCTCCCCTCTCTCCTGTTATCGTGTGGGGTACGTTGTCTGATGCACCCACTGGAGGGTCCTGCTCTAGGTGTGTTATGATCACCGTGACTCGTATCTAAATTCTGATTTTCAACCACGCAGAACCATTGAGAAACGTTCGTAACAAGTGATCCCGGTTGACCAAGCCTGTCGTCGTTGTAGTTTTTGCACGGTTGAGGAGGAGTGAGATGCACTGGAAAGTTCATGATGGTTGCTGTTTCAAAGGCCCTTGATAAACTGAAAACCACTTGTGTCACCCCTTTGAAATTTAAGATATCCCTCAAAGGAGCGCTTGATACCACATTCTAATGGATTTATTCCATTTTGACAGCCCTCTTTGCTCCAGTCGTTTTCACCAGAAGTCCGTACCCATTTGTTGAACTTTTCCGGAGTTGGTGATTTTATTAACTTCCATCTAGCGAGATAGCTGTAAACGAAATTTAAATCGGTGATTATTCCAACGCTATAAGGTAACGAAGCGCCATTTTGTTGCTTATTGTGGTCTACCTCTGTGCCATCAGGGAGCAAGTTGCACGAAAAGGCTTATCACTTCTGAGTAGGTATGCGCTATTCAAAATGTTGGTTTTGAGGTCGCACTGCAAACGAAAACTAGGGTTGCCATCACCATCGAAAGATACAGGAAGCGCGTCTGGTGGTTTTTGATATAATATTTGAGTTACTTGCAAGTAGTTTGAGTGAACGTCGATATACTAATGCCGTGAACATCAATTTCAACACCGTAGTTCATTTGTTTCGTCGCTCATTCATTTCTGTCCAAAAAGTCGAAATTGTGTGTTTGACCGATGCACAGTGCACCATGCAAGCAGTGTTTGTTAAACACAGTTGAAAGGAACTGTTCATCTTCATGGAGTCTTGCATATTAGACAGAAAGGAACCCTAACATTTGAAGTCGGGCCGGGGCTCTTCATTTAGCTGAGTAGTGATCATCGTGTGATAACGAAAAATGTCAGTAATTAGTTAATTTTAATCGATGTGGTCGTAGGAGAATCTCGTATGCATAGTCGACACGTCAACGATGAATAGCTGCGTAAGTTTGTCGGTCTTGTAAGGAAATATTAATTGTGTTTCCGTTGCATTTTCGGCAGCTCGGACCTGGCGACCGATAACTCCTTCAATTGATTTGTTTTTTTCGGGAGTCAATTTACCCGAGATGGGCTGACGATCAGGTGCAGTGCCGTTTAGTTTTGAGACAACGTCGTCAAATTTAATCTGGCACGACGGTAATTGGGTGTTAGACTTCATTTTTTAACCTTCTGGCTTCCATCCCTTGCTAGACTGACTATAAGTGTGCGAGTATTGAATTCAAATCAAAGTAATCCATTTTTTCTATGAAGTATGCCTTGGAAGACGTTACCAAATGAGTATTTCGTTATGAGTTCGTTAATTAATTATCTCTTGGATCATCGCAGAATGCGCTGGGTAGCTCGTAAAATATTTCATAAGCTTAAGCGATTTGTGGCGTTAGCATGATATTTGTTCGTAAGAGATGTGGTATGTTTCTGTCCCAACCCAGGTGATAGGCACAGAGCACAACCACACGGGCGACTCGAGTGTAACTGAATGAATGATAAATGCATGCATCACTCGATAAACCACAGAACGAAGCATACCGAAGGTCAATGGGACTATCCGTTCGCATTCTGCCTGGCTACCTAATGTCTCCCCTCGTGATTGCCTAAGCTTCGGGTGGTGGTCGAGTGGTTTGGGGCGTTGTCTTGCCACCTCGGAGGTGGATGGTTCAAATCCCGCTACCGCCGGTAACTGGTGATCAACACTAGACCGCTGTCGTTCGGCTCAGTACCACATCTGACCTATTGGAGTCTGATGGGTTTTTTGACTACAAGTTGGTCGATTTGCTTCTCTATTCCGAAGCTCTGCGGTCTGCAGACAACGATAGTCACCGGCCGATCGCTCAATTTGGGTACCGTTGTCGTTTATGATCCACTAGTGCGCATTTTTGTACTATGCAAATGCAGTTCTGCAGGTCATATTTACCAGTAATAAGTGGCAGAATAATCCCCCTCCCCCTGGTCGTTGGACTTTAATGTGAAGAAACAAAATGAAATGAATACACATTCAAGATGATTGAGCGTGAAGTTACGGGTCGAGAGGTGTTCAGTCTGTGGGGTCGGTGAGTGCATCTGAAACAGCTGTTGCCTGTTCAGGGTATGTCTTGAATTTGGACTTTCAAAGTCGTTTTTGTTTCGTCCCTGTTTATATTTCAGAAAAGAGAATGAAATTTATTGAGACGGCGTTTTTCGCTGCAAATCAAGTTTCGGAATATTTTTTTACGACTTTGTTCCTTTCTTTCACGTCAGACTGGTGCCAGAGCTTTAGAGCTGTCAGTTTGGGAACACAATCCCGCTGTCGAAATGAAATTCTATCGGACGGACCATGGAAAACCCATGAGGATGCTCTCAGTTTTACGAATAAGAGACCTTTGGGAACATCATCATCTGGGAAAATATATTTAAAAAACCAATCAAGTTTGTGGAAGTGTCAGGACCTGTACAGCAAATGGCTGTGGTTTTCATTAAAGATAGGTAAAAATTAAAAGTAATGAACTCAAAGTTTTTGTGAATCGGCTGATTTTTCTCGAATGGATTTCATTTTTCTTGGAGGATCATTTTTCACTCATGAATGTCAAACCATGTCTCATTTGGTTTAATCTATGTAAGGATTCTCGAAAAAAAGACCAAAACATTTATCATGCAGGTCGCGTTTCTGTCGAATGTCTTGGAGAATATCGAAGACTCGTTTACACTGCATTGAGCATTCATGTATGAAACTGATGAAGTGGCTAGTTCATGTTATAGGTGCATTGGCCCTCGCGGTCAGGTTTACACTGAATGTATGTGGATCAGTAAACTGATGTCTCAGGTCCCATCACGACGAGACTGCACCTTGGCGTGGTGGGTTGGCTTGCATACCTCCATGACCCAAAGAGCTATGCAGCATGGCTTCCTTAAGCCGGAGATGCAATCATGCTTGACAGGTCGATGGGTAGCGACGAGACGAAATCCAGTTTCTGAACCAGTTGATGGGCAACATCTGGTTCTAACGGCAATGCCCCTGGAGAGGACACTCCAGCGAAAAGACATCGAGAGAAGCAGTTTACAGGTCAAAAAACATCCACTAGATCAACGTAAAAGTGCAATACCTGGAATTTCTCTCGACAGTAGGAGAAGTGATTGCACCTCACCGGGCAGTTGTCACCCGCCTAAGCCGGGCAGCTTCTCGGCCCAGAGAATGCTGCCCCATCCACGTTCAGGTTGCTCCATTGGGTGCATGTGGCTGAGCACTGAATGCAAAAAGTGGATCGATAGCAATGCACCAGCGAAGACAAGACAAAGTGTGTGCGGCAATCAGGCCTCACGTGACAGATCAGAAGAAGTTCCTTCACGGGTTCTTTGTTCACGTTGCCGTGCTGAGTGAGCGTCACATTGCCTTATGAGTTGGACTTTTGAGTCAAAGTCTGCGGTTAGAGTTCCCAGAAAAGAAACCCCTTCTGTGGTGTGAGGAGTTGGAGAGTGTGATTCGCCCAGAAACCTCCAGCATCTTTTCTGTAAAAGGGCCTTACCAATTTTTCCTCCCTCAATTTAAGGTCAATACGAGACACCACGAGTAATTGCTGCTCTGAAGAAAGTAGTAGATCAGAAGTCGGGCATAAATCGACTGCACTCCTTAAGCCTAAATGTTCATTTCACTTGGGAGTCTCTAACGTCCGCACACTATGTGAGATAGGGCAACAGGCTCCCCTTACTAAAGCTCTTGACACTTTCAAAATAGACGTATGCTGTGTCTCCGAAACACGCATACAAGACCCCACTTCTGTAATCACGCTTCGCACCGCAGAATCATCATCAGCCTTTCGCTTTACTCTTCGTGTGTCGGATGATCCGGTGTCGAGTGCTCTCGGTGAGGCCGGCTTTGGGATTGTTTTGAGCATGAGAGCTGAGCGTGCACTGTTAGACTGGATTCCAGTCAACAGTCTATTGTGTGCAGTTCGGTTGGACGGTTCTGTGCATGTCAAAAGCAACAAACTGAAGCTTCGATGCTTGTTCGTCGTGTCTGTGTATGCACCCACTGACTGCAATTCCTCTGAGACCAAATATTAATTCCATCAGGATTTTTCTCAGCAACTTCGAAGTGCACCTTCGACGGACGTGGTGGTCATTGCTGAGGATTTGAAAACCCAAGTTGGTCGTTTGGGGGATTCCGAAGGGCACATTTGCAATCCCAGGTGATGTTACTGATAACGGCGGTCGTTTCATTGAGCTGTGCTCTGACCACAGATTGTTTCTGGCTAGAACGAACTTTTGACATAGGAAGCGGCACAGACTCACATGGCGTCCTCCTTCGTCTTCACAAATTTGGACTCAGATTGACCATATTGTCATTGGTCATCGCTGACGTGGATCAGTTGAAGATTGTCGTTCAATTTGGTCTACGCCTGTGGACACAGATCACGCCCTTGCACGTGCTCGGTTTTGTTTACGTCTCGTCCGTAGTCGCACCAAAGTAAATAATACTGGTCCCGCGCAGTTACTTTTAGGCGATAACCAGCGACACAGTTTCCAGATGCAGCTGTCCACGCAGTTATGGATGCATCCAGATATTCAGGAGCCAAATGAACGCTGAAAACAGATCAAGGAAGCTTTGTATTCCGCTTCGAATGCCACCCAGAACTCCGGTTCAAGATGGTCACACAAGCGATGGATATCTCGGACATCAGTTGTTCTGTTGGATGTTCGCAGATCCGTCCTTACGGATGCCAAATTCGATGAAGTACATAAATCGCTGGGACGCCAACTGACTAGGAGCCTGAGGAATGACCGTGAGCAGCGGTGGATTGCAAAATGCAAGGAAATGTAGAAGGCTGCGTCCATTGACAATGCTCGTAACCTTTTCTGTTTGATTAGAGGTACCGGTCCACCGCAGCCAAATGTAAGTGAAATAATTAAGGAATCCGACGGCTCACTGATTCACGCTCAGGGACGTCATCTGGAGCGTCAGATTGAGCACTTTAAGACACAATTCAGTTGGCCCACTTTAACGATGGACCTTCGAATACACCTGCCAGCGAAGCAGTGCAGGTGGATATCAGTCCTCGATCAGCGATGGAGATTATGCGGGAGATAGGTTACTTGAAAAGGTATGAAGCCGCTTTTTTCAAGGATGAAGGTGAAGCTTTAGCTTCGGAGTTAACAGAACTCCGTATTATTTGGGATAGTGTGAAGATTCCGAGGGAATGGTGTGAATCAGTGATTGTGCCGGTGTACAAGAAAGGTGACAGGTCCTCTTGTGAAATCCACAGAGGAATTAGCTTTGTTAGTATCGCGTCTAAACTGCTCACCGGTCTTATTCTGCAGTGATTATCCAGCACCCGTGGAATATGTACGTGCGAGAATCCAGCCAGGTTCAGACCCGGTTGTGGTTGTATCCACCACATTTTTACTCTTCTTCAAACCTTTGGAGCACAGAAGCATCTTTCGTAGGGCCACAATCTATGTCTTTCTTGATCTGAAAGCGGCGTCCGACTCAGTCGACTGCAGAGTTCTGTGGCACTGCCTCTCATTGCAGTGTGCCAGAGAAGTTTATCCCTCTTCTTCAATGCTTTTATGCATACAGCCGAAGCCGTGTTCATGCTTACGGCGATCTTTCCCCCGAGTTCACCACGGAAATTGGTATTCGTCAGGGTTGCACTCTTTCACCCTTTCTGTTCAATTTCTTGACTGAATTGATTCTTGAGATAGCCCTATTTTCGTGTGAAAATATAGCAGCGTCGACCTTTGCTCAGCCAGTAAACTTTCTGACTTGGAGTATGCGGACAATATTCTTTTTCTGAGTGAAGACCTAGGTAGGTTGCAAGCACTTTTAGATGGCCTTAACAACGGTGTAGCAATGTTTGGGACGCGTTTTGTACCTTCAAGGTGTAAAATGCTGCTGCAGGACTGGGTTGGCTCAACACTAAACCTTGTGTTGGCCGGGGAAGCTGTAGCTGAAGTGGGTAAATTTTGTTGCCTGTGCAGTTACATCTCACCAGGTGGACAGATATCGGATGAGGTGTCATTGCGTACACAGAAGAAGAGCGTTCCGGTCGGGACGAACGCTTTTAGGTGCGGTGCTCAGACGTGATGATGTGGAACGAATCACTTGGTGACTGTCACAACTAACGCTGGAGAGAGGATATGGCGCTTGCCCCATCACCCAGTGTTCAGTCCCAAGAAACCTGCTTTTCGATTGCACGGCCAAGTTACAAGGGAAATCATTGAACAGTCGTTTATTACAAGGGCCAGACACGACGGCACCGCTGACTGAGGTTAGGTAGAGTGGCAGTGTCAGCCAACAGAAGAGAAATGTTTCTTAAGGTGAAGGTGCCAGTGAAAGACAGAAATGCACTAAGTTTTTTTTTGGTGAGACGAGAACAATTTGGCCAAACCGGTGGTAGTGTATAAGATAACAATTCATCCTTTCGGAGCGACATCGTCACTCTTCTGTGCCAGCTTTGCCCTACGTGAAACTGCAAAGATGTGCAAAAGGCCAGTTAACCGGGAAGCAGTGGGTAGTGTCAGGAACAATTTCTATGTCGACGATTATCTTGGGTCGTTGCCATAAATCACTTGAGGAGTCTGACGGAAGGGTGGTTTCCACCTCAGGAACTAGATTTTCAATGCTTTTGAGGTTCTAGAAGTCATTCCGTGCAACGAGAATGCAGAAAGTTTTCAAGAGTTAAATGGACCCCCACTTCTGATAGAGCGCACCCTAGGGAAACAATGGAAAGCTGAGACAGATGAGCTTATTTTCTAGCTAAATATTACCGATCGCTCGGCTACACGTAGAGGAGTTCTGTCATCCATCTCCAGTTTGTATGGCCAACTTGGGTTAGTTTCTCCTTGTTTTTTTCCGGAGAAAATCCTACGACAACACCTTCGTCGGAAGAAAATCGGTTGGGACGAACCGCTGGAGAACACCGCAGTGTTTATAACCACAATCCATTGTGCGAGCGGCACTTACGCAAAAGCACTACGTTTTTGCGTGCGTCCCATCATGGCGTCTTGTGTGACTAATCATATGGCAAAATGTGAAACAGTTAGAGAGAAAATATCCTTGAGTAGATATTTCAGAGTGGTGAATGAATGCCAGATTTTTCACCATACAAATTGACATCAAAATTTGCACTCGTGAACACATTAACACTTTTACTCCAGAAGGTTTTTCTGCTCTGGAGCTATTTCAACAACAAGTGCAACTTGGTTTTATGAAATAATACTGGCCGATAAAACGGCGCACTTTTATTTGTCTTTTTCCTCAAAAAGTACGTCCAATAAGCACAGCAAAACTAAGAACACTACCACCACCAGCACTGACGTCAATAGCAACAATAACAACGGACCGGCTTAAGTGAACAGAAAAATGTGTCCTACGCACATAAGCCTTGTGCGAGAAACAATCCTCCCTGATGCGGATTGTCACTGAACTCAGTCAATACGGAAATCGGGAGAGACCCGCATCTGGATGTCCATCTAGATAGACAAACCGGAAATGAGACCGTTACCAAGGTAAGCGTGACTTTATAGATTCCTCCGTCCGTACTATTCCACCGGTCAATCTTGCCTTGAGATTGAGCATGAATAAGACGATGAAATAATGGATAGTTTTGGTGTGTGGTTCCTTTTTGTGCCTAGGCTTAGTGTGGAATGAAGTAACTTTGGGCTGCAACTTATGTACATTAGTTTATCCGCGCTTGAAAATAGCCTATCGATCCAAGTTCGTTGGGAGTGATAAAGCTGTCATCATATGCAATGCAACTTTTCGACTCTGCATAATTGCTTTGGAATGCTCACTCAACTTGAGGAAGCTCCTCAACCTGAAAACACTGCACCGAATAGTTATATTTAAAGAGTACAAAATGCTGAAAAATCCACCTAAGCATAGAGCAAAAGTCTCACGTTGCTGTTTTGAAAATACCAACGGTAAGAATCGGATTCGTCCGAACAGGTTCTCAAATCCAGTGTGTACGTTGATGCCCATAGGCAAGCTGATAGGCAATCCGGTGTGAATTTCAGCGGATTGGGTAGTTTGTGGGCGGAGGACGTGCACTATGAATGATGGTTCCTGAGGAGCATAGTTAAGAACAGCTTCGTAGTGGTTGAAACATGCCTTTCTAGGGATAATCTTGGAAGAAAAGCCAAAATTGCGATAATACACGTTTTATGTCCAGGACAGTTTCGCAGCATCTCAATCTGGGGCGTAGTGCAGAATAAAACATTTGAATGGAGTCCAGGGGTGGGAACTGTGTGAGTGAGGAAAAAACAACCAAGTCACCACAACATAAAGAAGCAGACGAGCAGTTCTTTTTGTTGACGCAGAGAGGTTCCCACCGATGAGTAGCCATCGCTTCTGCGTATCTTAACAGCCTTTTGTTTTTGTTCAACGGCTTCTGATAGCTGAGCTTGGCATTTAGGTCGCAAACGTTTCATCTGCAGTCTACGTGACATCGTCTGTGCGTAGGTGTCACCTCGACTGGTGGTGAAACGTTCGTAACCTAAACGCCAAGCTCAGAGATCAGAAACCGTTGAACAACACCAATCGGGGCTAGGATCAACATCATTTTTCAAAAGCATTGAGAGCCTTGTGTTTCTTATTGCGCGGACAACTGGAAACTCAGTGTTCCATTGGTGGCTCCGAGCTCACATTTTAATTCGTAGTTTAAATTAGAGAAAGAGTGTAGAGGCAGACGTTCCTTAACCGGAGTTGTGGATATTCTGCTAGTTCGGTGAACTATGTCGACGTTGGACGTATAGTAGATCTAGGCAATCGCTGAACCGATCCGTCGTTTAAAAAAACAGTTGGCTTCATCACCTTCAAGCGAGAGATACCATGGTACTCGTTTTCATGGTACTGACTTCGTGGTTAACTGCTTGTTATTTCTCTCGAACGCATCAGGATATGAGTTCGGTGCTGGGGTCTCCCTTGACTGCTGCAGCTCTTGACCAACCGCGTCCTTTGTGTAGGTTCTTTGTGCTCTGCTGAAAAGTGTTCGCACCGGGCACCTTTTCTATTTGAGAGGTACAATGCTGTCGAAATGCAGATACCGTCCCGTTCATGTGTTGTCTCGATAGACGTGGTGACTGAATCGATCGGAGGGAAATCAAAATACATAGAAGCGGGAAATTGAGTGTGCTAAGCTTTTTATTGGGTAAGATTCGGGATTTATGTAGTCAAAGAAAGTAAATGGAAAAACACAAGCAAGCAGTAACTGGGTCACAGGCAATGTGATCAGTTGTGACAAGTGTATCGAATACTGTCGCATTATAACGAAGATGGCAAGAACGGTGAGGACATTTGTATTTCGACGGCCAAACAAGTTAAGTTCATGAAACACATACAATTCTTTATATAGCTTCTTTTCCAGACCGCGCTGTACCAACATTGTTCTTTCGGTGGCCTGGGTATTTCGGCTGCGTTCCGGTCCGTTGCCTGTGGCAATTAGCTTGGTTCTCTTGGGCACCATTTCTATTCGGCTGGTCCGATTGTCCCGGTTGACGGTTTGATCAGTAGCCCCTCACCTGGTTTATCTTGTTGGTTTCCTGAGATCCCACTGCTTCTCATCTACTAGTCCGTATGCCTTCTTTTGTCTGCTTCGGGATCCCTCTGGTATATTCTCGGTCTACTCTTTTGTCTGTGGCACTCGATTGGTTTGATATTCGTATCGTCTTGTTGCTCCAGCATTCCCCGTTACAGTATGGTACAGACACAGACTGAATACTCGTGTGCGCGAAGAGAAATACCCGACTGCTAGTGATTAGTAGCCAGATGACGCAGGGAGAATTCAGAATCGAATGAATCAAACATGCCCGATGGTGTTAGCCTTTTGAAGATGAGTGTTGCACATTGAATTAAGTGAACTATGGTCGATTTGAACCGAATTCATCTTGTTATGCGTGAGTATGGTGTGAGAGCACCACAACAAGTTTCCTCTGTGAACTGCGTTTTACCGACCTCGGGGTTGATCTGATGAGTCGTGAAGGTGCTGTAACGAGAGCGTAAACACAACATATACCTGTCAGTGAAATGGTAATAAAAGTTGTTTCTCACATATGCATGCATTGCCCGCTTGCATCATGAAGTTTATGAGAAAAGGGACAACAACCAGTAAAACGGAGGGAGGCCGCAAATAATTTCATAGATTACCTTGGGGAAAATAATAGGGCACGGTTGCACTCAAAACGTGACGGCAAAATCACTCGTGCAAGTATACTGATATCAGTTCAGCCGGTAATTACAATACGGGTTTGGAAAAGCTGAATCAAAACAGAAATCTGCACTGTAGAGAATTACTGTCAGTTCCTTGTTTCATGATCAGTATGAACAAAACCATTTGGCTGAGGGTTTCCCATCTTAAAAAAGCCCGTTTCAGTCAAAAAGAAACGAAACACAGTTGGTTTTCGTTCAGAGAGACACAAAGAAACAGCAGAATGGAATATGAAGAGAATTTTAAGAAATCGGTCCAACTATTAAGGTTTCTGTTAAATTGGTTTGTACCAGAGTTCAACATCACACACAGAAGATGGGTTATTTACAGGGTCGACGATTTCTTCCGAATTGTGGTAATGCCTGTAAGTATTGCAATGAAAGCTAATGGGAACGATATATATTAGGTAGGTTGAGCTACCGTGACATTCTGTAGAAGCATGCGATTGACAAGCGGATAGATGAGCGTACCGAGACGAGTTGTGCTTTTGCGAAAACTATTGGCCAATTTTTCACGGATACAAACCGTCAGTCACATGATTTAGTAATAAAGCATCTATAGCAATGGGAGAAAATTGACTGTGAAATAAACACGGGGAGGAAACTATGATGTAAAACTAGAAGGATTTCAGTGAAGTGGTAGAGCAGGGCAGGAAGTACTAAAGAATACCAGAAGCTGTAACGGTACGAAGAGCACCAGGCCTAACGTGTCTAAATGTACAATAGCTTCATCTTTCTGACCGGACCCAATATACATCATACGCAGTGTCAACGCTCAAACCAGCGTTGGAAACCATGGAAGCAAAACTATACAGCTGTTTTTTTTTTGTCAGTAGCGCACAACCACCAGGCCTTAACTTGCTCTAGAACCCAGAATAAATGACTGAGTCGAACACCTTACCGTCAGGTTATACGGAAATCCCTGGTATCGCTTAGTCTCATACGGACAAACTGACAATCACAAGAGTTGTTCGGTCTTCAAGACTAGGACTGGAACAGTTCAAAAGCCGACCGTTGAGTGCCTACCCGGATGGCCTTTTGGTAAGCATTCCATTCACAATCGTTCATCCTGGGTTCCAGTCTCCTTGGCTTTTCAGTGAATGCACACCACATATGATTCCTAACAGGCCGGATGAAATATCCTTGCAGTACTGCAATGGTTATCATTGGTGCTCAATGGGATAGGAAGCCAATCAAGAAGTGAGAACGGCAGAGATTACTAATCATTTAGTAGGTCAACGGTTCAGTTCAGTTCAGTTCAGTTTACTCAGCCAGTAACCTCGCACTTCTGTGCTCTGGTCTCGGTTTCTATCTTCCAGCATCCAGTCAAGGGGCAAACATGATAGAAGCATGAAGCGGAAGAGAGCCGAAAAAAAGGTAAGAAGCGGAAACTACAAAGACAGGGAAAGAGTTCGAACGCAACTACGCCACTGGCCAAGGTACATAGACATATCACTCAGTGTCTCCAACCACCTGCTAGGTGGGTCTCGTGGACCCCAACCCGGGAGCCTAACATGCCCTGCTTGGCCAAATACACTGATCACCTTACGTCTAAACTCAGCATTGCTGACACGATGTTCCCACCGTATTTGGGCAGTAATACGGAGACATCGGTGTTCGAACACTGGCAGTTTCCACCTGTCTTCTACTCTTAACGGTCATGTTGCTGAGCCGTATGTTAAAGAACGGACCTAACCACTGCATGGTACATTGAACACTTAACAGATAATTGGATGTCACGCCGGCGCCCCAGATGACTGAGGTTGACAAAAGCCAACTGCGACTTATGTGCGCGTGATGACACTTCATCCAATATCTGTCCACCTGGTGAGATGTAACTGGCCAGGTAACAAGACCTTTCCACTTCAGCTGTGTCGTCTCATGGCAAGGCAACGTTTGGTGTAGAGCCAACCCAATCCTGCGGCAGTAGATCAACGAGAACCAAAATACATTCCACATATCCAAATATTCGGATGTGAATCGAATGGGACCGAAAATGTATGGTTATAGCACTGTTTGTTCGAAAGTCAAATGAAATCGGGCTGAGCGATGACGTCCACAACCAGAATTGTACAATGGGCATAACGATAACTATATTTTTTGAGGCTCCTAATATGTCACTGTTGTGGGGGTATGGAGAAGAAAATGCAGCCAGAAGGACTGCAAAGTTATCGATTTGGGCTAGAAGCAACTTGTTGCTAATCCTTAAAAGACCAATTCTATTCAAGTAGCCTTGTTTTAACCACTAAAGAGAAGATGCGTAGAAGATTCGGAATAAGACATTTTTAAAAAAGGACGAAACAAGAAACTGGGTTGAAAGTAGAATATTTGCGATAATTTTGAGGGTTGATGACAATCCGCCAGTTAGAGACGGGGAAATACGCACAGAACTTTAGAAGAATACTTTCTAGCATGTTAGTAACTGCACAGATTCCGAGGATTCAAGATTACCATGAAATTCGACAGATTAATTTAGCTAAGAAATGGAATCATAACTCAGTTATTTGGAAATATCACTATGAAACAAATAAGGCGATTAACAGCTTTTAACTCTCGATTTATTATAATTGAGTGACGTTTTACCTAAACAGCCAATCCACAATTATGAGGGTTTTTCCTGCCTTCTCGACGTGATCGGCACTGAAAGGTTTATTCCACTCACTTGATGAAACCGATTTTCCAGGGGAAACACAATTAAAATACCATGGTAAGCTTGCGAGTAAATATATCTGCACAGAGCATTTCGTGAACTTTGTAGTACGCCGCAACTGGCGATTAGAGTTTTAAAGGCCCACGCGATCAGAATTTAGTTTTGACATTCGGTTTTTGTGTTCCTGCCGTCCCGTCTTAGTTTGAGCTGATACCTCAGTAGATAAACAGTGACAATCTAATCGTCATGCCCGACCGATCGATAGAAAAATACTGTTCACCTTTCCATCCCCAAATTCTCGTGTTACTCTATGGCTGTAGCCGTGCTCAAATTCGCCGAAAACCTGAACTACTTTACAGAGCACTTGAGAACAAATACGGTTTTATAGCCCTATCCGTTGTAGAGATGTTTGTTCAATGTAGCGTCTCCGTGACTGTAATCGTCCGATAGGACCAATAAATGAGAAAAACGCCACGGCGAATGACTTGGAGAGAAAATGTATGGAGACAAATCATGCATAAAATGATGTTAGATGAGTAGCAAGCTATCCATAAATTTGACAGTTAACTTGAAATTACAAGTTATGTGCTGATAAATACCCCTTTAGATGGGATTGCGCAATTTTATCCGGGACACTTTATACTACCTTCAAATCGAAAAGTCAGAACTCTACAATGGAGGACAAATGACCTCCTTTTACGTTATAATGACTCAGCTGGAACAGCAAGTTCCCAGTAGCTGGTCTGGTCCCGGTGCTAGAGATGAACTGTAGCACGAAGTTATTGAACATTGTTGAAAAACGAGTGTTTGTGAAAATTAGTGCCCGCATTTCTACGTGGCACAAAACCGAAATCCTGGTATGGGCAAACAGTCGCCGACTTCTGTTGCACCTAAACCCAAGCAGATCAACCTGTAGTGATCCGTAAAACACAAATATTTCCTAGTCCAGTCAGAGGACAGAAGTGATTCAGTGAAACAACTAATAAAACGATGCAAAAAACAACAGACTTGGCCCTTATAGCTGTGGATTGAGTGCTGACTAGGAGATCAGTTCTGTCTGTCTGTTTTACATCCGTTGACCACAAAGCCCTGCAGGTTTTGTGAATTTCGAAACGGCAATCCGAACCAGATACTCAGGATCCATCAGAACAACTTTTCTTTCTGCATAAGACTACCAGATTTTAGCAATGTTCCGGTAGCTTTCCAGTTTCACAAGTGTTGTTATGTACCAGAATAACCATGTTCGCCAAATAAATAGAACAGATTTTAGAGATTTACTCCAATTGGTTCAATTCCCTAACTAATCCTAGTGGCTTGTGATATAATGGTATGATTACGAATCGCTGTAAATGTATCTGTTTGACAATCTGTGATTTCTAAGAAACAAAAGCACCCATGGATCTTGGGGCGTGCAAGCGTCATGCTGCCAAGAAATTGATGCAGTCGCGCACACCTTTATAAGGCACTGCTATGATCAAATGAACTGGCTTCAATTGATATACGAAATTTCGGAACTTTTTATTTAATTAGAGTTGAACCATTCAACCGAACTTGAATTTTATCGACCATGGTTAAGAAGTGCTGCTTTTCAGTTCCGTCATATATAAATGACATGAGTGTGCTAGATGGTAACCGCAGTCACATTTTTTCGTCCTTAATCTGGGAAGCCAAGTCCAGGCTGGATGCAATGACGTGCAAACCGGTTCATACTTAGTGTCGTGCAGTTACATGTAAGGGACAGATGAGTGTACTTCCGTTTTATCAGTTGTATGCTGTTGTGCGAAGTAGCAAAGTGAATTATGGGATATTAGCTACAAACTTATTGATCACCAATGGTTAACGTGATTGAAAACGTTAAAATCATCGATTCCGTTGATACTCAGACCCATGCGTTGGTACTACACACATACGGGTGGCACATGTGCTGTGCTGATCGCCTAAGGGTACCCAGTCACATCGGAGATTTCGGTGATTTCACAAAGTGATCATATTAGTTACACACCTAAATGACGATATCACTAGAATCCACCAATAAGTCTGAGATTTTCATTAAGCCGCAGGATTTCTTTATTGCATCGACCGAGCTTGGACGACAGAATGAGCGAGTAAGGCTCATTTATAACAGATTATGACGAATGTGGAATTCATCAAAGTGATAAAAGTCGACCAACTCGGTGGGATTCGAACCTACCCATGGAAGATCGAATTAAGAGTGTTTGAGAAAATCGTATATGAAATCTCAAGGAACAATCGCTTATCAAAAAATATGGCTAGCTCATTGTAATTCACACCTGTGGGATTGCGGACTTCCCGATTTTAATGGTATTTTGTGTCTGCGCAACCTATGAGTAAGGAATTTTTGCACTTGTTCACTTTTTCTTTTAGTGGAAATGTAATCATTATTTTCAAACTGCGAGATTCAGAGAATATGGAATAAACGCGTGCCCTATTTTCTCAAGTCCGAAAAATATCTCATCACTGTGCATGTTGAAGTAGATTATTCCTTGGGACGAATCGTTGTGGACACGGCAGTGGACAAGTATAGGTAAACAAGTGTCTTTCAGAACAGACCAAACGTGAAATAAACCTCAATTTTGGCATACTCCACGGAAAATGCTCAGTATTCTTTTTTCTCTGAAAAGCCCTTTTAATCTGGGCGGGGAGGACTTGAGAAGAGGTGATCATTAGTTTGTTCGGTATAAGTTAAAACATCAGTGATATTCGACCTCATTACCGGATGCATACAACTGCAGTCTGCAGGCTATTCTCAGCCATGTTAGTGTTCAAATAATGCGAATGTAAGATGCTGTTGTTGGACTTCCTGAGCCTTGGGCTCATGAATTATTTTTCATTTGTGTTTCGCAGATCGAAAGCAAGCAATCTCCGCCGAAGTACGCTGGTCCTTGCAATTTACACTAGACGGTTTCGTCAAATTACACAAGAGGAGAAAGTGGTTGGAATTTATCCGACGGAGATTATTGCTCGCCTTTCAATACTGTGAAAAATGTTTCCAATGAATAACATCTGAAGAATTTTTTTGTTTGCCGGCCAAACTCGGTATTATTCATCTTAGGAAGGATTTTGTGAAACAAGCTTTTGATTAGATTGTTTTATTGTTTAAAATCCTTTGTACGAAACAAAGCGCCTAATTGAGCAAATCTGACCATCTGCGGTTCATCCTCATCCTCTAACTCGCTCTATAAGAACTTCAGTTTCAGTGAAATTATTCCCCTAGTGGCGATCGATTTTGATTGGAAATTTCCGTTTGAATTTACTGACTGCTCATGAACACTCGTGTAATTAGGAAATGGTTCTGGGTAAACAGGCCCACCCCAACCACGAAATGGACCATTCATCAATAAATTCCTATCGTTCATCAGCCTACGAATACGGCTAAATGCTTCCCATTTGCGTCGCGGAACGAGTTGCATGTAGGCGGAATAAAATGGTGGTGTGAAGCGGGGGGGGGGGGAGGGAGGGTAACATCTGAGTCTGATCGTTGTGACCAAACCGAATGAGTCAAATTGAATTTTATACTGGGAGGACAGAGGTAGAAAGACAGAGATAAACCAACTTTTCTGTTCCGTTTTGAACAAAAGACCGCCTGTCTAATCTATGCCAATGAACCCTGTTGGATATTCACTTGGTCTGAATTCCATCACCACCCGCCGAACTTGGTCATTTGGACGCGTACATTTTGCTGATGTTACTTTCTTCACTGCTACTGTTTGCCTCGTTGTTGTTGTTGTTGTTGGATTTTTCTGTGGACCGAAGTAAACCCAATTTGTCTTCCTTTCCGACCAGTTCCGCTTCACCAATCCAATCTGCTTACCCTTGTTTCGCTTTCGCGACCCATACGCATTTCAGTATGCTGTCCAAACAGTCAGTACACACATGATTGCACCAAAAATCTTGTCTGCGTATGACGAAACTGCAGACGATGTAAGCAGCTTTGGGATCACCAGAAAGCATAGTTGAAATGGGGAAAAGAACGAACTACAATATGAAGATGACTCAGGCGAAGAGTGGCAGCAGATGAGAAGCAGAGAGTTTAGGTTATGGTTCAAAACAGATCGGTGGGGTGCCAGTGGATGGGTTCGATCTTCCAGATCTGTCAAGCGTGACAAACTGACGAAGGGTTGAGCACCATAGCAAAAAGCTGATGATGGGTAAGGGGACTCATTTTGGTTAAACAATGAAATCAGCATGTGAGCATTTGATCTTTCACAATGAATCCAGTTAGACGATGTTTCTGTGGAGCCCGTGAATTTCAAGTACATGCATTATTGAACTATTCATTGGGAAGAATAGTGTACTGTCCAAATGACCGGAGATAATCACGTAATCAGTCAGTCAATCGACCAACCAATATCCATCGCTTATGAACCCAGGCTGAGTATTCTGAATATGGATGAGAATACAGAGCTTTTTGCTCTAACATGAGCGCTGGACACTTTCTGTTCTAGTAAAAATAAAAGATGTTCAGTCCGACTGGACATTTCATTGCTAATGGATTCCGAGTGCTCTTTAGTAAAGTATTTGTGCTGGAAAAGGAAGGAAACTTGCCAGTAAATCAGAAACAGAACATCAGCTACTTGCTTAAAGTGTAAAATGCTCAACAAAATTATGCCATCTAACCATCTACATGATTTTCCTCTGAAGACGAGAACGGTATTGTACAGGAAGAGATTGTACTGAGCCCTTGATGTCATACTGCTCGGGAGTTAGAATGGAAGTCTGAACCACACACAATGAACTTACAGTTTCTCAGTAGAATTCGATTTCATATAAAAAAAAGTTTTTTTCAACCATTTCCTTTTTTACAAAGTGGTCATAAGAATTTTTTAGTATTCTGCTTTAAGCACTGAGACCAGCTAATGAGATAGGCTACAACATATCTCTGCATCTTCTGCACGACTAACTGAGTCTACCAATTGCGTCCAGTTCGTTTAGAAACGCGTGATCGACTTATATCCAACTCGATCAGTGAAATAGAAAACTTTGAACGGCGAGTGGTTGTATGAAAGGCTACAACTAATTCACTAGATCTTCTAAGTTAGCCACGATCAGAAATAAATGCAAATATCTTGCTGAAAATTTGTATCAGCTTAGTGATTGGAACTGGCAAAATACTTAAATGATAAGTGCTTCGGAGGAGAGCCGGAATGATTTTGCTGTCAGCAGTCTCGTGTCCAATCTGAAAGAACTGGCGCTGGACGAAACATGCAATGATCAATTTCATTACAATGGAACGTACTATAAACAAATGGATCTTGTCGCAAATGGTTCGAATTTGAAAGCAATTTCAGCAAAGCTTGGGCGTGGACCGTTAGATGCTAGTATATTTGGATCAAAAATTTACACCTTATAAGTTCACGGATATTACTTTATGCCGTGCGAACTAAGTGATACATATTCAGAATTTTCTAGATAAATTTAGTCAAGTTCACTCGGTGGCACAGCTTACCATGAAGATGGCAAAGGACGGCATTCTTTCATATTAGAATGTGGAACTAAGAATATAAGATTCCGGTTATTAACATGGTGATGTTACATTAAAGGAGGTGTGTTATATGAATTATTGTGGGGTACGAAATAAACACATTTTAAGCTCCCTTCCGCTATGTTTTACCTAAAATCAGTAAATCTTTTAGACCAAAGGGCTAGGAATATCTGCAATCAAGACCAAGAGAACGAGGAACTGGATTACAAAATGGACATCCAGATCTATTAGTTGCACGAATAACTGACACCATTTGAGACACAGCTAAAAACAGAAGTAGCCATGGCAGTTCAATTCAACAGTGACAAGCCTTTGGAAATGTTGGAACGACAGTTGTCCATAATCATGATTAAGTGCTACTAGGCAGCACACGTCAGAGTCGCGTCGAATAGAAAGACGTTGATTGACCACTGCACCAAGGATAAGTTGCCTTGACAGTCCCAACTTTTCATTCTGAATTGATACCTCATATACGATTTGGCACTTGTTCAAGCCGATTGCAGAACGTTGTATCTTTTAGAAGAAACACTCTGATACATCTCCAATATTATCCTGCTATATTTGGGCAATGGCGGGCATGTTATTGACTCCACAAACAAGTTCAAGGTGCTGTTAAGAACATCCAGTCTTCTCAGCAAAGAATCACTCAAAAGACGTCATACCACATCTGTAACTGAGTGGAATAAGGTTCTGGAAGCCGAACTATCCAACGGCAAATGCTGCCTTCGCCGAAAGATGCGAATGGATGCACCCACTCAGTTCCTCATACAGAAACTTTCCTCACTTCCCCAGCAGTTTCACTCTGGTCTTCGTTTTACGCCCTCTCCATCAGTATTTGTTCACACATTTCCCTTGACTTATCGATTTATTCTGATAAGTCTGATGTTAAGTCACGGTAACAAACTAAATGTTAAGGAGTCTTTTCATCTCTTTGCCTTCGAACTTGTGGCCGCTGGGTAAGAAAAGGCGGAAAATAAAGTATCCCAAGAAGCAACTGTAAATGAGGAATATAGTGTGATCTGTAAGGCTCACAGTTTTCTAACCATGTTCATGGAACAGTCGTGGAACCGAACGCAAATATATAATCTCCGAAAGCGTTCGTTCAGGCAGTTGAACTTTCCAAGAGATAAACCCCGAATAGTACAGTGTGGTAGCCACGTCGATGCCTGCGCACCAGTGAAGGAGTACAGAGCCGTATGAGCTTGACAGTAACTGTTGCTGATTGCAACACGAGCATAAATGACACAAAGAGAACAAACAGCGGTAACAACTTGTGGGTTCGTGAAGAAAAAATGGGTATTATTTTAGTATATCAACAAAACTATTTGTAAAATAGAAAGAAGAAAATCTGGGAAAAATTATATACGTAAATGGCGACAGTGAGATGTCAAATAATTATTTTTCTGTGTGTTACGAGCTTTCTTCATAACCAGGAATGCGTAAAATATCACGGAAACAAGTGGACGGATAACAGACTGTACTGGAATGGCTAGAACAAGTAGATGTCCCCGAATTCGGACAGACAGATTATTTTTGTTCTCAAATAATTTTATTCACCACATTTGCTACGTTTTACGATACCAGAGGGCAACAATGTAAACTTCGGTACAACTGAACGTAGATTGTGCTACTTCTATGGTTAATCACTGTCAAATATCGTGCCGTTAAAAAAATTTATAGCTGTATTTGTGTAGAATAATTATGCAAGCAATATGCTGACATTTCTGAAACATAGACATTCTTCCAGGGATTCAATTTAGGTCATATTCAGTAGTGTTTGATCATTTGCGTGTTTGATATTTTTCCACTCAAAGTGAGTTAAGATTATGGCCCTCATGACGGTATCAGCATTTTGCCAAAGAATAAATAACAAAGCGAGGAAAATTTAATTTACTAAAAATGGGCATCTGTAGATTCAAACATTACAGATATTTCCTTCTTGGGGCGAGGAATTTCGATCCATCTAGACATCCTTTTGTCTCTCATTCACACAATCGGATGAACACCTATTTCGTTTTCCTGTAACTTCCTTCTAACTGAACACAGTACTGGTTCTCCGTCTGGATTCAAACAGGATTGAGGTAGAATTGACCTGGGCAAACAGCCTAAGCACAGATTGTATACGCCCCTTGTTTGTTCCACAAGACTGACTCGAATCTTGCATAAAATCAGTGCACGGCGAAACCGATCTAGCAACTCAACCGTAAACAGTCATGTTTTTGACCCTCAGTAGGGTTAAAACGGAGACTTGCACACCGTAGGCGGTAGTGTCCAGATATGTGATTGTTTAGCACGAACTTGGATTGGCCATCTCCTAGCACTCCCGTGCTTGTCTCTACAACAGCCGTTTCACTACTGCTTAAAACAAACTAACGGTGGGTGGAACAAAGTTTGTCCTTTCTTTTTAGTTCTTGATGGTTTATGTTTTTTTGTAAGTATAAATATTCCTGTTGGTTTTGATCGACTAACCCACGATTGACCCGGAATTTAGTGGGGCTTAATCAGACCATAATCGTTGGGGCGATCAAAGCGTGGATTCTTCCATTCCTTACGTTTCTTATAGAGTTGCTTCCACAAGAATTGAAACAGACATCATCAGTCTCCTGAGGTTTTGGACTGTGATACACCGTTGTCAGCAAACTAAAAGGATATCCATCAAGATGAGTATTTTGGTCTAACTTTGGAAAACTGCCAGTTTTGTAGTAATTTGAAGCTCCCACCCACTCACGCACCAACTCACGCACTCACGCAAGCACACACACACGCACCCACTCAATCACCTCATTCACTCACCCCCTCATTTACTCACCCACCCACTCACTCACTCAAACAGTCAATCAATCCATCGACCACTTAAGTAGGCTCACTTACCAATTAAATTTAGTCACTCGCTGCTTCTTTCATACACAACTGAGCTAACCGACCATTCTGTTTTCCATTCATTAATTGTCCTCATGTTCATTCCGGCTTGTCATCGTTGACCAACTCGAAGTTGGTTCAGTTTGCTTGCCAGTTGTTACGAAATCTGCACTTGACCACTTTTGGATTTCCGGTTTCTGGTCCAGTAACTGAATATGCGCAAGTACAACGCGGTTAAGCGATGTTATTTCGCATCAAAAATCAGTAAACATTTGGTGCAGTGATTTTCTGTGGCACTAGGAATATACCCGAAATAATTGCGGTTTTCTAAAAGGTAACTCACTGAATGCTCGTACTGTTGAGCATTGACGGTACAAGTCGCAACTTTAGTCACTTGTTCGATTTTAGGTGAGCCAAATGCAATTAGACCGAGAAGCTCTTGCAGTTCAAGATATCGATTCGAAGACATCTAAAGGTCACTAGATCAAGGATCATGAGCAAGTGCCAACAACGCACCAGCCAGTATTCAAGCAAGACGAATCTCCGGCGTAAGATGCTTTATTTAACCGTTTGTCGTGTCATTAGTATCTCTTGCCCGGCCCTCGCCTTAAACATGCATTACCGATGTCAATAATGGTGTCCACTTCAAAACAACAGATATGGCTACAGTTTGCACAGTTCGTTTTGCTAATGCCTCTGTGCACTATGGGAGAAATTCGGGATTCATGAATTGTGTGTCTTGATGGTTGGACAGCTTGACAATCAAAATACTGAATGTACTGAATAGATGAACAGAGATTGTATTATTTCCCGGTGAGTCCTAGTTAGTTAATTAGCTCAGAAATCGATAATTTTTCCCTGAGCGCGTGTTGAACCTCACTGTGACCGGGTGAGAGCGTGGAAAGCCACACCCAAGAAATGGACTGACAAATTATGTCTCGAAATTCATTCAGTTTTTCCATCAAGCTGAACAAGACTACTTCCTTCAAAATTTCCTTTCTGACCATTAGACGTTTTAATTTTGCTTTCCTGGCTACTATCTCATTGTAAAAATTAAAGGATTCTTTTTAGCTAGGCTATATTCCATGGCTTTAAGCCCGATAGACAGAAACAAATCATAGGTCGTCGAAAAATGTTTCGTGATTATTTCAAACACTGGATTTGAATGACGTTTTCAGAAAATAATCAATGGTAATAAGAAAAGTAACCTTCCTTTCTCACACGGAAGAAACTTGAAGTTTTCTTTACCTCTATATAAGGCTCAGTTTTCCTGAAATTCTTTGCAAGTTGAGTTTTATACCACGGAAGATGATTACATAATTTATTTTGCTATTCCATTGCGAGCTAAGAAGGTGCTACGAAATTTACTTCCTCAGCAATCTCCCCAAATGTAACTCTCTCGCCTACATACACTCCGCTTTTCGATCCATACCCTCTCGAAGTATCATCTACGGAAGCTCTATTGCTCCACATCTGGCCTCAATCTTCGCAAATTGGGAGCGAGTCTTAGCTGAATTTCTGAGAAATTTTTGATGTTCAACCAACCTTTTCATTTTCTCAGTTCGATGAAGGGCCCGCTGTTATTTTCTTTTGATTGAAATGCGTAGGTCTGTCTACCCAAATGTCTGATCAAATACAAATGGGAATTTAACATCCGAAAGAAACAGCTGTACAGCTCTATTTCCACAGTTCTCAATGACAAGTTAAGGACTGATGCTACCTAATGAATCAACTCACAATTTGCAGTCATTTAAACTTGCCCGATGATATATTTCCGTAGAATAATCCAATAGTTGTTTATGCCCTTATTTTTTGAACCACTAGCTCCCAGCTCAATAAAGAATTATTTTTTCTTCTTCACAGAATCTGAATGTGCCCAAAAGGTTGAAAAGATGTTTTATTCAACGTTCTTATTTATTTGCAAACACATTTGCGTTTAGAACCACAAGTCAACAATCCCACTGGTATTCCGAGGCTAACCAGAGAGCTTGTTATTTGGTTCATATGACAGAGAATCCATCAACAGTGACAGATTTCGCGCGGTGTTTTGTGGCAAGCTGGTCCCTGCTTTACCCAGTCGCTCGGTGAAAAAACCCCCGGGTGTCGACTTTCGTGAGAAAACCAATTAGCTAATTATACCAGAAACAATGAGCTTTGTGCGACTCAGCACATTGAGTTCGGTATACTCTTGCTCGGAAAACGTAAACAGCGCGTGATCCACTCGGGGCGTAGAACTGTGAAGTTGCAAATAATATCAAATTGCAAAGAACTGGTAACTTCTTTCAGAGTAAACTTTTATAAAACTAGTTTACATACATCATACAATATTCAACGTTACTGTTCATCAAAACTTCAGTTCAGGATGAAACCTGTGCTACAAAGAGTGCAGAAAAATCTTAGTTGTCTGGCACGTGCCACATCGTCATGGTTTACATAGTGTTTTTGCAGTTTAGAAAGTCGTCATCAAGAAAGGGCATTCATAATTCAGCTTATGTTTTACCGTTGACTGGTTTATTCAGCCAAAATTTGGTCATCGAAAATGCGGTAGTGTTACGGCAAATCTCTTATCGAAGCCAGAAAATAGAAGAATCGATAGTGGAAAAAATGGAGGATACAATCTACCACGTCATATCCAAGATAAAACTGACTCGGTGCATCGGAGTGAATATGGGTTGCTATACTGCAGAGCACAAAGCTCTCCTTCGGGGTCACTCTTGTCGGACAGGCCCAGGGCGAGTAGCGAGACAAAAGCAATGCGTTGTTTTGGTGGGCTTAGTGGATTTTTTCGCCTGGCAGCAAACTGTCGACGTAAAATCCGCAGAAAGCAGGGCGTCGTGTTCGTAAGTGTGTCCGCCACTAAATATGGTCATTGCTTCTTTTATCATACTCAGCTATCTTGAATGGGCCAAGGTTCCCCAGGATGCGTTGTGCATTTTCGACTGGCTGACCGCCATCCAAAAGGCGTACAAACCTCTCGGTGGTTCACCGGCCCACAAAGTACAAACTTGGCGTTATCTGACAGGTAGTACTTGGTTGTGCTAGGGTTAGAGATGTCACCTCGAACGAAAAGCCCTACGTAATCCCAAGAGTCTTCATGAACAGTTTGTGAGGGTAGTAGCAGACGCGAATACAGATGTCCTGGTTCGGTGGCCAAATAGCACGCCTCTGCCTGTCCAGAATCAAGAACAACGTTGGACTCCACGGAGCAGATCGATGATTTGGCAGGCAGACAAGGCGTTATCTCTCGTCCTAAATCGAGCACGTGTTTGGCACCAGCGGAGCCGAGTTAAGGACCGATCAGTGACCAACTTCATTTGAACCGACCGGATCCAAATCAGCCCATAGGGTTGCCAGGAAAAAAGCTGGTCAATGGCACTTGAGCCAACAAGTTCGCAAACAAGGATGACGTTACTGTCACGGCATTTCTTTTATATACGATCTATTTTGTACCAATAAACTGAGGTGGTTAGATGACAGGGAATTCATCTCACTGGAGTAAGTGGGGCCGTTCAGAACACATTTTCTCCACACACACTCAGCCCAGTTGCAGGTCCTATTCGGGACCTCCAGGGAGCCTGCTCATCCTTTTGCAGTAGCTAGCCACATAAAAGTAACAATAAATATACCATAAAAATGTAATTTTCCACGAAATTGCAATTAATCGGCGTATTTCGATGTTTCAGCCGAAGTCACACTTTTTCAACCACAAGCACACACATATTTATGCTAAAAAATTCTTTTTCTAAAATGTAACAGATTCACAGTATGCTCTTTTTAGGATCTTGTAACGTGGTCAAACTAATACCAGTGTTGAGAAAAATACTTGTTCTCATTCTTCTCGTTTTTCAAGTGAAAAGTGTCCGTTCAAAAACGTTATAAGTACGCCAGGGGAAGGTATAGTGAAATGTGATAAAATAATCGGGCAAATTTAAGTGAAACTACCTTCGTTATCAGTAAATTTTAGATGTGGATATTGGGATTAAAAAATATGAGCACGGTATTATCTCATAGGACTCCAGACTACAATATTTAAGTGTTTTACTAATCCTGTTTACTGAGTTTTAGAAAAGCTATTTCGTAAGTGCGATAGAAGTGAGTTGTTTATAATCTAATGAGCTGATAGTCCAGCCAAGGGAATCGATAACCATGACCTCGAGGTTTGAAATAGAGAACCATATAAGCTCCTGGTAGGTTACATATAAAGACGATCCAGGAAGACTTCAAGTTTCATCTGTCGACATCCCTGAATGGCAGTTGGAACTTCATTCTTTAGGGTATGCAGTCCAGAAGCTTTCGGGCACTCAAAGAAATTCGGTCAGGGTGATAAGTAACGATGAATAAGATCGGGCTACTACCGCTTTGCACATTTTCTTGGATAAGTTGAGCCTCATCTATACGAATGATGGTAGGCACGGAAATTGCATAGCGTACCAGAGGAATCTCCCCGAAAGGACGTGGGTCGTATTTCTTCCGATGTCGTCCTTTCTTCAGAAGGAGAATCAAAGATAAACCGCTATAATATCTATGCGTATCTACCCAAACTACTGTAGAAATTATAGATGAACAATAAAAATTATATTCCTCTTCCTCCTAGATAGGGTGTTGCTTTGAAGCTCAAACTCGACGTCCTCAACTTTCAAAAGAAATTTGAGGAAATTATTTTAATGAAGCAATTTATTTCAACGAAATCAGCCGATCGACAAATAAATCCATTCGTCATCAAAAGTTACCTGCAACTCACATATTGGAGTTTGGAAGTTTGATAACTACCGGGGATATATCAGAAAATGCACAGCTACATTTACTCATCTAGAAGTGAATAGATACAATTTTACTAATGCATACGTACACCACGACAACGTTAGTTTTCCGAGGATAAGTGGATAAACGTTTTCAACGAACTGAGGCAAATTGGCTGGTGGCCCACGCTGATTACCGTTCTGCTGTTTCCGTGTAAGCGGGAGATATAGCCGATTGTATTATTTATATCTAAGGCTTACAGAGAGTTTCTTCCCGTATTAAAAAGATTAACTTTAGGAGAAGACCAAGAGACAATGAAAGAGAGATATAAAGCTCTACCCATGGACATTCATTATTACTGAGCCATAGTGAGATCAATCGATTATCTCCTTCGCACACAAAATTGGGTTGGTGAATTATCGGAGCATACCTGACGTACGTGATACAAAATTTTGTGGGACTGAGATTGGCAAAACTATGTGAGGAGGTCATTCTTGGCCATAGTACTTAGTTCAATACACTGTGATAAATGTTCAGCTGACCGAGTTCAAAAAGTGGAAAGAGAAAATTGTATTTGTGCAACCAACAAAAACTAACATAAATAAGTGCCGAGAGTGTATAACTAACACGCATTTTCACCCACCAATATTCCTGAATATGCTTTCTAAACATAGCGTGACAACCGATCGTGCACTCCATTATTGGTATCCGATTGGATGCAATGACAGGGTAATCCGAGATGGCGTGATAGCTTTCAACAGAGTTGATCATTCTACTCTTGAATAAAACAGCTCTTACATAACTTGTACGAGGCCTAGTGATTTGACCACCACTCATGTATAATTTACAGGACAATCGCCAAGACACCCGTGTCACTCTGATAACATTGAACTCAGTACCCTCCTGCTATCGCAGTTATTGAATTGTTTATCTTCACCAAAAGGCGACCTTCACAACGTACTCCCTTAGTTGTGGGTAGTTTTTTTTTGAAGTTGAGAGTAACCTGCTTGCTGGCCTTGATCCAAGGTCTTATTCGATTTTTATCAGTAGACTGAGACAGCGTTGAAATTTTGATGCTGGTAAAAAATCATTTAGTGCTTTGCTTATTAATTTGTCCAAACTGGCTTAAATGATGAAGAAATTTCCTCATCAAAGAAAAAAAAAATAAACTCGGCTCTGGTGCCGTAGAAAATAAACTGATTGAATTTTATGAATGACAAAATCCATTATTGGTGGTATTCTGTCGAAAGTGAGTTCATTCGGCATGACTATAAATAGAATGAAAGGCTTATGATCAAATCCTCACTGAGTCACACAACCTACCAAATCAAGCAACATCTTGTCAGCAGATCACCGCTTCAGGCCACCATCTCAAAGTGGTTCTTCGGCTACTCGAAAGAGAAGTGAAGAAAAGAAAGTGGTGCTAGATGGATATTTACAGAGGACAAAAGAGTTCACAGGGGAAAAATAAGCTAGGTTGTACCAACCAAAGAGTCGACGGTTACTGACGATGATTGTACTTACTTTCATCCTTCATAGTTATCATTCCACCGAACATAATAAACGAAATTGTCAAGACATTTTATTGACAAAATAAGCCCGTTTGCGTTTTCACTGTATTCTAACCACGAATGACTCGGAACAGTTTTAAATGATCTGTTCGATTCACGAGCTACTAAACTGCAACCACTGAAGCCTATTTTGATTTATGAGGAACTCTCTAAAACCACTTCTCCGAGACTTGGAAAGCTTAAAATAACTGAGAAGTTGAACGCTTCAATTTCCCATCTCACTATCAGTAGCCGGCCATGTACTAGCACAGCTAGGTCATCGAGCATTGTGACAGAACAGATTTACTGTTCCACTGAACTAATACTAAGTCACTTTGAGGCACAACTCAAGCAAATTGTACTGAATAGCTTTTTTATTCAGATACACGGATTTCATCTGGGAAATCCTTATGCACTCCAGCCTAATGTATGGGTGAAGAGAACAGAGTAACAAGATGTTGAACAGGATTATGAATTTTGTTTAGGCCCTTTATTTGCTTGTGAGCATGCTGAGGAAGTAGAGGACTATAGAGTTCCTGGAAAAATTGATTTGTGCAGAAACGAACTGCCCATTTGACTGTGTATAACCGCAGGAGGACAATGAGGCAACTAAAGGGCAAGCAGGAAATTTCTCACGCAATTTTCTGATGGGCATTCAAAATCATGTAGGATGGCAAGTAAACCGTGAAAATTGAATGGATTCAAAGACTAAAAATCAGAGCAGTGCGTTGACAAACGTTTTGCAAAAAAAAAATAAATAACTATCGGGGTGAAGAAGTTTGAAGAGAAAAAACGCTTTGCCTTGCAGGGTACAATTGACCTAGAATTGTCCATCCTCATAGATTTGAGAAAATAACCGACTAGAATAGGACATAAATTGATGAAGATAGGTGTTGACAGGGACTCCAAACCAATTGGTGAAACTCAGTCTGATCTGGCGATCTTTGCTTATCTCGTATAGTTGAGAAGAGAAGTGGGATTACAGAACGACTGAAAAGCATTCCGCACGTTCAACAGGGCATTAGGTTAGACCGAACGTGGTGAACAAACTCTACTTGTTTGATAGATTGTCAAAAAAACAGCTGATAATGCCGAGAATCAGGAACTTCTTATTTTAAAACCATTTAGGCGTACCTATAAAAGAGGCGCGAAATACAATCAGTGAAAGTAACTGTTACGTTAGAAAAAAGTTTGGAATTTACGAACATGAATTCAACAGTGCAAAGCAGCAAAGCTTGAAGTAGCTGAAGAAAATCATCATGCTTAAATCCCTGAATCGCTTAGGTACTGAACATTATGATGAAACTCGGGAGGAAAGAGCTTCGATGGTACAAGGATAAGATTATTGTTGGAAGTTCTAGCAGACTGAATATAGTCGCTGGAGAAGAGCGCGGTTCATATGCCTAAGATCACATAACCACGAAAAAACTGGTCGAAAGCATTCAGCCGGGAAACTAGATGTAGAGGAGTTACTGTTCAAGACAATGTTGACAAACATCCGGCAGTAAAAAAAGGAATGTGTTTAAGTCACTGATCCAAAATCTTTTCATTATATCAATATGCAACGTGCTGTTTGCCAATAAAACACTGATAAGAAACCGGTAAAGACCACGACTGGGGTAGAGTTTCATCGAATATGGAGGTTGGACAACTTACTGTTTGTAGAACAACTTGACTACATCTTGGCTTGTTTTGGTTATCGTGACAACAAACTGTCATTCTGACGAAGGAATTCTGTCATGTTTATCTTCCATTCCATTTGTCCTCCTATTGGTCTCAGCAATTAGAAAGCAGTTATGCCATTGCGTAACAAAGTATACCGAGAAAAACATAGAAAGAACGTGTTATTTCCAATACCGGAAAAGTGATCGAGTGTATGCAATTAGGAATATTTAAATAGAAACCAAAATGAGACAGACATTTTCGACACATGATACGTTTCAAAAACGAACGTTTATCCAGTAGTTTCGTGCAAATGAACAGTGTGAGCTGTCAAAAATAAATTTTGGATCCCAGGGACATAAAACCGTGGTTGGCGATGGGATCAAAGCCCCTTAAGAATCAGGCCATTATTATCAGAGTAGGTAGTATTTAATTTGTTCACAAAGAACATGCTCACACATGAATTAAATCACTGTGATACTACACAAGCTACCACGTAAAGGCGGGACTAAAAAACTGTTTTATACTGATGCTGCTTCGTAAAAGAGAACCACGACATTTCAAGAAAACATGAAGTGACATGAAAAATAACGCATTCAGCCACATTTAATTGAAAGTTGGAAATGAAATAGGGATCGTAAAATCAGGATGACTCGATGTATTACCGACATCACGATCGTCTTTCTTCTCTATGTTCCCGGCCCATCCTATTGAAATTGAAGCCGTTGATCTGTAACCCACAACACGTCAGTTCCTCTATCCTTATCGCCATCAATTTATCGTTATGTTAATGCAAAAGCACCAGTCAGGAAAGCTTTTGATCCCAACATCCAAGTGAACAGAGACTGAGTGTTCTTACCGACCATCGGTGGTACAGATATCTTAGTGGAATGGGGTACCTGCCAATTCAAGATAGATAAAATGAGTTTGGTGGATTATCCATTACTGAGGCAGTGTTAATGACGATTTGAGTTTTCAGTTCTGGCAGAGATTGACTCGGTAACCATTGGTTAAGAACAAAGTGCTGTCAACTAATCCAGCGGCATAGTCCAACTTGCTTAATAATTCCTGGTCTTTCGATACTTTTGGAGTATTCTCGAGGATTTTTCGTTATAATCCCAGTAAGTATAAGTCAGGTGTACAACGACAGTGACTAAGTTTTTCTGGGGATGAGCAGAGACCTGTGGCTGATGAGAGGTTTTGGACTAGTTTTAATTCGTGTAAAAGAGAGAGCGGGACTGAATAAGTGAAAATGGCTCGCTGAACAAAGTCAGACAACAACAGGTAGACATTACGCTGGACACCCGATGACAATGCCAAACGACAGACTGAGGGATCAACTAGCGCGGCTCAGGAGACCGTGTGGAAACGGTTTAATTTCCTTATTCTCGAATTGTGAAAACTGATTTCATGGGCTTCGTCAGACGCTTACGAAATTATGGTTCAGAACAGAAAAACTCACTGGAACACCTGTTAAGGTCTTGAGTCATACTGTATCCCTAGGGGCTAGTTAACTGCAGGACCGATTGCAACAACTGTGAAATTTTGGGATCTTGAGATGGATCTTAACAAAGGAACTTTCATCATGCGGAAACACGGGCCAGTAAATACACTCATTTCTACTTCCTTAAAAATGCTTTCTATTTCACTGGAAAACTTCTATAGAGCCTGGATATTCTGCAGGTTGGGCCACCTTCAGTTTGAAAAACAGCCCTATTGTGACATTTTACAGCAAATGGACACTCCCATTATTTTATCAAACAGAAACCAGATGAAAATCTTGCAGCTGAAAAAATACTTGTCAGAGCGTAAGCGGATCCAAATATTGATACTGTTCAAGGGTCGTCACTAAAACTCTTCAGTGCAGATCTCAAGTCAGCATTTAAGCACAGAAATCTGGCTGCTAAGTTTGTGGCAAGACAAGTGTGAAGTGACGGTAGGCTGAGCTTGAGCAGGACAGTCAACTTTGACAAACTCAATCCGGCTGTCTTTCATTTCCGTTGCAGCTGATTAGATCGACCTTTTAAATTCGTATCTGGACAACACAACATCAGAAGACAAGAACAGTGAACAGTGAATGCTCACGTAATTTATTACGTGTTGTCACTCTGCCATTTTGAAAGTATCGTTACTTGTTAATATACTTCATTCTCGGATGCTCTCTTCTGCTTGCGTACCACGCAAGCCACCCCTGGGTTCACTTTTCCCAGTCAATCAATTAACCTCTTCAGTGGGAAAGTCCTTTAAGTGATCTTTGTGTTAACATGCAACTGTCGAGGCACTTGCACAGAAATGACGGATTGGTAGTGGTTTCAAAAAGGTGGTGAAGCAAATGATTAACGCAGTGTGTGACTCAACCCACACCTGAACAAGAAGCAACCACAAGAAACCTAGCCTCATCGGTTGTGAAACTGCATATATTCTTCGGTCATCAGGCTGATCTGGATATAATCTGCCAACCTACCTAATTGGAAACGAATGGTTTTGAGATATTGCGAGGTCTTCTTGGTCCACAGACACAGTAGTTTACAGAAGCCTTCACATTGGTATGAGCAAGTCAGCGTTTATCCTACGTGAACCGTGGTGACCTCTTTACCCTTTTCATCCACACCGAGAAAAGACAAATATTGCGAAATGTTGACATTCCGTTTACGTAAGTAAAACGGAAATGCTCCATTCAGTACGGTAGTTTAGTTTAGTGACTACTTATCATGAACTTCAATGAGGGTACTGGGTCAAGTTATGCCTTCCGTTACCTTGAAACACTTGGCTAAGTATGGCCCTGGATTTCGGTTACCAAGACAATAGCAAACCTCTTATATATTCAGTCTTATAAAATTCGTGAACCTCGGAAGTCAGATAGCGGAGGCCGACTAAATTTCCGCATGCTACTAACAAGATTAACGGAAATATTAATATCTGGCCACGCCGTCAAGATAACCTTGTAACGCAAATAATGAAAACGACGATAATGGTTTGACGCACGTCCAAGCCACTGGCGACTAATGACATGAACCGAGAAGCTGGTAAGCTTGTCGGATCTGTGTTGGACGCAGTGCTTCTGTGCTGGGGGTTGCAAGTGCACTAGCCAAAAAGGCATAGAATGAGAGAAAACCTGATGAACCGAAGCTCGCTAAGTGCATAAACAGGCACCAACAATTAAATCACTGAGGGCACGTGAACGGTGACCTTTGCTAAGTACTTTCGTCAACAGTGATCGAAACCACCGGTTTTGCCCTGTGTTCCATATACATCCAAATCAGTGTTTTCCATATTTGTCATTAAAAAAGCCAAAAAAATGCGCGCATCTCTCCGTTCACATTCAGCAAACTTTAAAGTAATCAAATTGCCAAATGTGTTTGATATCATTGTCAAAGAAGCCCAAACACGAAAGTTTATTGCATTTCCGTGGTATGTACGAGGCCATCTCAGAGGTTTTAAAGGTAAATAATATTGAAAATAATTGTTCGAGAAGAGCTTCGTTAAACTTCAGAAATGCGGCTGTCAGTGACTGTTCACTAATCATCTTAGTTAATCAATTTTATAGCATTCGGTGAAAGTTCCTGACATCCCGGTGTGTAAAAGGATCGAAAAAATGCACGGAAGATCAGCTCTACTCTTTATAAAACCAGTCTCAGTACATTATTTTAATAAATATAACGATTCACTCTGTGGGCATCAGAATGAACGCACATGAACTTCGATTGATATTTCTGTGTCCACACCCACAAAAACAACAGTCGTAGTATTGTACTTCCAGGATGACAAAATTTCTTCACTGAAACGGTCAGGACTGAACAATAACTCTTGATTTATTATGCGTTTTACAGCTGCTCAGATGGTCAGTATGTGAATTACTGAAAGATTGTATACGCTTGCGGTTTCCGATACCATAGTTCTCAAATTCCTAGTTTGTCCGCTACAAATGAATGAATGGAAATGCCATCGGGTGATCAGCTGCAATTGCTGCTTCTGGATGTGTGTGTGTGTGTGTGTATGTGTACGTGTGTATGTGTACGTGTATGTGTACGTGTGTGTGTGTATGTGTGTGTGTGTGTGTGTGTGTGTGTGTGTGTGTGTGTGTGTGTGTGTGTGGAACAAGCGACCCCTACGACTCATCGAATAAGAGCCATGAAAACACGATGCAGATTGAAATAGTGTGAGGGAGGTATCAGTAGCAGTGTGTTGCTTATAATCCTGGCCTTCTATTCCCAGGGGAGAAGTTGTGATCTGTATGATCAGTAGCTGGGTGCTTACTGCAGAAACTAGTAACGTGAATCTCGTCGACGACGCTTACGATGATGACGGTGACAGTGACGATGATTGTACCAACGGTGATACTGTTGACGCAAAAAAGCAATCCACCAGCACGCACCATTTCTCTGCCACCTCTCAGTTCTGGAAGATTCTTATTCTTTTATGTACTCTCTTTTTGTTACATAAAATTGCACTACTAATCAGGACCAGGGTGGCTGCCAGTTAGGGGCTGCTTATTGGGCCTTATGACGGAGGGAGGGGGGGAGGGCTGGGCAAGATTCAGTCCTCGGGTGGAAGGGTTTGAAGTTGACCATGATGACCGTTTGAGCACTAAACCAAATTCATTCCACAAAAGTATCAGTCAAAATAATGGACAAATAACATAATGATCTTCATTGCACTCCATCAGAATTTAGAAACATTGATGAAATTTTCCAACATTATTCTGTTTTATGAAAAACGTTTCTAGTTCCACTTGTAAATCAACCTGTTTTGATGATAGTAAATAGAATAAAATGATTTTTAACGAGCTGTTTGAAAATTTAATTTGATTTAAAAGTGGCTCTTTTCATTGACAAACTGAATACTAAAACACGTGTGCTGTATGAGAGTTATTTGCCCATGCGATTTTCCCAATTCACTTTCAGTTGGAAAAACGCACTTCATAGTTTTATCAGTTCGTTGAACAGCAATCTACGATTGCTTGCACCGTTAGATTACAAACAGAGAGTAGCTGAAATTGTTTGATCAAATCTAGCCTTTGGGCTTCAGATGAATACTGTATGAAGCATTCAGAAATTTTATCAGGCTTATAGAATTGGAGTGATATATCTTTAATAACGTAGGTTAGCAAAATATAATTGTAAAAGTACCAGGAACTCATCACTTGAAATAAACATGATATCATGAACTCTGAATGGAAGTTCCGCATGCACAAGAGTGGTAACACACCAGTGTAAATCAACAATGGGTATTTCCCTTAGCTTGGAATGTATCGAAACCTTGCCATATCTGGTCAATAGAAAGACAGCCTACAGCCTAAAACAGAAAAAACAGGATTTTTTGATCGCCCGTAAAACGTGCTTCGTCCTTTCCGATCCGCCTATCAGCGATTGCAATTTAGACACAGGGGTTACTAAACCAAAATAATTTTGTGACGCAACTGAATACTTCCATTTCAACATAATCGCTTAACATGGGTGGCTCAAGCCTCAACGTATACCTCCTTTTTAATCTCCGTACAGCCCATCCATAAGTGAACCATTCTGCATGCCTGTCTGTCTGTCGATCTACCTGTCTGTGCCCGTCTGTCTACCGGCTAGTCAGTCAGACTATCAACCAGTCAGCCTGTCTGTCTGTCTATCCATCCGTCTTTCATTCTGAAGTAGCTATCCCGTGTCTGGGCCGCTGTTTTGTCAGCCGATTAACAATTCTCAACTTAACCCGTTTTCATGACTTTCTCACAACATCCTGAGCGTATGTCTGCATTTCTCAAACGCCGTTAACTTCCTGTCTCATCCGTTTGCTCTTTCTCCAATGCACGCTTTCTTGTCCGGCCTAAGACCGTGCTTATAAGTTTGCTCGGGCAGATGTGACATTTTCTCCGTCCGGTTGTGTGCTTGTGTTCGCGCGTGTGTGCGCTTAATTTCATGTTAGTGTCTTTCTTTATCATTAGTGAACTACCTAAGAAATGGCATTATTAGACAGAATCCAAGTGGGTCTTAACAGTCCAACTCACGTAAGCACCTAGTGCACAGACACGTACACACAAACATGAAATCTTCACGGCCAACCAATTCATGCAATCATGCATTAGCACATCGTCACAACCGCTCATGGGGCACGCTTTTAGCATCCGCAAGCTCTTACCAATATGCACAAGCAGGTTTTCCGATTGTATGCCACTCTACGCAGACGAATGAATAAATTTTGTTGCTGTTGTTGTTGTAGCTGCCCTTTTAATTTCTCTCTCTCTCTCTCTCTCTCTCTCTCTCTCTCTCTCACACACACACAGACATACACACACATACACAGACACTGCTCACACAAGCTTGCTTGCATACACCCGCACAAAAAGTTCCGTGAATTAAAATGCAGGTCTCACAGAAGAATGAATAGTTTCCTTATATTTGCAAGGCAAACTTCTCTCGTCTGACGAAATCTTGCATAGGAAAAAGTGTTTCCTTTACTATCCTCCAGTTCTGGCAGAGGAGCATTCCAAAAACTGAGTTGAGTACGTGCCAAGAATTGGGCGAATAGAAACCATATATATATATATATATATATATATATATATATATATATATACGTAAAAGAACACGTTGACCCATCAGTAATGTGTTCTTTTGTATGACTATGAACGCACGCACGCTTGCTCACGTGTGCATTCTGTCAAAAACACAGAGACACACCGGATAACAACAATCGTTCGCGCACACACGGATGCGCGTGTGCACACGGAGGTACGAGTCCACTGAGTGATTCTTGCCCTACGGTTTCTGTACTCCATTTCCCCCTACTCCACTTTCCCCTACTCCATTTGCTGCCATTTGTCTGCACGTCCTCTTCCACCCACGGATCAGCTTCGTGTTTTCTAAAAGAATTACCATGATCGTCTGTCCCTGTAGAGAACAGTGAGAGAAAACGATGAGTACAAAGGAAGTAACATGTTACTAGTGAAACTGATCATTTGTCAAACTGGAACTAGCGGTCAATGAAAACTGACAAGTGAAAAAAATTTGTCTCCCAACACGACTCGTTCTGATCAACGAGAATGTGGAACACTGGTCATGGTATCACACGTCATGCTGACGGTTGGAAATGCTACGCAATTTGGATTTTTTCAGCTATTTTCCTTCATGTCCAGATTCATTCGTGCCCCGATGATGTCGACGAGCGAATCCATCACACAGTGATCAGTGGTGTTCCTTTTGATATCACTGTGCCAGAAAACGCTGAGGTGAGGGTACAATCTGTGTAATTGAGTTTACGGACTATTTTCAACAATGCATTTTGTACGTGCATTTTTAATCAGCGAATGTACTTCTGTGAATGAATGATATGTATTTATTAGACGAAGTCTATTTCTATAGTTCTAGCCTTGTGAAAACCAATATTTCTGGTGTTTGGTTTCGATATATCACCGTATGTATATGGATGCATTATATATGATTGACCAAGCACAGAAAAGTCTTGGGTGCAAAAACACGAATAAAGATATAATCTACAGTGAATATGCATTCAGCGAACCTCCAATTCAAAGGTTTGAGTAGAATTTCTCTAACCATTTACGCACAACATTTTACCATTAAATTACTGAGCTGACTTTACTGCACTTAAAATCAATTCCTGATTATCTACACATCTCTTAGTGACTTTAAATGCACTGAATACTCACACCTTCACGCAGTCACGCAGAGGCATAAATCGAACCAGAACAAAATGCATCACATTCTGAAAATGATGGATTTGGTAAAGCCATTCAGGGCATTCAATCAGCACATAAACATACTGTAGAGCCCAAGGTTGCCATTCGGAACTAATATACGCAAGCAAATGGGCTATGATGTACGGTAAGAACTGACCCTATCGTCTGACCGATCACTAGGCATATATAGAATAATACTATTGGAATATCGGACCATGTGCTGGCTTGTATAACGTTTTTTGGGCCATTTCCTTGTCAGACGCGAGTGAATAAACTCGGCAAACACAAACCCGAGGTTGATGGTGGATAATCACGTAAGGCTCCACAGAATAGCGAGCGATGGCAGCCCCAGCGGATATTTCGTCCCACAGTGCAGTTAAAGCACTGTAAATCCGGGTTTTGGGTTGAACGTACTTCTTGAACAAAGTAGCAACAACTGCTAACCGGACATCTTATCCAAAGTGAGGTGCAACCAAATCAGTGGTACCTGGCACTTCGAATTTTCTAGTAGGATTTCCGTTATATCTGCACAAAAGACGAATGCGCATGTCTTAGCCTATAAAGCTATTTTCAAAACGCAAAGGGCTCCAAGATGATTGGCTGAATCGGCATTACTGAATTTGCGAGATTTTGTCATATTTTACATACAGCTTCTATTCCCCTGCCTTATAACGTAGAACGCCGCTGCTTGTCCTCGTGATAAGTAAAAACTGGAAAATAGCTTTTAGGTGAAGAATACTTAGTAAACCGTATCACTTATCACGGAATAAATTTTTGAGATAGTCTCAATGAAATGACCATGTTCATTTGCATCGTCTCTGTTAATTCAGTTTGGGTGTATGACTTTGGCTGAAGCTCACTATCCCGGTGGATGATTTTTAAAAACGAATTTGGGAGAATTTTGTTGGTTCGGAGCCGTGTGGTGGGTGGCAATTACGAACTTTTGTTCGAAACGAATATTTGGAGAATCTGAGCTGATTAGGTGAAAGCTAATGCAGATATTTCGTTTGGGTGAGTTAATGCACTAAAATCTCTAGTCCGCTCAAATTTACCAAGCTGAGTATCCACTCAATTTGGCTTTAGCACAGAGTAGCCTTGAAAACCTGCCTCTGAGACGGCAGAATCGATTTCAAAAAGATTGTAGACAAATAGTCTTTCATGACGACTTAATTTCAGATGAAGTCGACTGTGATGCGCTCGAAAATCTACTCGGTACATATTTTGAGGTTTGTGAATTAATAAAGGTATGTCAGAGCATTGGGTAATCATAGTGTTTAATTCAATTTTTCCTCTCATTTATTCTGAATTTTTACCACATTACTTAAAGTTGAATTTGTGTGATCTTGGTTGACAAGTAAAAGGCAATGAGCAAAGTAAGCGAATAATTGCCAAAGTATGAGAACATAATTGAATCACTTGACAGAATTCCAAAAATTACCTTAGTTATGTTGGTTTTTCCTAAAATAAATCTTAAAAAGCCGTTTGTTCAGGCAACAAAGTTTTCTTGATTACTCTTTTACGACAGGGTCAAAAAATTAGTAACAGGGAGATTTCAAGTAGCATATATTTTAAAACTGCTTTTTACCGAACACTATCACAATTATTGAATAAAAGAATTCCAGTTCGCTTCAATGTGAGTGTTAGTCCAGTCGACGGAATTCAATTAAAGTCACCTCGATTAGTGGGGAAATCTTCACTGTTATGACCAAAACATTTGCCAGATTCCAACAAAAATGTACCATCTGAGTAGGAAGTAATATTTCAGGATGATGGTATGAGCTATTTTTTACTAGAAATGCGTGTATATTTTAATGCAGAACTACCTTGCTGCTCATTTTGAACTTTTGAAATTATGCGCAATTTCAAGATCCAACTCTAACAGTTATCTCCTGTTAATGAAGACTGAAATACAATCATAGACACTTTCTCTGTTTTGAGGAGGTAAAACAGTGGGCTACCTCCACAAAGGCCATTGGAGCCCAAATTGGAAAACATGGCAGTGGACCGTAGGTTAGCCAATTATTTCACAACTAACACGGTGAACTCTATACCAAAGAGACTAAAACATCCTGAAAAATGAAGGAAGACTCATTGCTTATTAGTGTGTATGAAGGTCATGTTTCAACTAGGTTTACAGTTACTTCAATACAAACAAATCTAGCTTCGTTTTTCCCCCAGGAGCATATATTCCGTCACAGGTGCGGAGGACTCGTATTAGAGAAACAGGGGTTTCTTTTGTGTTCTGAGCAGGTTTGGTCACCACATGCGAACAGACCTCTAGGGTTATTGTCTTTAAATCTCGCTACATTTTGCGGGTTATCATAGATATAGAAACGTGTAGTTCTGCGTGAATGCTCTCATATAAGAGAATCGAAAGTGCTCATCAGGAACCCCTCTGCATTATTTTCGATAACAGATGTAAATGAAGGAACAGGGCATAGTTATGCTCAAAACCCTAGCCTGGTTCGACAATTTTGGGCATGACGTTCCTTTTGCCTTCATAACGGTCTTGTTTGTGAAGTGGCTTAGTTAATTCGTTTGATTCAACGAATCATGACGTATTTCTGTGCTTATACTCTGCCAATTAAGTTCATAGTGAAGTATGATGCCTTTCACTCTAATATGCTGAATTCCTGACTCCCATCTCTCTACCGTTGTTGGCATTGATTTTACAAAAAACGCATCATTTTTCTTCTTACTGACTGAGTGAGAATGCCAGTTTACTGCAATGAAATAGGTCTTGCTAATTTCGCCTAGCTTCGTCAGCTGTTCCCACCTACAAAACAAGTTTCCAATCTGTTCATCAAATCTGTAAGACTGTTCGTTCTATGCAGTACTCAAATCGATGTATCAAGTTCATGTTCCCTGTCTGCAATTGTGAAATAATGTTGCTAGACATAACACGAGACTACTTTCAGATAAGAGCAAAATGTTCATAGTGAACACGCTTTGTTTTATTCTGTCCCATTCAAACTAAGGCAAATGTATTTGATTATACAAAGAGCCAATAAAACAACAGCACAAAATTGCCGGTTTATGTGTAGAAAGTGTAAGACTAGAAACCTATATATATGTATATATATATATATAATTTATATATTATATATATATAATATATATTATATATATAATATATATATTATATATAATATATATAATATATATATATATATGATTTCGCTACAGTTAAACTACCTGTCAAAAGTGTTCTACAGTGAAAAAGCCTCTACCTGATGGAGAGTGCTCTCAATGACTTGGGCAGACTAGGTTTTGTTCCTCACCAGACACCAGAAATAGTCGAAATTCCACATTGAACTCTTCCTCATCCTGAGAGGACGCTGTCAATTACTTGCGCAAAAGATTAGTTACAAGAAACAAAGGGATTTGCATAAACTGGAGTAAAATATCCCAAAGTCATCTCTTTCCTGTCCAAAAAAGGTTCGGGTGTTATTTTAGCCAAGTTTTTACAAGTTTCATCAGTAAGAGATCAAGAAAATGCAGCTTGTCTTTTTGCAGTAACTACCACCCGCTGAAAAACACTTGGGGTTTCACAGATTTCACAACAATGCAGTCGACGCCCAATGAAAATCATCACCGGTAACGTTGATTGTGATGCATCCCAAGATTTTCTCAGTATGTTATTTCATCTTTGTGACCTAATTAAGTTATCATTGAGGAAATGCGTGTACTTTAAATTTTGTCATCAAATGAGTGGGGCGTTAATGGTTTTAAAGATTTTTGTCGGCTGTGGTGCAGTTCTTGGTTGACATGTTCTTTTCTCTAAGCTTGGCTTTTTCGTTGCAAATATTTCATAACCAGTTAAAGTGACATCAGCGGTGCATGTGTTAAACAGGTGAAATGCACTGAACTCTCAATTAGGTCTACATTTTTATTTTCCTACGCCAATCTTACCAAAAATATATATTTTACCACCTCTTTTATCGTTTAAAGTAGCTAATAGGCGGTGAAATTCATTGTTATCTGCTGACTACTTTTAAAAAAACACTTCGAAGTCATGTGATGCGAAATCCTAGGTACATCGAAAAGAAACTAATTTAGCTATTTTTATGAAAACGGACTTTTTACTATTGATAAACAGGCTTGTTTGTCTAACAAAATATGAATGGAAGTATCACTAATCTTTTAATTGGAACAGTGTGTTTTACAACGTTCTGTTCTGACTAGAACAAAATGTAATTAGTCTGGCCACGGAGTATCTTTTATGTGAGCTAAATTCTAAAATGGAGACTAGTACACAGAAAAACAAGCCACATATTTTTAGCTGAGAGTGGGAACAACCAATATAGCTAAACAAGTGGGAGAGAATTTGAAGATCCGTCAGACAACATATCAGACGTTTCAAACCAAGTTTATACCTTACGTATGGGTGCTTCGTCTAAATTATTCAACTCCTTTATCTCAAAGAAGTGGTTTGTAAGTGGACTTGATTTTTGGTGGTCAAATACAATACAGAAATAAGTTCCCTTGAGTTGATCCGCGAATCTCTACGTGACGCTTCCCTGTCCATTAGGATCTGTGAATTTTAGTCTCATCTCTTCTGAGTCTTTCCACATAGTGACAATTTTCTTCCTGATAGAAGTAGATTTCAAGCATGGACCCCACCGAAAATCCAATACCGGGTGTATTGTAGCGATATAGGTGAGAGAACAGCGTAATCCAGTTGGCATATGTCGAAGTTCTCTGGCATAATCAAGCTGTTCTTCTTGTACTGACCACAATTTACGGAAGCAGAAAGTGGGCTAGCGTCGTACCAACCGGAAAGACCTTTATGTGTGGGTCAATAATACCAATTGGAATCCAGTGGATAACATCAGTTTGGAAAGGGTCTAGACTGAAATCCATTAGTCTCTATTTATTTCATATTTTAATGTGAAAATGGCACTGTCGCTTAGCAGCAAATTCCTGCTTCATGAGACTTAAAGTTAAGTCAAAATGTATGAGCGGTGTTATTCAGTTTTCTGAGCTATTATAGTTGCTGACCAATAAGAAACTTTCCGAAGATACAAGTGTTTTCATATGACTCTATTTCTGGCATTAGCTGTACAGTATGGAACAACTGAATGTCGTTTGAAAGCTAATGTGGTTTCCATATCCGTCTTCGATTATGGTCACCTGTGACCAATTAGATAATGGATAAATGGGTTGCATTTTAGCTGATGTTCGTGGTTTTCGGTGGGTCATACGAAAACAAGGAAAAGGGATACAATTTAAAGTGCAACAAGCGAATATCGAAATTATTATCACTTTTTACCCGGCTTTTACTATTGGATACTGAACTTCAGATTAATGTCCCGGTTCCAGCATGGTTGGAGACCAAAGAATAACAAGTGATTATTTCTTACTTGTTTATAATAAATAAAACATTGAAATCAGCTGACAGTATCTTTTTCTTGTAAACGTTTTTCTACTTCGAAGGTATACTGGGATTCCACTTTTCGGTCCAAGGTAGAAATCTTTCAAAGCCGTCAGCAATTAACTGACTGATAAATCACCCATGGTTCAAATCCACGATTCACTGTGAAATCGACGACACTGTTGATGCATGAAATACCAACCAATGCTTATATTTTCGATCAATATTACTACCGGGACTCAGAATAGGAATAATAAACCACTACGTATATTTTGTTTCAATGAAAAGTAATGCGCACAGCCGTAAAAATGTCACTTTAAACTGTTATAAATTACTTTTCATTTGTTCGTTTCTCAAACCAATCGTACTTGTAGCTGGTCAACTCAGCTCGAATCTGAGCAACAGTGAAAACAAGTTGAAGTCACTGGCATAAAGGGACGGTGTGAGTGGGCTGCAATATGCTGCGGAAAAAACTCGTACATTTCTAATAAAATGCAACGGACCAAGTTCACGGACAGTCATATTTATTTGCAAAATGTCTGAATCTCTCGGTGAGAAAACTCGTAGTGTAGCTAGTGGAATGTACATACTTCTAAAGGATGCATGTAATCTTTTTCCATGTCAACTGAAATGTTTAAGGGTGTTCAAAGCATTCGTAATCTGCTAACTTATTCATTTAGCAGTATACTCTCAGCTCATCTATGACAGCAATAAAAGCACATGGTAGCTGGTTCATTATTTCGGGGGAATCATTAGTACTCAAACTCGAGGTGAATGAATGTGAGTCACAGAACTTACCAAAAGGCTATCCAGGCTGACTAGCGTTCATTCACACGGAGTTCGAGTAATGATTAGGGCTCGGTGGCTGTGAATTGTTGATGAATACTGACAGGAGTATAATGGAGGCACAATGCTCTCACGGCCTCCAATTGTGAGTTAAGCGCTTAGGATATATGATGAATCAGTTCAAGTAGAAATCAGATCTTCTATTACTTGAGCCACCACAAAAGTTTAGCGAGTCATGATGGAAATCCGCATGTAACCAATATTTAAACTGAACAGCAATTACGAAACGGCTGGGGATGAATAAAACTGATGGTTGTCCAAATTGCGTGACGATGAGGTTTATGTGTATAAGCATTTTTGCTGAATCAATTATACAAAAACTTTGTTTCTGACTAGGAAAGTAGTGATCCTTTTGTGAAAATGTCAAAACGGATAGGAAAACGTTTTGGTCATCAGTCTTGCAGACGTATATGCCTTTGGAAGCAGGATGACAAGTACCAGGATGTTGCTTAAAAACGGTGGATCTTAATATAGATTCCAACTGTTTTGAGTACTACATTACTTGATGAACGACTTGCTTTCATTTTCCAAAGGAAGACGTGAATAACCCGAAAAGATGACCAGCGTATACCCAACCACCAAACAACTCGTCACTTAGAGCAATTATAGGTTAAAATAAGGCTTTTATGAATTACAGTATTTGATTTGAATACGGCACTAGCATTTTTTCCAATCAAAACAATTATGACCACGTTCAGTTTTCCGCATTGAAGTAGGTTTACAATGGTTATCATATACTGTCTTTAGTATTCTTGTGTCGTTGAAATCAGGTCACTCAAGTCCAATGGCTTGCGATAGGGTGTCTTGGCACAGACGTCCCTTCTATTATTGATTCTGACCTACCTCATACCATTAGGAAAGGAAGATGTTGTCAAAGCCACACTTTGGACTCTGTAGAAATGCCACGGCTTGCATTTACACATTGCTTTGTAATCTTTACATTCCGAAGAATGCTTTGAACAGGGAGGTTTATCCTCTACTGTGAAGCTGCTTGTTTAAGTTACCAAATTCGGTATATTTTCCACAATTCTGCTGCGAAAAGTTTTGTTAGTCTGTCATTTAAATAGCTTATTAGAACCTATTATTTTCCAGGCGTTAGACAGCATAAATGAATCAACCATCGAAAAGGCAGGTCCGCACGAAATATCTGTTTGTATAACTTAGCCTCGTGGTATATACGTAGTAGTACGGTACTAGTAGGATATGTATCGTGTATAGCTGGTAACTAGTCGAATATTTGATAGTCGCGAGCAAACATTCTCAAAACAGCTTTTAATTTTAAGAACAAATCTCTTGGTAATCCTCTGAGTGCCACTAGTCTTGATAATCTGATCGATCACTCAAAGATAAACTATGGCTTCTCTCAGTGTAATAACCATGATTCTATTCTTTACAAATGTTTGAAACTGGACTGAAAATTTAGGAAACAGAATTTCTCAGGAAAAATAATTGCTATAAACTCGGCGTTTTCGGTGGGAAAATTACTATCAGCTAACCACTCCCAAGGCTATTTTTAATTGCGCAGTTTCTGCCTGTAAACTGTCATAGTTAAATCTCTGGAGAGTAGATCTTTTCGTGAACAAAAAACTTTCATGAAATTACCCCTGATCCTGAGTACGAAAACTGTCTCGTTCTACTAATAACCAAGAACCATTTGTGGAGGTTGATACAGTTTTGGTTATGCAATCTACACTAAAATTGGTATCAGTTACCGAGGTTATGTAAGAAAAACCATAATGAGGAAAAAGCAACCTTGGCCCAGTGCTACTTTGCTGGTTCCATACGATTTTACGATCATACTTGCATTCCATTATGATTTCTTTGCATATAATTGTCGTATAGACACGGAAATCAAATCATCCCACGTGGGTAACACGTAGCCTGTTGGCGATAAAACATTCACGCTGGGATGATCTCCCACTTGGTGCCAATTTACAGTGCTTGTCGTCATGAGATATGGCGAGCAAAAAGGGTCTTCTGTCTGAAGATAACAGCTGTGAGAAGTACTGTGAGCAAGATGAGGTCCAAAGTTGGACCACTTAAGTACCAAACAGAATGCTGGTTACCTGGTACAGGTGACTTCACGCAAATGATCAGCAAAATGGGTGAACGGTAAGTAAGATCGAATGACTCAAAGACAGAGAAAATCCAAAAAAGTATTGTTTTTCATCTAAATGTACATCATCAGAGTAATTTGAACAAATTGTTCACATTATTTGTTCTCATTATCGTGAGCTTTTTCTTTACATTAAGTTGCGCTGCTTCACCTTCTGTTGCCTATAATATAATAGCCCAACTGTCACTGTTACTGTATATAACAGCAGGTATATGATAAACTGAGCTCAGCATTGTTTTATTTATTTATTTCCAGCGAAATTTATTTCACCGCGTAACGGTAAAGTGTCAAGAGGCCAGATGAAGCTTATTGCATAATAGGGTGAAACAAAAGCGCCTGTGAATTACGGAGGGTAGCCTTATGTTTGCTCAGAAACAAGCAACAGGTCTATACAGATCTCCCAGGTGATGTATAACCTTACAGAAAAAACTGTTGCTTAACGATTTTGTCTGCCGCATCCAAACATGCACAGCTCGTTTAATGGTAGTTCCATGTGGTCGCACAACACGGACATTTAGAGTACCATATTTAGTTTGTTCAAGGCAGAATATCTGTTCAGTACTTCGTTGCAAAACAAAGGCAAGTGGTCACGTGATATTCTTTTGTTAGTTTGAACTTCTAAGCTGTTTTGCGTAAGAAAAAAAAGCGTAGAAAGCCTCATACGTCCTAAATTAAACCATCGAGCAAAGAAATTTCGCCTTGATAAAAATGTACAAAACAGGTGCTCTGAAAGTATCAACTGTTTGTCTATTTTCAATTTATATTTCCAAGTTATCTCTTTTGATCAGTGAATGTTGTCGAAATGTTCAGTGCAAATGGTACAAGTATATGTACAGTAGCAAATTCAACGTATTCGTAGCTCAACAGTTCTCACTCCACCTTCGTCTCGGTCATTTGCGCTTTTTTCCATACATCTACTGAGAAGTCAAACCATTATTGATGGTAAACAACCGTGCTACCTGGTGTACTCCAGCTGGGGTTGACACTTTGAGTAAAGGGACCGGAAGGTGAATTGTCAGAAATGCGAAGTAGTGATTCGGGCTGACAAGAAGCATTGAACCGGACAACCTCCTCACGGGCGAGGATTGTTTCCTCGTCATATGTTACACAATTCAGCTTGTTAGGGTGCACTTAATAGGTGAAATATGTTGCTATGACCCCAGCCCTCGTTGGAATAAAACACAATAAGCTGATATTAGTTTGTTGAACAGAAAAGATTAGCAGAAGTCAGCCGAGGGAATCGAATTTTACTTCTTCATTTGATAATGACTTGTTCATTTTCAACTATCCATTATCCGATCCCAACCCTTTATTGACAATTTCTGAAGACTTTCGAAGAAATGGCTTGAAAAGCTTAAGTTTTCGTCCTAGCAGTTTACGAATCAGCAGAAAATTTAAGGAGCATTGTTCTACTCAGTACTGAGAAACAACCAGTCGGTGAAACGTCAAAAAAGCTAAGTCGATTCTATAGTTGTCCTCATAGACATGCTTCCATTCATTGCTAACTTACGCGAACCTAATGCACAGCGATCGTTCCAGTGCCCTCATTTAGCCTGATTCAGGAAATTTCAAAAAATATTGGTTGAAAAAGATTGCTCTCTTATGTGTTTCACCAGTGAGTGACATGTACCATTGCGTGACTGTTTGCTATCTCAAGCTCTGAAATAACTGAGTAATCGTTCTCGGAATAGAATTAGTGTTGACACACTAAAACACTGAAGTAGAGCTACTAAAGACCACATACGCATACGACGGGAAAATATGACACGTAGATGTGTTTGACTTAAGTCACAACGACTACCTATATATATATATATATATATATATATATATATATATATGTCCACCATCGTAGGATGAATATTTCTGTCTGAGACAGGACCTAGCGCATTCGACCACAGCAGAGTTAGCTTTTCAGAAAAGCCCTCTAATCCAGCAGAACGGAAATATTTATTTATCATCCTTGATGAATTCTACATTTTTCATAATGTCGTAGAGGTGGCTTCCGTATCACGGAGTGCAACTGGTTTTATAACCTCAAAGTTATTGGAACTACTGTCATGAGAAATCTAGTGCCGTGAGTCACTTTTCGTGAGCACCCAGATCTCCCCGTAGAAAGCCCAAAGAAAACCAGTAGCCAAAATGAGAGGTAATTCAATTCGATTTCTTTCGAGATAACAACGAGTGACCATTTTTGCTGTGCTTTTGTTGCTGTATTTAGATCGGACAAAGATCACACAGTAAGCTGTATCACCAAGGCTCCTAGGAACTTACTAGGAATGCTACTTTCTGGATAAATGTATTTGATTTTTGAGCATCCTGCTTTCACCAAAATGTAGGAAAGATCTATTTCCGTATCAGATGTTTGGTATTCTGCGTATCTCGTTTTGCTGCAACACAGAGCTTTACGAAAATAAGGTGAAAAATGATGTAGTCATTGGTAGAGATGATATGAGCAATATCCGCCTTGGAAACACGTGGCTGATGAGTTATCAAAATAGTCATTTTTCTGTTGCTTACTTATTTAGTGAAACAGTCTCGCTGAGATTTCAAAATTTCTCCATTATCGGTAAACAATGAGAAAGTATGAAGGACGACGCTCAAATAACCTCAATGCGAATACCCTTCGTTCCAAATAAAGAGAAAGTTTTTTCCACTGAGCTTGTGGTAAATCATAAAACGTATGAACAATAGTGAGATGACATACTGTTCTTTGAATGTTTCATTTTTCGAAGTTTCTTTATCATAGGATCATAGGATCTACACTTCAGCAGATTCAACTGGTCTTGGCAGGATCAGCGTTTATACTGTCAGAGACGTAGATCACCCGCTACGAATCATACCGTTATAGTAGAAAAATTTGTCACAGTCGGTCTTCTACCAGTTATATACTCTCAAGACTCAGGCAAACCCGTCATCTTAACCCAGGTCATGCAATTTCAGATGCAGAGGAGACTTTAAAAAGCTCCGGTATACGGCAGTACGTAACATAGCGACTTGTACTTTCAACCATAGCTCGCTTCTACATAAAACAGTTTGAAACAGAACTGGTTTCGAGGCATTTAGTGTTTTACTAAAATTCCGACAATACCTGCATACCCATATATAATATACACGTATGTTCTGTTCGTCTCTGTCTATCCCAACATATAAGTAAAGTTAAGAGTTTAGAATAATATAAGGATGTTTTTGGGATTCTGTAAAGTTTTGTTTTGGTCAATAACCGACTTTTTGCACCCAAGCTTCAGCGGAATCCGTTAAAATCGGCCTTTGCAACCGACAACAATTCATGCATGATCTGCAGCTCCCCTGAATCACTTTTCGTTTCGTATCAGGTTGTTGGTAAGTGAAATCTATGTATCTAAATGTGAGAATTCACTTCTGCTCTGGAGATAAATATGTATCCCGATAACCGTGACCACGAATTCCTAGTGCACTCTACCATTTTTAAACCCTCGGAATTTTCACTTACCCAAAGATGAACTAATTTGACAACTGAGAACTAGTCTGCTTGTCAATTTGCCGCCGGAGTGTAAAGTGTCACTTTTTGCCCGTTGTTGGTAACGATATTATGAATCTACCATGCTAACCCACTTAAACAATTTTAGGTTGATGTGTGCGATAAATATTACGTAACCAGTTTGTCATAATTATAACAATTCTGCAAAAAGGTTTTTGTTGTATGTTGGAACGACTGCTTTTTCTCACACTCTGAAAGCCGACTCCAAAAATTGATTCCGTCTTTTCTGCTAGGCTGGTCTTCCCTGTCTCGGCAGCCTTGTTTTTTAGTAAAACTTTAGAGACTGCAAACCACTTGAGTATTTCCAAAAGCCTTTGGTACGTGAGCTGAACACTTGAATCGTAAATGTTTATTCACTCGAGTTGTCGTAATCAGTGTAAAGGCTTTGTAATTAAGTACTTACTGATCTATGAACTCGGGATACGAACACCATCAGATGAAGGTCGCTAGTTAAAAATCCTAGGACTAGTTGATTTGCTTGTCTTTGCGGTAATTCTTGATATATTTTTACCACTGCAGCTAATCAATTGCAGCTAGTGCACCCGAACGCCGTTTGAATTAAAGTTTGTGACTGGATGGCTTCTATCATAAAAGTTTCCCGTCCACTACTTTAGACTTTTCAAACAGCTGCCACGGTTCGTGCGCGTAATAAAAATATTTTTCGTCGTAACTTAGACAAAACACACTAAATTCGGACTGTAATTTATCTGATTCAATTTTAGCTAACAAATAGATACAAATTTTCGTTGTTCATAATCAGCCCCGTTAGGTCCTGAGCATTTTCAAGAATGGAAGTATTTGGAGAAAAGAAGCAAAATATTGATATATTTTCTAGGCTACTCAACATGCATCGAACGTTTTACACTTGGTAATTGCAAAAAGTCTTTTCTGTGTTGCTGCTTTCATAAGCTCATTTAAACAATTTCTCACCAAAAGTTCATAATTATTCCTAGGAAATGTACTGATAGTTATCGACATATTCACTTGCGTGTGTGTTTTTGCTTTTTGAGCAAGTATGAAGCGCAAGTACGTATGATGTTGTCCCAATGTAAAAGTAGTTAGCACAGGCATGTCCGAAGAATGATGGACCACGAGGTTCACTTTTTTGAGATTGTGCTTATATTTGTCTAAAGAATGTCCATCTCAGCATTTGCAAAAGTCCAATTCGACCAAATTCCTGTGTATTCAATTGGTGGGCACCGGTTGATAAGTAGAGGAACCCTTCTGTAGCCATTGAAACTACAAGTTATTTCACTGTTGCGCATGCAATGTGTTAATGTAATTTGGGCCGGTAACCGGTATGATTAACATGCAAAAAGTCCCAAATCGTTTAACGTAGTCTTGTGGCTTAGATGGTAGAGCTCACACGGTACGAAAGCTTGGGTGGAAACTATAGGTGGGATCAACAACTCGCAATATTTGAATCATTTCAAACAACCGTTTTGCATTAATTCATTCTCAAGCCGTTTTCAGATTACAAGGAAGACATCATAGAAAGATAATCAGGTGAGTAGGCAAGGATAACACCAATCACGCGTATGGGTTTGACGGTTAAATTATTCTTTCCCTGTGATTATTTCATCTAGCTCAAACCATGTAGATCAAAGGAGCATGGATTCACTGGGCCGGGGTCATTTTCGAGCCACCGGAGTTGGAGTGCCTGGACCAAAAGATTTTGAGCTTAAAGACCAGGGTTCCGCCTAATAAATCTAGTAACTTCGGCTATCGCTAGATTGCGTTGATAAACGATCTTGCACTCATGTAGAATTTCCTACTGGGACAAAAAGCCGGAATCCTGCAGATAATGGGGAACCCGCTTGCGTTTTTGCATTTTTTTTTGAGTGAAATGACGTACAACTTTAAATGCAATGCTCAGATACACCTGATATCCGGTTTTCGCCGGGTGTGATAAGATTGTACTGTTCCGTTTTGTCACTGGCCTGATCAGCGCTCTTTATTCCTAGTGGAAGGCTGCCATGTTGTTTGACCAATAAAGCTTGCCTCCGAAATGTATCTGACAGAATACACAACCACTGATGAGCTCAGCGTCAATAGTCTATCCTTGTTATGATCACTGGAACACCTCAGAACATATAACGCGAAGGCTTTGAATGTGTTGGGAATTCATGTTCTCAGACATCGGTTTGGAAGCTTACACAGTTTAAAGTGGACTACATATGAACAGGGTTTTCCTCTTACGATTTTTACGGGATTTTTGGTACTCGCTTTGTGAGATTTCTTCCTATAACTCGTCCACTTGTGTTCTCGAGTGGGGTGTTTCCAGTGAAAATCGTCTTGTCGTCTGACACCTCAGAACAAATTTGTCTCACTCAGGTCAACACTGCCTTAAGTTTTCCTTCAGTTAGATTACAATAAATCTATTTAAATTGGGATACTAACAAATGCATGTCTCCTTTTTCGGTAGATATTTCACTAGATTCAGTCGTCGCCAAACATTTTAAATACCATAGAATGCAAGCTGAAAGAAAAATTAGCGGTCAATTTCAAGATGCACAGCTCCAGGTGCCTCCGTGAATCTCATGGGTGTTTCGTACCATCCCACTAACTCTAGTGCGAACTCCACTCCGCCTCAGAAATATTCCAGTTTACTAGCACAAGACAAAGAATATATAGGTTGCTCTCACATTTGCCCACTCGTTGTACAGAATGCATTGGTCCGACGGCTGTGGCTGACCGCACCTCAAGGCCTGGATGCAGCTGGCAGGATTGGTCTCGAGTATCGATTCCCGCCATCGATCGGCCGTCCCGTCGGTCGTAATTTCATGGGCTCAGTGGGGGCTGGTACTGACGCACTGTCTGTCAGTGAAATTAAACCGTCCATCGAACGATGCATCAGACCACACCCTCACAATGGGCGTCTCATTTAGGTCAGAGCCTACTTTGGTTACTCAGACTAGGTCGTTTAAATATAGACCATAATGTTCGAAACGGACACGTCTAGTTCAGTTTACTTATCCCTAACTCCGTGAAGGACACACCGGGAACGGAAGAATCTAGTCATGAACCGATAACCACTCATTTGCACTACTTGCACATTTTCCCGTTCCATTCCAATTCACAAGTCAAAAATCATTTTCGTGTGTTCTTGACTATGAATATTGTGAGTACTCAAGCCTGTTCCCTTCGATTGGGTGACCTGGAACGACTTCATAAAATCCACGCAATGGCCAGTGACTCTGGATTAGACAGATATTGTTTTAAATATTGTCCTAGGTCAACGTACACATGGTGAACGTGACGAGTAAACTTTGATGAAGAATGGCTGTTTTCAGGCCTTCCATGAGCAGTTCGGTATGTTTAAGAAGCACCTGATTATGTGAAATGAAGAAAGCTGCCAGATTTGGCTACTTTATTTGTTGATGCTGCATGCAGTTCTATAGTTGTCGTAGGTCAATTTCTGAATAAACACCATGTTCGTTTGTATGTTATGGGCCTTTTGGAGCCTCATGTAGACTTCTCATTAGGCCTTGAGATAAAAAGCCTTCCTTAATATTGAAAGGCACTAGTGACATGTTTCGCCTCACTGACCTTTACTCCTCTGATACATTCAGCTCAAAAAACCTGTTTAATTTTTTGGCTTTTGGAGATAGAAAACAATTACATAATGACATGCAGAGTTCACAAAACTCTGTCATGCTTTTATAACCTCACAAACACTTTGAGGTTTTTGTCGTAACCAATACAAGTTTTCAGGAAGAACTCAGCTGAACCGGTCTATCATTCTTATGCTACCGTCAACTGATTTTAATGAACAAAATGATACTACCGATTGTTGGTACTCATTTTTCTATGGATTCGAGTTTTGATAACGAGATATGCTTTAGATGACGTCTTTTTATGGCTCATTCAGTCGGACAGAAATTTGGATATAACGCAAACAAGGTGGCACTGAATAATGCACTTATATATGAAGACATTAATAGGTTGATTGATGAATTAGATATTATGTAGTTTGAAAAAGGAAAGTCATGAGTCATAGTTCATAAGGACTACTTTGGGATCTGGTTGCTAGATTTGAAGAATCGCCACTTCCAGCTTTAGGCCAAATGGCTATGAAAACGATCACGTTCGAGTGTCAGGGCAGATGTAAAGAAAGGAGCTTGATTAGTAGGCGGTGAAAGGAAAAAGGCTAGTGACCTCCGAAACTGTCTACTAACAGCCCTTGGGGAGACAAACAACCCCCTCCGGTTGATTAAAAATAAAAGACTCAAACCAGCAAACAAATATGGTAGTGTTTGGTGCATATCGGGGCACCAAAATAGCAAGGGTACGACTAGTACAACAAAACTTAAACCACCAAAATAGTAAGGTAGAAACAAGCCTTGAGCAAGTGGAGCGAGAAAACCGAAAGTGGGAATGTTTACGGGAATTTCATACCCTTAGAGTCCTGTAAAACACGCAAAACCGAACAATTGTAGCATAGTCAAAATGAAGCAAACTGTAGAGAAAGTGCATCCTGAATGGCTTCAGAAAAATGTGTATTTTCTCCGAATAAGCGACATATCAGCAAAAGTAATGCGGTACAACGAGGCCAGTGGAATAACATGAACACTGCTTCTCTTATTGCTAAATGGAGTCAATAAACAAATTTCTTACTTTGATTAGTTTGATTCGTAAACAGAATTGAGACATTACAGTAACAAGGATGAAAACTGTGCGCACAATATTGGATCTTCAAAGCATTAAACCTGTTTGCATGAGTATGGCAGGCATCAAGCGTGGTAGGATTGGAGTTGTAATCCTCATGTCTATCCACTTTATTCTACTACATTCTTTTCTCATCAACTGCTTGGTGAGAAATAATCAAACTATTTCTTTATTGATGGAACTATAGTTTCCTCTGAGGTCTTACTTTTATCGTTCAGGATAATGATTTAGTGGACCAGATTATTGGGGATTTCATTGCTTATTCAACAATCCACCATGTAGTATCAGTTGTCTACTCAAGCACAACACAACTTTTTGGTTGGTTTGCTCTGAATAGTTGATAGAGTTATTGGAAACTGGATTAGAATTAGGTGCAGAATTCTGAGTTTCACACGCTAACGGTCATGCGAACCGAGACATGCTCCCAAAGGATTGCTTCACTTCCACTCTGCATAGTGCAATAATGATGGTTTTGAACTTGTGCAAATAGCTGTCCACTCACCATTGGTATCCTATGATGGATATCTTGATGGAACTTAAAAGCAATATCTGCACTGCAAACAGTGTCAGCGTATTCCAGTTTCAAGATAATACTGAGTTTGTCGAAAAACCCATTATTTTATCTGGTGGTCCAAAAGTAATACATACCTGTAACTTTTTGATTTGTTTTTGTTGGGTGGCGGTTACTAGTTGCTTTGGGATCTACACTCTGGAGTTTTCGAAACCTTTATCAGTTCAGTATGCTATTGTTTATCTGGCAAGTAAGACTCACGGAAAAAGAACACATAGGCCGGAAAAATATCAAGCCAAGCGTTTGTTATTTTCACCTTTATCGAGAACTGAGCGATCGAAAGGATGAGCCGTCGAATACGCATCTTTAGAATTCTTTTACTGGGGATCTAATGAGATCGATGTTTAAAACAAAAGACTGTTTTATGATACTTTTATTCGGATATCAGTTTCATCCTTGGAAGCAGACAAGTAGTTTCAAAAGGAAATCCGAATGGAGTTCTATTGTATATAACATTTTGTGGATATATATGTACAGGGAAACTAAATGTAAAGAACATGAATTCCGGAGTGTTGCAGGAATAATATCGTTTCGCTTGACTTCGTACTCAATCATGTTTTAGTGCGAATGCCATTCAGTTGACAAGGTTCGTTTACAAGTTTGTTCATTGTCATTAATTTGTCAAGTTCTTGAAGCCTTTGCGCCAGATGAGCACGAATATGACCTCTGTCCTATGAGAAAATAGATGCTTCGTTAAGGCTATCCATAGGTCTCATGGATTTTTGCTACATTGTTGAAGAGAAAATCACTAAACTTGTCAATGATTAACTCCCCCGAAGTGGCTGTTTACTGGTAATTTCCACCGAACACTGGGAGGTGGGACACTGGCATAGGTAACATTATCAAATAGTGGTAATTCGGATCACCTGGTTATGCATCCGTGAATAGAATTTACTGTTGAGATGATATTTCACACTCAGGGATGTTTGATTATTATCTGTATCAGGTGATTGGGCTAGAATGGTCATCAGGAAAAGATTGAACAAAGAACAAAACTGCTTCCTTCAGATTGTTGGTAGCACAGAGAAAGTGCTTTTTGTACACAGTGCCTAGTGACAGATAATTTAGTTGCGCACCACGACGGTGCAGTCACTCATAAGCCAAATGACTGGCAAATACACAGGTCTTCGAAGATGACGTAGGCGGTAGAAATATCGTAACCTTGGAGTTACAAGTAGATTCTGATTTTTTCCATCATTCTCCATAACAGCCTATTTCTCTACACATAGGCCATGGTCTTCGCTATCTTACCATAGACACCATATTGGTGGGAATTTATCATAGAATGCTATTGCACCGTAATAGTCATAACCAACCTTTGCCCACAGTTAGAAACATGCGGTTTGGATGGTGACGGTGACAAATCTATCCATATATGTACATTTTATCTCAAACCGTAAATTTACGGCATCTGTGTGTTTCCGGTTCACTCACAACGTCAGTTTCGCCCAGCTTTCGGACTCGAAAAAAGGAATGTTCAAATGTCCAGTTGAATACGCATGCATGCACACGCACACACTTCGGTGTGTGTCAGGGTATCACAGTGCGAGGGGAAACACACAAACAGTGCCCGGGATACGGGAATCGGGTGAACGAAGTTGCACAGAATAGTGACGGCTTACCTTAACCAAAGTCGTAAATTCATTACAAGTTGGAGTAGTTTTCTGAACCAGTCTAACTCACTTTTTATATTTGCTTAAGAGACGCAATGCCAAATCAATAAAAAATAAATCCACGACAACCGTCAGCTAATCATATTTGTTGAAATTCTCCTGTGTTCAGAAAAATCACTATTCTCGGTACCTGTCCAGAACAACTTATTCTTTTCTACTCTGCGTCACGTGACTACTGATCCATATCACTGCCATCTGTGAGGATAACAGGGAAAAATACAATGGGGATTCATACTTCTTTTTCTCTTCTCCGTCAAGGACATATTGAAATCTGGTAGCGATGTCAACTTGTACTGTTTACTGTAAACTGAAGATTAAGCTCACTCAAAGTGAATTTCTATTTAATCCTTATCTAATAGATTGATGGTGGTGATAAATTTGGGCATAGGTTACCTTTATATGCACCATTTTTAGAATCTTCTTGCTCCATTCTATTACCTTCAAACTTCGTTAACTTAGCTGCGGAAAAATTACAAAAGAGATGACATTCACTAACGGACTAAATTCAATTTCGTTCAGATTCACTCTGGAGTTAGATGGTAGAATGGACAACCGTACCGTCGGAGATGTAATATCCAAGGCTGACTTGGGCTGATGGCTTAAATTGTTGAGTAAGGAAACAATTTTCTTGGTGTTGTATGGACCGTGTTACCTTTGAGCTTTGTTTGAATGTCAACACCTAAGAAATTCAGTGGGCAACGTTTGGGCATCATTTCTTCACTAAGATGGGCTCACTGTCTCCCGGAGAATACTGAATGGATAAGAAGTTCTGCTGCCGTAATTACGTGTCTCTCTTAACATTCACTTGTGTTGTTGAATTCGAGCTTCCAAAACTGCAACTATTGGTCACCCCATGTTGGTTTCCTGTGGCCCCAGAATTCATCTATCCCGTGTAAGTATATTCCTTATTAGGTGCCTATATAAAGTTTGTATGCCGCATATTTGGGGTTATTTAAAGGTATGCTAGGTAATAAAAACATACCTGTGCGAGAAGGGATCCTTGTTATTGCATAGTTACGCTCCAGGATGTTAAATGTGACAATGGACTCGCACTAAATGTTCCTCTTTTCGGAATGGTATCCAAAAACTTCGAACTTAGGCAACCTAGTGATTCAGAACAGTTTTCGCAATAAACGCATCCGTGATCGATTGTTACCGACTATTATTGTGGGATACGTAAGCGCTCCAGTATTCGGAAATGGTAAATTTTATCGATTTCTAAATGGCCCTTTTGGCAGCACGCCAGAACTATTGGTGTTTTACGTGATTGATAGCTAATTCAAATGTTAGGCTTATAGTGTTACTCGGGAACTGTCCATGGAGTTACGGTTGCTGTAGTTGCTTAACAACCCACAACGGTCTGGCTGGAAAGCTCTGCCTCGAAAGCAAGGTGGGACGCAAAATCAATTAAGCCGTATATATTCTAGGTTGGTAGTGGCTGACCAAGTGATCACTAATTTCTTGTCAGTTTTACGCTAATTGCTGTGATAGCCATGTTTTCCAGTATATAATTCTTCCTCAGAGTTCCTTCTGAAGGTCAGCTCTGTTTATGATAAGGACTGGGAGCTAATATGGGTAGGTTTCAAAGGGATTTTATAGGCCTAATGCACAAAGTACGTTTTTATAGAGTCAGAGAAACGACGTGTTTGATATTCTTTTCAACAACCGATGCTTTTATCAATAATCTGATCTGAAAGTCGCTGCCTGCTCGCTTTCCAGAACAAATTTTCTTATTTGAGTAATCAGTAGAGTTCTTCAAAAATATTGATATGTGCATAATAACCGAAAGCTGACTGAATCGACCGAAGAAATGCCGATTACTCTCCACAGAAATGACCTTGTAACCCAGGTATCTAAATACCATTGAAATAGATGAAATTACTGTTACTAAAAGACCAATTCTCGCACTAAAACCCCTCCGTTTCGAAAATAGTTTGGTTGGATATTTCATGATTTTATACGATGCACAACCAAGTTTCTCTGAAAAATATAAAAATATTCGAGGATGAATTCTATTTAAAATAATAGATTTTCCATAATCTGGAACTGGGATTCGAATATCATCGGTCTCATTTATTAGTGCAAAGAGACTTATTAAAATCCTTTCATGAAACCACATGATCTATGTCACATTGACGGTACACCGTTATCGTAGCCAAGCTATGCATGTTGTTCTCAGTAACTGAATGCTTCTGTTTCACTCATGGAGAAGTCGTCCACCACAGGCATCAAAATCTGTTAGAACAATGGGTTTTTGCCGTGCAAAAACCAGTGACTGAAGTTTACCGCATCATGTAATGTTGACGTTTGGAGTGAATACTAATGATTACGTGTTCGACTGATGATTGTACACCCTGGGTTCTGATATCCTAAATAGGGCTCGGGCGACGTGCATTGCTGAAGATCTCTAGCAAGAATGGAACAGTATCAAGGTGCTTTGAAGGTTGGTAAATTTGTGTATATGATAATACATGATGAAACATATTATATATGAATCAAATTTCTTTCCACCACAATTATAAAGCCTGTGGAACTTTAGGGTCTTGGGCGGTTGGTGCACACGTTTCAGTGCATCATAGAAATACGGTAATACCGAAGGACTCTCTGAACAAGAAGTAGTTTTCTGGAAGTTTAACAGCTTTTTTCTGCTCTCATGTAGCGCGACATCAGCAAGCTTCAAGTCGGGATTATATTTATTGTTTGAAAGAAGTATAGGTTTTAAATATGGCTGACACATTCTTAGGCTGACGCGTATCTTTTGAGGAAGCAGGCGAGAATGATAGTCAGACTGCGATTTCATGTGAAACTTTTAAGAACTGTTGCACATTGCAACTGTTCTTATTCCACCGTGAAACATACCAAGATACCGACAAGACGGTAAAACGATGATCACAATCATTTTGATCACTGACGAAGGGAAGGGAAAAAGAAGAATAGGAATCAAAGTACCAGGCGTTTCCGGTCAAAATTTGGCTACAAGTAATCACTATTCCGTACGGTTTGCAATCATATTTGTGGTCCTTTTTGTGGGAGAAAAGTATTAATGAGCCGGGGACTTGGTTTTTCTTTATCAAATTTGTGCTGTGCCAGTATGATACTACTCTTACCAAACGGAAGTATTTTTCGGTCATCCGAATTTCACCTCTAATATCGTATTAAGAACTTAAAAAATAGATAAGCCACGTTCAGAGGTTCGGAATAAAATCAGAAAAATCAAAGAATTTTTTACCTTGCTTAATAATAATTAGAAATTTGGTAAGCTTTTAAACACGACATCAACCCAAAGGTCTAGTAACTTGTAATCACGTTGGATACACGCACGAATAAGCATTTCGTTCTTTGAGAAAGCAAAACTCCAGTTTTTCTACTAGAGTGAATTAATTCTGTTTCACAGTTTCGAATTTGAAGTTTTGGTTTTGTTATTATTTCCCCTTTTGCCGTTAATGTTGGACTTTTTTCAAACTTTTTCTGATCCGTTAATTCGAGCAGTCAGATAACCCATCGGCTACTGGATAGGTCATTAATTTGATTTGTTTCATATGACAGAACTGCAAAATGAACTTGAGGTCGGATACCAATTTTGTGTATAATCAACTCCAGTAGCACCTTTGGTTTTATCTTGTCCTCTAAAGTCTAAGAAACGAATCTTCGATCAAAATCTACACATTTTTCGGTTGTTTTTTCCCTCGCAAGTTGCACTAGCTATGAACATTAGTAGGACTGACTGTGAACATTTTTGATGGGAATAAATTATTTCAGCACCAAAACGTCAGCTGAAGACATTTTATTACGGAATATTTCGATGCTAAGGCAAAGGAGGTGAAAGTATATTTTTCATGCAAGTAGTAAGGTGGCAGTATATAACCCATATTACGGTTGTAGCCTTTCATCAGGCGTGAGTACCAGGCAATATCTTGCCCAGTCATCCATGCACTAGAGCAGTCTACAGTAGGTTCATCACCTTATTCTCATTTTATTTTTTGGCTGTTTTTATCAGTCTGTTAATGTGACACTGGGATGGAATCTATTAGCATTTACTCAAAATAATTAGAGTAAAACCTTCGCAATTTTCTTTCCGTAAGTCTAATTATCATATATATATATATATATATATATATATATATATATATATATATATATATATATATATATATATATATATATATATATATATATATATAATTTCACTACAGAGCTTTGGTTCTCTTAAACTGACTGCACAATGATACTCAAAAGTCGTCGCAAGCAATAATTTTCTACAGCTTACAGTTTTGTTTTTCCCTATTTTCTCCAATTCTTTCGTAGAAAGTGGCATAGCAGAAAATAAATGCAACGGGGGCAGTTGACACCTGACTCGTAATCTACTACAAAACAGTTAGCACACCTTCATGCAATTACCCAGTTGATTATTGCTTATTTTCTTAGTCTCTTTAAGCATTTATTGTGTATGCTGTTTTCTGTATCATTAATTAGCTTTCCCTTGCGCCAAACAATCTAGCTACACAACATAGTCTGGTTTTTATAAGTACTCGCATTTTTGCAGTACAAATAACCGTAGGTCATGTAAATGGTAGCCAATGTAGAAGTTACAAAATTCCTGTTGTGGATGGAGACAGTGGCCCTTTTAAATTCACTGAGCGATTTTATTCAGTACGATAAATTATCCCCAGCCTAAAGCTGTTTTACAATCAATTTGAATTGATGACTAACAGCAATCTGCTTTGTCTCATTTACTAACACCTTGAACGCAAACATCAAGTGGTTACCGGCAAAATTTTCTCCCTAATTTAGGGTTTATCGAAACTGACCAGATTTGTTTTCATTTTATCCAATGAAGCTCAGGTCACCGGTGCCACGTTGTCTGACTCTCGAGAAGTTTCAACATTTGAACAGCGCAAAACAGTACAGGTGGCATATGAAAGGATTGTGCTTGGCAGATGATTTTCACCATCCAAACGGAAGCAGCAATGGCCAGCAAACACAGACAGATGCTATTATTTTGGCTTTCGTCCGAGGACGCGAATCCGAGCACATCACACTGTGCATAGAACTCCAACTTGAAACTGCCCTCATCCTGCCTGAATCCCCGTTGGCCTATATCAGTTTGGCTTTGACCGCTAACAATGCGTCCAGCGTTGTGGAGCCTTTGAGCTGTTTTCAGAGCTTAACCACTGTAGCTCTACTATACCTCCAAGGCGACCTCCTACAACTGAGCGGAAGGGATCGGTGCGTCCTGTGGCATTGGCTAGTTGTGAGCATTATCGATGATCAGACCTTGCCAGGACCTTTGTCCGGGGCTTCGAAACATCGTGAATCAGTCACTTGTCCAGGCACGGCATTCATGCAGAAAGGATTCAGATTGATCACTTTACCTGACGTTTTAGTCGAGTAAGTCATTGCTTATCTCAGTATTGGTTTATTGCAGTGTTTATGCACCATTATTGAACCAGGTAGGAGGCACTTTTGAATTTATGTTTGAGCATACCCTATTTTGATCACCACGGTGTTCATTTATTGTACTGGAGACATTTTTGTACTAACGCTTTACTTTTATTTTATTTGTCAAACTAAAACGCCAAACTTTACAGGATGTGAACTGCGGCTAATCAGAGGCTGCCAATGAGAAGTTAAACGAACGCGGCCGCGAAAATTGAACCGGGGACCACAATGTCCATAGATCAACACGAAGTCCGTTGGACTGTTCGACTGGCGGCACCTAGCGGCACATTTGTCAGATACAGAATTGCCGATGCAACTGTTTCCAACCAAATCACTTAACATGCATAAGTTCTGATGATAGGCAGTTGGTGGCATTTGGCTGAATACGAAAAGTCGTTTTGGTCTGCCGGTGCACATTTTCTTGAACCGTGGTTTTCAGACGAAACCCTGTTCAGCAAAAAGACTCGCATCTGAACCGCAAAGTGATTTCTGACGGCTCATTTACATTTTAAATACTCCGGAAAGGAGTTTTAGTGCCATTTTAAGACTCTTGAAGGGGAAGAAAACGTTCATTTTTTATTTCAGCACAAAATCTATTCGTTTACCAATGTAAAACATCGTGTGTCAGTACTTCAAATATTAGCTATTTGGAAATCAACTGGTCTGTTCAAAGCTAAGCTGAGCGCTATATCATCTCATTTTTGAAATGGGTAGCTTATTGCCTGCTAATGGTGTTTCATAATTAGCACGTTATTCTTTGAGCTCAGTTTGCAATTATAACCAGAAGCAAGTGTATTCAAAAGCTACAGTGATTTCAAAATTTCCTCACAACTCATTCATTGTTTGTAAAAACCTTCGAAAGTGGCCTGCACCTCACTCTGTTTCTCAAGAATAGATAGAACGCGTCGTGTTTTCATATATAAACTACTGGTGCGGTTGACTGTTAATAGGTATGTGATGGAAATATGAGTGAAAATCTGAACGGGGTTGAAGTTAAATAAGCATGACAACTAGCATCGTAGGATACTAGTGGACGTACACGGCATGACTGAGAATCACTGATACCGAGTTTGTTCCTCAATCTGTGTCTTAGGAGCTTATTTATACCTAATGCTCTCTGGATTTCACGAGCTTATGTTAATATGAGGGGAAAGGTTTATCAAAAAACATGGGATGACGCTAGGACGAACTTTCCGATATTTGTTATCGTGTTACTACGGAAAATAGTATGGCACTTAGATTTCAGTATTTCATGTTCTATAGGTGTTCTGCGACAGGATCTGGTGATTGTTGAATAAGTTCACTTACGTATTCACGAACCTGAGAATCTTATTTGCAAGAGCACAAAGCCGATCAGAACTACATTGAAAGAACGGAACCAGTTGTGAAAATTTTATTCTCAAGAGGCACTTGTGCAGAACCAAATACGGGATCATCCATGAAATTCACTCCGTCAACAGTTCCAGCTGCAAAACTCGAATATTTGTTGTCTACCTCAAGTGATAACAGGGAACAGAATAAGGCCTCGTGTTTTTTGTGGTTACTGGTTTTCATGTGGATGATCTCGAAAAAAGAAAGCTTGAGCCAAAATGCACTCCAGCCAAAGTGACTGGACCGGTCGGAGTCAACTGTAATCAGCAGTTGTGTCGTGGATTTCTCTGTGAGCAGTGACTATACGATTGGCGTAAATGGCTGACGAGCTGTGGTGTTTCGGGTCTCCCAACCATTCAGCACGGACTATCAGAGCTTTTCAAGAAGAAGGCGCGCCCATAGTCCCGTAAGTCCAGGTCTGGGTGCATTTCGGCTGCCTCGTTCACAGCGGAATACGCGGAAAGGGAAGTGAACCAGAAGACCTGTCTATTGCTGGATAATATTGGATTGAGCGAAACCACCAACAACACACGGTAACAATGGAACAGACCTCTCTTTTGTGAGAACGACCTTCAGTCTGTTAGACGGTCGCCTAATTTCACTAATTCATAATTTAAATGGTCTGTCTGAACACTATTATAACCGGTTGAAAATCATTTTTTGTTTGCCATTCAACAGGCAAATCAGTCATTTCCATAGGATTATAAAATAACATTCCTTGAGGTGCAACAGCGTGCATCGGGAGCTGCTTTGAACAATGCTAATAATAATACACTCCAAGCAATTGCATGCTTTTTGCAATTGACTGACAAACACAAACTGACCCTGGCTTCGTACGTACAGCCAAGCTTCTCTTTCCATGCTTTTCACCTCTGTGTGTTTCTTACATCCTATTTTAGAAACCTAGTCATACTGGCAAATGCTAGTGCTAAAATGGAAGTGCAAAAGGCCGGTCAAGATGTTCATAAAAGGTTCGGAATTGTCTATCGGATAGGATGCGGTTCCATTGCTCCAGAGGCACTGAGACTGCTGGCTTCTTTGGAGAAGCGCTTTCGCAAAGGATTTGTAAAGCTGGTTGACTTAATTCCGAACTATCACAAAAAGGTTATGGATAGCTTCTATGTAAGTGAATTTCTTGGTCAAATTATACATGTTTTGTTTACACATAATTAATTTCGCGCATGCATAGGAGCTTTTACGCACATTCCACTAGAAATCTATACCGAATAGCGGCAATCGTCAAAAAGGGATAGGGGTAAGGCAAAAAAATCCTCGCGTAGGCAAACTATAAGTCGTAGTACAACAACATGTAGGCAGCTTATCAACCATCCGAAGGAAATTATTGAACAATATTGTGAGAAGTTAAAGAACAGTTAGACCGTGTTGAACTGAGTGCATCTAGATGAGTCTAATAATGGACTCTTCATCCACGCACACTCCTTACGATTCGATTGAGATTACCCATAATGAATATGAATGGAACTTATATTTACATTTTATAGTGACAAAAATATGACTATACACTTCCCTTGGTAAATTCCCGGTAGCCTTTGAGCTTTTGCAATTAAAAACTGGCCATTCTTAACAATAAAGTCGGATGACTGATGGGGACGTTTAGTTCTGACAGCTACATGAAGTTGCATCAAACACTATTTTTGTTTTCACCTATAATTTTGACCAGTTTTTCACTTTCGTGAACACATTTCAAGCTCTAGGAACTCCTTTATACAGAACAAGCATTACTTTCTGTTTCGTGCCAGTGGTATGTTATAAATGGGTGATAGTTAGAGAGAAGAGGTCAGATAGGATTTGTTCGTTATCAAAACAGAAGCACTTTTGATGTCAACAGAATCTGTAATAATTATGCCCATACCGAATCAAAGTTTGTTTCTTTTCCAATAATTGTTTTTTACACAAAAAAGTGATCGTTCCCTGGTCAGATTTGGCTTTGTATCTAACTTTTCTAAGTAATAGCAGAGCGTACTAGCCGTAAATATTCTCTTGGTCTTCTTGAGTTTGGAAGAAATGTTTTTGGTCCAAACGAAGTGAATCGGTTTGGCCAATTTATTTTATTGTAACATCTTCATTCTAGTCCGAGAACAGCATGACTCAGTTAAGATTGCGAAAGTCGAACTGATCTATTTCTTTGTGACCTGAAATGACCCTCAGCTGTGGCAAGTTTGAAGCCCCTCCCAAATGCAACCCAGAGTACTGTCACCTAATCATTTTGGGCGGATGAATTTTCCCGGTTTTTCTGTTCTTTTCCTGGCCACGTGCAATCAACAGATCAGCAAATGGATTGTCGGGGATCTAATCTCCGCTCCTCAGAACAAAATGCTCTGGAACCGAAGAACTGCTAGACAAGTTCGGACCTCAAAATCACTGAGTGAACCAGATCCACTTGTTGCTGAAGTGCTTGGTTCATTGGATGAAGGCTCGGGGCTGTCGCCGGACTATCGGTTCCCAAGTCCGGGATCCGCTGCAACGTACTACCCCAGTATTGATGGCCTTACCAAAACTGGCCGAAGGCTACAACCTATTTCCCCCGTGAAAATCACCGTGCATCAAATTACCAACGTGCAGTTCCCACCTAGAACTTTTGAAAAACTAGTCGATGCTTCAAACCGTGATCTGGTGGTCACTTTGTACCGTCCGAACTTGAAAGGTCTGAGCGAAATGGAAATTCGGTCTCCGGATACTCCGATAGAGCGGTTTGGTACAGTTGTTCCTAAAGACACAAAAGAATGGATTTCTTTCGATGCAAAAAGCAAAATAGTGCGACTGCGACCACTACCGCAACATGTTGGCGATCACCAATTGGTTCTGTGCGCAGTTACTTCGGGTCGTTCTAGGGCATGTGGTAAGCTGAAACACAAGTTTGTGTACACAGAATGGTCCACTATACATTAAAGCTGGTTCTTTTGGCTTGATACAACTTATTTATGAAAATTTTCAACGTATTATTCTGTTTATTATACACTGGTATTCGAAGTTGCAATCACTTCATCTTGAGTAGACAATGAATGCAAAATGCTCATGTATGCCGACCTTTGTCACCCCTCCTCATTTCTTGCCCTTACTTCTCTAAAAAGATACAAATTTATCTCAAAACATTTTCGGCCCCATGAAACCTACACGGACCGAACAGCTAAGTCGCTCCTGAGTTCGGTTTCTTGAGCATTCTGAATATTTGGATTTCAAATATTCTCACTTTACCTTTTTAGGAGAGGCAAATTAAAGTTCCACTTCATTTTTAGTCAGAACTCGGATCCAGTTAAGGAAACCAGAGATCGGAAATAGCTTGCTCTAAGCAATAAAACGCAAAGTAAGCGTGAAGAAGCTAAACAAAATTACATTACAAAACGATCGATCTGCTCAACTGGTTTCGGCCACATAAACGACTATGAATCTATATTTTCCATTCTCATATAGTGTAGAGGTTAGACATAATTCTGTTTGATTACAAGTCCTCTAATGTGATGTTGAAAAGGACGCCTGAAAGAAAAAAAGTGATATAAGTTCGGCAAGAGATAATCTTCCCACGAGCTAACGGGGACAGGGCTTCCGAAATGTATCACTTGATTACGGCATCTTACATTTTTAGGACCTTGACTAAAATGGTTTAAACGGGAAACAATTCTGCACAATCCATCGACCATTTCTACCAAGCAAACAGAAATCTTTCATTGCTCACTGACTTTACCAGTGTCTGGTGCACAAACAATTTCCTATAGATTCCAATTTTCTGTTTATTTTACTTGAAAAAAGTGATCTCAAAAGTCAAGTCTTCAGTGTTGAAAAATTTGCCCGACTTCATGTTCCCCACATTTTTTCTCACTCATGGCCTCACAAAAGCTAAATAACGAGTCTAAACCTCATGCTTTGTAAGGTAAATGTGAAAAATAAGTCAGTAAATATTCAGTCAATACTCCTTTAAAAGTACTATTGGACAGCTCTTTTGCATTGTGATAATTTTCGTACTAGAGAGATGCGGACTAACCTCCCGGGTTGTATACGGAGCTTTTAGGAACAAAAATGGTTGTCAAAGTGGCCCCAGAAGATTTTCCAAGCAGATTACCTTTCATTTTGAATCTTTGTTTTAGAGGTAGCAAATAGATTACCGATTTCAATTTAAATATTTCGTTGACGTTGAAATGAAAAGCAACATATGATAATGTATCGCATCGGTACGAATGACCTATAGCAAGTGTGTATGCACGGAAAATCATATTTACTTATTCTCATCTCGTCTGTCATGAAGCACAAAAATGGGTTGCTGTTCAGGGACATTCGTTGGTTTTTGTTTGTGATTTTCGTAGTAATTCTGGCAAGCCGCTTTCATATTTCAAAATACGCTTTTGTCGTGATGACGGAAAACTACTCGAATCCATGAAAAACTGTCCCAGTGCGGGCAGCCACTTTTGAAATATCATGTTTCAGATTTGAGTAAAACTAATGCGTTCCCAAATATCATCACAACGAAATTTTGAATAAAGAACGTGCACAAAAGTTGTGGAATAAGATATTGTTAAATTTCAAAAGCACCACGGAGTTTAAGATGTCGAATTCTTACATACATTTCAAACTTTGCGTTCAATAAACCTATCGCCAGATTATCCAGAAGAGATTTGACAATGTATTCCCAATTATTTGGAGTACTTTTGTGTCCCACTTGCTTACTATTTCGGCTGGGAACACACGGTATTTCACATGTAAAAAGTACTAATTATCAGCCCAAATCATATTGACCAATGTGTACTGTAAATTAACTTCACTAGGAATACAATTTAACGAAGCTCCGAATATCAAAATCCAGTAATCCGCAGTTCTACGTCCAAAAACAGAGTGCAATAGAAAAGCAGCCAAAGTCAGGTGGTACTCACAGAAACATACTTATTGGATAGATTATTCACGCTTTTGTGGGGCTAGCATGAGACGTTAATGGGGAGCAGTGGGTGTCATTTGCACATGTATATATCTGCCAGTCTGTGAGTGAACACAAAAAACAGTGAGTTAGTCACAGTTCGATATAAGATCGATTATGTTCAGGAGGTGACCAACGCAGAGACGTCCGTAACTTCTGCAACGCATGGGGTTTCTGCTGCAGTTTCAGAAATCCATCTCATGGTCACCGGGCCCCTTTGCAAGCAATGATGGCTGGTTACTTTTTTGAATTGGTTGTCGTGGACACAACGGGTCCTCTGCCTGACACTTTGCCTAACCATCGATACATCCTCGTACTGGTAGATTATTTCACAAAGGGGTGTGAGGCTATCCAAATACGACAGGTTGATGCCGTGACGGTGGAAGATGGAATGCGGATAGATGGACATACAAATGGGCGCACCAGGTCAACTCTGCCCGGACCGAGGCTCGAAGTTTGAAAGTATACTGCTGAAGCAGCCATGTTGAGCATTAGGCATAGACATTACCAGAAAGACAGCTTATCATCCCCAAGACAACGACCAAGTGGAAAGAACAAATCATTCTACGAAAGGTCTGTTAAATGCCTTCGCGGACTGAAAATCTAACGAATGGTATCAGTCCTTACCAAGCTGCCTCACCTAAAATGGCAAGGCCCACTATTCCAGTAGACAAACGCCACACTTTCTATGGACCGGTACAGGTACAAGAATTCCACTTGACAATCGTCGCAGTTTGTCACAGAGTACGTCTCCAAATTTATGGACACCGTTAGGTGCAAATCAAATGGCACGCACTCAACTGGAAGCAGAGTATAGGTATCAAAAAGATTATTAGGGCAAAAAAGGTTGGGCACTCCCTTACGAGTCGGCGATCAAGTGTGACTTCGTAAAACCCAAACAAGCCTTGGAACACCAGCTAAACTACACAAAAAATGGTAGGGTTCTTATGTGGTCGAAATAGTGCTGTCCGAGGCAGTCTGTGTAATCCAAGACACCATTGGGCTCCACCTTCATTTATGGTACATTTCAACCAACTCAGACCATATACACAACCCAGTGGATCTTGAAGATACTATGGTAGATCGACCTGAAGTGGTGACCAAATTAGACGTGCCAAGTGAAGGAGGATGTACGAGGGCGCCGGGGACAACACTTTCAGAGGAAACGGAGCAGTGTAACGGGAAACCGAAAGTGGCCGCTGTGAAGTGACTGATTTGTCTGGTTACTGATAACCATCTGTTTTCCGTGCTATTTCAGGTCATACTTCATGCTTTGTGTTGAACTCAGAGTCACATGATATTGACATAAAAACCGGGACAACACCCCTCAAGTAATGATACCATTAAAGTTATTATCATTCCATTTTTGTATAGTGTTACTACTTGTTTCCTAAAACAAATTCCACTGATGACTTCAGTAGTTCTTCTCTGACATGCTACAAAAACAGGACTGGGTGGAGCTTGAGAATTACGCGCCGTGACATACCCGGCTGGGATTATTCAAATACATTAAAAATATTCGTCAGGTAACCTGGCCTCAGTGTGTGTAAGATCATGAGAACCGTGAATCATAATCCAAACCTGCAATCACCCGGCCACATTGACAGCTGATCCAATCACGTTTTCCACCGAACCCAGTGAAGCCCGAAATGAACGCCCCGGAAAAATTGTCCTGCGTGCTAAAAGGTAATCTCCACGTAAATGCATCGTCAAAGTTGGATTATGAGTTTTATTTTTTTCAGATGTGAACAGGTGTGATGCTTCGGCGAAATGTTCGAAATTCTTGGTGCAGTCCCATAACCCATCTTACAACAATGATTTGGTGACGTCCATGCACATGGCTGAACTGGCAGCATATCATAGTACAATTCGAAGTCGAAATTAGTACATAGTAGGACTTAAAAAAGCTTTGCCAAATCTTTTGGCCGATCGTTTTCGTGAACTTTGATTTAAGATAATCAGACGTCTAGAATAGTTATCATGGGTTATCACTTTCATATGGTGTAATTTACGTTTGAGATCAAGCTGTTTGTATTTACAAGCACGTCACTAAGACATCTGAAGACTTCATTCATTATACAAGAATTATGGTTCTTTCCGTTTATCCTCCTGAGCGCGAATGTTCGCAAAATATGAAATCATGTTACCTCGAATTGGGACTTAATGGACCATTTCTAACCACAAGTACAGGCAGTCAACGAAAAAACTATTTTATTTCCACTCCAGAACCGTTTTACGTCACTGTTCGTCGGCCCGCACCGTTTCGGAAGAACTTTATTCTTCGAATACCTCCAGGTGAGTTACCTCAATACATCCTCAATACTAACGAACGGGACCAATTCCGCTAAACGTCATCCGGTGCATAGTACATGTACTGAAGCCGTGAATTTAACACACAACTTAGATACTGTCAGATGTTTTATTCTTTTATAGGAACGGTTGCAAAAGTGTGTGTATGTGAGTGTGTGTGTGTTCAAGTTGTACCATGCGGGTGATCAGTGGCAAGTAAAAGGAAAAGTTTATTTTGTTCCACACTTTGCCTACACTCGTCAGCACGTACACATTTATATTCCATAGTTAGCGACTAACCCATAAAGCTTGTCGTCAAGTCAAATTACGCACATGCTAGGGGCGATAAACCATCACTGTGTTGATGAATACTAGAATCAGTACACTAAATTCAGGGTAGAGTATTTTGTTCGATCGAATTCACGACCAATGAATTATATCAGTTTTGCGTGTTTCGTAATTTGCGGGTCATGTCACGGGTGAGTTGATGGAAAATAACTGTGGGCGTGCCACTCAGTATTTGACAAGCCATCGCCAGAGTAAAGTGCAATAATGGACATGCAGTGGAGAAAAATGAAGCCAGGTTTTATCGACCTTGTGTGGCATGGGATTTTCTCTAACCAACTGCGCTTGCAGTCATTATCATTTCATATTCGTCCAAAAGTCTACCAAAAAACATGGGTGCACTGTTGACAACACAACTAACTCTGTGAACTAAAAATCCTAATTTATTTAGAATGTTCTCATACGCGAACTTATCTGTTTCTGGTTAATTATTTGTGGAATAGTTTGGCTATTTTGTATGTCAGCACAAAGCTAATCTCTTCAATCATGAAGGTTACCACCGAGATACAATGAGGTCACAAAATTGACCACAGATTGAGGTAAGCTGTGACCTGAAGCCACCGCCTACATTTTATCCCAGGCTGCACTGAACCGGCTCCTCGATTTTGCATGCGATTAGCAAAAGGGTAATTATTTCTGTTTAATGTTAATAGTTTGAGATTGCAATCTGAGTTACAGTTTCTCCTTGAATTGAGTTTGTGATCTTCGAGAATTTGTATTCAAGTAAGGTTTACCTATGACCTGAGTATTTGATTTGACTCTCAGTTGCTATTTTATCACACGTTTTTAATGAAATGTCGAATCTTTTACTTTTTCTGATGAAAGCCTTATGACGAAATCATCAAATGTCTGACTAACGTTTATAGTATTTGATATCAGGGCAAATCGTTAAGAGTGACCAGTGTTCCCCCCAAGCATTCTAGATTCAACTGAGAAGCATTTGAAAGAGAAATGATACCATCAGTTCATGCTGCTTTAATCTGCCGATGTCTACAACTTTACCAAGTAATCCACAAAACCAGGTCTGTTGTTATCAGTATCATACTACTGTTTTAAACCAGCGCGTACGTTATCTTGAAGGTTTCTCTAGGGCTCATTTTATTATCAAATGGAGTAAGTGCATTTCGAATTTTGTCAGCTATTCTCCTGGCTTTGTCCGTCCGACTGTATAACTAATTTCCCTGGGAGAGCAGAATGTAACTTGAACAAACGTGTGTTCTGTCTTGAGGTCAGACACTGGAAAACGGGCGGAAACGGTGGCAAAGCCCGTTGTCCTCACCGCAACTAGTTGATCCGGTAATGCGGGTGCATGACGGAAATGTGGCTGTACGTGGATGCTTTGGGACCTGACGTCGTAAACGGTGACTGACATCAACCCGCAAGCGTCGCTGTGGTATTTTCCTCCACAGTTTAGCCACCGTACGGGTTATTTCCTGCTATGAATTGCTGACGGTGCCTAGCCTGATGAAATAATACGTTGTGTGCACACAGTATCAAGATTGAGATATATTGAAGCCTTTGTTCTGTTTTTTCAGCTTAACTTATCAACTAATGAAAACGGACTGGACGTGTTTTCGTCGACATGGACAAAATCACCTTCCGATGCACATACATACTTTCATCTTTCAGAATGCAATTAAAAGGAGACTGATTCCGGAAGATAGTTGCACCACGGTACTCATTAACTAAACGCTGTGAATACACAGCTGAATAGTAGCTATTGAGTAGGCAATGAACGGTACTCTTCCAATGGAAGGTATTTTTCCAAGAAATACTCTGGGCTTTCTGACATTATCATAAAAACGGTACCTTATTTTGGTATTGATGGCTCTGAAAAGACAGACAGATGTTATACGTATTCCACATTGATTTGATCACTCTTATTTATGACTAGTAAAATGTCAAATACATCAACATTCCTTCAAAGAAAGTCAGAACTAAGCATGCGTACGTGTCCACAGAGCTACCTACCTTGTAAAACACTGGTTCAGGTTGCATCTAGTGCCATTAGTGGCAGCAAATATTTCCGCGTATGGAATGTGTGTTTTACGATGTGAACACCAAAGTACGTTGTTTGATTACGCTAGTAGAAACATTTCTACCTGAAAAAACGGCACTTCTGGATGAGTCATCAAGTTAGTCGTCACCCGGGACTCTACATTTGATTTGAACTTCGTTTTAGCTAGTTTTTACGAAAGAATCTAGCGTTGAAAAACATTTTCACGAAAACATGGTAAAGAATTGCCAATAGTTTTGAAAACTGTTGTTGTCCGTAGCTAGGGTTAGTGGTTTTTTTACACTTTTACTGGTCGTGCGAGGCTTTTGGGTTGCACACCTCACATCACCAGCCGAGAAGATGCCTGCAGTGTGTAAGTGATGCTGCTTGGAGTCGTCTGTATTTATGGGAATAATTATTCTAGACTTCACCCCGAACTTGCTCTTAACCTTGATATTTTATGGTTGCTAGTTATGGAAATGTGGCCTTCCAGCCATTTTCGACTATTTCTAAATGTAGAAGTCTCTTGCTGTTTGCATGTTTGCTTCTAGTTTTAGAAACCTGATAGTGCATCCTTCATCGAGGAATCATGAAATGTTGCATATCAACACAAAAGCCGTGGCACAAAGGACAAAAGTCAAGTTTCCTTACAATTTCAAGATCAAGTGAGAGGTCGATCAATAATGTACGGGTAAAATTCCAATAAGTGCAACGAAATACAGCGACCTTATGATGTCACTTTGGCTCATTATGTATTATTTCTGATCTAAATGTCAATCTCAGCATTCAGTTGTCAACGCCAATGGTGGGAACCATTTAGTTGTTGGCTTTTTCATTCGCTAATTTTCACTCTATCTATTCACTTTTGGTTTTGCTGCCTAATTCAGGAATGTTTTGGTGTTACCGGATTCCTATTTACTGGTTCGAAGAGTTGAAAGCAGCATCCTTTGAAAATCTTGAATTGATCGTAAACGGTAAGTTAAATGATAGTTAAAACGAACAGATAATTAGAGATGTCAGACAAAATTCAAGTATTCAGTCTTATTTTGTAATGCATCGTTGTCTCAAACAATGAAGTGTAGCCAAGCAAATATTTTCGACGACGGATTTATAATGGATGCAGTATTGTTGGGCAAGGTTTCATTTTTCTGGGGTTTAGTTAACCCGTTTTCCCTAACCGTATTCCATATACTAGTGACATGAACTTTTTGAGGCGGCACTTGGGTGATACAGAACATTTTATGCAAAGATAACAAATTGCGAAATATTTTGTTTCAGTCAGTGACATCAACACAAACAGATATTTTGTTCTTTCATGGGTATTCGCTTTTGTTCTGATAGAGATAATTCAGAAGAAAGATAAACTAGGTTACTAGGATGGAATTTTCTCCACGGAAGTTTCTTCTTGACGAAATCGGATTCAGGTAAAGCAACATTCACTGTTAAGAAGTTGCACACGGTTTCCTCACCCCTTACTTGGTATAATAGTGCAATCAAGTAATCGCTGTCCATCACATCTCATCAAAAAGTGTCAGGTTATGATCAAGGAAAATGAATTTTAAATAACGCCAAAATTTTAGCTCATTTATGGAGTACTTTGGGTAACGAATTACCAATTTATCCATTGAAGGTAGTGGGGTTCGATGGGTGGGACAAAGATACACCCGCACCCCTGATTCTAAGAGACAACGATTACTTCAGAAGCAGAAAAGTGAGTGTTAATGGTATTCCTGTTATCATCAATATTCCTGGGCTGAAGCCGCTTTGGATAGCGTTTTGCGATGCTACTCGATAGTAGTCTTGTTTCGTATGGTCAACAGAAAACGACTCTCAAGGGTTAACCAAGAGCAAGAAAAGAAAAGGTGGTCGATGTACTAAAAGACGCGTTTGTCTCAAACTATCCTAAAGTGTGGGTTACAATAATCGGCCCATCTGAAAAGGCTGAACTTTGCAGTCAGACGTATCTAATACGAGGCCGAAACCGTAATTGTCTTCGAGATCACCCTGATACCTACTCTACTGGTGGAGAACCACACGCTGTCCTGCATCAGATAAAGTTGTGCTTAACGTTTTAACTGTGGATTCTTAACTATCTACATGAGCAAAGCACGGAGGCAGTTACGTAACTGACTGATCAAACGTATCCAGGTGTGATGGCCCAAAACAATGGACAGAAACATTATCAGTGTCGTTGTAAACCAACTATTTCACTTCGTCGATCAGGAAACACCTTTGAAAAAGGGCGTTGCATCACTCCATGCAACGCGTTCTATATCACAGCCTCCGTTAACAGCTGGAGATGATACATTTAAGCAGAAGACTTGGTCGTTTGCAATCAAAGCCCTGATTTTTCTAAGAAACTTGAATAGCTTATCTCTTTTGCTCTACCTTGGTAGCAAGAATCTCAAACAACAATCTCTAGTCTTCCCTTAATGTTGGAAATTGCTCACATTTTATCCCTCAGCGTTCGCTTTTCTTGATGACATGACAGCCGTGTAAGCTTTGTAAACAAGTAGCGAAATGATAATAGATACATCGTGCAGTCCAGTGTTTTTCTTCTCTAGTCATGCTTCGGAACTTCCTTACCTTTTGACGTAACATACATGATTTATCGTAATTTGCTTCTGCAAGAAGACAAAAAGATGATGATTCACCGCAAGGTGAAAAGCTATTACAGGTTCCTTATTCAATACCGTCAAGCATCATCCGGAACAAAAATGCCGCTACTGAGGAAGATATATAAGCGAAAAATTCAGCCTTTATTGGTCACAGAGAACCAAACGACTGGATCAATCGCCCGAAAATTGTGTCAAATTCAGTGTACGTGACACGGAAAATGAACCAAGCAATTCGGGAGGATGAGGATGCATTGGTGCGATAGAGCAAGCAGTCACTCAGATGTGCGGGACAGTGATGAAAATAGGATAAGACAGAGTAGTGGATAAAGAAATGATAATCTTGGGTCATGACTGAGGAAGCGATGACAATGAAGGATAGGTTTTCACTACCACGTCCAACTGAGGGTATTACCATAATATGCCCATACTGTCCTTCAAACAGACAAACTTAACTGCCCCTTTATTCGTATTTCTCTGTACAGTGCAATGTTTTATCTTCCATAATTTGAGCAATGAAGAACGACCTACTTATATACAGAAAAAGAAAACGATAAATTTGAATTACCTACAAGGAAAGAATTTCGTGCTTATGGTTCACCTCCTCATAACACTTACAGCACTGATCAGTGGAGCACCGTGGAATTTTTGACAGACTTTTATAATCAGATCAAAAGATAGGGAACTTTTTTCGGTCCTTTTGAAATTTAACGAAAACCTTTTATACAGGTTAATACTATACAACTACTTGCCTCAAACTTTTATTTATTTTGTCAAACTGTCGATTGAGCTGGCTTTATTCGTGTTGAATTACCTTCAATGCATAACTTCACTGCCTTTATACAAAAACAGGTGATGCTCCATTCTCCTGGGACATCCAATCAGCCGAGATTTGTGTTGTTACCATGATACGGGTTGAGCAAATTATTACCCTTTTGTAAGTATTTTTCTCCCCTGTGAATCCCTGTCTTTCACTTTTGAATTCAACAACCGGTTCACATTTCCTCTGTTGATCATTGGACTGATGTTGCAAAATGTCATTTAAAGAGTACTTCAATGAATGATGTAAGTGATGGATAAATCACATATCTTTTTCGGATCCAAAATTACATTCCACGAGCCAGAATTGAATCAGAGACCTCCGGCTTACTGGGCGGTTGCTCTACCAGCTGAGTTATTGCGACGCTACCAACTGGACGCAGTGTGTATGCTTGGGTAGGGAAAATGCGGATAGACTACCTACACAATTTTGTTGGCGTTTATTTAAAATATTCGGGAAAAAGTTTAGGCTATTTGTTCGGCTTCTACGTAGATCCATAGGATTCACAAGAAGATGGTCGTTTATCAGTTTTTACATCAAAAATAGTTTTGACTAAAACTATGGGAAAATGTGTTAGACTAACACGTCTAGCAACATACGGCAATCATTTTTCGTTACTCTACGTCTAATTTTGATGATAGTCTGGTTTTTTACTGAAGGGTAATTGATTCAGATTGCAAACGTGAAATCAACTGAACTTTAAAAGTGAACAAAGGTAAACTGTTTGATGGTTGAACTATCTTCAGTAGGACAAGTTAGTCCCACCTAAAACCTGTACAAAAATGATGCATGAAAAATCATCTGGAGAGAGGTCACCCTTTTGATGACGTGATTTTTAATGGCTTCTGCTCATTGAGCTTGGCGTTTAAGTCGCAAACATTTCCTCATCGATGGAGATCTTATCGTCAGTGAGCAGGGGACGAAGCTCCTACTAATCTATCTATCTACCTATATATATATATATATATATATATATATATATATATATATATATATATATATGGGTTCCTCCTTGATTTGACTTTGGCCCCTCAGGTCAAAGTTCGGTTTACTAAATTTGGAAGAGTGCACCAAAAGTCAAAAAGGTCAATTTTCTATATTCAGTAACTTGCCACCCTCAAGGCCATCCAAGAGGACAAGGTCAAATCAGCGAATAATCTTCATAATCATGCAAACTAGCGAGAGGACCGCCAGCTCAGCGATTGGAAGTCGATGAAAACGGTAACCTGAGCTCTAACCAATACTAAATTGTAGAGGTATTGAGAATGACGTGATTTACCGTGAAAAATTACTAACTTGTGGTGTAAAAACGATTTAGTTATCCCCGTTGAAATATTACTCACAATCAGTTAATCTGTAATCTGTGACATTTTACTAAAAAGTAAATACGTGCTTGAAAAATTTGTGTGCCTTTGTCAAAATCATGTGTTATTTTGAAAGGTTGTATTATTTTTCAATGGCACTCACGTATAACCAATAATGTGTGCATTGCGAAGCAGACGGAATGAAGTTCAATAGGAGAAGTACAATGTTTTTAAATTATGGAAAATCCACTTCAGTTATTCGCAACACCATGGCTTTGGACTTTTGAATTCCACGATATAAGATGAAGGCTGTTCGCCCCAGTAATACTATCTGTGAGTATGCTGTTCATCTAATCACTTTCAGACTTTTTGTGGAATTTATATTCCATCAGTAAAATCAATCAGAAAACAGTTCACCGCGAATGTAATCCCCGGAGTGTGCTGAACTCGTACGTTGAACCCTAAAAAGAACAAAAGTGGACTTTAAAGGAAACTGAGAAAAGTCATTTCATCTTGTTATTTATCGTCCTATTTGTTCTCAAGATATTTGATAGTGTGGCCCTGAACTTACAGGCCCGACAAAACTTGTTGCAGTCGAATAAATTTAGAGTTGTCTTTCAGAAACTCGAACTTTGTAAAATTACTGAATGGCTTTTCATCGGGATCAACCACTGGTCTTCCTTCAGTTTTCATGCCAGCAACATTAACATTGCCCAGAGTGTGGAAATTGAATTTCGCCTCTCAGCTAAGGTTCCGGCTGTGCAAAGGCTTATCTCCAGTTCACGCCTTCGGCTGAGTCTTCTGTGGCCGGGAGAGACCAAATCCTACCAGTTACGTGAACTCAACCGTATTAACGCAACTTTGGCTCAGGCACTTCGCGTTCGGGTCAATCCGGAAGTTACCGCCTCTAATTTGTTCATCTATGACGTGAGTTTGGCAGAAATAGTTTTCAGTATTGCAACTCCATAAATTGTGAACGAACTCCTCCTGAGTTTTTCCAACTTCATATCGTTAACCTTTCACATGAAAACGTCCAACGAATAGAACGTGTCTAAGGTTACTGAGGTAAGACATATGGTTGAACCGATTGGGCCAGAGAGGAACCAAAGTTCACGCGTGTGTTGTAGATCTATCTGCGAAGAGTGAGTAGGTGTAATCTGTGTAATTTTTCTAATCAACGGATCTCTCCTGTGTTTTGAGATATCAGTGGGTCAAATGAGCTTCAGTACGAGCTGCTTTTCTGCGCTTAAGCAAGGAGCATACACGCAAATGCTGATTGCTTCAAACGTGATCAGTATGATGCACTTCACCAGTCTCGATCGTCTGCTTCAAACCGTGCCATTTCAAATTTCCAGAGGCAAATATGAATCCCACGCAAACTAGGGTTCTCTCCCTCTCTTGGTCGGCTGTACGACCTATTTCACCTCACCTTCTTTATTTAGTTTTGTGCTAGTCTGAAAATATTCGCATTAGGCGTGATATAATGGAATAATTAGCAGTTACTGAAAACGGGTTTGTTCACCAAGTTGAGTTGTTTATCATGTATCCTGGTTGGGGGTGGGTTCGGACCAGTAATGCAAAGGCCGTCATACCGCATTTCTTATTTGTAATAAAAGCTTATACTAGCGTTAAGATCACATTCAGACATAAAGTATTTTACGAATTAAAAATGCAAATGGATTTTTCATTATCAAGGGTCCGGGTTCCCCCTGTCAATAATACATTCCACTGTAGGTATTTTTTCCAGAAATATGTGTGTAAGCTGGCTCAGTTAGTTGGACCTAAAGCTAGAGAGTGTGGTGAGCCTGTAGTTATTCCTTTTGCGCACTTACATTTTATGTCACTCGTTCTATTTCCACAATCTCTGAGACATATTCTTACTCATTTTCATCGGTTTGCAAACACTTCGTGTGACATCGTAAACGGCTAATTGGTACCTATTTTATAATCAATACGCAAAGTATCCCGAATAATGGTCCTGTACATACTCCACATCTACCTTTACTCATCCATCGAGGGTGAAGCTCTTTCATATAAGTGGATAATTATTGTCGCATGCGACCGATGCAGAATGCACTACAAATAAAACCTAATGGGTAATCAACCAAGGGGGTGATGGGCATTTGTTATTTACGGTTGTTATCTGTGGTTATCAAAAGTGAAATTTTCTGTATACCCTCTATCTGTGAGGCTTTGATAGTTGCCCTCGGAGTGTTGTTTACGAGTCACTCTAAGATGTTTGAAGTTGGTTTGATTTTAAAAGAAACCTTTCTTTACTTTTGCCATGCGCGGCATTAGCGTTTCACTGCATGAGACTGCCAGATATTCATTACGTCCGAAACTATTGCCGATGGGAAGAAGCTTATGTTTGATTATGCTCGGTAAACGCATTTTCCGGGTTGTGGGTATTATCTAGGTATGCAGTTAAGTTTTACTTCTCCTCCATCAGTAAAAACATATAGAAGCTTTAGTCCTATGTGCATTGAATAAAACTACTACCATTTCAGACGAGACGCGCATCGAGTAGTGGGATAAGGTCTGCCGTCTAACCAGTCATTCGACATTCCGACTTCCGGAGGTCATAAATAACATATGGAATAGACCATCTGCAATTGTGTTCGGTTCCTTATTGCGTAGTAGAGGAGCGAACAACAGTAGCTAATTTCAGTGCGTAAGTTAGCCTGATGCATGCCCAGGAACTATCGCAAATTTGTTAATAATCCTGTTCATTTATTCACCCGTGCTAGTCACAGGGTTGATTTTCATGCAATTTGACATGCGAAAATTATAGTGATAACATACAAACGGTTCGGGTCTCCGTAAATTAAAACTACTGACAATGATTTCTGACTGATCGTCACACAAGTGTTTCTCGATCTGGGTGATTTTCGGTGGTTGATCAAAGTCGATTAAGTGGGAAGTGTATACCGTTGCATAAGTTTCACGATTCACGGTGAAAAAAGTGTAGTTCCAACTTTTATAGATACGTGAAAAGTACCAAGTACAAGGACAACAACTGTGCAAACAACCACGTGAGTACTACCGGCGTGCCCCACAGCAGCTATTTCGACTTGTCACAACTGATCCATCACACATTAATCTTTTTTATTCTGATCACATTCCACAGATTGTCCTAGTTTTTCCTCAATATCAACTACAATATGACACGCCCGACTAGAAGATAGGAGAAAAGGCAGACTACAACAGTATGATTTATTATGCTGCTGACAATAATGGCTTCACTTCCCTTACCTAATTATATCGCTGCAAATAAAATGTTTCGACGCACAAATGAGATTCTTATATCCTATATACAAGGCTTGTCCCTCAGAGAAAGATACATGATACGCTAGACCATTGTAGAAAAACAATAAAGAAGAGAGGTTAGTTCCGCTCCGTAGCTGGAATTCCCTGCACTTTGGCCTAAAACTCATTACCGAAAGAAATGAGATGAATAACAGATCTATAAAATCGAAATGAGAGTTGTGTGAGAGTAACAATCAAATAAGGTCTTCTCGTAGCAATTCGTAACCAGATATTTTTCCCTTCATAAGAGCTGAACGCAATATCAGTTTGTGGCACGGGTGGACCTGGTTCGTGACAGAGGTTAGAAATTATCTGTTTTGCATGATATGAGAAGATGATCACTTTACTATCATTGGTCAATTTAACTAGCTTCATGATATAGCAGATGACAACAGCAAGAACATTAAGTTCAGTACAAACTCAAGAGAAGAATGAGGAAGTTTCTGCCATTCTGCAAGCCGCCTTACACCGATGTTGAAATCGATTCCACCGAGTTTTAAAAGCTTCGTTCCATGGCAGCAATTGAAAATCTCTGTTACTAGTCAGGATTCAATACTCCGAGATTGACCTTAAGTGTCAGATGAACTATTTTTGTGTAACTGTAAAAAGATTATCTCCAGTTGGATCCTCACAGTTGGTGATTCCATAGTAAACCGCAAATGACTAAACAGTATTTCTAATTCTAGGGTCATGATCCTTGCGCACTGCCCAGTCACTGCATTGCAAGTGAAGGACTTACCAAAAAAGACAATCAAGAGATGAGATGATACAATGAAAAAAGCTACAAATAAGAATCGAATGCAAGTGTACCATGAAAAAAGGCTTCATGTACCATTGAAAAGCTTGTGGTATTATCCTCCAAAATTCCCGGAGCCCCCCCCCCCCCCACACTTTAACCACGGAACGCGGATCTTTCACCAGCTTGAAACCCAACTAATCATCATTTCTGGCAATGCTAACTGATTGAATATTGCTACTATTGGATTGTAAAACTAGAGGAAAATGTTTTATCTCCGAATTTCACGGACGTGGTAAATATCACTGTAAAAATAACGCCATTTTAATGTCCCTTTTTTATTTTTCAAATTTGCTCCACCGTGTTCTTTCTTTGCAGATTATTCATTTATTCTCCTCCGCGAACGGTTCTCTCCCGGGTAAGAGATTATCAAGAAACAGAGTTTGCATTGATTATTTGTCCAATCTAAATTTTACCGGTGATAACGCAAAGAAGGTAACAATTATGGTTTATCATGTGCATTTCTCCAACCCAGTCGAGCAATCAAGAGGACTAATAAATCTTCAAGTATATAGTTAACGAGTATACGGGAAAAAAGAAGCATATTTCCAGATAGCGTGCGCGTGGCGCAGTTCAAATCAATATGTGAATAATGGCAATTTTTTACACCCCGAATTGCGTCTGGCAGACTAATATACGGAACAGAAACAGCAGACTGGTAACCGGTAGAGACTCATATTGCCCGAGGAAAGGTTTGCCATGGATATTTTGTAAATATACGACTGTTTACGAGGCAGTCTGTTACAAAGTGTGCGAAGCTAGTATAAAAAAGGTGGTTGTGGAACGATAACAACTGCCCTTTTATTCGGACATTCAAATTAAAAACCCCGTCAAAGTGGAGTTTATGTTATTCTAGCAGTACTTCCATCAGGTGATATTATTAAAACCCACTATGACAGCAATCGATCAAAGAAAAGCTGCTGTTTGGCTAAATGCAATGACATCTTAAGGGCCTGTTTCATACCGTTAGATGGGCATATTTTTTACTGAATCAAGGCCGACACACGAGAAGAAATAAGCCTCGCCAAACCCTTACCAATAACAAAACGCAATTGATTATTTCTCTATTTCTCCACTCAGTTCTGTTTCTTACGACATCAGAGTCATCTTAAAATTATGATCTTTCCCAGTATATTTTTGCTCATCAGTAGACAATGTAAGATGGTATCTCGCCTTTTCACATCGTTGTTTAAACATAAAGTAATTTATTATATGTGTGCTGTCTCGTTTATAGGATTTGCTTAATGAGAAAACTTTACATTTCGTGCGTTCGCCCCACCATCCCAGCCGATTTTAGTTCCTGAAAGTAGACCAGAACTTCTGAGTTTGAAGAATTTATGTGACAATCTACAGCACGAGCCACTAACAGCCAAGGTGTATGCGCCGTAACACACGCTTTAATTAAAAAGGGTCTCGAAATCGGCTTTCTTTTCCATTAATCGAATTTCCAATGTGGTAACCACCCCTAAAATGTGCTTTTGATTCCGTTTTATGTGGGTGCATTTTGTGCTATTCTACTACTGTAGAGGGAAGGATTGTGATTTTCGAGGCCCTTGGGACGTGCGGTTTCTTAGCTAAGCTGCTTCAAAAAAGAAATGTTTCGCTTTTTCCCGATAGCTAGTGCGAGGCAGAGCATTCAATTGCTTTCTTCTCCCCGTTTCTCCTCACTCCGGTCCCTTGAAACACTGTTTGTTTTCCGTCTGGGTGTACTCTAGCTATCTATGTGACAGTGTTGATTTAATCAGACTTGCCCCAATTTTCTTCGACTTCTAAATGTAAACCTCTGACCGGATTTTATTTAGAAATTTCGGCAAGAGCATTCGCGCATTTCCTAATCAGGTAGGAAGCTAACTCCAACTCGGCTACATATTGACAATCAAAAACTTAGCTGGACACTGTCCAGACATTCATTGGGAGCATAACTATCACAACTGCTTGAGGCAAATATTTAACTGAAAAAGAACTATAAAATATACCGGCATTTAAATTTATTTAAAAAATTGGAAAACTGATTTTCCATCTGCTGTTGTGTCGACTGGACCAGCCTGAAATTTCTGTCTACTTACGTTTCCTTGTATCAAGGACAGCTGAGTGTTACGCCTTGGTATCATAGAAGGAAGGACGATGAAACATTGGCCTTTCTCCAGATGGATGCATAGAAACTTATTGAGGCGGTAAACATTTGCTCGTAAACAACAGTAAATAATTCGGTCAATATTATGAAGTGCTTTTAGAAAGCAGTGGTTCACATTCGATTACCCGCCGAAACCGATGTTTGTCACTCGAGCTCGGTCATCCTGTTTTATTGTTCTGAAAGCGACCAGGAAAAGGAATGCATTGATATATCGAGAATGCAAAGATATTGATATTGATATTGGTGCTCGTCAAAATATTACGAAAGTGGTGCAAAATCAAAAAAAGAAAACAAGTTATGTAAATGCAACACCAAGGGAGTTACTAACCGTTATCTAATTCTTGTCAACGGCACACAGTTATTGTTTCCACATAACTAGTCACTCCTAAGCACTTACCATCACTAGTTTCACAAATCCCATGCAAAACTGCCGGCGTCATTTGTTACTCTCTTCAGTTCAGGAACTAATTCCAGATTCTCCAGTACAACTACCACATTCTAAGTTGCGGACTTACATATTCCGCTCTCTCACAGCTCGCTTGGAATTTGAATGGATATTCCTGCCTCAAGGTCTGCCAGTTGATGTGGACCGTGATCCTCTAGGAGAACTGGAACAACTCCGTCATATTCCTCGGGTAGGCACACTGACCGGTCATCAGACAAGCTATCTGGATCGACCAAATGGAGTGATCACACTGCCTGCGTTACTGAATTTGTGCAAATCGGCCTCTTTGGACGGAGCCGAAGCTGCACTGAAGGCTACCAGTGACTCGTTCAGGCCATTTCTATTAGACACCGTCACGATGCACGAACTGGAGAACTCTGCGTGTTACAAGGCAAAACAACTCACGGGGCGCACGCCAGCAGGTAGCTCCCCACTTAATTCATGGGGTGTAGGCGATACAGGTAATTACCAGACATCTTATACCCCTGTTTAACCATTATCACATAAGAACGAGTGCATTCAAAAGAACAAAGGAAAACCCAATGCAGCATACTCTACGAACACGTAAACACGGTTTTTGGGTTTGAGTAACAGCTAAAATCCTCGATGGCTTGGGCTTCCTAGTGTTTTGAGCTGTAGCAGGATTCCATAATGAAACCAAAGCATATACTACCAAGTAGAAAGTTGAATCACTGAATGGTACAACGGTAATAGAAACAGTGTCCACGATTGTGTAGTCCAATCTTATTTTGTCCTTTTTTACACCTTCTTTGAAATAACGATCAAAAAAAAATTTTTTTTTGATTCGAAAACCATTTTTTCGCTGGAGGTTTATAAATTGTTAATAAATGGTTGCATCAGTTTGTTACTGATGAAAGAGTGAACATTGTGAGCTAGGTTGCACAACTGCTGAGATGACGAGGATAATCAGTTGATTCAATTTATCGCGAACCTAACAGGTATTAGGACCGGAATATGTTCTTCAAAAGAGCAATTAGGCTCCGGATACTAGCAACGGCCGAGGCAACTATCATCCGCCTCTTGAAGCCTGAGCTTTGTGCGCAGCGAAAATTAGTCCAAGCACTACAATTTCCATGGCCAAGACTCAAGTGTGTTTCACATAGCCGGGCGCGGCGGTGACGTAAGCTAATTGGCGCCGGTTACATAATATGGTCACTCACACGGGTTTCCATCCTTCCTCACCCTTAATTATCCACACTGACTTGGTGAGACTTTCCAACTCTTCTTAATAATTCGTTTTCATATAAATGTGATTGTAATGCCTTGAGAATGAAATCACCGAAAACAAATGTTCGCCTACAACTCGTGTTCTGAGAGTAACTTTCATTGGACTGTAGTAAACTGCTTTTAGCTGATGCTTTATAGCTTTAAGCCTGTGCTCAAGCTGTCACCTCTTTGACACTGAAGAAAGAACAAGGGAATAAAAAAACCCATGAAGATGAAATTTCTTTTCGATCAGGTCTTTCGTTTGTGGTAGAGCCTAATAACTCGAAAATGATAGAAATCTTGCATTGGCCAGTTCGTGGAGCGACGAAAACATAAAAAGAAAGCAGCCGCGAATTGGTAATAATATTAATAATAATGTTAATAATAACAAATGACCTCCTTCTGACTGGTGGTATTTCTTTTACTTTGCAGTCACCGTTCGAGTTATGCCAGAAGTGATTTCTAATTTCACAGTAACAGCGGGTACGTCTGCATCGTGAATGCTTTCCACAGTTTACAAATTACTTCATAATATTGGTTATTGTTTCTCTTATAATCACTTCATTTAATTTCACCAAGTAACCGTAATCTGCTCAACACGGTATTTTTAAAATTTCACCTCCATTAGCAATAAGGCCAATAGTCGAATCACTATTTCGTCACGAGTCTTCTTGATATTTCACAAGATCAACATTTCGATTTGAGCCAATGTATTGGTTGTGAGCAAATTTCTCGGCATTTATTAGATCTGACTATTTCAGTTAACTTGTGCTTTACGAAACCTGGGTAAATGATATGATATTCCAGTTGTCAAGGTACAAAATAGTGTGAGCAGCATCATTTATTGATTAGTTCACTACTTACGTTGTGGCTTCAATGTGATTGGTATCACGTTGTGCACGTAAGTAAATGCCAGTTCGCCATTTGCGTGAAAAGCATTCGAATATTGAAATCTATGACTTGAAAGTTGACAATTTACATAATGTTTAAAAAAATGTTGTGCTTCATTTCACCGCAGAAAGAACCATAAAAGAAACGAAATCACACTCCTCGTTCAGCTGAGAGAGGCAGTTCTGGACAGATTCATTCGCGGAATTTATCGGTATCAATGACACGGATAAAATCGTGCGCTTTTAGGAGGCATTCATTTATCTCTTTCATCTGTAAACTAGAACCTACAACAAAGCTGAGCAGTAGGTTACGATATCAAAGTCATTATTGACTATTAGGAATAATGTTCATAGTGTATGATGGTCAACACAACTCTATGTATAGGTCTGGCGAGTCCACTCACTCATTGAATTAAATATATAACAGGGTACTATTACTTTTTCGATCGATTGAAAGCCTTTTGCAAGCAAATCCCTGCACGTGACACGACAGGCGTATGTTGTCTCACCCTGAGGGTTTACCCTATGCACGTTCTAAGGTCACCGACAGCATGAAAGATTTCAACTTACGAAAACGGAAAGGTTGCGCAGAGTCAAGCTGTAGATCTGAGTAGCTGCACACGTGTGTGGGCCAAGTGTTTGGTCGGCGTGCCGGTAGCCAGGTCGATTCCCCTCCTCGCCCGTTAGTTGAGGCTGCCCTAGTAATGCTGCGCCTCTGCAGATGAGCACTGCTGCGAAGAAATCAGCTTGCCAACCACAGCTTTAGAATCCCCGTCAGAAGGTGTTCGCCAGCTAGTGCCTTGTGTGGGTTTACCAAAGTTGAAATGCCTAGTGAGAATATGACTGTCCTTTTCTCCTCTTCTCAGTGATCCAACTGTCTGCATCAGTCACAACAGTTGGTTGTCATGTTGATCCAGTGAGTGAATTCAAACGGACCTTGAGTGACCCCCGAATTGAACGCTTTTACGTGTTTCAGAATTATAATGCGTCTTGGTGTGTTATTACTTGGTGGGACTCCTAAACCGTACGTTATCGTTCAGTAAACGCTGCGTTGGTTAATAATTCTGTTAAACTCCGATCTTTAAGTCACGGGCAGAATTCCGGTAGGTGAGCAGCGCACGATGCAATTGAACACGAAAAAGAACATTTGGCTGTTTTTGAACAATGCTTTCGCAGTTTTGATGCTTTTTCAACAACAATGTCAGATGCAGGGTGTCGTATTTGAGTATCTAATGTCGTTCAGACCTACAAAAACTCAAAGAAAGCAGTGCTCGTAAATAGCAATCCTTTAGCCCCGGTATTTCGAACGTTACTAATGTCGATCATAGTTACATCACGGTGATGCTTGATGGGATTATCTGCATGATGTGAGAATCGATCCATTATGAATGCATGTCAGCTGTCAGTTAGACCACCTGAATATTCATGGGTCTAGAGAAATCGAGGTGTAAGCATTTTCATGGTGCCTCGGACTACTGGATTCGTCGTATCGGTTATTCACTTGACAAAAAATGATTCACAAAGGCAAGCTTTATTCAGAGAGCAATCATAGAGACATTCTTCTTGATACTGTAAAATTCCACTAAGTAATTTGTTGAAAACTTTGTTGGGTTTTCAATGTCCATTGCTGATATTGTCCATAAATTCGTCATAAAAATCGGTCTTTATCATGTGTGCTATTCAACGGTCTATTTTTCAGTATCCTAAAACTCAAACTTCTGTTATATTATAGATGCTAAATCAACAAATTCTGAATAAAATAATAATCAGAAGAATCCTGCTTAAGTAGGTTAACTTTATGCATCCTCTTCACCGTGAAAGAAAAAAAGATGCTATGTCCTTCTCATCGAGGAATGCTCGCGTTCGATCGACCTAGGTAGTTTTTCTCAACATAAAAAATTGACAATGTTACTGTTAGATGTAGCATCACTTTTCCCTAATGTCCCATTACTGGAAACAGTTAACATCTTACGTGATTTCCACAGAAAAGCCTCAATTATTCACCAAATTCCTGTCATATTTAACAGAGCCTATATTTCTTTGTATGATGAACAATCGTTTTTTGTGTAGTAGACAGTATTATCTAAAAAGTGACCTTCTCGCTATGGGCCTACCACTTGGCCCGCTGCTTGAGGACATTTTCATAGAAACACTTGGAGGGCAAGACTTGAGTAGTGAGTTAGCTAAGGTAGACACATATCGCCGACACGTCGATAACATTTCTACAGTCTTAAGATGACAAAAGATGTCAACCATTTGTTGAGGAATGTCAACAGCGACCACCGGTCGATTCGGTTCACCACAGGAACTGAAAGTGAAGATCATATTCCGTTAGTAGACGTACTATTGTCAAGGGCTGAAGACGAATCGATTAAAAAGAGGGTACATAGGAAGCCAACCTAGTTGGGACTACATCAGCTTCCACAAAGCAGCTCCACTCAGTCGCAAAGGGATCTTAATAACTCGTCTCGCGCAATCAGCTGGAAAGACTTGATCTCCCAGGACACTAGATAGTGAATTGGACCATCTGCGAAATACTTTTCGTGAAAACGGATATCCGTACAAGCTGACTGAGAAGTCACATCGAAAACGAACAAAAGTGTACGGTTTGCAAAAAGGAAGTATTCATTGCTCTACACTATTTAGGCGACAGTATAAGGCGCCTCGCAAGATCGAGCCATACTCTGCTCACTCAGTCCGATCACTGTTCAAATGCCGACTACCACTGTCCACCACATCTGTTCACCTGCTTCTGTGAGCCCTTGTTATACTGTATGTACCAGCTGACATTTAATCAAAAGAATTGAAGAAATTAATCCAGCCGGACTAAGAAAGGTGCTAACAAATTTCTTCAGCAGGTTAGTAGTGGAATATTTGGTCAATATGAGTCATTCGGTTGCCATCAAAAATTTACTTACCGTCGTCCGCAAGATTCAGTTTAACGGACCTAATCTGATCCGGAACGTCATGTGATCGAGGCAATTAAAATTCATTATCTGGAACTGTGTAAACAGAACGAGAGTTTCACAGCTTAAAAATGCCTGGGCCAAAATTGTGACGTCATCAGACAGAGGTTAAATGACACAAAGACTGTTTTGATTGATATGTTTCGTACAGTCTTCTAGAAATTTCCCAGTTTGGTCCTCAGTATTGTTAAATGAGCACGATAATGAATAATCGAAATGAATTCTTTAACCAGTCAGTCTTCTACTTCTTTTCCTTTCACGTGGTCTTTTTTCAATGCAGGTGTGGCGTTTAAAAAAACAATCAACCCGGAGAAAGCAACTCTGTTAAGAAGAATTCAGTTCATGGAGCTCGTGGACACACGTGAGTATGCAAATAGAAAGTTTACTTATGTTTTTCTCCTACTTTTGATTCAACAAACTCTGATTGTTTTACTGTTTTATTCACTTCCTCTCTATTAACCAATAGTAATACAACACTTCAGGATGTGAGTCGTGGTCATTTAGCCGCCATTTGGGGTTGATAAGACGAAATGATTCCATTCACATTGAACTCGTATTTAAAGTTAGTTCCCAGTATAAGGTGAACCGAGTATGCATGTGAATTTTTTTCTCTTTGTTCAAATTTTGCACAATAAGTTGAATATCCGATTTAGTGGATGACGTTTTTCGACTCGGACATTTTCCATTTTGCAGGAGATATGCGATATCCTTATAACTATTCATGCGGATCAGTTTTTATTCCGTGAGATGCGACATTTTTACTTCAAATAGCGTCAATCTAGGAGAGACTAAAGATGGCATTGCTGATTTGCTACAGATCACTTTACGATCAGGGAAGAATCAAATTTAGCTCAAAAACTATCTTTAATGCTGTTATTCTCGTCACAAACAAAAACGATAAATGCACTTACGCCTGATAGTGTTTTATTTTACTATCGAATGCATCGAATTATTTATACCGTGAGTGGGCAAATGCCATATTTACCGTCTAATTTTCAGTTCACAAGACCTCTTATTGACTTACCAAGGAATGAATTCATGAAATCCAGTTACTTGAAATGACCTCGGTTTTCTGGTGGCCGTTGTTTGTTTGGTAATTTGAACTGAATATTTACTCCACGGGAGTCAACTAACATATGAAAATAACGCTGTTTTTGGTGACGATACTTCAATGGAGAGACAAAACCTTCACGAAATTCCCTTTCAGTTCATAGTTTGTACGAAGAGTTTAACGAATTATCGTTAAGTCTTTATCTGAACACGAGTTGTAGGCGAACATATGTTTTCGGTGATTTCATTCTCAAGCCATTACAAGTACATTCACATGAAAACGAAATAATAAGAAGGGTTGGAAAACGTTTCACTAGGTCAGTGGGGTGAAATAAGGGTGAGAGAGGACAGAAACACGTGTGAATGGCTAAATTATGTAACCGGTGATAATTAGCTTACGTCACCGCTACTCCCGGCTGTGTAACACAGTTGACTGCTGGCCATGGGAGTTGTAGTGCTTGGACTAATTTTCGTTGCACGCAAAGCTCATGCTTCGTGAGGCGGATGATAATTGCCACGGCAGTTCCAACTCTTCTTATTAATTTGTTTTCACATAAAAGTGATTGTAATGGCTTGAGAATGAAATTACACGAAATATACGTTCACCTGCAACTCTTGTTTTGATTAGTACGATGGAATTAATCTACAATCTGAAATCTTTTTCTGTGGAAAAGAGAACTAGTAATTCTACAGTCAACCTGTTATCCTGACCCGTGCACAAATTTGCCCAAGTCTGCTGAAAACAGGTCTAAAAGCCTATGAAGCATCCGATAGATCAGACAAATGTGCGAGTTTACCGAAAAGGAACTTTGTCAGTTTGCTTGAAATTGAACCTCACTTCGAAGTCATATAGCCGAAAGCCTTTGAACGAGCATTTGCATTTTGAGAAAGCAGAATCAATGATCAGGATGCCAAGCAACCTTTGCGCGTAAACTCCAGTTTTCCATCTAAATACTGGGTCCTTCTGTCGGTGATCATTTGGACTGCGACTTGCCCTGCAAGACCAAGTAAAAACAGTCTACAGAATACTGTCCACGTATATTTATCATTTTATGTAGTCAGTAATTGCAAGCGCCTTTGCTTTATGCAAATCTGGCTTCAATATATCCTACCGTGATGTGCAGAGAGGTGTTTCCTCAGAGAACATCTGAAAATGCAAAATAGTATTTTGAAATAAGAATTATTTGCTACCCGGACGCAAACACGTATTCAACTCAGACTTTCAAATAAATGCACCCTGTTAGTCTCTTTCAGATATTGAAATAACTAAGTATCCGCACCAAACAATGTAAAGAATGAGTCGAAAATTCAATGCGCTGCTTGTTGGTTTTAGCATGACGGTTACGATACGATTATTAGCATTATTGATTGATCTGGTTCATCTTCTGACAGGACAACTTTAGCAAAACTGGGGCGAGACTTAGCGATCGCCCTCCACCCCAGAGCAGAGGGGCACAAAGTAGAATACGAAACCACTAAAATACTCCAACTCGGATTCAGAAAGTTCACTGAGAGTAAGTATGTTAAAGCTTTGTCAATAGGTTCCAAATCGGCACGTGCCAACTGTAGTGACGGGGCAGAGTTTTCGGAGATCTGGACAGCCCTAACCTCATCGACGAATAAACATCTCAGAGGTCACAACGTAAAATGGCCTCGTTGCCATGACTGCGTACGACAACGAATCAGTCACCAACCCCACAAATAAACGTACAAACACTCATTCATGCACATACTAAAGCACACACACAACCGCACAACCAAACGTCCGCTGACATGTGAACGTCCCCTCACAGTTATTTGGTTGTAAACTGCCTTGAGAAGGGTCATTCACGGTAACTGAAATGTTAGAGAATCACTGCTACCAACAATGCTGTGTGACTAATCTCAAAACTTTCACAATGCTGAAATAACTACACCGAAAATTACGTATTTTTAAAAACAAAGCAAAGTTTGTTGAGATACCCTCAAGTACAGTATGAATTCTTGCCACAGTTGATGTATTTCCTGCTTCTATAGTTGCAAGAAAATCCAAATATACAAGTCAAAGTATTGTTTGCTGAACATAAGGGACCTTTTAGGACCCGAAGCTCAGGCCACTTTCACTCTCTTTGACTCCTTTCGGTTCGATCACACGGTGAAATTCATTGAGGATTCGTTTACTAACCGCTTGATAGTGATCTGCATGAAACTGTTAGCGTAGATAAAGAGGGTGAAGCTTTTATTGAATAACCGTAATACCTGTATGCTTCACCAAGTTGGTGAATTATGTGGCAGAGAATGAGATGTCTGGTGTAGACATGCACACTGTATCAGACTGGCAGTATCAGCCAGCGTGAACCAGCCTTCCACCGGCAACACCTGACTATTGGCGTTATGCTTTTCAACTATCAGTCACCGGCTTTTACTACTTACTTTCCTACTGACTTATTACTTCATAGTTCTTCACACAGCCTGCATATGCAATACATTTTTGTCCTAATGTCCATAGATGTGAAGAATAGTTTTGAGAATCCTCGAATCAGACTCGTTTTCTCTCTCGTTTTGGTCCTCCTATCCAGCCTTACAACACTGACTCAGTTTCAAAGTAATTTATCACACTTAGAAGGATCGAATTTCATTGTCAATGAGATAATGCAGAAAACTCATTTTGACTATCCCTCTTGTATTGTGTTTTCGTTTTTAACGCTGTCATCATCCGGGCTGTCGTATGATGATGATCGCAAGCAGATGCGTTTCCTCACACACGGCTCCCTTCCTTCTCATCAAAATCATTATCACCACCTTTATTTTGATCACCTCCACGGCCGTTCGAACAAATAAAAAAGTCCGAATTGCGCTGTGCCTACCGCCTGTTAGCTTACCTCTCCCGAATGATGCACGCATGTCTGCGCACTTGGCGGGAAAGGGGGTGGGAATGCCCATCTGATGTTGTCCGTGTTTGCTTTTGTGCTATTCCCGTGACAGGTGGAGCGAAGCTGGGTGACACGGACTGGCTGGGTCTGACAAGTGACAATTCGCGTCTGTTCGGATTACCATTGAAACACCATATTCGCAAGCAACCCTATATGTTCAGGTAATTTCGCATGGTGACAAGTCTTTATGTGAAATTGCCTTTGATTTATGCATTTTTTTTACGAGTACAATGCTAGTGTTTCAACCGAGTTCGGAAAAGCTCTAATTTAAAGATTAGTTGCATGCGGTTTCACTGAAACTGTGCTTGGTTAATTAGTTATCAGTGTTTCTCACCAATCAGTCATCAGGACGCTTTATGAGCTGTCAGATCTTTTACTTAAAGGTTTCTTACCCGAGATGAGAACGTAACCAAGTGGAGCAACGGTGTACCGTGTAAGTCCCAAACAATTTCACTGGATACCGACCTGCAGTTCGTGGACAGTTACAGCTTGTTAATAATCAAGAAAAAATGACAACATCAGTTCTCTATGGTACACACAATCTAACCCACCTTCCTTGTCTTATAACAGTTCGGCTTACATTGACCGAAAATAACTACGGAGGCATACCTCTCGCATTTTGCTCTGCTAGGACGGTTAAGATGTTGTTGTTTCGACCAACTAATATTCTAATCAAACCAAAAGAATGTTGATAGGTGAATAAGAAGCTTCCTCGTTACCAAGTAAACATCTTAACGAAGAAAATAATTAGAATACAAAAACAAGTTTATTATAGTGATTAGCAAAGATTCACCTCGGTTGAAATTTGATACATTGGGTTCCCCTGATCCAGTTCGTCAAAACAGATAAAATATATAAATTGCGAGATGCAAGCATTTCGTTTAATTTTCTCAATCGTATGCGTAAAACATGTGGATTCGCTTTCGAATGTGACACAGAGCAGTACAATGGAATAGACTGTGTCGAACGGAATTAGGAATAGGTCTGGTAAATCTGATTGGCTACCACCACTCATTTGAACTATCAGATATCCTAGAACAAATGTCTGTGAGTTCCAAAAAGGTGTTTTCTGTTGATGTTGGTTTACTTTTCAACAATACTTCTCCAATGGAAACGGTAGAGTATTTATACGACGTAGTATCAACATTCATCCCCATCTCGCCGATTTCTGTTATATACATCCGGGACTTCATTCTCCTAAGTATAGAAAACATACATTTTAATTTTGAAGTACAGTCTTGCAAACAGACTGATGGTGTTGCAATGAGTAACCCTCTTGGACCCACACTAGCAGACATCATTTTGGTGATGACCGAGAAAAATGTACATCAGAATATCATACAATTTGTCCTGTCCTGGCTTTGTGCAGATGATATTTTGATTTTTACTGAGGAAGAACAGTTTACGAAGTACTTTAACGAAATAAACACCATAAATTCCCAACTTATCAGTCACGTATAAAAAGCAAAGTGCTAACAGTCTCTCTTTTCTGGATACCCTGATGACAAGATGTACAGAATGAACTATCCGAAAGACCATTCGTCGTGAAGCAACATGAAGTGGACAATACATTTAATTTTCCAGTTTCGCGCCAGTTGCCTACAAAGACGGTTTGTTCAAAACCCTCTTCTACAGAGCACGTAAAATCTGCAGTGTAGACCAGTTGCCAAAGGAGAAAGAGTTCATAATCCAAGCCCTCTGTGTAAATGGATACCCCGATAAGTTTAATGTGTCAGAACCGAGGTCGGTTCTGATTGTGCCGGAAAATCGATGCACCATGTAAAATGATATGGTAAAATTTCATTGTTCAATAACACAGCATAGCCGGAATCGTTGGTAAGTTGCCGACGTTTCGGTCACCACGGATAACCTTTCTCAGGACCGTTTTTACAAGCGAATGAAACCGAAATGACGGTTGGCAGAAATTAGGTGTTAGTCACAATGTTTTCGTGTGTTGGTCCGTCTGTTTGTGGTGTTGTTTATTGTAAGGGTGGGTGTTGAACCTCCCTCCATACTATGTGTCTGTGATATTGGATCATTTGAGGTCAACAAGGTGTTACGCCCCTTTGAGTGTTTATCCATCCGTGTCGTAAGAGCCATCCATATGCCTGACATCTCTACCCCCTCGTTACGATTGAGACGTGATTGGTGAGTGTTAATTGCCAGAGCCTCCTCGTAGAGGCGGTCGACGTGTGTGCAAAATCCATGCTGGAGGATTCTGGTAATGTCATAATTACTGGTGTGGCCTTTGGATGTAACGAGAAGTGCGATTGCTGAGTCGCCCTCTAATTGTCTTAAAGCTTTTTGGCTTCTCGGTCTAAAGTTGTCTTTTCGTTTGTGTTATGCGATTTTGGTTTTGACCTGTCTGCATGTTTGCCCAATATATTGAGCAGGACAGACTTTGCAGTAGATCATGTAAACACAATTGTTCTGTACGCGTATGTGTTGAGAGTATTTGGTCCTTGTGAGATGACGTTGCAACGTGTTATCTATTCGAGAAAGAAAAAAAAAACGCGAACGCCTTACGCACCAAGTACTTTCCTGATTGCCTCCGATATGCCCGGTCGGTACGGGATACCAACGGAGGATAGCCAGCCTACGTCCTTCTTGTCGTGTGTTGCTGACTTGTTTTTTAGCACGTCGGTTACTAGTTCTCGTGAGGAGTTGGTGGTTTGAAGGACGGTGTGCAAACGTTGCATTTCTTGTTTGGGAGTGACGTCGTCGTTGCACAGTTTGTACACTTTGTTTGCTAGTGACGATACGAGTGCCGTTATATGCAATAAGGATGGGCTGAGTTGAATTCCAGATATCTATTAGAATGTGTAGATTTCCTGTGAATGCTCACTGTAAACTTATAGGAGTTGTCTACTTGTAGTCAGTAGTCAAGGAAACTGATGGCAGTCAGTGCTCTCAGTCTCCATTGTGAATTTAATTGACGTAGACTGATTTTTTAGACAGGTAAAAAGGAGTGTCTTTAATCTGATTTAGGAATTACAAGCCTATGGCTACGCCGTCAGTCTGCCTGTACAAAGACTGGCTAAATGTGAAAAAGGTGGAAGTGAGGCGTAGTTCAACGCCAGTGATAATGTCGGTTCGGCTTAACGGACATCTGTGTTCCAGGGTGGTGTCACTGATAGGTTCGTTGAATTTCGCAAAAGAGAAAAGCCTAAGATCCTACAAGTCGAAACGATCGAGAAAAAACGAGTTACTTTAGTGCCACCATTTGAAGGTGATCACCTATTCAACCAGATTAGTCAAAATCTGAAGTGTGCGCTAAAGCGCACCTATTTGGAGGCTGAATTGCAGGTATAGCAAACCACCAGAGGACTAAACTTCCAAGCCGATTCAAACAGTGTCAGGAACTGGATTGCTTCTCACGCCATTTGTCACTTCACCTGCGGCTGTGGTGACACCTACATAAGCAGGACGGATCGGTGTCTCAGTCAAGGAAAAGGGGAACATGTACGGAAGGGGCTAGTGCAGAGGATGAGACATCCCCAGTTCGGACTACAAACAACCAAGAGAAACCCTTTCGCCATCAGATTGATCCGGGTCAGGCTTTCCGAATGATTGCACGAAATCGGAACTCAAAGCTACTAGTTTTTCACAAGCCTGTATTGATAAGTAGACGTAGACCTCCACTTTATGCACGGAAACTTTTGGCTCCCAAAACGTGTTTGCGGTGACGGTAGTCAGTCAGATTTACCGGACCGTTTCCTAATTCCGTTCGACACAGTCTATTCCATTGTACTGCTCTGTGTCACATTCGAAAGCTAATCCACATGTTTTACGCATACGACTGAGAAAATTAAACGAAATGCATGCATCTCGCAAGCGAATTGGTTGAAATGCTTTGCGAATCTTGGTATTACTGAAACAGGGTTGCGTAAAACTCTCGCTAGGCAGACGATAGTGCAACTGCCGCAAGCCCGGTTATGTGCATGAAAATGCTCGAAGTGAGAACATTTGGATGACGTGGAAAGGCGTTTTACCAGGCCCTTATGAAGTGGGTGAACTGAGTTAGAAAAAGGCTTTGTGGATATTGTATGAAAAGCATTTCTATGTGAGAATGTGATAAAGTAGGTGCAACTCTAAATGGTCTCGTTATTTCACAATATTATTTCAACTATAGGCCAGGGAATGTGACAGAAGAGGCGAACAACAGGGTAGCAAACATGAAAATATGAGGCACGTGATGAGATGAGTGGGTATAGAGAGGAATTGGAGACACAAAAGTAAAAAAATTCGTCCTAATTTTGTAAAACAAATGTAGCGAACAAGTCCGGACCAAGTTAGGTTGCGGTTGAGTAGTACACCGACTTACTTAACTGAACCAAAAATGACTGAGCTGTTCCCCTTCTATTGCTGAAGAAAAGCGTGGGTTTTACCAACTGGAAGACTTACAACTGCTCAACAGAAATAGAACGCTATGAACGCATTTAAAGGAGGTGGGGGGTTAGACTTGAAGTGAGAGCAACAGATTATTCTTAGAGTTGAGTGGCGCCATTATGGAGAGCAGAGAGGGCAAAATCACAGGTGAACGGCATATCCGTTATGACGTCAACTGCATAATAGCTATTAAGGGAACCTTCTTGCGTAGGGACATAAAAGACGCAGGCGGAAAATTAGAATGGGGATAATGAGGCGCTCCGGGAACTCCGTGGATAGAAGTAAAGAGGGAAGAGCTGTTGTCGTGGCTTTGAAGGAACAGCTAGTGATTACCGAGATAACTTATCAACAGACAAACAAGAAGCTCAGTAGGGGAATGGCAAAGGACTGGAAGCAGCTTATTCTTGTCAACGTGCTTGAATGGGTTACTTTAGCCTGGGAGTTATATCATGACTGTCCTACTCTTTTTGCCAAGTGCTGGCGCAATGCAATGTGTAGCAAGGGCATCTTGGGTGGAATATGTGAGCTCGTCAATCGGAATCAGAAACACTGAGAGAGCAAGTCATTTTCTGGAGCACCGATCTTTTAATAACCTTTAGAATGACAGAATCGCAAGCAATGGGACCAACCTCAAATTAGCTTCTTTGGAACGGAAGTTATAGCCGCTATTCTCCAGCAGTCAGGAATCATTATATTCAATGTATTGCTGGCATGAAGAGCCTAAATCGTACGTAATGGAAAATTCCCTTGCATTTTTCACATCGGAAAGTGAAAGCAACTAGTCGGAATCGAACCTGCGACCTTCCGCCGGTTCGATTCCTGCTCTCGGAGTCTAACTTTTCGATGTGAAAAATGCAAGTGGATTTTCCCCTACATAATCATTATATTCTTTAGATACTGGTTAGATATTTTAGAAATAAAACCGTAGGGCGTGGGCTGGCTTCCTTCAAGCACTGTGGGTTTCAGATCATCCTTTAAGGACGGTCTTCTGGGGGTCAAAAACAAAAAGTCCCCTGTGAGTGTAATTTGGTAGCTCCTAAGTTAGCTATTCGCGTAGATCTGTCGAAACAGAGGAATCTACTGAGCCGCTGAATGATTTATTGAACTCGTCTACGTCCACCAAAGCCAATTCGCATTCAGATGAGCCACCGCTAACATCTTTTAAAGGCGATTGTTTCTGTTTGAAATGTCACGCGTGCATTCTAGATCATTTCGCCAATACTTTATGTAGTGCAAACTGCAGTCAGTGAATGTTTTATAGCAGAAAGGACAAACGAGATGTTTAGAAACAATGGCAAAATCACGGTGCGCACATACGAATGTCCACTGGATAAGAACACAAAAAGCAACGCACTTCCTTATCACGGAAGTGGCAAATTGATTGCCAGCTCGCGTTGACTGCGCAGTTCGTGATTTTTTGCACGGATTGATGCGGTCTCCATATACTTCAATAGTTCGGTGCTTGTGGTTAAGTGAAGCTCTTTAAACACCTGACATGCAATGACGCAGTGCTAAATCTCACCAAGATGTCGGACAACAGATGACCTGACTGACCTTTGTTCGGGTAATGATGCAATCTTAGCCTTGTTCATGTTCTTATGAATCCACATCGGAATATGTCCAGAGTGGGAGAGTAGAGCGCTTTTTTCCTCTACGTTGTGGCTTCTAGTGGCTTTAGTTTACTAAAAGTTGTGTTGACTATATGATTGTCATTAGAGCTGCAGTTATCCGATTGTTTTCCTTCTCCAGCATATCCGCAGTACAAATCTTCTGTGCTCTAAGAAATATTGTTTGTACTCCGTTTATCTTGTACTTTACTGGGACAAAGCTGCTGAAGTAGACTTTATGTCGACCAGGCGTCTTTTCTGCGACTGTATTTCATATTCGAACCTTAGTTTCGGTAAAACTTCTCAATATCTAACTAGCTTATGGTGTCATATGATATTCTCGTTCTACAGTGCCAGCAAAATATAATGATGTAGATTATTCAGTAGGGTTTGCAGTTCTTTGCAGTACAGTTTGTTCTCTGTGATAACGAAAAGGTCATCAACAAAACGGCCATCAGTTATTTTTGTTTCTTATCTTATCTAGGTGAGTAACAAAATTATCCACGAGAACAGAGTCCAAAAGACAGCTTATGGGGTGTCCGTTTGTTTGTGGACAACCCTTACCAATGAAGTGAAACTTCACGCCGACCCGCCAATTCGGTATTCGGTCATCCGATATGTACATGGTGTGCCCATATGATAGCTGGCCCATCTTATCGATAGTTTCCTGCGATGCGACATTTGTAAAAGTTTTTGAGTAGGATTCATAGTGCACAGAAGTCGATCTTGGATATTTTCCTTTTTCAGCGGACTACTCATGTCTAAACTGTCCGTTATCGACAGATTTACGACTGTCTCAGACTGGCTTCAAAATAAAATTATCTTCTTTGTAAGGGAGTTTTAGATACCATTTCATCTTAGACACTGTAGTTGGAATATCCTTTCTTGGCTTCAGGTGACAATATTTTGGCAGGAATGATGTTGGATATCCATTTGCCAGCACAGTTGTAGTGATTCGATTCAGTGCCTCATTTATAGTATCCGACGTGCAAATCTTCTGTGCTCAGTGAAAAGTGTTTGCACTGTGTTCATCTGGTACAATATAGAAACGAAGCTACTAAGGCATAAGTTTTCCCCTACCAAATGTCCTTTTGTTAGGTGGATCCTCTAAGTGAAACATTGCTGGCGAACAATCACAGTGTCTAATAAGCTTATGGCATCATCATCCCATAGTTGATTACCAGCCTTATATTTGATGCAGATTATTGAACAAAGCATGGAGTTCTTTACAAGATTGTCGTCCTTATAACGATGTTAGAGTACTGCATTGGGTATTCTGTTCATAATTTTGCTTCCTAAGTGGGCGACAAGAATATCTCCCAGAATACAGTCCAACGACCACTCTTGGCAATTCCAATAATTCATCGATACTCGCCATTGAGAAAATGAAGCATTACATTGGACTCACATGATAGCTCTAGACGTGTCAACTCCGTATTCGATAATCCGACACGAATGTGATGCCTATCGACTATTTGGCATATAATATCGATAGTTGTTTGCAATAGGACTTTTGAAAACCGGGAGTTGATATCCGTAGTGAGAAAATGTCGGCTCTGGATATTTCCCTTTTACCACCAGTTTCCACAGTTCGAAAGTGTTTTTCCCTGACGCGTCGCGACTTGTCTCTGACTTGTTTCAATAACTTGGCTAGCCACCTCGCCAGTTTATGTTATGGACAGTTAACCATTGATAACTTTGGTAGCACTGTTTTTGGCAGGCCATATAATTTTAGTATCTGACCCTCTAGTTCCCGAAGATTTGGCTGTTTACTCGTGAATATTGCCCACATGAACTATAGCTCACAGTTTCGTGTTAATTTTCCGTCGAATTTCTTTCGGGATCGTCAGGCTTTGGGTTCTTTTGAATTTGGTATCATCTAGAATAGTTACCAATTTTGTACACATATGATGATTTATACATGAGAACAACTCCCGATCATTTGTCGGGAAGCAGGGTTACTAAGCTGGGTTTCGATGTTACTATGCCATGGGCATCAGTTTGTTTTTCGGTTAACGATGAATGTTGCTGTTTTGTTGCCGTTGGATACGAACGTTTCAAAATCAAGCAAGCAACCAGTTTTGCCCTAAACCAACTCAGAACATCTCCGTTTGGTGGATTAGTAACAGATTTTCAATCGATAAACATATCAGAATTAGCTTTTTAAGAAAAGTGCGTAATTTGTTAGCGGGTTTCAATACTTCAATTCACTCGGAAGTGCGTGTATTTGTTGGTTTTTTAGTTGACATGACGATAAAATCCGGATGCATTTTCATGGATGGTCCGAAAAAAGATACCCACATTTTGTGATTTATTGAATTTCGCGTGCAGATTTGCCCGCTCTAATCGTAGATCAGTCCGAAACTGGTTTGGAAATTCGGATGCAGTTTTTCCGGGGGCGTGATTATGCCAACATTTTGTATGAACAGCACTGATGAAAGCTGCACAAGAAGTCCGAGTGATGGCTAAGTCCAATCGTGGTTTGGGTAAACTACTCACGCAAATGATTACTTCATGGGAACCTGTTTACTGTTCCATCAAATAAACGAGATGTAAATTTCAAACCTTTCCTGAGTAATTCCCGCAGCAAACAGCGAAATGCCAATGGACAGCCAATATTTTCGACCATACTGTTACTGAATAATGATAGGTTACGTATACCTGATGGAGGGATAATCATTGTAAAATTATTTCCCCGGGTAGTAAAAACCAGTAGAAAATTAAAATGATCAGTTTTGTTTGGTCATTATAGATAAACTAGAACAGTGGTCCGGATAAAACCAGGGTGAATGCAGTCAAACTATCGTTACTTTTGCAACATGCGAAGCTACTTGATTCTGCTGACAAAATACATCACTCTGCCAATTTTGAACTAATCCTAAGCCAGATGCAAATCTCCAACCAAATTTACTGATGACACAGATGTTGCTGATCAATGAACTAGTGGCATTTAAAATTTAAGTGCATGTCCACGCATCTAACAGCCATCAATGATGAGAAAATGTAAAATGGACAACATTACTTCTAATTCACTAATCAATTGGAGAGACCTTTTAACCCAAGTGATCTGTTAAAAGGCCGTGTTTATGTTCTAATTCTAGCAATTTTCCGTCTTTCATAACAATAAAAACGCCTCTCCAGATGATTCATAGCTGTTGTGCTGCCAACTGGTGACAATTTAATTAAGATCCAGTGAACACGAAAAACTACTTTACGATTTTCAACGACTCGTCAGTGAACTGATATTTACAGCTGTGAAACATGATGCACCAAGGACACACAAAAATCCATTCCTTTCCACATCTCATACCCTCATTTTCGAGAGATATTTATGTTTCATGCTAAGTAGCCGAGTAGTAACAAATTACCTAAGGTTATTGTTCATTTGAAATGTTGTTACTGAACTGCTGTTGAATAATTGTAAGTTAGGCTTCAAAAATGTCAGAAGTAGTCCTTCCACAAAAGGGACTATTTTCAGCCAACGAGAATGTCTGTTGCTTTGAGTCTGAGCTAGGAAAGTTCAGTGATTCGAGTTTAAACACATATTTCCTTGTGTACCAAATAGCATTTCTCATCAAGTAAACCTATTTTCCTTTGTTTGTCTAGGCTAACAATAGGGATTACGTCGTACTCCGTCACTAATCGAAAAGCTTCAATTGTAGCTCAAGTTAGTCTTTTAGCTGATTCACAGCCTGTTCATATGGCGTATTAGGAAGATTCTGAAGAGGGAATTTTTAATGACTCTTCACATATTGTGTCCATTCATCCAAATCGTTTCATTCACACATAAGGACTGGGAAATTTTTCGTTTTACTATTGGCGACGATTCTAGTAATCTCCTTCATAACTCTGTTTTAAGCGACAAAAAAAGTTTTTCTTCCGAGTTATGGGCTCATTTTATTATTATGTAGAGTGTGATTGTTTAGCGTTCTTAAGAATTCAAAATAAGGACAGGTCTTAAATTGATGTCCGAAAACAATTTATGTGCCTAAAGCCTTTCTTTTTCACCACTGGTTACAGTTTCTTAACCATATTGCGAAACGCGTCTGAAGCTGCTTTGAGATAGCAGCTGAAGGGTCACTTTAGTTTTGAAGTATCATATTTTTATGAATATTGTCTAACCCCGAGGTCAAATAGAGTATTGCGACAGATTTTTCCGTAGTTTACCTAAGTTCAATTCTGTAGCGATGACCACCAGAGCAAGCACTGCATTCAGAAACAAGGCGCAGGTCAACTGGAGTCTGGTTCATGTGTTGCAATCCATAAAGCGTGCAGGACCATGGTTTCGAACTCACTCCTTGGTACAACACTCAAGTGATTAAACCGCAGCTGAAGGTCTCACTCGAATGAAATATACACAATCAACGATAATTCGGTGCGCCTTCGGTCGGAGGATGTTTTCTCATGCTATGTATGCCGTGTTGTAGATCACTGTAGTCCATCCGTGAGACGTGATAAGGTTTTTGGTCGATTCGTTTTCATTAATTTAATATGATCACTAATACTAATTTGCAAGTTATACGTGGTATACTGTACTGCATATGTGGGTTATTCTCACTGACCATTCTAAGAAAATGAAGTGACCCGGAAAAAATGAGTGCTTCCGAATAATTTGAATATCTAGTCAATCATAATGATGTGACGAAATAACCAAAGATAACTTTTGGGTGCACGAAGATGGGTAGGTAATTATGTAAACAACCAAAACAGTAAATGATCAGTGCAATTAGAAACTGACGGCTGTAAACAATACTGGTGCGACTTTGGTCTGGGGACTGACGACCTATCTGTACTAGACAGGTAGACTACGAGACAGATTTGTTTGTCTGTGTGTGTCTGCGGCCTGGAATCACTATTGTCACTGTCACGATTTAAGTTGACGGGGAATTCCCAAATGAGACTACCTGACACCCCGTGCTACGTCGACTGAGTTATCGTAGAATGAGTAACCTGACCGAACAGCCATTTTCGGCAAAAGGGATTTTAGGGATTGCTATGCTGTTTTATAACCATAAAAACGAACACAATTGCTGTTTTTGTGAAAGCAATATGCCATTTTGCTTTTTGCATATAACTGTAGGCATATAAGATTAAAAGGTACCAGATTTATGTACGTAGTCGACTTTATATTTGATCCCATTTAAACTTACTACTGATAATCTTTAGAAAGGAATATAAATAATCAGCTTACAGATTTTCCACAGTCTGCAGATTTACTCCGTCGATCAGAAGACTCCGATATCCGTGGGATTCACGGTTGAGGTCCAGGATTGGTTTGGTGCGGACACGGACGCGGAGACAAGACCGGGCTACCTCGTCTCTGGTCGTCTACCGAATCATCGAGTGCGTTTGCGCATTATGCCCACAACCACTGGCTCCACCTGGGCCATCGAACCGATTAATTCGTTGGACTATCGATGGCATTTGTCCACCGCGATTGACAGATTTCTTCGACCCCACTGTCCTCCCCCTTGCAATCCGGATGTTGGAATCTGGGAAATGAACAAGCACGGTTGGTTCTCCTTTTTTTGCCTGTTATCCCCAAATGTTTTTAGTTTTTGTTTCATCTTGGTACGATGTAAACTTCTTAAATAACGCGAATGGAACTCGCCCGAGTAGTGCATATTTTCCATATTGTTCCCAGATTGACAAAATAATTATAACACTTTGTATCTGATTGACCTTGGATTCTCTGCAAATGAACTTCATGCTTCAAAGCCTCATTAATTTTTTTCCATGCTTCCTCGTCAGTGCAGTTGGAAGGGAGCACCAAAAATCGTTATAGGTTCACTGCACTATTAAGTATATTCGGAAAATCGGTCCTGAGATTTGGAGTGGAAAAACACACAAGGTTCTTCCGTACCGGAAGTGATAAAGAGCTGGACAACAGCAATATCCTAGGATTCATCGAATCTAAGTTTGTTTTTAAACTTAAGTTTTTCAGGAGATTTACGTCGGCAGTCAAAAAATAAATTAAAATTTACCTTCCAATTCATACCAGCTCTTTCAGTGCAATCAAGCTTTCGTTTTAGTCCGGCCGAGTGTTTTCAATTCTGATCTGTTTTGGAAAGCTGTTAACCTCTGGCATTTTAAGAAAAAAGATTGAATGCCCGGACCATGAAAGTGTACGAATGGCTCTTGGACCTGTACTCTTCGTTCAAAGTGGTTTATTCCAATATCTCCTACTTTTCTCGCACGGTATCTTGTGATCACAGAAAGCAATGCAATTTTTGTCGTTTGGGCCCAACTGTCTCTGTTGATGGAGAATACCAAGCTGGACCCTAGGATCAAAGATGGCGATTCACTCACCTCGGATACCTCATCAAATGTACAGTCTATTTGTCCTTGGGAGAAACTAAACCGATTACAAAATCTGCTCACTTTTGCCCCGTCTGTGGTCTCCGTGGAGAAGAACAAAGGCCTAGTCACCGGGTATGCAGCGAACAGGCAAATATTTCTGGCTCCCTGGGCGGCACCATCAGCTCCGTTTCGGAATCACTTGGCCACATCCGGTCTGGGCACGGTCGAGGCTGCGGTCGTTGATCGAATAGGTGTATGTGCCAGAGGCAATGAAAACAAATCTGAGGCTTTTACATCGAACCTGAAGATGGGGCAGGTACTGAACACTTCTGGTTCCTCTGTCCATACTTTTACCATATACACAGGTGAGAAAACAGATATTTGGAACATAAGGTAGTTGAATGGCTCTATCATGTCAGCGTACCATTATTTGTCCTCTACGGGCTGAGGGGGAATTTCTCGATCCATATTTTTGAATAACCATTTCGACTTCATTGACTTTAGTATGGTCATTTGCATACTCGAGGACAATCGAAACACAAACACGATCGACAACTTACATCCACAAAACAAAGCGTCAAACAGAAATCTCTACCAGATAAGTCCTTGATACCATTCTCAGGACCGAACCCCTTATCTTACCTAGAGCTTCTAGTATGCTCTAGGAAAACAACAAAAGTTGCTCAAACTTGTGACTTTTCTGATGTTGCATTTTATGGTTTCTTTTGCGGAGTAAATGTGTCTGAGAATTTCGGACCATAATTCAAGTTCGAAAAATTAATGTCTTCGTAAACAAAACTATGAAATTCCTTAAAAAAAGAACGAGATGAGTCACGTGGATTCTCTCTCCATCATAATGTCACTCATTAAAATGCCACTACAAATCCAGGTATGGCTGAATTATTTTTCAACACATTCGGAACTCATGAAGCATACTCCGGCTGCAAAGACTAGATTATGCTGGGATATCCGAGACTAGCCTCCGAGATAGGTAAGCATGGCCCATTTCAATAAAATTATTCACTGGTTATGTGAAAGACAGAATAAGTAATATAACCTCCAATATGTGGTCCAAGATGAGATATATTAGAATAATCCACATCCATCAAGTGCACATTGGGTCGCTGAGGATGTCTTGTGAAACAAGCGTCTATCAGGCAGCCGATATCAAACTGATATGCGCTTGTCAGGACACACCGAAATAATCCTTCCTGTATATCGCCTGAACCGGCAGTGTTGACTTCTGTCGGAAACCAGTTGTCACGAAGAGTATACCTTTTACTTTGGTTCTGTGCACATTGGATCTTAGTACCCAAGCCCACTTTGAGAATTTCTAATAAGAAAACCAGATCCATATACGCTGAAGACAGACATTTCGTTTTGTTCTTTTCGAACTTTGAGTAATTTTTCGATACCCTCCGAACCGACCTCGGTTCTGACAATAATTTGAGTAATTTCCACAAAAACAAAACTTCGGGTCCAAGGCACTATACTTCATTGGATGAACACTGTACTACCATACTACAACTTGATGACTGGTCAGATAGCTGGTTAATGCATTGTGTATTCACTTGTTCTGCTCTGTGGACACATTTCCCACAGAAGTAGCCCGGCTGACACACCAGTTGCTCATTCAGATTTCATAGCCAATTGATTCCCTTTTTCTCTTTTCCAGAAGTATATGCACTTTACAGATCCCGTTGGACATAGCAAAATGGAAGTGATTCAAGTTGCTGTTAGGCAGACTGTAAATCATCCCCGAATCGTGATTCGCTAATCAACTTATACACGAACACAAAATAACTGGAACTTCTTGCTTTTCACTCTCACAATTGGAGTTATTTGTGCTCAGCTAGAAGGGCGGGATAAGGAGAATCATTTGGTGTTGAAGACGACAAGCGTGGTTTTTCATCGTAAACAGAGTACTTACGGAAACTACTAGGGACGAGTAATAACTTTTTATAGACAGTGATTATTGGTCAGACTGGAGAAATTTATTGGCGTTAACTTGTATTGTCAGCCTCACCAATACTGCCACTTTCTGGTCGATAATTCGAGAGGTGAGCAGAAGAGAACCGCAGAACTTTGAACCATTGGATTCCCGCGTAAAACTTTCTAGACGTAAGATTAACATTTCCATTGTTTTCTACATCTTTTTATATTGAAGAGATGGCAGATCTTCCAGGAAGAGTGTCACAGCCAATTCGGGGCTACACACCGAAGAAAGTGGATGACAACGGGTGCAGTATTCGAGCCCGGAAACTGAAGAGCTAAAACCTCCCCGTGATAAAGTTCGAACACTGTCAAGCGGACAGGGCCGGGTCAAAACTTTGAGATCACCGTTTAAGTTTCACATTGTATGCCTGTACTTTGACTGTATCAGTAACTAAGCCTGATAATGTACTCTTCAGGCGGATAGCTGGTTAAAATATCGTCCATAGAAATGATCTCGTGGTTTTGTGGTAAATGATAGAGGAACTTCATCAACACTAAACTAAATGTATCTTTGAATCAGTTGGTACGAATCAGTTTTTGTTTTGAATTTCAGGAGAGGGTTTTCGTTATAAAATTCCCCAGGCCGAAGATATAAAAGGTAAAACAAAAGAAGAACTCCATTTGTATGACATGAGTAAGTATCGTCCTTCGAAATACCATTGATACAATGGATCATGTACGATATTTATTATGACTGTTGCCCTACAAGATAGAATACGTTATACCTCTACTTATTGTATAAACAAAGTTTCAGCGCTCCCCACAGGATAGAAAGGAAGCCATAAATAGAAATGAGAAAAAAATACTATCTTGAGATGAAACATCATAGGGCAATCAAACCAAAGTATTCATTATTCTATCCGTCTATCTATCTATCTATCTATCTATCTATCTATCTATCTATCTATCTATCTATCTATCTATCTATCTATCTATCTATCTATCTATCTATCTATCTATCTATCTATCTATCTATCTATCTATCTATCTATCTATCTATCTATCTATCTATCTATCTATCTATCTATCTATCTATCTATCTATCTATCTATCTATCTATCTATCTATCTATCTATCTATCTATCTATCTATCTATCTATCTATCTATCTATCTATCTATCTATCTATCTATCTATCTATCCATCTATCCGTGATCTATCTATCTATCTATCTATCTATCTATCTATCCATCTATCCGTGATCTATCTATCTATCTATCTATCTATCTATCTATCTATCTATCTATCTATCTATCTATCTATCTATCTATCTATCTATCTATCTATCTATCTATCTATCTATCTATCTATCTATCTATCTATCTATCTATCTATCTATCTATCTATCTATCTATCTATCTATCTAGCTATCTATCTATCTATCTATCTATCTATCTATCTATCTATCTATCTATCTATCTATCTATCTATCTATCTATCTATCTATCTATCTATCTATCTATCCTTGATCTGTCTATCTATCTATCTATCTATCTATCTATCTATCTATCTATCTATCTATCTATCTATCTATCTATCTATCTATATATCTATCTATCTATCTATCCATCCGTGATCTATCTATCTATCTATCCATCCGTGATCTATCTATCTATCTATCCATCCGTGATCTATCTATCTATCTATTTATCTATCTATCTATCTATCTATCTATCTATCTATCTATATATCTATCTATCTATCTATCTATCTATCTATCTATCTATCTATCTATTTATCTATCTATCTATCTATCTATCTATCTATCTATATATATATATATATCTATCTATCTATCTATCTATCTATCTATCTATCTATCTATCTATCTATCTATCTATCTATCTATCTATCTATCTATCTATCTATCTATCTATCTATCTATCTATCTATCTATCTATCTATCTATCTATCTATCTATCTATCTATCTATCTATCTATCTATCCTTGATCTGTCTATCTATCTATCTATCTATCTATCTATCTATCTATCTATCTATCTATCTATCTATCTAGCTATCTATCTATCTATCTATCTATATATCTATCTATCTATCTATCTATCTATCTATCTATCTATCTATCTATCTATCTATCTATCTATCCATCTATCTATCTATCTATCTATCTATCTATCTATCTATCTATCTATCTATATATCTATCTATCTATCTATCCATCCGTGATCTATCTATCTATCTATCCATCCGTGATCTATCTATCTATCTATCCATCCGTGATCTATCTATCTATCTATTTATCTATCTATCTATCTATCTATCTATCTATCTATCTATATATCTATCTATCTATCTATCTATCTATCTATCTATCTATCTATCTATCTATTTATCTATCTATCTATCTATCTATCTATCTATCTATCTATATATCTATCTATCTATCTATCTATCTATCTATCTATCTATCTATCTATCTATCTATCTATCTATCTATCTATCTATCTATCTATCTATCTATCTATCTATCTATCTATCTATCTATCTATCTATCTATCTATCTATCTATCTATCTATCTATCTATCTATCTATCTATCTATCTATCTATCTATCTATCCTTGATCTGTCTATCTATCTATCTATCTATCTATCTATCTATCTATCTATCTGTCTGTCTGTCTATCTATCTATCTATCTATCTATCTATCTATCTATCTATCTATCTATCTATCTATCTATCTATCTATCTATCTATCTATCTATCCATCTATCTATCTATCTATCTATCTATCTATCTATCTATCTATCTATCTATCTATCTATCTATCTATCTACCTATCTATCTATCTCCTCTTCCCATTTTATCTCTATATTCATCACTGATCGTTTCTTTGGTCCCTCCGCGTCACATTCCGTCCTCGTAATCTTGATTGTGTGAAATGCGGTTGCTTAATGTGAGTAATTTTTGTTAACTTACACGGTGAATACTCCTAACTTTGCGCTTTAACAGAAATACACCAAGTTGTTGATGTGATTGACATCTGTTTTTCTGTGAACCCTTGAATTCTGGGGTCGATCGAATTATTTGTTCCTTTAACAGCCGGCCAACGGATAGGTACTTCCAGTTGGATTGGTCTGGAGGACGACAAAGTTACTGTTTTCGGAATATTGATGGGCAACGCTGTCCAACCGATTACTTATCGATTCAGGTGAGTTGATTCTGTCGATACTCAAGTCCATTTATTCGAAGAAAGGGGCCAACAAATGATCACATTGGATGTCCAAATGTGTCCATCAACACTCAGACAACTGCGTTAACAAAGAAGACAAAAATCCTTCTGCTACTGTTACCACAGCTGAAAAAATATGAGAAGAATTCTACCATTTTGGTTTTCCTGCACATTATTCCATCAGTCGAAATAGGAAAATACATGGCCTCAGTTTATGGGGGTTTTTCTCGAAATAAGGGGCCTAAAAATTTGCCTGTATCCCAAGTTCCACTTGTCGTTTTTCAGTCGCTGGCATATTTCAAGTAAAATGACCTAGTTTATCGTCTTATCAGCTTCTGATATGTCCGGTACCTGTCCACATGAAATAAATTTATCCAGGTCAAATATCTCGCAATTACCCTCCTTTTATGAGACAGTTAATCTCAACTTAACCAGGTCACAGCGCTGAAAAACTGACATCCAAATGCGCTTTATTTTGTACAGTTACTCCGTCTTATGGATACTGCTGTTCACGGCAAGTGAACCTTAGGCAATGTTTACCAGGAAAATGTCAGTTTATAGTTGGTTCGAAAAAAACTGGTTTCCACTTTGTAGATCAACCATGAGAGTGAGAAGTTATCCAGTTGTTGGTCGAAAATAGAGTCTGAAAGTACATTGACAGCCTCGACCTGCAGATTGAAAAATAATTGGAAACTCCATGTCTAAGCTCCTTTCTGTCAGAAAAAGCACTTAGAAATTATTCAAATATCATGAGACAGGGTCACGTAGATTCGGGACACTGAATATACGCGGCTTTAACAAATGGAGAGGACCAGAAAATTTGTCTAATCCACTGTTTCAACTAGAATTTTGAAATATAAAAGGATTGGTAAACCCCATGATAATTCTTAGACAATGTCCCAACTATGAAAATGAACATTAGTATAAAACAATCCCCGTATGTGTATATTGCATCTGAGATGCTTTTGTGTTTTTATTTAAATCGTGATTCCCGATAGGGGCTTTGCAATCGGAAGCTAACAAATGTGCTGTTGAAATACCAACGCTTCACGCATCGATTGGAGAAATTTAATTTAAAAACAGGGTTGAAAGGTCCAGCAGAGTTTGATGACTCTTCACTGCTCAACTTTGTCCTAGACTATTCAGTGAGCCGTTAGAATTGAGCGACCTTGATCACCGTGGGTTATCGGTCAGAACTCTGGTAGATCATCTTAGGCCCATTTTCACGAATTGCTTACCCACACGGAACGAACTGCTTCCCTAATATTTTGCAAATTATCACGTTTTGAGAAACGATACAATCCGGAATACCTTTTTGAATTACTGAATTAATGGTTGTGGTTCTGGGAAGTATAAGACGACTTCAAGATGAAGACTATCGATTTTTCCTGAAAAGTCATCCAAATTTTGACAACGTTTTTTGCTGGAAGGTCCAAATATCAAAATAACAAGTGACAACTCAGCAACGCAGTTTCAACACTGGAACTAATTTTCCACTAAGATATTTTTGATGGTAAACACCTTGTACTTGTAATTCGTTTAACTTCTTGCCAGTAGCGTGTGCGATTGATGAATCTTCTTTTTGCAATTGAGTAGTAGGAGATTAGATTTGTATATAATATGTTTCATCATGCAGTTTCAACTCTCAACTCACCACTGAAAACCATGAAAGCACTGTACAGCTGTTTCATCCTTGTTGGGAATCATCAGCAGTGCACATCCACCGAGCCCCCACGGGGACTCGAACCCGGGGTGAACGATCGCGAATCGAACACCTTAACCACAAGGCTATCCGGGTGCTATATCATGTAGTGTAGATGTTGAACAAATTGTTGAGAGCCAACCCGGATAGCCTTGTGGTTAAGGTGTTCGATTCGCAATCGTTCACCCCGGGTTCGAGTCCCCGTGGGGGCTCGGTGGATGTGCACTGCTGATGATTCGCAACATAGATGAAACAGCTGTACAGTGCTTCCATGGTTTTCAGTGGTGAGTTGAGCGTTCAAGCTGCATGATGAATCATATTATATACGAATCTTCTTTTGGCTAACTGCCTTCGGACTCCATCTTTTACGCACAAACCTAAGGTCGTCCAACCAACCCTGTCCTCGGAAGCACCGCACTCGAGTTTCGCTCTTGTTAGAGCACATCAGTGGTGCATATCCTCAGAGACTGTCGGGTATTTCTAGCTGTCATAGAGGACGGCATCTGAATAAGCTTAATTCGATGATTCAAACCAGCCCGGTCGGGATCGGAGTGGCCGATTGGTAACACACACGCCTTCGAGGTGAAAAGACCCGGGTTCAAAACCTGGGTGTGGAGCAGGATATGCACCACTGATGAGCACATAAGGGAGCGAAACTCGAGTGTGGTGCTTCCAACTGCATGTTGGTCGGATAACCATAGGTTTGTACGTGAAAGGTGGAGTCCAGAGTCAGTCAGCCAAACGAACTTTGTATTTGATTTTTATTCACGCGGCAAAGTACGTGTCAAAATAGGACAAGACCACTCTGTGAATGGAAAACCACCTAGTGTGACGCAATCTGACTAGTGAGTAAAAAAGTCTGCCTCCGTCGTAAATATCACTTATCAGCATCAGAACTAGTTCAGCAGGTGACAATAAACACATATTTATGTACCCAAGCACGCCAAAACGGAAGAAGTGGCGATAGAAAACATGGGAATCATAACCTTTGGTCAAATGATAAATTACACTTTGGTGTCTGCTTGTCGCATTCTCAGGAAACTTTTGGAGCCAAAAAAGCTTTTTGGATTAGATGAAAGGCGAACAGGTAACGAACACATTCCTGAAATCATGCTCCAAGCAACCGGCTGTTTTACTGAATTTCTTAAGTGAGAAATAGTTGAATTGTTGTGTGCTGAATTTTCACATGGATTATTCTGATTTACTTGTCCAAACATTTGTCTCCCCGATGCTTTAGTCGACAATCTGGTCGATCTGCTTTCGAGAGGGAGTGGCCTGTTGAGGGGGATGCAAATTCCGTTGTGAATTAGGCACTCAGATGGGGAATTTTCGTAGTTTATTTCGATTGAAATCTCTTTTTGGGTACTATAAGAAGAATTTGTAGAGTTCGGATTTATCACTTCGTTTGGAGTAGTTTTAATCAGAGCTGTAGAAGCAAATATGCGATTTGGTTCGGTAATCACGACGAAACAGTGTTTAGATTCCCGAGATACCTTACTACACATAACTATCTGAAGCGGTCCTGTTCATTTACACTCTTGTGTAATAATTCACGTAAACCAGACAGATTTGGTTTTCGGTTCACTTGTAACTTGCTGTTCATACACACTTTCACTGCTGAGCTGTACGGTTTATCAAATGGAAGATTTGTTTTCACATATACGTTACAGACGGGAGAAATGCACATTAGAACCATCATTCCTTTGTGTAAAACCCGAAAGTTGATGCTAGTATTGCAAAACCCATTCGAATTATTTTCGGTTAGTGAAGCTAGTGGGCGCGGTAAACCTATTGTCCCGGATGACTAAAAGTAATTCGGTATAGGTGTTTATGGACCCTCAAATCTCGAGAGTCTTAGTTCATCCCGAATGGTTCTACTTTAGCAGTAATACTTTGAGCGCCAATCGTTTGATTGTCTGTGCTAAGCAAACCGCACGCATGTCTATCGTGAAAAAGCTGTCCAAAACAGGAGCACCTCAGTAATTGCTGACGGTAAGATGCTCCATCGTTCTTAGCCTGGCAATGTCGCTTTACGTAAAATCCGTCGTTATCCGACTAATGCTAAATTGCTCTTTGGAAAAGGTGTTACAAATACCGATCCACACTGCAGCTTGAAATTGTCCAGTGTATTTGCTCTTCCGGAGTTTAGCCCTCTCAGCCTGCTAGAAGCCGGTGAGATCTATCTGACTTATTATTTCGAAGATACCAAATTGCTTAGCATCTACACCAAGTTCGTAGTCATCATGGCAAAGTAAATCCAGCTGTCCCATTTTAATCTTAAAGAACATGCCCAAACGTCTTTTCCCGGTGATTCACCGAATAGGATATATGGCTTCAGCAGCTGGGTTGTCGTCACTTGTAAAACAGTAAGCCTTTTCTGAAACGGCTTCTGTCATATTGTTTAGGACAGTGAAACACCACTCAGACGCATACTCGACAACAAAGATTGTTCTTTTTGAGTGACTGGTACAAGTCAGAGTAAAAGCTCTTTACCAAGTTTACAAAACCTTTCTCTCTTTCCCATCCAGAATCGCAAGTGATCCACACGCACAACAAGGTGTCACCTTTGCTGTTTTCGTGGCGGGTTCAAATCCATTATTGCCGGCTGTGTACAATCACCGTGTTATTATGCGTTTCGGTTCGGAAAATGGTCAACGTTGGGTAGGGGGACATAGCTTGGCTGATCGCTGGAGAATTGTTTTGGCATTGGACGTGTTTCTCCGCCCACAATGCGCCACCGACCCCGAATGCAAAGAGGACATGGACGTGTTATTGCTTACTTTCAACTATCATGGTAATCCAGAGAACAGTTTTAAACTTGACTAGTGTTTACAATATTTTCCCGGGATGTCCGGTCATCACTGTTCATTATTAGTCATAGTTATGCAACACTACCGGGATATTTACAACAAACCTTTTGAGCAACCCTTTTGCGTTTAGGCGATATTTCTTTTTGATTGGGGCCGCCTTTTTAACACTGTGAACATTTGTATTATGGTGGTTCATTTCAACCCGTTGGAAAAGCACAGTTGGAGCGAGTGTATTAGATTACAGGACATGTTCCTTCAAAGCAAGATTAAGCTTAAGAAATTGCTTTGGTGTTTTCCGTAGAAACCTTCATAAGTGTTCAACTGCCTAAAAGTATGATTACGGCAGATGCACAGAGTCAATCATCAAAACCTAAACACGAAGGTCATTGTAAAATTTTATAGTTTAGTCAAAATCCTTGGTAGGTTGTCGACGTTTTGGTAATCTTGAGTAAGCTTTTAAAGACTGAATTTTTGCTTGTCATACCAGTCTAAAACGTTTTCCATGGTGGCCGAAACGTCGACAACTTACCATCGATTTCCACTAGTCTGTGTGATTGAACAATAAAATGTGAATATAAAATTTCACACGGCCCATCGATTTTTCGATACATTCCGAACCAATCTTGGTTCTAACACGGGGGTCATTCACTCTAATTCCCCGATTTTTGATCTCCTCATGATTTTGTTCCATCTGAGGTGTGCCAAACGGAGTTAATTGGACCAAAGTCAGGTGAAGCATCATGGCGACAATTTTAGAACTCAGCGTGAGACGAAGATAGAGGGCAAATCATTTGAACTATTGCGCGAGAGCTTATCAGTGTGCAAACAGATGTCATGAAAACTGTTTGAAAATAAAACGAACAAGTAAAATGATCGGTCCCAAAAGCCCAATGGGTCATTTAGTTAACCGAGCACTGGTTCTTAAAGAGATGCTTGGTGCAAAGAAATTCAGCTTTCTATGTACATTTGCATTATTCGATGGAGCAATCAAGCAGAAGGATCTCCATTTTTTCCACTTCTCATTTAGAATAGCTATTTATTTTTTCGTTATATGAAACCAGAAATGAATTTTACTGGAACTCATTAAGAAAGCCGTTCAGTAAATTTGACTCCTATATTCAAATAGGCCTTATCGCCCTTCCGTAAACTTAGTGTCCTCAGTAGACAAGATGGCTATTCTGAACCGAATTAGCTTGACTGAATAATTAAATCAAAAACACTGAGGACTCAGATTTGAAATATGAAAGGGTTGATTTTTTCCTCAAGTTGGAAAGTGGCCAAATCGTTCCAAGTGTACTCACACGTGGTCGCCATTACTCTTCTGCGGTGAAAATGCCTTTGACTCAGTCACGGTCTCAATGAATTGACGTGGAAAGCCGAAGTGGGACTGCTTGATGAACAAGATCTGCCATTTTGTATCGATATCAATCAAGCTGCAAGCTATAAGCTCTCTTTTTGACAACGAGTCTTACTTTCTGAGAGTTTTACTTCTGTTATGCTTAGTCTAACGTTGATTATTTCATTCATTCTCTGATTTGTAATACCCGCCTAATATGCGTCAGATTTGATATCTAGACTTGCTTTTGCATATTCCTCCCCTCTTTTAACACACTTACGGTACATTCTGAAATCTGATACGTTGTCTACTTACTCCCCGTAAATCACAATACAAATGCGAATACAAACCTACACATGCATACGTGCACACACAAACACATGCAACGAAATACTTTGAGCAGCTAACGGATTTACTGTCATTTGGTCGGAGAAGTCGTTGCTAATGAAAACCTCAAACGAATGGGACACACCCGGAACAACCCCATTCAATCCCTTACGACAGAAATGGGCGACAAGGAGTAAACGAAGTCAGAACCTATATGATAATTACCATCGGTCATTCAAACCAGTCGTTTCTGCTGCCAAGTTAGTCGCATCAAATGTATCAAACTCTCAGAAAAACGATCGCTGGAAGCGTTCGGCTGATCCCACCCGGAACAATCCTGTATTGACATGTCCCGAACAAGATATTATTTACCTCGAACGAAGGTTGCTTGGCGACACCGGGTATGGCTTGTTACCGCTACCCGAATTGACGCATCATCTGAAAGCATCCGGGGTCGGATTTTTAAAAGAAGTTCAAGTGGAACGCCTTGGTCCTTGTGCTAAGTCTCTGAGTATGTGTATCTTTTGGTACTTCGTAAAATTTCATTTGAATTCCCGCCTTGATGTAGCCGTTGGAAACATCACTAATTAAAAGATTGAAAACTCCACCTCAGAATGAGATCAAAGCCTACCTGTTTAGCTAGTTCACTAAAAGACGATAATTATCATATTTATAACGACTTTACTTCCTTATTTATTGTAGATGTGTATTAAAACATTTCAGAAAGGGAGTAATGGCCATCTAGAGGCAGCTGAAAGTAAAGTGATCGGTTGCAACAGGATTCGAAATCAGGACCTCGAGGTTTCTGACTCTACACGATAACCATTTCACTTCCTCATTCACTGAAAAGATTAACAGCTACGTGTTTCTGCAGCTCAATTTGCTTGGACTGCTTTACAGAAAAACGATATGAAACAGTAGCTAACACTGATGCCGTAAGAAGTTCGAATTGGTGGAGCGTGCACCCAGAGATAGATAAAAATTAGCCGATGTTTCCGCAATTTCGCAAACCCTGTACAGGAAACAGCACGTAGAAGAGATTTTGAAACATGGTGGAGCAAAAATAGTCTGCTTCATGTGAGTTTAGAAAAAACAGAGGGAACCCAGAAAACGGAAGCTACTAGGCAGGGAAGTATTACATAATAATAAAACATATCCGTGGTCTGTGATATGGTGAAACAATCAGACAAACACTTTGTTTGAAGATTTCCTACCTAATATTTGAAGAAAACCAATGATTGAACCTGTTCGACAAGGGAACACTAAAAAGCAATCTTTTATTAACCGACTAACGCCTTGGACCAATAGTGCTCTCTATCTGACTATTGGTGTGCATAATTTTCACAGAAGACAAAATTTGATCTCGTGAAATCATTTTCCTTCTAAACTTCCTAAGTAAACACGGAGCTTTACTTACCGGATCCTGAAGTTTCCACGAAAAATGAACCGAGCTATGAGCCAGGCGGGAAAATCACCGAAAGTTTTGCTTCCGGTGTATCCTCTTTCGGACCGACTCAAAGCAAAGACAGACAAAGGCTAGTGTTGTTGGGCACTATTCTTCCCGTTTGCGGCGGCGTTATTTGCATTCTGCTTGGCATACTGGCATTCGTATGGTATCGGAAACGAAACAAGCGAGGTCATCCAAGGCTGGATGTGAGTTCCAAACTGATGGATCAAGCAACCAGTCCAAACAATCCGGAAACAGAACAAATGCTCAAACAGGATAGAGACCTGCTCCGACAGACGGTCATAATGATGAACAATCGTGAAAAAGCTGGGAGTATAAATCTACGAAAGCCGACTAATGGAAACGGACCAAAAGGTTAGAGAAACGTCGTATGTTTAGATCGTATTACAGCCGTAGAAATAGATTTCATTTTCACAAATTTGTCTGGCAAAAATGAACTTCTGAAAGCTCCAAAAAATACTCACGACTCAGATTTCAACAAGTAATTTAGGCAAACACTCGTTTTTGGTCGTTCTTTTTTCACAATAATACAGTCCCATTTACTTACTGACCTAATGGAGAGATGAAAGACAGACTGTGTAGGTCAACCAGTTGGTTGATTTGTTAGCTCGATGACCGGCCCATCAGTGGAATACAAAAGAAGGGCGATGGATGTGGTGATTGTCTTTAGGTGAACAATAGGTGACGCGGACCGACAAACCAATTGCAAGAGACCTTCTTTCTTTGGCCGGGAAAGTCGGATAGTGTCATTAGCTTCCATTGCAAACACAGCTCATACCTAAAGACCCATTCATCAGATTTGTAAAACAAGACGAATTTCTTTTGTAACCTCCTTGATTGATCATCTGTCAGTCCAGTTTTATCTTAAGGCATTATTTATGTTGGTTGAAAGACGCGGTATCGGTCTAAACTCATCAAAGAGCACCAGTCACGCTAGTTTCAACGCACGGTGAATGGTACGGTCTGCAATCCAATAAAGTCAGGTCACATGGCTGGAGTGGATAAAGTATTCCGTGCAGCGTGAATTATACCACGTAATAACTCAAAAGAGATCAGATGCTGAGCGGTGACGTCATGCGAGTCGACCAGTATACCTCAAGCTTGGGCTATGTTCACATCAGAATCGGAGGCGCTTCCCCTAACTTCCCTAACCGAAGACCAATGACCTCACTTCCATTGGCACTGTTAATCCGAATCATACTATTTACAAGACTACAATCATCACATTCTTCCATCCAGACCCGTTGATTTTGTTAAGCCAGTTGGTTGCCTAAACGAACGTATAGCAAACTGATTCATTGACCTATAGAATGGTCTCGTCTCCTACCGTTTTATGATATATATATATATATATATATATATATATATATATACATATATACATATATAAATATATATATATATATCATTTACCTACTAGATGGTAACGGACCAAAACGTGTCCGCGCAAACTACGCGTTTGGAAAACGAGTCTGACCATATTTTGTCTCACTTCTGATTTCATCAAAAAGGAAAAGTAGAGCCGTATTTTGTTTCTATTAGCATAGCAGTTCTAAAGAAACAGGATAGCGATTGAAACGAATATGAAAAAATATCAAATTATGAGTGGAAATGTCTTCAAAACAAAGCAGTGTGACTTCATTTCCGGAGTTTGTGACGGTTGGTTTTAGCCTTTCAAAAACAAAATTGTTTCAAAAAACAGAAACGTCGAATACGAGTCCGTTACTTTGTGAAAATACTAGGGAAATTCCAGTAGAAGGGTTCATCACGAACAGGATATGACTGATGTTGTCAGAGGAATATCACTGCAACCAAATAAATACTATATCTGAAACTAGGAATAACACGTATTACTTGTGCTTGTGATAGGATCAGCAATTCAGGGCGACTACCAAGCATTACATGTAGCAGTAATCAACTACAACTCATAGATACCATCCACGCAGAGTGTGAGATACCCAAATATTGCAATTTATTACAAACGAAAGATTTTCAAAGTTTGGACGGAGAAAAAAGGTGGGCAAAATGCTAAGGACACCAGCACAGTGACTCAATGACGAAAGATTTTCGTGATACATATGTTACAAAATGTATATTAGCAAAATTAGTAGTGGCATATATGGTAGAGTCGATAGCAGTTGTATTAGCCCCATGGACGGAGTTATTGGTAGTGTTTATTGTGGTAAAATCGCAGTGGTAATATTTTAGACAAATCCCATATCCCTTAGCTCGTAAGTTGTTGCTGAGGCTAGCGGAAATCCCGAAAGTGATGTAAGCCTTAAAGAAAGCCTGAAATTTTCCCACTGCCCTTAATAAGCGACATTTTGGCATAGGTTTTCTTTGGGTAATGGCCAGTAATTGTCTACAGGTTGTTATATGCCTTATCTTCATAATTGGTTCGTGGGTAACCAGATGGTGCTTTTGTGGTTGAAAGATCAAGCTCTGGACTCTGTAGCCTCAGTGTGCGTTTATTCTTCCAGAAGTTCATATGCGACCATGTTGATCATTGTGCACGATGTTTATCTGTCCTCCCTTACAGGCCCCATTCTGTTTGGATAAATAATGAAGCAATTAAATCATCCGATATCTCAGTGGTTTCATACTTAGCTGATTCGAATTACATGGAGAATTAGGTACACGCTTCTTTATTCCCGAATACGACGGAGGCTGTCGCAATATAATAACAATTTAAGCGGTCGCAATCAGTCTTTTCAATACCCCTAGACTGAGTAGAGAGAAAAAATTGTGCACGCTCGTCAGATTCTCTGGCTCATTCCACTCCTCGTCCCACCTTTGACTCGGACCGAGCCGGAAGTGGTAGTCGTCCGGATATCCATACATATGGTTTTGGATATAAAACTAATTTACGCTAGCTGCGACCACTAATCCTTATCTGAGCGTTGAAAATGCATGATGAATCACGTTGTGCAAATCTAATCTATTACAAATCATCAGCAAATAAACATGAACCGATTCTTTTGAATTGTTAAGTATGAATATTATTGTCTTTTTTGATGGCAACAAGGACTGCCAAGCTCGTGTTTCCTAAAGTACTGGGCACACGTTCTTAACCCAGTGGCTCATTATTTGTTTTCAAATGAACAAGCTTTAGATGTCTTTGCTGTGAAATTCAGAGAAAATGGCTTCAGCCACTACACGAACGGTTGTTATTCAGACTGAAGTTGAATAAGAAGAGATACGAGAAGAAACATAAATACTGTGATCTCAGGCTCAATTTCCTTTCAAATGGACTGTGTCTGATTCCCCAAAGCAAACCAATACTCATAAGATATATGCCTTTGGGAGGCTTTCAGAGATATTGTTTTTATCGAAAGTCATTTATTGCTTTTACATGCGACAGATGATTTTATGGCAGAGAGTTAACAGCGAAAAATTCATATTAACAAAAATTTTCGCTGATATCAACACCGCTGTTTTTTGTTTTACTCAATGATAAGTACTTGGAACCACTCCTCAAGAGCACTGATAGACCGGAATTGCGTAGGGTATATAAAACTATATTAGGCCAGCTTCGAATTCGGAATTATCTGAAATCAAAAGTAAACCAATGTAAGGAAGATTATCTTGTTTGTTTCCCCAAACAGGATTAACCGATTGGCAGAAGGTGATTTTTAGAAAACGGTACGTAGCAGACACATCTGTCCTTCCGGTACTTCGCATCAGGCCAATAAAATTTACATAAGGGTTGTTTTTTGTGAAACTGGTAAAGTTAGTACGTAGTCCAGAATGTGGTTTGGTTAAAATGCCATCAGTTTTCAAATGCAACCCAGTCAAAAAATACGAAGAACTAATAATTTCTCATTGATTCAGTACCATTGACTGAGTTCGCTGTGTTGTATTCAAAGCTGTGCTTCCAGATAACATTATTTTTGAAATACAATAAGTACTAATGCTGATAACTACAGCATTTTACGTGTTTTAATGCATTACTTCCAGTGCACTTAGCTTCTCAATACTCACGAAAGCTTTTGTTGTGCATTTCCACTTTTTATTTAGTGACAAGCCATCCTGAACTAATGGGACCAAATGTGCCACCACCATCCAAACCACTGATTCTTCAAAACGAACGTCCGCCGCTAAAGCCTCCAGAATATAATTTGGCGTACACTGACTCCCCGGCCACTAGTCCACCCCAGTATCACAATGGGACACCACAAATGGCTACTGCGGCCTTCCCATCGATGATGAGCTCAAACATGATGGCTGGTTCCAGTCCGCATCCGGTGTCCAAACCATACTATGGTGCTCGACCCAACCCTTACAGAAACTTACCTCCTCCAATTGAAACCAAGCCTGGGGTACCTTTCCTTGCACCTCAAATGCCATACGCACCCTACAAACGAGTAACCGGAATGCAACCAGATATTTCGCATACGTTACCAAGATGAACGACAAGTCTCATTTCTAAACAAAGAAGTCATCAGTTCTATTGCATCTATGATTTGCTCCCGCCTGATCAGTCTCTCGCAAGATGGTGACCAAAATAAAATCTTTTCTTTGTATATATAACTTACCTCCACTGGATATATATATATATATATATAAATAAACATCTATATCGCCTGAAAAATCGCGAGTCATCAACTGTACAAAAAGAGAAAATCAATCAATCCCACCTCTATGTGAACAATTCAGGGAAATGTGAATCCTGTGCATCTTTTCTGATTATCTAAAAGGTAATCAACAATGTCTGGAAGTAAAACGAGGTGGTGATACGTCGCATCAGATAATTTGGACCAAACCAAAACTGATTCTTTCACGAGTTGATTTTGGGAGCATCCGACTGGGGCAGTTTTCTATTTGATCATTGTTGTTGCAGTTGCTAACCACCTTCAACAAGCAATGTATTCACACATTGATCATTTCAATTCACCGTTCCTTTTTCACTCAAGCTCTCAACCGACATGTGTGTCATAGGAATCGGTCGATGTGACGGCACAACTTGGAGCTACTGATGGAAGATGGCCAAATTGTGCATTGTTAATATGCATCAGATCGCGGAAGGCCAGTTAGATATGTCTGAATTTAACACTATGGCGCACCTATTCGTGCACTTCCGTTTCACGTACCAGTTGAAATCTTTCAAACCTGTGGTCCTAATGATTTCTAGCGAGTCGGAAGTAAAATTGGAATAGTACAGTTTCTTTTTATCAGTTGGAATATGGTAACCACCAATACTAAAGTAGAATCTCACCCGGCTCATTTTTACAGCAGAGTGAAAAAAATAAGATAAGGACGTAGCAAAGATAATTCCTGGAGAAACTCACACACACACACACACACTACGCATATACACATACAGTAAAATTGGAATGAAAATGATTCTTTTCCTTTTGAGTTTTAGATTCGTAACTTCCCCAATTTGTTTCTAAACAAGGGCTGATACATGAATTTTTTAATAGCTTTCTGTTGTTCACTTTAGTTCCCAGGTATTCTGTGCCAAGTTCAAACGGCCTGACTGTGATTAGCATAATTAATTTGATTGAAGTTTGACAGATGCTATTTAATGAGTGGTAAATATGAATAAGTAATCAAGTCATGAAAGTATTGGTGTATGGTGCAAGCACCGGTGTTCCTCCGCGGGCGTTGCACGTATTCGATCAGACAAAAAGTACCAAAACACGAAATAAAAACCCTCGGGGACAAGACTTAGTAAATATCTCATCGGGTACCCACACGAACATGAATCGAACTCAAAAAGATTACCAACTGCATGTTCACCACCTTAATATGTGGTTTTGACCACAAAAACACCATTTATGCTTTTGCATGGAGAATTTTTACTTGTGAAAGTGTTAATTATATTTCTGCTTAGCAGAAGAATCGAAATAAGTGCAAATATATTTGGAAAAATGTTGTATTATCTGATGACGATAGTCTCACACAAAGAAAGCTGTTGGCCTCTTGGAACGCATGACTTTGGAATCCAAATTACATCAGCCTGCTCCGTTGAACGTCCCACCTGTTTCCACGGTGATCGAGAAATACTCAGTCATCTTTAAGTTTGTCCACCACACCAGTAAACGAAAACGTGATAAGATGATTATGACGCATTTGACAGGGTTTTCTGTAGACGATTTTGGCGAAGGGATTCCTTTAAAATAAAAAGCGCATTTTCGCATTATTTGTGTAATAAACTGTGTTACGTCAAATCGCTACGGGCAAAACCAACATAGTCGTCTTGGATAAAAGCGTTTTACTGGATTTGATATAAAGGGGAACGGTAAAAATACCAGATATATCCTCAGAGAATATTTCTGTATAACATTCTTACAAGCCAACATGAGAAAGAGCAAGGCAGGTTGAGTTTCTTAGTCCGTTTGCCGATCGCAGTTGAGAAGAAATTCCAAGTTCACCGTGATCTGTTTGGGTGTACGATGTAGTTTCCGTTCATTTTGTGCTATTTGGGATCTGACAAAAACATTATCGAGGAACAGATATCCGAAAAATGGTTTTCATTTGAGTGACCTTTGATTTGTGAAATGCCTCAGGGTGGCATATACAAGGTGGAGTTAGTCATGACTATCCCAGTTCACTAGTAATATTTACGCAATGATGGACGACAGAAGATAGCTGGGACTGAAGAAAGAAATTCTTCCACTCCGTCTTATTGGACGCGTCCAGATAAAGCATCCGGTTACGCCTTTAGTGGAAATGTGAAATCTACTGCGACGGAAAAAGTCCTTTCTTGAGTCATTCAGATTGATTATGACCAGACTGTGGTATTTTTATGGGTTCAGCTAAAATATTTGCCAAACGAAAGCATGAATTTCGACAACAATTCATATATATATATATATATATATATATATATATATATATATATATAAAGTATATAGTTAACCCAATTCAGGAACTAACCCATTTGGGTACAGATTTTGCGGCATTTTCAAACGCGTTCCCTGCGTTACACGTTTTTTTGACAATGCGGTTTGTTACAAATGAAGAAAAAACCCAATTGAGGTGATGCGGTATTTAGTTTTGAGCATTTTGCCAGCGATATTTATCCTAACAGCACCCATACTTTACAAACTAATGAACGAGCTATACGATACGTATAAGTATATAGACCTGTGTCTCACTAACAACAGAATGAGGACACGAGAATGACACAGACTGTGAGCGAATGCAAAGCAAAGAGACCATCAAGATTTTACCTCACTATGGAGTACCTGCAATTCTCGCATGGTATCAATAAATTACCAGTAGTTCAGTAACTTAACTGCCTTTATTCTTTGAAACGGGGAGTCTTGTCTATCACCCCAGTTCGGGAGTGAAAGCCCCGATATTTGGTTTCATCTTTGAACCATTCGGGTGTTATAAATTATAATTCAGAAGTACCCTCTTAAGAATACTCAGAAAGGGTAGCTAAAAGTTTCTCAACGCAATCTCGAGAAACGAACGATCCAAAAGTATATTTGGACATTTGTCATGATATAATAGAAACAATCTTAGAGTTGTTCTACTCCATTTTATTGTTGTGAACTTATAAGTACTTGGAAAATCGTACACAACAATACAGTCCGGCATCGATCTCTTCCTAGCAGAGTGATTATCTGAGGTTCTCGTCACAAAAGTGGGATGCTTCGTGTCGAGTGTGGCATTCTGAGTTAGTTTATAGACAACGGTCATTAAACAGGTTCAGCTAGTGCATTTCTATTCTATCGCAATGCTTCAACCGACCGAAGTCGGACGCGGAACTGTCACCTCTGAACTATCACCAATATATGAGCTGGTAAACAATAAAGGATCATCACGGTAACGATTTGATGAAGTTTGATGATTCGGATGAGTACTGAGTTAGAATTTCTCTCATGGATGCTCGTTCATGCAAAACACTTCCTTTTTACGGTAGCAGAAGGATAGTCGAGCCAATCAGCTATGAGCAAACTGTATTGTTCTTTCGTTCAGAATATTAAAAGAAACTCTAGCGAGAGGATAACAATTCGTTTTTCTAGTGTGTAAATTTTAACTGTTCGTTGAATCATGTGGTTGGAATTCGAGCTTTGCCGTAAATGAAACTAGTCAAAATTACGTGAATTTGAATGCTTTTGTCAAAATCAGGCAGCTTTGTGAAATGAAATTCATTCTGCCTGATGAAGATAGAGAAGAGTGGGAAATAGGAAATTGGGACAGAAGTTACACGTCAACGTAAATGGAAATGAAGTGAGACGTGAGACAGTGTCAACTGCAACTTCTTTATTTGTGGTCACCTACCAAACGTGCACAACTTGCACGGAAATATAAAACCTTCTAAAATAATGTCCAACGCCGAACGAATATTCTGCTAAAAATTTTGATCTCAAGCGCAATAAGGGAACGCTTCATACGTCTCATATCGGGATCTGTTCAACCGTGAATTCCACATCAGAAAAGCGATTTTCCGGTTACATGAAGAGCACAGCTAACAAAAATTGTTTCTGAATGAAAACAGCATTACGGACACAACACAATCTCGGAGAATCCGGACCGATAGTGTAGGAGACTTGGGTGGAACAGAAAAATCTAGCATTCCTAATCTGTGCCTGTTTACTAACCAACGAAATAACGTTTGAGGAATTATCATGTAGTTCTAAAAACGGACTCCTAGTCCATGTACTCTCCTTAGGATTCAGGTGAGATTACAACAGTATATCTGAGAAACAAACCACTTCCGTTAATTTCAGTGTTCCTGTTTGCGAAATGGATTCTTGTTTTCTGAAACTAACAATTGGCTGCTAAATAACCATTCAACTGATGATCTATAATTTTGTTTCACCACTCAGGTCTAAAGCGGTACAGTTATTGTAAGAAATGAGGGGACTAGTTTCGAACTAGTAATTACTTGAAATTTGTAATTACTTGCCAAACTGGAGTGGATGGGACCCAGAGGGATGCGCGTTTCCTATGCAGATATTTTTTTTTTGATGCGAAGAAAAAGTCACAGAATCAAAATAGTGATGTGCAAAGTAAAGTGAGAACAGCGTGTTCAGACAAGTAGCTCAGAGGCAGAGACGGGTGATGCTGTTTAGTGGTGACAAATGTAGGCGGACAGAGAACTTGTAGAGAGGAAGTACTGTATGGTTGTGTTTGACATTACGATAAAACGATTAAATCATTTTAGCTGGGAAGTTGTCGCAAGGTGAAACGTGGTAAATCATCGTCAAACTTTATTTGATGAAGTACGTCCCTGTGTATCAAAGGAACAAATCAGGGGGCGGGGTGATAGAGTAAAAGTATGCAAGCGCAGTATGGAAAAAGGGTGACCTTTATCATGGCTAACTGAACTGATTTACGTCAAGATAACAAGCTTAGTTCCTTATACGTAGGTGGTAGATTCAAATTCAATAGAAAAGTCTAAAAGAGCCACAGATTCTCTGAAAAGTGCACCGTCAATATTTTACAAGATTAGGTAGTGCCGGTTAAAGCTTCTGACCCCCAAAGGGAAACCGCTGAAGAATTCATTTCTTTATCAGATCAACTGAAAGATCTCGTGATATTCCAGAAACTCATCGTTTAGCCCGATTGCAAATAGGTTATCATCACTTTAACTTCAGGTGAAGACTTTGGAGGTTCATTTTAGGTCCATGTTGCTCTAAGTGAACTGACTAATGGATTTGCTCTCCAAGAGAAGATGGATCATTTGAATGACGTCTAACGAGAAAAATATGAAAAAGGCTAGTGCGTTGACCAAGATAGGTTGCCTCGCTTGTCAAACAAATATCATAGCTGCTGCTGGCTGCGTAGTGGCCGATAAGCATGGTCATTACTGAAGTAATGGAACGAATATCACATTGACCCGTAGGTGAGTTTCTGATTAACACTGAAAGAGGTAAGCATTCGCACTGACTAAAGAGGGAGAGGTACCAGGGAAAAAGACTCATTAGCTTTATGCATTATGGATTCGGATTTATACCGTATGATTCGTCATTCACCACCGAAGCTGGGTTCATCATTGAATGAAATCAGCTGTCTCGTCACAGCTTGTTAGGAATCATCAATGGTACGTATTCCTGGAGCCTCCATTGGGGCTCGAACCCGGAATGAATAAATATGAGTGGAAAACCTAACAAACAGCTTGATCGGGTTCGTCTCTCTACTGTTTATTCAACCCCAGCTCTGCATGATATAGAGCCACTTTATCGCTGGATGGGAGTGGCATCAACCCTTTGTCCGTAAACCGAGCAACTCCTATCGTAGGTATTCTGTACGTAGGGGCCTAAGGGAATCCAAGGCATTCTGTCTAGAGCCAATCTGAATAGCTTAACAGTGAGGCGTTTGACTCAAAATCAGTCATTCTGGAGCTTGGTAGATGTGCTTTCCTGAAGATTCTCAACAAGAATGAAATAGCTATGCAATACTGCCATGGTTTTCAATAGTGGTTAGAGCTTTAATGCTGGTACACTTGACTAGCCAGTACTGCCTGACTCATAGGATAACATTTACTCATGCTACAGGCTAGCCTGGACTTATAAAACAAGAAATATAAGGACATAAAACCGGAGCTTAACGTTGCAACGTCGGAAGTTAACACGTAACAAAGCGGTACCTTATAAAAGTGAACAATCGAACGATTAGTTTATTAGTCACATCGGCCTTACATCCTTCTGCCACAGAAGCATTCGCAAAAACCAATTGAAGCGCCTCCACCGTGCAGACTGTTGCTCTTGTCAACGAAAATTCAGCTTGTTCCTGACAAACTTCAGTATTTCGAATGTGAGTCATGAAGCAGCATGGATATTTCTTTCGTAGTTGATGAATGATCTCGAACAAATCGATTATGTATTTTTATTTGGTGTGACTGATGGTGTTCATGAACGGTAAAATGGTATAACTCGTAAAAGACCCCAAATTATGTTTTCCTTGTCAGTCAACAGAGAATTCTGTTTCACTGTATACAAATGTTCTTTGCGAATACGATTTTTATAAATTACGTAATTTAGGTGAAGGCGGCTGAACCACAGCTTAGCTGGTGCAGCATCAAACTGGTTTTCGGAATGTCTTTGGTTCCATTCCTGCTCGCGAATTTGGACTTCGTATTTTTATAACGGATCTGGAAACAGTGTACCAGTTCCGTTTAAGATAGACTGAGAGCAGTTTGGGGGAACGTCTCTAGAAACCTTCGTAACACTGAACTAAAATAAATGGCATCAAGAGGGCTAAACGGCCAGCTTATTATCATCAGGCTTGCTTCTTGCAATACCCGATGAACGTTTCTTCCGTGCCTGAGCATAAAGCCGATGGGAAAAAGGGAACTGAAGGTAACCACCGTGATTGGAAATTTCTTATCAAGGACAAAGATGCATAAAACTAAGTGCTCAAATTATCATGAGAAGTAATATATCTGACACGAAAAAGTGGATGATAAACAAAGGCTACATTGAAGGATGGTCTCTGCTGTAATCCGTTCAATGGCTGAGAGGCCAGAAATTATAATCACATCAGAAACAAGACACTAGGAATTGGCAAAATTAGTGTTACTTGGGTTTTGGGTAGATGTTATAAGATAAACCTTCCGAGTAAAAATTATGAAACTTTGGTCCCATTTATCAGATCGGCGATGATACGAGAAAATGGATGGATCAAGGAAGAGTAAAAAGTCCGCTATTCGGTAATTCGTTATCATGGACGGCGGATGGGAAGAATAAAGTGATAAATTGGGGACGTTATTCTGAAGTGCAAAAACTCCCTGTAAATCATCTGAGCAACGGAATGTTGTGTGCGTTGAAATTATCCAAATGGTAAACGCGGTTGTCCTTGGCTGATTCGTACTTACTCGTGGCTGGCACACGCGCGTTAGTGCCGCAAGTGCTCTACCAGCTGAGCTATTAGACCGAAGGGACTCGAAAATTTCACACATGGATTATAGAGTTAAAGCCGCTTAACACTTGAATCATATCAGTATTTATGATATCTACAAATCCCTATTTTATAACTGTTCTAGAGGTCAAAATTGATGATGAATTTGCCCGAAAAAATCCAGGAATATAATTGTTTGTAGCCCGCCAATACCTTCAATCTATCGGTTTCGGTACTTGAACGTTATTGGGGTGACAAACAAAGCATGAAGTCAAAAACTGTAGCCCGTTTAAGTAACGCGTTCTAAACATCTAGACAGAGCAATGGCCCCTGGATTCGCCAGCAAATTCGCTATGTTTAGCAGCAATAGTTTATGTCACATGAGAGCACGTCAACTAAACAAATGGGTATTTGATATTGCTTGATTTATCCCGTCTGCGTTTTTTCATGCAACCGGACAACTTTTCCTTCTCGCCCATTAGGATTCTCCAAAAAAATTCTCACTATTCGTAAAGAGCTTTATTTGGTTAACGAATGATCTGGTATGATGAATCGATAACGTATGAAGCAGAACACAATGGGGAATATATAAGTTAGGATCACACTTGATAAGTTACCAAATGTTATAAAGGCAGTTTCAGAGCAAACACTTATCGTTCTACCATCTAAAAGTCCAGGGCTGCGAGTCAGAATCGAACCGGCAACAGTCAGGTTTCCCTATAGGTGCTCCAGGTGTTGGATTGTTTGATGTAAAAATTGCAGGTAAGTTTTCCCTTGCACAAGACTCAAGCTTATCGTGCAAATTATGCTTTCTATGAATATATATTTTCCTGTCCATCGGGTTGCATTCAGTAGTGTGCTGTTTGTGCCAACGGGAAGTATTCTACGGGGATGGAGTAGTGATTAACACCAGAAAATTTGCTGTATATCGCTGGCATGGCGGTGTCCCCATCACAGGATATTCATTTGCGTTATTTAAACACGACCGTCCATGCCATGATAGTTCAGCTGATAACGAGTATATCCCGTATGCGGGGTGTTGCCCGATCTTTTCCGGCTGGCAGCTTTGGATTCTTTGACTTTTGATGCAAATAATCAGTTTTGAGTTTAGCTTAGGAATCTGTTTTTGTTTGCAAAATATGTGCATACTTCTCTCTACTACCGTTCCGCAGACGGCTTTTATTTAATCTGATTCTCCAAGAGTAGCGCAACGCCATACCCATTTGTACTCATAGTTTTTTTGCTGCCTGAACTGTGATTGCACGAATTCATCATAATTATAGGTCAGTTGTTTGATTTTGTTCTCTTTATACTCATTCTTCAGAAGGTAGTTATATTTAAGACAACAAAAATATTATTAGGCGAGATTTCTCAGCAACAGGAAGCTCGTGCTCCAACAAGTGATAACATTGTCTTCACTGTCACACGAAGGATTTATTCACTTTTAGTACGATGTTCACCGGTAAGAAGAAGAACAAAGGTCATCCCTAGAAACTTGTCACTCGTCAACATTGTCCTTCTTCATAGATCTTGTCCAAGTGTTTCTTTGTGATTTAAGTTGGATTACTCTCTTTGCTCTGTAGACCTATTGACAAAGACACTGCATGCGTAATTTGATTTGTGTTCTCCTACGGAGACGGTATTTAATAAAAACGGCAGAATAACCCTTCCATTGCTGAAATCTCTAAAAAATCAAAAGTAAAAAAATGTAGACTACAAGACCATGATTTTCTGAAACACCAGTCTATCGCTATCAAACCAGAGACAGTGCAAATAGGAAATTGCTATCGCTCGGAACCCGGCTTCTATGTGGACAACAGGCCTAGTTAAAAACTACTACCATTCCGACAGCCTGAAGTCAGGTTTTATTCATCCTTCGACGGATACCTATCACCATGTACTTCTATTTTCTCAGATACAGAGATATTGTTCTTAAAAGAAGTCTTCGATTTATTTCTAACCCTAAAATCAGCTACTACAGTGGGTGCAAATGGCCTATACTCCACCGTAGTGTCGGTTCAAGTAGTCACCAGCACAATCAGACAGTCTCACACACAAGTACCGTTGTTGACTGCCTATTGATTGATGACTGTTGGCTGTCCCGACTAGTCCCAAATGCATGCATAAATGTATGCAAACGACTGTGAATTTACCCATGCCACGAAAGGCTTACTCCAACCAATCAGACTTTGGCACTGAGTCGTACGCGGTTGTTGATTCGTTATTGCTGAGCAGCCCTACTTGACCAAACTCGATCGCATGTACTGCTTGCGTTTGCCAATCGATAATTCGCTTGTTTGTTTACTCGCTTGGGTGCGTGTTCATTGATACGCTGATAAATGGATGTGTTGCCCACTGTGTTCTTCGTTAATTCCCGACACAACAAGGGGCATGTCCGCTATTCGGAATTAGGACTTCCTTCATCAACAAATTTGCTGATGATGGTGCTATTCCTGCCTCCTGGAAACCCGTGACAGTATAATCCGTTACAAAATGTGTTACTTCCAACAGTTTGGCAAAATGTTTTCATCTCACCATCCTCACTTCTGCGTTTAAGTTGGCCGAGCGCACTATTATTAGCAGATTTCCCTTCTTTTTTTGTTGTTTCAAATGACCCCGATCAGTTCGCATACATAATTCAACAGATGCACTCTGGAAGCAATTGTGTGAGCTTTCCATTTCATAGCAAAAACCATGAATAAGTAAATGAAATCAGTTCGATGTATTTTCCTTGACCATTTATCCACTTTACTGTGGTTTCCAGTTCGCTGCTTCTTCAAAAGCTGGAGTCTTTCGGTTGACCACTTCTATACCATCACGGTTGAAACTCTACCTTTTCAAATTTATCAAGTCCCGAAACAAACAACAACGAGGTTCTCCAGGGTGCAGCTATTTTCCCCTATCTTTCACTAAATGTATCAATGACTTGATCATTGCACTACCTGCAAGACTTTTAATGTACTTCAATGATATATTGTTCTGTCGGTCCATCTCCATTCCACCAGACTTTACCTATTTTTCTGAAAACTCCTATACTATTCAAAGTTGTCCATCTTATTCTGGCCTACATCTAAACACTTCAAAATGTTTTGAGTGTACTTTGACTCTTTCACCTTCCTATCACCTCAATAGTCACTTGGTCATCAATGCTGCTCCGTTTCCAGAGCTGACTCAGTCAAATCTACACCAGTTCACAGTGATTTTCCCATATATTCGGTTGTGTGAAAGTTTACGTGGACCGTCATTTCATTTCGTACGGTAAACAGTTTAGCGATACACAAGCTGCTATTTTCGCTTATGTCCATGGATATTTTCTCCAAGTCTGACTTTGCTGCACTCCCGTGATCTTTTCTGATCCAATTAGGACAGATCATATTATCTGGTGGTAGAGAGTAATCCACGGTCGTCAAGATAGTTACCACACTTGACATACTGGGACTTTCTGCAGTTCATCGCCGTTCTAAGTCTTAGGGTCTGGTTGCCGGTTATCCGCAGTATTGCAGTGGGCCTTCGTAGCTATGGGGTAAATGCCCTTCCACTGCACGTATGCGCAAGCACGTAATAGAAAAGGGTACACGGCGATTATCTGCATACTGTTCACATCATTCCAGACATTTCTCATTTAGACTCGTCCCCTCTTGTGTAAATGTTTTTCGCAAATAGACTATTATTTATTTAGCACGTGTTCTGCTTGGCAAGATGAAAGTCACAGGGGACCTCCTCGTGAATCTCGGTGACTGGATCATTTTTTGTGCAGCGTTTATTTTTGTCTATTTAAAAGTGACAATGAGCAGTTTCCCTCACATGGACTGATGTATGAGTTGACTAATTTGCTGGTCGTCAATAAAATACAACGCAATAAAGTACAACACAATACGAAGCAAATAATACGACTCTCATAAGATGGCAGACAGCACTAGTCAATCTAAGAGGATTAGAGATCACCACACTCTAAACTAAACGTTATAAATTAATCGATCTACCCTAATACAGCACGAAAAAGATGATATTGTTGAATTAGGGGGCATACTTCCGACAATCCTGATGGATTATTGAGTATCGCTTTTCAGAAAGCGTTTGGACTCAAATAAATAACACTTTTTCATTGTTGTTTAATCCATGAAATCCTTTGATTATTATACAGTAGGAATTGCCGTTTGACAGATTTTGAAGCAAGAGGAAAAGCCGTCAGCCTTTTGTAAAGTAAGCCCACGCATGAATGTCTTTCAGAACTTTTTCCATGTATGCTCTATTACCTGAGAGAGCTACCAGCCAAGGCCAATGACTTCGAGAATTTCGCAAACGAATCTCACTGCTTAGTCATCCGAATTCAATCATCACTTGATGTCCTCCAAAATAGATTACTTTGACTACACCAACGCCAACCATTTGAATATGTGAGCCTTTTCGATTAAGCGAGATGATCTGGCAGTTTTTATTTTTTCTCAAGCAACACGAATGTGAAACATTGAAAATCAAGCATGCCCATGTATTCAACTAGAGCACACTGATTACTTCGTGGGAAACTGCTAGTGTACGTAGGTAAATTACAAATTAGTTCACCGTTGTGGACGCTATTTGGTGACGTAATTTTTGCCGGCAGATAATAGAATCCATTTGCGGAATAACTGGCGGATCCATAGCTGATCTTTCTGAGTAGGGAAAACCAAGCAACGGTCACCCCGAAAATGGCCTTCATTAAAAGGTAGATTGATCCGAGAACTGCCTTTCATTTTGGCTTATAGAACACATGCGGTAATGAAGCCTTGGTGGCTTCCGCGCCCCAGTTTGCATGCCGCGTAGATCATCGACTTTTTCACACGGGGATGAGTTAATCATGTATAATTTTGCTGTACACCCTAACTCTAACTGCGGAAACCAAGTTCGAGATGTACTGGATGGACATCATTCTTAAAAAAGATAAATTGAGGAATACTAAGGGTCGATAATTTTATCATCTAATGTAAGAACTACAGGGGTTCGACTCCCTATGTTTATCAGAGCAGATAGAAGACAGATTGGGAGAGGCGATCTTTTCATGCAATCTTTTTGATTGCTTAAGTAATACTTGTTGATTGATGTTTGAATGGGGCACGGTGCATCATATTAAGATAATGTGGAAAATTTACTAAACGGTTCGGTAAATACGACTGACGAAAACGAATGCAAACACACATAGTGAGTCAACGGTTTTTGCGTGCATAGTGTGGGCCTAATTTTACCTGTCGACACAGCCTCACAGAAGTTCAAAGGTTCGGACTCATTTTTTGTGCATTTAGTTTGGAACTCCTGACCTAGATTGACTCGACGACGAAAGATCACAAGATATTTCGCAAACAACGTATTATTGCGTTGATGGAACGGTACCAATACCCCGGTCCAAATGTCCTAAAGCTAACAGCCAGCTGAGATGAAACTGTCCCCTGTTGAGTTTAAGCAAGTAGAAGCCGATTGAATGGATATGGTCATCAAATAAATCTTTCCGTCTGAATTCACTATTCAAACATCCGTGAATGAAAGCTCATTAGTGCCCTCCCAAATGTTTTTAACCATACACTGAACACGCCCTTTGAATTTTGAAAACTTTTTTGCACGGATGATTAAATTCACTTGACTAAACTGTAGAGCAGGCTCATCGATGCATGAAAAAGCACTTAACACGAAGCGATGTTTTTCGTAAGATTTCAGTATGTTGTCAAGACGACTAATTTTATGAGGACCCACTGCTATTCCCTGCCACACAGAAGCTCACCTACACAGTACTACATATGTGAAAACCTTTGGTAATAAGTAGAAAAGAAATGTATTCTAGTTAGACATTTTTCCAAAATATCAATTTAATCAGACAGCCACTGCGTAAGCAAATATATTTATGGACTCTGATGCAACAGCGGAAACGTTGCCAGTAATCCCTAACAGTACGACTGGCCTTTGGAGCTTCTTATCCACTAACAACCATGTTATAAAAGAAGATAAAAGAGGCTGGATTCTCACATAAGGAGAAAGGCCGCAACCGCAAATTCACTCAGTCGCTGAGATTTTAGAAGAATTCAGTGACAACAGTACAATCAATTTTTCAGCCAGTATACCACAGAGTAATTATTTGTTCCGGTTGAAACTTTGGACAATTACCCCAGTGCTTCCCGCATGGAAAGCCCCCGTTTGTAAGCCTTGCTGTTGTTAGTCATAGAGTCATACGAAAAATCATGCCTGACGCCGAACTTGTTGCTGTAGTGAACTTAAGACAAATACAAACAGTTAGTTGGTGATTCAGGAGTTATCAAATTATTTATACAAAAGCTTGCTACCAAGGAACCCCAAAATCTCGTGAATGGCTATCATTTCGGAGTAATAACATTAAGCGATCAAATATGTCTTCCATTTCAAAATTTATGCTACATATCAGTCTCCTGAATTCTGAGTAAAATATCACAAAAGTTTTACAATGAGATATGTATTATTCCCCGTGAATATCTGGACACAGTTTGCCAGTATTTATATCTTTCATTAGGAATAATAGGAAACGTATAACCTCTTTTTGAATGAATTTCCCGAGGGACCCTGAAGAACAGTTTAGACAACACATGACATGCTCCCACTAAAAGGAGAAAATCGTTCATCTGGTACATTTGTGTGATAAACGAAATTGGGTTACTGCATTTTGCTAGTGAGTGACACTGTTTATAGGAAAATAACCAGTTGAATGTTAAATAGGCTTGTTGCTTTGCTATTATCGAATATAAATGTTTCCTTCTTGGGGAGCAAAGTCTTTAGTAGAATGACATTGACAATGAGTGGAATCAGGAGTCAATGAATCAACTAACCTTCTGATTTCGGTATAATACACGTTAACTGAAGCATTTTCAGCTGTTTATTCAGCCGCAGTATTCGTGTCTAATCACACTAAAAACACGGGCGGAAAATAATTGCGTTCATTACAGATTTCATTTGAGTTACGACCAGACATGTTTTTTCGTTTAGAACAGAGAGTGAGAGCAGAATTTTGGGATAAGGACTAACCCGAGAAAAGACAGAGAATATGCAGACATCTCAAAATAACCTATGGAAATACCATTCAAGTTTCACTCTCGCAAGCATGTTCCGTGGATGAGAAAAAATTACATTTCGACACGAACTGAAAATTTCTGTTTTCGAAGCTACGTGAGACTACGCAAAATTACTTTTATTTTTTGTAAACTTTTCCCGTTGACCATTCTCAAGTGTATAAGAACAGAAACTAAAAATGGAACACTATGCAAATTTTTTCGTGTAACAGACCGCTTCATGGGATTCTCCGAATCTCTCCCAGCTGATAGCATCAGTCTTGTAACTAAAAACCGAAGTATATTCCGTCATTTCTCAGTGGAATAATCCGTGGGTATCCACCAGAGAAGGTTGATCATACCACTACAAATACTGGTAATCCTATTCCTAATAATAATAACCATACTAATAATAAAATCCTCACAAATGACGGAATTTTCTCGTAATATCACTTAGTACTGCCTACCTGATTTGAAAACATAGATTCATCTTTGTTTGCTTATTCTGAATGAGGAGAAACCACAAGTAAATTACTATAGAAAACAAAAGGAAAAGTGTGGCGATGTCACCATAAAAAAGAGTTCGTTGCTTTACTCCAACTGGTTGAAAATGACTCTGATTAGCCCTAAACGTTACCGAGTGTCCAAAGTGGGGTATGGGTCTGATTAGCACAATATTTGAATATCGTGCTTTGTCAGGATCCGTAGAAAATCGCAAATTATTATCAAGCTGAACAAGGAACATTCATCCACGTACTTTATCAATCAGTCTCACGTGACCAGACAAAACCTGTTGGCCACCCACATAGTGGGATGAAAAAGTAAACGCTTGGTGAACTAATCTGGGAAATGACTGAAAAACATTTGCTTGAAAGTGCTGCATGCATTTCGCTATTCTTGATAGCAAAATCATTCTAGATGCAGAATGTTTACGGCCAGAGTTAGGGTGTATGATAACCAAACTGTCACTGTGGTAGCAGAGCCAAATAGTTGGAATATAATGTGACAGTTACCAGCTTCAAGTCAATGAGCCGATTACGGTTGTGTTTTATTCGTGGTTATAAACATGGTATTCACAGAATGCAATCAAAATAAACCTCATAGACCACCGAACCCCAAAAATCTCCATAAAACTGATGGTCTGCATACGATACGTACGTGATATAGTGTCAGTGTCGAAAAGTATTTGGTATATGCCTTCGTTTCTCAATGTTTGTAACGTGTCATGCTTGTAGATAACGACATGTTGACTCCAAGTTTGTTAAGGTATACAGTGCAGCTATTGCAACGGTTCAGTTTATTGACTTAACTACTCAATACGTTTCAGGTGTTTTCGTCGGGGTAAGTATTATCGTATATGGATGACATGACAAATATTCGTGTCGGAATTTGCGAATAACTCCCCAAAAGTCAAGCTATGAATGGTTTCAAGCGTACCAAGTCGACTCGATCAGTGACTATTCAACGAACCTTCACTCCACGTGAGGCTCATTTTTTAGCTGAGAGAACTTGGGCAAACAGTTCTACAGTGTTGAGTCCAAGGTCACTCGATAACGCTAGCATGGGCTTAGCAAAACTAATCCACCCGACAACTAGAAACAAATCTGGCTGGAGACAGGATTTTCGGAAATATTCTATTGTTACTTCATATATCATGTTCATCCATGGTAATACGCTGCCTTCTGACTTGCTGTGCTGTAGCCCTCTGATTTGCGTTAGTGGGCTGGGGCGAAAGGAGTGTGTAAAGGAGATAGATTGCTCGGGCCGTCTGTAGACGAAGGGGTTACAATATCATGAACTCAGTCCAGTACCATTTATTTTTTGAATATTCTTCAACAACCAGCCGGATTTGTTCCACTGTTTACATAATGAACGGCTGTAGTAGAAAGTTTATCCGCGAATCTGAAGATCCCTGAATCGGATCGTGCCACGGCCGGTCGTTTTCCCCGTTCTACGGTCTCAGAATAGCCTCCAGACGCTTCCTTAAATGTTTTACCGTAAAAAATATAGACGGTAAAGATTACAAAGAACCCCACTTGTGGCTCTACAGTTCTTTAACTCAGCTGATCATATAAACATATATCACGTGGGGTAAAACGTCAGTTATTGAAGGTACGGGATGCACAATAATTGGTCCTCAATGGATTGCGGATGTGAAATCTGTAACCGGAAAAATGTCAGCTAATTCCAAGACCAATGTCTACGAGTAAGTCCTGTTAATTTCCATTATTCTGAAGTCATACGAATGCTTTGTGCAACGCTTTTCAGTTACAAATTTATTACGAAAACAAGAGCAAAAGACGTGAAGGTTTCCACAGAAAAGTGAAGGCAATCAAACCATGATTACCAACGTAAATTTCGTTGTCACAATTCCCACCTGCTTCGTGAAACAAAGTGCAAACGAGAATAAGCGGCAGTTTTCCAACACCTTTTCATAATGAATGTTATCATATAACGTAAGTACTTTGCTTTCTAAAGATTTTAATTGAGGTAACATGATGGTGAGAAATGCATAAAATTCATTCTATTTCAGATATGAACAATCGGTTGGAAAGTTGCTACTGATTTTCTCCGAATGCCCTCACTTTATTTTTGACTATCTGTCGTGGGGGGGGGGATCGAGCTACACATTGTTTCTATTCAGCAGGTGGTAACATTGATGAGTTTTCTTCACAAATCGGTCAGTTTTTACCCGCAGCGATCTAAGTGTGAATTTGCACCCAGTGCAGAGCATTTTTGCGCGTTATTTTGTACTTTTGTTCTAGATGAGGGTACTGACAAAGTCCTATTGGCTTTCAGCTATTGATAGCTATTGACAGATTGGACACTTTCAAAGAAAGTACATGGAATTCGACCATAAGTTTTGTTGCCTTTGATAGTGCCAAATGAATCACTTTTTGTTCGTCTCATGAAAACGGAAAAATACAAGTATTTCAAAATGCAAGCATTTGGTGTGCTTTGCTTAGGTGCCGAATTGAGGCACGTCATTTCAAATGAATAAAACTGCAGGAGAGCAGTGAAATTCATATTGTAGAAATGTCACCAATTATTGTGAGATTGCGTGACTAACCCTGAGGGAAGACAAAAAGCTTACAATCATTGCTTTTTTTGCACTCTGAAAACCCTCCATCCTTTCTGAGTAAATTTGCTATTTTCTCCATCTTTTTAACCTCTTTCCACCAAAATGAACTTCATATTTTGAATGATAAAATTCTTGCCAAGTGAGCGATATTTTTATGTATCCTGTGACTTGTCATGCAGTATCAATGCTCAGTTTATCAAGGTGAATCAAGGGAGCACTGTATAGCAGTTCTAATCGAGGTTATGAATGGCCAGGTTTTCACACCAGCTGGAACCAACCAAGGACTCGAACTCAGGCTGAACAAGTGTGACTGTACCGTATACGATCAGGCAATTCTGACTAGCTGTTAACGGCTTGTTGAACATATACACTGCATGATACAGCACTCTTCAGTCATTGAATTTAAGGGGTAACTGCCGGTTTCCTACAGGGCTATCAACTCTTATTGCGAATGAATTCCTTGTAGAATCCGAAGTTCTGCTTATCACCAGGCCACCTTGACTGGTTCTCGAAGACGGGCTGTGTTATTATTTTTATAATGAAGCTAGTGTCACATCGACCGGGTAAATTTATTTACCTGTATAAGAAAGAAATGGTAGAAAATACTTTATTTTTGGTTTCCTTTAATAACTGTTTTTCCCATATTGTTCTGAACACGGAATAATTTTTGGGCGAAAAAGTTGTGGCATCAATAACAAGGCTTTTCGGTATAAGAGTTACTGTGGTCTCCAGTTTTGGGTTGAATCCTTAGTCACAATGCTTTGTTGTGTGATGAAACGTATATAGGTGGGCAATAATAAGTTATTAGAATCAAGCTCCGTTCGGAGTGTATCAGACAAGCGATGCACCGTGGGACATATTGTACGTAGTTTTTTTTGTTTCGATTGCAAGCTGCTCTTGAGAACGGCTACTCACGGTAACCTATTGATCGACTGTCAACCATCTTTTCCGAGAAGGCTGCATTATTGAACAACAAACTCTTACCTATTGAGCGATGGGGTTTTGGAAGCTGCTTGTCAATAGTTCGGCTCTGAATTTCTACTTCGATTTGTCTTGATACGGTGAAGTAAAAGTGAAACGTACATATATATATATATATATATATATATATATATATATATATATATATACACTACCCCGGCCTTGGAACAAGTACGGTGCTAGCGCAACAACCACAGAAAAAATTACAAAGTCCAGGGGCGGGGGATTAAGAGTCAACATAAATATTGCAAAAAGTGAAAGAAAATTTTAAATTAGCTTCACCTTGCAAGTGTGGTAAATTTTTGTCCGTTTTTCAGTTCTTTGTGGGAAACGGAAAGTCAGCAGAGTGATCATACAGCTTCCGCGTCACTGGATTCGGTTCTGAACCGTATCTCTCACCGTTTCTAACTAACGGGAATGCTCATCTCTTGGCCCTCAACCAAGATAATGGGAAGCACCAACCGAACCCAAAGCCGAAGCTAACTTCTCCATGGCTCTGCCCCAAGTCGTGGCCTGACCGCCGTACCGTTTCTTCTAGCTTTGTCCAGCAGGTGCAAATAGAGCACAAGAGGGTAAACGATAGGCAGTCATACGCATAACGTGCTCCAGTCATGGGATGAGGGGAAGAGCGGTTATCTCTGTCAGAGGGGGACTATCAGCACCAAACACACAACGACGAACCCCGTCGTTGCTCATCCGGTGTTTCCAGACATGAGCAGTGCTCCAGAGACAGCTCTGATCGAATACAGAAGGCAGACGAGAGTCCTCAATGAGGAGTGAACAGGTCTCACAACCGCAGAGAAAATCTCTACGAACAGTGTCACAGTACATCCTTCCCTTGAGGGAAAGCAGGATGCCTTGGAGGCGCCACAGATGAAACCGATTCGTTAAAGCTGTTCTGGCTCTCGCAATTCATGACGTGATCTCCCCAGCGCCACCACCAGCTGTGACTAAGCTCCTAAGGTACTTGAAGCGGTTGACTATTTCTAACCGATCCCCACTGAGTGTGGGTGCAGGTATAGGCTGCTACCAATCTCGAAGAAATGTTTTGCACTTTGAAGGCTCATAGGATACATCATATCACGAAATCTCAATCGTCAAGCGGTCGAGCTTGTGTTGAACTGCCTGTGCACTGTAGCTCAACAAACCGATATCACCGGCGCACTCTAAGTCAAAACTCTGTTCCCTGGGAGATATTCAACCCGACAGTTTGGGAGACTAGAAAAAGCTTTCTGTACGACATCCCCTATAGGAAAGTTGAAAAGAAACGGGGAAGTTAGGCAGCTTTCTCGTACTCCAGTGGTGAAGCAAAGGTTGACCAAGGCTGTCCGTAAGCTCTAACCTGACCTGAGGTATGATGATAAAACTCTTTGAGGATCGACGTGTACTTTCCAGATACACCATTCTTTGACAATCAGTGCCACGGTCCAAACCTACAGACGGAGTCGAAGGCCGCGCGAATGTCTAGAAATAAAAAGATCATTGGTCTTTTAGAAAGTGTAACGGGGTTATTACAGCCTTCAGAGAGTGAAGATTTGATTAATGCATTCACTACCGGCAGGAAATCCAGGTTGCCGCTCGTGAGTTTGTTCATCCCGCGCGTTGCACAACCTGCAGAGGATGAAAGACACTAGCAGCTTACAAACTATCGGAATTAAGTTTATACCCCTACGTTGGGATCAAGCCCTTCTCAAAGAAGGGGACAAGGATCGATTCCCCCACAGAAAGGGAACTTTCTTGGAGTGCCAGACCTTGAAGAACAAAGTTTTAACTTCTCTAAAACGTTTTTCCACCATCTTTAAATAAGGCTAAGCAGAAGCCATCGGAGCCCGTCACTTGGTGACTTCCTCGGGCTTGGATTTCTTCAGAGATATCCACCTCAAAAGGTGGATCTGTCGAAACAGACCACGGGACATGTGTCGGATCAGCTGGGGAATGGACATACGCTGAAGGCTATCTTAACCGTGTTTTGAGGTGCTCCCTCCAGTGTACAAGACTTCTCTGCAGACTGTGGGTAGGTGAACTGTCAGCTTCACAAATCGGTTAACTCACACCAAAAGGCTTTCTACCGATGACTCGGATAAGATGAGACGGCTCATGGGAATTCCTCACAGCTGCAGCATGTTCCACCTCTGATGTTTTTTGAGACCACCAGATGTCGCGCTCCCTACGAAGACTTGTGTTCAGTTCACGTCTCGTTGTGAGCCGTGCTTCAGTGTGCTTATTACCAGTCGGGATGGACTGGCGTGCATTAAGAAGCAGTAGAGACAGCAGAAATCCAGGGTATAACGTCAGGACGAGTCTGGCCACAGATCACTTTGCCAGAAGAATACAAGGCATTCTTAATAAGCGACCAGTGCTAGCTGATGTTATCTGGTGGCTTTGATTCCAGGTTACCATCTAGAACGTTTCGGAAGGTAGAGAGGAAAGAGGGATTAGGTGGTATATCACAGTCCAACTGCCGCTGCGTCGTACATTTGGCACCCCGCAGAAGCACATGGACAGCTTTGTGCAAACTAAAGTGTGGTCAGAGTCAAGGAGAGTACTCCAGTACGACCGGCAGTCTTGTATGCAACCTCGCCATTTGTAGCTAATTGCGACTTGGTCTACCTGAGTTCATTGGTGACTCGAAGATGGAGCAAGTCACTTGTCTAACCGTTGATTAGAAAGTCTAGAGTTCGTACTGGCAAGGAATTAGCGGTGACCTGAACACAAAGCGAGGAACCTTTCTCCGCCTTGTGAATGTCAGGAATCAGAGCCAAAAGAGCCTCCTGAATGTGCCTCGGTCGAATGCAGCCGGTCGCCTCTAGCACTCATGTCTCTAGCTAAAATCAAGATACTACTTCGTTTTGCTTCTGTAACTTTAGGTAAAAGATATCTTTGATTTCATCTGGGCAGCAATTTGTAGGGGCATAAGCCGAGACGACAAACGAAATGCGTCTATCGGGACGGCGATTGCTCACTGTGCATGAACCTCTATGTCTCACAGCACACAACCAACTGTCAACTGGGAGCCAGTGAAAAAGGGCAGCCCCAGGTCTCTCACTGAGAACTACACCTTCTCCAGCAAGACCGGTATCCGCAGCCTCCGGGTCCTCAGACAAAGGCAAGTGAAACTTAACGGAATGACTGGATGGGAGCGTCAGTCGAACGACCCAGCTGGATTCCTGGGTGGCAGTCTCATGCGTACAAAGCAAGTCAGTGGCAAGGGTCTCCAACGTACGAGCTGAACAGGCCTGTTTTCCTATATGCATCAGATTTTGTACAATAAATGTGTCCAATTTAAAAGATGCTAGGGCGAAATGAGCATCAGCCTTCAGAAGCTGATGCGGTGAAACTTGGACCTTAGATGCGGCAGGACGCATTAGAACAGGAACAAAACTCTCTTCAGAGAAACTACCGCAAGTATGTCGGACTGCTTTTCCAGGGGAATATGAAAATGTGCGTGGGGGTGAGAGAGAGAAGTCGCCAAGTGTGCACATAGTGAGAACATCAGAACGAGTATGTGTTTGACAAGGCTAACAAGCTTGTGGTAAATTACCCATCGGTGGCTTTGTTGTTAACTTTGTGGGCTATTGCACTACTCACTTACCCGATCCAAAGTAGGCATTTTTATTCAAGGATGCACTTGAAGCATTCGCGCAGCCAAGAGCGTGCTGCAAGGTAGCAGGGTCGGCCCACATGAGCCGGTGACCAATAGTGTGGTTCACTCGCTTTCTCCGGGAACCTCTAGGAGGCGGAGACTGATTGATCAGTTCATACGCACTTTGTATGAGATAATACGTTTGGGATGCCCAGTACAACCCTCCACCACAGATATCGCCGAGGATAGTGTTTTACACTTCATACTCCATCCACGATTGGTTTGGAATTAGGGTTTAGCCATCTCCTCTAGACTGACTATTAGTCAGTCAACCCGGTGGAGAGCCCCGGTCTTTCGCCTCCGCCATCACATTTTTGTGAAAGCACCTCCACCGCGAAAAGGTAGTGTGTAGGAATTCCTCGGCAGAAGATGTGTGGGATGCCCGGTCATTTGGGAGATAGTTTTTCAGGACCAAAAGCCATCTCGGACAATGAGGCACTCACCCATGACCAAACGAATGCATTCTGGAGGCAAATAAAAATGACCCATAGCAATGTGCAGTAGTAATTTTACTGGAAAAATGACTGCTAATACAAATTGCTTCCAAGTAAAATTAGGTTTCATTCTTCTATTTTGATGGCTGGTCAATCTACTGGTGGAAGCTTATAAGCAAAACAAACGATAATATGTAGGTGAATCAACCGAATTAGCTTGTCAATCAGATGCCCTCATTGGAGTTCCCGGAATCGTCTGCCTGGTCCATTTTGAATTGGGAACAACATCTAAGATGTCCTGCTTTATATTTACTTTAGACAATATCTCAACTAATCCAATATCTCTGTGGGTCAATCAAAATGGACACACCTCTTCCACATTCTGAATCTGTTGTGGCAAAATCTGTTCCAGTCTTGTCAGAATTTAGGAGAGTGACTGTAGGATTCGTCAAAATTCTACAGAGATATTTTCATTGTGAGGCTTTCCTTCCTAATTTTTGATTTTTACGGAAAAAGGCTTAGGGAGCTGAATTTTTTTTTTCACTTACTATCACTTACACTAGCTCTTCAATGTTATACTGATAGCTAAAACTGTGTTATTTATATACCGCAATAAATAGGCCTGAAGTTGAAATATTCATGTTCAAGAAAAGATACAATTGAGTAGTTTTATAAATTATGAGAGTAAAATTCACCGCGGGTAGTTTTCATTCGCGATGAACATCTGCTTTTTGTATCAGGAGCACTGCTTTTTATTAAAATGTCGATTATACACGTGGAAAACAGGGGAAATAACACAGTGGAAACATCTTCGGAGAATATCACATTATCCCACTTTTCAATGGTGATTTCACGGTTAATAGTGGGCTAAAAAGGGAAAAAAATCTGCTATTTCGTAAAGTCCAGCGATAGATCGAAATCATGTATTTCGACTGCTATAAGTGTGGGAACCCAGTTCTCGCATTCATCAAGCTTTAACCCAAGAATGTTTTCTCTCCTTTTTTCACTTACAGACTGGATACGTGTTACGCGACGCGGTGGATAAAATAGCATGAACTATTTCACCGGGATAATTATGATTTTCTAGATTTTGATATAAAAAGACTGTTCAAGGAATAACCAGTATATCCAGACTGATGTAAGTTGACTCGTATGCACCGTTGCAACGAATGATGAAATGAAGTAAGTTGGGACATCTTTCGGCGCATCTTAAGCAGGTTTTGCGATCTCGAATAAATTTGAATTGAGTGGCCGACAATTTTGGTGGTTGGACTAAGCTTCTTGGCCCCGCTGTTATCCTCCCTGGTCAACTATGCTTATACGGTACTCATCTGACTGTTAATCCTCTTACTTGTGCACTCCGTGTTTTTCTTGTTCATAATAATATAATGGTGCAATGGGAGCGTGAGGGGTGCTCATTTTATTCACACTACTTGCTTTACTTAAACGGTAAGAGCAGCAATGAAATTCGGATAGGTCAGAAAATGATTACTGATTACTAAATATTTCTGAGGACATACGTTCCAGTGATTTCCACATTGTACGCTGATCAATACTGGCTGCAGTGGACTATCGCCAGTCTTGCTGGGGAAAAGTTATCCACGATATGCTGAGCCTGAATGATGCAGAGGACTCCGCCTTGTACCCTACTCCCGCTGTTCTACCATTATTCTTGGAAACTTATGCACTCCGCACCCAAAGGCGTCCACGGGAAGCTACGGGCCTTGTGCCCCTGACGTCGGGATGATAAGCTTGCAAGTTTATTCACTTCAGAAAAAGACTGCGTACAACCTGTTGGAAAGGCAAGACGTCTCCAGAGGTCCGCAGCCAATGCATCACAATACGGACTCTACAAGACTATCATGTAAGTAAGGCCTGCTTTTCGGAATCCAACTATCCAACGCAGGTAGCTAGCAAAAAAAGGTCCCTGGAGTGAATACACCTTATGGGCTTTGTCACAGTGGTCCGATAGACAACTGTGGTCATTACGGTTCTGTATTCGCTCTGAATAAAGCAGTTAATGATCTATTAGGACCCAGTCTTATTTTTCTTCAAAGGCTGGCCACACGATCTGACGTTGATAGATGTCTACGCTCTTATCCACCCGATGAAAGACAAAACAAAAGATGAATTCTAAAACAACTGGTGGAGATCAATCAATTGGATATAAGAAGCAGAGTAGATTAGAACGCTCACGCAGGTAAAGCTGTCATATCCACTTGCTATATCCTCGGGCAATTCTGCCCTAGTCAGTGCTGCTAGAACGGTGGCCAAATCATTGGTTTATCCGACGTCAAGAGAATGGTTATCTGTAACACTCGCTTTCAAAACCCCAAGAAACTCCTACCAACAAGGTGCTTCAAAGGCTATCACTCTGCACACCAAATCGACCACATCCTGGTGAGATCCTGCTGGGCCTCTTTTGTGGAGGACTTCCGAGCCTACCGAGGGACAAAATTGGGCAACGCACACGGCACTGACCGTTCCCCCTTACGTGTGTGCTTCTAACTTCATCTATCTACACGTGCCAGGGTCTCTGCCTCTCGCCAGGATAAATGTTGCAGCCCTACAGAATCCAGCGAAGCAAGAAGCGTTGTCACGAGCAATCAAAACTCAAGTGATTGCTGCAGCCAAGGAGAAGGAAGAAATTTATGTGGAAGCGTACTGGAATCAAGTGGAGTCAAGGACCCAGGAAGCTGTACGGACAGAAGTGGAGAGAATAAATGGAAGGGAAAAATGGGATCTCTGACTACACACTCCAGTTAACAAAGCACACGAAGCCCGGCTGGTAGGCTGCAGTAAACTCCGCAGACTGCCTAGTGCTGCGCTAAGGTTAGTTGTTAGAGATAGAAATATCCGAAGAAATGGACCGCACATCATAGAGAGATTAATTTATTAAACTGCTTCATCTCATTCTCAACGAATCAAATAGGTAATGCAAACACGATTCAATCCCTTTGCCGAGATAAAGCTTTGCCGCCAGATTGGGTCATGTCTATTCAGCTGTTCATTCCGAATAAGGGCGACGAATCACGGATGAGCTTGATTGATGTGGCACAAATATTTTCAATGAGCAGTTGCGAAACGGTTGCTCCGAAGCGAGAGATCGATACCATGGAGGGTGTTTTTTGAATGAAGTCTTTACACTTGGACGAAAACTAGCTTTCGGCCGTAAGTTCCAGCAGCCAACAGTAGCTTTCTTCAGTGACCTCCGCGGCTCCTTCGATTTGGTTAATTGCTTGTTCTTTCAGACAGTAGTTCAATCTGGTGGGATGCCCGATAAGCTTTTAAGTCTGTCGAGGGGATACTATCAAATTGTCCTGAGTTCGCATTCACTACTGGAGTTGGATAGGGTTACGCTGTCTCACCGGTGCTGTTAAGCTATCCTACTGATTGGACAATGAGTCAGGTATTAAACGTATACTCTGGCTTTCAGCTGGGCCAGGAAATCTACTTCTCGAATCTGGAGTTAGTCGAAGACTAATATGGTGCAAGCAAATGCATCCTGTTACGCCGAAAATGAGGACGCTCATCTAGTAGCTTCGGGCATATCCATTAGTTTGTCATATCCTTCCATTTGCAGTAGGGCAACCATCGACACCTTAAAGCTTCATTTTCCACAATCACCCTATATTAGCCCTGATCCGAATATGATGCACAGTTTGCTTTCAATAATATGCAACTGAACATGGTGGTAGACTTTAGCGTTTGATTGAATACCAATAAAGTTTCCATTTGTGGTTCACATCCCTGTATGTTTGTGGACCAGTGGAGAATTGAAAATGGCCATTTTTATAAAATTCACTATGTAATATCCTTCTTTGAATCGGGAGATAACTCAGACTTCTTCTGTATTTTCGTCACTAAGTTGTTTGCATATGTGAAATAAAGCTTTCGAGTTAGGCCGTAAAGTTTCATGTCTGGATGAAGCAGTTCCAAAGACTACGATTTTATTTGAATTTCTACCATACCCGTAAACGTTGCGAAGGAAATTTTCACTTCTTACTCTCTTCGGTCCTGAGTGTATACCTTCGGGCAAAATTAAAATTTTTAGAACCAATTAAGTATGTGGGGTAAGTCACTTGGTTCACTGAGGTGATTGTGTGATTGTGTTTGTTTCCGGTTGAATAACTGCAGCTGTAGTACTATGAGTGTCAACGTCGTATACCTATGAAAGCAGAACAAGTTTGCTCTAAGCGATGTCCTTAACCTACGTTCGTTGCATATATAAAACGAGACAAATAACATTTTTGCTTTTTGCAACTCGACTTATTGGATATTTATTTTTCTCTTTTTGTCCGATGACTTGGGATTGCGAGGGATGTATGCCTTTTGCGCTTTTCATCTTCCCACTTGTTTGTTGATGAATGACGGACGACAATGATCACTGCTAACTGCCAACAAGTAGAAGGACGATATCTGTACCTGCGGACAGTGGACTTCTGTTTTCAAAAAAGGCCAAAGATTTTTACTGAAGTTGTAATCGGATGAATAATTTTATCCGTGTGGTAAGTTCGAGGTGCAGAATTACTCAGGTACGCATATATTTGTGACCTTCTCTATTGTTGTTGGAACAAAAAATTAGCCGGAAACTAAGAATTGTACTCTTTTTCACAGATTAAATAAAGTCATCTTTTTAAAGTTTTCTTTTTCATTCAACTTTAGCTCGTAACAACAATCTCTTCAAAATATTACGTCAACCTTGGGGACAACAACTGTGTTGATTGAAATAACGTGGACCGATAATTTTCTCTCAGTTTTTCTGTAAATGAAACCGGTTCTGGGCTTGTTTTTTCTCTCTCTCACTGTTTAGTGAGTATTTTATCTCAGTTACCTGCGGCAGGGTAACAGGTTCCCATGACGACCATTATCAATGATAATATAAATGCACGTGTGTAAGGGGTAGGAAGGCTTTAGCTCACCTACTAAGCAGAAAATAGGAAATGCTATGAACAATATACAGCACATTTACTCAGATGAAGAGGTCGACATGATTGTTGACATTTTACCAGAATAATAAAGCCGTGGGAAAATCTGCTAACATTTTCGCTGATAATCAGTCAATAATTCCGTCAAATAATCGAATGAACCGTTAGATAAAAAATAAACAGATGGTTCGGTCATGAAACGCGATTAATTTTATTCAGTAGATCAAGTAGTCACAGGTCCTGAATGCATTGGAATATCTGAGAACGGATTTTGAAGTAAAATTTATGTTTCAACTATTCTTTCCATAATTGGTTTTGTTAGTAATACTACTGGTCGTCGTACAGTGAAAGACGTGATCTTAGTCAGATAAAACCAGTTCTACATTCAGAATATCGCGTTTTCCAAGCTGTGATTTTCATTTCATTTAAATTTCACTGATCATTTGTTTCTGGTTAAATGGGTTCAGTGGTTTAAAAAGCTAATAGGGACTATTTCTCCGTATTCCTCCCAGTGAGAACACCTACAGATATTTCAAAGAGTTAGTTTCCCAGTTACATAACAAGTTTGCTCCATTGATCATAGAATGTTTACTGAGAAGGCAAGTATGTGCTTTGAAACCTATCTTTTCCCCTCAGGTCGTGTGTGTCGCTAGGAACCCAAGCATGCTTGGCCCATTTGCTGAACGGTCAAAATCCTTGGTTTGGCTTTGTAGCTCAGATGGTAGTACACGTATGCTAGGGAAGCCTGGGCATGGAGTCCAGACGGTGGTTAGAATTGTGCCGGAGCAATGCCCCTTAGCATTGGGATCTGTTCACAATTCATGTTGCCAAAATTTCCAGTAGAAACACAAAGATCGCTGTTTTACGAAAGACCAATTTTGTTAAAGGGTATTGTTAATTAGTTGCCAGCAACTCTCACCAAAGGAACATGAAAGATGGAACCCACCTCATACAGCAGGTAGATATTTTTAGTTGACAACAACACGTCCTGGTCCAGGAATTTTTATTTGTATAAATAAAAGAAATTTCACGTCGTGGCAAATCTGATAACGAGCTAATGTTATAGAGGAGTGAATAAGATAAACTTGGCTGCTCTGTTGTTTTATCGATCGAGATTTGCTGTAGTCATAGTAAAATACAGTCAGTGACCGCCTTGTAGTTTTATTTTCACTGAAAAATGACTACGGCCAGCCAAGCTCGTATTAAGTAACAGGCAAACAAACGCTGAGCAATTGCATAGTTACCCTAATTAAGTTACTGAGAGAAAATCAAACTGAAATCTTTTTCTAAACAAAGCTCATTGGAAACCGGGTAATTCCGGACTTATGCACGTAAGAAAAGCAATTGGTGACTCCGGTCTGGTAAGCACAACAAAAGATATCTGGTTGTGTAGTTCAGTAACGGATTTTTAGGAGGTCAGCGTGTTATCCCATCGTTCCTCAGATGGATGTAGTGGTTTTATTCTGCCCCAGCTCATAAACTGAGAACGGTACACAATTTGCTACAGTCGCGAAAAAACGTGATCCATAAATGCATAACAGAGCAGAGACAAGCTAATGTGACTCTAGCGTGAACGTCTAATCCCTTTAATGCAATTTGTGACCAGATTTGTACTCAACAAATTGTAAATGAGAAAATCAGTCACATGAGTGATAAAGCCGAAATAATCTCCTCATTTACACTTATCGTGTTATCAACAGAACATCAAAACTCGTCACCAGATAGAAATGTCTGGTGAGGTTGAACTAATGACCCTTTTCTACTCCCACACGGTGGAATGATACTGCAAGAGAACTTGTATTACACTTCACAATGGGCTACAATATGCACCGGTGAAACTATCCGGAACAGACGACGTTAAGATTTCTGAGTTTATTGACAATGCTTGTTTTTTGTCTAAAATTGCTGCGAAAATATCCGATATTGGAAGCAATCATCTGGAAACAGACCAGTTTATTTCATAATAATTCTGTTTGAAGTGATTTAATTTTTCTTTCCTAAAAAGCAGTAAAACAAATTTGCATTCGAGCCCAAATTTTGTTGTCTTGGGCTAATGTTCTGTACGACAGAAATGCTTCACTAGGGAAAAACAGTGGAAGTGCATCATAAGGTTGACGAAATAAGTGACGGCCCGTAAGAAAACCCATTCAATTTGGTTTTATTTGTGCCCGAAAACGCAGGCCTTCGCTCCAAAAGCTTCATAATCATTTAAATTATTACTATTTTACGTAAAAAAGAGGAACGTCATGGAAACCTGACTCAATTAGTTGTATTTTTAAACTAGGAAGTTGTCGCTTTAAAATATCGGAATAGCATCTAATTGTACGATTTCAGTGGCGTGATTTGCAAAGAAGCGTTAAATATAAAGATGCACTGTGGTGTCACGAAGTGCAGAATATGACGTCACGCTGAAGAAAATTCGTACGGACAAATTGTCCATTGACCCAGTATGCAAGACTGTCTATGTGGATTATCTTTTTGGGTAGAGTATTTCACACTTACCCATTACCTAAATGCATCTAGCAAGATTGACCATTGATCTCTTGTGGTACGAAATATCATGTAATTATCTTAGGGGGGTAATAAAACTGCAACTTGCCACTTGATCTGGTTTCCTCAAAACCCACTCAAATATGTCTCATCTAGCTATTCACGAGAACTAAATATTGCTAATAGGGAACCACCAGTTCTGGGATAACATTACTAGATGTTGGAGATGAGTCCTCTTGGGATACTAACAAGGAAAGCGCTTGACATATGAAATTCACTGTAATACTAGGCGTGTTGAGTATGTTATCGGAATTAAGGACAATTCTATGGGGTATTCACATTCTGCAAGATGGAACAGGTCGGTATCCACAAAATGTATCACTGAGGCAGTCTAATCGGATTTGACTATTTTACTGGTTGAGCTCATCAGTAATTCTCGGAGCAATCTAAGTAGACCGGTTGTCATACACAATCAGTTAGACAAATTAGAGTGACTCTTTTTTTGTACAATAACCTACAGATCAGGCCGTTAAATAGTTCTAGAGTGCACAAATAAACAAGCTGTTGGTCTCGAGGCTACCATTCCTAATGATCCACCTATTTTGTCCGTGTTTGCAATTGACCCGTGCACCTTGGAACACGTCACGAGAATAGCAATCTTGAATTTGCTTGCTTCACTGATAAATGTAGTTACATCCAAATCTGATAATTCCTGGTAGGTGATAATAAATTACTTGTAGGCATTTAAACAGACCTCATTTCAAGCAACCAGTTTACACTGGAATCATTTCTCCGCAGACGGGAACTGTACAACCCGATGCTGCGCCATTTGTCAAAATCAGTCCGCTGGCTCCGAATATGAAGTATTTCTTTACAAAATAACAAATGTTTCGTAAAATGTGAGCGGAAACATCTTTTTAGTGAAAAATGTGGTTTTTGGTTGTGCTGAGAAAGCAACACGTATTGTAATGGCCACTGCAAAAGGACCTATGTAATTGGCACACAGATAAACATTCGGAAATATAAGTCAGAGCTGTTTTATTGAATTCACTCTACTCTTCTCGGGTTCTGCATGATGATCATCGTTCCGTTTTATGGAAATCATTGTTTACTTAACTGGGTACGGGAGTTATTCAAATGTAGTAGCTTTACACCGACAGAAGCTGACAAGCTGCTTGTAGGCATCACTCCACCCAAGTGTCTATCGGTTCCCATAGGACACAACAACCGCAGCTACACGTGTGGCAGTAAGAAAGCGAATTAACCAACTGGTTGACGAAAAGAGTATTATTCAATGCTGTGACAGAATAAAAGAAAAAACTTCCTAAGTTCCCGATTGTCTCGATAAGGTTCCTAAAGTAGACTTAGTCAATAAATTCGTGCCACTTCGTGTTTTCTAGACATCAGTTGGAAAATTACTCCATATTATTTTGGTTCGAAAGAATTCTTTGGAGTGAGGCTTAGCTTTCAAACTGACTTTTTTCCTCAGTGTCCTAATTTATTTTCTGTTGAGATAAAAAACAGTAATACTACAGATTTGAAAGCTATCTCTTTATTGCTTTTGATATGCGGGCTGTATTCTCGTTGGGTTGATTATTACGATCGCTTGAATAACTCCGAGGTTACAGGACCCTTTGCGTTTTAGTTAAAGCAACCCACGAAATTGGTAATTTGATGCGGTCTCAATTTTCAAGACGATTTTGTAAAGCAAATAACGGGACCTTTTGTTTGCTTTATCTCAACTACTATTTGCATCCGAGTCCTCAAAAAATACACAATTTTCTTCACATTCCGTATGAACTTCAGTGCACGGCGCAAGTCACCATATCAAAAACTTTTAACCGGTAAACTGTGCTCAGTCTACAGACGTCTGGAAAAGCGTTTTGACATACTAATTTGCAACAAACGAAAAGAACGCGTGTCATAGCGCCAACCTAAAGGCCAACTATACACCATTGTGGAACACATTAGAGAGAATGTATATACGCTGACGTATATAAATTTATTCATAATGTTCAGCGTACATGTTTGCTTCCGGTTACCGATATATTGGATTGCCTCTCCAATCTGTGGATCACTTTTGTTTTTAGAGCATACAGTTCAGCGGCCCAGTAATGGTAAAACTAATTAGTCTATGCTTTTTTACACGCGTTATTTTCGCTTCTGTAGTTGAATATGTGAGAAAAGCATAAATCATCTTTTCGACAAATACGGACAAATTATCCATCTTTTTAGAATCAGCAGCCGTTAATAAGCGTGTACAATAAATCGGTAATGGCTGTGATGATCTAAAATGATACAACGAATTAATAGATATATTCAAGCCATAAGATAAACATCGACAAGCTAGGGATAATCCAAGTGGTACCAGGTAGTAAGGGATTCTTCATAAATAAAACTTTTAATCTGACAGAATGGACCAATATATATTCAAGCCCACTGAACTATGTGCTGTTAGGGATATTATGAGTCATACTCCACAACAAGGTTGGTCGTGATTTGACCGGTGGTGGCTGAGTGGGGTGATGTGTTCAATTACCACCTTGGCCCTCTCCAGCCATTTTGCTGATTGATGAACTTCCAGACTTTTGTCCGGCTTGTTACTACTCCTGATCTATTAAGACATCAGGTGGTTGGGCACTCTTAGTGTCAGGGCCTGTGGCCCGGTTTTTCCCCAATAAGGCAGTGTGCCTTTGTGACAATAGGCTATACACCTTTCACTGTATTCATGCGTAAGCATGTAATAAAAAGCCCATTTTAACAGCCGAGGAATATGTTTCAACCTCCAATTTATTGGAATGTGTGTCTTTGCGAAATTTCTTACCAGAGCTCTTATCTTCGTGAGCCCACAACTTGTTACCAAACAGCAAGGAACTTTAACAAATAGCCACACCGAATGAAAAACGAAATGCTAAATTCTCCACAGTTGCATCCATTGGCCACCTTTGTTACGCTTGTGACACTGGCATCAAATATCCCGAATGATAGAACACCTTGCTTTGCCTCGCTCTATTCAACAATGGAATACTGAAATATCATCTTAGATCCACTGATTGCTTCCTGAGTGTCTTTTTTATCAAAAAGCAGAAAACGTTATGATCCAAGTCGTGTATGCTGGCTTATTATCCAAGCCTTTTTAATGTGATATCACGTTTAACGTGAATAACGCGAAAATTTCTTAGTCATTTTTCAACTGTTTCTGGTAAACTACCACGGTGGATATACCTGCCTGAACCGTTACCATAAGTTCGTTTTCCTCTCTCTGCCTCTTATTTACCAAAGTAGTGTAAAGTTCAAATCTTGAGTGTAATTACTTCGTAGTCCCAAAAATACAATGGAAGCTTGCCGCATCACTTTCATGCGACCTTAATTTCAGTGGCAAGCTTTCTAAATAACAAAACTGTTTTTCTCTCGAGAGCTTATCACCAATTACGAAAAGTGATGACTTTCGACTTTCTCCTGTTACAAAAATATTCACGTTTGACCGTTGGTTAGGTTCGGACTTTCGAGCCTCACACAGATTTATAAGGACAACCAGGGTAACACCACCCCGAACTCCACTGAAATACTACCGATCTAACGTAAAATAATTTAGTAATAGTGAGCTTTGTATTTCCTCCCTTTTTCCGGTAGAAAAACAAAAATATCAGGAACCCAAGCTCACCAGGAAGAAAATGTTTCCCTCGACAGCATCTGTTTTAGGGTCAAGCTTTGAAGCCTAATTGCTTTTCCATAAATTGCTTTATCCATGGGTATTCTTGTTAGTCATCTGACAGGATCGGGTCACAATGTTTGATGGGATGGTTGATGTCGACTCGTGTGTTAATTCTACGTGTATAGTGTAGGATATTTTTCATAGGCTGTAAAAAGACTGAATGCCAAAATAATTCAATCTAGTTACGTGCAGAAGTAAACATCTTGTATGGAATAAGGGGACTAAAGGCAGAGGTAAAGAAGCTGATTGTGAGAATTTTTTCTGTACCTCATTCAGTCACTTGTTTAGTTGTCCATGTGTTATACAAGAAAGGAAGTTGATGCGTATCGAATGTCAAATCAACAGAATGACTTGAGGCGAACCATTTCCCTTGAAGCATTGGTAGCTGACAAGGCCATCTGTGAATAGTATACATGATTGCTTTTTTCGTTCTCGATGTCCAAAAACGTAATCGGTCGTTGTCGGTGAGCTAAACTCTAAAACTTACAAGAAATGAGACCTTCAATGAGGGTTAGAATATCCCATTCCCATTAGATCACACCTATTAAATGCATAAGTTTTCAAGACAGATAACCATAGAAAACATGTTCGTTTTTGATGGATCACAGTTGGTCCAATACGACACATTACTTATTTGCTGTACTGGCTAATTCAAGGAAATAAGACAAATCATATCCACGATAGTTTTAATTTTCCTTTACGAGTGCGCATAATGTCGTTGGTATTACGATCTGTTATATTTGTTCCCTTCGCGATGTTTCCTTATGTGTTCCGGAATCTTTCTAGTAGTTTAACCTACGTAGGGTGTATTTCGAGTAAACATAAGGCGATGCCCAAAACAATAACCTAAACTGCGCGTCTAATTTGCTTTTCGTTTGTAAACGAAGAATCGGTAGAAAGAGCAAAAGAAGGCCAAGTTCGGTAGTAAAATATGTGGTTTTGATTGAAGTATACAGTCACCTTTCCGTGCTGTCTGTTTTGTTGTAGATCATATTGTAGGACAGTTTCTGCAGGATCAAGAGAGTTTTAATCAGACTGATTGGACGAAAGTCTGGATGCAGATCGCAGCCCTAAGAGGCTACAAACAAGCGGTAAGATCTTCGAATCTGTCATGGCCATCGATGCTATTGGCAAAATCTAGCAGCCAGAGAGACTCTGACTGTATGTCATTATTATTGATTGACGGCACTTATGCTTTGCGTGATCCAACTCAAACTAGGGGTTTGCTAGATGGGTTTTCTGAAAGAAGATCAGTGATATTCGATACAAATACACATACTGGCTTTTTGAATAAACAGTCACTTTATATAACAAAAGATTCATCATGGTAGCGAAAACAGAAAAGGATATCCGAAGTCAGGATATTGGTATGACTTTTCAGATATATCGGTTTCAAGGCCTAATCACCCTTCAGAATAACTGAAATGACAGTAGTACCTTAATGCCCACTTCATTCCTACGTTGTTTTTTACTCTGTGCTGATCGATTTTGTCATCAGCAGTGAGCAAAAAACCCAAGAGGTTGGGGAACTGTATTCGACCTAGCTCTGAAGAATAATAGTTGTTTTGGCTTCGTATTTCAAAGTGCATTACATTTTGAAATAAAAAAACAACGCCAGTTACCTTAGTTACTTTACATCTAGTGCTCTTGCCGACCAGGTATACCTAAGTAGCCTAATCAAAAGGTCAACCCCACATTTATGCACTTTCTTCAGGTTTATGAGCTAGATTTCATCAATGAAGTTCACATTTCATTTGTATCTCTAGAGTGTCAGCAGTTCCATTATAACATGGCTTAAGAAACCAAGAGTCTGATCTAATTCTCCCAAGATGTTTTTATAATTCAGTCAGATAACCATGCTTAAAAGGTTGAGTGATTGATGAGAACGATGGCGCCATCGTATAAGCAGCGCAATCGCTTCATCGCAATCTCGCATGTGAGGGTTACGGTCCATTTTGGATCTCATCAGTTGAGCCAATGAGTAAATAGGCTTTGATCAACCATATTTGTTCAGTAGTGTAGCAGCAACCAAAACCCTTTTCATTGAAGTGGTGAAATATCTAACTGAGAATCCATGGGTGTATATTTCAGCCACAAGAACTGTATTACGTGTTAATAAAGATTTTCTCAAAACTCTAACAAAGCGGTACACCGTACAAATATAAACCATTTACTGAGTAATTTTATTTTCGTTGGCTATACAGCTTTCACGGAGCGTGACTATGATTACCGTGATAGTTTTACTTGAAACGTATGCGCACGGACTTTTCAATGCGTCGAATAAGAATTATTTTTGAAACCGTGAGGAGAAAGGAGAAAACAATTAGTTTCAGCCAGTGGTAAATAAAGGCGAATCTTGTCAATAGTAGTTCTTTTTTGATAGGGTGTTTACCACACATTGACCCAACAGAAAGAAAAGAAAATGAAAACCTCCAGCTCATTAGCCATATCGCAGTGGACTCTAGGCTAACGGCAAAACACCGTTACTAAATTGGGCGTGAGGGACGGGGTTGAGTTTAAACCAAGGCCATCTGAGCGTCATGTGTTTGTAGTAGTCAGGTTGTAGGCAGCCATATAGGTGCTTGAATAATGCAGGTGTAGGACCCAGATGAGGTAATGATCCGGCCTCATGAAGAGGTCTGCACTCCTGTAACTTCAAATCGAACATCAGCGTCCCTTCGCGGAAGAGTACTGGCGCTGTATGCTACTGTCTGAATGTCCGTTTTGTTCTCACGACTGCGGAAAGGGTGCAATCATCATCAGAAATCTCCACTAATTTGTTACCAAGGCGAGTGCGAAGTAATAATAAAGTATCAAGTAAGTGTTTCGGTGAAAGATATTGATCATAATCTTTTCGTAAACGAATCCGTGATTTTCGTGTTGTTCGTTTAAAATATAACGTTTCGATAGGATATTATGAGCAGCGAATCAGTGCACACGATTTAAACAAACACGCCTTTGCATTTTATTAATAAAAACGCCAAAAGATAAGTATTTTCTGTCTGGAGAGATTTGTGAGTAAATTCTCGTGGATGATTGGGACGAAAGTTGAACCAATGTACCCTTTTCCATCTTTCGGCTGAGCTAAATCTATGACCTAATCAATGACTGAAGAATAATTCCAAAGGGTGAATATTCAGAGTTCCCAATTCATTTTCTCGAAACACATTTATGAACCACTGGTGCAGTGAAAATGTTTGTCACTGATCCCAGTGGTTCAATGTCCATGCTTAGAGAAGAAAAGACCAGCCACTGTTTATAGTGTTTTCCAATGATTACATCACCACCTTTCAAAGCTCGACTTCTAATGATCTTCCATCATGGAATACACTACGGAATATTCATTTTACAAGGAATGCTTCCGGCATACATGGTCATTATATAGTTTGTCCTTTGTTATTTTGTATTTCGGAGCATTTAAAAAATATTCACTGGTACATTGACAGAATGTGTTTCATTTGCCCGGCTGTTCGCATTTTGCGTGTTTAGAAAACATCATACACCCCTTTTTTGTCCATTAGGCATAATCTCTCGTCGCTGTATGCGGTGTGATGTAATGGCATGAGTGAGAATCGCTGAAAACAAGTATCTTCACCAACCTGTGCCCCCTAAAACTACTCCAGGGGAATCCTCAGACCAAAACCGAAACAGATCAAGCTAATCGATGTATGTCTTCCAGAACTATAATTCATTCAAATGGATGTATTAATGCCGTTTTTTCTTTACCGAAGGAAAGTGAATATAATCTCAGCTTCCGCCTTGCTAGGCCTACAGCGCAGAACTGTGATTGTCGCTGGCTAGAGTGAGGTACTTGCCGTTATTCAAGTGTAACCAATAATTCGTGAATTCAATTAGAATGGACTTCGTTTGGAATCAGTAACATTTCCTTACGAAAATATGTTTACTTACTTTACTCATCCACACCACAGATATGAGTACACCGTTCTTGTTCTGTATTTTTCATAATTCCCACCACTCTGACATTTGATTAAATTGTTTAAATTCAAAGTTTTAGAAGTATATGGAATAACTGCCATTTGCTGATGTATTTTTCGTCCCCTTAGGAAAGGCAACAAGTGGATTACTCCTGACAGTTCGACGGTTGTACGAAATAATTTCTTCCAAGTCCTTTCCATGAAGTGTTCCCTAAGGACTCTCATAAAAGAAACACACTGTCATTTTGACATGCATTTTTGTCTGCATGCTTCCCGGACCTCAGCAATGATTGACAGAGTTGTGCATAGAGTGAAAAATTGCTTCGACAAACAAATTTTCCCAAGGGACTGCACAAACGTGCAAATGTAATAATTATTTAGACCCAATCAGTTTGATGATTGTTTGTCGTAGCAAAATACTGATGAACTTCTAGAAGAATAATATACGTGCATTGCATTGTGAAGCATATTTGAACATTTGAGATCAACATGGCTCTTGGTTATCCTCTCAAAGAAACCGTCGCCGATGAAGTAGTTGGGCAAAGTGCGTCCAACTCGTCCTGGTTGTAAAATATGGAGTTTTGGAATCAGGTTCCTTTCTTCTTTCTCTGTGCCATTTTTTTTGATTTTGTATTCAAACAGGATCATAAAGATTCCAGAATGAAATTTATTAACAAATTCGAGGACAGAAAGCAAGTTTGCCTTTTCACGTATTTTTGTCGTTTGAACACAATTTGGGCCTACCAAGGTAGGCACACACAGCTGCTCTATTTAATGTGATATCTTAACGAATCATTTGATTATTGGAGCTGTTTTAAGTGGTAGTGTGCAAAACGGCCTATGTTTTTGCCGAGATAATAGAATACTGACCACACGTAACACTTGTATTCGCTGGAATAATCACTAAGCAATTGTAGCTTTTCGCGACTCACACGGACAAAACGCCACTCTGGCAAAATGAAATGTTTTAAAAAGCTACAATTTAGAATGGTTTCATGCGTAAATTCATCATTTGAGGATTAAAAAGTTTAGTTTCTTTGCAATTGTTTGGTACGTTGTAAATTAGGACCACATGGCTTGGTAAAAGGTATTTCTAGTCTCGAGTAAATCAGACAGTTTTTCTGTGATATCATTCCAAAGTTAGTTTAATCAGCACTGTGATATAGCTTTGCCTTCAACTAACTCAATCGATCCGGAAATGATTGAACATGTTGCTCACGAAATTTGATTCAAAATTTTCGGATCTTCTACGTCATGAATTAAGTTCTTTTGACTTTGTGTACCTCATCTCGTATTGAATTCATTTTCTAAACAGGGAAAAATGCACATGTTCGAAGCTACTGTATTTCTGCAGTCCGATGGATTTATATTCACCGAAATTCGCATTTAACAATTTACAATGGGAACTTCCTCTGCAGTATATGCAAAATATATTCAACTAATTTTCTAAGTGGTTTTGCCATAACCCTCAAATAAGTAACGGTTCCTTGACATCAACGAAATACTTTATTCTGTGATAGACACTGAAATGAAATACAGTTTTCAGTACGATCTTGGGGATGGATTCGAAAAAAACTGTATTAGGTCTACCGAAAATATTGTTAATGTCTTTAAGCCCAGTTAGTATTTTTCTAACATCAAAAACATAACAATACACGGAAAAAGGTTCAGCCACTCATTTAGAGAAAATAAACACTGAGTGCGAGATTTATTAGTTCATTAGTTGGCAGAACAATAAAGACATGAGTACATTTTTCTCGGAAATAAGTATAATCTGATGCGGTTTCAGATGGGACTTCACTTTGCTTTTGTAAACATTTTGAGGCATGATGAGTCTAAACAGTTGCAAAAAGACAAACACGAAGTAATATTCCTATACTTCTATACTTCTATATAGTTCCATACCTTAATCATAATAGCGATAACGTACTCAAATTGATGATGAATTGGGCCTGATTTTAAATGTGTACAACAGAGCTGAACACCTGTTTATTATTAAATCTACATTGGCATTACTCGGCCTTTCCCCGTCGTGCTCGTCGAGTCCATTTTCGGTTGTATGAAGTCGTTATTCCGAGATGCTCACCACATCTCCGGTGTTGTGGCAGTTAACCAATAATAGACCGATATAATTTACAACGGAAGGTTGAAAAACGGACTGAACTTAGCGTGGAAACGAAAGTGACTACCGATAGTCGCTGTGTTTAGTAAAACACTGTGATCTGGAACAATTTAGGACCTTTGACAATGAAGCCGCTGAAGTCCCGCCAGTAGGTACAGAGATAGTGCAAAATAACCAAACATTTGGTTGAAGAGCTTTGTTGATATAAAATTGCCATAATGCCATCGTTATTCAATTAATTGAAAGCTTTTGGTGGTTCAGGATATTCAGTGAACTAGCCTGATATTTCCGAATAACGCGCGGAGTATTATACTTGGACTGAACGCAAGGCTCACTGTGTTTCGCATTCTGTCAGTGAAAACGGCCCGCTAAGAGCTCAACAGACTGAAAAGGAGGTGCAGTAATTCAGAAATATGCTCTTGAAAGTTTAATCTATAAGAGATTGTTGAGCCAGTGGGTAAGTTGTTTTTTCGGTATTCAACGGGGAATCTAGATAAAAACTACGCTAGTAGGCGAAAATTTTGGATTCGTCAATTAAATCTTTCAAGGAGCTGAGAAGAGAAGCCCATTGAAATAAATTTCTACACGCATGTTATTATCGATCTTATAATTAGAAAATCTAAAAACTGGGGTTTGACATTTACAATATTCTCAGCATAGAACACAGCATGGAAGACTACATCTTCCCCTTGATTCTCAAATGAGTCTATCAATTTGGAAATTTTAATTTCAATGTGAAGGAAAACTATAGACTTGAAGCTGTCAAAAGATGTTTTTTCTTCTCATTTTCTCTGGACACTTCTGAGAGGATTGAGGAAACTACTTTTTGCACTGTTTCTCATTAACCCGCAAATAAAATTGCCAATAGTTTCGAAGCACGGTTACTATTGATAATGTTGTACTACGCACGAGAAGGCCAGCTACTCTAAATGTTGGCTTGAATGTGAAGAGATAACCAATCGCTTCAAAATACACTTGTACATTTTTCCGAAGGCCTGAATGACTGTAATCCGGTTCACAGCAAAAATAAACTCATGTAACATTTTGATAGGAAACCGTAACCAGAAGCTCCAAAAGTGCGCTGCTTTTCAGTTCGGTGAAAGTAAAAGTTATTTGTACATTACTTGAAAATACCTTCAGGTTGAGAACAATCCCTTCCCCTCAGAGGAATAGTGACCACCTAAGGAATGTTTTTAGCAACACCTTTTACTAACTTTAGAATAAGAGGTAAATACAATCCAAAACGAGGAAGCTGAATTGTTTTTCAAGTACAAACTTTCGGGGCCCTCATTCTACCAACTTCAGTTCTCAGGAAAATTTGGAACCCATATTTTGTTTGAATATCACGCGTAACTTCCGGAAGAACTTTATACTTTATCTTGTGTACAGCTAAAACTAATTTCCTGTGACGTATGGTTTATGTTTACCTTTAATTCAGTCGTCTCCCACATCGCGTAATGTTCAGTCTCTTGAATGTACTTTTAACCACGGATTTTCGTACTACTCATTTGGGTAATTATTGTTATTTTTTCTGAAGCTTTTCATACAAACGCTTCGGAGATTATAAGCACTTGTCAAAGCGTATTGTTTTTTGGAGTTTTAATATGAATCGGATTGATTGGCCTTGTGGAATATTTGTATTTACCTTCGTACATGTTCTATTCAATTTCATCTGACCATACGTGACTAAGCTTAGCTGAATTTTGTTGACCTTGGATATGAATCTTAAGATAATACAGTGTTCTGTTTACAAAGTATGATTTGTCGTGCACTTCAAACTCCGAAAGCGTTACTGAAGACAAAGTAGTCAATGTAGAGCTGTTCCATCCTGGTTAAGAATCATTAGCAGTCCACATCCACTGAGCCAACAATGGGACTCGAACCCAGGACAAACAGCTGTGAGTCCACCGGGCTGTCCTGGCTAGCTTTTAACGGTTTAATAAGCTCTAAACCGTATGACCTATTTATAGCATGACCGTAAGTAGCATATGAATTGGCGGAGGCAATTTCTTTGGAAGCACACGACTGACTTTGCTGTTTGCTGCTCATCAGGTATGTGTACCTGTTACTGCTGTGCTCATTCATCTTCATACTAGTACACTCCTTTGTTATAGCTTCTCGAGAATCTGGTGTAAAGCCTCAGGAGTTCTTCTTGTGTACTCTTCAAAAAAGAGCCCAAAAATGAATCACACCCTATTTTTGTTAGTTATTCTTGTCTAGATTGCTAGCCCAATGAATGACAAGGATCCACGTACAAGCCTTCATATTAATAATAATCATATATATAACCTAATTCGGCATCATACAACATACATTAATACTTATTTGATATGAGTAAACATACGGAAAAATATGTAAAACTTTGGGAAACACAATCCCTTTTGAGCTACCAAGGAAAACTTCCGGTAGATGTATGGTGACCTTTAATTAATAATATTATGGAACCTGATAAGTTGACCCGACCTGATGATGTTGCAGTATACGACTTTTTGTATTGTTCTTGAATGTATGGTTGATAAAATACGACCTTGTCAATTTTTTTCAAATTTGTAAATTTACAGACGGAATCAAGGGTTTCTAAGCTGAACATCACCTGTATTTTTGTCGTAATTGAAAAAGAATTTGTAAGTTTCTTCATTAAGCAAAAATACAAAGTCACTGAATAAAAAAATTGGGTTCTGTACGTAATCACCAACTATTCTGGATGGTTTTGGAAGCTGATTTTGCTCTACCTCATACCGATAGATTTTAAATCTCCCAGCTGCTGGGCTTCTTGTGCAGGTTGCAAATGTTTCATCACTTGCTGAAATGACACTTCTCGAGAGCAAATGATGGTCACTAGAATCAATTTTATTTCTCAAGTTAGCATAAATATGATAGATCTTGACACCGGAGATGACATCACCAGTGTGCAATGATGATTTCCGGTCAGCTGATGATGTATCTTTTGAGAACTAAGCACCAAGCACTATGATCAAAAACATCACTAAATCTATCAACAAGACCAACGAAGTACACGACTTTTCAAGACATTTTAAAACCATTTAAGGAGTGCAAATTTTGGTATACTATATGGTTTTTGCAAGCCGACAAGCTTTTATTTGCTAAAGGTTATTCTTCCTTCAGGAATTTCTGATAAGAAATATCTTATCATCCGGTTAATAGCAGAGCCCACTCACTAGTTATCTTCGGATGTGGATAACAGTGTGACAGAATAGTCGGCGTGCACATGTACCTATTACAGATGCTCACAATAGTAGCCGAAGAATAAACTCGCGTACATGCGTAAATAGTTGATAATGAAGCTACGAGATGAATTACAAGGGACGTCGCTCAATGAGTCAGTAACTCCCAGAGGAGGAATTTATTAGAATCACCTAATAACCTTAAAAGGCCTCTAAAGTACAGAAGAAATCTGTACCAACTCAGGTAAAGAATCTCCGATATCAGACTCAAAAAAACAGTAAAGCGCAGGAAGGACAAAAACATCACCGTTCGATCAGCTGAACCAAGACAAAATAGTTTTATCATGATCGAATTTGTCTAAATCACGAAAGCTCAACAACGGATGAAGATGTCTATCAACTATCAGTTATTCAAAAGAGACCCAACTTCAAGCTGAAAAACAAAGTCGACATAAACTTGTACGCAAAGGATGAACCAAGGAAGAATCTTGAGGATTTGGGAGGTGATCTTAGACGCACCATATTTCTGTGGACTTAGCCTATTTACAAAAGGATGGGATTTCGTTGAAACCAATCACCACTTACTTAGAAACGGGAAAAAGAAGTTAGGCAAGGAGTTACGGGGGAATTAGAAACATTGAAATCGAGGATAACTTATTCTAGAAAGGACTCCTTACATCTCCTTGACAGACTAAAATACATCCAAGTAGAGGGCAATAGAGTGAAGCTTTTGTCTTATATGGCGGCACCCCCCCTGTCAGTCGATCTGGAACATAATGGAAGAACAGAAGACGATCGTTGGCAACAATGACTTTATAAATTGATGGATACCTGTTAACTTTTATGCATGAAATACGTAAAACAACACTGGGATCACCCAAGTACAGATTCCTTATAGAGCAAACTCTTAGAAAGATTCTTAAGGAACATTTAGTCAAAAAATTGGATAAGTATATGGATCATACCCATGTAACGCTCCATTGTTCGGAATCTCAGAGGCATATACATCAAATGACGAAACCTTTGCTATTATCACAGTCACCAAGAAAATTGAAGAAAGACGAAAATCCGGCAGTCTTTAACCAGTAGTAGCACACATGAGATGTCAATTTAACGAAAAAACACCTACAGACCAGATACTTAGCAGTTGTCCAGACACTTGTAAAGGTCCTGCAGAGTCGAAAAATTTCACCAGAGTGAAAGTGACTGTTCAAGAAGAGAACCCACTTTCCGTGCTACTTCAAAGGGAAGAATATTGAAGCAACTTCACAGAATGCATTCAATATACCCAACTTCCAAAGTCAAATGTGTTCTGTACCTTACCAACGCTCCGAATACAACTTCAAGACCGATTACCCGAGCTGACCTTAGCCATGATTAGCTGTTCACTAATTACCTATGTGTTGCATCTTGTATAGGTCGCATGGTCAGACGACTGCCTCTAAGCCTCAAGAAGTATCACCCAATCTGAGTCACGGGGGAAACAAGCACAATCAACTGCTCCACTCCCAGTCAATAGCGGTCACATAATGGACTCAAATGATTCATTAGGTGTCGCGCACCGGGTGTGCCCAGCGAACCGAAGTCAATCCGAATCTGGACTTTGGTCCTGACCAAAGTGATCTTTGTAGGTTTATTTAGCCTGCCCTGTGCACAAAAAAGTAATTAGTCCAGACAAGTTAATTTCCTTGGCCAAGGACGGAGCATTCGAAGCGAGTGTTGATCCCTGACGGTCCACTATCAGTGGTCGATTGAGCAACACCACACACTGACGAACACCACACCACATCACATCCCTCCACGCAACCCCACCCACACCAGCTTAACCCTCTCATTGTTATTGTGACTCACCCGGCCAGCGGCCAATCCAAGGCACTTTTGTCTCCAATATGATATGTACCAGCAAGATTAGGAGCAGTTAAAAATAACTGTTCTCTTCCCAGTGTTGTTGTTTTCGGCGATAAAAACGCTGCACTGGATACCACGCATATTATTTTGAAGTGCAACAGATTCATCTAACCCAGGAACTAAAGCAAAACCAATAAACTCTAATCCTAATTTCCGATTCATGAAATCACGTCTGTTGAACCCATTCACGGACAGTTTGAAAAGCAAAGCCTCAAACAGGTACATGGTTCAGAAGGTCAAATTTGAGGTTCAAAAGACAAAAGGCAATTCACTAAGACGTGGAATAGACGTTAAAAGTCAAGAGGCCAAGTTCCCCTAATGGCACCTCTTTTAGCGTCAGAAAGTTTGAGACTAGAATGTCACACATAGCAGTCAGCAGACTGTTATATCGCCATTGGATAGCGATTTTGAATAGTCAGCTATTTGAACTCCTTTAGAGTATAGGACAATTCTGCTGGGAGCCTATTCTATTAAGGCCTTAGTGATAAAATCCAATACGTCACGGTGACCTGGGTGACTGAAATATGCAACACATTCTCGATGAGAAGCATAGCAGTAAAATGCGGATGAAACCCCTTAGTGATTACAATATCACTAACTTTTCAGATGGATCATCTTTTCCAATTTTGATAATGTACTTTTTGGTCATGTGCTGGTATACTTGTCATCTTTAATATTCTGCCCATAGAACAACATGGCTGCTTTGTGATTGAACAGTGGAACTCTTTGAACAGTGCGTTTTACCCTCGAATTAGGATGATCCCTTAGGACTTTCTTGATTTGCATTGGACTCAGTAACAAGCTGTGACTGCTTTCCCAATCTTTTTCAGGAAAATATTTATCTACTCGGATTAGAACCTACGGATAGGCTCTTCTGAGTTATTATTCACTATCAGCAAGTACACGGTTATTGGAAACTTCAAGAATAACCTTGTGATGAACAGTTTATGAAACCGTCGAAACATTTTTGACCTTTTAACTAACTCTTTGCTTCTAGAAGGTCTTGCATAGCACGATATTTCTAGTGGTTACAAGTTCTTTACCTCCAAAACAGCTTGTGGCTTTGTTTTCTGAGGTTGGTTCCACTTTATCGATTTTGGAATCAGTCCCCGTGGACGCATGAAGTACAACGATATTCACATCTCAGGAAGCAGTTAAAAATCCTGGACTTTTTCAGGAAAGTGTTCCAAAAATGAAGGACCACCTGAAAAAACTTGGCTGCTAGATAATCTAGGATAAAGCTTTTTATCAGACATAGAACCGTGAAAACTGAGGGAATCTACTGACGGTGGTTAGTGCTCAGATCCGTAGAGTTAGGCATATTATTTCTGCTAACCGGGTTCTAAGAATGAATCGTTATTACATTGGTGATAATCTTTTCGGTATTTTCTCGGAAATCTTCAAAGCGCAAAACGGATTGCAAAACATGGTGTCATTCTTCGTTTTTATATGTTGCAGGTGTATAGACCGAATCGGAGATCGAATGTTACATTGTATAACTGTTTTACTTCCTGAGAAATACTTGTTTTTTACCTGTACATACTTGAAGCTCGGGTTTGAAAATTCCAGTAATCTTCATATTCGAATCAATGATTGGATAGTGCCTCTGAAGGTAAAAGTCCCCTTGGGTTTTACGGAGACATCAGTGTAATCACCTTTCCCGACAATTGCAAGAGAGTAGACAGCTGTGAAGGCCAAATTTCCATTTTGCTGACATGAAATGTACCGAAAGTAAAATGAGGAAAGCCAATTTTGATAGTTAGTAGCAAAGCCCAGAAAAGAATAATTATATTCAGAACACGAGCTGTAGGCGAACATATGTTTTCGGTGATTTCATTCTCAAGCCTTTACAATCACATTTATATGAAAACGAATTATTAAGAAGAGTTGGAAAAGTCTTACTAGGTCAGCGGGGTGAAATAAAGGTGAGAGAGGACAGAAACACGTGTGAATGACTAAATTATGTAACCGGTGATAATTAGCTTACGTCACCGCTGCGCCCGGTTGTGTAACACAGTTGAGTGTTGGCCATGGGAGTTGTAGTGCTTGGACTAATTTTCGTTGCGCGCAAAGCTCATGCTTCGTGAGGCGGATGATAATTGCCACGGCAGTTGCTAGTATCCGGAGCCTAATTGCTCTTGACACATGTTGTGGGACCCGGTAGGCATGTTTTGTACACATATGTTGGACCATATGGCATTGGTGCTACATTGAAACCGTTTCTAACTTTGTAAAATTCACGACACAAAGTGAACTGTATGATCTACCCGGAAGTCTTTCATAGTTTAAGTATGTAGCCTGATCACCAAATTACTTTATTGGGTGAGAAGAACGGAAATGTTCTTCATATTACTGTCAACTGGCATATACACTACCCCAATGAATTTTTATCAAAATGACAGCTGAAAACCGTCGCTCCGATAAACAGAAATATTTACAAATGAGTTAACTCAAAACTATATTGCGGCAACGTTTTTTTTATCTCATCGGCAGTTTTGTATAATTTCGCAGTGCAAAGAGACGGACAAGTTCATATCGGTGTGACGTTGTTGGGATTCGGTTTGCCGAATAGCAAATTAGTATTCAGTTGCTAATTTTGATGGTGATTCAAATGCATACAGTTTTGCTCTGATAAAGTAACCATAGTTGAAGTCCAGCTTGTTACGACCGATTCAATTGTGCTTCATCAAAGTGTTTGCGGCAAAAAGATGGGTTAACACAGTTTACGTTTCTGGTAATCTAAAGTGGTTAGTATGATCCTAAAATGTCTCATCAACTATCTTCCAAAAATGGAATAATACAGATAATACGAAACGTTATTTTCCTATTAGCATCTAAGTTTTTACTCGTGGATGTAGATTTACTAAAGTCGTCGTGGAATAAAGTTGAGCACTATGCGATTTTATGCACGTGAGACGGCTCCGCTATAAACATTCAACGTTGCTTCGATATTTTCAGTCGATGGGTCTCATAGTGGTGCAAAAAGACTGACAACGCGTTTGATGATATAGTTCGATCTGTGAGACGACATGGGCTTTCGCAGATAAAGAGAGAGTTATCGCATGCTCCGCATGTAAGCTTCTGGGCTGTCTAGGACGTGCTGTTGGGTAGCGAGTGGGCGAGGGTTGACCGGGTGCAAAGAAAATTACTTCTAACCGCACAAGGGGATGGGGTAGTGAAGGCGAATTCCGATTGCTTTCGCTGTGGCTAAGAAGTGACTTCTCCCCGATCTGGACACCCGACCTCGAACCCTAAATAAGGTGCAGAAACACTCAGTCATATTCCTCGTGTGGGTAGTTTCAGTTAGGTGCGAAACCACTGCGCCGATAGCTGACCTAATTGCTCCAGTCCTCAACCACACCCAAAGTAGCTCCAGACAGCTTTTCGACAGGCACCTGGTTGTGTGCTCCATATAAGTAGTTCCATAGGAATAAGCAAGGGAAACCCCACACAAAATGAGGCTGTAAAATCAAAGACATTAAATCGTAAACGCAGACACAGATTATTTCGATGCGAACAAGATACGCTGTCTAGCAGTGAAAAACGTCTTACTAACGACGCTTGACTATCCTCTGTGCACTACCTCTGCTCACTTATCACCTTCAAATAAGAGAGGAATAATTGATTTCTTCTTCACAACTACCGTCTTCCTCGAAATTTAAAGGTCTGCCTGCATTATCCAGCTGATGAAATGAACCCGGTAACCATTTTACCGTCAGGAGCTTTTTGATAGTATTTCCGATGCATGTCTTCCTCAACCTATTGGTTAGTCGTGCAACTCGATTTATATTTAGCGTTAACGGCACAAAACTGCAGAAGTCGATATACAGTCCATTCCGGGTTTGATTTTGAGCATCAGCGGTTGTAGTTAGCCATTTTCTCGACGAGTCAGAAGCACTTCTGAGTGGGCTATCGATTTGTTTGATTCTGATTCTGGAGGGAAGAGCCAGTTGGGCTATACCAAGTTGAAGTAGTTTAGTACTTGATCCCTGTCGATAGAATGATCTGTTATATGTCGAATGTCATGCACTTGTCGCATGAACATCCGAAGTCCGTGAACTGTTTATTACAAATGGCAGCTTCCCAACCTCACAGAAAACATCAGCGGAGACCCCTTTCATGAACAGTCTATTTGGCCGTAAACCCGCTCTTTATAAATAAGCTGGACATTCTGATTGCAGAAAAGTGACTGTTACAGTTCGTTCAATGGTAAACCTATTTCGTCCCGAGTTGAGCATCAGCCTTAGTAAGAACGCTGTCTTATGGGTTTTCGGTAACCCGCACAACCTTGGGATAGTAGTACTTTTAGTTCGATTTCCTTCAGATATTACTGACCCGATGAAGCTTCTTTTGCCTAAGGTAGTGACGCTTTTCAGCTGTAGACTTCTCTATTTGTTTTGTCTTGTCTTTCTCACATTCCATCTTGGCTAATTTGAGAACGTCATGCTACGTGTCCTCTCCATTTTTCGGCATAGTCCGTCTTTTTAAAATACACTATAATGGTTCCCTGGTTCGATCTTTTTACAATTAACTCTTAATTATTAAACAACTCTTTCTGTCGCTTTATGCGATCTCCTGTCACTAACTCTCTCGCTATTTCAAATTAAATCTGTGATGATGGAAGTACATCTGACAGTTGAGCATAAAGATTCTCGCGTCCTACCAAGACATCCAGTTGTTTGATCTGGCTGAATGAACTGCAGAGGTTAAGTCCCAAGGACAGTACCTCCAGCATAAATTTGTCTAACTCAAGGTTGGTTAGATAGTGTACAAATCTGTCAAGGTTCGATGGAATCTCATCCTCAGATTTTGATCTTGCTATACATTTCCTCATCAGGTTACGTTTTTGATCCCCTATTATGTGCACCACTGATTGAATGTATTCGTTAAACCTCCCCGTTTCAGCTAACATCAACCGATCAATCACACGAGGCGACGTCACACGTGTTTTCTAATCCCATCATACGGTTGAACACAGTTTCACACACATCCACGGCTGTTGTTTGTTGAATTTGGCGATGCTCTTTATGTACGATTTTGCACAAATAAATCAGTGTTTGGATACCATGTGTTGATTTGACCTGGAAGTAATATGCAAAAAGAGCGCGAGGACGAGCAGGGTGAACGATTGAAGATGAACTGTTTTGGCACAATATTTCCTTTGCAAAGCATTTGGTCTATATAACAGTGAGTAGTTTTGTTATCTCTAATCCTGAAAGGGATTTTGTGGTATCCCTTTTATACATATATCAGATAGGAGAAAAGCTTCAGACCGAAATTCTGACTACGAAAACAATGAACCATATCAGAAGAATCAAAACGATTTAACTTTGCACTTGCTATGGGACAATCGGTGTACTTATTTCACTCCCCAAGGGAGAGAGAGAGAGTTTGATCCATTCGTCTTTAGGTTTACAAATCTTGTGATGTGAAAGTGTTCTACAAATCACATCTTTTTACATAAAAAACCTTCGATAAATCCGTCCTAAGTTTTAGTTAACAGAACATATTTTACTGGTAGCAAGCTTTTCCCTCCCAGTTGGAAAATGAATTTCAATTTCGGTTTTGCCTAGCTAAATTCTTTAGATCACTACCCGATATTTTCCAATTTGCATTACCATATAGCCCGTGCATCCTTTTTATCAGCACAATAATTTGAGTTCCGATCAAGCTCGAGATTTTGATCATGGTCGGACCCATCGCACCGACGATAGCTACCACTACCTAAAAGAAATTCAATGAAACTGCACCCTTACAGTTCTAGTTCACAGTGGCTCCAGAATATCATCCAAGACCGAGAACACTAAAATTAAATTCTATTTTGCTTAATTCAGTCACTTTATTCTTCCTACGATCAATGGTTTGTGACTGATGCGCGACTAATGAGCGCGCACAGAAGAAGTCTATCTATGAATGTTTGCCTTCTGACTTCCATGATAGAGTTTATCAAAGAATCTCTAAGTCTTTTTGATATTTATTGCTTTCAGTGAGAACAAGCATGGTCATTAGGCTGGCCTTATTTCATTATTAGCTTACTATGATATGGAAACGTCCTTTACGACGGATAACTACCAATATCTATCTTTAATTTTTATTAGTTAATTTCTCGGAATAGACCACCCTGAAATGGGGGACCTCCGGAAGAAAACTATTTTCATAGTAAGCACTCTCACAAACAAAACTTGGATTCGACTTGTATTTGACCGATGAAACGTTTCATATTTACTGATTTGTTATTTTCACAGGTGTTTCACAAATTTGTACTCATTTTTGGATATATATATATTCTAGTGAAACTTGGAGAGGATTTCGGATTATGAGTAACCGTAATCGCACTGAACACAAGGTCATTACTAGAAGTAAGTTAATTTTAGATCAGTCGGCGATTGGGATTTCGTGTTCTCACTTATAAAAGTAGTAACTTCAACTTGCTTGAAGTGTATAAGCACGAAAACCTGTCTCTTTCGCCGTGCTCAACAAGTACACTAAAATCAAATACTGCTAACACAAAGCAGTGAGAAGCCATAGGAAATGTGGTCAATATTTCAATGGCCCAAACCTACAAAACACCGGGTTTCGCTATCCAAAACAAAATGGCTTAGATAATCCATGCCCTTGCACTCCAGCAAAGTACTGCTATATTCTATTACTTGGAACACCAAAGGAAAATACACAATGAGTGCGGTTTCTTGATAATTTTATGTGGCAAAATTTGAAGCCGACGGCATTTGTATCAAAAAAAACCTATTGATTGCAATTTCCATTTAAATTGCATTGTTTCACGGCAATAAGTCCCCTCTTTTTCCATCAAATTCACTGGGTTTTAAATTGTCGAAATGTGGAAGCAAAGACACATCAGTATTGATTTATTAATGCCCTTCCTGTAAAAGTACCTTATATGTTATGCGCAATTTGACCATCTCCGCAAAATGTCATTACCCGTAGATGATAATATACTTCATTCGGTCACATTTGAATATGGTCACGCAAACAAAACAATTGGCAAACCATATAGAACGGGTGCTCCATGGGAAGGATCCCAGCTGCTCAATAACTGCATGTACGTCTTTTAAAGGCGATTTTCGAACTCCTTCGTCAAAACCTTTTATGAGTCAACGGTTGAGAAACTGATGTCCAATGGTGTTTTGTAATGAAAAATACTGGAAAAACGATGACAAAGATCAAATTGCATATTTTCCAAAATGTTTTCGTACTTCCGCATCTTTAACCCATGATACCAGTATCTTTTACGTGATGATGAAGCTTTTCGGCCCATTATCCGTTTGCGGGGAGGGAACTTCAAGGAAGAAGGTCATCTTAACTAAAGTGTATTTCATATTCTCACATCTAAAAAACAAAATTTACCGAAATTTCAACCGACAGATTTTCAGTGGTAAATATGCAGAGCAGTCTACATTGAACTTTCATTCCCCGCTAAATGTCACAATACTCGATTCAGTATTCCAAGTGGAGTGATTTTTGGCCCATTCCTCACTATTCGAAAAAAAGGCAATCATTCATCCAAGATATTGTAAGACACTGCGTGAGGGAATGCTCTGGCGTACTACAAAGCTGTGATTCTCTGAAAATTGGACTCGATCTTGTGTCCATTTCTGCCTGAAAAATTGAACTAAAGCCTACTACAGCGGGATGTCTTATTATTCAGTTATGCATTTCAGCGCTTTTGCACATACACTTTTATCAAAATATATTCTGTCCATCTTTTTTGGGATATCATCATAAATTTCATTATCAAGTGCACATCAGTGGCGTTTATGCTCCGGCTGGCTAGTAGACAACCAAGGACTCCAAGGCAGACTGTTCATCATGCGTAGAAAAGAAAAGTCTCAGATGTCACACTATGGATCCAACAGATGACAATAAAGAAAACTTGGCCTGGCTGACCGCTTCAGACCACTTTCTGTTAGGTCAGCCTTACAATAAACAAGACCTGTAAACGGTTTACTCCGAACGAAAGAACATTGTAATCTGGCCTACTTGTTCCACAAAACGACCAAACCGAGTCAGTTGAACCCTATGGTATTTCATGCGCAGACCTGCCGGAAAGAGAGAACTCCTGCACTCTACCATTACTCTTTGTCATTTGATCAGTATTCCGTGCCTCATACTGCAGACGTCCGTTATTTTCATTGCTTTAATCTCTGCGATCTCACAGTACTCGTATGCGTGCTTTTGCCATAGTGAAAAGCTCGGTGGCTGATGGTTTCTAATGGGGCTTATTTTTGGAGTAAGGCTTGTAATAGTGCAATCGCGAAAAATCTAGCTGGGGTTTGTTATCGGGTTAAGTCTGACTATCGGGAAACTTGTTGGAGTGCTTGAATCGTTTAGTGGACAGCGCCTCTGTTTGGTGAGCAGCCGGAACCTCGTAGTCCCCGTGAAACGTGACCAAGTTCAGAGCAAACGAAGTAGAGCGAACGAAGTGGAGCGGAGAGCCATTCACAAGCCAATTGTGATCTGAACAGAATCAACCGACACGATTTGTCACTAGGCTAATCACTAAGAAGATCTGGATGTGAATAACGGGTGGAACAGTACGCGTGTGGGCTAGGGTTTGCATGTGACCACCATGCACCTTTTATAAGCTGTGGTTTTACGCTAATAAATCGAGATTAATCAAAGGCAGAACGCTCTTCTTACTGGAACTTTTGGGTCAGAATCCACCATGTCTTTGATAAGGTGCAGACTGTAGCTGTTTTCTGTATACACCAGACACTAACATTCAACTACAAGGATCTCTGCAGCCTCAAAATAATAGCGCGTTTCTTCGATGCACCATGCGAAAGTCTTCCCGTGTTTCGCTAAGAGAGTTTCTTGACGGAGTCATGACTTAGGTCCTTCAACTTGTCGCGAATGTCAGTCCTATGAAAACCCCAAGTCTTTTTATTTCAGTACTTTTGTTGTTCCAGCTGATACTGTCTTGGACATCAAGTTGTCTTTTTGTTTTGATAAATTAGAGGTCTCTACTTCCACAAAACGGTATAGCTTGAAAAGGTTTCATTTAGGAGTCACCTGTTACTTAATAACTGACCAGTAGCACACAGGAAACCATCGAAAATTAGTCACCAACTGACAGGGTCGATGTATTTGCAAACCAATTTGAAGTGTTTGCTATCTGTCCAAGGGAGGAGGGTTGCTTGTACTTCACACTCTCTGAGGCACATTTTCCGGGATAAATCGATTTTCTGTTGCGTGCTTACAATCCATCTTCATATCTGATACAGTAATGGTTTAGAGAATGTGTATACCGAATTTGGTTTGATTCAAACGTAATCGCGCTAAATTATCTGTACCACCGTCCCCAGTAAGACATGTACGCGCTATTTAATAAATCAGTGAACATGTTGTTACCTTCGTATACGTTCTATAAATTGCTAAAAGTGATAGCCGTTCATCAATCAACCAGAAGCATCAGTCTATCCAAACAAAACCTCTCAGAAAATCATGGATGTGAAGCAGTTTGTGCAGAAATACCGCAAACAGAAAAAAATGAGCAAAGAACTGATTCCAGTACTACCGCGGCTGACTTTGTGTAGCAAATAATTGTGTCAAATAGTGGACATGAATTATAGGACATGTTTTCTGCTTTGCATATCTAAAATAATCTACTGTGAGTGGGTTCACGTTTCATTAGTTGTTTTGGGCGTTTTCGATTCTTCATCAAATCACAGTTTGTCACGATGAGATGAAAACCACGATGCCCCAAGACCATTACTAAGAATATTCATGAAACTGGGATGATTTATACTGAAGTAAATATTAGATAGCAATATCCGTCAAACTGGTTCAGATCGAACGGGGTTCTCCGAACATGTTGATGTCCTCCCAAAATCCTGGTACTTGATTGTGCAAATATATGTATCCGGTTTAAGATAAAGGAAAGTTTTGATTAGGCTGATATAGAGGTTCACCCAAGTGGCATATTCTACTGAGAAACATGCTCAAAAGCATCGGAAGACTTAGATATATTCAGATTATATAAAAACATAAATAAAATTTATACATATAAATTAAACTTTCAAGCATTGTTGAAAGTCGTAATATTCCACAGAGATTTCCAGGCGATGTAATTCACGGTATATTTCTCTGTATATTGAGAAACATGATCAGTCATACATGACATCGATCTCATCTTTCTATACTGCAAACTTTAGGATTCCCACTGTACACTCCGAAAGCTCACATTCACTTGCAAGGACCTTACAGCTTCGGCGAAATCGTAAGTTGGTTTGAACAATCGCACACACACACACACTCACACAGAAGTCTTCCGGTCTGATTGGAGATTTTTCATCAAATCCCAAGTCTTCTCCTACAGACAGGAATCCGGGTCCCTAAAACATTTAGGAAAACTGTTGCCAATATGGATTTTGGCTCGGCAATCTGGATTACGTTTCTCCACGAATGTTTGTATAATAGAATAACTTCATTTTTTTAGCTCGCGGAGAGATGAACCTCGCGTAACATCTCTTTTCGGATAAATGAGACCTTTCTACTTCTAATCAAAATGTATGGCTTCGGTGAACTCTGTCACGAATAACAAACCACGAATCACGTATGACGCGAACAATGATTAATAACATTGCTGAGCTTCAAATCGAAGTCATTGTGCACGAAGGTCGTTCCTTTTGTAAATAATCTCGTTGTTTTTACAATTCTTCCGTAGGTGGATTCTTAGAAATTCAAGAACCTATGAGGCAAACATTCCGAGAATAATTGATTTACCTCTTTCATAACTGAATTTCCTGTATGTTTGATAGAAAATTGTTAGAAAATTCAGTATGGCAGATTTGGTTAATCTAAGTGGTTTGGTTCAAGAGTAATCGCGGAAAAAACAAGAAGGTAGAATGGGTCTATTGGCATGCCATGCGTATTATATATATATATATATATACATATATATATATATATATATATATATATATATATATATATATATATATATACATATATATTCATAAACATATCACGCGGCTAAAACATATTTCTGGATAAATATTGCACAATGCATTAGAGCTCATTTTCACAACATGCAACGAGCCAGCATCTAAATTACATCCGAAAGTATTTCTCCACCGTGTGTGTCATTCGGACATCAAGTTTTAAATGAATCATGCGGAACAACGTGCATTCTGAGCAACTGTGCGCATATCCTATCCAAACGAGCTTTAGGGGATATCGAAGAATCGAAGCGCCTTGTGATTTGGATTCTCAGATTTTAACAGAACATCTTGTAAAAATACATGATCGATATGTTAGTGGTGGTTCATAACTCGCTTTTGCCGAATTGGTGCCATTTTATGGTTCTGAGTTCAAACTTCTCCACAATGGTGAAAATCAAACTGACGTTCAACAGATGACGTCATGCATTCCAAATATGCCATCAGTGTTTTATTCCCGTGAGCTTGTCATCAATCGCCAAATAGTTATTACACTGCGAGATAACACAATTTTGCTCACGTCTATCTATGAACACAAATAAAAATACAATTATACAAACAAGGTACCGTCCTTTGTGATTCTCACTGTTGCGCAAATATATGATCCAAACATCAGAGAAAAGTTGCCTTCGGTGGATCAGAGTTTATTCACTATTGATCGAAACCATTTGTGTGGAATGTTATCCCCATGGTTTTAACAGGTACTCATTTTCGACGGTGTACATAATCCGTACTTACAAGCTTCAAGAAAATAGATCATCGTAATGAAGATCACGCCATTCCGATTATCCAGCGAACATCACGGAGTTGATGTGAACAAAATCAGCTTAAACATACTTTCATTCTAAGATCGTTATTTTGTGAATTATAAAATTCAGGAATGGGGAGTTCATTATTAGTGAAATATTTCCTTCAGTTCTCGATACCCTCCGTGTATCCAGACAATAAGATTGAAAATTCAATGAACTCCATGCTGGTCTTATGGAAGAAACTTTCAGACTAACAATTACTTCAGGCCCTACTGATTACTTTGGGCACAATATGTTAATTCGCCTGACTGAGTATTCACATCTGCTTTCAGAGTGGAGCCAATGTTTACGAGATTCTGGACTAACTACTTCGGACGCATTACTGAAATTCAATAATTCTTCCTCATTCAGATAATAATGAGGCTTTATTTTCCGTATTCCAAGTGGCTCCCTATTGTGTTTCCAACGTTCTTTGCATGGCGACCTCGAAATTGTGGTGGACTTTTGTAGAAACTTACTATACCTCACACTAAAACCTTGGAAAAAACTTTATGACACAAACTTTGGTAGAATTAACCGAGACTTTACTGTCGATGGCAGTAGGGTTCCGAGGCAACCCTCGGACAGATTAGCGATATGCTACCGGGCGTGTCCCCAATCGCGGATATAGACTTGGCACCTAACTTCACAGCTAACCGTGTACGAAACATGCTTCGGTTTATTACATAAGTTTTCACGTTTCATTTATTGGACTTTTTTCATGGGAGACAAATGAGCAGCACATATGGCAACCGTCCCATCTGAAATAGCGTTGCGACCTTGGTCATACAAAGACTAGAGATGAACCCTCGGGTGAAAAGTCCACGAGGGATCCCGTAAGACTACTTCCTACTCTAAACCTGGTGACCAGGTGGCGCAGTGGCCCACAACGCAAACAAACGTTAGATATATCACAACAAATACGACTGACTACTTTTCCATGCTCACAAGCAATCGCTCTTTCATAATATAAGCAGTAGTTCGATTCCCCAACAGCTCGCTCATTTCATCCTTTCTTTTGCATTCAATTTTCCTCTCCATCTTTTGTCACACATATAACAGAAGCTGCCGTTGTCCGCAAAAGAAATTTTACCGCTACCCGAAATACTGGTCAAACTGTTTCACGTCCTTCATTTGGTAACTACTTAGTCTTACTGAACTTACCTGATAGTAATCTCGTTTGTCCTCACTGTCTACAATCACAACTCGATCATTGTTCCGGAATATGCACATTGTGACATCAAAACACGTTTTCAGAGACAAACAATTGTTTTCAATGATTCATTCTCAAGTCTTTACAAATCATATAGGAGATGGTTGTGCTAAATGGTCAAGGGTCATTCGGATTGGACGTAGTTTGTGGGGGAGACGGGTTGGAGTTAGATCGACGTGTCGATCTGCACGACTAGGTCGTGACAGTCACATGGTTCGGAGCTGAGTGACTGGGGTGGGGGTGGTTCACTTGCGGCCAGGGTATTTGGAGGGCTTGGACGGAGCAGGTGCGAAAAGACGGATGCTAATCGCCTCTGCGGTAGCCACTGTGTGCAAGCGGATGTATTTGTGAGGATTGGGGGGGGGGGCACTCGATAGACGATTTTAAATGTCAAATCTGTGCTCATTTGATGACCCAAGTCTACCAGATGTCCGAGAATGGCACTCCCTCTGGTTCCTGTTCCTCCATGTTGTAGCCATCGTGGACAGCTCCTTAATTCTTTGGGATAGTTGCTTTGCCGTTCGGCCAATGTAAGTTGCATTCCATTTGCAGCTGAACAAATAGATTACCATTGATCATTACTGCAACAAGAAAAATAGGCGAGTTCAAGTCAAATTTTTGAGACCCTTGCCATCAAGGAGTATTTCATTGGACAGTCGAAAATTTCAAACTCCAGTTTTATCATACCGTTTGTGGTCAAATTCAATCACTCCGTGAAACTTTATTTAGAATTTATGGAGAGACTGAGGAAATAGATAACGGTAGTAATGATAAACACATAATGCACGAAAAGCAACTAGAAACGAACTTTTATTCCGCGAATTCCTTTGAACCAAAGGAACCAGGTGACCAGATTTGCCATACTGAGGAATAAGCCCAATACTATAACAAACATGGATTTTAAGCCTGAAACGAGAAAATCAGTTTATTTCGGAAAAATGGTCTCGAGAGAATTTGGAGTACTAATGAAAACCACTCATCAGCGAACTGCAACAACAAGCAGCCTGTTACTAAACGCTGTAACCTTTCATTTTAAAAACTGAGACAAAATTCGCAAAGAAGCTTTCGTCTGTGTTCCGGATGGTTTCATGTTCTACGCTTCATTGCCCTACTTCAACACGCAATGAGTGCCGAAAAACCCTCCATCCTCATCAGCTCATGTAGCCAACATACCCCGAGTATCTTCAGTTGGGTTCAAGTCAGGACCATGAACAGGACATTTCATTTGATTCATATTTTGATACAATGACCACATTATCGTGAGGTTGGCCCCTTGCATGATCGCGTTAGCATGCAGAAGAGTTGTGGTCCTCACTCAAATTTTTGAAATCAGTACAAGCAATAATTCATTCTTTATTTCGATGTGGGATTCAGCCATCTTCACTCCATCCAAGACTGTTAGCTGAGATTTTTCGTCTACAATGACTGCTCTTCCGACCATCTCCAAATCATTAACAAAGGCTTGGCGACGGAGTTCTCTCTTGATTTCCTTGAAGTTGTGCCAACAGTGCATGTTTCCATCAAGACTGTCTAAATTAAACACTTACTTATGGCTAAATATTGCATTATTCCATTCAGTATTCCAGGGCGCTTATATTTTCTTCCTGTACGTGAGGTGGTGCAGACTGTCGTAATTGGTATACACAACGAAAGCTGACAGTCAGTTGCAAAAACTCGCCATCTGAAATACACTCATATGTTGATTCAGACTACGGCAGAGGAGCACTTTCAGAGCTGCAAAGAAAACATTCCATGAATTCCGTGTTTTCCATTGACTGTATAAAGAATGAGACCATCTGAAGTGTTACGAACAACCAATAACAAGTTGAAATTTTTTCTTCGGAATCTGGCATATGTTCATCCCCAAGTACTTGTATGAGAGTAGTTTTCCTTATTTCTGCCAAGAGATTCTTGGAAATTGCGTAATCCTTTTGTTTCGATAGATCAAAGATCTCTACTCCTGTGAAAACGTGTATTTTTTGAGTTCATTCTCTTTACCATTCATATGTGATGTAACACTGATTCCCAACACATCCCTGGGTACCGAAAATTTGTAGCCAGTTGGCAACGTTGTTGTGTATGCTAATAAGTCTAAAACGTTTTATGTTCGTCCACGGGTGGGTAATTTAACATTTCACATCCGGCTAGAAACTTTTTCCGCCATTCATTCCATCCATTTCAGGCTAAAATCTCGAGGGTATAAGTGATAGCGAAGTGACATACTTTAAATGAATCATCTTTATCAAACAGCAGTTAAATTCATTATACCGATTATATTACACGAGATTAACCTATATTAGATAGAGCAGTATTACCACCTGTAAAAGAACGCTCTATCGCAGATAGTATACAATGATTCTCAAGAATAAGATTCATATGACCAGCAAGATGGGTAAGATTTCACTAGAAGCGTGTGCGAGTTTTGAATGTACTCCACAAAAGAGTTCGGCTAGCACAGTGGGTCACTAGCGCTCTAAGGCGTAAATAATCCGCAGTCAAGAAAAACAGACTTTAAATAGAACAAGCGAAAACAATTCAGTTAAAACAATTAGAAATAGATTAAGTAATTTGATACGATGAATTTCTGTGACTGGAACAAATTGGTTGGTCTTCATATTAATTTCACCCAAAAATTATCAAAAATACTGTCGGTGATTATCCAGTTCAAAAAATATTCCATTTGGCAGCAGGGCATCAAAGAGGTAAAGTAAGCGGATAAAACTTCTGCGATAAACCCTGACATCGCACCGCACAACACCCGACGAAGTGCTGGCAGCTCAGTGAACACGTACCCGTAGTTTTGATTTTTCAATCAGCAACAGATAGCATCAGTTATCGCTGCGAATTTTGTGAACACGCAATAGCACCATTAATTTTCTCGCCGTGAGACTCGAGAGGCGATCAGCTGAAAGAGAATGGAATCTGTTGATGTTGCTCATCAGTTGAAGACTTACAGTTGGGTTTTCGTATGCTCACCCTTCCGTTTCTGTCGGATAATGAGGCTGAAAGAAAAGCCAAGCAATTCCAAAAGAGGGATCAATGAAAACGATCAGGAAAATAACACTTTAGTGTTAACTGATAACCAGCTCAGATTCGAGCACTCTTTCTGGAAGGGGTTTCGGATCTTACATGTTATGGCACAGAAAGGAAAAGCAAGAAATGCTTACGAGAAGAATAGACAGTAAAGTTGGAGAATTCTCCTCGGCATCTGGAAACTACTGAAAATTGGAAGACGTTCCGATGAGTCTGATATACGGGAATATTTGTTACTTGTAATTAACTTCCTCAATTTGGGTAATACTTGCTCTAAAGCATTCCAGAATGGAAGTCTTGAGCAAAACTGTGAATTGTGAAAATTAACTAAAGCATTTCTCTAATAATGAACTCCCCATTCCTGAATTTTTATAATTCACAAAATAACGATCTTAGAATGAAAGTATGTTTAAGCTGATTTTGTTCACATCAGCTCCGTGATGTTCGCTGGATAATCGGAATGGCGTGATCTTCATTACGATGATCTATTTTCTTGAAGCTTGTAAGTACGGATTATGTACACCGTCGAAGATGAGTACCTGTTAAAACCATGGGGATAACATTCCACACAAATGGTTTCGATCAATAGTGAATAAACTCTGATCCACCGAAGGCGACTTTTCTCTGATGTTTGGATCATATATTTGCGCAACAGTGAGAATCACAAAGGACGGTACCTTGTTTGTATAATTGTATTTTTATTTGTGTTCATAGATAGACGTGAGCAAAATTGTGTTATCTCGCAATGTAATAACTATTTGGCGATTGATGACAAGCTCACGGGAATAAAACACTGATGGCATATTTGGAATGCATGACGTCATCTGTTGAACGTCAGTTTGATTTTCACCATTGTGGAGAAGTTTGAACTCAGAACCATAAAATGGTACCAATTCGGCAAAAGCGAGTTATGAACCACCACTAACATATCGATCATGTATTTTTACAAGATGTTCTGTTAAAAACTGAGAATCCAAATCACAAGGCGCTTCGATTCTTCGATACCCCCTAAAGCTCGTTTGGATAGGATATGCGCACAGTTGCTCAGAATGCACGTTGTTCCGCATGATTCATTTAAAACTTGATGTCCGAATGACACACACGGTGGAGAAATACTTTCGGATGTAATTTAGATGCTGGCTCGTTGCATGTTGTGAAAATGAGCTCTAATGCATTGTGCAATATTTATCCAGAAATATGTTTTAGCCGCGTGATATGTTTATGAATATATATATATATATATATATATATATATATATATATATATATATATATATATATATATAATACGCATGGCAAGCCAATAGACCCATTCTACCTTCTTGTTTTTTCCGCGATTACTCTTGAACCAAACCACTTAGATTAACCAAATCTGCCATACTGAATTTTCTAACAGTTTTCCATCAAACATACAGTGAATTCAGTTATGAAAGAGGTAAATCAATTATTCTCGGAATGTTTGCCTCATAGATTCTTGAATTTCGAAGAATCCACAATGCCTAAAAGTTTAATTTATATGTACAAATTTTTTTTATGTTTTTATATAATCTGAATATATCTAAGTCTTCGGATGCTTTTGAGCATTTTTCTCAGTAGAATGTGCCACTTGGGTGAACCTCTATATCAGCCTAATCAAAACTTTCCTTTATCTTAAACCGGATACATATATTTGCACAATCAAGTACCAGGATTTTGGGAGGACATCAACATGTTCGGAGAACCCCGTTCGATCTGAACCAGTTTGACGGATATTGCTATCTAATATTTACTTCAGTATAAATCATCCCAGTTTCATGAATATTCTTAGTAATGGTCTTGGGGCATCGTGGTTTTCATCTCATCGTGACAAACCGTGATTTGATGAAGAATCGAAAACGCCCAAAACAACTAATGAAACGTGAACCCACTCACAGTAGATTATTTTAGATATGCAAAGCAGAAAACATGTCCTATAATTCATGTCCACTATTTGACACAATTATTTGCTACACAAAGTCAGCCGCGGTAGTACTGGAATCAGTTCTTTGCTCATTTTTTTCTGTTTGCGGTATTTCTGCACAAACTGCTTCACATCCATGATTTTCTGAGAGGTTTTGTTTGGATAGACTGATGCTTCTGGTTGATTGATGAACGGCTATCACTTTTAGCAATTTATAGAACGTATACGAAGGTAACAACATGTTCACTGATTTATTAAATAGCGCGTACATGTCTTACTGGGGACGGTGGTACAGATAATTTAGCGCGATTACGTTTGAATCAAACCAAATTCGGTATACACATTCTCTAAACCATTACTGTATCAGATATGAAGATGGATTGTAAGCACGCAACAGAAAATCGATTTATCCCGGAAAATGTGCCTCAGAGAGTGTGAAGTACAAGCAACCCTCCTCCCTTGGACAGATAGCAAACACTTCAAATTGGTTTGCAAATACATCGACCCTGTCAGTTGGTGACTAATTTTCGATGGTTTCCTGTGTGCTACTGGTCAGTTATTAAGTAACAGGTGACTCCTAAATGAAACCTTTTCAAGCTATACCGTTTTGTGGAAGTAGAGACCTCTAATTTATCAAAACAAAAAGACAACTTGATGTCCAAGACAGTATCAGCTGGAACAACAAAAGTACTGAAATAAAAAGACTTGGGGTTTTCATAGGACTGACATTCGCGACAAGTTGAAGGACCTAAGTCATGACTCCGTCAAGAAACTCTCTTAGCGAAACACGGGAAGACTTTCGCATGGTGCATCGAAGAAACGCGCTATTATTTTGAGGCTGCAGAGATCCTTGTAGTTGAATGTTAGTGTCTGGTGTATACAGAAAACAGCTACAGTCTGCACCTTATCAAAGACATGGTGGATTCTGACCCAAAAGTTCCAGTAAGAAGAGCTTTCTGCCTTTGATTAATCTCGATTTATTAGCGTAAAAACCACACGCGTACTGGTCCACCCGTTATTCACATCCAGATCTTCTTAGTGATTAGCCTAGTGACAAATCGTGTCGGTTGATTCTGTTCAGATCACAATTGGCTTGTGAATGGCTCTCCGCTCCACTTCGTTCGCTCTACTGCGTTTGCTCTGAACTTGGTCACGTTTCACGGGGACTACGAGGTTCCGGCTGCTCACCAAACAGAGGCGCTGTCCACTAAACGATTCAAGCACTCCAACAAGTTTCCCGATAGTCAGACTTAACCCGATAACAAACCCCAGCTAGATTTTTCGCGATTGCACTATTACAAGCCTTACTCCAAAAATAAGCCCCATTAGAAACCATCAGCCACCGAGCTTTTCACTATGGCAAAAGCACGCATACGAGTACTGTGAGATCGCAGAGATTAAAGCAATGAAAATAACGGACGTCTGCAGTATGAGGCACGGAATACTGATCAAATGACAAAGAGTAATGGTAGAGTGCAGGAGTTCTCTCTTTCCGGCAGGTCTGCGCATGAAATACCGTAGGGTTCAACTGACTCGGTTTGATCGTTTTGTGGAACAAGTAGGCCAGATTACAATGTTCTTTCGTTCGGAGTAAACCGTTTACAGGTCTTGTTTATTGTAAGGCTGACCTAACAGAAAGTGGTCTGAAGCGGTCAGCCAGGCCAAGTTTTCTTTATTGTCATCTGTTGGATCCATAGTGTGACATCTGAGACTTTACTTTTTACGCATGATGAACAGTCTGCCTTGGAGTCCTTGGTTGTCTACTAGCCAGCCGGAGCATAAACGCCACTGATGTGCACTTGATAATGAAATTTATGATGATATCCCAAAAAAGATGGACAGAATATATTTTGATAAAAGTGTATGTGCAAAAGCGCTGAAATGCATAACTGAATAATAAGACATCCCGCTGTAGTAGGCTTTAGTTCAATTTTTCAGGCAGAAATGGACACAAGATCGAGTCCAATTTTCAGAGAATCACAGCTTTGTAGTACGCCAGAGCATTCCCTCACACAGTAACTTACAACACCTTGGATGAATGATTGCCTTTTTTCGAATAGTGAGGAATGGGCCAAAAATCACTTCACTTGGAATACTGAATCGAGTATTGTGACATTTAGCGGGGAATGAAAGTTCAATGTAGACTGCTCTGCATATTTACCACTGAAAATCTGTCGGTTGAAATTTCGGTAAATTTTGTTTTTTAGATGTGAGAATATGAAATACACTTTAGTTAAGATGACCTTCTTCCTTGAAGTTCCCTCCCCGCAAACGGATAATGGGCCGAAAAGCTTCATCATCACGTAAAAGATACTGGTATCATGGGTTAAAGATGCGGAAGTACGAAAACATTTTGGAAAATATGCAATTTGATCTTTGTCATCGTTTTTCCAGTATTTTTTATTACAAAACACCATTGGACATCAGTTTCTCAACCGTTGACTCATAAAAGGTTTTGACGAAGGAGTTCGAAAATCGCCTTTAAAAGACGTACATGCAGTTATTGAGCAGCTGGGATCCTTCCCATGGAGCACCCGTTCTATATGGTTTGCCAATTGTTTTGTTTGCGTGACCATATTCAAATGTGACCGAATGAAGTATATTATCATCTACGGGTAATGACATTTTGCGGAGATGGTCAAATTGCGCATAACATATAAGGTACTTTTACAGGAAGGGCATTAATAAATCAATACTGATGTGTCTTTGCTTCCACATTTCGACAATTTAAAACCCAGTGAATTTGATGGAAAAAGAGGGGACTTATTGCCGTGAAACAATGCAATTTAAATGGAAATTGCAATCAATAGGTTTTTTTTTGATACAAATGCCGTCGGCTTCAAATTTTGCCACATAAAATTATCAAGAAACCGCACTCATTGTGTATTTTCCTTTGGTGTTCCAAGTAATAGAATATAGCAGTACTTTGCTGGAGTGCAAGGGCATGGATTATCTAAGCCATTTTGTTTTGGATAGCGAAACCCGGTGTTTTGTAGGTTTGGGCCATTGAAATATTGACCACATTTCCTATGGCTTCTCACTGCTTTGTGTTAGCAGTATTTGATTTTAGTGCACTTGTTGAGCACGGCGAAAGAGACAGGTTTTCGTGCATATACACTTCAAGCAAGTTGAAGTTACTACTTTTATAAGTGAGAACACGAAATCTTAATCGCCGATTGACCTAACATTAACTTACTTCTAGTAATGACCTTGTGTTCAGTGCGATTACGGTTACTCATAATCCGAAGTCCTCTCCAAGTTTCCCTAGAATATATATATATCCAAAAATGAGTAGAAATTCGTGAAACACCTGTGAAAATAACAAATCAGTAAATATGAAACGTTTCATCGGTCAAATACAAGTCGAATCCAAGTTTTGTTTGTGAGAGTGCTTACTATGAAAATAGTTTTCTTCCGGAGGTCCCCCATTTCAGGGTGGTCTATTCCGAGAAATTAACTAATAAAAATTAAAGATAGATATTGGTAGTTATCCGTCGTAAAGGACGTTTCCATATCATAGTAAGCTAATAATGAAATAAGGCCAGCCTAATGACCATGCTTGTTCTCACTGAAAGCAATAAATATCAAAAAGACTTAGAGATTCTTTGATAAACTCTATCATGGAAGTCAGAAGGCAAACATTCATAGATAGACTTCTTCTGTGCGCGCTCATTAGTCGCGCATCAGTCACAAACTATTGATCGTAGGAAGAACAAAGTGTCTGAATTAAGTAAAATAGAATTTAATTTTAGTGTTCTCGGTCTTGGATGATATTCTGGAGCCACTGTGAACTAGAACTGTAAGGGTGCAGTTTCATTGAATTTATTTTAGGTAGTGGTAGCTATCGTCGGTGCGATGGGTCCGACCATGATCAAAATCTCGAGCTTGATCGGAACTCAAATTATTGTGCTGATAAAAAGGATGCACGGGCTATATGGTAATGCAAATTGAAAAATATCGGGTAGTGATCTAAGGAATTTAGTTAGGCAAAACGGATATTGAAATTCATTTTCCAACTGGGAGGGAAAAGCTTGCTACCAGTAAAATATGTTCTGTTAACTAAAACTTAGGACGGATTTATCGAAGGTTTTTTATGTAAAAAGATGTGATTTGTAGAACACTTTCACATCACAAGATTTGTAAACCTAAAGACGAATGGATCAAACTCTCTCTCTCTCTCCCTTGGGGAGTGAAATAAGTACACCGATTGCCCCATAGCAAGTGCAAAGTTAAATCATTTTGATTCTTCTGATATAGTTCATTGTTTTCGTAGTCAGAATTTCGGTCTGAAGCTTTTCTCCTATCTGATATATGTATAAAAGGGATACCACAAAATCCCTTTCAGGATTAGAGATAACAAAGCTACTCACTGTTATATAGACCAAATGCTTTGCAAAGGAAATATTGTGCCGAAACAATTCATCTTCAGTCTCACGGTTTGAGTAGTTGATGTTAACGATTGAATATTTGGGAATTGTTAATGATTTATATATATATATATATATATATATATATATATATATATATATATATACTTTCGACACATGTGCAACAACAGCTCACAGTGTCTGAAACATGGACACATGATTTTCATGCTCTAATGGTCTTATGTCAGCCCTGGATTGATCCTTTTTTCGGTTGATAAGTTATATGAAATCGTTTAATCTTTGCTTTGAGTGTGTGTAACGAAATATTGTAGATTATTTTGCAAATGATTACTCCTTTTCTGGAAGTTTTTCCGTTGGACTGGATGACTACAAATCGAAGATATATCACTACCTATCTAGGTATGCTATCATATTATAAATACAGCGTGCAGTTGCACATAGGACATTGTGGAAGTATTTTGAAAGCGCGCGAATGTGTTGTTTCTTCGGCTTTGTATTTTTTTTATCGCCGTAGACGTTTGAGAAACGTGAAATCTGTTGAATCGGTTTTATTCATTGAGGGTGAGTCTCATCTGAACAACTTGCCCCCTGTATGTCCGAAATGGATGTCTAGTGTGTTTCCCATGGCCTGTCGTTTTAGAACGGGGCTGTAGTAATTTCTAAGACTGCCGTCTTACTCAAATTTCGGATATACTCCTTAGACACTTCCAGCTGAAAGGTAGGGACCTGTACTAGTATCAATATTCAAATTCGGGACTAAAGATTCTCAAGTCCTCCATGATGACCAACTGAAGACTGCTGCTCGTTTGTGCTATTGGTGCTCTGATAGGATCCTTTATGTTTGGATATTTTATTCTTTTGTCCTAATACCTTTCGCACTGAAATTCACGCCATGACTGTGTTCAGACCAAAGCATTCTCAAATAAGTGAAACAAAGATGGCATGAAAACATGGTGATCACTCTTTCGATTTAAGCAATGTGCAACCTGCAACTGTTTTTTCGTCTTTGTTCATCCCTTGCTGGTTGCATTGGTTCCTTCGTATACATTTATTTTTATCGTTGTAAGATTCCTAAGAAAAATAAATTTACCCTTTTCTTTCGAACTTGATTTCTGACTTGTAGCACCACAGTGACTGTCGAATCTTCTACTCAGCAAGCTTTCCCCTCCTAACTAAAATTTTTATTTTCTGAATCAGTGAGAAATATTGATGGTAGTTTACAAAGCAAATAGCATAGAATGGGACTAGATAATAAAAGTTTTCAATACATATTACCAGAAGAAAACTCATCGATACAGCGCCGTTTAATCATGCACGTTTTTCTTTTTCATAATCATTAGAATACACTTTTAGCTCAGGTGGAGAGTTAGTCGAAATTTATATCAGAAGTATGCTTGTCACAAGATCAAACTCACGAACAAAAATGATATCCTAAATGGAGCAGATCTGAAAAACCCGGATTTATTTACCTCGGAAACAAAATTTAACGTAATTCCCTCATTATTTGGAGAAATTCACCGGTCGAACTTTATTCTGAATATTTTTACCAATATTCTTGAAGAGTGTCTAAGAAGTAAACTAAAATACATGGTACTCATAATCAGCTGACTTCTGAACATTTGCTGACCATGCTTGAATAAATAAAAATTTACTTCAGATAAAGCCTTTTATCATAGTGAAGTGAGAAACGATTTGGAAAACTCTTGAGACAGATTAGGCAGATGTGATGAATGTCATGTTGATGCAAAATTATCCTGATTCAGATCTTGGATAACAATTAATTTCTGTTGCTGTCAGTGAGTGACACCGAAATACAGTATAGTGATTCTTCATCAGCTAATCAAAAGTATGGTTACTGTTATTGGGAAATAAGTATAGGTGTTGGTTCTTGTTGAGTACTGCAAATTCTCCAATGCCCATTTAGTGTTAAGTTACAATGTAAACTCTTACGTGAAATCTTCCTTCAATTGGAAACTGTTCTTAGGAAGCATTTATTTACAGTCACACGTGTCACTTAGAAAAATCATTAGTCTTTTGCTCGTATATTAGTTGCCAAACAGGAAGCACATTTCGTATTGGAGTAATGTCCACTATAATGCTGTAACGATTTGTTAGGCAATTAATGATAACAATTTCATTGATGTTGCTATTGCTGTTACTATATTGATAGTATCATGTGAATAGTATTGCTTGTAATACTTTTAATATGGGGAAATTTTCCTGTATTCCACTTGAACAAATAACGTTACTGCTGTTCTCGCACCTCATAGAATTACTATTGTTAATATTTCCGTACTGGTTTCGCTACTGATGGCCATTTAAGTAGCTAGAACATTACCTATCTATAATGACGTTCAGACTTGACACTGAAGTCCTCGTTTTTCTAAGAACTTGTGTGTAATTTCAACATTATTTCCTTTGTCGGCTGACAACAAAGAAGTCACTTGGTGTTGACCATAATGACCTTATTCACAGTAGAAGCAGTGGGGTTCATCACTGGGTTCCACAGTGCCGTCAGAATTTTCACTGAACTGTACCATTCATTTCATACAACTGCACACGACGTAACACACGACTCCCCCAGGGCACACTAGCACACTTAGTTTTTGACCAGAGATAATTAGGTAACCCCGACTATAATTTGAGAGCTTTATGACCAGACAGGTAGAGGTATACGATTTCGAGTATGTTTTACATCTTTTAACCATTGCTTGCCTACGAATCTCACAACTGTAATAACTCCGCCTAACATTACTATCCGATGTGAGTTCACTGAAGAAATAGTTAGCTTTATGTTGTCTGTCAGAGTGAATTCGAATTGGTTATACAAACAGTACAGCCGAACAACTTCCGCCAATTTAATATACACGCTTAAAAATCAGAACCATGAAAAGTGAAGATTCTTGTGTGAGGAATCTGTCGTCTTACTTAATTTGACACAGTGGTTCACGTTCTCGGTACTACCTTTTCAATTTATATCACTATTATAGCTTTCAGGCTAACGGCCGTTTCCCATTTGCCGGAAGTAATGATGGACAGTGACGAAGTTCATGAACTTGTCTATTTCTTGATTAACTGCACCCCTCTAGCAAAGATTTTCGTTCAGTCTTTTTCGCATTACCAACATACGTCCTCTGTTAGCGAAAATATCAGATCCAACAACTGTTTTTCGTTCTAGCCTTCATGTTCTCACTTGTGTGGTTTTTTACACACAAGAATGATGGCTAAAACCACCTGCTGCTATCTCATTCCTTTCAATAAACGGCATCAAATTATCCCGGCAGTTAATGAACTTCCACCAGTGAAGAGACTGAAGGCGGGGTGGTCAAGTACGTCAACTCCACCTGGTGTGGCAAGTCTGATATGGCATAGTCCTACTCAAAAAATGATGCGAACTCGTTAGTTATGAAGTTCCATCCTAAATTATCTCGCTACAGTAGCACCTTCATAAAAAACACATATGTAACTCCGTTGTAAACAAGGAAAGCTATTTCATCTTTCGATGATTCTTTTTTACCTTTTATTGTTTTTTTATTAGGTAACAATTTGCACACCATAGTAGACAATTTTAACCACGCTTCAACCCCTACCCCTCATCACGTTCGATTGAACTGATTTTTATTTTCCTTCAACCAGAGGCTACTTTGTTCTAGACAGGATTAGCACCAGTCATCCTGAATTATTCTCCCTGAAGCTGTGTTCAACCGTCTCACCCAGTGACCATTGTCTGCTTCTGTTGATGCCTAAGATGTTATCCCGGCCAGCTTTTCACTCTTGCAGAGATCAGCCAAATAAAAACACATCCCCGAAGTTTTTCCCATCATAACATTCCTGTCCTACCGAAACCCCTTTCTTATGCGTCGTTCTGGTTTCCCTTTGAGTCATCACTAAGTAGCAACGTCAGACTTTTCTTAGAGATGGTCAATTGATTTCTGATATAAGCAGCTTCTTAGAAACCCACTCGGACGTTGAAATCTTCAAGAAGACTGAAGGAGCATGTGTACAAAGCCCAAAACGATTCTGAAATAGGATACTTTGTCTTTTGATAAAGAAAGAAATGAAAGACACTGAATCACCGTACGCCAGTTCACTCCTACGTAGCCACAACAGTAACCAACTGTGGCAAGTATTCAGCTTCTGTATAGAGAGAAAACGAAACAAGTTAAATTTTCTGCGGAAAGTTGACCATATCCACAGTGCATTCATCCACCCCTAAATGACTCTCAAACTGCACTTATTCCAGAAGATGGAGTAAAAATTACCTCGTTATCCAAAGACTTATTTAGGCCACTTCGTACTTCCAGAATAACCTGTTGTCATCACTTTTGAGATATGGTATTGTTGCCTTAATCGATATACTTGCTTCTCACTTGGAAAAATCTTTGTGCTCATTTTCTAACCCCGACTGCTGGAGACCAGCCAACACTGTTCCTATAGCCAAACGTGATCATGTTGTCACAGCTAAATGCTTTCATCCCATTGCTCTAACTTCATCTGATCTTATACTTACAGAGCTTGCCGTTAATAAACTTTTGAATTCCTCAGTAAACAATTCCGATGACCACTTACAGTCTGCCTATAATTGGAACAGATCCCTGTGGATATTATTGCCTCTTCAGTCGACCATATAACCAAATCCTGCGACGGATTAGCAAAATCTGTATGACGGGCCTTTCTAGAATACTTATCCGCCTTTGATTTTATTCCGCTGTCTTTCCCCTCCAGTAAACGGGGGCTTTTGGCTGGCCCAGGCATTTATTAACACAGTTGTTTGATTATTTTATCAACGGAGCTCAGTACACATGACTAGATGTTAAAACATCCAAACCTTTGGTGGACAATTCAGGAATGCTTTAGGGAGCCATCCTTTCCCTCAGTTATTCTACACCTATATTGGTAACGTTTCATTCTGTTTCTCGGGACATTTATTTATGTACTCCAATGATGTGGCCCTTTTCCAAGCTGTTTCTGTAACCCAAGACTTCAATGACTTTTCCAGTAACCTGTCTTATATATATGATTTCTCTGTTCGATGTGGTTTAACTTCAAATTTGTCTGAATGCTTTGAATGTATAATAACCCTTTCTCGGTCGGCTTATCCTAGCTAGAGTGGGCTCTGCCATATACTTAAGAATCACCATCGATGCAAATTTGACGTGGCCATCTCAAATTTCGAACTGTGTAAGGAAACTACACCGGTCATCTTACCGAATCCGACAGCTGCTGCCTTACAGCGATAAAGAGATTGCCATCTCCCTCTTCGTTTATCAGTGTTACTTCTGCTCTACTTTACTATTTCCCTGTTATTTTTGCTGATCTATCGAGGAAAGATTTTAAACTTCCTCGTCGAGGTCTACTTATTATTATTCGAGTATCTTTCATTCCCTCAACTGAACTATCTGCTAAGTTGTGTGAACTACACCTGGCCCCACGTAGAAGGTTCGCTCAAAAAATCATTGCAGACAGCACACCCTTTACACAGTGATCTATCCAAAAGTAACTCTCCCGCAACTGCACGTTCCTCTTTTCGATCCATACCTTCCCATATAACATCCATGAAACTCTACCGTCCCATATCTGGCCCGAATTCTCACTAACCCGGCAACAGTATCGGCCGAATTACTCGGAAATTTTGATAGTTATTCGCTCTTTTTTCATCCCATTGATCCGGGGAAGTGCACAGAATAAGTCATTTTTCACTGAAATGTGGATTTCGGTCCACGCGGAAGTCTGATCAGATACAAATACAGATACGGAAAGAGCAATTATTTTCCATGATGAAACAGATTTTAGCCTTGTATTCCTCCGTTCCATGAGTCGACGAGTACAAAATGTGGCTTCCCCGTGAAAGTGAAAGATAAAATGGCCGGGTTAAACAGTCTGATATTTTTTTGTATTTAAATTCAGGCGTTTTTTAAGTAAACGCGATATCAACAACCATTCAGATAATGGTCGCTGTAAATAAACTCAATAATGATTTTAAACCTGTGAAATAAGAAAGCGATCACCTGGAGATGAATGTACACCTCCACTTTTCTCTCGTGTTTATCAGGGTCCACTAAGGCCCAGCAAGTTTGTAGACCCTGAATTTATATTTACGCAACGTAGAGCCAAAAATAAATCTCAGCCAGGTAAAACTGAATTGTAGGGGCACAAATATGAACTAAAAATACAGTTCATATCAAAACGGGCACGTTGTTGTTAGTTTCGCTTTCATGATGCTCTATAGATACGACGTAGCAGATACGCTAGGTCAGCCGGTAGTCTGTTTCCTGTTGTTCATAAAGTTTCTTCACTTATAAAATGAAAAGCACTGAGTCCCGTTTTTACAACTAACAACAAGATAAAGAAGCTATGGGACACTAGATGCAATCAGTTTTCTCACTTCTGTCTGCCTCGTTCGTGGAACATGTCAGTTTAAATATGGTACAGCGAGAAAAGCGTCACACAGAAATGGACTGGATGGTAAGCTCTAATTGTCCATCCAGTGTATTTTGGGGTGAGATCTGTTTTACCAGTGCCAAGGAAAACAAGCATCTCGTAGCAAAGGTTTTTATGCTCAAAGAGCATGCTGATGCCTCGTAAAAAGCACTACTTCGCCAAGTAGCAGCAGCATCGGTTTTGGATTGCGCAGCAACTGTTTGAATCATTGGGTCAGGCGAATTTTTCCACCACACGCAATGAAGTGTTTCGCGGTTGATGTCAGATATCTGACACCATTCTCTGCCAGTATTGGATGACGTCATCAATTTTACCGCTCATTGAGCCAAGCAACTTTCTTTTCTGACGGAAATGATCGGAAATTTGTGGGATCTTAGGATCGGTAGGACGGTCTGAGTGATTTCTGAAGCTCAATTCCTTGGTCGTCTGTAACAGACGCCATTCCTTCACCGTGTATTATGGCCTCAAGGTCGACTCCACATTTCAATGTTTCCATTGAACGGGTGAATAAGTTATAATGATAAAAATAAAAATCTCGCTTTTCTCCCACATTTTTCCTGGTTTTCGGTTCAGTTTGATAAACTTTTCAGGATTACCTTTGACCAGCAACATTCTTATTATGAACAGTCCTTTGTTTTGCCCTGGATCATTGGCATGGGTTTTCTGCAATCTAATGAGGAAAAGTCGGACTGACCCACCTTCGTATGTCACTGATGCGAAGCGGGATAATTATAACGCCTGCTTTAAGTTGTTTTACTATAATCAACACGCTGTACACTTCCATTTAGACTTATAGTCTCCGAAATATCTAAAATAAATCTTTCGTCAAGCAGCCCAGAGTACAGTTTATCAAAGGAAACCCGCAAAGCACTGAGTCACCACTGTGACTCAGACCCATGCTGCACAGATATTAGTCATTCATGTTACCATTGAGCTATATGGGCTAACTACTAAGGCTTTGTTTCTTGGGAACATGACTTGGTGTATGAGTTCAACGCCTGTTTATCCACTCCATTGGCTTCGGCTGATCCGGTTTTCCTTTTTTCTATGCCTTTGCGGATTGTTCATCAGCCACCTCCTCAAAACAGAGCCGCATCCAGCACGTATCCAATGATCTTGCTAGTCAGACGGCCGTCCTTGTGGCCATCACCGTTGTCATTTCCGTCGTTTTGTGATCGCGTTTCGGCACAGCGATACAGTTCAAGGACATTCCAAATAACCCGTAGTTCTTCGATATCGATCAGCTTCATTAACTTTATTCCTTCCTCCTTGGATCATGCTTTGGCTGGCAAGTATTGTTTTTGAACTTGATTCATCAGGTCTTATCTGCACTGGACCGCCAGTATGGTTCCTCGTTTAATCCACATTAAGAATCAACAACGACAATCTGTAACATCTACTCTCGAACCAGAGAGCAGGTTTGTGGGATCTGCATATCACCCGTTAGGGCCGTCCGTATGGCTCTGTGAATGACGTGCCTTAAGTTAGCTTAAACATACGAATCTCATATCTAACAAAAAGGTGGTCGTTTTCTGTAACCTAATTCATCAAACTTATTCCTGCAAAACAGTTGCCATGAAGTCCGTAAATTCATTTATTTGATGGTGCGCAACATTCATTATTACTGATGAAGCTTCCAACTACGGGAGGCAAAAATCACTAATTCAATATGCACAAACTAAAATTTGGAAATAATTCCGCATTCACCTTATTCTTTGAGTCATTTGTATAAAACTCACCGGTAAACCATCACATCGACTGTTTCTCGAGTCTTACCTTGTTTTCAATTCTCTTTCTAGTTTACCTGATAATCTCAGAAACAATACGAGTGGATCTGGATTATCTGCTGCTGTTTCGGCATTTTGCTTTTCCGGAGGTCAGTAAACAAATCACTCGTAGTTGTCCTCTGGAAAAAAACAATATTTTGTGGTATGATATTTAAAAACATAGCCAGAAATCTGTTGCTAAAATACCGATATTTCTCCTGACTCCCCCCTGATCTGACTGTTAATCAGCTTGCCTCCAAAAGACGGAGTTTTGCTGAAGGGATGGTGGAAAAGCAAGTTTTTTGAAGTGCGTACACCAAGAAATCTATTCACCAGGCTACTTTTGCTGTTCATGATGTGTGGAAAAGAGTTTTCCCACGGATGAATGAATACAAAATACATTTCTGCCTATTTGTTTTGAAAGAGTCTGGATGCTGAACATTTACCATCATGCAGTGTTCCCAACAATCAATTGTCAATGGTAAAAGCATCATATAAAACCCCAAGTAGTTTTATTAAGTCGATTTTCTACAGAAAGCTGTACAAAGATCTTGCGTATTTTGGATAGGTATTTTTAAATATCACAGTTTAGCCTTCTTAGTAGAAAACAAACAGCTTCTACAGTAAGTATCAAGCACACTTAATTTTGCTCGGAAACACATTTCACCAAATAAGATAAAAAATATTTTGACTGGATCATTGGTTAATCGAAAACTGGCAACACAAATGAACAATATCTGTTTACAAACCGTAAAGTAACGGCAAATCACTTTGTTCAAACTGAATGTTTACGAAAAGTTGTCCGTTTGAGCAGTTTTGAAATTTAACAAGGACAAAATATTAAGAATGAGGGCAATGAGGTTGGATGAACTCGGCTTGATTTAGAGCTTTAGTAGAGGTCTATTTCAGTGCTGTCAGAAATACTGAAGTTGGCGGCAATTTTAGAGATGAGATTTTCTAATCGGTCGATCATTCGAAATGTTGGTACAAAACCGATAGAAACAGATAAAGCATACAGAAATCAAGTCATTGCGATGAAAGCACTGAGGCCCCGAATATGAAGAATCTCTCCCATTTATTGTTCAAAAGATGCAAAGAGTAAAGATGGATTAATATCTTTATACTTTTATCAGTCCACGCTTATTCATTTAGAGAAAAATTTGAACTGCTGGTTTACTGGCTTTACGGAAAACAAGTTAAGTAGATGGCATTTGCAAACACACTAAGAATGCAGTCAAGTAGATATAATAACTCATTTTATACCTTCATTTTTTGAATGGTGAATTTCCATCAGTATTTTTTTCGCAAGAACTTTTCGTTAACAACGCTTTCTACACTTTGAACGGCATTCATATTGCTCCGCTTGGTGTAATGACGGCCTACTCCAAAAGTAATATAATTTTTCAGCATGATCTTACGTAGGCTATATAGGATGTGATCAAAATTTTTCAAAACTGTTATTGGTAAAAGTAAACATGTCACAAAAATGAATACACCATTACGTTGAGGCATAAAGTAAACCCTACTGGACGACAAAATAACAGTTGCTAAGTAGTACACAGCAGCCATTTCTAAAAAATCAGTTCATCCTCAATTCCTCGTTACCTTGAACGGAACCAGCTGGACAGCTTACAGGGCCGATGAATATGAAGCTGAAAAAGCATTTGGAAACTAGTGAGATTTCAAGTGAGAAGCTTTACTCTTAACATCAGTCCGCGGTTTTGCAGTGGCTTAGTCGATCAGTCTATTTTCAAGGTATAACAAATGTAATCTGCAATAATAGAGCACCGGAGAATTTACATTATGTCTCGCGTTGTAGGATGAAAGGAAATGACATTTTTTGTTGTGATGCGTTTTCTATTTCAACAAAGAACAGCAATAAAAACTGCGACAAGCTGAACAAAATCAGGAAAACAAAATTTGACGTTGATTTGAAATGTTGAAATATTTTCCTATTCCAGAGATTTTTGAATGAAGTAATATTCAATCAGTCGATTCCTCTATCGCGTTTGTTTCAGAGGATACTTCTGATGTAGGAAAATATTGTCACTCTTGTGAGGGGAAGTCAAGCGGACAATCTGTCAGCATCTGACACAACAGCTGATTGTAGAAAAAACATGATCGGTAATGTGATTGAACTTGTGTCTGCATTTGGTTCTTATCTACCACTTTCTTCATACTCTGGTGCACTGCTTTCGGTTTTCACTCCCACCTTAAATCGGTTAGAAAAGAGACTAGCCAGCAGATACGTAATTGGTGGATATGAAAACTTAATTGGGTAAACACGTGACCCGAATTTAAAACATGCCTACAAAACTGGCCACTTTACTAACGACATAAACTATCTTGTAAATGGGCAACTTGAATCCCAAGCTGGCAGATCTGGGTATCTAATTCGGGAATTTTATAGGGAAATATCTTACATATCTCAGCTGTCTAGGAGGGTACAAAGGTCCTCCACACCCCCTTACCTATCAATAAGTGTTGTTAATTTTGGGTCCTAATAAAAGACGACAAATTGAATGTCTAGATACGCTGGAATCTTCGAAGCAGTTTGGTTCATGAGTTCATGAGTTTCACACTATTACGTGGTGCACCAGTACACCCAAATAAGAACACTCAAGAATAATTTGATTCCGATGAGCATCTTACAAATTTCAGCAAGACAACATGAGTAGCGAGTGCAGTTTTGCCAAAGTATTGGTGATACACACTGAAATTTTGTTTGTTATGGACACATCGAAAAAAGGTAAAAAACGTGAAAACGTCGCGAGTAATGAGATCATCTCCTTTTCAGTATTGTCGTGGAAAAGGTAGTTTGATTTGATGCTGTTAACAATGAAATTTGCTTTTATAGTAGCGGCTCGTTGAAAATGCAATTTACTCCCTAATGTTGATATTTATTTCCAAGTTATGCTGACTGTGTAATTAAAAACAACTGATGACAACGAAATGAACGCAGAGTGCAGAGTCATCTCATTGTCTTTGGAGAACAGCATAGAGAAATTATATTATTTCCAAACTTAGCCTTTTATACAAAGATTATCCGCCTGAAAAAAATTTATCATGTGTTCTCTATTTTGTAGCAATAACATATTCTTCGACCCGATCCCATATATCCAAATGGTCAACACGGACAAATTCTGGAACATGAAGTGCACATCCAGTAATGGTAAGGATTACATTTGGCGATGATCAAGTCTTATTTGACCATGGGAGCTCCGGTTTCAATCTCTCTGTCATCCAAATGATATCTGCGAATTCCTTGAACTCTTCAATGCTCCTGACCATTTTTTGCCTCTCAGATCTCGAGTGGCAATAGTTTTGCTCGATTTAGTATTGATGATGGTCACTCATTGGCGCCGGCCAGTTATTCTAAATACACAGTGTAAAGGTGCTATTTTCCCTTCAGCTGTATTATGTTGATTCAACGGAGCAGCCGAATTTCACTCACATATCAACGGACAAAGAAATACTCACCTAACCAACTGATTCTTACCAGTTCTCAGGCACCTTCATTGAGCAGAATCCCTCCGATTTTCTAGAATACTGTAGACAAAGAAATCATTCCTCCAGTCTTACGAATATCGATCAGTGAAATGCGTAAAGCAATTGTTGAGCTCGTTCGTCTTAGCGACATAATAAACAAACGAAGAATATGCTAATCAGACAATAATCTGGTAGTCAGGAGGGTTCATTTGTTACCGTATCAGATCCCAAGTACTCTTAGCAAAACCGAAATTACCGTTTTGAACTGAATCGATAAAATGGTTTCGTTTTACAGACTGCTCTTTCTGAGGACAGAAAACGATATCGATTTCCCCCAATAACTGATGAGCCTCAATTCGCAGTGACACAGATATGCACACAGATAATCCTGTCACACGAGAAAAAAGAAAAATCCTGGCTAGTAATACACTTCTAAGTCAAACCCTTAGTAATACAAAGCCGTTTGCTAGTGAACGTGTCACTACATCTGTGGCTGTGATCGGGATAGTTCTCGGATAAAACGGAAATGAAGATTGATTGAATGGCGAGGATGGCAAAAAATGAAGTGGTCTAAAAGGTGAGCAGCAGAAATGGATCAGGTTATAATAACCAAAAACAGATTATGAATAAACCGAGGACTGGGATTTGTATCTGACAGAATCAGACTGGCCGCTGCAATATAGACATAGCTTCACCTATGTTGCAGCTGGAGAAATTGCTTTTAATAAAAGTTTGTGCGAGTTTACATCCAGTCACCCAGATCAGCTACATAAGATATTAATGGCACAATCACGGGATTTTTTTTATCACAAATTTTGTAGAAAGGAAATCAACGTGAACTTCTCACATAAAGTGGGCTCCACCAGGAAACTCACTATGATTACATCCACTATCACATACAACAGAACTGAAGGGATGGGAACAGGATCTGTGAGTGCCTGTTAGGAATACAGCATCGATGGTCTTGAAATAGACACAAGCACGTATCAGAGTTCACGCGTATGACTGGGTAAATCTGCATGAGATCTAGTATGCCAGCGAATCAATTTAGGACAGATCTTGAGGTGCATTTGAACCCTCACGGTTACTGTAACTATGTGATCTAGCTGTTGTTTTGTGCAGTTGACTGTGAACAGTTAACTGCTTCTATCTCTTGGAATCACGTTCAGATAACTTATTTCATGCCGTATGTAGCAATGATATATTGTTAGTTGTTATTGTTGAAGGTAAATACCATTCATAGCACGGCCCAAGCAACCGACTGAGATGACTGGAAGGAGTTCATTTGAGAGAGAACATAAAAGACTGAAATTTTGCTGGTTCTTCCAGTACGAATCTCAATTTTACGAAAAGAAATTTTCGAAAATATTTGAGCTCAACAACATAGTCGGACGTATACGATCAACAATCATCGTCACTCCAAAGATTTTCATAAGATAAAACTGTGACATACCAGAAACCTACTGTGCAGTAGAGCTACGCGAACCAGTACTAGATAAAACCCTTCTAGTCCGTGTTTTAAAAGTAATTTGCATTGACTAGGGGGGATGAGGCCCATAAGGAGGTCATTTGGGAGGAACAAATTCCCCATCATCCAAGTAGAAATAGAAGAATACAGAAGGGAACTACTCGATGCCGAGTAATAAGCTGCAAAATTGTTTGAGGAAACTGTTCGATGGAAGGGCCTTCGCCTGAGCCCGGTTCAAAAGAGATTGAGAAGAAGGTGACTGGTGTGTGAGAATGGTGTATCAAAGATATAATTGGGGTTAGGGTAGATAATCTTTGCATGGGTAAAAATTACAAGCTTTTACTGGAAGCGACTGAGATACGGGGATCAATATGGGATGAGGAAAATCAGAGTTTGAAAAGTAATCCAGAGCAACTTGAGCAAACTTGGTTGTCAACAACGTCAAACTTGAGCGATATAGTGATAGAAGACTCCGGAAAACTGTTATAAAATCGAGTTTACAAATGATGGAGTTGGTTTGCTATGCATCGTTCCAGAGACCCGTGGTATTTCCTCTTACATCGTGTGGATATACAGTGCATGGCTACTAATAAACGGAATGCCAAAAACATGAAGCAGGCACGAAAATCATTAGCAAATAATGAATCCTCTGGAAAATGTATATTTGGTATTATTGGTTCCATAGAAGACACAAATAATTAAAGATAATAGTAAAACATGAAGTAAATAAAACCGGAAGAAAGTGACTATCAGATGGCTTTACGTGTGCAGGGGAAACGAGTTAGAAGCACCGTCCGTCTCCGGAAAGCCACTCGAACCGGGTCTCTGTATGTGACAAGCTGAAATCCTCAGTAGTGACTAATATTTCGTATGAGTGAATCAGTGGATTTTATTTTTCCCCACCAGGAAGCTGAACGCATCAATCAAGGAATAGTTAAAAATATTGAATGAGTGATGGAAAACAGGAAAGTTGTGAATACAACTCCTTTTATAGTTTGGAAGTAAAACGTAATCAAATTAGTGTACATTCTGGCGTGCCACCACATTCGGCTACCCCTTCGTTTGTTTTAAACTTGATTACTGTCAAATGACTGTTTCTTAATATCACCAAAATTCATCCGGAATTCACTACTCGAGGAAGATTTTCGTTTGAGTTACAAATACGTCATGTTCTGTTTCATCATGAACAGCTAGTTTTGTGCAAGCTGATCGAAATCAAGCTAAACTAGATGAACCAAGGTTGTTGGTTTAAAGACTGCCAGTAAGTCGCACTAACCTCAGACTGTCGCCGCAGTCGCCAGTGATAACCCTCTGTCCATATTCGTAAAGATACCGTTTCTAACCAATGTTCTGAACCCTCGGAATCACACGGAAAACCGTGCTTCCTCTATCGAAGAATCTCGTTTAAAAGGAAAGTATTGAAGTTAAGCTGGTTCTTCTCGATGACCGAGTGCTCTCGTCATGACAGAATACAACGTGAGAAGAAGAAAGGTGATACTGCGGTTACCTGCATCAATTCCGGATATTCCGACAAGTATTAGGTCTACTTCAACTTCTTTTGGAATGGTTCTGACGGTGTGATTGTAAGATTTCATCCAGATTACACGCTTTTAGAGGTACTATGATCAATAATTCGGACACAGTTCCCTTTTGCTCCACAGAGAAACTAACCAACTGTTTGGCGCCTCCATAAACAGCCTGATTCCACTGCCACCTTAAAGTTTACCTATTGTTGTAGGAGGTTCCAAACACGAGCCCACGTAGCCCTAACCTGTTTTTAGTTTACGTGACTTCTGTTGTATCCCCATTGGAGGAAATGTTGTTTTAGACTGAAATATCAGGACGAAACAAATAGAGGACACCCCTAAGAACTAGACGCCCGTCAACATCGTCTTTATTAAGAGATATCTTTCCATTGTTTGTTTGTGGTTTTCATTTTAAATACTGTTTTTATTTGCTGTGTTTCTTTACAAAAACACTGGCGACGGCTCTTAGCAAGTGTTGTCCCATAAAGGTTATAGTTTTTAACAAAGGTAAAATATGATTCATCAGGCGGCTTCAACTCTCAACTCACCATTAAAAACCATGGAAGCACTGTACAGCTGTTTCATCCGTGTTGGGAATCATCAGCACCGTTGAGAGCCAGCCCGGATAGCCTTGTGGTTAAGGTGTTCGATTCACAATCGTTCATCCCGGGTTCAAGTCCCCGTGAGGACTCGGTGGACGTGCACTGCTGATGATTCTCAGCAAAGATGAAACAGCTGTACAGTGTTTCCATGGTTTTCAGTGGTGAGATGAGCGTTGAAGTTGCATGATGAACCATATTATAGAAATCTAATCTCCTACTACTCAACTGCAAAAAGGTAAAATATCCTCTCTGTTGCTGCAATGTACTGCGCGACAGATGTGTACGATCCAGCCCCGCCCCGCCCCGTCCCCCTTCCCTTCATTTGTAGATGCATTTTCACTTTTGTATTCTCCAAAGAAACCCTGTCCGGTAAGAATGACCAACTACCTACTGTGGTCGGATTGAAAAAAATCCAAAACGAAACAATATATTTTAGGCTAATTAGGTCGAAATGACCGAAAAATGGGGGTGACAAAAGCAAAGAACCAACCTCAGTTTGGGTTCTATAGCTGCCACCTAAAATTGTGCTCGACCGCCATTCCGTTTGAGGACCTCCGTGTATCTTCTCGGCATAGTTCTCACGAGGTACGAACTTCCCTTGATAAATATTCACCCATTCTTGCTTGAAGGTGTTATCAGTTCACTCTTTCATTGGTGAACTATGAAATCCTTGTACACCCGATGAGCAAGTATGCCCTATAGGTTCTTAGTCGAGTTTAGTTTCGGGCTGTAGACTGGTCACTGCATGAATCTGACTCCACATCACAACAGCCAACATTCTGTGGTGTTAAAGCAGTCGACGGAAATATTGTCATGTTGAAATATGCCTTCGTCATGTACTCTGTTGGTTACTAGCTGGAGAAAATCTGTTACAATGTACGTATGCACACAAAGGAATCTTGCATATCCTCATGTACAACAAGGTCCCTTTGGCCTTTGGCTCTCACAACCATCAATGATGTTTCTTCAACTGAAAATGCTTTTTTTATGATATCACGTCAATAATAATTTCAAGCATGTGGGTCGTACAAAGGAACTACCTTTTCTTCACTAAAGTAGACATTTTCACACTTGCTCATTCAAGCTCCGTCTGCTTTAGTCAATGATAAGCTTTGTTCTTTTCGCAGCGGTATGGGAGTAATGTATCTTTTCATTTTTGTATTTCATCCAGGGTACAAATTTCAGCTTTCTGTGTGACATTCGTTTCGAGTCACTGACTCCGATCAAAGCTTTCAATGTAGACGTCGATCGTGTGGTAATAGAGGCTAGACGAACTGATCAGCATTCGTTCGACTTCGTTATCCAATTCTTGGATGTACATTGTTTGTTACTTTACAACTACAGTCATATGACATTTCTCGATCTCTTGCGTTGTCTGGGGATCTCAGTAGAGCTTAGCCCCGATTGGCAGAAGGCGGACTTTCGAGCTTCTCAAAATCTGTTAGTTCATTTCAGAGTGGTATCGTGCGGACAAAATTTCGCGTGAGTTTTGTAGAATTTATACGTGCAATCAACGTGAGTAAATGTCGCCTAGGTTACTAAGCTGCACTACGCGCTACGGTGTGCACGATTCCGGTTCTCATGAGCTTGTCAGTCGCAATATCCAAGGATTGAACTAATTAGCTTCTTATTAGTCTCGATGAGCTGAGTGATTCTGCGAAATTTTCCACGGAACACGGCATCTCAGTAGAAAGTCCTTTACTTTTTCACCCTCAACTTTTTATCCTTTGTGTTGTACTTATCCTACAGTGCCTAGGTTTATTCTGAAGTTTGGTATTCCGCTTAGTACCGTGCACTCAGTTGTTCTGACCAGATGTGGTCTAGTCGGAGAATTCAGAAGTGGAAATATGCGGGAACTAAGTGGGGGGAATTATACTTTTGTCTCTCAGGGTATCTTTAAAAAGACCAATCTTGAAAAAGGTTACTCGTGGTGACCGAAAAGTCGACAACCTACCAACGATTTTGACTACGCTGTGTTATTGAGTAATAAAATTCTACCATAACAAGAGAATCATACCTACAAACTATACGATCAGGCTTCCGAGAAAAGAAATTCTATACTAATCAGACGAGAGATACAAAGGTTGGATAAAATATTAACCCATCAGTTCTTCTGTAGGGCACATAGGACGGAATATGGTTTTCATGGGAACAACGGATTCAGTCAAAAAAATTCTATGTAGATAAAGGCGGCCTGAAGGCCGCATTCATCCATCTTCAAAACGTTTGCTCCAGTTCGCCACTTCATTTCAAAGAGTCTAAGTATTTCCGTGATGTCAGTTTGCCATATTTCCTTCGACTATTCCTTTACTTTTGATTAAGCCCCTACTTGCTACTTCCTCAAACGCCGGAGTCTTTTGGCTGCTTCGCTTCTTTACTTTCATTGCTATAAAACTACGTACCCTATATGGCTCACCAGACCGAATTTAGTTACCGAGCCCCTCAACGAATAGCTCTGTTTTTCTTCTAGGTACCGTTCTTTCCTCTATCTCTTCACCGTATGTTATTGGACTATCTACTGCACTAACTTTACAACGTCTTAAGCATGCCAACGAGGTGGTACTCTCTCAGTGCATGCTCGATCAGCCTATCTTTACCTCTTTCTCCTAACCCCTCCCGCAACTTTCAGAACTTTGCAAAGCATTCTGAACTACATCTAAACACTTACAAATATTTCAGTGTACTTTGTCCTTTGGCTTTGTCCCATTACCCAGGTATACAACCTGGCATCAGTAATTTTTCTATTTCCGGAGCCTACCTGATAAAATACCTAGGAGTCACAAACAGCACGAATTTACAAGGGCCTTCCCATATTTTGGATACTACCGTGAAATCGTGTGGACTATTTTTTCAAGGTAGTAGGCTAAGGTTATTTGGTACCAGAGAAGCTGCTATTTATTTCTTCCCTCTATTGATGTGTTCCGATAATATTACTCTCCTACTCTACCCTAATCATTCCCGGTCAGTCTGAGGAAGACTTTATCCTAATTCACTGCGAACTGGTCATTATCAACCATGATTCATTGATTCCCGTAGAACCTCTCATCTCTAGTGCATGATCAGAACAATACAGCCTTTGTAAAACTCACCATGAAGATTCTAGTCAACCCCACCCATCCCTGTGTCACCACTTACCTGCATGCCTTTTGCCTTCCTGTACGCGTTCAGTACTTAGACTGATTCCCAATAGTGTACACGTCTGTCGCACCTCTACAGAGCCTCTTTTTGCACGGGTACTGCCTAAAAAAGGGAAAGTCGGAGAGGAAATTCGCATGAACTTCGATGGCTGGAACATGTTATATGGTTCATTTCAGAGTAATAGTAAAATAAATTACAATACAATACAGTACATTTGTCAAAGAGGTGCTCGACTAAATGACCAATACACAGGAATAGCAGAATACAAAACGTATAGTGACAAATGGTTTTCAAAGAAGACAAAAACTCAGCTCATCCAATTTAGAATGTAAACTGTTTTGATTTCACAATGATTTTGAATGCTGGTGTTGTTTATAGCTCAGGTTGGTGGTTTGTATCCGTTGGTGATCACTGAGCTAGGCGTTTAGGTCGCCCACGTTCATCACCACTAGAGATAACCTGAGCACTGGCGATGTCACTGCGACTGGTGGTGAGAGGTTTGTTTTGATTTCACTTGTAGTAAACCATCCGGTTCACCGTCAACTTTTTCTCTCCAAACCAGTCAACCAGATAACGTAGATGTATTTTCCCCATTACCTTGCGTTTAGCTCGTCAAACTGAAACATGCATAATATCCTCTTCTGGGAGCCACTAGATATCGTTCAAATCGAATTCAGTATAGAAATCTGGTTGGTAATTCGGCATGCTTCAGAGAGCGGCCTTTGATTCCTGGTATTTTAGTGTTTTTTTCCAGATATTACCATCTAGACAAGCTCACATAAACGCTAAAACTCTCAGTTTTGACACGTGGGAATTGGCCACCATACGCAAACTGCGGACCCAGACTATAATTCGTTAATTAGTTCCGTGTAAAACAATTCGTGCAATCATCATCAAGCGAGCAACTCTAAATTGCCCGGGGATTTTGTGTATTAGACATTTAGCCTCCGTTAAAATCACTCGAATTTAAAATAAATGCCTCAAATCTTTTAATTTAGTTTTGTCAGCGGATGCAGAATGTTGGTTTTTGATCCAATCTGCAGAAATTTCTTGTTTTGGCCCATTAAGAATGCAAAACACCACACACAAAATTGTCACTTGGAGGATAAAAGATTACATTTTTTATCAGCACTTTTTGTTACCATAATCCGAACTTATCTTGGACACTCAGTGACACTACTCACGACCAAAGATCATCTCATTCAAAATCAGATTAGTATAAAAAACCCAAAAGCTGTTGGAAAATGTTCCTCCGGATATTGTGGTACTGGTTACAAGTATCCGGCAGATCGCTGACATTTTAAGGATTACTGCATTGCTTTCGTGTATTTATCGGTCCACTTTCAAGACCAGCTAAGTCTTTCCCGAGGTTGTTTTAGTAAGAAAAATTAGTTAACGTGTCAGTTATGATGCAAAGATTTTTCGCCTATGCTTTGGAAAATAGTAAATTTCGGGCATTCCTTGTGGCATAGATGACATGTTACTTTTGTAAAAGATTAAGGATTGGGGATAATATCGCGATTGTGCAATCCAAATCTGTCTCAAAACACATTTCATCTGATTCTACTTACAGCAGCATCGTTCCAGATACAAGTAGTGCAATAATTTAATGATAAAATTGCCTTTAGAAAGGTTACTCACCGTAACCGAAAAGTTCGAGAATTACAGCATCCACCAACAAAGCTGTGTTGGTATCAATAAGATTTTCACAAAATGAAACCATTTTTTCTTCCAAGTTAACCTCTTTTTTTGCTTCAGCTTGTGTTAGAGGACACATTACTGTCAGTGAAGAGAATAAACTTTACTAAACCAACTGTCACGTACCGCCAAAGCTCAACTAATCGTTGAATCAACCGCATCCCACAACCATCGACCCCAACTGTAACTCGAACCTAGAATGCGTGATTACCGTCACTCAAAATTCTTTCCTCTCTGATCGACACTCAGCGACCGTGAACACTTAAGCAACACCTTACTTGGATTCAGAATTATGGAAAATCTTGCTGACATTTGGAATAATATCTGCACTTCTGTAGTATGCTCACAGAAACTAACTGGAGTAAAGATACTGAAAGGTGTATCGGAAATCTTTAAAGGAATTTCTTTTCAGCCATGTAAACATAGATGACATTTGGTCTAAGAGAGGTGGCTTTACTTGGATGATATAAATTCGTTCCACACCCAGGGCTACATCGATGGCTACGTATACCGAAAAAGGATACAGTAAGTATTGCGTGCCAGAAAGTATCGCTCTAAGGCAGTGCTTTCGTTTAATTTCAAGGTCAAAGGATACATCTGTCTGCTATCCAGTACGAAGTCGATTTATTGGCAAACAAATTTACCAAACGCAATGTATCTTCAATAATGTACTTTAGGAACCACGTTTCGTTTAAATTAGCTAGCTTTCAACAAATTGAATGTACTGTGTTATTGTAAGCCCTTACACAGGTCACCTAGTGTGAACAGACTGTCATGTTCAAACAGTCTGGGTGAACAAGAATATTCACTCACTTGTCACTAACCTCAGACCAAACTACACTGATTCATTTTTTGGTTGTAAATTTTTGTCCCTGATGTGTATTTTGACTGCTACAACTTCTTGAATGATTCCTCCTCAGGGTTTAAACGGCCTAGTTTTATTTTGTTCGCAAGTAGATTAGTACACTTAGCTTTTTCATAAATTTTATCTGGAAACTCGACACCTTCCGGTCACTCAGAGTTATTTCAAAATACATTGGAATTGAACTCAACTGAAAAATGGCAATTAACTCAGTAATTATTGAGACTCAACAGCCTGAGGCATATGGAGTTTATCAGGTCTCCACTTTGTTCATTTGATTTGCCATTTTTGACCAAAGTAAATACTCACCTGGCGTGCATGTTTGAAGGTAATAGGCGAAGAATGCTTGACGCTATAAAATAAAAACTCAAATGTACTTCATCATTCGTCGGACATCATTGGTCAATTAACTTCTATAAGAGAACTCTAGTATAAGGTAATAATATAAAGATTAAAGATAGGCTACAGAAGACTGAATGAAGAGCTCTATGTTCCTGCAAAAGCAGAATATTTTGATGATGAGAACAATCTGAAGATGGAACACAGCAGATTTGCATTGCACAATTTGCATCCGGATTGATTTTGCTGTATCTCATCAGGTGCATATTACAGATAATCAATAAAAATAATCAACTTAAATTAGCGTTACCGGCGATAAGTTCATAGAAGCCTACTTTGACTGAGAGTGACCGAATGCGTCCCATGGTGGGTGGACACCTATGTTAACCAATGGGAACTACACGGCCATAGGTCACTGCCCAGGCGGTTGCCAGCCTCTTCCATCGCACGTAATTTACCAGACATAAAGCACTGAATCGAAAGCACAAATGCTTTCCCTAAGATATTATCCGCCACCAATTCACGTTTATTGTAGTTTGCCAAATAGATTGCGATCCAAAGATGGAAACTTATTTTGTGCAAGCGAAAGAATTTGTTCGTTTTCCGGGCGTTTCTTTCGAAAAACCTTGACGTTTGTGAACTTATCATTAGTTTCATTATTTTATTATTGTTATGTCCATGAATATGCTATCTGTAATACTCACCTGATGATATACAGTGAACTCTATGTGGGTAAAAATTGTGTAATTTTACTCCGCTGATAAGAAAAATTTTAAATTTTTGAAAACGTGTACTTTTTAACATATAAATCACGTCTAACTACACGGCTTAGTTCAACACTTCAACACTGTTGATCATCAGAGCGAATTTCCCCAGCCCTTTAGCTGTGCCACTGTTTGAGAGAGAAGGTGAACAAAATCTCAACACCCCCACTGTTATTTACGTAGGGGTGCAACAGATGAGTGGATCGGTCACGGCAACCAAAATTCTGGTGATTCTTTGGGATACTCATTCACATATGACATGTGACTTTTGTGCTGAGCATGCCGCAACTACTTTGTTAGGCCAACATACTGGAAAACACTGGTGGCAGCGTGAATACCACTTGGTTTAACTTCTGTACAACAAGGTCCAGTAGTGCCATTGGCTTAGTGGTCTATTCTGTTGGGTAGTTTTTTGCACTGCTCTTGCTTTATCAACAATCAAATCAGCATCAATTATTAGACGACGGTTTAGGCAGTACATCTGGGTCAATTTTGCTGCTGACCTCATTGAAACTTTCAAAAAATATGTCTATCTACTGCCTAACAGCCGTTTACCGCGGGTAGCACTGCCTAAGAGTTGTTGCAAATAACAGTCAGCAGACGAAAATACCGCCGTCGTATATCCTTCGCTGTATGGCTGGTCCGCCTGCGAGGACATTTAGGGGAGGTTATATTGAATGGGTTTCTGGATGGTGATCAGATACAACGCCTACTGATAAACCGCTCATGAAAAAGCTCGGTCTTGACAACAAATTGAACCTCTGACAGTTAGGACTATTATTGGCAATTGTGAAACACAGGCTTGTGTCGTATCCTTTGCACTGACTTTCCTAGATGGTCGAGAAGTTGTCCAAGTCTGCCAAGCACTAACAGTGGAAAACTTACCTAAAGTGAGACCACTCAACCTAAAGCAAGAGTTAGAAGGTTGGATCCATCTGCAAGAAGTCCCGTTGTCAACCAGTGACGACTTCGACATCCGTATTCTCGTTGGTGCCAACGTCCCAAAGGCACAACGAACCGGCAGTCCCAATTATCCTTATAGCGTGAGAGGACAGCTAGAGTGGGTCACCTTGCAGCCAACTTTCCAACACTGTCAGAACAGACCGAGAGCTCATGTAAACTACGTCACAGGCACCGAATTCTATAGAGGTCTGGAACCTGCGTTCAACTTCAAGATTGGAAAGGCGGCCCGTACCAATAGTACCGCGTCTGAGAATGATAGGTCAGCCCTATGGTACACGACTAATCCAATCCATAGAGTTGAATTCAGCTGTGAAATAGCCGCAACCAGGAGGACTAAACCGACCGGATTTGAAGTGCTTGCTCTGAATCAATTGCCGTCCCTCAGGAAACTATTCAGAAAGGACTATGCATTCGACAGATCTATAGTTCCAGTTGGAAACTCAGGGTCGACGGCGGCATTACGAAAGGTTATACGCGGATGACGTCCGAGGCTGCCCAAAACTCAGTATGGTTCAAAAGGAATCATGGTGCGAACGGCCGCCAGCATTCACGTACAACATCCGCGACGAGTTCGTCAACTGGAAACTACCGATATATTTCGAATGTTGTTGGTGAGGTTCCCTGGTCCGGGGGAAGTGTAAATTAATCTTTTGTTATTTGTATTCTGATGACGTCCTCACTAATCCTATTCATGAATAGAGTCCGCACGCATCATGGACCTGGATCATTTATGACCTAATTTCCAGTCTACAATGGACTGAAGCAGTTCAGATTTATGCTTTAGGATGTACAGTGTATGAACTTTCTACGTTTATATTCCTGACTCCATTGTCCTATGATTATACATTTCCATTGTAAGAAAAATTTGCTGAACTTTTAACCCATGCATAAAATCGACCCAATGGAGACTCAACTTCCCGGACCGCAGCCCCTTGCCAGCTCACTATACCGTCAGACCACACAGCACATACCTATTGCCGGGTTCATCCGTTCACGTTGACACATACCCCTTCAGTCCTTTTGTAACTGCTACTATTTGCACTTTGACTTTGGTAACTCCTTAGAATACACAAGTTTGTTTATTCCAACTATAGATTATTTCCTTATTTCGTGAGTAAAGCTATCATTTCATGTTAGCTAGGAAGCTTCTTCACCTGCTACTTGTACCTGATCACGTTGCCCTACAGTTTCATTTGGGTGGACCTTTTACGACTGTACTGTCCCAATTCACCGGATAAATTTCTGTACTGTTGTTCCTTGTTGTTCACCTGGCTGTAGGTCATTTTCTTTATATATTTATATGTATTGCACTACGTAGAACCACGAAATTACGATAAACACGGTTATTCAATTAGAATTTGTTCTGCTGCTCGTAGCCTTGCATAGCCCATGTCATGCATAAAGCTAGTGAGATCCATTTTCTGCGGTATTGACAGCCCAAGATATCGGGATAGTCACCAAAATTGTACAGCCGGAGGGCTTGTTATCACTGGTGTATTCTGTGAAATCTAAGGAGCACATGAGTATATTCACCGTATTTCGGAGAGGGTTAGTTCGTAGGCAATTTAATTTATGGCAAATGCCATTCACTTGAACCATAAAGTCTTACATCGACATTTAACCGAAGTATGCCGTTGTATGTGCAACAGTAGATCTCAGTGTTGACAGGATTAAGGGCGTGAAGTGAAGCTTTCTCACAGAGTTAATACTGTGTTCTTTTCTGAGAGCATAGGCCACACATGAGCAGAAAATATGGGAAAGTGTGCACGTGTAAAAGCAAGGTATTGAATAGTAATTAATTGCTGAGCTCCCGTGCGCTTTACGGGGACTGGTGAATTTGGTAAAACTTCGAAATGCTCAAAAGGCGAAGCTTCACACAGTTCATTCTAGCACAGTCTAACCCAGCACGCAACATTGTTTTATATTCGTGAAGCCAAGTTTCTGCCGTACAGTTTATTTGGATATGCAACACATAAACATATGTTACATAAAAGGGTACCAAGTATTTTTATACACCGTCATGCGACAGAGTGGAAACGACTGTATTTATCCAATAACGTACACATTAGGAGCAGTCTATGGCAAACTGGACGACAACATCCCCGCTTTCTGAATGTTGTCTCCTGACAAGTGAACTAACTTTTACTGCAGCCAGTGTTTCACTTTCATGCACTTTTATCTTTTGTTGCATCTTCAAATTACCACGAAAGATGATTTCTCGGTAAAATAAATGTAAGTTCCGGAACTTAACGACTATCGTCTTGTGTATGCTACAAACTCCGTTACACGAATGCATTTGTAAAATCAAACCTAGAACCGTCTTGTTTTTTTTGGTGTGGCAATATCATCAAACGTATTTTGTTGACCTCGAATGTAAAAGCAATAAGTCCTCAAAACACATGCATAATAGGGTTCACTTGAGGCCAACTGATATGTCAATCTTTTTTCAAGCTGAACTGAATGGAGTACCGTTTCCGCATTTGAAGCACCTATTTTCCCCTCATCAGGCTACAACTGGTCAACTATATTACCAGACAAATCTCTTCTGTAACATAAAAAGCAAAAAATAAAGGGTCACACTATTAGGATGGTCATGTGATCTGAATCAGAAGAAATATGGTTCCATCGTTTCATTCCCAAAGAAGTTATCCTCAGTTGATAAGTGAAGCAGTTTGTAATACCAGGGAATAAAATAACTGCAGTCAATCTGATTTTCCTCCTTGGGTGAATTATGTGTCCACAGTATCGAAATTTATTAAGGTTTGAAACATAAATCTCTTATCCTTTAGCTGTTTATTTGTTTCCTTTTTATTATATTACGATACTCCAGGAAGTGATTCGTGGCTAATTATAGGTTTCCAGATGGAGAAAGTGACCGGTGGCGAAAACCGTTTCATAACGCAGCTCACCAATAAAGATCCGGCAGTCACTTGGATAAGTCCTGCTTGGTAATAATAATTCTGCCGTTGTGTTCATTCTCCTTATCCATACTGGAAATTTTCTATGGCGTGCAAAACTATACGCCCATCAGTTAGATCCTGTAGAAAGTGGTACAGAATTCTTAGAGTTGTTAGTCAGTTACTGTTGTTGAACTTACGCTGTGTACGAAAGGACTATTACTCAGACCTCAACGGCTGGTCTGAGGTGGGCCCAATCTGAACAACCAAGTGAGAGGAAATGAGTTGACTATTATCTCTAACAGAATATGTTTACCAATTCAATCTTCACTTGTATTCCACACTGGCGAAGATCTTACCGAGAAATAGGTGGGAGGATGCATTTTTTGGTGTGTATAAATGATTTTGCCAACGGAATACTGCTAGTTAGTTGTATCTACAACCTCTCTAAATTAGAACAGCTGATCTGACTGAACTGTACGATGATTCCGTTATAAAAGTTTGTTTTTACGAACAAACATAGATGAGACCAAAATGTACCATTCGCATTTGGTGCTAATAAAATAGTAACTGATAAACCCTATTCTCCAGTTAGTTCCATATCCATGCAAATAGAGTTGGGAGTAGTTATCCTGTTTTTTGCGTTGGTCGTAACTACTTTAAGATTAGACTTTTCTCCTTTCCCTTGCAACATACGAATCATGTACCAAAATAAAGGGTAACCTAGAGACAGCGAAAGTCTTTAGCTGTTAAACTGTTGCGTTACAAAGAGTACTTGACGAGGCATTGCACTGGTTATGATACACATTTTGGAACTTTTTTCACGAATTAGCTGATTATTTGCTGGCCATTCCAAACTCTTTCATCTTTGTTCATAGTCTATGCAATTTTTGTGGGAGCACAATTGTCGGGGTTTTAACAATGGTAAAATAGTGAAGGATTTTAAAAAGTTTGAACGTCAGAGAAATGCTGACTATTCGCACCAAGTATGAACTTCGCACAAGTACAAGTCACGCCTCCTTATCTGGAAGATTTCGTAACCGAGTAAGATACTATTTGATGAAGGGAAAATAACAGTGTTATAATTCCGTTGTTACCCAGAGAGAATCCACAGCTGAAAACCAGATTGAACAAAGAATCGGGCCGTCAGATTGTGATAAAATAATAAACAAACACTGCTTGCAGTTTCGGTTTGGTACCCCGAATGCTGTACGGAAAAACTTAAAATTGTAGATGAGATAAACGGTAATTAGTCGTACTTACAGAAGAAATAACAGAACGAGAACATATTCCGATGGGCTTGGTGAGTAGAGCAACTAATGTTTATCATAATAGTTGTCTAGAAATGCAGAATGAGTACTTCTCTGACAGTGAGCGCACTTCATCGGCTTATCTTCGCAGGAGTGTGTTCGCAACTCAACTGACTATTAGGGTCAGAAAACTCGGCAATGGACGCAAGCAACACCCCTCTGTCCATGCTTTAAGAATGGATTGTTTCCTCTTCGCTCAGGATTACAATGCGCTATGCGTAAATTGCGTGCATTGTTCTTTTTGAGGTGATCCCACTTTTGGCCCACCAGAGCGGAATGTTTATTCGCTGAAGCGTGGAGCACAAATAAATCAAATAATCAATAGATGCTACGAGCTAATGCTCTTGTCGTTAACGCCTGGTTTGACAGAAGGCATCACAAAAGTCCTCACTGTTCCCAGAATTGTGACGACACTTGTTTCATCCCAACGATCTTGGTGATGGACTTCTCTGTGAACAAGAAAAAGAGTGCACACAAGACATGAAAATATGTCACTTTTGACAAGAACTGCGTGCCTCTTAAGGAAAAACCACAGATAATGAATACATACTAGTTTTTTAGGACATTTCTGAGGGAAATTATACGCTAACTCCGATAAACATTCCAAAAATGTTGAATAATAACAAATCTACTGCTAAAGCTATGCCAGAATTGGAGAAATAAAGCTTCCGAACTTATCGAGATTTACCAAAGTTTCACAATAATTGTCGTGTTTTCATGGAACTTACACTATGACTATTATTAACTGTTCCCGGGTCATTCCTTTTTATGATTTTGAGGGAAACTTGAAAAATGGGTACCAATCCTGAGTCCTGCCAAACACCATACTTTCAGAAACTTGAGTACGTCCTGTTGAACCGTTTTTTCGCACTAATCTAGTGCTTTATTTTCTGCTACTAGATGGCATCCTGCAACCAGGTGTCAGTCCCAAACGACGACCCCTTTGGCAACAATCTGTTCCATAAGAAATCTCCTAATTCCTTTGAAAATAAGTACTATCGGTATATCACGCACTGGTGCGTAGAAAAGCTCATCACAGTAAAGAGGCACCTGACCGTCTGGTGACGTGCTACTCCATGATTTATGGGATATGACTGGACCCGGCGTCACTGACTCACTCTGGAATAATTAGGCCACTGAACACGGAGAAACACACTTGGCCAACAAGTAACCGATAAAACAAGACTGAGTTCCACCTGATTGATTTTGACCCATATTCCGTTCTTAAACTTTCATTACTGACCGATCATCTGAGTCACTTCAATATGAATCCCAGATGTATGTTTTCGGTGAAGTAATTTAGAGTCAAAAGCAGCCTTGAATTCCGTGACTTTTTCCTCAAGTTCCGTGGTCTACGTCTAGTCAGATATCTAGGGTGGAAGGATTTGTGCATGAATAATTCATTTTTGGAGTAGAACTACTCCGAAACAATTACTTCAAAAGTCTACTACGAAATTCCGTCGTCAAATACCGGTGATTAGAACGGTGGGAACGAAAAATATTTACTACAAGAAAATTCGATAGGAAAGCGGTTTCCGTCTGAAAATACGACACAGTACCGTTATCTCAATGGGATATTCAGTTAGATATTGAGTGTGAGCTAAGCATCAGTGTACTCCACATCTTTTGCGTTTTAGAATTTCATTCAAAATAATTACAAACTTTCATTGTATAGTTGGAGAACGTGTTGTACAAACTGTATGAGTATCCAGTGGGGGGAAACCTAATTGTGAAGACTGAAACAACCGATCGGTTCAGGCATTTCCATAAGGTAGTTCCTTTAATTTGCGGGACATTTTGAATTTTCACAAACAGACGTTTGAAACACACATTCCTCGTCGTCTTTACATAATACGAATTGTAGCTAGATTGATTATTTTTCATTGTAAAATAGGCAAAAGGAAATTTATGAGAAAAAGCTTAGCGTCAAAACATGTCAGACCCTTAAAGTGATTTAAGTGACCATCAACACCAAACTGTTAGGGTGTGTGGCGGCCAAGGCAATCTGCACAGATCACTCTGAACTATGCAAAAGAAGTGAGCTTCTAATCAATTTTTGCTTTTCGTGGTAACGAAGGGTGATTGTAGTGGTATGTTTTCTTCAGTATACATTAGGATGTGTGCGGCATATGGTTTTGTAGTTGTTTCCTAACGTTCTGTTCATCAGTTTTGCTATAGAATAAAATTAATTTAACTGGAGTTTTGGATCATATGAAGAAGCTGTAAATCTATCTAGGGTACTTTGAGCAATCTACCGGTCTGATATCTTCCAAATCTGTGGAGGGGAAAACGCGTTCAGTGTGAACTCTTTGGGATTCTATATGAAGACTCACACAAGCACTCTTCTTCACGAGGTAATGCAAATCATCACTTAGGGGTGCATCGAACAGTCTCATTGTTTTCATATGTAATGCACTGAATAAATCGTTATCCTCCGTGAAAGACAGTATTGCAGAAGAGATTAGATGATCTGTGTGAATAAATTGGCAGTATTTTCTATTACACTACGTATTATCAGACAGAATAGTTTCAAAACCTCGGACAGCTTACCTCTTACCTGGAATCATTGGTCACTCCAATATTACCTGATCTGACATTATTACAACTAAAGAGTAATTATTCAGTAAAAATAGAACCATCAAATAATAAGTAGCGTTTATTCAGAGACTAGTAAAACAACGAATATGTACGAATAAAAGTGATGCGCGAATTTCGTAAATTGCACTTGATAAAAGAATTAGTTATGGATGACAATCAAATTATCTATACTAATTGAGTTATTGGCAATGTATGTACGCATATACGCACACATTTACTTATACATACAAATGTCCATGCATCGAAATGCGAGAAAACAATAGCGATCACACTCCTGAGTTGAGCGCATAAGCTTTTGGGCTGTAGGTTGCATTTCTAGACTAATCAAAGTGATGTCGCTGCATCAAATCTACAGAGATTGAAGCACCATGCTGAGCAGGTGATGAAATGTAACTTGATTTGTTTATCCTACAGCAACCGACTAATAACTAGCTAAGCTTAGATTTGCAAGATTGTAGCTGAACGAGTAACCGTCGGTCATCCAACAACAGTTGAATCAGTTTATCAAATGACTACCTTTCTGTGAACCACTTGAAGGTGGCTCTTTAACCGTTTCTGATTTCGAGGGTAGCAATGAATGGCGTCCTGCTCGGATCTCTCAAAGTAATCTCTACATCGGACTATGGCCTAACAGCTAGATTAATTTCAGTGGAAAGGTCGAGTTGAACCAGATCGGCACTTTTATAAGAAAGGCTAAATTTGTCATTGGGCCACATACCTGCGGAATATCATGAAAGCGAATTGTCGGTTTGCATGTTTCGATTGTAGGTTGTGCTTGAGCTGCTGACGAGTGATGTTTCAAACAAGTGCGTTCGCACAGTATACAGTGATACGCTTTTGAGTATTCTGGTCGAAAAACTTTCTGCGAGTGATTTCTTTCAAATTACTGCAAAGCCATCATTTCGTGCCATATTCTGTTACGTATTGAAACCAAACTACGAAAAATCCCGCACATTGTACCGGTTCAAATTCAGTTAGGATAACGACTGCCTACAACACAACTTCCAAAACTTTGAATACTCATGAAAACACATCGCTATTTTATTCTCTGATAAGTTAATTTTCCGAGTTATGAGCCACCAGAAAACGTGGATGAGTTAGTCTTATGTTAGAAGTGTTTAACTGACTCAGAAAATTCTCAATGGAACAGTGATTGGCAACTTCGATAAACAGCATTCGTTGCCACCCTCTACTGTAAAACTTAGCTGTATATATTTCGTTTAAAAAATCCAAAGAGATTCATTGTGTTTAAGTATTTTTCTGTGTCTATATATTCTCACTCTAAACTGCATCATAAAATAGGCCCTGGTAATGACGAACGTAGCATTCCGTTTGCACACTTCAAATAAAATGCCCGGGTGCTGTTTCTGGCAATGACAAAATAGTTCGTTTGGCCAACAAATAAGGCTAGTCGTATCCTTTCGGTTCTTATTCACGCAGTCAAATATTGAAAAAGGCAGGTACAGAAATGCTGTCCTACTTCCGATCTCGAAACAAGGAAACTCGAGTTACTCCTTTGTCATACTGAAGTTTTACTTTTACGCACCAATTCTGTTTTACTCCCTCCAGGCTTCCGCTTTTCACTTTCCTTCTTATCAGTTGCGGAGCGACAAAATAATCCTTCGGATCCATGGCAAATTGGTACAAACAGCATGTGCAGTTTATTCGATGAACACATGGCAAACCAGGTTCGTGATATCAAATAGCTGCTCAACTATGGGAAACGTAGATAGGTATTTCAGTTGACATAAAAGGGAAATACGTGCTACCCCTTGGACGACAGATAATATGACTTGCTCCATAACCTGGACTTGCAGCTTGCTCTCATAGGTAATTTCACCTGCAAGTAGAGTAGAAAATTACTATGAAACAACGAAAGGCATTATAAGTCAATCCACTTCTTTCTGGGCCAAAGGAAAGAAATGGAACTGCTCTCGGGGTTTTTCTACATTCATTCAACACGCTGTGAGGTTGACTGAACATTAGGGATTAGGGATTTCCCAAGAACGATAATCCATTTGACTGGCGTAAATCTGTGTTCAGTTTGGTTTCCCAATTCCAGAATACCTCAAATCTGAACCTGTCTCATTTTCCATTCAATTGATTGTGCTTAGCATCCAATTTTTTCAAGTGATTTTTCCACTAAAACCATTTTGTTTTGAAAAGAGATGTTTTCTGCCAGCGATTTGGTTGTCACGACCCGGTGTGGTTGATAAAACAAAGGATTAAGTGCTTTCCCCCGAAAGAACACGAATACAGAAAGCCAACAATCATTTTTAAAGACAAGTGTCATTAATTCCACACGATATAGCAATATCTCTGAAATTCGCAGCACTATTCGTCATTTACAGATAGGTTTGGTGCTTGACTGGAATTTTACTTATTAAAACAGAAAAATATTTCGTCGGTTTGATGACATTTTAGTGCGTCTCATCAGGGATCGGGAACAAATTGCGCTACAAAACTGCGTAGTAGGCAACAAAATATTTGACAAAGACACTCAGGCGTGAAGCCAATCAAAATATAAACGTATCAGTATGCTAGCAGCACCGTAGGCTTTGGCTAATATCTAAAGTAGCGATTCAGAGATCAACATTTTTTGCCATACACGGATATTCTTCCGGGATTCTTCATTTTTTCTTTTAGACTGTCCTTTCCTCAAACAGTGTTTTCTGTGAATTCCTGCTATTTCGTTCGGACATCTGCTGCGTTGATTTAAGTACTACGACTGTAAGACGACGAGTCTCAGTGGTAAAGCCTGTTTCGGGCAAAAATTCTGAAAAATAACCAATGAGTTATACGACGAATAATATCAAACTAAAATTCTTATAGTTTTGCTAATATGTCATCGCTTTTCATTTGAGAAATTTGGTGCTCTTCAGGACTGCAGCAAACAAATACACAAGAAGGATGCAAACGGATTAGTCGCATAATTATGTGAAAGTTGCACTGTTCTGAGCAATTAAACAGACACATCTTGTACGATGTGAGGCTGGATTGAGTGCAAGGTGAGACGTAGTAAGCCACTTGATGCCGGAAATACGCGACGCCAAATTACAATTGCGGAGGAGGTTTTTCTGTCATCTTGCTAAGGTTCATTTATCAACAAGTTATGCCAAATTTAACCGTCTGTTTCAGCAGTATACAAATAAGAGAATTCTATCCGAATGTGCTTTCACATATTACATTAGATCTTAGGAAAATCTATACAGTTGGCTGCTTGTAGAATTGGAACTGAATTAGATGGGACTCGATAAATAAACTCAAGCAATGTTTTACCAACTGGTCAAGCGGAATTATACATTAGAACTTGTCGAACCAAATTATCAAACTCGTCGTTGAACTTCAGCTCCCCACTTAGTTGTTAGTATGCCGGAACACCTTATGCCTACTAAAATCGCCTTGGTAGCTAATCAGTCAATCTCGAAGCCGAAAAACTGCTTTTTGAGCTGCATTCACTGACAAGTACAAACACAGATCAACAAGAAAATTGAAGACGGCCAGTACCCAAATTTCCACAGCTTCATGTCAATTCATGCAAACGTAAAAGGAGTACAATTTCCAGGTTCCGGAAGCCTTCAGAAACTTGAAAAATCTGGACTACTTTTTGTATGTTCTGCAGTAAACTGGTTGTCGTAAAATCTTCACTAGTAAGAGCATGAAGCCAAATTCTGCTGAAAATGGTCTCTTTATATTCGCATAAATTTTTTCTTAAGAGGTAAAATCACAACATACATGAAAAACAACTAGCATGACTCACCAAAATAGATATTAGTTTATTAGATCTAACGAAAATTCCAAATTTCTGTCTCCCATGTAACCGACGGTTCAAGTCAAATCAAGTCATTTATTTGCTTTAAGCACCCCGGTGGATGGATGTTCAGCAGTACGTAGCCATATTCACAGCAATCACACGGAAAAGCAAGCTGCAGATACAACGAAAAACCCAATGTTAGGAGATAGCTTAGTAGATAAAAATAAATTCTGTCTAGGTTCAGAGTCAACTTTTGCTGGGTTACATCAGAATCGAGCGAAGTAGGGGATAACGGAGGACCGGTAGGCAGTCGTGCGCGCATAAGTCATTTTGTAATTATTGCGGGCGTAAGAGGAAGAAGCACGCACGCTGAGGTCTCTGTGAATTGGGTGCAGTGAGTCATTCAGAATTCTTTCGGCAAATCTTTCGCACATTTTATGGTGTTAAGATATAATGGAGTCTGTGAGGTCTTTACGAGGAATACCACTTGCATAGAAGGAGTGCTTGAGAGACCTTCTTATTACGGTGAAATCTTTAGCATGTGGGCCAGAAAGAAGACGGGAGAAGAATACGATCAGTGAGGTATTATGCATGCAACGACAAAACGTTGAATGGTGTGAAGGGTACAGACATGGCTTTCAGACGCGAAACGTAGTAGGTTGGTCTTTTCACTCTTGTGAAAATGCAGGAAATATGTTCAGTCCAAAGGAGATTATCGTTGATCGTAATCCCAAGATATTTAGCCGATAGTTGGCGACGAACGGATATGTTTCCTATGTGAACCTCTGGACAGGATGCCAGAAAGTTCACAGAATGAGAGCCTTTGAGAAGAGAAAAGACAACATCTGGGCATTTAAAGAGATTTAAGCTTAGGTTATGGCTTTTGGACCAAGAGTCAATATCCAAGAAACCAGACTAGAGCTCAGGTCTAGCATGCAATTATTTATGCTGAACTCATTTATGGATGTCTGGCCGTTTGAATGAGTGCTTCGCACCCTTTCAAATAAGTCACACGGCTAGGTATTTGCCTGATTGTATGAAGGGAAAACTTTCTGAGCAGTTGAACCTCACGAAGTCGAGCCCGACAGCCAGCTCTGTGTTGGGCCATTTGTGTTCCCAGTATCAACCTTCACAGCAACTTCATTGTGATCATGGTGTCACGAGTATCAGTTGAATGCTTTCCCACTCCGAAACTTGGTCACAACGGAGGCAGTCTTGAACAGTGCAGTTAGCCTGTTTTATAAATAGAAACGACTGGTGAGTGTGAGCCAGCTGTATTGGCTGATGATGGAAACCATGGAAGATAGAATGACTTCTGGTACCCCTCTGGCCTTGGAAACGGAAATGTCCCGAATCCTCAGCTCCACATTTTAATCATATCAACGAGAAAATGACGTTTCCACCTTCCGACGGCTAAGCAACTGAACTGTTATACCACCTGTGTGATCTATTTGAGAGTGGATGACATTGATCCAAAACTGCTTTTTGCAATGATAACATGATCAGTCAATGATGAGATTTATGATCAATAAGGTGGAATTTCTAACCGATAATAGACAGTCACGAGACAAACTGGGAATGTGTTCCGAATTAAAACTGATCACCGTAATGTGATCACTGATGATAAACTGATTGAAAAGAAGCTATAGGTAACGTTTGAATGACACGCATCAAATTTCCGTACTTTGAGTAATTCGGAGAACCGAAATGTAGTTCCTTTGGACCTTTCTGTGGTATTGTTACTGATATGCAGCCAATTATTACTGAGTGACACAAAAGTAATAATAGCGTGATTCCTAAGGTGGACACCATTAGAAAGCACTAAAACTGTGATTGCGGTAAAGCTGTCGTGTAACAGTAGCGGGGAGGAAATATTTGTACAGAGCTTCCATGGTTTACAGTGAGAGTTTGACCGTTGATACTGCGTGATGAATCTTAGTATACAAATCTAATTTACAACTAACGTGTGAAAAATACAAGTCAATTCAAGTATGTACTTTATGCACCTGAGAGTGAACACTGAGCTGTTACGTAATCACGGCACTGAAAAAATTGTCCTCAAAAACAACAACAACAAGAAAACGTAAGTTTAACGAAACAGGTTTGGAAAATCGGTGGTGATATTATATGGGTTGGTCAGGAAATAAGTGAATTAAGGAATTACACATGATTTAGAAGCCTTAATGTGAGTGAACAGATGTTTGTGCTGGAATGGAGTGGCAGATGTTGCTATGCAAGTTCCATGGTCAGGATGAAGTGAGGGGGTTGTGCTATCATCCAAGATCTAACGAAAGTCAGTCATGCCTTGTGACGTTGGGTGGCGAGAAAATGGACGTACATGTCAAACTTGGTGCCAATATGTCAAGACAAACGTTTCAGGGATCCGCGAATAATTGTAAAATATTTCGCAAGCAGTCCGAGAGATATGACAGGGAGAGCACGGAGCCAGCGCAGTAGGATACATAAAAATGTAAAACGCCTAATTCAGTGGGACGAGATAAAAAGGAACTTAAGTAATATCGAGTGAAATTTAAGTCGTCAAACCTCTAGGAAAGCTGCCGGAACATGATCAGTTCAGATAAGGTTACGGTTGATAGTTATGCCCAGGTTCCTGACGAATGGTGCTCTTCATCGATGGATGAGTCCGTTTTAGGTATTAATTAATAAAAGTAATGATTACCTATACGGAGAAAAAAGAAAATCAGAACACTTCGAGCGATTCATCCTTAGATTTTATCTTAAAGGTCATTCTAGTCAGGTCGAGTCAGTAGTGTCTTAGGGCACCAGACAGGGTAGATTTTCAGCACTTATATCATACGTGTAGATATAAAAATACGGAGGCGGGGAATATATACAAATTGTGATGAGTTTCGTCTTAGTAAACAGTTTCGTAGATCAGTGATGACTTTCAACGGATCAGCAAGCAAACTAGCGTGATATGCTGAAGTGCGAGGAAATGGAAATTGGAACTTTGGGCACGTACGTGTTGTAGACACAGCTTTTACAAGTTAGTTGTGTGGAGGAAGATATATGTCTAAGCGTATTGTCGAAGTGAACTAACCACAAGCATAGAAGTGATGGTGATAGTATCAACGAGTGTATCTCCGGATATGTCACTATACTTAAAGGTGTTTCATAGATCCTCTTTCCCAGTTGAAATATTTCTTCAATGGGTCAGGAGAAATAAACGGCGAGCAGTAAAACCGGTATGAGAAAAGACACGCAGACACTTATCTAATGATAACTGATTTGGGACCGAAAGTACTCTGAGACAGAGAGAGAAAAATGACAAAGTTCTAATTTCACAAAAGGTTGTTGAACGCGGGTGGTCCAAAAAAGATTATGGGATAGTGTTACACCAAGATATACGGCCGTTGGTGATATTTGTATGGGTTCATTGTTCGCAAATAGGAGAGGGAAACTTGTTGGTGTGAGCTGTGTGTGGTTCATCAGAAAGTGAGGAAAATATCACATCCTGGCATTGAAAAGCCTTCCGTACAAGGGAGCGGGATGAGGACCAGGTAAAACCTCATTGAGCTTGATTTGAATTTATAAAGTTCATTCGAGTGTCCGTAACTTACATCCTAAGACTACATCGCTGGTGTATTTGCAGCTAATGAGTGTCAACCGGATTGAAAGTTGTTTAACTATCAAGGCAAATAAAAAAGAGGAAAAATTGCACCTTGTAATACACCAGAGTCAGCTGGAAAGAAAGAGGAGTTCGATTAGTGAAGTAGTCCCAAACAAGCCTGCAGACTTTTGGACCAATACCACATATAGACAGCACACTGAGCAATACAGATCGATCAAGGCAGTCAAGTGCGTTTTTGTAATCTAAAAACACCATTCTGACAGTCATACTTTCCCTGTCTAATGCCGAGGTTATTGAATGGACTATATAATCCAGAGCTTCAGATGTGGAGCTTGAAGACCGTTAAGTAAACTCGTGTGTGTCTTCTTATGTATTGTGTTGTACTGCATTGTATTGTATTGTATTGCATTGAAGACGTTTCAAATTAAGAAACTTATATTTCAGCCAAATGGAGAGAAACTGATCCTTTACACCTTAAAATGGGGATAAAAATAAATATTGTAGAAACTGAACTGGTTCAACCACCGAGGTCAGTACAAAGTTCCTCAGTGACTACCGTTTTGTCAACCAGAAAGCTTTCTAAGCAAGGCACGGTAGATTTACGATAAACATTTATGCTGGAGGGGAAAAGTTTAAATTCGGAAGGTTTGGAGGGATGCAGACCCCAAGGCCATACACAGTAACAAAAGCCTCTCAGGTAATTTGAGCATCACAGAAGTGCAGCTGATCGCGGGTATTTCCCGGGTTATTTCTTGGGGACAGGCTTTATCTTGGCCAGCCTCTGCGAGTCAGGTATTTTTCAGCTTACTAGACAATCGCTGTAGATATTGGATAGTGGAACCGAAAGGACTTCAGATCACCCTTTGGGTATAACAGGTGATGGTTCATCTAAATAAGTAACTTTATCTTCACTTTGCAAGGTTGTTGGAACACTATAAAGGATTCGATAGTAGATGGGTGAGAGGAGTTGGTATAGACTGGCACGGAAGTAGGCTGCAATATCGAGCTGAAATCGGAGTTGAGTTTTCAACAACAATGTTTTTTTATTTATTGAGTTACTGTCACGTAGTTGTTGTATGGCTTTCCACATGTCACGACAACTAACGTATATGTGTGCCACTTGTTTAGACGTCCAACTTCAGATTTGATCTTGTTGGCTAACTTTTTGACATATATTCCCTGTCCATGTTTGCAACCTTGCTCCTCCCTCCTTCGCAGCTTCCTACGTACTGGTGAGGAATGTTGGTCACTTTGGACGTAGACACTTTCATTTTGGTAACGATGTCCGAAGCAAAGGTTAAGATAATCGCTGACATGTTCAAAGGAGACCGAATAGTTGGGGTTTTGAAAACCCGTTTGAGATAACCACGGTCCTTAACCTGGCCAGGTTGTCTGGGAGAAAAACTCCCCTGATTCAATTTTCTGCTCGGTTATCTTAACATAGTATACCGATTGGCTTTGCTACACATTGGCGGATATATTGTAACTAAGACGGCAAGACGGGTGAAGACATTTACATTTCGACGGCCAAACAAGTGAAGATCGTGGAATATGTACAATCCTTTATATGGCCCTCTTTCTAGACCGAGCTGAACCAGCTTTGATCTTGCCGGTGTCTGAATATTTTGGCTGTGTTCTAATCGGTTGCCTGTGACCGTTAGCTTGATTCCCTTGGGCACCGTTTCTATTTTTCTTGTCCGATTGTCCCGGTTGATGGCTCGATCAGTAGCCCCTCATCTGGGCTATCCTGTTGGTTGCTTGAGATCCCACTGCTTTTCATCTTTTAGCCCGTATGCCTTCTTTTGTCAACTTCGGGGTGCCTGTGACATATTCGCGGTCTGCTCTTTTGTCTGTGGCACTCGATCGGTTTGATATTCGTGTCGTCTTGTTGCTCCAGCATTCCCTGCTACAGTATTTTCAAGGTACAGTGATCAGAGCTGATAAGGGTTGCACTTTTTGAACAGAAAACTGTTGCGGTCTGTCTACAAAAGAATACCTGGTTGTGCTTCAAGTCAGCTGAGAAAACCCACCAAATTTATCAACCCCTCGGGGTGAGGAACTTCGTGCCTGGTAAACTCGCTGACAAATACGCAAAGGGACTTACACAGTTAAGTGGATACTGAAGAAAACAGAGAATCAGAAAATATGTTCAAGTTAGAGATGGATATCTTAAGGGCCAGGTAAATGTTGCTGATGATTATCGAGCAGAATGCTCTCAGAAAACGTGGGTTACGGTCTATGATGTGACAGCTAAACGTTTCATTTGAGTACGTAAAGACCAGATTTGTTGACTTGTTCCAGTTGTTGTTCACGTAAGTGATGACACCTCTTCCACGACTGTGGAACCCAGTGAGACGATGGGCTTGGTACGAAATGAAATCATCTAATTCCATCGAGTGTACCCTTTCGTAACCAGCATTCTTGTAAAGTAAGCAAGTCTGCATTTTTGTACTCCTTCTTCTGTATGATTGCTACCACCTCCTTGATTCTTTTTCAATAAAGAAAAAAACTGATAGTTAAGATCAGGGGAAATGGAGTTCCCCAAGAGCTATATAGTTGGAGACCCATTTGTCAACTTGCGTAACTTTTCTTCACCTCCCGACCTCGTTTATTTTGATTATATCTTTGGACCTATTCGGACCTATATTACATTAATCCACAAAAGCTCCAGTATGCACGAGAACACGTGAAGATTTCATAGACTTTCAGGTGTACGACAGCAATGTTTACATTCAAATTAAAACGATGAAGAGAATTGATATAAAAATCCACAGAAAAATGCACAGTTTTATTTTCCATTGAGAGCGCAACTTATATTGAAGGCTCAGTTATTCTCCGTCGTAAAAATCATATAATCGTCATAAACGAGCAAGAATGATATGACGTCCTGGAAGAAGCCGTGTGTGCAGTTGAAAGTGGAAAAAATTCGGTCACTATATCTTGTAAAATGTCAATAGGAGAGTAGTTGGGAGGGTGAATAACTTCAGAGGTGCGGACGCTAGAGTCAGAAAGTACAGGGAGCATGTTTTATCTGTTATTTTAGGTAAATGCGTCCCTATGATCAAACAAAGAAATTCTAACTACTTGATTATTTTGGGCGATAGATGATAAAGCAGAGTGGGTTAGGCAGGCCAGGGGATCGAGGATTGATCATAACTGGCGTCACGCAGATCGGATGGAGTCCAACACATTAATATGAGCCGTTTATCGTGGTATAAGCTTTTCAATCACTTTGAGAGCTACCCTTTTACAAGCAATGGGACATAGTTTAGATTTACCCTTTTTAGGTACTGGATAGATGAAGGCCTTTTTTCAAAAATTAGAAAATTTTTACGATTTAGGCGTAAGCCAAAGAGTTCAGATTTAGGGGATAATATGCTCACGCATTCCTTCGACACGATCCTCTTTAGGCGATGTGAATCGTCTCTCTTGATTTCAATGAGGTGATCAAGTTCATTGTGGGCGACCAATAAGTTGATGCCTTCCATCGCGGAGTTCTAGTGGGAGTAATTTGGATAACCGGTTAGTATGAATCAGTAGTAAAACCTCGACTTAGTTCATCAACCTCTGCCAAGGGTGACCGCTTACGAGAATTAACAACCCCCGGGTGGATAATTATCTTACACGTCTCACTGTGATTGATGCTGGCGGTTGGTGACTGAACGTTCACTCTTTGAGGCTCATTTCTGATGAAATATATATATATATATATATATATATATATATATATATATATATATATATATATATATATATATATATATATATATATATATATATATATATAGAATCTCATGTTGAGCCCATCACAGTAGCCAGAGAAAACACACTGGGAAGAATTAACAAAGTCTGGTAGATTTTATAAACGAGATCAGAGAATTCATCATGCCCAGTGAGGACACAGGTTGGAGAAATGTACAAGTTAACAAGAAGGACAGACTTATGACCACTGAGGTGTTAAGGATTGCACTCTTCAACAGACGAGCTGAAATAAGATATGGAATAATTAAAAATACGTTTCATCTCCGCTTACATCATCGTCCATTCATAAAGGACGAAGTCCTCCGCCAAGTTTACGGTGCGGAGCCAGTTCTTCGACGCGAAAAGAGGCAAAATTATCCATTGTGAGTATTTCATCAATAGCGGCTGTTTGGATCTCGATCTGTTACCGCGAAATCGCACCTAGGTGACTGCACTACCTACGATGGAAAAATCAGTCAGTTCTGTTATTTTTCCGAGAGATGATCAAACATTGGAGAGTATGGCAATTGGTAAGCACTCATTTGATGAGGCTTATTTCCGCAGTCCAAATTTTCTTTCGATGTAATGCTTACGTTAACGATGGTTTTGCTTTTCGGAATCTATTTTTCAGCAAGGGGTTCGAGTATTTCAAATCTATGATGAATTTATAAGATGGTTTTGGAACAGTAAATACTTCGGTAATGGCACGACGGTTCATGTAGAATTAGCGCCTACAGAGTGTTGATACATGGAAATGATCCTGAACAGAAACGGAAATCAAGGCCAAGTTTGAAAGCATTGCGATTACTTTAAGCTAATTCAATTGCAAGCAGTTTATTTGTCACAGAAGCAGCCAAATTATTGCAAAACACTACCTGGGCAAAGACTGAAATTCCATATTTTTCTGGCAATGCTTATTTCCTCTCCTCCATTTCAGTTGCTTTTGAGGAACAAAAATGGGTTTTTCAGTTCCTTTGCTCCAGTGATTTTTACTCCCTTAACATGTCTCTCCGATGAAACCTTCTTTGATCAATCAAGTGTAAATCTTGTGCGTAGTAATTTCGGTGTCACTGATTTTCTTCAATGACCTAATTACTGATCCATTTAGCAGGTATTTATGTTTTAACAACAGTCCAACTAATGAGATGTGCAATGAGAGCAACTTGATCTTCCTGTCACCCCCGATCCCTAATTTGTTGTCCTGCCGTAAGGGTGCCACCTTCGATTCTTAATGATTGCCTTTTCGATTGTGATGGTAACTAATGCTTTCGTTTTAAACATATCTTGATCCAGTTTCTAATCTAGTTGTCCAGAAATTTTCTTCAAGCTTACCACAGTCGACCTTCGTATTTGAAAGCATGCTATATCAACATTCAGCTTACTTTGACGGGATTAAAACTAGATAATTATGAAATATTCGTACCACTCAGTATAATACCTGAGAAAAATACGGAACACTGAACTACTTGCAAGGGTAGGGGATGTCGAAAAGGAGTCTAATGCGGGACGTTTGCGATTAAAATAAGCATGCCACACAAATCATTAGGAAAAGTCAATTTGCTTTTTCAGTTCATTACCTTTTTCTTTGGTGCAGACACTAACTTCACACTTCTAGCCTATGATTCATCGTTTCCTTGCAATATTCTGTACTGAAAAGCTCAGCCATGGATTGCTGTTCGAATCCTTAAAGCAACTTTACTTTTATGACGGTCGGATATAGAGTGCTATACCCATCTCCTTTGATCCACTTGTTGGAGCTAGCTTCTGCATTTACTGAACTCCAGCTCACCTGATTTTCCTTCCTTTTATGCTCTTAGAGATTTAACTCATGCTGCAACCTCCCTTTAAAGAGCAGTGCTTCCAGCCTAAGGCACTATGATGTCTTCCATGGCGAAGCAGTAAACGGTGGATATTACTGGATTAATTATTTTCCGTTAAGTTTCGATTTCTTGATAGGTAATTTGTAGCGTATGTACCAGTGTTTTACCGTAAAAACAGATGAACAAGCAACAAGTTTAACAATTAAACCTAGTTTTCGAGTCAACCTAATCATCTGATCTGCGCTTTCACAAGTAGTTTCGGTATAAATAATCTCAGGAGCTTCATTGGTTCCAGATAGTCCGCCAGAGTAGCTCAAGAGGTTTCCTCGGTCACCTTTCTTGATGTTGAACTAGAATATATATATACTGAGCTCATTTGTACTGGTTGTTAACTTTTTATTCTCATCAATCGAGATGATATCAGTCCGGAAGGAACTGACTGACTTACTGGCAATTAGTTTCTTGTTGGCTAACTGTAAAGTAGGATTTGTTCAACGACTATTCTGATATACATGTTCAACCGTGCTCTAAAGTGACCATTAGGAGACCTAAAGAGATATTTTCGTGATTGTTACACTTTGTTTTCGCTCTGGTTGATTGTTCAGCACTTGAGTAATGGCACCAGTAACTGCCCTCAACACTATAACTGTACAAATCATAAGACAACTTACGCGGGCTGTGCATATGCGGGTGTTGATAGGCGTAACTGAGACCACATATAATTTCGGAATGACCTTTGGTCTCCTACGTGTCACTTGTACTGTCCAAAATTGTTGATATTAGACAGCAAAAAAAACTTCTCGGATCAGGTTTTGTTGCTTTTCTAAGGAAGACAATGCTCGACGCAAAATATTTACGGATATTTTCCTATGTGATAAAATAGACCTTAATAAGAACAGTATTTCACCGACGGCTACATTTGTATAGCCCTGAAGTGGTACCAAGGGAAACCGAAAGACTAACCAATACATGGATAGGCAGTGATTATCCATTAGCACTCATCCAAAAGTACTTTTCCCTTCAGAATCCCAAACCAAAATAACCGTTAGCGAAGAAGTAAGAAGGGTTTAGCCGTCGGTGAAGTAAGTAGTATTGTAGAATCACCGTGTGATTCTAAAAATGGACTCTTCGTCCCTTCGCTCTTCTCACAGTTCAGATGAGAATAAGGCGATCATCCATCTACCCTCCAAAGAAGATAACGTTTTGTCTAGAATAAGTCTTCGGCCTACTACACTAGTCGAATGCCTTTTCTGCGCAGAAAATCTGAAGATATTGCATGGAAGTCGTTGCTTTCTTAGCCGCACTAATTAAGATAGATCGAACGTTCGTGCCAAGTCAAACAGTATGCACCAATTCCGAAATACCTGCGTAATAAATTATGTCGGAAGGACAGAAAGCCGTCTGTTCATCGGAATGTGTGAGCACATCCCGAACAACATGATTCTTCGTGGCAAAAATTACCATCTAGTGCAGTATCACGTCATGTTTATTTAGGTTCGGGTTACCATGTTCACCTTACTAGTTCCTTCCGGAACATTATAGGACCAATAAATCAAAAGTTGCTAAAGCTCTCGGAGGCAGAAATCATTTATTGGACAAAGCCTGAACTCGGTACCTAAAAGACATTTGTTGCGCAACTTGTGTTGACGTGGTAGTGGTATGTGACCTCACCCAGCTTCGTCTCCCCCCCCCCTCAACAGTTTGATCTTACTTATATCCCGCTCTTTAACTCAGGTGACTGTTTCCGTTCCTGCGTGTATATGTGAAATTTCTCATTGGTCGTACTTTACGTGATCATATATAAAGTGCTTTAGCCGCTGACCGATAGCACACAAAAGAGAGGGTGAGCGTCATTTCTGCCCCTATTGCTTTTTCTCTGCTGAATGGTCCATAATGATATTACTAGTAAGCTATCTCAGATAAGTCACATTTCGTGCCTACGGAAACGGTGCAACGTTTACCGTAAGCAATAATTTAGTAGCTGGTTTTGGTAATCTACCCACCGAGGTGTAAGTTTTGCTGGCGAACAAACAGTGATTGAATTTTAACGGGCCCCATAATATCACCTAAAGATTGCCCTGGAAGATAAAGGCTTGAAAATTCTAGCACTTTTAGAGAGTAAGACGTTTGCCGGGCTGAAGAACGTAAGGCGTAAACAAATAGTTTTAGCTTTGTTTTGTGAGTCATCCTCCCACTGAGCCTTCGCCAGTCGTAGAGCTTTGAAAGCAGCTGATTTGACATTGTGCACGTTTACCAGTCAGATACCCCGAATCAACGTTTGCTTTTACTCTCAAATTCAGGTCAGTCGCTTTAAAACGATAGATCAAGACTTTTAGACACACAAATTCTCGCAGATGAATCCAATAATATATATATATATATATATATATATATATATATATATATATATATATATATATATATATATCCGGTTTCGAAGTGTAAAGTGAAGAAGTAGTCTGACTTCTATGGTTAACTCTGTTTAACGACACTGTTGCGAAACTTAACAAGCCACTTGTTCTTGGGGCCTTTGTATAGCCAGATCCGTACGGCTGGCACATTCTTGGAAGTATTGGGCAGGTACCTCATATTTTTGAACGCATCGTTTCCTGTTTTACCGCTTTAAATTTGAAGAAATTCCCAGAGCCAGAGATATTTGCTGCCTTTTATGATAGTTCTAAGTGCAAGCATCTGATCTCCAGCCGACGTGATAGCAACAGTGCATAGATGAAGGTCTTCACACTTCGAAGTAGGTATGAAAATTGTATCCTTATTTATTATGTGCTTACTTCGATTGTATGATATAATAATGTCACAGTAGTTTACAATGAGGTTTGTGGCCGATTGGAGGCTACATTAGGGGAAAGTAACGGTCGGCGATAGTGGACTCCGAAGGATTCCAAGAGGGAACACAAGGGTTACAGTTCCGCCACGATAGCCCTCCTGTTCAAGATCGGATGGGGCAATCACGAGATACTTTAGGGCGTTTTTGGAAATCGAGCATCCATTCAAGGAATTCAAAGAATTGACTCATTGAGGTGAATAGCAGTTGCAGTCTCCTTGAGTGTACGAAGTCCAACTCACTCGGTAAATGGAGAATAAATACAATGAACTCTTCCGATCCGAAACCAAATATCCCATGTATTTACCTAGAAATATCTCTATAATCCATTGGACGAGTGAACGATGATGCAATATTCACCACACTGCTATTTTTGTCCCACCCATCTTCTTTACTATGGTACACGTACCTTAGCGGTTGCTTGTTACAGAGCTTTAGCATCACCTCACCCTCCATATTTGTCTAATTCAGTTTCCGGGCAGTGCTCACTGAAACTGAACTGTAGGCAGATAACTTACCAGGTATTGTTGTTTGACGGCTACATCGATAATTAGTGATCTTTGCATTTTTACTATTCTCGGTGATTTGAGCCTCAACAGTACCGAACACTTGTTCCGAATTTGTATTGGTTCTTGACTGTATTCGAGTGAAATTGAACTAGCTCAGTCCGGAATCCGCTATGCTTCAACTTAAATCGAAGTGCATCGTTGAAAATGTTCGTGACGAGAATTATGAAGTGAAATCGGACGTGGGCCAGTCAGACGAAACCGGTGTGTGCTGCCAAAGAAGCATGAACTCTAGCAGTAGTATAAGTAATCATTTCAGGATTTACTAAACTCACTAATGATCTACCAGGTTAGTTCATTATTCAAAGAGAACGGCCCGTACTTATCACTCAAATAAGGCCTGAACATTATTAAATATTCACTCCTATTGTTTGCTCCGATTAGTCCTACTGTATGATCTCAGCTGGTAAAACTGATAATCGGGAGGTCGCCGGTTCGATCCCGGCTTGCGATGTGAACTCGGATGCGAAAATCAAAGTGAACATTTTTATTGTCTAAGTCAATCCAAGTCTTCATGCCATAAGCACATTCCACATAAATACACAAGATGGTGAGGATCTTAGCCCACTCACTGATGATACATCTTTGGCGCATGATGAGACTTTCCCGACCTAACCACCAAGAACAGCGATGAGGAAATTATGGGAGTCATCATCCGGAGCTACGAACAATACCCTTTCCTAAATCATTGTGAAAAGGATAACTTAAACTAGTTAATTTCTAGTGATCAGTATAAGGAGACAATTCAAAATGAAGAGCTATTCACAGAGAATACTTTGAAGTGCATCACGGCTAGGTTGAAGCATGCAATGCAAAAGTCGGTTTTTGTATCCGGAGTACTTCCTAGCTGCCAGTCAGCCTTGCTTTGTGATTTAATCTGAGAGGTGCAAAAACAGTGTTGGTGATAAAAGGTTTTCCTAAATTGGAATCCGTTTGGAAAATCTGGTTCGTAGAAATATTATTTGTTTTGACACAGTTTTAGGTTCTCATTTTGTTAAATTACTCTGGAGGGACCCGGGACCAGGTATTTTGCTTCTTCTGCGCACTCCATTTTCCGTGGTGTGTTTTAGTTGAAAATGAGTTCTGCACAATGAAAACAGTAATCAGGCTATCAGGACCCACCATCCAATGTCAATCTAAGAAACACTGTTGTGGATATCAAATGAAAATTTCTCAAAGAATTTGCATTTATAAAAACGAAAAAAGTGCCTTTCGGACATGTGGGGTATCGGTAATGTTGATCCAAGTTATTCGGCTGGGCTCTGAAAGGAGAAACAGATAAATCTGTCCTTAAAACATACACCTTATTTCATCAATCGGACGGTGTTCCTGATACTTTTCTATTCAGAATTATCTTATGGTGCATGCTTGCTTATTGTCAATCTGTTATTCCCATAACACAAAAGACTGTTTTATCCAAATACGATGTTCGCCACTTTCGATCGGTATTAAAAATAATCTTGCTAGTTGGTTCCGTAAAAGCAATCAAATCCGATAGCTTTTAAGCCTACGCTTTAAAGGCAAAACTAGATGGACATTGCCCATTAGAATGGCAGGCAGGTAACAATACCAAACTAAGGTTCAACGTGATTAACTCCTCAAGTCAGGTCATCTAAATTCATGGACAACACAAAAGAAATAGAGATGTACCTGAATGCTTCTATCGCACTTCGTTATGAACCGGCAAATCAGTGCCCAGCTGCAACACGATGGTAATGCATCAAGTTCATCAAACTAGACACCACAATAAACGGATAAAGATACTAATGAAACTTAAATGTACCAGTTATCTCGGGTTTATTCAGAAGGAACTCAGTGTATTGTTTTGCAGTATTAAATAACTCCTAAGTAACCTTTTATGCTTGAAGAATTTATTATTTGCAAGTAGGAACTGAATATCACAGAAAATAGAAAACCAACTTGTTTGTTTTGTTTGCATCCAAAAGTTCATTCGCCATCGTAATGGCTTGGACGGTGGACCAAGTGTCTGATAAGCGGAATTTCGTTTTTATGTCTTGAACTCTTGTAGGTTATTTAAACAAGGTGAATTCTCCGATGCCATAATAATTCCGGCTACTCGCCCTATGAATAAAATTCTACATTTATGTCGAATTCTCTTCTGGATCTCATGCCACTGGGAAATTACGTCGATTATAGTATATTGGTTAAAACCAGAATCGTTGTTTTGTATCATTGGTTAAAAATGAATATCGTTCAAGCAAAAATTCCTGAAGATCTGAGTTACTGGTCCCGGCTATGTCTTAAATACGCTCAGCAACAAATCAGAGAAGGATAATGTCTGAGCCTACTGCAAACAACAGAATATTACTGGAATTAGATAGCTGGAAATAACCATAGATCCGACGGAGTAAAATTTGACTGCTGATCACTTCTGATGAAATTAAGATCTTGAATGCTCATAAAACAGCAAAGTCATTTCTCACAAGTGAACACAATGGTACGTGGGTATGGGAATTTATTTTGAAACGCGTGTACAACAGACAGTCGGTTAACACTGAATGATTGGCCCCTGATGAACCAGACACAACGGTAGGCCTGCAGCTTTTCTGTCATTTAAACTTTTCGTTCAGAACAGAAGACCTCATATGGTAATGGCCGAAGAAAAAATCAGTTTGCCCATTCCTATGTCCCCATGTCCCATATGCTGTTTAGAGTGCAGCCAAAGGTAAACAATTAACTGGATGAGCTACGATATTACCTGCCCATGTTCATTCAAGATAGTAAGGAATCAAATGATGATAAAGATGACTTTCAACTCAATTCATATGATTAATAAATAAAACTGGAACCGTTTAGGCAAGGAATGAAGAGATCTTAATTATTCGAAAAGACTAAAAGTATTTTTCTCTTGGAAAAACGCATACAATGATTGTAAGACATCTGACAGTCACTAGTGATGAATTTTATACTCGTGGTTTTTAACTTATACACTTAAACTTGGTTTTTATGTCCATAGCACTTTCATTGAATTCAAACTCAAAGGAAAAGCAAGATAGGTGTCCAGCTCACGCAAAATTCCGGGCAGATTGATATTTTACGCCTAGGAAGAAATTCATTTCCAAAGAGAACCTTTATTAGACGGAATCACTCGTAAGTGCACAATCCTCTTGCACCTGAGGTATTTTTGTTTTACCTCTTAGCGCAGAAACGTATGTGTTATGGTCTTCGAATAGTAATCGCAGTTCCAGTAGTGTGATGTTTGAGCAACAGGCTCAAACAAAGATCCTGCAGCAGCATTCACGTTTTCGATAATTTTGGTAGTAGTACAATGAAAGAAAATAAATCAAAAGCTTCCCTCGGTCAGACGACCCACAAAAATGAAGCTTGCAAAAAGAAATGCATCATTATGAATGCCAGAAGCGTTGAGCGGACCACCATCAGAAGATGGAAAATTAAACCACTGTAGCTGATGAATTTCCATTCATTTGAGGTTACCAATTTCCACTTACTGCCCGTATGACTGATTTAGAGAACAGTAATTGGTATCACATTTTAATGTGGTAATTGGTGGTAATCCAAAAGTCATCACGGTGAACTTCAGATCCAGCGCATAATATTGGCTGAATCGAGGGTAGTCTAAATATAAAGTGGGGTAATTTTGTCTTTAGTGACGAAAACGTAATAACGTGGATGGACTGGATGGATCACGAAATTATCAATGGCATGACTTAAGGAAACAAGAGAGAATTTTCGCTCAAATAAACAACGACAAAAGTTCAGTGATTGTTTGAATGTGTCCTATCAGTCATCGGTCATAGTGACTTGGTGTTACTTGAGGGTACATAAGATTACGTTGGTCACATTCGCGGGTTAGACCAGTTTTGTTCCCACAGATTACAAAATGACAACATATTCCAACATGATAATTCTTCTGTCCCCTGCTCCTATGCGACAGAATGTTGGCTGTTGTGCCGCGGAATCAAAGTCACGCAGTGACCAGCCCGCCGCCTGAAAACAGACCCGACTTAGAATCTACGGAGGCATACTTGCTCTCCAGGCAAAAGGATTTCATGGTTCACCAATAAAAGAGTTATTTGGTAGCCACTTAAGCAAGAATGGGTGAAAATTTATCAAGGGACAATCAGATCTTCTAAGAAGTACACCAAAACATGCACCGTTTTCCTAAATCACAATGGTGGTTGCACTGAAAGGAGTCCTCCACTTTTTACATTCTCTTTTATTTGCATATTCCGCTTTGATTCACCCGCAAAAAAGGGTTTTGTTGTGAAATCTTACATTGAGAACGACACAAGGTGGCGAACAAGCTCGTTTTCAGTGATTCGTAATCATGCCATTACATCACATTTTATATGAACAGTGTCAGGTGAACAAAACAGAAATCAAGATAAGGCGATGAGTCAAAATCTAAGTGGGGGAGAGGGGATCAAGTATCACATGCGTGACCTCGATCCTTCTCTGGACCATGAATGGGGGTCTACGGTGTCATTAGTCGGATCAACGGATCTGTGGTTAGTTTGTGGGTAGGGGGTGGCCCAAGAAAGCCTTAGCTCTTGCACGAACTGTTTTTGGGCGCACAAGGGGGATTGTAGAGACGAGTGCATACCGCTTCCGCTGTGGCTAGAACACGTAACTTCACCAGTCTTGATTGCCCACTTCGGACTTACATTCCTTACCGCAGTGGGTGTTCCATCGTTTTGACCTAATATGGTTCCATTAGGGGTTACAGAGGCAGAAATATGCGGGAAGTTGTGGGGGTGGGTCTTACACTTTTGTCGCGCAGTGTATGTTTCCGCCCCTACAGGCGTTCTGCCGGATACAGCCCTGGACACAGATCGGTTATATTCATGGTTCGACTTATTATGCAGCTGATAATCGTTCAAAAGTACTAGGTTACAATGAATGAGTTACATCCCTTTCTAACACCCCTCTGAAACAAGCACTGTAACTTCGTTTACTCAAAACTAGTGATCGCTCATCAGTACTGCTAATATAGCTGAAGTAACTTGTTTGCGAATTATAGCAGGTAAGCCGAATTGCTCCCCCGATGTTAAAATCTTACACTCACGGATATTCCGATTTTCGTTGCAAACGTAGGCTGAAAGTGTGCGAAAAAAAGTTAGATTTATTTCGGGAGTATAGAATTATTCACTATCATAAGTTGCAGCCATGAGGTCAAGGATGAAAATCACATGCTTTTATAGATTACTGTTAAATAAGTATTGCTAAGATAAATTGTTATCACCTCGAAATTGATTGCGAATATTCGGGAAAATTATAATGTATGCGTGTTAGGACCAAACAATAAAGAAAATGAATTTACTGAATGTTAAATCCGTTTCCGTTGCCTTTGTGTGGGCGCATTAACCACCGGGTTCACCAGTCCTGTAAGTCTGTCCCACCATCATGTTGACCTTCGGCCACGGGAGCTGTAGTGCCCCGATAAATTGTTTTTGCGAGCACAGGATTGGTCTATGTACGGTGATTGCAATGCCTCAGCCGTAGAGAGGATTCGTTGTCTGACCCCTGTGGACCGGTTTGCCGACACACGGCAGATGACGGTAAATGGCCGTTTACATAGGCCAGTCCTGTTCTCGCAAAAACAATTTATCAAGACACTGCAGCTCCCGTGGCCGAAGGTCAGCGTGATAGTGGGACAGACACACAGGACTGATGAACCTGGCGGTTAATGCGCCCACGCAAATGCAACGGAGAAGAATTTAACATTCAGTTTTGTGCTTTTACGCTATTACTGTGGATCACATTTTCGAAAAACGCTAAAACTTTGCAAAATGAATTTACATTTAGTTTAACGATAGTTACATCCTATTTAATTTTGGCTGATAATATTAATAAAGATGATTATTTAAGCATTTTTTTGCACAAATGATAAGCAAATTGTGATTCTTTTGACCGGGACATGGTCTCTTACTTTGATGTAACCTATCTTATGAGTACCTCCTTGTTTTAAAGCTAATTAAGTCTTGAACTGAGTAGTCTGGAACAAATCCACTTAGCTTCCGTAATGAATGTCAGTCCGGACAATAAACCCCGGGTAATCCAATGGAAATCAATTTACAGTGATACGTAATAAACAAATCAGACTGAGTACTTCAACAACACAGCTGGAAACACGTGCCTTATTGACCAGTGCCTAGATTGACAGTACATCAGTCGGAGGTGAGGCACTATGCAATACGAATCTCTCGGGACATGAAGCATGTGGAAAGTCCGTGGCGTCAGGGAAGGAGACAGTATGCAAAAGATTGCTGCGTTGAAGTTAGTTCTAATGGGTATCAGTTAACCGGAGGTCAGAACAGAACACGACACAGGTAGAATGGTCAAAACTATGTAGAACGAGAAAACAAAAACAATAAAAATAACGAAAAACAACGACAGCAACAGTAACAACAACTACAAGTGTTGATGGAAAACATGGAGGTAAATGACAGACAACAAGTAGTACAGAAAAGGTAGGATTTCCACTCCGGCATCAAATAATTCAGTGGTAGCGCTGATATATTTTCAACCGTAAGGGAGGCTCTGCTAAGAAATCTGTGATTGCTTGGGAACTTCGCTTGAATCCATTAGTTTGGTTCCACGAAATATTAGGCTTGATTTGTTTTCATTTCATAATTCTAGATTTATTACGTCATTAGTTAAAGTACTACTTCTCGAATACCCGACATATTTATATAATAATATTATTTCAGTGTTACTGTGTGAATGACTTCCAAAATTGAAAATTCGGCTATAAAGCACACGGTTTAGGAGTTCTCAGTCTGGTCTTAGCTCTCTTGTATGAAATAATCACAAAACTAAAAGTATATATATATATATCAAGAAAAACTTAAACATGGATAGATTGATGGAGAGAAAGATAGACAGACAGGTCCATCGAGGAGAGATAGAGAGGTAGATCATGAATAGAAAGGGAGATACGTAGACGGATAAATAGATCGAGAGGTACGTACGTAAATATATAGATAGAGAGACAGATAAGTAGATAGACAGATAGATAGATAGATAGATAGATAGATAGATAGATAGATAGATAGATAGATAGATAGATAGATAGATAGATAGATAGATAGATAGATAGATAGATAGATAGATAGATAGATAGATAGATAGATAGATAGATAGATAGATAGATAGATAGATAGATAGATAGATAGATAGATCACGGATAGATAGATAGATAGATAGATAGATAGATCACGGATAGATAGATAGATAGATAGATAGATAGATAGATAGATAGATAGATAGATAGATAGATAGATAGATAGATAGATAGATAGATAGATAGATAGATAGATAGGTAGATAGATAGATAGATAGATAGATAGATAGATAGATAGATAGATAGATAGATAGATAGATAGATAGATAGATAGATAGATAGATAGATAGATAGATAGATAGATAGATAGATAGATAGATAGATAGATAGATAGATAGATAGATTAGATAGATAGACATATAGATAGATAGATAGATAGATAGATCACGGATAGATAGATAGATAGATAGATAGATAGATAGATAGATAGATAGATAGATAGATAGATAGATAGATAGATAGATAGATAGATAGATAGATAGATAGATAGATAGATAGATAGATAGATAGATAGATAGATAGATAGATAGATAGATAGATAGATAGATAGATAGATCACGGATAGATAGATAGATAGATAGATAGATAGATAGATAGATAGATAGATAGATAGATAGATAGATAGATAGATAGATAGATAGATAGTTATACAGATGGTTAGATTGTTAGTTACATAGTCCAGTTTCCTGGGAGTGCTTCCAGATGTACGCCAGTATTGATGTTTTGATGTCGTACAAGACAGGTTCAAAGGAGGTCTATTTCATTGTTTTCTAGGAATGACGAACGAGTGGTGGCGTTTTGCTGGGGCAGTAAGTCTTGTTGCTTGCCGTTGTGTGGAAGGCACGCAAAGAGAAAATTCTAACAAAATCCTATTTCTGGCACCACTAATAACTCATGACCAGCACTGGAAATGAGCCTATGACCGAAATCGAAACAATGGTAATTTGTCTTCAAGTAAGATACATATAAATGAAAACACTGCGATCATATGCGAAATTAATTCTTGGGTTCGTTCACGCTCTTCATGATCTTTCACACTGCGTTCGACTTGGAGTCCATGGAGTAAAATTATACTGGTGCAGTTTAATTTCGGGATTGAAAGCAATATCCGAAATGCTTGCTCTTCCGGTCTATTGATAATGTAACGAAATGAGAAAAATATGCAAAACTATACACAGTAGATCGTGAACAGATTTGGACATACTGGTTGTGATTCAGTGTGTTCAGACGGGGTGTCATACTCCGCAATAGCATTTTCCGGAGTATCTTTATGACAACAGAATTCCAAGCCCTGTCTCTCTGTGAGTCCAGCTGAAATAACTCTTTGCAAAAGTCCAGCACCGCGGTAGTATGTCTTTAATGCCTATAGTGGGAAGTAGTAAACTGATTTTATTACAACTTTGACTAGTCACTTCAAAGTACTCTTTTGGCATTCTACGGGCAGTTTAAGTTCCGCACGTGTGCTTTGACATGTTTCATTTTTCCGGTTGGCTTTTCACCTAGTTTTGACTGGGGAAAAATGTTGTTGAATCAACTGGATCTGACAGTAATTTATACTGAAAGGACTTTTACATATACTTGATCCTTGAATTTGTGTGCTTGTTTCTTCTGCGTAGCTGTTGGAGACTTGGAAAAGAAATCTGATCACTTCGAATGTAAGTGGTCTTTCATAGGCAACATCCATCGAGTTAGAAGTTCCAATAGTTTTCCAGATGATTACATTACATTGACGGATTCCAATGCAAGAAGGCAATTAAATGTGACCTCATAATCAATCTTGGACTCACGAGGGAGAAATGGAGTCAACTGTGACTGGTTTTGCTTTAGGTCACACCTTCGACAATTACATGATCATATGTCCCGATAGGTAATTAATGTTTTATGCTAATCGGGTTTTTCTATTCATGGAAGATAGATCACTTTTGCATCCATTTTTGTGGGAAAGTTGAAAATATTCAGTAAAAAACGTGGTAAGAAGCTGAACTTGGACTGGATGAAAAGTCTGTTCATTAATCAAAAACATACCTCAACATAATCCACTAGGGTAACGAAGAAAGTCGGAAAAGTGGTCAAGGCTGGTTAAAATGACATGGTCGAAAAATAAGGATATTCAAAAGGAAGACGGGCCTACAGTTACCTGGATAATTATGTTTCCACCCATGCCTAGATGAACTTATATTGGTGGCAGATTGTACAAACAGTTTTTGGACCATCTCGGGCAATCGTTCAATAGTATATGTGATGACTCCATCATTATGATTGCTATACAGCACAGGACGACTGACGCGATAACTGGTGGAGATTTCTGATGTGACAATATTGCTTTAAATTCAATCGTAATACCGGTTTTCCTCGAAAAACAAGGCTTCGAGTAGTGCGTATTTCTGACTATATATAATTTAATTCAACTCTGATATACTTCCAGTTAAGGAGCAAAGTTGCTGCAGATTGTATTTGATGATCCCAAAGGGGGAGGGACAAGGACGTCCCCTTAAATCCAATCGCTATGCTATAAGACTTTCCATTGTATTTCTGTTATTATCTACGATATACTTTCTTCTTCTGTGACAAGATGTACCGATCACTTTTTTGGCCAGGAGATTAAAAAATTTCAGGATATCGAGGGAACAATCGTCAAAATTTGGAACGACGAAGTTATTCACCTCTCAGTTTATACGACTACTTCAAAAGCCTAAATTACTATAGAGTATAAAAGCAAAAATTAGGGTCAATCTGATTGTGAGACAAAATTCTATGGACGAAAAGAACAACACTACCAAAACCATTATAAATTAGTCCAAAATAATGATGAACATCTTGTTTGTGAACATCTCCATGATAGTGAACTAATTGCTTTATTTTGGCAAGAACTTCACAAAGCAATTGTTCAGTATGTTTTCATATCTATTGATAGAGTACAATCCATTTATTTACTTTGAATATTGTTATACGCGTTTTCTGTGAAATTATTTCAGTATTGCAGCTTTCCACGGGGCAACGTAAGAAACTCTGCATCAAGCGGACCAAGCGAACACATTTGCAAGCCTAAAGTATACAAAAATAAAATTGATATTAGTTTCACGCAAATGAGAACAATGGAAAGGAGACAGAAGTAGCTAGACATAATAAAAATTGAGTTATCGTTCTGAGCTCAGCCCTAGACTGACACCTAGTTGCCCAAACCAAAAACCTGTAGCCAAATTGCGTAATTGAGCAAACTGATGGGATAGCACTATTCTATGACCATTATACAGACAGTATTTTAAGAGAAATCCGGTATTAGCTATCGTGAAGAAACTCCTCTCCAATGGCTGTGCAGGTAACCTGACCCGAGTATTTGAAAACCAGAATCCAGTTTAGTTGTCTTTTAAAGAATTCACACTGATCAAGTAGGTGAACCCCCTGACCGCACCCAGAAACAATCATTTCAAACTGAATATCTGTTACAGCTTTCGTGACACAGCCTCAGTTGAATTACTCTCCCATTTAGCACTCCAGCATATTTTCAGTTTTGTCTCATTGTTTCGTATCGCATATGAGATGGCATGTTTTATCCGTTCGACCAAAGAAATGTACTAGAGTACCTGCAATCATTGCCTTCTTCCTCTTTTAAGGAGCAGTTTCAGGAAACCGAGAGAGTGACCCTGACCACTGTTGAATTGGTGACCTGTTATGTTGATTAATGGGCAATAATGGCAGCTCTAGATACCACTCCAAGTGCGATCGGCCGATAGATTCTGGATAACACTCTGCATCACATCAGCTTGCCAAAACTTGAAAGGTTTAGTATGATCGAGAAAGACTTGCGGTCGACAAAGATGATCAGAACTCCTTATCGATGGTCCGTAACACGCTGGCCAATGGATGGATGCGTGATTAAGTCATTAGAACGTGTCTACATAAAAAGACCATTGCCACAAATACTTTATTAATTAGCACCGGCAATCTTTGAGCTCATAGGGCTTGACGTAAATGTGACTGCAAATGAATATTTCGTTTACACCCAAAGACCGATCTTCAAACCCAGAGTCCGGAAGGACAAAAGGCTTTTTTTCTCATGCTCGTTTTCTTTCATTTTCTACTCGAACACGTCAAGAAAATCTTCAGGTGGCAATAAATGGTTTGTCATAATCGTCTGCTGATTCCTTTAGTATCTAATGGTCACTTTTTTCTGGTCGATCTATCAAAAGCAATCAGTCCCTCTGGTTTCAGTTTTTCTTTTTAACTTGCCTCAAGCCACAAGTTCAGCTGAATGATCTGACGGTTTGAGAACTTGGCTACAGTGAACAAGCTTGTTTTCGGCAACTTGATCCTCTATTTATTACAATTCCATATATTAGCTTAGGGTAATGAAGAGTGACTAGCTGCTAGATTTCATCCATCGCTGGGGTTAGTAACAATGAACATTTTACAACTTGTGAGAATATCGTGTTTTGGATTGGAAAAAAACAAAGTAATCAGTAAAGAATGGGGGTAAAATTATTTAAGCTGATCAGATACTGTCTTTTTTCATTACGTCACCTAGTCACTCAAAAAGTGACATGTTTGTAAACAGGTGTCGGTGCTCGATTATGGTAATTAAAGTGACCTAATAAATCGCGTTTGGCAACAGAGCAGTGGATTCGGAAGCCTGCAAGCAACCACTTATTTCGGCAGCAGTTGCTTTGTGTGCACCTGTTTTACGTGTAGATTTGTTAGTTATTCCGAGAGCACTTTCTTCTTAGACGGGGTGTTTCCAATCGCTTAGATGCGCAAAAACAGCAATGTATCGCTTAAATAACTCAGCATTTGCTCCTTCTTTCCTTGGGAAAACAGCCTAGCTAATAAACCCATGTGGTTAGCCAGATATGTCCTTAAAAATATAATACTCAGATATAGATAAGACCGGCACAATTAGTTTCTCTTTGAAGTTCATAGAGATCAAAGATCGGTTGGGGAAGTTCACACGTAGTGAAGTTGCCATAAATTTATAGGCATTGACTCTTTCCAGGCTGTTACGCAAAGGCTCGCGTACGCAGTCCATTTTGCAACGCAGCTCGGTTTGCGTCGCTTATTTACTACGGGTGCACTGGCTTTCTACGGCATTGTTTTGAAAGAACCCTGAAAACTTTCCTCTTTTTACGAATCTGCTTATAGAACACTAGTTCCCGAACACCCGTCTCTTCCGGATATATTTCGCTAGTGATCTGGTGATAAGTTGAAAAATATTTCTTCGTGATATCAACAAGAGAGTCCAATGTGGTTTACAAATTCCTTGGCAACCGAAAATCTGGCTTTCGGAAAAGTGACTTGAACACCACAACAAATATCGGAATCCCTAAGTTAAGGAGCAGCATTGGCGATTGCAGGCTCTTTTACGAAGGGATCATTTTTCTGTGACCGCTCTCATATTATTCAACGGCTATGAAGAATTCTTTACTTGTTATTGATCTGCCAGCACAATAAATTTCCAAAGAATTCGGTTATTTAGACTAATTCTCGCCGAGACCCTTCAGTCACTTTGCTTGCGCAAGCATTTCTAATCATAATCATAATTATATCGGCACTTTCCACATGAGAAAAAAGTTTCAGTTAACTGACAGTTTGAACTGATAGAATGACCATCAAACCGCATCATCGGCCAGCCACCTGGGATGTTCGAACCAACGGAATAGAAACTGAGCCATCAGACAGTGCTATCCAACAACAGTTCAACACGGTAGTTATTTTCCACAAAAATAACTTAGGTTGGGAGCGCTGTTCTGGAGAATGCAGAAACTGGACATCAGTCTCGCTGTGGTTTTTGTGGTATTTCCATAACCGAATTGAAAGCATTATGAGTTAAGTAAATAACGAACGACTGTAAATATTCGGCTTGAACAATGTTAGGATAGCATGGAAAATTCGATGCTCCATTCGATGTTCCATTCGATGCCTTTTATTGTGAAAATTGTGGTGTCAGTAACACAGCTTTTTGGTAGATGTGATTTTACCCAAAGCATTTCTTTTTGTACTATGAGGATAGCACATACAGATACAGTCATCTATGTTTCAGACTGCCGTCTGGACGTGGACGAATCACGCGAAGTCAACTCTAGTGTTTAAAGAAAACCCACACATTCGGATAAGTGTTTGCACTGTAGTCAAGTTGATCCAAAATGTGCGAATGGAACAATTAATTCCTCACTAGCTGACAGAGTTGAAAAACTCTGTGGCGATGACTCTTACAGAAGAACAGGAGTGATGCGCCGAAACGACTTCGTACAATACAACTAAGGGCCATGCCTTAAAAGAAAGCAAGTAAACAAATGCAGACCAACAATATTTAAGACACAACAAGGGAGTGGCATCAGTTGAAATTCTATATAGATCAGGCAGTTCTGAAACGATCATAAAGATCCTCAAAAACTTTAATATTCGCACATTTTTCCGCGAGGACAATACCCTGAAACTCCACTTCAAAATGCTAAAGACCCAGTCAGCCTGCAACACTAAAGCAAAGACATTCAAAAAATCAGTTAAAAGGAATACCCAACAAACCGATAGACGGAAGAAGATAAGAACAACAGAACTCCAAAGAAGGAAAAATGCAGACCTATAAACAAGACAGCCTTAGTAAAACCGGGGCGAGACTCAGCGATCGCTGTCCACCCCATTGCAGGGGGCCACAACGTAGACTACGAAACCATCAAAATACTCCAACAGGGGTTCAAAATGTGCACTGAGCTGTAGTTTGCTGAAACTCTATCAATAAACACGGATTCGACAATGACGAGGCAGAGATTTCTTTGATTTGGACAGCCCTAAGCTAACCGACGAATAAATATCCGAAGCATCATAGGGTTATTTGACCTCGTTGCCATCGATGAGTACGATAAAGAATCACTAACCAACCACACAAATGTACGTGCACATGCGCTCTTTCACACACACACGCCCAAGCACATATACTGGCCCACGGAGACGCACACAACCACACGACCAAACATCTGTTGGATTGTGGATGTTCCTTTAGAGTTGTCTGATTGCAAAATGGCCTTGAGAAGGGTAATTCACGGAAACCTAAATGTTGACCAGTTAATTCTATCAACAATTTTTTGTTAACATAACTTTCGCAACGAGCGTTTACTTCCTTGAGTAATGGCTAGAAATAATCCCCTTCAGAGAACGTTTTGCTTCAGCGACGTTTACCGATGGGAGAGACTAGGTAATCGGATAATTGGCTTGTTGAGCGATTGATTGAATGAGTGCATGAGTGAGGGATAGGGTGGGGGAGGGGTTGTTTCAATGAAAAGCGGATCAAATGAAATATCCGTAGGACAAACTGAATCCACCACATCACTAATATTGGAGAGGTCTTCAAATACTGGCCGTGCCTTAACTACCTTTCCATTGTGCACGATTTATCAAGAGTTCTTTTATTTCTTATCCTAAAACTGAACCAAAGTTCAAAGCCAAAAGTTGTAGTACAGTGGCTCCTTTAGAATCACCCACAAATTCTCAAGCTTGGTGAAAACTTTAAAGCATTTTCGAATGCAGTGATAAATGGTGTAAAAGTCCTTTTAGGAAGGTATGTGGGGACTCAAGAAAATATCGTGATGATTGGGGAGCTACTCTAAGAAATCATAATGTTCTCAAAATGCCGATATCATCATTATTATCTTCAGAAGCTGGTTTCCTTTCCGGGAAATCTGATGAAGTGTTCGGTATCAACTAGCAAAAGGAATCAAAACCGATCGGTGCAATACTCCTCCAGGAAAGTTGGCTGTACAAAAAATTGATAGTGGTATAGTCCACATTGATGCCTTTGAAGTTTTCGGGGGAAATCGGCCTCTGAACCCAAAAAACCGAAGAAGTGGTGTAATTACGTTTATTCTTCGCAAATGCTGCGGGTCTTCTAACCTCTCACTTCAGTCCATCACGATGACAATCACTTGTATTGCGTTTCGTTGCAAGCAAGCTTTTGCGAGCAAAATTCGATATTTTATCCTCGTTAATTCTTATGGTACACCAGGCATTCCCGCTGATTATATCAGTCAGTTAAGTGACAGCCTTTCCAGTAAGCTTATTACCAGTCCTGATCAGTCCCAGTGTATAACCGCAGGTGAACTCAATGGTCTTGAATTAACCTTTTTACCCGCCTCGGATTTTTTAATTGTTGTACCTTTCCCAAAGCGCTTCGATGCCGAGTGGATTCAGTACTAGTTATTCCTGCAATTATTTTCTCATTTTATAAACATGCTCCTCTTAGAGCTTCTGTTCACAGTACTTTAATTCTTCACTCTAAAGTTTATTGGTAGATCAAATAATTGACCTACTCAGGGCCAACATTGCATGCTCTCTGCCATTGAGCTTGCAAACCTGAGAATCTCGATAAGCTTAGGGCGTTTGTTGGTTCCATTGATTTTTCTTTTTTTCCCTTACATGATAAGTCCTCGTACTGTGGACATTTAACTGACTACCTTAACTTTTGCCGTGACCTGTGCTGCCCTATGGGAACCTACTGTATTCGCCGCGATGAATTCCCCGCCCCTCTCTGGAGGAAGCTCCGTGAAGCTAATGAAAGAGCATACCAATCAGGCCTTCTTCATGCAGAAAAAAGCAATCCGCTCCCAACCAGAGTGATTTACGAAACCTGAGTAATTTGTGTATAGACACAGCTCTGGGTGACAAGAACTACCGTGAGATGTTGAAAGCCCTGAAACAGTTGTAATGTGCCAGGCCCAAGCTTAGACTAAACGTCGAAGAAATGAATCAGCAGTTCACTGGAAATTCCGACGCACTCTCACTTCCACCTCCGTTTCTTGAATTCCGTGAAACCAACCCGCTTCCCCTGGTTTTGTCCTCAGCTTTCTGAAGCAAGTCAAGTGACGTAAGTCTGGTGCTCCTGCTTACTGCGACCAACGATACTAAGAGCCTACTCTTTCCAACCCGTTAAGCTCGGTTGATAGAGACCTGCACGAATCACACATGTACCCGAGAAAGGTTCAGAAAAAATATCCTTCAATAGTTTCCACCTCTGCTTTACTGGAAGTATTTGAGAATGTACTCGTCCGCCGCATAGGCTCCCCAAGTTCCTTCCTCGCCTAAAAAATACCCTTTCTGTCAAACCTCGAGGCCATTGGCCATATAGTTATTTCTCTGGCTTCCACTCTTCATCACCGTGGTCGTATAATCAGGCTAATTTTTGACTATGTAAATCCATTTGTTTCTATTCTTCGCAGCACTGTCCTAAATATTGTGCACGAAAATGGGGTTGGCAGTCGCTCTCTGAACACCGTGAATATTTTTCTGGTCGCACACAATTTAGTTCTTGTGGTAGAGGAAGCTAGTCTTCTCTTCAAGTTAACTCCGGTGTTTTTCCAGGTGCCACTCTGTACCCGGTCGTTTTCTCCTTTGGTATTAATAAACCCCGGATATGGTCTAAACTGATTGTCTGGAATTGTGGCGATGATGTTGTACTTTTTATCTCTATGAAAAGAAAAGTATGAATTTCCTTTAAAACAGTCTAAATGAACTTGGTTACTATTCTACCTCCTATTCTTTTCCCTTGACGTCTTATAATGCTTTGAAATGCCTTTCAGTCTTTACAGTGGACCACTCTGCGGAACTCTTTTTATTAACAGGCCTTAACCCTTCTAACAACCAACATCTACCGCAAGATTCTTCCTTCCGTCACCTAGGGTTTACTCTGACTCACAATCTTCTCTGGATTACTCACGTCGAAATAGTCTTCACTAAAGTCAGAAAGCTTTCTTTTCTGTCATTCATGGTACGGAAACTTACAATCCTGTACTCCAGTCAGTAAAGGTTTTTATTCCTCCCCTTTCCCTGCTCTCCTACAATTCTTCCCGGCTCAAAAGGAAAAGATTTTGATCCTATCAGCAAATCTCTGAAATTCTTCCTCCTTTGCAGCAACCTTGAGATATTCTCATTGATTCGATCATTAGCAAGCACTTTGCTATTTTTGACGAGTTCACAAATAGGCTAATATCCAACACCAATCGCTGTCTTCACTAAACAATCTCTAAAGCCGTCTCTTTCTCTCCCGACCAAATGAGTTTAAAAATACTTCATTCACACATGTCTACGTGTAGAAAAAGACTCTTCCCTTACCTTGTCTCCTTGCTCGTAAACTGCAACCACGTAATCAACAATCGTGCTATTCACCTTCGTCATTATCAAATTGTAGATACTGCTTCGTGTTGCCTCCACGCATTCCTCTGTACCATCTAATGTGCCCCTACTCTCTTTACTTCGGGATTTTCTTTTAGATGACACCTATGTCGGAAATTTACCCCATATCGGGTGCACAAAGGCTCTCATTACCGTGAATTGACTTGATTTGCCCAGTTGCTTTAAAATGACTCGTTAGTTGAAAAAAACCAGGTCAGTTACGCAAAACTGTCAGCGAAACTCCCGATGACATATCCAGCTTGTCATCTTACTACCGAAAACTCTTTGTTAGTCTAGTAGTTATCGGCACGATATCTCTACCATGGAGAGGTGAACTAAATTACTTAAGCATCATCTCACTACATACCACGTCATATATCAGCAATTAGTTTTATCTTGCATGTGATTCAACAGTCTTTGCTGAGGTCGTTTTTATGGTGACTGTCTTCTGGAAAACTAGTTAGCTTCTTGAATATCATTTAGCGTGACGAATCATGTGACCTGTTGAACTATGCAATGTATGCATTCGGGGCGGATTGCAAATCTATGTGATTATTGCTTTGGCGAATCTTACAGTTACCAAATGACCCTTAATAACAAAAATACATGAGAATAATAATGTTATTTGGTACTTATAAAAAAACTGAACTTGGTTTGTACTCCGTTCATACATTATGTACGCCGTATTTCTGTTTCACATCACCTAGAGACCACGAGGTGAGAGTTGACATAGTGTTAGTGTTATATATAACAATCTGTCACCTTCTGCACCGTATTATCTATCACATTCCCTTCACCTTCAGTCATAAGACATTGTCAAAAATAGAAGTAACGAATTATATAAAAGCGTTGACTATCTCCTGCTAGAAGCTTATTTCGCCGATGAGCAAGCTGTTTCTCTTCTCGTCATAACTAATGGCAGTTCTCACATAAAATACTGATTGTGACTGACGATTTTCATGTCGAGTTTACGGCTCACCCGAAAAAAAGCGTTCAATAAACAAGGAAAGTCCATAGAAAAATGTCAGGATGTGGAATAAGTGTCCTGCAGTGACTTGCCGTACTGTTAAATCAACAAAACCGATTGATAAAACAATATACCTAGACGTAGCCGGTACAAATCTTATAGAGTCGATGACTCTATGAGTAATTACATAATTGTCTTGTGTTATCTGCATTAAGTCAGTTCCATTCTTGTAAATGTCATGGATTTCAGTTACTCAAATAGATGAGTCAATTGCTTATTAGAATAAAGGTCTATTACCACCTTGAAGGAGCTACCTTCTGTGACTGATCACACATCAGACGGAGTTCAGTGAAACTTACAAAATAGCACTGACTGCGCTATTTGCCTTGTTGTTTCAGTGATCTAAAATCCTTTGTTGTTATTTACCACGGAGATCGTGAAAATAATGTTACTGAAATTATAAGCCACTAATTAAATTGAATTGTCTTGAATAGGAAACTGGTTTTTGGTCCACAGAAGCCTACCACCGTCGTACTTACAGTTGGACTACCTGGTGTGCATAGCTAGTAGTGTTACTAAAATGAATCGGTATATGACGTGACTAAAAGGAATAGGAAACGGGTAAGCCATGCTTTCCTTGTTCCATAACTCATTATGAAATCCAAATCAATATATATATATATATATATATACGGAATCACCAAATTTATTTGCATTTTGAATGTCACTGGCTACTATTCATTCCTCTGATCAAAGCGTTTGTGGTTCTGCTCAGTTGGATGTATGGCTGTTCTGTCTCGTCAGTACGCATACTTCCACTCCTGTTCCTCTGAATTTTAACAAATTCCGCATTTCTTCCACTGCTGCCGATCAGAGTGTCTAAGAGTGGTGTTTTTTATGAGCTCAGAGTCTTAACTAACCTCCGACTGGCAAGCTAGCACGATGGCATTGTGGATAACATGGTCAAGAAACAAGGCAGTAAATACCATTAAGAGTATCATGCAAATTTGAGTGTTTTTTCTGCCTTCTGACCATTTTTGATGATCCACCGTTTAAGCCAAGCGATTTGATTTTTCGATGCAACTATCATTTTTCGTTCTTTTCAACAAAATATAGGGGTATAAAAGCAAATAAAATCTTTCCATAGGAGCAGAGGTGATGAAGTCTTTCACTGTCTGGTCCCCAATTTCATCGCCAAAATTGGTTGTTTTAGTCGATTAATTTCATGCTCACTGATGGCACTGTTTACTGAATTAGTTGTCAAACTGGTGATCGACTTGAATTTGGTCCAATAAGTCAAACAAATATGATCACTTGGACACACGCATCACTGCACGACGCTAATTTTGAACAATGAACCTTTGACAGAACTAAGTGATCTGGAAGTTTTTCCTCACGGATTTGCATAGATATGGGACACTGGATTAGCTGTGGTTCTTATGCAGTTAAAATGACTTTTTAGTTAGTTTAAAGCACAACAAATATCTTTGTCTAATTTTCTAAGAAGTTTTCGTTCACAAACTTGCCGGATGATTTTGAAAAATCAAAGAAAGAGTAAAATGTCCGTGACCACATTATGGATTCTGCTCCGCCGTACTATATTTCCTGAGTCTCTAATTAGGTCATTTCATTCAAACAACTCAACTGTCTTCGGGAAAAACTTCGGATACACATACAGGATGAGAAACTCGACGGCGGTGACCTAAATCAAACAGTGTGGTATCCACTCCTATTTTCCCGAAATCGATCGCTACTCACGGTCTTTCATTTAGTGTTACAGGACAAATTCAGGGAGAAAAAGAGGTCACTCTATTTCCCGGTATAGCCAGTTCTATATTCTCTTGTAACCTTGTGGCATCTTATCACGTTCGTGGAATGAAGCTTGTCAATCATTCACCGCATCTGATGTGGGAAAATGCGGAATCATTGGGCTGACTTTAGTTATTCATGCTTATTCAACGACAAATTACGTGCAATTAAATTTGTCTGTCAAACTGAGATTACATCGACTACCGTCATAAAACCCACGTATTCAATTAATTTACCCCTGTGGGTTTTGTGTGACTCACTGAACATTTGGTCCACTTTAATTTTGCTGCCGTGGAAATATCCCGTTGGATTTACGTTCGTGTTGTGAAATTTACTGTATTTATATGAACCATCGAGGTGACAGAACAGTACGTAAATCAGTATCCAAATTCCTTCGCCGCTTCATATTTTTGGAGAGTGGACTGCAAGCTATCATGTATCGAAAATGGATTTTACTCATTGCAGTATACTACCTAGCAATCAATGAATATTGCCAATGTTGGAAGTGTTCTCAAAGGTTGAAAAATAAGCAGAATGTCAATAGAAATAAATTTCAATTTTTTTTTACTTTCTATATTTATTTATTACACGACAGGGGAAAACTTTTAAGAAAGGGCTCTGTAACCGATGAAAAGCTATCAAATGAGGAAATGACCGGTAGTGTCGGAAATTGAACCAGGATCATTGTTGTCCACAGTTCACGATGGTAACATTTTGATCACCGCTGGCTGAGACCATGACAGAATGTAACCATGTCACACAAGTAATAAAGGACTGCGTGAAATTTTTCTGTGTCCACTGTCCGAACTATATGTGTTGCTCATTATTCCTCTTCGCTCTGCACTCCTTTATTCTACTATGGAAACAATATCGTTTCGACTAGCCTAACAGTTCGTTTGTCACATTTAATTTAGCATACCCGGGGCTTATTCAGACGATTAAACGGGGTCGATAAAATTCCTGCTCGGATGGTTAAGTTGTAGTCATCAGTCTGTTGCGCAGCTACACGAATTCAAATTGATCTTTAAGAGCACACTGTGGTAAGGTTATTCGGTTTCGTTTTGTCGTCACACATCATCACCTCTCAATTCCTTTCTTTTCATTAAATCCTTTATGTTAACAGAAGTGTGCTGCTTTACTTTGGGATGGATTTATTTGAGCAAATGAAAGTCGATATGTGAAATATATGGAACAGTTTACATTTTTCAATCCGAACGATGCGCACGAATTACATAGTATCACTGTATCAACTGCGAAATCTTCAGAGATTGGCGAAATCGCTTCATATTCGATAATGGTGTACAAGAGGCGGATGATAATTATGTAAGACCGTTTAACTTGTGAATTTTTAATTCAGTTTTGCGGGAAAATTTATTACTTCTAAATTGAAGGGAGTTTTGGCAAAAATGTCGAGGTTGTTCACATAAGCTGCGGTTTCCACTTATATTTCACGTATTCTGAAACAAAATAGGATAATCTAGGAGAATACCGTCGGAAAAACTGAAAACCTTTCACTCGATTTTCCCACCAAACTGCCTAGTGTGAAAAGAAACCAAATACATTCTTATAGCGAGCTGGAAAATGTTTTGTATAATTCCATTTTTCAAGTCACAGGACAATTTTTGAAATCAGAATTTATCCAGTACGATCTTCCCATTCAGAATATTCCGGCAACTCTGATAAATCTCCAGTAAAATGTATTTCCTGTGAATTTACAAGACATTCGCTTGACAACAATACAGAGATCGATGGGTCTATTCACAGTCATTCGGCAGTGCATTGATTCTGTTCAGAACAAATTGAATTCCACATTGGTAATCCGTAAAAAACATCAATCATTTTTCACCTAGGGGAACATGGAAGAGTACTTGTGAAGTGAAACTACGGAATCAAGCACATCTTCCAATAATAGCAATGCCACTGGTCACATTTGTAGTCTGACAGCCCAAAATACATGACTGACTGCACTCGATAATCATACGTACGCACCTCTGAGAAAGGATCCTATTCATTTGTCTTCCTCTTTGCTACCAACGTAACTAGAGCTGTCACGCCCTGCGGCATCCATCAGACACGTTAGAAGCAAAATTGTAGGAGTAGCGCGTGCGTGTCTTTGGGTCGGGATAGAAAATCATTCAGTAGATTCCTGTACATTTTTCTTCTTAGTCTAACAAAAGTGAGACAATTCCGATTCCAATAAAAATCTGTTCTCACCTTGTGAAAGCTCGATGAGAGAAACAGAAGAGCTAGAGTAAACTACGTAACAGTATGTGAATGTATTTGGTAATTAGACCACTTTACCACCCAAAGCATTACTTTTCTCATCTGAAAGCACACAAGCATACATCTCCGCCGTATTGAAAGTGACACTTGAATCACTATCCGGTTGAAAAATATTGGAGAATGAAAGACTTGCCTATTGTAAATCCGGAAAAGTGTGGTCTTTAGTAATCAGAAGTTCAGTGACCGAAAGCTAGTTGAAAATCAGTGTACAGAAAGCCACTAGATACCCACCGGAATCAGTTCTCCTAGGCCTCGACTACAAGCTTATCGGAGTCAATCACCAAAATACAGCTGACACAACCCTAAAAGCTAAGGGTTTTTTAATTTGTTATTGGCAACACAAAATACAGGAAAATTATGCTCATAATTCATACAAATACGAGCCTATACACTTTGATATCTGACGTGTTGCCTAGTTGTCACTGAAGGACGGTCGATTTACAACCTACTCTGTGCATTAGTAATTGATTATTTATCTCCACGATGAACTTGTAAAAACCGAATGAAATTCGAATGCATTCACATTACCGTGACGGCACTGCATTTCTCTTTTCCTAGTATTTCCCTCGGAGTGAGTCTGTGACCGTAATACGTTTTCACCTACTTTCGTCAAACCTGTCTCCGAGTTCTAGTCATGGTCGATCTCTGTGCAATCTTCCAGTTTATTCGAGGGATGTTACCTGGGGATCTTGGGTAGGATCACGGCAATAGTCTGTGAGATCCGTAAAAGTGCTGAGCTTCATACTAATCGAAAGTATATATGAAAAAGTTAGGAAAGTGGCACTAAAGAACGCTTCTGACATAGTTCTGTTTATCTGTGCAGCACCCTGTCAACAGTTGCCCTGGTAGTGACACGATGCAGTTACATGTCCGATGAACAGCTCAATCTCTAACCATCATAGAACAGTCAGGTTGACAAATGAACAACGCTTATCTTACGATGATGAACAAGTCCCCTTCCCTCTATGTGAAAAGCAGACTGTTTATTTACTCACCTAAGGCTTGAAAGTGAACAAATGAAGAGACTTCACTTATTCCATCTTAGTCAGCATGTGGTTTGGATAACGTTCACTGTTACTGAAACCAAAGTTGGGATTGGATTTCCTTAGGTAGTGTATGGATGCTGAAGATGATTACACTGGCTTTTGATTAGGTCAATGATTTCGACACGTTGCGTTTCTTGGATTACTTTTTGCTCGTTAAATTGCCCAGATTGTCCGTTTGCGTTGATACAAGTCAGAAAAAGTTGAATGAGGTCAGGTTCAATGTGTCCGACGCGCATCACAGAATTAGTCTGTTTGGGAAATCTTGAGAGCACCATCCTTCAGACGGCTCCGGACAAAACTAATGGTTGCACGTGACAGCCCGTGGCTCGATCCCCCTGGATGATCATTCATGAACAAATGCACAACCGTGTGAACTGCGGTGAACGCTAAACTTATGCACCTGAAGGTGGACTTGCAGCTTGCTGGATGAACAAAGTATTATAAGGGAAGAAAAGTACTCCTATTTTAATGACTTTTGCATCCCTTTAATGGAAAACCAGCGAAACATCAAAATTCAGTACTGTAGCTTGATGTGATACTGGACCCAGATCTTACCTGACCAAAACGCGTAAGCCACATTTTTAAGAAAGTCTGATGTGTGTAGTTTTAAGAATCTCGCCTCGAACTCCACTCAGTACCGAGAGATCTGATCGAAGTCCATGATTTTTCAGGCGTTCTACCCCACTGGCTCTACGTCTCTTCCGTCATTTTCCCCTGTCTCTTGTAGAAATACTTCATAGTAGCTTCCAGATCGACTAGGTCCTTACCCCTTTATAGAGTTTTACGCACAGAACAATCCACTCGGTTAATAATTTTTCAAAACAGTAAAACTTGCCATTAGCTTTCCACAAAATACTGATTCTACTCACCTTATACACGAACTTAATAAATGCGTTTCCTCTTCTGTCCGACTTCCCATTTTTAAATATTTTTGTATAAACACTCGAGCTTACAGCTATTCCGCTACGCCAAACATGACAGGGCGTTCTGAACGACCGCGTACCTGTAACGTCACACCCTGAAACACGATTGTACTATAAACTCATCACTATCCAATACTTTTGCGATGAGTGTGTTCGTTTTTGCCCTTTAGAAGGTCTTACTAGGTTATATGAAGGGTGAATATCCGCCTCGTGATTGTACTTAAAGCATATTATTGTTGTCCCGTTTCTCATTGAATACCAGCCGGGATGGCGCGCTGGCAGTGTGTTTAATTCAGAGTCACCCACTGCTGATTCAGGTACTAGATGTGACGAATCGGAGGTACACTGGTGACGATTACTGAGACGTTGCAGTTTGCAGTAATGAGCTAAGTTTTGCGGTTGCATGTTTAATCCTTTTGTAAACGATTCCCTTGGCAGAAAATCACAAAACACCTATAAATATAGAGTGGATAATCATGAAATCAGTGAAGACTCTTCAGTCCTCATCTGTATGAGAATCCCTGACGAGGATAAAAACTTGAGCCCTGAAGATGGAAATGTTGAACTCTAATGAGTCGATCTGCATGTGCGTCCACTTCATATGACCACCTCAGGAATAGTTCCTCCTTTAGGACGGTAACAAATTTTTCACTAACTGAAATAGTTTGACTGATCTTGAGTGAAGTTCTCTTGGTCTCCGTCATCATTACACGACTCGTTTCATAACTCGTAATCTGTCTTCGGGAGTGTCCTGTGATTCGATTTTGTGGGTACTGAAAGCGCGACGAGGTAAGATGCACTCACTTTAGAGCCATGGTTAAAACTTATGAGATTAGATGGGCTAGTTATTAGAAGCATTTTGTGATTTCGTATTTGAATGCACCCATTTGATCGTATGTCTGTAGGGACATGAAGGAATGGTAGTTTTTTTCACTTTTTCCTGTTCTACTGGGAAAGGAGGATAATAATTGTTTCGGTGGAAAAGTAATCTATTCTAACATAACCGATTTCTGACGAAAATATAATCACATACCAGCTCGAGGTTTGTTTTTTATTGGGTGTTATCTATTTAACTGTTTTGTGTCTTAGAGTTCCATTTCAAGCAGTCCTTCTATACAAGAAAAGGTGCAGCAGAGCTACCTATGTTCGCTACCACTAGCGGAATACTCTGGATGATTTAATCATTGAGTAGCTGTTCCATTCAGTAAAGGTGGTAAAATAGTTTTCGGAGTGATAATGCTCAAGCTTGCTGCACCTTTATTAGATACATATTTATCCTCCCATAACCGCTACTAAGTACAGAGGTATGGTGTCATGCCAAAACATGAAACAGAAAAATAGACGGACAATCAAATGGGAAACTTTCAGGAGTTCGAACACAAGTGGTCACAACACGACCACCAATGAGCATGGCTGTTTTCAGCCGGACTTGAAGTGGATTTCAAGATCCCTAGTCATGCAGGCCTGCGGAACCGACAAAAGCAAGTCTTGACGTCAACACTTTGATAGAGTAGTGCCATGTTATGGCTTGAATACACTGTTATTTCTTAGGTCACAATCACTTTCTCATTCAGCGGTCACAGAAATGCGGTTCACGTGCTCATAATCACTTACATGACTGATCAGTATCATATCCGGACAAAAATCATACTTAAAGCTTGATGAATCAATACTTTGGTTTTGACGTTGCCCAGAACAGGATATGGCTAAACATCTCCAATGGTAGGAAGAAGCGTGATCACCTGAAGGGTGGAAGTTGACTGTTTTATGTTATGTTCTCAACTGCATGTATACAAATGTGGGAACTTTCGGTAAGTACGGTGATAAAATTTAGGCGCTAATGAATTTTGAATGCGAAATACCCAGATGGACAATCCATTACTCATATCGTTTCAGTTTTTTATGCCAATATTAAAAATTCGCGTAGGTGTACAAAAAAGTCCTTTTATCTCTTTCAACCATGTGCTGTTCGCTTCACTAGGAATTGACTGTTGAGGTTGTTCCAGTGAATAAACCAAGACCTTTGCAGTGCGCCACCGGAATATTGTTTGAGCGTAATCAGATATTCATTCGCATTGTTCGCGTTTCATTGACCGTACCGCCATAGCTCATTTGGTGTAGCTTCTGTCCGATTCACGGTAGGCCGCCGGTTCGATTCCTGCTCGCCGCACACAGTCTTGGAGGTGAAGACTGCAAGTGAACCTTGCAGTATCTACGAAGATAACTCTGGACTAGACAAAATCAGTGTCAGCGTCCAATGTCACTACCAATCACATTTGGACTTGGTATTATAGGGGTTGCTTAGATGTCTACTGATGTATCATTGTTCAGAACAAACCCTCACATGTTTATATGTGCACAGCTGGGAAGAACATGCAACCCGTGATGAATCTTGCGTCTTCACCCACGCACATCTTGAATTGAATCGGTTGCATCATTTTCTGTTGCCCAGGCTGACTCAAGTCACTGCACCACCGTGCCCTGAACAACAGAAAAGCCACTCACATCGAGTTCACTAAGATGTGCGAAGTGACTTGATATTGATTTGGGCAAAATATAAGCCATATTTCTGAGTTTTACCCCAAGATATCTCCTCATGATTTCACAGAAGATAAACCCGTTCACCCACTAATGGACGTAGACCAACTTACATGAATTACACAACCTGTGGGTGTACCAATCAAGCATAGTTTTTTGGGGACACTTTACTTGTTACAACAGAAAGTCCGTAAAAAATTAGAAAAAAATATCTGATGTTTATTTTTCTATGGCACGTTTGGCTTCGTATGCTATCAGTATATACAATATAGTTATCATAACCTGATGTGATAAGTTGATCTTGTGATCTGCGCTGATAAATTCAGATCAGAACAATGTTACGTCGCGATCGGATTTTTGAGGTGCTCCGATTTGTTTGTAAGTTACATGCCACTAACGAGCATACTTCATAGTTAGTCTCCAAATGACTAGCAATTTACCGGCGTATTTTAAAGGATGCCGGGTTGTTTGTGTCAGCTAATTCAAGAAGATAATTGTTTGTGGATTACGAATCATGAAATAACACGCGAAGCTGAAGAAGCTCGTGTTTAATTCAGCATCAACATCACGTTATTAGGCTTTCGGGAAAAATAACTCGGAGAGATATCAATGCAATAACTCTCCTTAGCCTGTCATAACCCCTTCGGCATAACTGGCTTGCTGCAAAGAGGCTTCTGAGAACATCGGCTCACATTAGAGAAAAACCAGGTCAGAAATTATTAGACAGCAGATGAAGCAAAGAACTCTTTCAATTATTCATTCTGAAGCCACCAAGTTACCATGGATCGAAACGAACGATCAGTATGGTCATTTTTCACACCGGGGTGGGGGAGGGTGAGAGAAGGGTTCATTCATCGGGGATAAACATCCATTCCATTGGGTGAATGGAGAGGCCTCAGTAAATACTACGTACTCTCGTAGGACTCACGATGGGTTGCGAGTTACGCAAGTGCCAGTGACAGTGAAGACGCGAAAGGAATGGGATGCAATCGATGCTCATCTGCTCAGTACTCCTTGTGGAATTCAGATCGGTCATTTCATGTTCAGACAACCATCGCTAAAGACCTAACTTTTAATGGCACGGCTGAATGGGTCTTTCTCTGGAACTGTGAACTGTTTCATAAATTTACTGTTACTTCTAGTTCTTACTCCTTTGGACTTCTTGTGGACTCAACTGGAAAGTGTGATCTACAAACAGCAGCCGCGAACACCGGACAAGATTAGAAAAAACAAGCAAAGAATTTCAGGACAAGTTCGAACACTAGAAGTCGAGAATAATTATAGAAACCTTACTTGAACATTCGTTTCAAACTTTATGAGCGTTTTTCTTCACTAATGAAATATAAAAGCATATTATGCAAGTTTTGCTTCATTCTTTGTTCAGTATTGCTGAGGTTCAGATGAAATTTCGAGAAGCTATCTTACTTTGTTTGTTAGCACCCCGTTTAGAACGAGATCACTCAACACATGAGGTCGTGAGTGGTCGGGGTGAACGTGGTTCAACCTGGCTCGTTCTCCTGATCAAGCGGAAACTGAGATCACTTGAGAGACCAAAACTGACGGTGAATCACTCTGGTTTTTCAGATTCAACTGGGCTTTCGTGATGACGCAACCCTGCTTGAGTCGTGGGTTCCATTACCGAGTTTGTGTTTGTGACAAGCAAAGCCAGTGTCCGTGCCTCTTTGTGTAGAGGGTGAGAGAACTCAGATTTTCGTTCATCATCGACCGTTAACGATTTCCTTTCCTGCAAAATACAGGGGTTAATTGTCATTAGTGGAACCGAAAGACTTATTCACGTTGATGGGTCGAATCCCATCCCGGATGGGATGGAAGGCGGTCTTATTCCGGAATCTGTTCACGGCTGAGGCGATCGATCAGGCTGGTGCGCAAAAAGGCGCTTCTAGTTATGCACTTTATTTATCACGACGAAAGACGGAATCCACGAAAAGAAGAACGACGCAGAATAGGTGAACTGAGCTCTCATCACGGCATAGTAACTAAGTAATCCCAACTCAGCCCATCATAACCATTGTAATAATGAACTTCAGTGCAACCAACTGCCAAGTAAACGCACCTGATATGAGTTTTTGTAAACAGACACCAATGTATTACATAAAGTTATCGTGACAAAAATTGTGAGATTGACTGACTGCAAACAGAAAACTCTTGGAGAATATAGTTTCCGTATATTCTCACTCACTGGTAATACACTGAAACAGCACCTTAAGAAAGCAACGGGTCCAGTCCACATAAAAGGTAAAGAACAACAGTATTTACAAGAATTCCCACTGGATGTGTTAGGCAAAAGTGTAGGCAGCTCAAGGCCAGAACTCCGAAACACATGAGTGATGAAAAATACAGATAAACCAAAAAATAGCCTTGAAAAAATTCAACCAAGACTAAACGATGGCAAGTCATACCATGGCCGAAGAACAGCAGATAGACAGTGACAACACTAAATTTCTTCAGCTTGATTTCAAAAATACACTGGCCACTTTTTTGACACTCTGAGTTCACTCTGCCTAAGCACACGAACAAAAACATTAGAACAACCTCTGCCTTGTGACGACAAGAAAAGGTAACTGCAGTAACGGAAAAGTTGGCAAAATATGATCCCTACCGGCAGCGCTGTTTTGGACTTTAAAGTGACTGCACACGTCGCATCAATTATTCGTACACTGTGAACCTCATTCGGTCCTGACAGACTTTTTCTGGATCTATCTTCAAATCTGTGTATAAACATCACCGTTGTGAAGTGACAGATCACGACGTCAAATTTGATCGCCCTGAGTGGTATCATTTAAAAGGAATACCAGAAAAACCGAATATGTTTAACAGCCTTTGGTGCCTCGAGGTAAATGTAGATCGCAATTGACTTCGAAACTAGCAGTTAGGGATTTTGTGATTGTGCTAATGGTAACACATGATGCATAAAATCATGCTATAATTCCTATACCTATTAACCCTTACTTTTTGAGATCTGACATGTTGACTAGTTGTCGGCGAAGGACATGGCTGAATCACAGCCTGACATTCACAGAGGATAGGAAATGAGACTGAATCACTCTGAGATGATCAACAAGAATGACTTACCACGAGATCGTCAAGTTTAGCAGTACGCTGATTTTTCAGATTTCTATATACTTATTCAATAATTTATGATCTTACGCGTACTTAATGATATCGAACTATCGATGCACATTCCCGTTTGCTTTTCGGCAGCAGCATGAATCTGGTTCAAGAAAGCGAACTATTCCGATTTCCGTATACATAGTATTCTGTTACTGATCATACCATTGCTAAAAATTGTGACCTTCCTCGGTAATTTTCATCGTGACTCAAAGTACGCCTCTTCTGAATAGGTTCACGCACTGTCTTAGTGAGCAGCAACCAGGTGATTCAGAAATGCTTCGATCAGTCCCTGAAAAAGTGAAGTTTTAGTTAAACGGAAGCATTAGTTTTCCAAGCGTCTCATTTCAGTTTTACCGTAGGTTAGTTTTTAATGACACGGTGACTTCAATAAACCCTTCTGTTTTTTTGACGTCATTCACTTTGTTTCGTTTTTGTTGTCAGTGGTGGCCATTTTCACATACTTGTTAGGGACAGTTTTAGCCTTGCTTTGCACAAGCAAATTAACCAACAGGTATAGTCGATCAACAGGTGCATATGAATTTATCACAATACTGATAACTGTCGATCCCCAGTCATTCTATGTAACGATTTAAAAATTATGGTGTCAAAGTGGTTGTCGATTGACTGTAGATAAATAAATGCGGCTTCGAGTCACGAGGTGGGCATAATGTCATCCTGATCACACGCACGTCGTAGTCTAAAAATTCCATTGCCGCAGTGGATATTGTTTGATCTCCATGACGTTCATCTGAAACGAAAAATATTACATTTCAAAGGGTTAAACAAAATCGTAGATCGGTTTCTGATCAGATTTTGCTCGTGGACAGACACAGTTCCACCAAATAATCGAATATCTTCTTGGATAAACATTCAGTGCAAATCTTCCTAAAACGGGAACACAAACCAAACAGCGAAGCAACTAAAGATCAATAAGTCTAATGGAAACATATTCATTTCGCTTTATCGTTCGCGCACCGCAAATCGGTTTGCTATATCTTCTTGTACCGGAAAGAGCTTCATACGTACCAGCAGGAAAGCACTGCATCAGCCAATCCCAGAGATAGAGAAAAAACTAGTGGGTCAAAAGAATTTTGTCTTATGGTCTGCCCTCAGGATGACAAAATATCATGAAAAACCCGGAGAAAGACAATTGCAATACAATATATGATCCTCACTGTGGAGATATTTATATCTGAGTTGTTTCAGGTGATGCAAGATGCTGGAATAGAAAGGGGGCGAGTGACTGAGTGTGAGATTGATAGAGGGAGATGGAAAAGGACTCATACCAAGTGAATGATTCTAAACATTGTGTGCAAGTCGGTGTGTGTTCTTCCGAGTGGTAAATTCAGTTGTGCGTTTGTAGAGCTGGTCTACGTGCACATGATGTCTGGTAATTCTGGTATATCTGTTTACTGATGCCACTGGTAAAAGTGCGGGTCGATAAAGGTTTGTTTGGTCGGTGAGGTTCGGGGCGAGTGTCGGGTAGTAAACATGTTTTAACTTCAAACGGTTATCACCCGTTCTTATATTGTCAGAGTGGACTGTACAAAATAATATCTCTAGTTGTTAGAATGAACAATGAGCATCTAGCAGGCGAGGTACAATAGTTTATGTGACGATTCGTGTATGTGTATTTTGTGTGTAACTTTCCTGGGCAGTTGCAGTTGCACCACCAGCTAGCCACGATATTGTATTATATCGTTACACTAGAGAGAGCTACTTTCGAATGACAATGTACACTGGATAGGGCTACAATAAATACTGTTTTTTGGCTGATGTGAGCAAATTAGTTCAACCAACAAATGGATGCGCTTTTTATTATTATTCGTCGAAGACTGATCAGTTACATTTCTCACTCAATGTTCAGTGGCTCAACTGAGTTATTAGCGCAATGATCCACCGAACAAAGAATTGGTTCATTCCCGCAGTGGGAACTAAATTCGTCGTGTTTCACATGTAAATAAAAGTTACTGTTTACCAATCAGTATTTCCTGGTTTTAGAATGCAAACGGTAGTTCTTATAACATTATTATGACCAGGTAAGAAAGACACCATGACAGGGGGAGAGATTATTTCTATTTTGGCCAATCCACACGTGGGGGACTTGTGTCCAGTTTGATTTTCTTCAGATTTTTACAGTAATTTCGCCGATCACAGCTCATCGAGAAGCACAACATATACCTCCGAATATAAAATAAATGATCCAGAGGGACCAATGAAAGGAAACTAGAATGACGTGGGATTGGACTGTGCTGAATTGGGCTCAAAAGCTTTGATTTTCCAATTTAGCTGTACACGTGGCTGATCATGGCCGGTCCTCAAACGATTTCACGCTATGTTCCGGCGTGGCTTGCTGAATGACCACATCAATGTCGAAATTACCCACTTGGGAGGGGCTTTTCCGGGTCGATGATTCGGGGGCAGGTTGGTAACCAACAGTTTCACTGGTCTCACTGTCCTGTTCCTTGGGTGTTTTCTTCTCCCAGCTGGGCTGAACAGAGGCGCTCAGCTTCTTGCTCACATCACATTCTGCGGATGTGGGCTGATTTGTCCGCTGCTTCCCGGTCCCCCGAAACAACTTACCCATATTTCCGAAGGCATTTGGGATGCTAATCTTTGGTTTGAGATTCTCTGTTAGTGGCAAGTGTTCCACTGTCTCACTGTCATCTTGTTCATCGCATTTAGTCTCAGTGTCTGAACCACCGTTTCGACTACGACGGCCCTGTCGCTTGTATTTCCCCAGCTTGAGCAGATGTTTCAAATTTAAGTAAGACTGGGTCTCATCATTCTCCGTTTCGTGCTCAGAACTACTCGCTTCCGGTGTAACAGCCGAGCTGACGATTTCTTTTACCAAGCTAAGGTCTTCTTTGAGATCTTCTCGGTTGCTCACAATAGCCGGATTTTGTCCTATTTTGCTTAGTCTCTCTGCAGCGACAGATTCCATAGTGCGCCGCATTAAAGGATAGTTATCCAGTACGGAAAGAAAGCTTTCTCGATCCAACGAATAGAGATTCGAATAGACGACTGCTTTGACACTGGCTACCCGACGAGCGTTGGTGAGCAGACATATTTCTGGAAAATAGAAATGTTATTTGTCGGATTCAGTTTATATTTTTCAACGTTAAAAATGATGGTACCTGTGTTACGAATTACCGCGAAATATAGCCTCAGTCCTGATTTTACAGGCAAAACACCGTTTTAGAACATGAATTATCGTTAGTTTCAGATCACAGAATAAAGTTACCAGTTATCATTTTTTATTATTTTCATTTGGCATTGATTTATTGAGTGCCTACTTCATAATATTTGCACTTGTACCACATCGAGGAGTAGTCCTTGTTTGCAGTTTTACAGATATTATGAAATTGTCTGAAAGCTCGTGGAAAGCCCAACTCAAGCGGGAGAAAACTGTTACGTCTCTTTTGTTGAACAGACATCAACCAACAACAGCAAGCAAGATCTCTCAAATCACCAAACTGCATTTTTTTCTCCTTTCGAGTCTCTTTTGTTACTTCAAAGAGTAGTGTTGTTTTTTCGTCCCACCTTGAATGAAACAACTACAGAGACTATCAGTGGTTTCCAGCAGAGGGTTGAGCTTTCACACCACATAATTATTCACAGTTTGTGAAACATAGCCTAATACTCATGTAGTGATCAAACTCTGTTGGTTGTGTAACCGAATGCCTTCAATGGACTCAGACCCATGCAGAGAATCTGTTGATAATCGGAGTCCCATCATGTGCGGGAAATAATTAGCTAACATTCGGATTCTGTGTCGGAAGGGTGGTATATCACGTAGTGTATTGGTGCAATAAACCATAAAGATCCAGCTTGGATAGGCTACTGGTTAGGTTCTCAACTAGAAATCGTTTACCCCGGGTTCGAGTACCCGTTGGGTTTCGTGAAAGTGCACTGCTAATGATTCCCAATAAGCCAAATGAAGCAATTGTATAGAGGTTCTATGGTTTTCAATGGTGAGTTGAGCACTGATAACGCATGGTGAATCGTATGTGAAATCAAATCTCCGAATATTAGTGTATTAGTTACAGTGACATTCACAGAGACAAGCCCGAACAAGTACATATCATAGGACGATTGATCGATATTTACAGAGAAAAAGGTGCTATATCGAATAAGCTAGATTTAGGTAACTTCATCCTCTGGCTGACACAGCTACACACATATAGGATAGTAATGCAAATTTTTGGGAAAATGGTCATAGTATCACATTAGGATTGGTTAATTGATGTTGTTGATGTTCGGCTCTTCAAAAAAGGGTGGGAAGTTGATGGTTCGTGGTTGGGAATGTCGGGCGTAAAAAGTACACCTGTGATGTCTTGGCTGCTTCCTGTCCGTACTGGAAGGTCCCAGTAGAGGTAACCTTCATTTCCCAAGTCGCGGGAATGAACAAATCGATTGATTTAATAGCCTGGTTGCTACTGCCTCCGCTGTTCCCAAATGGATTTGACAAATGGTCATCGACAAATTCACGGGTATATGGTAATTTATCTTCAAGGCTTCGTTTTTCACCTGGTGCCCTGTGTCGGCAAGGAGAGCTAAGATAGCATCAGTCACTTTTTCAAAAACATGCGTTCCTGTCACTTTTATGTAACCGTATTAGCAGAAGGACTAAGTTGTCGAAAAAGAACTTGTTCGTTATGGCGCCCTATTCTCTTTAATACAGTGGAATTGTTCGATCTATCACAACTACAAAGACGCAGGCCTACCAGCACACACACATATATTGTTAACATTAGTCGTACTACACCGCATATAATTGGTTGATCAGCCTCTCTGAGTAGTGATTGACCTTGATTGGTCTGGCCTCAATGTACTCATGGTTTGCTATTGCACGCGTGTGTAGCTCAGCTCACTTACTTGTCAGCCTACGTGCGTGCGTGTTAGCAGGCTACTTCTTGCTTTTTCATGTGCTTTCAAATAAATGAAGTGGAAACAAAGATTTGTTCCTCCACATTATTATTACACTTACCGGAAAACCCAACGCTCTCACTTAATAACCAAACTGTTAAATCACCACAATAAGCTTCAAGTCACTGACAAATTTTGGTATCACTTATCACTGCCGATGAAAGTGCAACGGCTTGATATCAGCTCAGAAGCAAAAATAGACTCAATTTATCACAAAAGAAGTTTGCGATGATGGGTAGAAGTTAGTACCAACTTAGCGACTTTGTAACTTTGTGTGTTGCATTGGATAATTGGGAAAGATTCTTGTCTGCTTGAGGGGATTTGCTATGAAATGATCAGAGTGATGAATGTTGGTGAGCAAATGATCTGGATGATGATGTCATCGAAATGATCCCATGGCTGCTCCTGAGAACTAGTAATGTATAGTGTAGGCGGTGTTTGTTTAACTGACAAAGTCATTGCTCTGTTCCTAAAAGTGCGGTTTCAAGTGGCTCCACATGTCCCGGCGAGAATCTACCACTACCACGATCTGGACCTCGACTCTGTTGAAATCACCAAAAAGTGACCATTGCTGTTGATATTTAAATAAAACACGTACAAAACCCAGAAGTGATGGATAAATAAATCCCATTGCATTATATAAAATAAATAAATAGTTTATTGTTTCAGCATACTAGTTGTGATACTGATGTTGCAAATATTACTCGTTGTCATATTTTCACAAAGTACGTAATAAAATGTTTGATTTGATTATCGGTAATTGCTATGCCTATAATTACTGAGCAAAAATAGCACTCAACAAATAACTGAATATCCAGAAGGTAATAAACTTTCGATTCCTTATTGTCTGGATTCTTCAGCAGTGCATATCCATCAAGCCCAAACGTGTAGAAAGGTTGTGTGTACCAGTTAGAACCACTGGGCTGTCAGAGCTATTTGTCACCGGGATGCTTCAAATCAACCATACATGGTGCGATACCTATCCGTCTCTTGCCCTGAAATTTGGCATAGAGTCGTGCACAAGCAAGTCAACCGCTATCTATCTGGAATGAAGCCATTAAAACAACCAAAAGATACTTTCTAACAAATATCAATTATAAACTATGGATAATGCATTTTCAGATCCGAAAGTTACCGTGCGAGCTGGAATGGATCCTTCCACTGAACGAGCAGTTGCTCAACCAGATAAGCTATCGTGGTATGGCCAATGTGTGCTAATAACGCAATCAAATATCCAGTCTTGCTCAAGATGAGTTAGCTCGACAGTACTTTTAGCCTTTTTAGTTGACGATATGCGCATTGATGTAGCTTAAAATACCGGTTCAGTTGTGATTGCACTAATGGGCAAATTTGTGACCTTTCTGGCAACAGAGCTGGCTATATTTATCATCATCCTCCGATGCAATGCCTTCGAAATTGAAACCCTTTTCGTACTTAGCTGATGTTGTCGCTCACCAGCTCACCAAAGCTTGGGAAGTTTGAACATTGACTGTCAGTAAATCACGATGATCATTCGTAAGCTATTACTGTAGCTCTTCATATTGACATCTTAATCTGCAAAGAGCATAATAAACCTATAGACCGGTGAAATCCGGCTTCTCGTTGCTTTCAGCGGAGATCACTTCGGCGTGATCAAGTTACATTTCTTGTGTTTTGGCAAATTACACCCTTTAAGTGCTCCGGTCAATATATTATATCCCAGTGATGAAAAAGCGTTTACAAGGCTCTTATGTTTTATCAATTTGCTAATTATCTTTCACATTTTCCTCCAGAAATCAGTCTAAATCCTAATCGTCATTCAACTACGGGCAGGCAGCAACCACTATTTTATAGGTGTAACTTTCTTTCCCACGTAATTTCTATGGTCAACACATTACACAATGTCAATCGATGTGCTAAACATCTATTTTACATCGTTTGTCAGGAATTATCTTCACGAGTCCAGTGAATTAATTCCCGTGGCAAAGTTCTTATCGGTTTCCCGCGCCTTATGGGCAGTCATGAAGTAGCCAGACGGTGTTTAGGATCCCAAAACTAATGAAAAAAGCAAACAAGCCAACAGCATCATGTTGAAAACAGTTTATATTAAGGTTAACTGAGTAACACGTGACGTTGAAGTTGAACTACATAACTATGACTGCAACAGTGAGTTATTTTCATACTGAATGACTCGGTATCATCCTTCTCTAAGTCATTTTCTTACCAACATTATGACACGAAAAAATGGACTAAGAAAGCACAAGCATGAGATTACCTCCAAAATATGAACCGTCGGAAAGACTGGTTGCCACTTCACCATCTTTTGTTATGATATCAACAATGCCTTCTTGGATAAAATACATTTTATTCCCCATTGTCCCTTCCTTGATAATCAAATCACCAGGCTGGAAAACCTCGAACTTCAGTTTTGTCACAACCTCTGAGACAAAATCTTGATCCGCGTAAGTGAAGAATGGTACTGCGGCTACCAGAGCGCGGCAATTGTAGTTGATGATTTGCTTTTGAAAAGTTCAAAAACACAAAGAAAAATGTGAAAATGAAACAAGTTATGAAAGAATTTAAATCACCAAATTTTCATTCAAATTGATGTGATACCGAGATTGATAATTTAAAAGGTCATGAAAACATCATATGTTCGAAGAACCCCTAGATTTCCCGACTAACCTCGGTCGAATATTTTCTATCTTACACAAAAATAGAGCTCATATATGCGAATTCGAACTCATACCAAGTTATCTACTTCCCTAGTTGCGCACATCAGGTCTACCTTCATCCTGTTATCCGTTTGGGTCATCTGGAGAGTCGACGTACTACATTATTCACGATATCGACTGGCCGGCCTTCTGGGAAAAGTACATATGAAAATGTTTTGCCTTGGTGCGTGGTGTCCTTCAGCAGATGACTGAGTAAACAAAATATGACCAGAAGTCACATGTGTATTAGTTCTGTACTCACTGAAGCATGCGTGACCGCGAGGAGTCACTGGCGCAAATGCAAATGAAAAACTATGAAACTCTACACAGACGAGGCAGATAACGTGGGAGAACAAATTAGATCGAGATGATTCACATTAGAAAAATAAATTATCATCATTTTACTTTTGTTGATGACTTTCTGATTATTCGTTTGTATCATGTACTCTGTTGTTCTGTGCTGTAGTTTAGAAATCTTTAATAGAAATCAACCTGCAGAATGTGAGTTTTGTTCAACAACATGACTAGTTGGACCGGATATAGATTAGTATAACCCGGATAAAATAGGTTTAGTTCCAAGGCTGGAAAATCATGTTCAATATGGTTCCGAAATGTGAATAAATCACATTATTAGGTAACAATTCCCAAGCAAATGCAAGAAAGTACAACTAATCGAATAACCCAGAGCATGGGATGATAAAATCCTCCACATTTTTGGGAAAACGGAATAAACCCAGTTGAAGTCTCATGACAAACATTATTATATCAGAAAGCATACACACGGGGAAAGATGGATTTTTGCTTTGAAGTCGCCAATTCTTACCTGAACAGAAGCTACTACGGAGCACAGTAAAAAGGACCTTGATATCATCACGGGAACTCTAATTTGAAGCTCTCAGTAGTGAGCTGTACATATTCCCCCTGATTTGCCATGGATAGGTAACAAATATTATTTTGAAACCTAACGACTACTTGAATTGTATAACTCCGCACACCTTACGACGAAACAAAAAAATGTCGAGAATTCACAAATGAATAAAGGATAAAATAGTTTCATTTCCACGCCTGCAAGAAACCTTGCCAGTTGTGGTGGTGGGCAAAAATAATAATCATGTTTATTATTTTATTGATGAAACTATGATTTCGAAAAGATAAGCTGGAATTGCAAAATGGCATGATTCACTTTCGCAACGACTTCACTAAGATTCAACGTGGTGCATACTGCAGAACAATGGTGTTTATATAAATTCATGTAAAACAATCATTTTCAACAAGTATAAGGTAAATTACAATAGTCAAGTCACGTCACCACGGTACAGACACATTGAGAAACAGCTGTCTTTGTTTGCACGACACGGATTTCTATCGATTTATGGCAAGGGCTTTGACAAACCTCAAAAGCCTGGTATTCCTTGCCACGTATATGACTAAACACGCAGTGTTTCGGCCAGCTAAAAATTGTGAAACCAGAAGAGGACGAGCGACGGCCGACGATGGGTTCTTATGGTGATGAATTTTATCATTATGCTTTTGATCTGACCCTGATTGCATCACAAAAGGTTTGGACACAGTTTGGAATATGTTCCATCACTCGGGTCCGTAACGGATGCTATATTCATTTCCCTTAGTTTGATCCACAGCTACACTGAAATTATTAAATCACATCAGATTGGCTGTAGAGAGACAGACATTGTCTCACGGAGAGTGTGGAGATATTAATGGTGCGATGAACAGTTCTGAGGTCAGCTTCATATGTTCCAGGTATCGCTAATCCAAGTCATCTTTTGAGCAAGCAGTTGACATCATCATCTTCTACCGGATGAAAAACGGTGACTAAATATAGACTTTTTACCGCCGGCCCAGTCGTTTTTTTGATGACTTTAGGCTTCTTAGGCCTTTTGATGAAGGTACCGAGATAAGCATTTTCGGCCAAGGACTTTCACTGTCATAGTTCGTTGCCAATCATGTCTTCCGTGCAAATACGTTGTGCTCTCTGCAGTTATGTACAGACCGAGCCTGTTGGATAAGAATGTGGCTGGTCCGAGTGATGGAACATATTCCAAACTGTGTCCAAACCTTTTGTGATGCAATCAGGGTCAGATCAAAAGCATAATGATAAAATTCATCACCATAAGAACCCATCGTCGGCCGTCGCTCGTCCTCTTCTGATTTCACAATTTTTAGCTGGCCGAAACACTGCGTGTTTAGTCATATACGTGGCAAGGAATACCAGGCTTTTGAGGTTTGTCAAAGCCCTTGCCATAAATCGATAGAAATCCGTGTCGTGCAAACAAAGACAGCTGTTTCTCAATGTGTCTGTACCGTGGTGACGTGACTTGACTATTGTAATTTACCTTATACTTGTTGAAAATGATTGTTTTACATGAATTTATAGACATTTTTGTTTTGCTTGCTGTCGCAACTCTCGGTCTTCTTTTGAAGCGGATTTCGGGTAAAGGGTGTCGCAATATCCGTCAGCTGAATGAACAACTTTTTTGCTTCTAATTTGATCCAGAATTTTCGTCTTGTTCTCGTCATTTACAACGGCAAGGTTTGGAATTTTTTCTTGATCCAACTTTCCTCGTGGAGTTTAAATAACTGGTTTGATAATTTTTCAAAAGTGAACCATGAAATATTTTCAAATCCTCCTCTCTATAAAGGAATTAGGAGCCTCGATTCAGTTATTCAATTTCACCAAAATTGTCTGTCATCAATCTACAGTAATAAAAATTGCTAATTTTCCCTGGTCGAACATTCTCCAGCATTTGTTTTATATAAGTGATGATTGAAATTGCTGTCCGCAAATTTGGGCTTTACATCATTTCATGTGTTCGTCTATTCATATGGTTCTTCAGGTGACAAAGTTGACCTGAACCAATCCTTCACAATAGGGTAGCACAGTCCAGTGCCAAGACTATCGGCTTGTAACAAACCGATACTTTTCGTCGTTCAGCGCTCTGTGCACAGAACTATTTTGCCCCAATGGGTATTATCGTGTTTTCCATCATAATTACCACTCACTATTTAGCTGAATTCTGAAGAGGTCAGTACTTTGGACTTGGAGTGTACTGAAGATTAGCCATACTAGTTTTAGAAAATCCGACGTGATTAATTTATCAGCGTGTTATTTTGTGTTTATTCTGTCACCTCATGTTCTTTGTACGTGTGCTTCTAAAAGTATCTTGGAAATTTAGTCGAAAACCAAAATTCTGCATTAATTCCCATAATCTGTACACTAATGGGTTCTTACCATCTTGCAACAAAAGTTCCCGCTTGAAGTCTCGCTATAACCCACCCAGCGCACAAATCGCTGTTTGCGACTTCGTCAATTTTCCCAATTTCGCATCTTCACATGAGTGAAATTAGTTCGGGTTCATTGTATTACCGCAAAAGTTGATAAAAAAGCGACGCTTAGGAAGTACATGTACATTTTTGAAACTCACCTCGCGAAGGCATTCCGAGAACTCATTTAGAATTTGCGCCTCGTCAAACATTTTTCCTTGGTAACGATGTTCGTAATAATTAGCGATCCGTTGTCTGAGAGCACGAGGCAGCTTTCTGTAGGCCATGTACTCTTCGACTTGTTTGAACTGATAAGCACAAGATTGCATGGCATGTTGACCATCATTAAAAAAACGATGAGGTAATCAAAAATTTTAAAGCCCTCAGAATTTAGGTGAGGATCATGCAAATATTTACTGGTATAATAAGGGTATTATGAATATCATCGTGTATATTCATAATAAGGGCAATTTGCATCTGTGAACAAACAGTAATTTTGTGTATCTTTGAGAATCAAGGTGCTAAATATTACCACGTAACGTTCCCGTTAAGCGCCGATTACGAGCCATATTCTCATTGTTCCAGGGGCAATTGTTCATTGTTCAATGGGATGTCGTATGCAAGAACCAAACCAGAGGGCAAGTATCCGATATAACCGCTTGCGTGCAGCTTATACGCTTTGTATGCTTTTGTCCATCGATTATCAGGCTTGCCGAATGGCTGGTTGCCATCGGATACGACAGAAGTGGACACTTTGTGAAAACAAATCTGAACGTAGTCAAGTCTAAGTTGTTTTCCGAAAGTTTATAGAGCACTGAACCTCCAAGCTTCACAAAATGAGATAAACTGTTTTTTAGCATGTTTTAACCACGGTAACAGAGGCCATGCTCCAAAAACTAACGATAGTGCAAAGAAATTCATGTAAATTTTAATAAAAGACAATAACAACTGTAGGATCTAATGACTCGCAAAAATATTGTCATCTGGGAGCAGGGTGAATGACAGATTATCCGCGAATAATTGCAACGAAGATAAGTGTGCAACTCCAGTATTCAATTTTCAAAAAGTGCCCTCCCATCAGCCAACGAGGAAGTTGTTTTCCCGGCCAAAATCAAATCCTTACTTCGAGTCAAAGGTTCATCGGTTGCATAGCCATCCTTCAGGGAGAAGAATGTGGCAGTTGAGCTATTCGAGTGCAGTGTTAGAAGAACTGAGCTAGATCGCTTGGGTTTCCCGGTTTCGAAGTATGGCTGTAAGCCAGACCCAAAACCACCTGAACTTAAATCAAAACCTCCATCGCTTAGAAAAGCGGCTGAAAATCGGTAAATCCCAGGATGCTGACCGTGCTACTCGCTGTCTATTTTTAATTTCTATAATAAAGCTCAGTCAAGTTTGGTTTGCAAAATCCATCTACATTACCATGGGTTAATTAGAATGAACAAATTCTGAGGAACTTCAATGCCCCTATTACAGACCGACCACTACTCAGGTCATTCTCGACATCAGTATTCATCAATTTTGTTTAGGGTGCATCTCCGGTTGGAACTGACCCAATTCTAGAACAAGAATAAGACCTGGTTTGGTGCGTTTATAGCTTACTTATCAAGAACGAAAGTGGATACTCTCGGACTTAGAAAAACGCTCTGACATTTGCTGAGTAGTAGTGCTTTTTTGCCAGTGCCTCTTCAGTACCCACTCCACGATGTTGACCGAACATCAAGCCTTGAGTTACTTACGTGATTCGAGATTTCCAAAGAGTCAACGGCTGTAACGATTAGGAGATCAGGGATTCTCTTTGGCGGATGTGATTACGAAATTAAATTTTATTCTGTTTCTTAGATTCCATGCACAGATTTAATACTGATTTTCCAAACTTATAGGGGAATCAAAGAGTTGCGTTTTGGGTGTTCTTCTTCCAACCTTCAAGAATGCTGTGTTGCGTCAAACAAAAATTTATTATAGCAAGACCGATGAAGTTTCTTTGGTGGTTGAGAAAGTATAGGGAGAAAGGTTTTCCCTGAGACACATACAAGCGAAATTATGAGCTTTTTTATCCCTGGTGAAGCACCACAAGTAAACGAGGGGGTTCTTATAACAGTAACTCTGAGGGAACCCCGTTTTCGACGAGTTGCACAAAGACCGTATGAGGACTGAGGATATGAAGCCCTTTACAAGGCAAATTTGTTACTGGTCAGGAAGTGATGACGATAATTGGCCAACAAAGCTGAACTCTATGGAGTGCACTCGACAGTTGCATCGTAAGCCAAGGGACTGAACTCCGTGTCCCAAAAGCTCCCTTCCATGCCCAGTAGTACGTGCTATCTTTTGTGGACCTTTCCTCAGTTAGTAGTATGCTCTTGTGTTATTTGATGCATAATCAGGCTAGCCTGAATTTTATCAGACTAAGGATACTAATGCATCTTTTTTCAAGAACCCGCTTCATGATTGTTCCTTTAGAGGAGGTATTCCGCAAGTTCATTTGACGGACAATCGACCATATTTCTGTTCAGTGAAATTAAAAATGTGTCTCGTTGTAATAGAATCTTGCCGCCGGTTTAAGCCACCCTGAACTTCACCTTTGAAAGGTGCAGTCGACCATTTCAAACACACCCAAAAGGTTCTTTGAGATCATCAAATCCATGGACATTTATTGATCATTATAGTTTCTTTGATGCATTCCTATTTCATAATCGAAATTTAGTCCTCTTTACAGGCAGACAAAAAGCAGCCGCACAATTCAAAACCAGGAAGTTGAGAGCGTCACTACAGATGTCATATTTCAGTGGGAATGGTCTTTGGCCTTATTCAAGTCTCACTACACGGCGGTTGGGATCGAGAATAGCGGAGATTATTGAATTACAAGATGACACTCTTCCTAAAAGGCACCTTCACCAAATACTCTTCAGAATTCCGGCCGAAGAAGAACCAAATGAGTTGAAAGGCAACCTAAGGGTTGTGGAGCCAGTTTCGTTGCGCAAACCACCTCTCTTCAACCCTGTGTCGATGGCTCAAACCAAAAACGTCACAATACCAAAGTAAATGTTGTAGGATAGACAGTAATTTCATGGAATAAATTCAGCATGGTAAATTCAGTTCAAAATAAAGTTCATCTAGTCCAACATATGATCGATAATACAGCAGTATTTTTCACGCGGCGCACATCGTCGTGCAAATGTGACTCAGTTCAATCCAGAAGTTGCGTTGTATGTTCATCCAACTACATTTGACATACCTAAGATGACTACTCAATAAACTTGCAGCACAACTGTGGTCATCCGAATAACTCTTCAAGATAGACTCAGTTGGGTTACTTTCATCTTTTGATTCAGAGCTAAAATATTTCCTACGGGTGGAACCACGTGGCAGGTACGAATACACATTTGCCTGAATGATCAATATTGACTTGTATCAACTTGATATTCTTGAAACCAACTGGATACGATTAATGCGTGAAACGTTTGGTGCTGCGATTTGTGGTCTAAAAAATCATCAATAATAGACGCATATGCATTAGCAAGCCTCGTGAAAACAGATCAACTTATCGGTGTAGTTGTAGATAAACCTCAAGTTGGATAATCTTGCCAGGCGAACGGTACCAAGAGCCTAACATGAAACGAAAACCTTTCCATTGTTATTCGACTGAAGCCTGTATCACTATTGCCGGGTGATCCAAATAAAACTCGGTTTTTTGATCAGAACTCACCAAATCCAGTGGTCTAGGGATCCTAACTGATATCATATCCTCCACAAAACTGCTTCAAGCAACTGTGTTAAGAAAACTTTTCTCGAGTGAACATGATCCGAAAAAGTTTTACTGTGGGGTAAAATTTTGATATAAGTATTTGTTGCTGGTTTCTTAGGCGCATATTATGTGGAGGTAGATTTTCTATAGAGGGAATTTTCTTGCAAAGCAAAATCATTTATTGCGGAGTACATATTCCATTTGAGATGATTGTAATTCGGGAGACTACGGTATTCTATGTCTGCGTATTGATGTATAAATCATCTGTTTTTTTTAACTTCATGGACACCTTGAAGGAATCTGGTTTCTTTGGGTGGGGATATTTGACGTCGAACGGAACGGTCTTTCAGAAAACAATGAACCAATTTCGCCAAAGTTTGGTAAACTAATGCCTTGACTGTAGGCATCCACAGTGACAATACATGGATTGCGCCGACCGCGTCATTGATCCAGTACCAGATAATAGTGATAAATGATCTCCCTACACGATAATCGATTCTCTCAAATATAGATAATCGGCAAATTAGAGTGAATTTGCTTCCAGAACAAATAAAGTAGCGTAATTAATCCCGGATTAGTATAATGCGAATGGTAATCCTCTTAATGGTCTGACAGATCAACCAGATGAAATATTCCATCACACTGAATTTCATGTATTCTCTCTCCGCCCTTAAGTTTTATAATCTAAGCAGACCGAATAACAAAGAGCAATTCTTCAAGAGACAGAATTCAATTTCTTGGCTGACACATTTCTCTGTATCGTTTCAAGTCTATCACCAAAAGCATATGAAATAAGTTTTGTGATATGTCTCATAGCTTACCTTTTCTCGATAAAGTCGTTTTGATGTGTCAAATGACTGGATCAGAGCGGCTGCGTGACCGACAAACAGCGCGTAACACGTGGCTCCGCTCATCATACTGACAATAGTTATCCAAGCATCGCCTATGCTTATCGGAGGAAAACGACCGTAACCGATGGAAAGCATGTGGGACATTGCTTTGAACAGGGCCCAAGTGTACTGTTGAAACCAATCGGCATTCTATGACGTTGTATTTTTAAAATGAAAATGAATGTGAATAAATTGGTTTTTGCATGTAAAGTGAAATGGTTATCAAGCAAAATGTACGAATCACTTTTTGATTTCAGTGAGTCGCAAATATACAGATCTAGTTCCCACCTCACTCATGACCACATTGTTTCATGATCTCATGCTCGGAGAACTGTGTAGGTCAAATGATAAGGTGGTTTTCTCGAACAACAAAGGTGAACAAGCTCGCCGTGGTTGATGTGAGGCTATCTAGATGACCAGAAGGACAGAAATGAAAGGACTTCAAGTTGATGCTTGCGGCCTTTTACAAAGGAAAAGCCGAAGCAGTAGCCGTTAGACTCTGCAAGTTGTCACTGAGTTGTTGAAATCGATTTTTCATGTCATGTCAACCCCCGACAATGGTCCTCAAATAGGATTTGACTGATTGGTTGACTCAATGGTGTATTCGTAAATAGTTTTGTCCAAGTGTAGTGACCTAATCCTACATCAAAATATTCCCTACTTGTGTTTTGTCCCTAAAATCACGAAAAGATTATTTCCTTCTGACACTCGCCTATGAGTTAATATTTCTACAAACCTAACATCAATTAGGGAGTATACAACTTTTTGGTTTCGACAGGCACCTCCTTTACTTAGCTTAGTCAGGCTGATGACGGAGTTACAGAAAACACCCGATTTCTCTATTTTTTTCTGTTGCCGAGCTGTTCAGTTTGTTGTACAACTTCTTTTTTGTGCTGATTGTTTATTTTCTCAGTATCATCCCGTTGGTCTACTAATTTATTGAACCATCCTTTTACTTTAGACCATAATGAATCCCACCAGCCACCACGTGGCTCTAGTCTGCAAAGACTTGACTGAGCAATGAATAACAGATAAATAAACCTAGTTTTTGTAATAATGGTTTTTAGCACAGTCACTTTGCACTTTCAAGGTAAGAAAACCATTCGTCTCTCTCGTAGTATATTTACATTAGGTGTAGGTCATTTCATTAGGTGGCCGTATGACTTATCCAATGACTTATCCAATGAGACCCCGACAGTCTTCTTAGTAATCGGTCTATTATGCAAAGAGTGTGACTTGCTTATCGGCATTGAAGACCTTTCGCAGTTTTCGATATAGTTTTTGTTGTTGTTGTTGTCGTCATTAGCCTCTAATGATTCGTGTCACTTTCCGATTATAATTGAGGCCATAAAGCACAATTGGGTAGAGACTGCACAATAAAAGAAGAAAGCCATCAAAGCTTTGGGTACAAAAAGTTTTAATCCCATTAGTTACCAGAACAGTGGAAAATACAGGAATAATAGTATCAAGTCAAATAAAATGGTACCAACATGGTTATCTTAGAATACTGTTCTGCCTAAAAGAGGAAAAATATGTTTTTCTTGATTAGGTAAAGCTTCTTGAGGATGTCCTTTAGATTATAAAATCTGACGGATTAGTCTTCGTTACTTCTTTGGAGAAAAACAAACTTGTTGTTAGTTAGGTTCATTTGCATTGTCGAAGGACAGAAGCTGATGAGCCATCTTATTTTTGCAGTGTTCCATTTTCAAGATATTCCCTAAGGCCATAAATGTGGTTTGTGAAGCATCTGCACAGTGCAAAAACATACCTCCAATTTGCATCGTTTTACCCACGAATCCGGGGGAAATTCCATGAGCATTGGTATGAGATACTGAAGACAGGCGTTCCAATGACCAAGGAGGAGCATTAGTAAGACAAGGTTGAAGATTCCCATGAATTTGCTGGCAATGTTCAAAAACTGAGGCAAAAGAAAAAACAACGTAGGGGAGAAACTGAAGAAAATTTTAATGGTTGCACAAACCTAAGACTGTTATGGTGAAATGATTAACAAGGGATTTGTCACAAACACCAACATTTCCTAATATTTGCTTGAATTACAGCGTTTAAGGAATGGGATATTACTTTTTGTATTATATGAAGCATCATTCTGCATTAACCATTAGCCCATTAATGAGAACCATGACAAAGCTGTAAATTTATTTCCCCTGGTCTCTTAGGGATCATCAGCAGCACACGTGTACGGAGGCCCCACGGCGACTAGAAACCGAAGTGAATGATTTTTGGTAGAACACCTAACCACCAGACTATCTGCGCTGGAGCATATAAACTGCATAATATAGCATCATCCCCTCACGGGCTTTGAAAAATAACGGCCTGAACACTGCAAAGCAGTCGAATCCTGCAGCAAATGACATCTGTCGGGATCTAAGGACAATGAAGGTATTCCTTTATGAAAATATTACGTAGGATTCAATCTCCAAACACTCAGTTTCACTTGGTAACCAAGCTGCCTAGGAGGTCTGTCTCGAAATGGTGCTCTACAATGGAGCCATTACATTTTCTGGTTAGGCGTTCGACTCGGAATCGTTCACTTAGGGTTCGGTTCCCAGTGGGAGCTCGGTAGATGTGTGCATTGCTAATGACTTCTAACAAGCCAAATGAGACTGCTGTGCGTACACCTTCGATGGTTTTCAGGAGTGAAATAAGCCTAGACCCTGCAAGCTGAATAACACTACTTATTTTTCGAGACGGGAAGAGAACAGTGCGCTTCAAAGGACTTGAACAGCTTATTTCCCAGTGTTTGTGGTGAAAATATTTTTCGTCCGTTAAATGTAGATATTGAGAACTTTTACCACAAAAAAGAGCCATGGAAGCGAATTAGCTGATACGAACGAAACAAGTTAATCTGAGCATTTTCAGAAATTCAAATCCCATCACCAACTGGTCGATGCCGGAGTTCGATTCCAAGCGAAAGCTGCAGATGGGATACATCATAAAAAATTCCAGTTAGACGGCTGGTGTACACGTTGCTCACAACGTTTTACCATGGTGTGAGCAAGCTTCATTAGACTAGTCCGTGAATGAGCATGAGGTTTGGAATTGATCTAGCACACTTGACTATCGTAGTGTACAATCATCAAAGTTTCTTTAATTTATATTCACTTGCCTGGTTATGCCACAGTTGAGAAACTAAAGCTATGTGCAACGATATATATGAATATATATCGTATACACTATGTTGAGAACAAGCACGGAAAACGTAACACAGTTAGAATGAAAACGGATGAAACGGGATTTCTACGGGATGAACCAATGAAATATTCTGGTACACCAAAAGCAGTTGCACTCGGTGAAGGTTGCCACTTAAATCAGCACGGAAAAAGACAATGCGATGAATTGAAAAAATATACTGACTAGTTGCGTTTGTATATAAACCGGGATCTATCTATTTACCTATCTATCTATCTATCTATCTATCTATCTATCTATCTATCTATCTATCTATCTATCTATCTATCTATCTATCTATCTATCTATCTATCTATCTATCTATCTATCTATCTATCTATCTATCTATCTATCTATCTATCTATCTATCTATCTATCTATCTATCTATCTATCTATCTATCTCTCTATCTATCTAACCATCTATCTATCTATCTATCTATCTATCTATCTATCTATCTATCTATCTATCTATCTATCTATCTATCTATCTATCTATCTATCTATCTATCTATCTATCTATCTATCTATCTATCTATCTATCTATCTATCTATCTATCTATCTATCTATCTATCTATCTATCTATCTATCTATCTATCTATCTATCTATCTATCTCTCTGTCGTCCTACCTATCTTTCGATCTATCTTTCTTTGTATGTATCTCTTTTTTAACGGGTAGATTGAGTGACTTGTCTTAGCGCATGGGCTTTTATTTCTTGGAATTGATTTTTTATCTCGACCCCACTGTGACTCTGAACCTACTCTAAGGATTAAATTCTGATTTGTTTTATAAGTATCTCAGCACTGTTGCAGACAGTAGGCTTAGAGTAACAATTCCTAAAGTAGAAGCTCTTAGTGTAAGTTAGTTGTCTACGCATACTGACGCTGTCATTTATTTCAATGGATCTCTAGGTACTCGATATTACCCATTCTAAGGTCGTTTTACGTAACTTTCAAGCTACAACTTGGATCCAGCGGAAGTGTTGCCGACCGGACGACTTAGCAGAATGAATAAACTCTTCAGAGTTACGAGAACATTTGACGGGCCGCATCACACAGTTTGAAGAATCTCGTGGATGAGAGGAAAATATTATTATAAAATATTACGTGGGTTTTGGTGTAATATCCGCTTCTATGACAGTGACAGAAGTTACAGCATTTCGAGGGACAGTGACATATGTTGCACTTCTAACATGGCAACTGTATGCCCATTTATTTCTTTCTCTTTATGCGTGTCTAAGTAAAGCCAATCTGGTAGCCCTTTTTGTCGGAAACCTATATTTCATACTAAGTTTTCAGTTACACCAATTTGGAGTAGGTAATTTTTCGGAAATCTGGAACATATGATCTCTGAATACAAAACAACAGGGACGTGTGTTGCAATGAAATCATTCTTGTCCATTCCTCGTTTTGCCTTTCATAATTGACAGCTGGCTGATTCGAGCGGATTTTTCAGTCATTCTGTATAGTACACGTGCTTCTTGAGGAGATAATCAGAAATGCCATGTTCAATCAGGTTTACACTTTTCTTCACTAAATTTGATTGTGTCATTTATTTTATAGTCTTATTCCCTCAGCTCGAAAAACAAATACTTACTGAGATTTGATTCTGAGTCTTTCAAAAGAGTTGCATGGTCTCCGTGTACCTTGTTTATCCGTACTACATAGAAGTAGTACAGAAATACATGTTTCGTTACACATAAGATTTGCATCCATTGAAAAAAGTATTTGCACATGATCTCTCAATCCTAAAGTATTCCCAAATGAACATTTCATCTGACAGATACACAACCATGAGTTTTCGATGATGCTTTATTCTAATATCTGATTGAACTTGGATGCATCTCGGAGATTCAAGTTTCCGTGATGCTGTTTATGTACCAGTCGTGAAATACATTCAGTGAAATATTTTCGTACGTGTCACATACTCAAAAATTAAAAACGACACGAACAGACCACAGTGAAATAGCCTAATTCACTGTAAACCACCCACTAGATAGAATAACTTCTGAGTATGAGTGGTGAGAGATTCGGTTTTTGTCTAATGTGATTCCCCATGTAGTGTGAAAGCTCAACTCACTACTGAAAGTTATGGAAGCTTTGTACAGCTATTTCATCTGGTTTGTTTGTGGTCGTCATCATTGCCCATCCACCGGGCCCCAATTGGGACTCAAACCCGAAGTGGACGATGCTGAGTCTAAGGCCGAACCACCAGGCCTTACTGGGTGGCCCCTAACCGTATATGGAACTTATACACTGCCCTGGTGTATAAGTACTAAGATACACAGAAGTGGTTTTGTTTTAGAAATACACTGAATGGTTCACCAGCAGGAAGAGCAGAGTATAGAAAAATCTGGCAGATAATCATGAACATCATAACTATTCTTTACTCGTTTTTATATGGCTTTATTTGACATCTTCCCCATTGAAACGTTCAAGCTTGAGATACCCTTATCATAATACCTAGTGGTCTTATTTTAACTGCTTGTAACTGGAACTGGGATTGATCTGACGGCAGTCTCTATCAATTTTATACGTTCTTCTCGCCTTGACAAAACGCAGAATCCTTATGAGTACACAATGTGATACTAGGACCAAACAATGACTTTCAAAATACAGCGAGAATCTGTCAAACTCTCACAGATAAAGAGGCGAGGCTTCGTTCCACTATTCAGTTCAGTCAGGTGACCTCTTATTTATGCAGTGTGCATGAGTGAATAAATAAAACTTTCTTCAGATGCTTTAAAATAGTGATATCAAAAGAAATGGGTAAGTATAAGTTTAGAATGTCACTGCATTCGTAATACAATGCCATTAACAAAACCTGGATTATTTCAACAATCCATATATAAAGAAACTAACATTTTTCTTTTTTGGTTACAAAATCCCAACCATATTTATACAATGAATCATCCTGACATAGAGAGAAAAATATCTGAATGGCTCATTCTCAGAAGTCGTAACATATAGGCCACAAAGGGTAGTTTTTTCTCCTTTGTTTCATTTGGAATGGTTCTACTAGGGGGCCATGGCAGAATGCGATTCACCCGGCTTCTTCCCTATAAACAACTATATTCATGATTTGCGATATTTTTAGTTCGCAATCCAATTTATATATAGCTGTTTGTTCTACGTACATCCATTAGTTACAACAATCGATCGAAATCGGAGGCAAAACGTCAAATAATTTATTTGTTATACATCAGCTGTAAACGATAACAGGTGTCTATTACATTCACGTTATGTTTTTATTGGCACAAGGAACTGGATCCGAAAAACCTAGTGAATTTTCTATTACCCTATAATCAGGGTTCCTCGTGCTAATTGAAGCATTCTGTGAAGATTTTTCGAACCCAATGGATTGCCATTCCTTGCGTGCTGTTTGTCCTATCCGAAAGTGATCGACGAGGCTGACCCGGTGACTGAAACTGTGACAGTTGCTGTGTATCATCAAAAAGTGGTATGCGTGTCTTTGGATATTCACACTCAATTGGCAGCCCCGCGATGGCCTAGCTGGTAGAGCATCTGTCCGGTAAGTAGAATGTCACCAGTTTATTCCGGCCCGTAGCTTTGGACTGTTGGATGCGTAACATGCACGTAGATTTTCCATTATCTAATTCTCTGCATTTACGATAATAATACAATGTTTTTGAGTGGAGTTTCTGGATCCTTTTGCCGATTATATAGCGATGAAGAGATGGAAAGAGGTAGTGTGGTTCTCGTGCATCGTGCCTAGTTTGTTGGGATGCTTTTGTGAAATTCATCGAGTTTCTTTTACGATTATGGTCTTGTACTTGTTGTCCACTTGTTCCCCTGCTGAGCTGGTTAGTTGTTGGTCAACGACTTGGAACTAGCATGTTTGCATCTGATTTATACAACCATTAGCATTGATGTTGACATGAGTGCGTATGCTAGATCTCAGATAGCTTTGTCAGATCGTACGTCATACTAGGCCCCAGCAGACAATTAGTGTGTCACTGATGCAATCCACCCTGCTCGTATTTGTCTCTCTTCCCAAGATACATGTCACTGATGTTTCCAAACTCTTGGTTCTTGTGGCGGACAAATCGTCGGACACATTTTCACCAAAATAGATAAATATCCTGTTGAAGTTTACTGAAAACGGCATACGATGAAAACTGGCATGGAAATACTTCACACAGTGAAGCTTACGCTCCGTCTTAAAATCCAACGCATGCTTCGACGAAAGGATGCTCAGAGGCCTGATGGGTTTAGTACCTCCGTTGTTATCTGCCATTTTGAGTGTACTTCCAGAGCAAACTATGAAGGAGAAACAGAACCTTAGATGTTCACACAAATGAGAATCCATTTATCGGAGAATCTCGCTCTTCATCTTGCTGAGTTACCCCAGACCTTCCTTTCAAGTCACCGGTTCTTCAAGGGTCGTTGTCCTGACCCGGCTGAAGTGCTCTGCGTCTTTGATTGATCTCGAAATACGAGGCAGCTAACATTCGCCCAGGCAGTAATCATCATCGAATTTCTATCGATGTTCTTGACGAAACTCATTTTACCATGATCACTGTCACACTCGGCTACTCCTCCCTATTCTAAATGGTAATCCCAACCGCAAAATATGCTGCCTAACATTAACTTTCACATCGATTTTACTCACACTCCAGTCACCAGTTTCAGTTTCAGTTTATTCAGCCAATAACCTCGCACTTCTATGCCCTGGTTTCGGTTGCTAGCTCCCAGCTTCGTCGAGTAAAGAGTAAAATAAATAGAAACATAAAGTGAAAAACAGCCAGCAGTGAAGTACCAAGCGGAAAGCACGAATACAAAGAAAAATTCCGAATGTAACTACGCCACTGGTCGCGACACCAGTTAAAACACTTAACAATTCCAACTCTTTGGAAGGCGGATCACGTGGACCTCAACCTAGAAACCTAACACACCCTACTTGGCCCAGTCTACGGGTCTGTCTCCCAACTACTACCGGCCTCGGCGAACGGTGTACGGATACGTCAACCCAGGAACACCGACGGCCTTCATTTATATTTTCTACTCTTGACGGCAGTGTTTCTGAGCCGTATAAAAGAACGTACCCAGCCGCGGCCGTGTATACTAAACCCCTGACAGACAATAGGACGTGACGCACAGGCCACAAGTTACTGAGGTTGGTGAAAGGCAAACGCGGTGAAGCACCAACCGGTGTCTGTCCACCTGGTGAAATGTAAGTGGCCAGGTAATAAAATTTATCCACTTCTGTTAGAGCTTCCTCTGCTAACACTCGATCTGGTGTAGCGCCAACCCAGTCCCTTAGTAACATTTGTCACTTTGAAGGTGCAAGACGCATCCTAAACTTTGCTACTCTGTTGTTTAGGCTATCTAGGAAATATTGCAACTTACCTGAATCTTCACTCAGAAAAACAATATCGTCAGTGTACTCCAAGTCAGACAGTTTACTGCCTGAGTAAAGATCAGTGTTGCTATTCTTATACGAGGATAGGGTAATCAATTACCTTACAAAATTGAAGAGATAGAGAAAAAGGGCGCAACCATGAAGAACATCGTTTTCCGTGAAGAGCTCAGGCAAAAGATCGTCGTAAGCCCGAACTCAGCTTCGACTTTCACCTACAAGCACTGGAAAGAGAAATGAATTTCTCTGACACACTCTTCACTGATTGACAGCGTTAGAGAACTGTACGGTCCACTGAATCGAACTCTGCTTTCAGATCAAGGAAGAAGGAGATTTTGGGCCTACAGAAAATCCGTCTGTTTTGTAAGGTTTGTCGAAGAGTAACGATGTGGACAATACAACCCCGACCGGGTTCGGAAACAGTGTGATTCTCACTCCAAAACCTTTCACGGAGGCTAGATGATCGGTGATGAATAAGCCCGGTGAACATTTTGGACGCAATACTCACCATGCTACTTTCTCTGCATTTCACACAAAGGATCTGTCACCTTTCTTGTAGATCAGCACAATCACTGATTCACACCATTCCCTGGGAATCTGCTCACTTTCCCAAGATTACCCGGAGACGTTTTTCTAACTCCAAAATTAGAGCTTGAAGAAGGATGGAAACAACCGAGCTGATCCAGCGGCTTTCTACCTTTTCAAATAACGTATCTCCCACATGAATTCCGTTTCCGATGGAGGAGTGATATTTAAATGCATTGTTTCTCTGCGAGATAAATTTGGAAGGTCTACTATTGAACTGGGCCAACAGAATCGTCCTTCCATTGGCTGTTCCCAACAATTCAGAGAGAGAGAGTGAACCAATTAGCCTTTGGATTATTTGATTACCTCACTTACACTAGGCTTTCACCGATCGGTACTTCTAATAAGACGGTTAACGGTTGCGAGCACTGCACTGGAGGCAGCTTTTTTCATTTCCTCAATTATTGCAATCCATCACTGCTCGTGGTCATTTTCCAGGCTCATAGTCATTTGGCGCCTCGTGTAATATACGCAATTCACTGAATGTGGCATCCGGAGGGATGGATCTGCAAGCGTTCACCAGAGCAACCGATTTCAGGTATATCCACCGTTTCTGAGGCCTACTTGTGCTAGAGTCATGAGTGGCGTTAGAAGTGACTTTGCAAGGCTTCTTCGATCTGTTGCCAACGCTCATCTGGGTCCTGAATACCCGGATACATAGATCACCATGTGGACAGCTACACCTGAAAAATAGATCGTCAGTTATCGTCTACAAGCAACTGCGCGGGACGAGTGGCTTTCGCGTGGGTACGACCACGGACGAGATTTAAACAGAACCGAGCACGTACGAAGGCGTGATCTGAGTCCACAAGCCCAAACCAAAATGAACCACAAATTTCAACCGATCCATGTCAGCGATGATCAATAACAATAGGGTCAATCTGTGTCCAACGTTTTGAAGACGAAGGGGGATGTCATGTCAGTCTATGTCACTTTTTACAGCAGAGGTTCGTATTTGCCAGAAACAATAAGGCTAGAAAACAGCTGAAAGAGACAATCACGGTTACTGGTAGGATCGGCAGAGGTAGAAAATCGGACTTCGATGGGTCTTTTGGAACCGCCCAAACGACCAGCTTATGCTTTGACCACCACGTCCAGCGAACGCACACTTCGAAACAGTTGAGACAAATCCCGATAGAATTCGTCCTTGGTCCTAGAGAAACCGCAGTCAGTAGGCGCATATACAGACCCAACGAACAGGCATCGACGGTTCAGTTTGTTGCTGTTGATGTGCAAAGAACCGCTCTGTTGACTGGAATTCAGTCTAAAAGTGCACACCCAGCTCTCATGCTCAAAACAATCCCAACGCCGGCCCGACCACGGGTACTAGACATCGGGTCGTCCGACACACAGAGAGTGAATCTCGCGACTGGGGCTACATCTGCGATGCGAAAAGTGACTATGGAAATGGGGTCTTTCATGTGTTATATTGAAGAGTCACGAGTTTTGGTGAGGGCAGTCTGTTGTCCCAACTGAAAAAAGGGTGCAGACGTTGAAGGCCGCCAAGTGAAGTGAACATTTAGGCTTAAGTAGTGCTTTCTATTAATGCCCTTCTCCTGAACTAATGCTTTTCTTCAAAGCCACAATAACCAGAGGAGCTTTTCAGCGATCTTAAATCAGGGGAAGAAATATTGGTTAGGCTCTTTACAGGAAAGATGCTGGAGATTTATGGACAAATCATACTTCAGGGCTGCCCACACCACGGAAGGGTTTTTTCGTTGGTAACTCCAACCAGAGACTTTGACTCAAAATTCTGACCCTTAAGGCTGTGCGACGCTCACCCAGCTCGAGAACATAAAAGGAGCATTCCTGAAGGAACTTCTAGTCTGTCATGTGAGACCAGTAAAATGCAATAATTTAGTCATGTCCCTTTAGTGCTCTGTCGTAGATCTGCTTTTCGGATTCAGTCTTTAGTCTAATGGGCTCAAGTGAGCAAGAGGAAAGTGAACGGGGCGGCATTTTTTGGACCCAAAGGTTGCTCATTTTAGACGGGTGAGAGCTGCCTATTGAAATGTGATCACTTCTCGCACCGTCGAGAGAAACCCCAGGCATTTCGCTCCGGTGTTTACCCCTTGGAGGTTTTTAGACCGGTTCACTGGTAATCTCCGAGTCTACTCGCTACAGTGTCGTCCCCAGTCGTTAGAACCAGATGTTTCTCATGAACTAGTTCAGAGACTGGACTTCGCTCGCCATCCACCCACAGACCTGTTAGACACGATTGCATATCCGGCTTAATGAAACCATTCTGCAATGCTCTTTGTGTCAAGGAGGCACACCAGCAATCACACCACACCAAGGTGTAGTCTAGCCTTGACAGATTTCTGTTATCAGCGGGTTCAAAGGCACACACACAGACATGACTTGATGCCTGTTTGTCTCCTTGTTGCAACCTATCAAAATTTTCCAATTTCCAAGTAAACGCTCGTATACTTGAATAGCTCATTACTGCGATGAGCTATTTATTCACTTGTGGTGGACAGCTGACCATAAGCAGGAGACATTATAAATCATATTCGATTCCAATCATATTCATGTTCATTACTTCTTAATTTGATTCAATTTGTCTGCATTCCAGTTTTATCGAATTTGTAACGGTTTTCAGTAAAATTGAGTCTGCCACACATCTGAGAAGTGATTAAAGCTAAATTTATTGTAAACGTCCAATTCAGTATCTGACGTGGAAATATTCATAATTAAGTACTCCGTTAAACTTTCCTTGGGAATTTCTCTTTTGTACGTGTTCTAGCTTGAAGTGCGCATGTCTACACTGCGTGGGCCTTATAGTTAAACAGATTGATCATCGAACGACTGGTCGTAACTTTTCGTGCAGCTGATATGACAAAATAACTCGCATCTTTTTCAAGTGTTACCGGATATTAAAAATGCCTCTTTGAATTTATTGCCTAATGAGATTATATTCGACGAGATGAATACCAGCGAGCGAAGAAATATTTCGCCTTCGACAATTACGGTTGAATTGTTTGGTTTGATCTTAACGTCATTGACTCCGCACTAAGATTAGGTGGAGAACAATTTGCAATATCTCTGGTCACAAATGTAGTCTCATAAGTCGATTAAGGAAGTGAAATATTTTTTATGGTAAAGCGCTATCAGCCAAGGCAGCTAGCCGAGGAAACCAGCTGAAAACAATCCAGGAAAATAAACGCAACTTTTGCCAGCCATCAAATATGATCACAACTACCGTTTCACGTAGATAGGTCCAAAACCACTTTTCACAAAACTATTGAATAAAAGGAATGGACTCAAAAAGAGCTCAGCTATTTTCAGTCGGCCGAATGCGCTTATATTAATGACAGATTCCTTCTTTCAGAGAGAATTACTTGTAAAAGTTCGTGACTCAGTGTGTAAGATGTTACCACTTGCACATTTCCCTGTAGTTTTGTGGCGCATAACGTTCAGCAGCAAATTAGGGATATATTAATACTTCTCCGAAGAACTGCTCGTTTTATGATCGAGTGTGACTGCATATAGTTTCACAAGTTCGTGTTTTAGCGAGGCTAATGGAATAAACCTAGGTTTCCCGGACAGTAAAGCCGGAAGACCATCTCCCGTGCATCTTTTGTGCGGGATGGGCAGGAAGTTGATTACGGGATAACAATTCCCCCATCGGAAGAGGTTCAACGTTTGAAACGATGAAAACTAGACCGGTTATCATTTGAGTTCACAGTCCATTTTTTCCCTCGAAAGAAATTGGGTAGTTAACCGTGTATACCAGGGCCAGGCCCTAATCTGAAGGTTTTCCCAGCGAGGATTGTTGAAGAAATTTGAGCTTTAATCTATATAAATTTTGTTTTACCCGTTCAATCTAATTTTGTTTTCCCTTTTAAACCCCAAAGCAAAATTGTCCCTATGTCTCTCTGTTAAACCGCCACAATCTCTTTATCATCCATTTAATGATATCTATGTAAGTGTGCAGATAAGAGGATGAAGTTACAAAAGAAAAGTTTGTTCACAAAGGCCATATTTTCAAATGAAATCTTGAACTCTGAGCTAAATTATAAAGAATCTCCCGCACATCATGAAATCGGGTTTATTTTTGTCTATTAGACCATTCCAGACAGACAGTCAACAAAAATCGAAATTTTCTGACTCAAATTCATTGACTAGAGTGGGAAGAAGTGACGCTGAATCTTATTTTATTTAAAGTCGCGTACATTAGACCACAAGAAGCTCAGACCCAAAAACTCACAAGCAGGTCTGCACTCACTCACCTCTTCCCACTGACTGACGTATCGTACTAGTCGAGTAAGGCGGAGAAGTCGAAGCATGCTGAGAAGCTTGGCCAACCGTAATATCCGTAATGTTCGGCCTGTATAAAACAAAAATAAAGTGGAAAAATGTGATGAACTTTGATCTCAGGTTTCCTAGTTTAAGGTTTCCCGAACAACGTGCCTTATCTTTAAACGGTCATGCAAAGCGTCCATATTACACGGGTGATTCATCTTCATCTGCTAAGTAGGAGAAAGGATCATCATTGTGCACGGGTAATCCATCTTCGGTGTAGAAGTGGGATGTTTTCAGAAAATTAAAGGACCGGTCCAAAATGAAAACAGTACACAAACACGCTACTACCCAACAATGCTAAGGCAACAAGAGAGAAAGCAACTCACCTGCACTGAAAAACTGATTGTAATGATCTTTCTTGTTAAATATCAAATAAATGTAGTCCATTGGGATAGAACTGATGCAATCCAGAACAAACCAGGACTTCAAGTAGTGTCTGGCAATTTCTTTTGGATTCAAAATGATTTCATCCGCATAGTCATTGGTTACAACGCCTGAGAACATTAGACAGGGCATCCAATTGGAATAAGTTTTTTTCACACAAATACGTTTATTAACGGACGCGTAAAATGTATTTTCCAATCCGTGATTGGTCGAATAAAACGCAGTTCTATTTCTACACATGTGATGTGTAATCTGACTATTCTCGATTTTAACAAAGGACGCATTTTTATCGGCAAATAGAACCAAACCAATGAACCTCGAAGCGAATGTGACAGAGATACCAAGAAGAAGAAAAATCTCTGTGAGAATAATTCACAAGGTTGTCAGTAGGACGACATTTTTTTCGTTGCCACCGATTTTGAATAACGGTGGATGTACGGACACCTCTCCCTGTGGTTACTAGGGCAAATCAAATTTATATAAACTTTTCTGCCGTAGATTATTGAAAAAATATCTGCATTTCTATTGCAGTTCAGTTGTTTGTTCAGTAATGAAAGATCACTGATAATTCATCAGTTACTGCAATAAAATGGCTGATGACTGTGCAACAATTCCGAGGCAGTTAGAAATGGATACTAAAACCATCAGTTGGTGATGCATGTTCGTTTCGACCATGATAAATATTTCAAAGGTATTGTAGGTACACGCTTGTAAACACATTTTGGCTGGAGAACCGTGGGAACCTCGGAGATGAAAAGTAGTCAACACTTCCGATAAAATGCACATCGATCTTTTGAGATCCTAGTGCTTTTTCATGTGGCTCTTGCATTCGGTCGTTTAGTTTGTTTTACCAAGACAACATACTCCACGAGTGAATTAGAATGGTGTCTATCTGCGTGTTGTCGTCCAAATCCCGTCTGGTTCACTGCCGGGTAACAGTTTCCAGTAGATCGCGATTCTTGTATACACAACTCATATTCGCTTGCAGACTAAATGTTCCCAAGAATAGCTGACAACTATTTGGTTTGAGTTTCCTGATTTGCTATCCTATGAACTTAAAAACGACTACGAAGTCACGAAGGTAATTTATTGCACGTATGTTAAAGCAACTCATCTAATAATGTCAAATTTATACCGGGATACCATTCTTTATACGGAATACGATGTCACTCTATCATGTGTAATTTTTTCTATCCTTGAACAGTTATGAGTAGTTCTCAATAACATTACTCGTAACGAAAGCTTGGCCACCTAACTAAGAGCTAGACTTTGAAACTGGAAGAACTATTCAATTTAAGATGACAAGTTTGTTTTGGTTAGATTCATTCTCACTCCTATGAGTTAACTCGGACAAATTGCACGGCGAGCATATTCAGCAGAGCAGACTCTTAGCACGCCTTGGTGAGCAGTAGCAATATTCAATCGGAAGTCCGTGAAACTTCAAAATCAAGACTCTTTCGCAGTCTACATATCTATTCAGAGTTTTAATCATCGACCGTTATCATTCGGTTTCATTCATTTTGGTAAATAGTTAACAGGCAGCGTGTTTTCAGGAGCAAAATTTTATCTGAATGAAATCTTTGGCCACCGAAGTCCTGTGGTGAGAAAAAGTGTAAACTAGCGACATTTAGTAAAGTTCATTTCATACAAGAAAGCCCTTGGTTCAAACTAAAGCTTTCTGTCGAGACCAGAAATGAAAACATGTTAGTTGGTATTTTTCCACTCGTTTCCTTGGGTTTGTTATGAATAGGCGTTAAAGTTTTTAGTACAGTATACTCCATAATAGACGCTCGAAACTGGGACATAATACATTATCGAAAGAATTATTGGCACAAGCTCATATCGTGTGCTCGAACCACATTGAACAAGATCAGGTTCCTTGTACAATTCAAGACAACAACTTCTGCCATGCACCTGTATGATCTTGACCAAATAGAAGCAGTGAAATCTATAAATAAAATCGATTCTGATAACACAGTATTACCACTGCTTGCCATTTTTGAGAAGCATTTTTCGCCAATAAATAGCTACTTTGTGTGAAAAAGAAAGCTTGTTTTGAAGTGCCGCCACGCGAAATATTCTGATTCAAATAACTAGTTAAATTTTCAAACCTTGGGCTATAAAACGCAATAGAAGGTAACTTTGAATTGACTCTGAAAGCTCCTCATCCTCCATAAATCACAAAGTCATCGTAGGAGGAGCGACAATACCTAGAATCACGTGATTTGCCGTTCATTTGGATGTTCTTAGGGTGATTGTCAACCCTAAGCATACTGACTAATGAAAGGCGACGAGAATATCCATTCCCTCTGGTGGAGGAAAAATTAAACCATTACGAAATAGATAGCCTCATTTTGGACGAACAAAAGGTACGATTTCCCTGTGCACCTTCTAGTTATGCATAATATTGAACATTCTATATGTATCAACCAACCTCGAATCTTTTCTTTTGTATTCCATACCTTTTCTACATACTAGAGAGGCAGGTTGTAACGTGTGGCTAACAAAGGATTTATCATTAATTATGACTAAACATTAACCAATGACCTACCGCTAAATAAACACGTACTTTTGCAAAGATCGGTAAAGCATGGCATTGTGTATAAACCGTTGGTACGAATTCCGGACACCTAATAAACAAAACATCACTAGTTAGTTCTGTAGAAGATTATGTTGAGGATGTCATCAAAGATGCTCATACCCCAGTTCAATAAATAAAAAAGAACACCCGGAAAGCGGAAAGCCAAAACCACCTTCTCTGTCGTCACAAATAGTTGGACGTGAACTTTCCATTTCCCCTTTTGCACATAATGAAGGCGGACTAAAGGAAAACGTAATCATTTACCTGTGCGGAACTTTACGGCGATGTCTGCGATGAATATAATGTCCGAAATGGAATTAAATATTATCCAATGAATACTGAGATCGTCGTTGAAGAAAGATATTGCCACCGGTAAGATGATGAGATTTGCAATCAGAAGTACAAGCATTAGGAGATCCCAGTAGAACCTGATTGGTAAAATTAACATAGGGAACAGAAAAAAGCATTCTGAAAAATTCACACTATTATATTCTATTCTGTTCTATTCAAAAGGCAATAATTTTTAGCATTGTATATACATATTTTTCTATGGGCTATTCTTCCATGACTTTCCTATGGTGAAATGATCGGCCGAAGCAAAGTTTAAAATTTTTGCCTTCTAATCCGGGATTTTCATGATATAATGCCTACTACTCTGATTTCGGTAGTCCGTGGGACAGGGCCCCTTCAGCAAAATTCGTCACTTGTATGTTTTATATGAAAAGTACCGAAACATTATCATGGTCACTTGTAGTGGAACATTGTAATGGCAGTTTTCATGCATCTCACGTTTTCTGTTGCAAGCTCATGTACACAAATGATGGTCTTAGAGATCATCCGCTTCATACAGCGGACTCAGTTCGATTTAGAAGTATATTTTTTAAAAACGCAAGGATAATTCGTAAGGTATTGCTCTGACATGATCTCTTCAAGGATTATCATTCGGTGGGTGAAGTAGTAGTTTGACAAAGAAGCCCTCGTAATTTAAGGATTATAACACTTCCTTTTGCAAAACATTTTACCGCTGAACCATCACTAGTCAACACAATGGTAAACTTTACATTTCCTTCAAACTTTCAGTAAATTGTCAGACGTTATCATCAGCAATCATGCATATATTCAGGGGCACCATTGCTGACTTATTGGCCTATCAGATCAAGGACCCCACTGCTTCAAGTGCTGGTCTATCGAAAGCTTAGTTAAATGTCCCCAAAGAGTAACCCAAATTCTGCGCCCTCTAAGTTCTAGACACTTTATGTGATTACCGCGGGAAGACCCTTTTTGGCTGTGTGAGTAGAAACCACGTTGCATTCACACAGAAATCCACAAGGCACAAGGAGTAACCTTTCACTCATGTTTGCCCTTTATGATGCATGTTGTAGAAATCACAGAGTACTACGGACAAAATATGCACATTAAACAGGTTAAACACATTACATTAGGGTTTTTTCTCTTACAAGCTTGCTAGAGTCATCATATAGACATACGTTACAGCTGAAAAAACCCTATCCGTCGCTTTGCTAATTTGGTAGTTATTATTGCTGGACGATTTAGCTGAATGGATTTAGGAATACTGTCCTGTTTTTCTAGTAGAAGCTTCGGGAATAAGGCAGTTTAGTAAATGACAATATATATTTCTGTTTTAGGATTTTTCAATCCTACTTCATGTTTCTGTCTGGGACAACACTTCAACCTAATGCATTTCCTGTATACGGGATTAAATTTGCCTTGCTGCACGTGACCGTCTCTCAAAGCACTACTCATAATAATCAATGGCTAATTTGATTAGATTATCTAGAGGTCAGACAAACGTCATTCTAGGTCATAGTTGCTTCGTTATCATCGTGCAAACACTTGGCAAATAGGGTAACCGAACACACTAAATAAGTCGTGAATCGGAAGAAAGTTTTTTATGGAGACAAAGTTAGGCAATACTTGAAAAACAGCCACTTTAGGACTTTCCAAGACCTCTGGTAAATTAAGCGCTAATAAAGCTGATTACCCAAATAAAATATGCCAATGCAAATGGTAAGCCGATGCATAATTCAATGAATGAATACCTGACAAAATCCAATCAAGCTTACTGTGAGCAACAAGTGCAGTAGTTCGTCTTTACCACTCAAAGTATTTCGGAAAATGAATTCATGTGAATAAATCTAGGTTACGAGGTATGTGCATTTTTTTGTGCCTCTTATTAGGGCCGAGGTAAACATCTTTTACGTCAAACGTGTAAGCTTCTGAAAAGCTGATCTTTACTTCAGCAAACTCCAAAAGGGGCCCGGGTTCAAACCCTGGGCTTGGTGGAAGATACGCACTACTGATGAGCTCTAACAAGAGTGAAACCCTAGTATGGTGCTTTCGAGTGCAGGATGATCGGATGACCTGATGTTTGTACGTGAAAGATGGAGTCCAAAGAACGGTCGGCTAAACGAACAACGCGAACAGTTTGCTTACAAAACTGCTTCACACTGTTTTCATAAAGGAAAGCAACTTGAAGCTGAGATTGATGGCAAATTAGCATCTTGTAGCACAGGTAGCATTTATTGTGCCCGTTCAGCCTTGTTCATTGTTACATCTCAACAAATGTACCGTATAAAAATTGACAGGTTGTATTCGCTTTCTCAGAGACTGAGTGAAATGGGAGCCGCCTATATTATCCTCCTCTGTTCTTGATTTCACTCAAGGATATTCAGCACACGAAACAATGCCAATGCTCCAATGTCTTTCGTTTTTTAATGATTCACCAAAACTAGACTGCTTCTGGCAGTTACAATGATAGGAGTGCCAAAACACACAAGAAGACATTTTGCTGGTTATGACGCTCAACAATGGCCGTTAAATAATGCTTCCTTTTATTGTTATATTTGAAAATCCTCGGTTTCAAGGGAATCATTTGTACCGAAATCCACGGAGAAGAGCCTCTGGGTTTACGGACTCCAGAACCGAATGTTTTGGCTGATTTTTCACAAGGTAGCTTTTAGTTATTAGGAGAGCAGTTAAACAGGTCCTGGAAACCTTCCATGGTTTAAAGTTTACTAACATCCGAAATGATTAGCCAGTTATTAGTCATCCGAAAAAATAATTCCTGAAAGGGCTGTGGTTTTTACTTTATACAAACTTAAACGAAATCCAAGTGTATCATCAAGGCGAATAACTTGGATTTTACCAGCATTGTGGTAATCAGTCGTGTCAGGTATGTACTTCAAAACAGACTGTGACTTGTTCCCATTCAGCCAATTGTCCAATCCGGGGACAGCAGTGCTCTGTGCTTCTGGGTGCTTCCCCAGGTTGTGGATTGGAGAAAGGACGCTCTTTCCGCCAAACTTGAATACGATACATTCACTAAATAAGCGGTCAGGAACATTTAGCTTCGGTACTCGAAGATGTGGCGGGATTTCCGTTTGGCTAGCCTTGGCCGCTCTAAAAGTGTATAAATCTGACGGCTTTACTCTAATGTGGACAGTGTAGCACGCCACTAAATAAGATCATATCCCAGTGTCGTTCTTCACCTACTGAACCAGGTTTCCCAGATGAAAGAACCATACAATAGGCCACCAGGCCATTCGGATCAAAGCTGCTACCTGGCAGGAAGGGCCTGACGGCGTAGGGCTAGAGGAGCATCCTCGAATAAAAAAGGCCTACTATGAACTGGGCGACCTAGTATTAAAACTTTCCGTAGCTCAAACAATCACGGAAGACACTAATGATATGAAGATTGATTGTCGTACTTCACCATACTTTACACCTCATTTTTTATAATTATTGTTGTGGCTTTGGCATTATTCGTGATTTCAAGCTGGTGTAAAAATAATACACTGGTAGTGTCGAAACTGATGTTTGAGGACAATAACCCGTGTGGTCTGCTTGTCTGTGCTGAACACATGCTCAAAAGGCAGACGAAATCACATTGTTGCCAATACCGGTCGGCCCCAATAATGACGCAGTATGAGTCTTGGAAAGAAAATGGAACAACATCTTTTATGTTGGAATAACAGAAACATTATCAATGACAAAAAATTCATACTCAACGTAAAACATTTGGTCTGCCTTCTTTATTCAAGAATTTTTCACAGTCTCATCGGGATGGAATCAACAATGTTAGTGATGAAATAATTCTTTATCCTGCGCATCACCACTTGTTAATCTTTTGGCTCCGATGGCCAGTGTGTAGGTAGCCTTTTGAGTACTTTCGGTGAAACAACAATGTTCACCAATACGTTTAAATCTGCGCTTTTGAAGGGTAATTGCACGGGATGGACCTTGAAGTTTCACGTAGAATTACACATCTTATAGAGAACAGTTAACCGATAAATCGTTCCGAGTGAATAACTTCCAAACTTCTCTCGAAATAAAGAGTTAACCGTCATCCCGAAAAACTGTTGTCTACCCAGGAGACTTCCTTTCTTTGAATTTTGGGGATTTGTTCAATTATAACAAAGGAGATTTCTCCAACATTCGAGGCGTCTCCAACTGAAGTCTTCCAATAAAGCTGAACCTGTTTTACTCCAGTCGAAAATAATAATGTTGATCGGCATGATATATCGTCATTAGGCTGGATAACGTTTCATTCGTACACCGCATGATATTTTCATTAGCCTTCTACAGATCATCACATACTAAATACTCATACGAAAACCAAACCCGTAGCTAAAACTGCAGGCCTCGTGATTTGAATCTTCTGATGAAACCAATGCGTTGCCCCACTTGTTGGGCTTGCTATGTAGTCTTCACATCACGTGATACTAGTTGCAACGGAAATTGCGGCTATTCTATATCCAACAAGGAATGAGAGAATACAGGGATTTCCAGCACTACTTTTGATCGTACTGCATATACGATCATCATATTCTTCTGATTTACTAGGTCTTCTGTCTTCGAATAAGGTGTTTACGGAGGCAATTCTGTGCTTTTTCCGATAGATGGTGGTTCAATTTGCATTAAAACACTGAGCAGGATACAGGAAAGGTGATTCTAAATCACAAGCCCCAGCAGTTCCACTCTGATCCTCTTAGAGGAGATGGCGATGAAATTCAGCTTCAGCGAATCTTTTCATCCCTATCTCAATAGCAATAAAAGCGACTAACAAAGCACTCTCAAATAACCTTGAAGCCAAGGCCCATATCGATGCAAACTGGAACTTTCCGCAAATTTTGTAGTCATCGATAAGAAACATTTTTAAACCACATATGAAATGAAATCTACAAATAATGAAGTAATTCATCTAAGCCTTATACAGTAGGCATAAATATCAGACATACATTGGCCAGAAAAATGCTTCTACTGAAATATCCAGAAAGTAAATCAACCTGAATAAAATCTGGGATAATTTATGTGATTGTGCTGATCAGCATAATTATATTTCCATACACTGTTATTATTTAGCCTAATTTGCTCGGAGTGCTTTACCTTGACAACCAAAGTCATACACACTCAACTACCCATAGAGTAGCAAAGAACCAACTTGAATCAGAGAGAACTTCGAATAAATTATTATCCCCACCCGATGACTTGATATATCCTAATTAAATCATGAAGTTGGGAAAATGTACAGTGTAATTTTTCGCGTACGTCACAGTCGAAGCTACCTGTAAAATATTGTTTCTATTTAAAGTCTGGCCACAAAGGTGACTCATTGCCAGAATGACGTCATGCACTCGATTTCCATGGCATGAAAATTTTCTTCACTAATTTTACCGTATCGTTCACCTCAACAATCCATTTGTTTCTGAGAAGAAAATTTTTTTACCAGATTATAACCATAAAACGTTTGGAGAAGAATTTCGAAGTTATATCTCAGTGAGCTACTTTTTAATTTAGCGGAATCATTGAAAATAATAGGCATTCTTTAGTGGGTAATAAAAATGTACTTTTTGAGGCTTTTTTAATGAAAGAAAATATTCGAATTTCGAGAAATAAAATTTTCTGGTATTAGTGTTCCATTTAGTGAAATAAATTCGTGGAGTGGGAAACTATTCGTCCCACGGAACAGTTGCTTGGTCAAGGGAAGGAGCACTTTGCAAGCAAGGACTTCGCTTCTCCCTTACATTCGTGTGTTCCTTATTTCCTTCCCACCTAAAACTACCACATCAAGTATCTCTGCGTAATTGAACGTCTAGGATTTTCTGATGCATTCACGCAGCCTGTGAAAAATGTCACGTGACAGTGTTTACGGTAATGTAATTTTTTTCAAATATAAACTCAAGGATTTTCATTGACATTCTTTCACTCAAAAATGCCTTTCATAAATTGGCACGATCCGTCAATCGAGAATTCCACTTCAGAGGCTATCATCAGTCAACGAAAACTATTTGTTTCCATTGGCCAAAGTGTATTTGAATGTTTTAGATAACTTCCAGTCAGTATGTTTATATAATGAAGTCTGCTGCTGAATTTCAGGACACTGATTCTTTTAAATCACTTACTGTTGTATCTTCACAAATAGCTTCTTTTTCACAAGTATGAATTGACTTGGGAGTTTATACTCTTGAATACTGAGTGATTTTATCTATGAAGATGCTAGTGTTATCATGAGTAGTGAGTGTGTCATCTTCCCAGTAGTGGTATCACATGTACAGATTGTTAAAACAGCCAAAGTAACGGGAAATTATTTTTGGCCTAAGAACAAAAAGACTTTGGTAGTTTTTCCCGTCTGTGATATGCGAATAGAACTGAGGAGAGGGGTATTATTATAAATTTTAAGATCTCACGTCAGTGTCCAAAAAACACAGGTAGTGTGTCATGGAACGAAAGCTTGACCACAGTCATCCGACTTTGATTAGGATGGACATGCAGTATGCAAGTTTCAGTTGAACGAGTTGTTAAAATGGAGTCTATTTGGACCGTCGGGTGTCATCTGGTGGATCGTATTTGTTGGAATCACAAATTTCACTTCTTCTGCAGTTGAAATATCGCCCAGCAAATCATACCTGAACAATTACAATTTTTTTAAGGAGTACAATTGATGAAAATTATCAGGTCATTTTTCCAGAATACTATATTTTCGAACAAACGAAGTCCCCCATTATTGTTTTCTCTTTCTAAGAGGAAAAGAATAATTACCTACCGGTATTATTATTTCTTGTGTCTAAATTCACCTTCCACGGTTTTGTACTGATGAGATAATAACTGTAAAAAACCATTTACCTACTGAGTAGAAAATGCATGTACTCTCGACGTTTGTTAAGATAGTTATACGTGAACCATTTGCAAGTGGTCAGACCCACCAATAATCTAAGATTTTACAGAATACTCAAAGGTTGCCTATTTTTCTCTAGATCTATCAGGTGTCAAGTTTCTGCTACCTCTAGGAACAAAATAAGCTACAGAGGATACAAAAAGCCGCTTGTTAAGCTGTGTATCGGTCTGCGTTATAAATAACGCATGATATCCATATATAAGTAAGTTAGACGTATACCGAATAAAATCATAAAGTCACATTGTACTGGATAAACATGTTGCCGTTATAAAAATGCTATATTCGAGTACTTGGAAATACGAGCTCTTAAGGGGACAAAACGTACATACTAACCGGAGTGTGAACACTTATGTTTATTGAAGCCAAGAACGTTTTTTTGCTTACACCTTTGCGTACCAACGTGAAAAACGTTCACTGGTAGATAAAATGAAATAGTGATGATTTTGTTGGCATCAATAGAATCACCATGTAGCTTTGAGAGCTTTTAAATGAAATGGTTAGTTCATGGGAACGACTCTGATGGAGCCAGATTCACTTTGTTCCCAAGGGCTTCTTATTCCGAAGAACTGATGTTCTAGATATCATTACCTGACTAATTTTCGATGAATTATTTCAGTCTGCTCGGATTCATCATGGAATTTTCGATCAAAGGTTTAGGTGTGGGCTATTGCAGAACTGATTTCCGGAAAGTGATTATTCCACTCAGTCAGTGAGGCGTTAGACTGGATCAGGATTGTCGAGGAAGTCCGTATTTGTCTGGATAACTGTTCACACTCATTCGGCAAAAACAAAATAAAACGGCTACTTAATCACAATTTCGGTCTTTTGGCAAAAAACTCTAGAGCAACTGAATTTTCAATGACAAACTTATAGCTGGTTATACTCGACATGTTACCGGTTTGTCTCTCTCTGCATTTACCATCGATTTCAAAGTTGGGTTTCCATAAACAATTCATATGTATACTTTATACTCTGGTACGCATGGATGAAATGATGGTAGCCTGTATTTCCCAACCCTCAGCCATTGGTGTACGGCCATCGCGGAAGTGGGGGTTAGCAACTGCATTGACAATTCGAACATTACGTCGGAAACTTCGAATTTACAACGGTATATTTCACCGATCTAAACGTAAAATTAATTCCCATGTAACGTGACAGAAACACATCAGCAAAGGTATCTGAAAACCACACTTACCGAAAGCTGCTACAAGGGTGAATAATCCATTTTCCTTGTTGTGCCTGGCGGCGCTTCTCTTTTAGCAACGCATTTTTGCTCCCGAACAGTTTCATGGCAAGTTTGTTATCTGATGGTTGAAAGAATGCTAAAAATTGTTCTTTCAAATAACTGGAAGTACTCGGTTTTGCCATTTCTGAACCCTGTTCGACAAAGTTCCCGTCCGCGAGGGCGGCAATTGAGTACGTGGAATGTGAGTTCAAGTTGAAATTGTTGGTACTGGTAGATTTATCTGTCAATTGTTCGTTCTCATTAGGACGGGAACCGCTCAACGTGTTTGTTCGAACTGCAAGTGTTGAAGAGGTGGTACTAATAGAATAATGCGTTAACTGAATTGAGGTGGGTAATTTGAATCCCATGTGGGCGGGTAAATTATCCGAACTTAAATTTTTTTTCATTGATTTATCATCCTCCATTTCGAGCGAAGAAAATGTCACAGTTTTTGGATTCTCCATCGCACTCTCATTCAAAACCGGATTGTTTAGGGCACAAAAGGAAGCCCCCGGTCGACGAAAACTGCTGGCTTCAAACGTTCCGTCTACTGCGGTTGAATGCATCCGCCTTATTCCTTTTGCCCCTGGGCGTTTGGGTCTAGTCACGTCAGGTTGACTACCTGCAGGAGGAAACCCGGAACTAAACCGACCATCACGCGTGAAAGGATCGTTCATCAGCTCAGAGTTTACTGCATTATTCAGGTCGGCTCCGACGAGTCCTTGTCTGCCAGTTCGTCCCAAGTTGGATCGTGTTGCATAGGGATTTGATTCGCTCTCCTCCAACAGACCCACAGGCATTTCCAAGATTACACTATCAAATCTTCTTGTCACTCCTGGAACAAAATCCCAATTGGATCTGGCTGACCTCGCCTTCAGCTGTTTCGTGTTGGATTTTCGAGTTTCATTCTTTGTTTCCTTTGGCTGGCCGCGAATCCTACAACTGGCTTCTGATATGGCACGACGTAACTGCGGTCGTAATGCTCGTCCGCGTGCTGAACGTGTGGTATTCTGTCCCGCCTCTTGGTGAACGCCTTCTGTGAGTGTGATCGGTGGACTGCAGTTGACGTGCTGATCGCTGTCAATGGTTCTTTCTGCACTAGTAGCTGAGAATGACTTTTTGTAATCTAAATGGGGTTTACCTAATCCACCGTGATCTATTGTAGGAGCACGTCGGTTTCGACCCAGTAACCGCAGGCGGTTGTTGTTATTGTTTCTGCCACTAGTGAAGTTGGTGTTGCTGATATAATTATTACTGGTTGCAGTGGAAGAGCACGGAGATGGGAGAAAACTGTCGTTCTCTCTCGCGTTATCTGGACAGTCTGGATCTGCCTCTGAACTGGAATATATCTGACAACTTTGAAGGGGTGCGCGATCTGAGAAAGCAAATATCCGGCATGTACAACACGATCATGAGTGAAGGACACGGTATATCACTGCCGGTAGTCAAATAAAACCTGAGCATTTATTTCGGTAGATTTACAATGAAAAAACCAATAACAATACGCCCTCTGAACTCAAGATAGGATAGATTCCAAAGAAACAAAGGAAAACATTTTCATTTCCTCCCGTCGAATGCTGATGTCACACGTAACCCATGTAGGAGATATCTGTATTCAAACCTACTACGAAGGCGGCAGTGCTTTAACTTGCTAAATCTTGCGCATGTCTGCCGCACGATCCACGTGCTCTGGCGAATAGCAGTTCAACTGGACACTCCCAAGTACACACACGCACACGCTTACCAGCATAAACGGGGGATGAAGAGAAGGGATAACGTGCAGGTGATGAACGGTAATATGTAATTCACACACACGCACACACACACACATACATCTGGAGCACTGTAAGTCGCAGCTGGCTTGAGACGATATTATGCAGGGGATAACTGCCATGCGATCTTAGGCATGGATGAATAATCCTTGAGGAGCTTTTTATGTGCTAGTCCGCTGTGGAAGTTTGTAAACTCATTGTTTTGTTAGGAAAAACGGGAGATTTGGAGTAAGATTATCCATAGCCATCAGCTTTAACCAAGCTACCATTTGTAGAAAGTAGGTAATCCAAATAGGCGATATTAAAAACTATCAAATTTTGCAGTCATCAACGGTTAGGGATAGCAAATAGTGCATCTATGATTATGCCTAATTAAGTAGGTTTATAAAACCTTTACAATAAGTTGAATGTAAAGGTTGATATTCGTCACCCTCCTCTTAGTACTCTGCCCTCCTATATAACGTGAAGCAGGACTTGAAAAATCTAAATTTTAGGCCTTATTTGTACCAATTCTCTCAGAAACTTCCAGTATGAACATTGCTAAGAAAATGTATTCTGTGCTTCGTAAAACGTTGCCACAAAAATAACTTTGAATTCCACCGGTAGATTCTGGTTGACCTTTTATTGGTCGGTTCTATTGTGACACATTGACAAACTACGACAATGATGATTCTATAGAGAATACACATTAGTACATCAATGAAAGTGAACCCGGTTTTTGGAGAGAGGATGCTCATCGGTCCCTCTTGAAAATAATTACCTGGCCACAGCAGCATCAATTAGGTTGACAACAATCTTTAATCTAAATTACGCATGCTTCCGCGATACCCGAAATGCATGATTATTTGCCGTTATATACTTGCGAATCCAGCAGGCATGAGACGGCCTCACCGAGCATACCTTACTCCTTTATTTCATTACCAGGCTGACACCTATCCAAATCGTTTTTTAATGAGCAAAGCATCATTGTCCAAAGTACCAATACGGAAATCCGAGCCACTATGTCTCGAAAGGGCCTCCAGTTGTGAACACTGTGAGGAAGAACCATCAACGAAAGGCAGTACTCATTAGACTGCTAAGTTAGGCTGAGAGATAGGTTAGGGTTAGTTGGTTTTGCTGTTTTCGAATCAGAACCACTCTTTTTTTGTAAAACTCTCACGGATGATCTCAGCTTCTGCTCTTTTGAAGTCACAACTAGTCTCATTGTCTTCACATTTTTTCAACAGCTACTGGGCAGAAAGGAACAGGCACACACATACGGATAAAGAGATAAGTGAATTGATTCTTTAGGTTTACGGAATTGCAAATGTGGCTCTTAGGAAAATTTGAAGATGATCATATTGCTGCAAGATACCAGGAGCCGCTGCACATATAGAAATTCCAAGTGTCTAGCTATTAGGAACTTCACTCACGAAAAGCACACCATCGATCGATAAGTAAATAGCTAAATTCAAGCTTATTCTATTAGTGTGTGATTTTTTCTGTTGTTAAAATGTCCTACTTTGCCACCAGTAATTGAATTTAGGGAGGACGTTGGAAAATTGTGCATGAGGATGACGAATGAAACGACTGGTTTCATTGAGACATCTCTCATAACATGGAAGAAATTTGTTGACGCCCTTTCGATTTCAAAGAAAGACCTCCACAACAGTTGCCCAACCTCTGGATAACAAATAAGTGACAACGAAACACATCTATCGAAAGTATTTCTGATTTTCAAATAACTCCATAAGACAGCAACATTATTTTGGTCACCAAACGTTTTACTTCAGATAAGACGAATATACAGTCAAATGTGTGATGACAGCCTTCGACTGAAACAACAAACTGGCAACGCGTTGGTCTCCATTTTGAAAACACTTATGTACACTTGACAGACCAGTGTTTCTCAGTCCGCTGCCTGTAAACGTGGACATAACATCAGCTGGTGGACTCATTTTTACCCAACTGTTCTTATACATTTTACAACAGTAAAATCCTACCACTATAGCCGTCTTTACAAGTGTTAACGTGAGGAGATGTTTCTCCAAGTTTCCCACTACTATGCACTGAAAAACATTCCGTCTCCTCATCTACTTGTTCTCCCCCACTTTACAAGATTTCACTCCCATGTAATCCACGTGATATGAAAAGAGATTAAACCTTTGCTTTACGCGATTCTGCGTCTCCCCTTATATTGTCTTTTCTGGTATATCCTTCGATGAATTCAATGACAATTTACTAGAACGAATTTTGTTAGAGATCTAAATTTTATGAGGACATTCAACTTTATTCCTCAACACATTCAGATTTCAGAAAGCTTGAAATTACCACTGAATATTTTGGCCCATAATTTCGAACACCTAACCCGTCGGTTTGGTGGAGAGCTCTCCTGTGAAAAAAGATAAAAACGAGTGATTATAGGGAGGTGATAAAATGGTAAATATCACTTGTAAAACCATTATCTGTAAGTCAGTTCGTAACAAAATATCTGTTTTTAATATACTTCACTAAAAACCGAACCAACGGGTCGAACAGCTAGCTCCTCCCTACTATTGCCTAAAGTGACAGTAAACCAGATTCGAGAAAGCTCATGAAAGAGGAACTTCGACTGTCATGCACAAACAGTCGGCTGATGCAATCTCGGGCTTATTTGCTGGACTGGGAGTGTAATCCCGCTGAAAACTGTTAACTTTGGTGAAGTGTAAGGAAAATTTCTTCGAATGCTGAAGTAGCTTTACCTCCTGCGTTCATACACAAAATCATATTATCAAATGAGAATTTCGTCCCCACTTTCACGTTCTGAACATGTCATTCTTTTGAAAACAGTTGGTCACATGACTCTAAGAAAAGATGGGAAACAATTCAACTGAAACATGCAGCAATCATTTTTTTTCCACTCAGGTTTCCCCGGCTTATGTTTCACTAGCGTGCACAAAGTGAACGTGACCTAATTTCTCGGCTCGAATAATGCACGAGGATTAAATGGAATTTTCTCTAGGTCAACGGAGAAAACTGTGGGAAACCCAGTGTTACTGAAAAAATGTGATGCTACTAAAATGAGTTTGACTTAAATTCCGTTTGTAGTTAGTTTATTGCAGCGCACATTGTTCATGATGCAGGCTAAAACAGGCAAGGTTAAATTTTCAAGTATGTACCGTGAAAAGCGAAGACAAAGTCACCGGGATTGAAGGAAATGTCCAATATTCGAACAAAAAGTAAAACGGAACTACCGGTATTGCATCGGCGGATCAAACGTTGTTCTAGCAAATGAAAAGCTTTACTGCCGTATCCTAATTCTTTCGACTGCGTTATAGCTACCGTTTTGATTCATCATGTTGCTCTATTTGATTGTAAAGCAGTACTAACCATAAATTTTCACATCAATAGAATGCTGGTACTAAATTCAAGCGGAGAGGTCGCTGAAATGGGATCTGAGAATAACGGTAAAGAAGGTATTGTACAGACCAGTGATTCAGAATAAATCACATACTTTAGAAGAAGGCGTGTTTGTTCCGACTCATTTTCGAGACGTTAAAGTCTGAGTCGACCAGATACCAAACAATGGAGACGGCTGAAGCAATCATTATATGGTTTCTTAATCCTGTGATATACTCGCAAAGAAGCGCATCCATGCCCTTTAGCCTCCGTGACCAAAAACTGATGACTTCACCCAAGACCACATTGTCGCTCTGAGCCACTTATTATTCGTACGATAGCATCCATTACCTCTCTCTTTAGTGAACCCATTGATTGGCCTACTAATCGATCAAATGACTTACCAACTGATAGACTAGATGGCTGTCCACTTATGCTTCCCTGTACTCACAGCAAATCGGTGTGATTGCACTGATTCGAGAAAAAAACTATTGACAACTGGTTCGTCTGCCTTACCGATGGTGGTTTATTAGGTTCAATTTGCTGCAGAGGGAAGTTTTCAAAAGAACATCATTAACGAGCCATCGCATTGTTTTCAGCTTAAAGTTGTGATGTCCTCAAAATTATAAAAAGTAAAAAAATATGCCTTTTTAATTTTAACTTTCTGGCAATAAAACTTCACTGGGGAACTACAGATGACGCAGTGGCGCATAGATCGTTTTTGTCCGACCATTAACAAAACTGGAAGTTTTGGGAATTGTAGGAAATCCTAAAACACCCTGATTATTCATGAATGAATGATATTTGTCGGTATATCTTACCACGATTTTCATGTTCCGGGTTTTCTGAGCACAATGACTCTAGTCACATGTGCCTTACATAGTCAACAGCTGAACTTTGAAGTCCATAGTTTGGCCTAGAAAAAATAATGTCGCTTTACTACAAGACAACATGAGATTTGCTTTTTTACCTTATGGAACTTTCGAAAATTCTTGGGCCTCCAAAGCTTTATTTGCTCCAAATACGACGCCGTAATTTTGGAAATTAATCGTAACATCGATCGACCTTGCTGCCGAATCGTTTCTAAACGCTTTTTCCCAAAAGTAAAAAAGAAATGTGATCAGTAAAATATTTCTTCGTGCGGCTTTTTACTAGGATTCCGCAGTTTTAAACCGGAATTTCTCGTCCTCACTTGGAAAGATAAACTGTCCACATCTGGTGTATATTCAACTGGTTTTGTCCTTCCAAGGTATGACGACCATTTAGCAGTTTAATTAATCCCACGGGGTTGAAAATGCAGACTAGGAGGATTTTTGCGCAAACAAGCTTCTCTGAACTGGTGCTTCCCTCACGAGCAATAGGAAAACGAACAGAAATATCCATACCGCTTTGAAAAGTGGAAAAAGCGCAAGACGTTTGGGTTCATCTTTCGTAATAATCCGATGAAATGATCAAATTACAAATGAATCAAGCCTGAATGTTTTATGCTCAGCTGTAGGCTTCTAATCCTCGGTCTGATGTGAGCGGCGGATTATGAAATATACGTAGGACAAATTTCTATACCGAAGTATTTGTCTCCCGGAAATAAGTATTCAAAATAATGAAATCTAATAATTTTAATTCAACAGCTCAATTGTCTGAAATGTTCCTACATGGTCGTTGTTAGGAAACCGAAGTAGTCGGTAGATCTTGGATTGACTAGGCCCTATAGCCTTCCAGGGAATCTTTTACAGTCCGACATACGGGAATAAAAATTTTTACAGACAAGAGCTTGTTTTCCTATCCACAGATTATGAAAATGTCATTGAGAATAACTGATCCAGAACGATTTACAGCTTACTGCTGCTTAACCAACACATTGGGCCACTGAATTTAAAATCATTCTCAATTTTCCAGGATATTCTGCCTTTTATACATCTCGCACAAAATGGTTCATTTACTTGAATAACTACAGAATGATACTAGCTATTTTTTCATTATTGTTACAGGAAAGAGACTACGACTGTCAAACTTTGCAAAACATGTAGGATATGTGATTAAAAACGTTTTTCTTACTCCTTATTCTGAAGAGTAAAACAGAACGCACGCTCTTCACTGTAATACTTTGTGCGGTTCTGGCAGGACCACTATTAGCGTTACTAGATAAGAAATTAACCGCTCGATGTATTTTTTGCAAAACCCTCCAAGACCAAAGCTAAGTGGCAGCCACAATCGTAAAGTGGAAAAAATACAATCAGAAACATATCGTGTCACACTTTCCTTTGATAAGAAAAAAAAACTGTTTTGCTTGAAGTCCATATAATCTAAAGGACTATTCCCCTGTGTGTACTCAGGGGAATGTGGGCAAACCAAACAACATCTGGTCAGTGAATTACATATAAGTTGTAAAGTTTACTTCACGAGCCATCCACCTAGTGCAAAAGTTATATTTTTTGCGATTTTTACGAGTTCCATTCCGAAATGCAAAGGAACTTTGATGATTTCTGTCCTACACATGTTAAACACCTGTTTACAATTTGTCGAAAACATCTTTGTGCATCCTTGAAAAATGCCCAGATGATTTTGAAAATATTAAACAAACTGAGCATCTGCTTGCTTTCCTGTCTCAAGTAACTCAGATGAGCAGTTGTGTTAAAAACTACGGATTTTTGTATGCTGAATGTTGACAATGCCTTGCAAAATGTACTATTGCTACGCGTGTTAGTTAGTAGGAAAGTTTTACAGTGTCGCGCTTATTTGATTGCTATTCAGCTAAAAGGAATAAATATACAGCAGACAAAAATCTATTCGGCTTAGCTTATCAACACGATTTCGGAGAACCTCCTGGGAGTTTTCGTAATGCCACCATTATTTTCAAGGCCACCAGAAAAATATGTTCACAAAATGAATATATCTAGTAGTAGTTCAACCACGGACCAGTACTCTCGGGATCCGTAAAATGCTATCTGCTAAATACTATTCCTCTGCTTATTGAGTTATTTCGTTGATTGGTTAGTTAGGTGGTTTGGTAGATACTTGATTGCTTAAATAACTAAATAGGTTTTTAGTTGGTCATATAATTATTGATTCGCTTATTTAGTTACCAGTTATCATTCAATCCTCATTAGTCTAGCTAACTAGTACGAGAATTATCCAGCGACGTACCGAGTAAGTCAAGTGAAGACTTCGTAGTTAGTACGCAGTTGAATAGTCTAGATAGTTCTTCAGTTATTCGATGGTCTTTTCCGCCTAAAATATTACAGAATAAAAGTGAAAATGAAATCTTTAAAAAAAGACAATAGGGCTTGAAATTTTACAAAGGATAAGGAAGAGTTAACAGTGTAATTTGCACTTTTCTAATACATTTTCGTTTTGTGCAAGATTTCATATTTTTTTCTCCATACTCAAGTGGATGAGTAACCGAAATCAGGGCACCCCGTGGTAGAGCTTCAATTGACCCTCTCCCCTGCAAAAGCATTTAAACAAGATTGTGATCTGGGTAAACCAGCTCCGTGCTGAAATGTGGACCTAGTCAGTTTAAATCCCTTTGAGGATAAAGAATTTCGACATTCCACCTACCCGATAAATTCACAGAGTTTCATCTGTGAGTGTTGTACTAAAATTCAAAGAAACTAAAAGTTTTTATTAGAAATGTCTTTGATTATGTATATCTCTCATGGTGCGAAGGATTTCCGATCCATTTTGCCATCAGAAGAAATATACTGAGGACTCTCAGAAAAAAAGAATAAAGGATAAATAACCATGAGCGACATTTGAGAGGGAATAGTATCGACCAACTTGTAAATCATATGACCATCAATTATAGGTAACAGAATTTAACCAACGTTGGTGTCAAAATCGTTTTTATAAGTATAATCAGCATCGAAACATCGTGATTTGAGAGATAATTTACGAGCAGAAAAATGGTAACTTGTCACCGTAGCCCATAATGGATGGTGAATTGCTCTGTCTGAGTTGATAAATCATTCAGAAAATAGTGATGACATAAAACATCCTAAACGATTAGCTCAGAGTGATTGCATATGTTTAGAATCCATAAGTGTCAACTTGTTTGTCAAAATTGAGTGGTGAAAACAAATTCAGCGGCTTGAGGAATCCAAACTTGCTATTACAGCTGATGAATAACACGGACTCTTGTACCTGTTTTCGGTTGGACGATCGTAATATTGTTTTAACTTGACCTTTAGGCATTACCATACTTCTAAACGGAAATATTTCGAATGACGACTTGATTTACCAGCAGTTTTGTCAGTAGTATAAATCGTTTTGCGTACTACCGAAGTCTGACCGCAGTTTTCTTTTTCTGGTCCGTACCAGCGTATGTGATCGTATCTTTGTATAATGTCCATACTCTTCATTGAATAATACGATCACTAGGCGGTGGAAGCTAGAATCGCTCTCCTTAAGTCATGATTAATCGTAGATCAAAATAAAATTAGGAAATGAACTGTTCACTTGCTTTTTCGCATGTTGTTTTAGTTCAGAGAGTAACGATAAACTACCATACGGTTACAGTTGCGTCGAGAAAGCTGTACATGAGTAGGTACGTCGCTTACCAAAGAATATTATCGGAAAGAAAAGCAGACTGCCAGCAAATCAGTGAAAGAATAGCCAAAGAATCTCTCTTTTCAAAAATTTTCGAACGAGATTTGTTGACATCTGTCGGCATATTTCTAGGTGTACGATTTTGAATCAAACGTCTAATAATTGTTCAGTTTTAGATCTGGGATCGAGAATATTGAAAATATTTCATATAATCCTTGTGAAGACTTTGGAAACCGTTAGACATTTTACCTGACCTGGAAGATTGTGAACTAAAACTAATGTCAGTACCGACACAGGTAATTCGATGGGCAAACAAATATATCCTGTTTGTTTATAGTTACTTTCATGCCATTCTGCCTTGCAATGCAGTTTTTCCTGATGAATGATGTACTTACTCAAGAAATTAGAAACGAATTCTCTTTGACTCATGTTTTTCTACCAACACAAAAGAGCTGCATACCACCATGAAGCCGTCGATCACATTCGATGTTCAAGTAAAGCCAACTCACGTACGCACAACAAACAACATCGAGAAACCTAAAAATAGGATTTTGAGGCCAAATTGCACCATGGTTTGTAGTTTTACCAGCTTCATTAGACTTTACGCAATAAGTATTTGCGCACAATTTTTTGTCTTTTCACAGCCCAGTAATGTTGGTAATGTCCACCTCGAACAGAACTTCACATTGGACGTAGCGAAATCATCCGTGACAGATAAATTCAACTTCACTTTAGAACAATTTGCTTTCTACGAACCCTTGCCAATAGCTGTCACTCAGGTTGTTAAATGCACTTGCTCTATGCTGAGCATCACTGCTCCAAACTAATTCGACGCCTCTAAGCTACCCTTCATTAGTGAGGTTGTTTCATTTATCACATTTCTGTGGGTAAACTGGTTGTAGTAGCTTCTCTACGTAAGTTAGGCGTGAAAGTGTGAATGCAGAGAGGCCATAGGTATAGCTTGGGAATTATTCAAAAGTAATGTGAAAAGCCGTCTCTAATGAACGTGTTTGTTTACAAACTACTTGAATTAATTTCTTTTGAAATACAAGCGGAAAACAGCAAGCAGAGGCACCTGTTTACTACTGTGCATTTTCAGATGTTGCCCCTAGATTCGCACTTCAGATCTTAATTCGACAGTGTAGATGATTTCCTGTTGGGACCTTCAGGGTAATCAAAAAAAGGGGACTAAAATGCAACGTGGATTTATTCGACACACCAGCGAAGAGTAAATCACATCTATGTGACCACAGCCGTCTACTCCACTTCAAATACGGATCACGATTGACTGCACATCTGTTTTGATGTTATTCTCGATGCTTCAAATTCAATAGGAATGAAAACAATGAACAAGAAGCTCTACAAAATGCAGATACCCAACTAAAATGTCAAACTAAGAATCAACTTATTCAGGAACGCTATATCTACCACTCATCAAGCCCAAAGGTTATTTCAAAGGTCTTTCCTCCGCTCGGCTGTAGTTCACATTTCTTCTCAAAAATATCCACGCTGACCAGAAAAAGGTTGTCCAGTTTAAACGTACTAAGGCAGTGATACTCTCTTGGATCATATGGATCTCCGTAGAATCAAAGAACTCCTAATTTTAGGTTCCTTTTGAGTTCATGTAAGAAAGGTCGCGCATAAAACGGCAAAGTCTGTGTTCACTGGTATTCCTTCACATACTGGAGAATAGGTAACTACATGAATGCAGTTCTAAGCGTATCTCCTGGAATGACTTTGCACAGTTATTTCACAAATCAATCGACAATGAATTACTGAAATCCTACGAATGCTATATCCAAATAATCAAAAGTGAAAATGTCGGGTTTACTTCATTCAATACAAAAGTATTCCAATGGGAAACCACTGGTTTTCAAGTGGTACAGGTCTTCTACTGTCAAAGGTGAGGTATGTAGTTGTAACAAACTAAACTCGATAAGCTCTTTCCTGGTTAGACAGCAAGATAAACCCATTAGGGTCTTACGTAGCTCTGCGCGGTCGCTCTCGTAGTCTTAAAAATGTTCCTTTTCGGTAATATTGTGATTTATCTACGCAAGTAAAATACGCTCTGAAAACACCCTCCACTTGTTTCATCCATGTGTAGGAAATAAAATATTATCACTAATCATAGGTATACCTGGATGGACAAAAATATGATCGCAAACTGAGTGTTTCCTATTCGTCTTGTAAATCATAAGTGACAACTGGTAGTTACGTGGAAGCACAATGTGAGGTGACCGTTGCATTTGGGCGCTAATGAATTACTTTCTGTCTAAGTAAACCATATCATTTGGAACTACTGCCTCTTTGCTTAACTGTTTTATGAAGACGTCATCTGAAACTACTATTGCGTGTACCCGGTACTACTCTGAATAGCCCCAAGACGGACGATAACCACTGGAACGAATGAGAATCGCACTTTGGAAACTTGCCTTATTAGAGGGCCAGGTGAACCGAAAGACAGACTTCTATTCAGAACATCAACTGTTATTTGAGTATAAGCCCAAAATATCCTAGTTCAGTGTACGACATTCTGCACCATTCTTCCGTGTTCTACCGGGTTCAGCTTGTTCGTGTGATATTCCATCATGGACTCTGATGGTTTAGGGCACCAATAGATGAGATACCATCGGAAGCCGAGAAAACTGTGGTCAAAACAATACACTTCCTTATCTCCTAATCATCCGAAATTGATCAATTCAACGCCCTAAAATCGATGAAATTGTCAAGATCTGTCTATTTTTCAAAGTTTATTGCTTTGAGTCGATGGAGAAAGAATACCATTGACGGTTTATATAATGCAATGACCAACATAATTGAAATCATCAAAACTTCTGGTAATAATATTAACGCAAAGCAACTCAAAGCAAAAGCCACTGGTTTATTATGACTAGATACTAAAAACAGGCACCTATCCACTTACCAAAAATGCTACTTAGTTACCGGGTACATGACCCTTATATTTGTGGTAGTGGGAACCATAAAACTGCATCAGACCTCTGTCAGTTGGGTAACACCAATCACACTGTTATGTGAATAACAGTCCTTCAACCTAGAACTATATCTCTTTATTTGTCGAAAAAATACAGAAGAGTACATTTGAAGGTGACTGCAATCAGAACCCATGAAATTAAATCTTTTTGTTCGTTTTTCAAACGTCAAAGTCACCGAACCGATGATGACTTGTCTTCTGGACTGTCCTTCTATTCATTACAATACTGATACATATTCAGGTTGAGGCAAATCCCTCGGAAAACCCTGTGGAAATGTCAGATTATTTCGATCGATTAACCAATAATTGTAGTTACTGACTTGAGGGTCCAATACAGTAAATTACGTGTTATCAACGTAAAAATGGTTGGTCCGAATCATTTGATGTAAAATTCAATTGACTGAACACATGAGCCTGACTACCAGAATCGAGCACGAGCTGTGGAACCTTCATTCAGTTTGGATAATGGGTGGTCAGTTTTATTTTTAACCTTAATGACTGTGACACCATAGAGACAAATAGCGTTTTCCATTTTAATGATTTTGTAATCTAATGATAAAATTTCATTTTTTTACCACTTTTCTGTAGGGGTATTTGGACAGCTGAGAATATGAAGCGTCTGCTTATAGTCAAGTAGATCTTACGCAGAACATTAGATTAAAACGGGATGAACCAGATTCTAGTCTCGTTCCTCAAGTTCTCAAGTGGTTAGCGTTAGTGGTTCATCAGTAAATATGTGATTTCATATACATTGTCACAATGCATACTCCTGAAAGCAGAACTTGTAATGGATCGAATAGGCCAGTGATACGTACGTGAATAACTAAAGTCATGTTCTGACAATAAATAAAATAATGGTAACCTGGTCAACTTGTTGGCTGCTTTGATGAATTAAATAACCGACAACTGCTCTATTCTTATTTCAACACTTAGGTCAAAACGGCCCAAAGTCCTCAAAAACAGTACTGAAAACACTTTATCTACGTGCAGTCATCAGACTTAAGTACTCTCGTTATCTTGCTGACGTTACCTTTCCCGTGACTGCCAACGGAAAAGCAGACAGTTCTGACTAGAATTATTGGAATGGCTAAAACATGGGTAGTGCAACAAAATAGCACAAGCTGAAGACCACAATTTGTTGGGAACATCTCACTTTCCTGTAGGATTCCACTTTGCAAAATAATTTCAGCCTGACGTACCGATCTGTGCTCATGATAATTCTAGTGTTGCGGTTCTACTGCTTGAATGGTTCTTGTACACGGGTCGTTTCCGTGAATTTCAGTAAAATACTCGGTATGTTACATCAGAAGCAATGCAATGTACATCGGTAGCCGCAATAGTTGTGCATGTAACCCACTTCTCTCGTTCTGAATCAAAGGCGCAGTCCGCGATGTTTTTTCACAGAATCCATACTGGACTCTAAGAACCCAAAGGATTTGCTGGTTTTTAAATAGAACAACAATCAAATGATGAAAATAAGGGTTACCTTCCATCTACTAAAATACTTGAAACTCGTGAGCTGCTGTCTCACATATTCTTGGTCAATATATTAAATAAAGATCACAGGATGCGTGCCGATAACAGGCAGATAATATACAGAGTGATTTGCACTTGCTTTTTCATCAGTAGAAGCTTTGGGAGAATATAACGACATCATTGTCATCACAGTATTCAAGCGTGCGACCGATCGATGCGAAAAAATCTGATGTCATTTATCGTCCATTCCAGGGGCTCAGCCTCCAAATGAGCAAGTCATCAACTCAATAAACAAAAGGCGCATAAAAGGTCGTGACAAAATCAAAAATTCAAGACTTTTGAAGATGCACCTACTAACAAACTTGTGGTATAAAAATAGGTAGAAACTAACAGGAATAAGAAATATTAGGTACCTGGAACAAATCTTCAAAATTTTCCGAAGGAAATTGAAATAACCAGTTAGGCTTCAATTGCTGCTGGGTACATCTTGGTTTTCAGGGTGGTTACCTATTCATTTGAAAACTATGGCAAGCCATCAGAAAAATACGTCAAATGATGTACCATCCAACTAATCTTAGCGGTCTGAATGTTTCCACGATCTTGAATTTTGAAATGAAAGTATCTTTGATACAATGGGTTGTGATATGAACGGTCGATCAGAACCAGAATTGAACTCCTTTTTGATGCCATCCAATGAGGGGCATCCTGAAAACTGATCATAAAGTAACTGCGTAAATTTGGCTTTCCACGAGCTGATTTCCCATTAGTTATTCCAAATGGGAGATGCGCGAACGCGTCGCGCTATTTTGCTTACCTTTTTCAGTTAGAAAATCAACATTTAATTGATCAAATGATGAACCAGTTTTTCGACAAACTGAAGAAGAGCGAAACAGCAGTCACGTGAAAAATCCTCATATATTTGTTGCATAGATTTAGGCCCAAATGTTGGGAGTGTGTCGTCCGCTTTGTTCCCAAATGTTCTCCTTGATTTACCTTGGTTTTCATGTTGAAATTATTTCACCCGGCTGCAACTTATGAGATAGAAGCAACATACAAACCATAGTGGAGAAAACTGAGTAACTCAGATTTTGTGGTCCAACGACCGAAAAATGACTCACGGTACCGGACCTTCAGATTCGTTTATTTTGTATTACTCTTAAACACGTACTGGTTTAACTTTATTGAAAAATAGTCCTAAGACAATTTTGAAGTAAGCCACGATAAATGCAACAAAAAATTGCATGCAATGGTAATCCCTGGTGATTATTTGCTCACACTTATTTATGTGAAATTATCTGATCTTCATGCTCTAACAGACGATGTTGACAATGTTTTCAAATTATATCATTGAAACCCATTTAGGTTTTTTTAAACCAGTCAAAATTAGCGTATGTGAAGTTTATTCAAACGGGGTGAATGGCGCGTCGGTTTGCCATCAAGAAAACAGAGCATTGGCATTGAGCCTGACATCATTTTCGCAGGTGAAACTAACGAATGAGCGGAAATGTGAAATTGAGGTTGACAAATCGACGGTGAAATGAGAGCTCTTCTGATATAGACACTGCACTTTTAGAAACATGTTTTCCTAAGGCGCTTCGAAAATAATCGGCTCTGCCCACTTCAATTCACGTTATAACCCTAGGATATATCATACTTCCCTAATTGATCAGTTGATTTACAACATACAATGACTTTCTGGAACGAAACCTTTGGTATCAAACGAACACCATCTTGTTCTTTCTCAAAATGTACAGTGACTTCAAAAGAGAAGTCTCCTCTGCTTTTCAATTTTATTGAATAAAAATGCCGCTGTTTCTGCTATTTTTGCTGCACAGAGTAAGTTTAGGGCCTAATATTCCATCCACAATGTGAATTGGACACTTTTTCATTGGACAGGTGTTTTGCAGAAATATGCGGAAATTTCCATCTATTGCACACAGTGACTTATGAAGAATTCCACAAATTATTCAACAGTAATAAATATGAGGAACATAACGACTGCTTAATTACGTTTGGTATATTCCTCCTGGAATGAAAAAGGTCCCGTGGAATTCTGCTCGGAATGTGACTGGACCGTGGTTTGTTGTAACGATTTGCATTATGGTCATCAGAAGCTTAGATCATGGATTACCAGTCAGTCATAAAACTGAAGGGGTTAATTTGATTTCCTCAGATTTCCACCTACTCGTACATGTCCATCTACATATCAATCTACCTGTTTTTGTCATCTGATGCTCGAAAAATGATCCATTACGTAGAACAAATGTAGGTTAGAGAGACGCATCGGCTGAACGTTCACCACGAAAAAGGTTCCATACACTCTTCATTATTCACCAGCACATATTCCTACGAACAAAACATATAGTAATATTTAATTACTTGGTACAAAATGTGCTTGGATTATCGGGAAGTAGGACCTACAGATCATGCCAGTGAATACTTCTCCAGGGACTAGTATGAACTTAACAATATGTGTCCTAACTAAACGTTACGTGATCGGTAACTTTCCGAATTCCCTTTACCGATTCAAGATTTTTGTGCGCCAGTATGAAGCTACTCTCTGTGTATGGTGATTTATTCTCTCGTCGCGTACTGGACACCTATAATACAAGATGTGACTCTGCTCGTTGTTCAACTGATTTTTGTAAATAACCTCTTCATTCCCCGTCTTCCATGAATAAAACCGTTCATTTTTAACTAAACTATCTAGTTCCAAGTAGCTGGAAGGCCTTTTGAAGTCCCTCATATCAAACATATACGTACATTTAGGTGGATGAAACAAGCGGACGCTTGGTTCACTGCCCATCAGTGTGATCTCATATGACTGTGCGCATTATAAAACTCGAAAGAAACAGCCGGGAAGTAGCCAAACTGTGAACAAAATCATAACTCAGCCACTTCACGTGTGCTATGTTTTACAAGTTCCACCATTCTAACCAGCTGGAATAGTCGACCAGGTAGACACTGCTGAATATAACAATTCAGAGTCTGTTTATTTTTTTACATAATTCTGGTGTAAATTTGCAGAACAACCTCTAATCAGTTTTCCCCGGTCAGCTTGTTTTAAAGTCAGATACTTATGAGTTTTAATTCTTTCTTCCACCTTCCAACACAAGTTGTTGGCTTGGAAAGCTTTTACCTATACAGGTCACGTAGATAGTGGTGCTTTCGAAAACGTTTTCAGTACAAGCTCTGTTTTGTGAATCAACAAAGACTTATCAAGCAAAACGGGGAATCGTGAAAATGTATTCCTAGTTTTATCTTGTTTATTTTATTCTGTACAACTTTATTTTTGGTTGAAGCTGACTGATCTGGCCTGTAAAATTTACTGCTGACCAATGGAAGATGGATTTATAAAGGTATTGCTGCTACTTCTGCGTAAATAAATCTAATTTCGTTTCCCTTCAGGGGCTCATGATCCATCATGGCTGCGGCCCGTTAATCGTGGTAAAAATAGGGTATAGCTTGAAAGTTAGGCACATTTTTCACTGGTTAAAAGCAAACCGCATATACTGTTGCCCTAAAACCGTGTCCCAAATTGTTGGTTATCGTACGTATACAAGTATGCCTTTCGATGGTGATTTATGCACTAGAGCTAGACGCGCTTATCTGAAGCTCGTATGCATGGGTATCAAAAATACCCGTATGAGTGCATGTGACTTCTGGCTGAGAAACGGAAAAAAATATCGACTATTTTGTACGTTTTCATTCCGGTCTAACTTGCTGCGAGTCAGTGACAAGTGACATAGAGAATACTGTTTGCAGTTATCGCAATTTAGGTAATATTGAATCGAGTATCTCCTGCCATCCATCCCATTAACTGAAAGATTCTCAAAACCAGTAATTTATCATTTCTTTTCAATCAAATAATTAAAAACTAAAGTCTATAATTTGTCGGAGTCTATAAATATTCATTTGATCCAGAGAAAAAAGCTTGCTGAAAACCAGGTATACGTGAACATAATCACAGCCGCCATCCATGTGTATTCCTTCGCTGGTTCCTGTGAAAATGGGTACAGAGGCTGCATGCCTAGACCTTTATCCAAACGCGTACTTGAAGGCTATCCGACTCTGGGTAAATACGGGAGCATTCAAGACAATTACAAGTGCCCCGCCTTTATATCTCGTTGAGTTAAACAACTCAGCATAAAGGATACATTTTCCGCATAATTCACAATGTTGGGGGTGGGTAAACAAGACTTGCTAAGAGTCGCGCTCTTGCCACGGACAGAACCGTGATAATTCTTCCCTACATTCCTCTCCTGTGCACTAGGAAACTGTTTGTACACGTACTTAAGCTCCCTTGACCCACTTCTCATTCACGAACGCGTGCACATCCACTTGAACACCGAACAATGCAATCATTTTTAAGCACACAAAAACGTGCAGAGACATATTTGGATAGTCGTTCCCCTGTCTGTTGCCGGTCAAGTTTTTATGGTAATAATCGGTATGAGTACGACGAACCAGAAACAAGCTAGTTTGTCAGGCCCGTTTATTCTCAATGCTTCAGAAGTTTAAAATTATTCAGCAAAGTTAGCGGAGTTAACGGTAGAACTAATGGACCTAAAGCAGCTTGACACAAATCCGAATTTCCCTCGAGGTTCAATGGATTTCCAAACCCGAAGTTTATCCATTGTAATTCTGTGATTGGACCACGTAATAGACAATGGGGAGAATCAAACGCAATCGGGTGTATTTCCTTCAAGCATTTCAGTAGGGTAAAAGGCCAGCATTACAAGCCGCCCTGACCTCTAACTCTAATCATTGTATTGATTAGAAATTATCGAAAAAGAAAAATTCCATGGTAACTTCACACGGGGAAGACTAACGCTCGTTATTTACAAATTATGTCATGGTAGCTACTAATTTGAGATTTATTCGAAATGAACCCATAAAGCGGATTAAAGGCAAGTGATTATCCTACATCAACCGACACTAGGGCAGGGAGCCACAGAATAAAGATTTTTTGAGACAACGTTTCTGCTCGATTCGGCCAGGCGAACCAGGAAATCACTTGGATTTCACATGCTTGATTGACTGCGCTTGCTTAAATTGTCCTATAATCTAATTACTGACACTTTCATCTTACAGAATACGATTGTAGAAAATTCCGTAAGCAAGAGCATAAATAAAAATGAATAAAAGAGACTGCGAAAAATGACGACTAAATAAACCTAAGGAAAGAAATAATGCTGTATGTCTGGCAGATGAGGTTATTAGCGCCAGAGGACAAGATCTACTAAGTTGGGGTCAACAGACGCACCATTATAGCTAAGTGACATTTAGCTCAACAGTGTGAGTACAAGCATAAAGCAGCGAAAAACGAAATTGTAGGATATACTTTGATGTCAAAAACGTCTATTCTCACACAACATATAGTATGTAAGGAGTTATTGGTAAGGTTACTCAGAATAATGAAAACTAAGAAGACCTTTAATTACCTGGACTGCTTGGATCCGTCTCCATTGAGCATGATGTCACATTGAAAAAGCTGACACTAGAAAACTCTTCCATAGAATTTGTTGGTTTGTAAAATGATGTATTCTTTTTCTCGCACCAAGGATGTTTCCTTCGAGACATGGCAACGAATGGAACCTTTGAAGTGAAGAAGATGCTGATTAATAAAAGTGAGATACTTTCATTCTGCAACAGAAACCTTTCATATGGTAATATGTTTTCATTTACAGAATAAAGCGGATGACTCACTCTATTTTCTTACTGATTCATGGTGTTGCGTCGTTTGCCTCCGTTACTGGAAGCCAGTTGCGATGGCAGAAAAATGACTGCGAATTCTTATCTCCCACCAGAAGAAGAGCTTTGAAAAAAACAACTTGTGCTCCTGGCACTGTATAACGATAAAAGCGGTACAATTTCTAGAACTCCCATTTATGTTGCTCATTATATCCTGGAGCATCTCGGATGCATGTGGAGGCTTTATTTATGTTCAATTTCATGCACAATATTCACGATGAAAAATATTCAACCAGTTGCCTTCATAGAAGGTGACTATAGGGAAGGGTGAAATTTAAGTTTCATCAGAACACGTTTTTGGAGTTAAAAGTCTGTCTTATTGATTTCTTATACAGAATGCAGTAACCATATTGGAACTGGTTTCGTTGAAAGGGTCGAGGTCTATTCGGAAAGGAAAAAGCTTGTGGGTGTGCGCCGGGGGGTGGGGCGGGTCGTTGGGACTAGATCGATCTGTTGAATGCCACTGATTGCCAAAGACGAAAACATCATGTGTTCTTTCAAAGGAAGATGTGTAAAATGATTCAGCGCGTGTTTAAGCAATCTAAAATGTATGTTTCTAGTGAGCCCTTTAGGATACGTTTTGTCTAAATGTCTGAACTTAAAATCTGCTTCCGTTCTGTAGGTTATATATATATATATATATCAATATGAATAAACTCTTTGAAGTTGAAAAGCTATGAAGATTCAATTGACATAATGAAACAGAGAACTTAGCCAACGTGGTTGTTGTCCATATGTGGAGACTCTTTGATCAATTGGTTTTTATCAGGTCATATGCTTGTTTCATTTTGTAGAAATAGACCAATAGCATAGAGCAAACGGAAGACCATTGGGGCTGTATTCCCATTGTTCTGTCAAGCAGACAGCGATACAATACTACTTATAGTGCGAACAACTGCGTTTGTTACATGGTTATCGTTAAACTTGATCAGTCTCACAGAGAGCCTCATTAATGATGACATCGAAGCGTTTGTTTATTGTGCATAGTTCATCACCCCCAAATGAGTTGGCATCATTAGGGAAGTCGTAACAAAAACGCGATTCCATTGTGGCCATACTTCTGCCCTATTTCGTGAGTGAGGAGTAAAGTGAGGAATTATTTATCATGGGGAAAATGATTTTCCCTCCGTGAACCATGGCTAATTTCCCAGTGTCAAGAATTGGAAAAATGATTCAAAGCCAAAAAAACACAAAATAGGTCTCATTATTCTATGTATTTTTTTCACATCTAGGTCGGATCCAGTCCACCCGACAGTAACTGCTACAACTGAGGGCAAACTGAATAGAATGGGTTAAGAAAGAGTAAATTACAACTTGAGCTTTGCTGTTCTCATTCGATACTCCACTTAAAAGTGGCCTACACGACTGGGTAGAGAAAGCGAGGAACGAAATCTTATTTACGATTCCAGATAATCAATGGAAATTCAAAAAATTCTGTCTGTCTCAAAGATTGTTCTCATTTTATGCTATCAAGGATCGGCTTCGGAATTGGACGAAAATTGCAGAAATATGACTAATATACGCTGTTAAAGTGCAGTACCTTACAGGCCGCGAGCAGTAACAGAGAAAAAACATTCGTATACTATCCAAAACGAGCTCAGATATATGAGTGATTTAATTGCACCAATTAAAGGGGAATAGGTTACTAAGACAAAACTGAGGAACATTAGCTCTAAATTGTTTCTCACATGGCGGTGGTTTGTGTGACAAATTTTGAGATACATCAAACGATGTTATCACGTCCTGGAAATTGCGTCCGTGAAATAAATAAGACTGTTGACATGGTGACCAGTGATAAACAATTTGGCTTGCAAAATTCAAACTGATTTAAAGTCATTCATGAAAACTTAGTAGCAGCTCAAATATGCAAGGAAAATGCAAAAACATGAGCTTCTCGTAGTCGTGTGTTTGTCTGCCTATTTTGATCACATTTTAATCCAGGACTGTGAAATATTTGAATGCCTAATTTAGGATTGTATGCTTCCATTTTCAGCTGTGGCAACAAAGAACATATCGAATTGAAAAAAAGCTTCCCTTATTTGTTTTGCAAGTACTGCACGGTACGAAAACCGACTCTTCGTCTAAATTCCAGAAATAAATCTTCGGAACCCCAAATGCGTTTGGCAAATTGGTAAAGTACTAAAAGTATGACGACACAAGGAGTTTGGTGAGTACAGTCTAATGAATAGTTTGTGAATCAAAACATATCGGACAAAGTTATTTTGTCGGCCTACTAGATACATTATCCCAATCACCGTGCGATTCGAAAACACGTGTTTGATCATATTTCCAAGAAGCATTTGGCGGAAATCTTCATTGTGCAGCAATTTTCAAGGTTATTAGGAAATTACCGTTCTAAAAACGAATAGGTTTCTCTATCCTTGCCAAGCGTCAGCATCTGTGTGACTCTCCCACATTTTTCTCACGCAAGTCATTGAAGCAGAAACTAGGTATTCTGAATCGCCTCAACGCTTCTTGAAACAAGTTTCCAGCTCTAACTCTCTTAAACGCCAGTTCACGTTAAATTCACCAGCTGAGCGCTCTGAACATGCCACAGATCTCAGTCATTCAAATAGATTTTCATCATACTTACGACGAGCCATGACTTACTTCGATTGGTAGAATTTGTGGAAGATCGATTGCATTAGTTTCCAGTGAATCACGCCAGAAACAAGTTTATTGCGTTGTCCACAGCACGAAATTACTTCTGTCAGCAACTTTATGTGGGGGAGAATGTGATGAAAAATTATTATACTTTGCAAATAGCTGTTTTTAGAAAACTAAGCAATGTGATAAATCAGTTACTTTGTTAGGAAGTTTTGTTTTGTTTGGCACCATAAATTCATTTTCTACTCAAGAGCGTACATTGTTCTGTCTCAAATATATGCGTAAGATTAACAGCTACAACAGAATGATTTAATCATCTTACCACTTCACTAAAAGCTTTAAAGTGAGTAGTACCGGCCGTTATCTAAATTCCTCCAGTAGCAGTTTGTTGTGCGTTAGGTCCGCTAGTCGTGTGAAGATTAGCCGCAAATCTTCAAAATATCAACATGGTACGATTATTTTCCACTCGACAATGTGACATATGTTCATCAAAACATGTTTTCAAAAAATGATAAAATCTGCTGAAAGGTGAATTACGTTTTTGCACGTATAACAGCGGAAATGGTGTAGACGAACTTCGAGTTCAATAGACCCACTCAGTTTACTCGAGTTGGAACGCAAAAAAAGTAATATCTACAAAATGACAGTCTAAATTATTGGAAAAGACTTTTCAAAGATATTTTCGAACCACTTGCGATAATTTCCTGAGGGTATACCGGACCAGCCGCACTGGCACATTTAGCAAGGTATGCTCTTAGTAGAGGAAAGCTTCGGTGTGTGCTATTGACCCCATTTCTAGCTTTAAATAGAATCTAATCAACAAATTATGTCTAAACAAACTGAAATATGTGACCAGAATACTGTTCCAAAAAATTCTTATCCAATTGGTCATTTCAGTTGGAACATACAGTTTATATTAGACTTGAGAACATTTTCCAAAATCAGCTTGGGGTGGGAAATCCCATCGCACAAACGCGACAGTTTCTCACACAAGGTGAATCACAGCCATGGTTCTCCTAATCCTGACGGAATAAGTGAAAATTAGCTTTGTAATCAGTAAGCTGATGTCCTGGTTTCGAAGGGTACTTGAAAAAATGACTGAACAATGGAACCCGAAAAGGCGAATTTTAAAAAAAATGATCAGAAATATTAAGCAGAGGTTGACTTATGATATTCAGTAAACTGGTTCTACCTGTTTTTTATCATTTAGGACGACAAAACCAACCAAGTGGTGATAGTAGACATGAAATAAAAATAGTCCAATCCAATCAGATTTACTCTGCTCCCAGTTGCAATTTATGAGGGGTATTACTTTCCCAACTCGAGCTAATTATCATAATGGCCGTAATTGCGGTTAAACTCTGCTGTCGTAAGTCCCATAAAAACGATCACGTGATTTTCACCAAATGTGTAGTTCACTTCCTCGACCGTGTCATCTAGAATTACTTTGGTCAGGGGAGATTTTTACTTTCTCTAAAGGACTCATATCTCCACTCTAAGAAGAATTGTCCTATCTGTAGTTATTTCATTTAAAATCACGCTTCTCATGAACCAGTTTCTACTTATAAAGATACATTGTGAATCATTTGTTTTTGGAATGACAATGAGCTTTCAACTATGCTAAATTTTTGGTTTCTCTCGTTAGTAATGATGAATCCGAGATAAAGCTCGTTCACACAGTCTCTAAACCAAAGTACAATACAGTTACACCATATTTATCAGCCCTAATCCAGGTAAATTATGTTAGTAAAGATAGATCAAGGTGAAGAAATATCCCTTGAACCCTTCAGAATACAGAGCCTCCGAAAAGTCTCTCCCCGGGAATAGTAAAATGACAGTAAACTGAAAGAAAAGATGCGATCAAGTAGATGGAGTGAAATTTATCACACAGGGCTACACCAGAATAGCTCTGACTTTATTCCACTCAGAAAGACTGTTGTGAAGTCAATGATATCGAACATTCTGAACGAAACAACTACAAAAAATATCACAGTTAGAATAGGCCAGATTTAAGGAGTTGAATATAAAACGAAAAAAAGTACTCACAAGTTTTGCACCTTGATAAAGCACTAAAAGACACCAGTATACATAAAGCTAAGCTAGTTTTCGGTAAAAGAGCAGCTGTTTACATGTTGGGAATTTTATCACACGTGAAAATGTTCCATCAACCGGGTCCAACAACTCATTGAAAATGCTCAAACGGTAAAACAGTTGCGCGGGTCAGTGGAACCAAATGTTGAATTTTGAACGGTCATTTTGAGTTCACATGAAATGTGTCCTCAACAGTTGATCACTATGATTTTTAAAACAAATAAAAAAATTTTTAAGGATGACTATTACAATCCATTACTCTGATGTATTGGAGAAAAATTGAAATCGTTGTTTTCTCCCAGGAGACTAGTTCGTGGTTGATTTATTTGCTTGTCCACGTATCTCACAGGCATCATTTTGAGGAAATTGTTTATAGAAGGTGTTAGAATAAAGGAATGCATCAGTTGTGTTCTTCTGAAATCTAACATTCCATCAAAACCGTTGATTTATGTGTTTTGCAATAAAAACCTAGAAATACCAGCAAAATCACACAAAATAACTCTGTAATCTGTCAATCTCTAGCAAAATGGTTAATAAGCTACAAATCTCTCTGTAATCAGATTCCTTTTGTGATGGACTGCAAAATACGTGCTACGAAGAATAGTGTTCGGTGTAGTCATCTGATGCAACCAGGTTGTAGAAAGTCTCACATTTTTTAACTATATATGGTAAACAAACCGTTTTCGATTGTTTATCTGTTGCTCAACGCCGATTACGAATATTTGTAATGGGCCAGTCTATTGGTTTATGTTGAAATGAAGTAAAATCTTATCGAAATACATGAAGTACAGCTAACGAATACAATTGCCCTGATTATGATTGATATCTTTCAGGAAGAGTTTATTAATGGCTCCGTTTACTGTGTCCTGGAATCAGTTATTGCCACCTTGTGAAAAAGAGGAACGTCGTCATACATGGTGTATTTTTGATAAGTCACCGGTGGCCAATAAAAGCGCGTTGAAAACACTGACAATAAAACAGAAGGCATACCAACACTTATATATCAACTAGAATAAAAGTCTAAGCCAAACAAAAGATCAAGTCGACTACGCATATGCAAAAGAAGCAATATACTGCATTCATCCAAGTGCGTCCTAGAGTAACTCATAAGGAGTTCATTTACGTCAAAGTGGTGAAATCCGAACACTGACTGAATGCCACTGAAAATCTCAGTGGAATAATTAATTATTCATTTCATAGGGAAAGTAGCAGTTATTTCAAAATCTATGAACAGTGTTGTTTTTGCCATTAGAAGGAATATTGTCTTTGAGCCGAAAATTGAACCCGGCGGCTGTTCTTAGAACTTTGCTTGTATTCTAAACAGATTTGGATAAAATCCACAGGATCCGCAATTAGATTGCTAACTTTTGTTTTTACAGAACTTTGTGGTTGCTGCAAAATCGTGAAAAGCATCACAAGCAAATAAAATACGTTGAATGTATTTTTTCCTCTCCACCGTCATGTTGACGGTCTGTTTTGAGACAAAGCACCCTAGAACAAAAAAAATATTTTTATTCAATATGTACTTTTTCTACCTACTAAAAAATGAGACATTTTGCAGCATTGTGTGATCCCAGCTTACACGCCAACATCAAAAGCACTCCAAGCCTTCTAATAAATCTGATGCTAAGTGCATTCGGTATAATCATTGAAAATGTTTCCTTTTGTTCCCATGGCATGTTCTTTAGATGCTTCAACTACTATAAATAAAAGAGCCAATGAAATCTGAATAACACAAGCAGGTGTTGAGTGTTCTCATTCACGACTACAGAGGAGGAGTTTTTCAACTATCTCCTTGAACTTACTCGAAAAACTGAATGATCTTCCGCATAACTCAACTAGAAAGTGTTTTTGTGGCTGAAATCTTTTTGTTGGAGGATGACAACTGAAGTTCTTCATTTTGAGTAAAATATTTTTAAAATCGCTCAAGCAGTACCCTTTTGGAGAGGAAGTTATAGTAAGTTGCCAGTTATTGATTAACAGACAATCAATTATTTTCGCTAGCTTCCGAGTCAGAAATTCGCCAACAGCTATAATCAAGTGTCCGGTTGTTTTACAAGTCAGCCTAGAACAACATCAACTCAAAAGACAGAGTGAATTTGCTAAACCAAGGAAAACAATTTTCCACCTAATTTGTCCAGTTGCCTAAGGAAGAATTCTGCGCTCAATTTAAAATCCGTGGAGAGCGATAATAATCAGTGAAATGAATCAGGAAATACAAACTGTGGAAGTGTGTAATTCGTGTTACTTTTTTGCCTAAAATTCTCCTTTCGTCGAGTCATTATAATTCACTGTCTTCTCATCATTTGCTGATTGTTCAGAGTACCAGATGGCACTGCCAAAAATAAGCTAGGAAGTATAGTTACTATCGATCTTTGACGCTCATCTGGATATAGAGTTCGTTTGCTTTGGACTGTTTTGAAAGAAACAACGAGCCACACAATTATCCTAGTTCGTAAAAGTTCTGCTTCATTTTGGCTTACCTGCGCGCGTCTTTTTTCCAAACCCATATCGGGCACTTTATAGTTCGCATAATCTATATAACTGCCTATTAACAGTCCGCATAGACAAATTAATGCATCGCAGAGCATCACACGTCAGACAGGTACGATTAGATTAGCTTCCAGTCACGTCAATTTGTAAATATCAGATGCTTTGCACATTGTGTCTAAGAGAGGTAACGGATTTTGCAACAAAGAGTTTTTTTTGATCCATGATAATTTCGAAATAGTCGGTTTTCAACGACTTTCTCTACCGCCTCACCAAATTTCACTGGCATTTGTGATAATTAGCTGCAAAATCTCTGCTATCGTAGCCATAGCATGATGGTACGATATATCAGTTAATTAAAGCTAATATGCGAGAAAGTTGGGTATTATTGATGTATCTAAAGTCAAACTTTTATGGTTTATGGTGTTTCACGGCTTGAATGAAATAAGTTATTATGACATAAAAATGCAGAAGTGTTGGTCACATACCATCACGTACAACAGGTGTCCTCAGTTCTAACGTTGTGCCAGGCGGAGGCCACAAAAGCAATCGTAAACTCCGTGCAAAAGAGCAAACTTTTCGTCGGCACAGCTAGATACAAACAGTGAATCAGTCACAGTGATTGGTGTCGATTCGGGCTATGGCCTATTATGGAATACAAAAAAGACTACTTCTAGTAAAACTTTCTCGTTTCGATGATTTGATGGAGCATAGCAGACAAAACGACTTTCCACCGACACAAAATGTAAGCCTGTTTATTTGAGGCTTGGCTTTGGGAGGCCATAACGAAACTTCTGGCGTAAAAATAAATCCTAAAAGTTCAATAAAACGAGTTAGTCTGTCACACTTTTTCAATTGGATAACTCAAACAAAATAAACAAAATACAGGGCCATATCTGGGTACTATGGAAGATGTGGTCAATAATGCCGCATGCAACGATCTCGTGGAAGGAATGTTTCCAAAGTTTAGATTCAGCTTTACCGCTGAAAAACTTTGCTGCCATAGGCTACATTTTATAAGCTTATCGCTAAACTACTCGTATATTCGTGAAGTAATGGTGTCTCAAAAGTGTAGTTTTTATGTGGATCTCCTTCTCAAGGGACAGAATTTCTCGGCTTTTGACAAATCGGACGTGGAGACTCATGATGAGTATTCTGTTGAGCAAAGTAAAACAAGTGAATATTTTGAGAGGGAAGTTCGGCTCCTAGTCCAGAGGTGATCGCGCCACTCACAACTGTTCTATTTGAGCACTAAAATGAGTGATATGCAAATGACCAACAGGTTACATATTTTATTATCCACCTTGTTTCCAGATTTTTAATCAAGTCAGTAATTTTTCATGGCGCGTTTTACATTCCATGACTGCGTGCATTGTTGCCTATTTCCAGGATGATCAATCTTGAAGGTACTGCGTATGTTACTGATACAATGGAGAAACTAATCAGAATGTAGTTATAAATTTCGTGGATGGAATAATTTATTAGACTCGTGAATACTTTGCTTGGAGTTCAGATTTTACGAACCAACCTCCACCATCATTAAGGTCAATTGCGTACTGATGATGTCAACCCGTGCAGTAATCAAAAATCAAATATTAGACGTCAAATTTAGCAACCACAAGCTTTTCAAGGAACGGATAACTCCTGCATGATTCAACTCACGCGATGCCAGTTCCTCGGCACGGACGAGTCAACGATACATACTGTGAATGCAGTTCCCTGTTACTGCCTGGGCATCAAACAAATGGCGCTCAGTGAACATGAGGGTATTTTGCACTCCAAAAAGATCAAACAGTCGTGACTTGGATTCGCTCTTTTCCAATGGGTCAGCTGGGATAACAAACTACGTGACGTGCAGCTTCCAGTCGCTGAATTTCTCGGCATATGTAGGTTTAAAACACGTATTAGACATTGTAGACGGTGGTAGTTAGAATTCCTTTGGAAGCATGAAACCTTTTCTTTTTTTTAGCCATATACTTCCCAGATGAGCACTTATTCCATGGGGCTCAGTCTGCTGACAATATTTATGTTTTTATCTACAATGATTTCAAGAGTAATTGTAGCAGGAATACAATCGCCTAATATTTCAAAGAAACTAAGATAGGAGAAAGAGGTGGGAGAGGTTTTGTGCTTTTGGGGACGCTGTATCGGTTTATTGGTAAAAACCGGTGAAGGGCGTCTATAAAATTTGAGCAAAAACCCAGACGACCCTAATGGTGGACTCAGAGTTTACAAGCTATAATCCTTCCAAAGATGTGATCCACCGAAAAGATAGCATTTTATCATCTTACCGATATTTAGGAAAATGGTGGCTCTAAGATAATTCTGGCGAGCAAAATAGCCTGAGGACAAGTAGCCAAAATAAATGGTATGCTTGTCAAGGATATTAACGAACGAGGTACGCGAGCAACAAAAGCAACCTAATAGCTTCAAGAAAACAACGAATTAGTGTCGACGACAGCTGATTTACATAAGGCTGTTTAATTAGAAGGGATCTTCCTGTATCGTAATTGAATTATAGCACTCTATTTTACCGTTCCGTAACGTGCTCGGTATGATTATTTACTACAGTTTCTGAATCACGTTAACATACATACATAAAACATAGACTATTCCAGTGTGATTGCGCATAAGATGCTTCGGCAAAACACCTGTGTCCCTATTAGTTATATTCACAAGACCAACAGATTGGGTGATAACTGAGGCTTCAACTTGTTTTTAATTTGGTATCCTGAGTATTGCTAGGTCTGAATTCTGTTAAAAATTGGAGTTAGCTACGGGAGAAAAAAAAGTTTATAATTTGGTGGAGATTGTGATGTTGATTCTATTCACAGAATAAATAATCTTCTAATCCTCTGTCCACTATTTTTCTAGAAATAAAAAATATCAAAAGCAAACTGCTCCTTGTTGTTTCTGTTTTCTAGCAAAAAATCCACTCATGCAGCCCGAGGGCCACTCAAAGGACTCAAATAATAATACGCGGAGCACAGAAAAAGATTTGAATTGCTCGGGTAAAGCATGACCAGAAGAAAAACGCAGCAAAATTTGCGGACACTGTGGGATTCAAAAAGTAGGAAAGAAGTTTCTGAACGAAAACTATAAATACCTTATCATCCTCGGCTACAAAGTGGTATAGATCCAATTGAACAAATGCATTCGAACAGTCTACTGTTTTTCACGACGTGAAATTATATACTGACACTGTTTTCCTGATTCGTGATATATAAGCCATTTTAGAGCTGGACTGAGAGGTACGCCTACTTTCCGGGTAACTTTCCTTCTAAAACTGTTCTATCGGGTTTGCAGACTATGACTTCTGGGCCTCAAAGAACCTCGCTATGAAAATGATAAATACAGACACGATTTCAGCTATCTTTACAAAAATTAGTAGGCATGCGAAAATTCTTAATGTGCCCACATAAAACGTTCGCTGCTGGATAAAAAAAACAAGAAAACCCTTGACAACCTTTCGGCTTATCTAACACACACAAAATTTTGTCCATCTTGAAGGGGGGTGACTTACAAGATAATACCTGTTATACAAAAATATGATTTGCCGCCCCCTTTTATCGCAATGAAACTGGTCAAAATGTGTGCTACAGACTCATAAAATACAGGTATTTACTGCAGTCGTAGACCTTCTGTTTAACCAAACCTAGGGCCGTTTTTTACAGTCAAACAGGCTGATGATTTCAAAGTTCGAGTCAAGCTTTGGAAGCACTTCTTTTGTCTACCTTCTGTTGTTTTGTCTACTTGTTGTTCATGAAAACATTTTTCATTTTTATCGACAATAACAATTTAATTTTATCCTAGGTTTCTTGACCCAGGCAAATTGCATGTTTCTTCACGGAGAAGAGCTTGCAAAACAACTTATTTGAAAAACATGAAAAAAGATTTCAATCAACGATAATTCACTTGTCTAGCATGAAATGAAATACTACAATTAATGAAAAACGGGAATAAATTCTACAGTCTGAAAGGTGCAATAAACCGTGTTGATGGTCAGTTTTGTTTGATGGCTTTGGTAAGTTGCTCTGCACCAACCCATACAGTAATTGTTGTTCATGAGGAATTTCTGTGTTATGGGCTGTGCTATCACGCAGGAAATAACGAGCAGTAATGACTAAATGCTGTTTTCGACAACGGAAGAAGACAGAGTTTGACGGAACGAAGTATGGTCAAAAAAGCAATTATGAGCAAACTGAAGTTTTGGCTATTTCTTTTTCGAGTTCTCTTCGAAAACTAACACAATTTATGAGGCAAACAAAATTAGAAATGTTTTTATGCGTAGTTATGGCTGCCCTTGGTTTCCCGTTTTGTTTTTTCTCAGGTTATTTGATTTTGTACCATATTTTTCTCTCCTCGTGACAGGTCTAGGTAGGTATGCGTGCACTGCTAAAAATTTACTGATGCATTTGGTACTCCTTAGTTTGGTCCATGAAGTAACGTAACGGACTCTGCAGTATTGATCAGCTTTGTTTCCCCATTGATCGATGGTCAGCTGAAATTCCAACGTAAGTGCCTGTAGATACGTAAGGACCCAACCATATACTAAACACTACTTTGAATGAAAGGTGCACCGCCTTTTCTAGGTTATTTGCCAGCCTTGTCGGAAGATCTACGGAAAAACATTAGAAGAATAATTTCTTCCTGTCTACTGTATAATTAAAGCAGAATGTAGAAATTTTCTTTGCGTATACTCAATTTCCATTTGTTTCCTGTTGGTTTGAAATTCATTCCATTTATGGCGGGAATACGTTTCCCTCAGTAACTTCCATTCAAGTTAAAACACATTTTTTGACAGTGTGGTGCTTGCACAATGGTGCTTGTTCATTAGCTCAGTTTACTTGAATGCATACAAGCACTGGATTTATTGGCACAAAGGTTGATGCATTGTTTTCTCAAGTCGGTGAACGATGGTTGTATCTTCTATTACGTATTCGACACAGTGATTTAAACATAAGTGAACGGTGGTTAAGTGATACTGTACCTGACCAAAGGCTTATGCAAATTGTTATCCTGCATCTAAGGTAAACATTCCCACTTTACCCTTGTTAAAGGAATAGGCAGTTATTAGAAAAAAAACTATTGAACTTTTTGTTTCTACTGAGGAAATGGGATGATTCCTATTTTCCACGACAACTGCTGATAGATTTTTGAAAGGATGACGTGTAAAATAAATCTGGTAAACTCATTTTCAGGTATCGAAACTTTCGGCGCTTTAAAAACTAATGATAATCTCAACTCTCAGGATGAATTCAACTTCTATCTCCATTATACACTTAACGAAGAGAAAACGTGTGGTATGTAACTTGATATCGGCTAACAACAGTAATGCCACCGTTTTGATGAGCCAAATACATGTGGACACTGGGCTGTGCCTCTGCAGCAAAATTCTGCTATGTTGTAAATAACGTAGACAGCGTCATGAAAAAAGCCCACATTTTTGATGTACATCATATGCTCCGGTTTTTCCTAAACATGAATATACCAAAGGGGAACTCCTATAAACCGTTTTACAGGAGCTTAAAATTCAGTAACGATAAGACGTTTCGATTAAACGAGTAATTACTGGAGAAAAGTCCGTTGATGGTATCTTAGGTTCATCACAAAACCCAGAAAAATGCTTTAATTCAAACCTTTTGCGAAATCGATGCTTATTTGGTTAGTCGTGAAGTTTTTGCACTGGATTATATCATATCGCCACACTGCTGACAGAAATAAGAAGGTTCAAACATTTGTGAAACAGATAATTTCCTTTTATGAGAAATTGTGCCCGAATGTGTCCATACAATGAAAATAAGCATAATTACTAGGGTAAGGTGAAATTTTTGGCATGCATTTTGTGGAACTCAAAGTGGTGTTTGGTTGTCATAAAACAAATCACTGCTCAAAATAAATTCCATGAGGAATCTAATACTTACAATTTCCGGGATAAATTACATATTCCTCTTGACAATGTTCAACCCAAAATAAGCAGATAGGACCATGAAATTCGAATCGACAGCATGGGGAAGATTACCATTTGAATGTATGTCCGCACAGCCACATTTAATTTCCCAATTTTCTATCGCATGCTGATTGCCTCCGGAATCCGCTCTTGCCCATTGGTCTATCCGTGAAATGAACGTGATTAGCCGAACGTTGAGTCGACAGACACGCACTGCGTAGCCAGTCTGCTGATGGTCAGCAGTTGTTTTACCGGAACAAGTGATAAACACTTACGGTCATCACAATATTCCAATGGTCACACTATCTTTGTCTGAAAGCGAGAAATGGGCATTGACTAATGGACACAATGAGTTATTCACTTTCGTTTATTGACTGCTGCTTTCCACGTTTTGAAGAAAAACTGATGCAAAAGTTTAACCAAAGTATGTATTGATCAAATCCAGTTTTTCTGTGCTGTAAAATCTTGGTGAAAATAAACTTTTGGTTCATGACCCGTTGCGCACAAAATTTACAAACGTGTCACACATTCTATAAGATTTTTCATTTGCAACATAAAGTCATACTGCTAAGACCTTTTGTGAGTTAGTTGCACTAATAAAATACAAAATCTGCAGTAGTTATTCATTCCAGCTGGTTGTCACACTGATATAGGTACAGAAGTATTCATTTGCAATAAGTGCAAGTATGGAATTCAGTGAACACGTTTGGTATTCAGAAACAGACGAAGTGCTTTCCTCTGGGGCCTTTGTTCGCCTAAAGGACGGTTCCTGTCAGTCAAGGATTGTTAGGTTATATGCAATACAAAACTCAATTTATAATCTGGATTAGTGAATCAAGGTACTGGGAAGCTGCACCCAAAAATAGAAGCTCTGCAGGATCCTCAAAACTATGAATTTGTAAATGTTTCAAAACTGATCCACACACTGGTTTCAAGCAACTAGGTTATCTAATATTCGTCGGACACCTCGATATTATACGCTGCAGAATTAAAAGAGTGCAACCATCGATCCAGTCTTCGTGCATTGGGCTTTTGCTTTCATGCACAGTTTCTAGTTTGCTTTCAAGTACGGATGCGTTGCAAGATAAAAACAACCGTGCTAATCCACTAGTGCTTCAAGCAAGTATCGTGTCTCAAGGCCACCAGACTTTGGAATAGGGAGATAAAAGTACACCACCATTCACTTCAACTTGAATTATAACTCACTGGCAGTGTTTGGCAATAGAATAATAATGGAAAATCCACTTGCATTGTTCACACCCACTTGTGGATGTGAAAAATGTAAGTGGATTTTCCATTTCCTACGATTCGGTCTCCGTGTGCCAAAAATATGAATACATTTGAATGTTTATTGGATCACATCCAGCTGTATGCTGTTCGTCCCATTGGAAATTGACCGACGAGGCTATCACAGTGATCGAAACCAGGACAGTTGCTATGTATCACTAGAATAGTGGTTCGCGCCATATCGATTATTCACCCGCTTTATTCACATGCGACTGGCTGTGCGACGATATCTCAGTTGGTGGAGCATCTTCCCGGTAAGCGGAGTGCCCCCGGTCCGATTTTCGATCGCAGCTTGGGATTTTAGATAGGAAAAGTACAAGTGGATTTTCCACTACATAAAATTCAGGCATCTTGTGCCAATAATACATTCTATGGGAATAATAATCATTAGACTCAACTGTTTCGAGAGATTTACAGGAACTCTTCAGGTACAAAAACTAGACTGAAATATGGACTAACCCTGGAAGGAATGAAAACTGGAACATCCAAAACTGACCTCCTTCCCTGCAAAACGGTTTTGCTCTCCCGTAGATAAGAAAGCTGACTGGTTCTGACGACCACTAAAAAGGATTGGATGCAATAGTTGCTGCATAAGATGGACTAATGACACAATTTGCCTATCTGATGTCATCCATGTCAGAAAGTCTGCATAATGTTTTCGCATTTTACGGCTATTGCATCTTAGCCACTTTGTTAGAAGCGCCCGTATCCGTGCACAAAATCTGGGAATCCCCTCAAGCTCCTCAGACCTTTTGCTATCCTTTTAGTTGCCCGACTGGTATACATTTTTACAACATCAAGTTCAATTTATTCTTTTGTATATAAACTGGAATGATTATTGAATATCTATGACAACAAGGCGAATGCCGTTTATAAGCTCGGCCAATGGAATAACCAATTAGTGAGCGCAAAACAATCAGTGGAAATTTGATCTTAGTGACCTTAGTAAAACTATCGGAATGAGTAGTATGGAGTTGCCTCTGGATGACAGGACACGTTGGTCGACATAATAAAGTTGGAAGAATCAAGGCGTGAGTCTAAAAATGGACTGTTTTTCCATGCGCATTCCATACGATTCAAATGAGATCACAGATGATGAAACTAGATTTATCAGCAGTCATTCAAGAGGCATTCCATGTAACAGCTGTCATGAAAACATTCAAGGGTAATCATTGCGGAGATTTTTGCGTCGAAATCTATTTATAAAGCTACTTATACAGGTCGCGTGTCGACAGTATATTATCTCTGAATACACCAGGAAGACTTGCGTTGAATGCATCTTTCGCATAATAACTTCTTTGTCTGGAATAGTATTTGTCGTCGTGGACTACATCCGGTTGATAGCCGTAATTTAAAATTATTTTCGTTGATGCAAGATTGATCAAAATCCTTTTATTTGTTCCTACGGCGATCAGTGTTTTGATGGAAAAAGTAATATTTTGGTTATCACTGATGGCTATGCCTGAAAGTGCAACAATATGTGCCGAAACGTGTTTGTTTCTGGCACTGGGCTTCGAACGGTAGGGTTCTCAGAGGTAATGATCATAATCCTAATTACAATACGCTGTCAACTAACGGTTCGGCGGCAAGCCAAGCGGTTGCTCTGTGAAAATACATCCATGATAAAAAAGGAGCTCTACTCATTCTGTACAAGGAATAAAAACAAAGGTGGTGGCAACAGTCAACCATTTTCTAACTAATTGTTCATTAATACACAATGCTGCATTTCACAAAAATCTCCCCTGGCATTCTCTTCTCAATTCTTTTCCAAAAAAGCCTTGACCGGTAAATGAAAAACCACCGTGCAGCAAGTGATATCTACTAGCTCACTGGTTGCTGTTCGTCTATCTGTGACAGAATTATGGTCATCTTTAGAAATTTTCTGAACTAGCTCCGATCTGTTGCTTTTTGCCATCAAGCTTCGAATCATTCCATTAAAAAATACTGGCCCTGAACAAGTACACACATTGGAATGCTGCTAACATTTACAACTATTTTCTACCCTTTTGACATGAATTATTAACACCTCTTCTCATGTACTAATACACAATGACAAATCATGTTTTTTGTTCTTGCCATGATGATGTGAGACGGTGTATTGTACGTTCTTCCCAGAACGGATATGAAAACTTTAGTGATAACAATCTCAGAGTGTTCGGGGTGCAAATATCCACGCTAAAATAATCAGAAACTTCCTAGAAAAACGTAACATTTGAAAATAACACAACTTTGAGATAACAAAATGAAATGTTTATCATCCATGCATTATACTGAGATGCGACAAGGAAAAATCATCATTTAGGAATTTCATGGTGAAAAGATCCTTGATACAACTCTTCCAGTATAAAATTAACACATTGGTGCTGCAATCCGTCTGCTTCGATCAACCGTAGGACGAGAGCAATGAAAAATTAAATGGTCTAATTGCTTGTCAATAAATAAGTTTTAACTATCAATCAATAGTTTGTTTAGTTCATCATCAAACTAGTCGACCATGGCAGAATTAACTCATCAGATTGCTGATTTCATGAATGTCCATCAGTAACAAAGCCCTCATCTTGAAAACAACGCATAGTGCTGCCTGGTTATTTCATCAATCTACATCAATCTGACAAACTTTCTCCAACGACGGGCTAAACTGTATGCTTGAAATCTCGAAAACCTGATTGAAAGGTATCTATTAGAAATTTCCATTTGAAGCATCAATAGTTTGCGTATAACATCATGGAAGTTGATTTGTTCATTAGTTTGAGGAGTGAATTGTGAACAAAATAAACTGAACGCTTGACTTACGCACTGCATAATGAGCTTCATGGAATTTTTGTTTTATTGAACTGGTTGTGGCAAAGTATTAGCGAACTCAATTTTCTTGATCAGCAGTGTAAACAAATATCACTTAGAGGTATCGTGTTTCGTCATCTACTATTCTTATTCAGACTTGTCCAATGATATCATCCACCTCCCTCATTCGTATGGCTGTTTTCCGCAAATCAGCTTTTTAAAATAGAGGGGAACTTATTTAGCATGGCGCCTAATCAAACACCAATTGCATCTTTAAAGTAATAAATGCAAAAGGTATCCAAAACAAGTTCTGTCTAGCTTTTCTCTCTAGGAGCTCATATGTGATTAGAATAAAAGTGTAATTTATGTGGGCTCACTCTTTGGATTCATCTGCCTCAGGGTATATCACATAGAGTTCAGTTCTATGACCGACTCAAAAAGAAATAATTAGGTCCGGCCTGAAACCATCCAGTTGGACAGTTAGCCAAACAATATTAGGATGAATAGTTGTATACTTCTTGGAACCAGAAATTCCATCCAGATTTTATGTTTTAAGCTGTAGCTTTCTCTTCTGTTCATAAATGCGGGTGTTGTAGGATCACACAGGTGGATTAAATGAATAAAGGTAAAAATAATCCAAAAGTTGGTACAAATTTGCTCAAACTTGGCAGTTTTTCAGATATCATTGAGAATGCTGGTGAACTAATAATACCGACGATAAAAAGTAACTTGTTGCTAAAGCACCATTTCTACAGGGAAGAACATCGTGTTTTCTTATTGCTCGTTTGATGGTTACTGCCCTCCGGAAAGTGCGAAGAAAAGTTTCAAAACCGTGGTCATTTTTCGTATTTTGAAGAACGATTCCTTTGCTTCTCCTTGGGCTGCAGATAATCTAAGGAAGACTGTTTATGAATTGAATTATTGGATATATGCCAGTGAGCACATCTGGAGAACACAGATTGGCTGGCAAGCTCGTTTTTATTGATTCCGGTTTGTGTCATCACATCACAATATCTCAAGACAGCTGAGGGGGTTGAACTAAAAAGATCAATGGATGGGAGTAATAGAGATTATTGAATAATAGAGTAAGTGTGGTTTTGGCTTATCTTGACACCACACCGCGTCTTTGGACACCGAAGCCAGAAAGTCACTAGCACACACGATTCTGAGTAAACACAATGTGAACGTGCCGGAGGTTTTTCTTGTTCAGTATGAATTTGCATACTAGCCACAGCGAAAGCTTTCGGAATCCACCTCCATAATACCTATCCATAAGCTCAAAAACAACTGTCTAACTGTACACCCCAGAATAGGCCCTAGACCAGATGAACATTCCGTATCCAGTCCGCAGTTCAGCCCGAGTCACACCGTTTTGTGGTCAATAACCCCCATGACTTCTACTAATTTAATTTATTAATTCAATCCACTTACAAGAAACAGTATATTGTAGTGCAATGGCATCAGTATGAATCACAGAAAAAGAGCCTGTTTGCCAATCTGTATCCTTCAAAGAAATTTAATCACTATCGGATAATTTCTTTATATCAAATATATTTATGCATACCTGAAAGGACTTTAAATCTCTACCACGATACACTAAAATGTGGTACAGTATTTACAATGGTTTTTGTATAGTTTCAGCATATTTAAGTATTAGCTAACTTATCTAGTCAGCTCAATAACTGGGTACTTTGGTAGCACGACCAGGCCCTTATCCGAACATGTTTGTGAGCATCACCCCGCTCGGCTGAACACAGGAGTAAATAGGACTGTAATGTCCGTGTTGATTGAAAAATTCCTCTTCTGCTTACATTTCTATACTCTATGACCAATTTTGGACCGCCTTCTCTGACCTCATTCATGATGACACTGTTTTGTGGTCGACAGTTATTCTACGCTTGGTACACTTACATTTTCTTTTTATGGTTGTGCTTTCTTACTGAGATTACTTTGATGACAGTTGGTACGGTAGTGAGAAGCACTGATTCAACACAGTTTTGTTTTATTACTCCTCGGTTTCACTTTCTCGCTCACGTCGACTGACCGTAGAAGTTCAACTCGTTTACGCTGATTTTTGGCTGCCACGCTCAGGAAATTGTTCTTTGGGCCTGATTAAGCGTGGAGAACTTGTTCTATTTGTTTGGACTTCAGGACAGGTATTTATTATTTACTCTTTTCGGCCAACTGTTCCCCTTTTTACAGAATTTTGTCCTATTTTTGACTACCTTTTGGCTGGATAGTGACTGAGGCTCACTGTCAAAGGTATGATCGTGTTTGCACTTATATTTTTACTCGCTGATAGTACCGTAGAATTTGCAGAACAATCGTGTTCTTGATTTGGGTTCTGCATCGATTTGGGCTACGCGTTGCTTTGAGGCTCCAAGGTGCTATTCAGAACGAGTGAAGCTTATTATTCGGTGAATCGATCATTGAATCGATGGCCAGGCTTCACCCGGACCAGGACTTGAGCGTTTTGGTCGTTACTAGGACAGCTCCTAGTGTTGTGTTCACACCTTGTGGAGTTAACACGTTCGGTAGAGGTGATAAACGTGTGTCGCACTAGTTGTAAAATGCCGGGCCAACAGCCAGTACTTTCTAAGTGTCTAATTTTATCCACAGCCGCAGCCATGAGTATTCATCTCTACAGTCCTCCCCTGTGTGCTCAGAAACAGTGGAAGCAAGTACTTAAATTTCCAGAACCCACTTCTTGTTCTCCAACACGTGTGAAACCACTCGAATATTCTTCGCTGTGATCAATTTCACAAGCAAACAGGCTCAGGCGCGAACAGTTACGGATTGTTGTTCCCCTGAGCACCTTATTGATTCATATTTATTATTTTATATTGGTAAGAGTATAAATATTTCAAAACGAGCTTGTTCAACATGCCGTTTATTTAGTCATTTTATAGACTATTCCGTTTGCTAGTTAATCAGAGCCATAAGGAATATCGTTGGTTAAGTACAGCGTGATGCTTCACGTTAACAGTTGAATGGTAATGGTTGACGCAGTCATTTTTATTTGTTTTGCACAACACATTCGAGCTTTTGTCACGCATCAGTTCATACTCAAGGAAGACGACAAACTCAGTTTAGTCTGTAGTCCCGGTGGATCACGATCTGATCTCGTAAATGACTTGCGTGTTCGACGGATCTCGCTGGACGGTGCAACTAACAACGAAAATGTTTCTACTTTTTCAAATGATTTTCAATCAGGAACCAGTGTTTTGCAAGCTCTCGATATAAGTAGTACAGCATTGTACGTGGAAGACAGGACAAAAATGCCCCGCAAGCACACGATCGGTTTCGCGGTTATTTCCGCTCATCAGGTATGCGTACCCGGTACTCTTCCGCCCAATCATCTTTACACTTGAGCACTCTACAGTTGGTTTACAGCTGGAATCTTATTTGAATCAAATGGAGCGTGCATGGATGGGGAGTCCATTTTTAGAATCCTCGTTCTGAAGGTTAGCCGTATTGACCGACGAACTACCTTGGGAAGAATCACCGTGTGATTCTAAAAATGGACTTCACGTCCATGCACGCTCCATTCGATTCAAATGAGATTACAGCTTTGCAATTTCTATTGCAAATAATTTATTTGGAAAAAACACGTGAATCGGTTCTTATTAAAAAACTAAAATCAATTCCATAAAGGAAAACAACGAAAGGCGAACAAGCAAAATTTCGGTAGTCACATCTAGGATTAGAAAGGTATAGTTCGCAAACGACGTCCGTGTGCCAAAATATGACTGCTTAGTTATAAAAATTGGTGTTGCTTTGTTAGGGAACAAGGTGACAGAATGATCTGATGTCATATCATTTTCGAATTAGAAGGAACCCATGCTTTTCACCTATAAATTTACCAGTAAATTTAAGTACCAAAGGATGAAGTTCATCCTGGTAAGAGGAATATAATGGTACAAATTGCGATTCCTCTCTTTTATGCTGAGCTGAAAAATACATGGTAAAACATGCCATTCTTGGCCATTTTAATCTGTAAGGTTATAACGTAGAAAACAAGGGAATTGTGTATCACTTTCCTCCCAATCGTGAACGATGAGAATGAGAGTTCATCAAGAAGTTGTCTCTGATGTATAACAAAAAAATTCCCATTCCTAATTTCACTAATCTAAGAGCCACCAATAACACTTGTGTTTCTCAACTGCCTTAATTAGGAACCTAAAGCACAAGGGATTTGCTGGATGGATCGTTTAGACAGTAGTAGGATTCGAAATTCCTGCTTGCACGGTACTATGCACACAATGCTGCTATTACTTTCGACAAAAGTATTTTCCCAGTCACTCATTTCACGTGTTTAAGATGCCTGGTAGAGGAATATGATTTTCAGTCCAATCCTGCGCGTGACGTCTGACGTTTTAACTTGCAATTAATCTTGAGTACTTGGACTGTTCAGAATGAAAGCAATATTGGTCCTGATCAAAACTATGCCTTATTTAGGATCAAGAACCCTGGGTGGGCTAGCTCACAAGTGAACTTGTATTTTGCCCAATTCCAGATGCAATAGAACGACATAAAGTTCTGTTATTAGCAGTGACCACAAAGACCCAACAAGATATTGGTATTAAAATAGGACACTCAAATTAATGGGTCGTACTGCATGAGAAGCATGCAAATGTGAACAAAACAGTTAGCCTGACATAACGGACAACAAACTTAGGTTTGCGTGAGTCTTACTCCCACACTATTGACATCTGGAAAGTCCGACGGGCAGAACACTGTGACAATTGGTTGGATGAACCGCAATGATGGATGTCCACAAGAGGGAGCCGCTAAACATCCGTATGCCATCAAAGAGGTATCCCAGCGGACATTATATATCGTACTCCAATAAAAAAGATTGACAGAACCTTTCTCGCGACAAAGCTTTATATTTCGTCAACAATGAAGCCATTTCTACATTCACGAAAGCATGGACGTTTATCAGATTCTGCGGTTTTAATCAGGGCATACTCACTAGCCTGATGCTGTGGACGTGAACTTAGGGTGAAGTGCTTATATGAGCATGTCCGTGAAAACCATGTGGCCTGGTAAATCAAGGCTACAAATAAAGTAATTACGAGCTCTGCATGTTTACACTATTTTGGGTACTATAACTTAAAGTGCATAACCTTAGTGCAAAATTCGAATCTGGAGATCAAGAGTGATGAACTGCCGTGGGCAGACCCCAGCGGAACCTGTAGACATTCATCTCTATAGTGCACAGTTTTGCTCAAAACAAATTCAGGCAAACACCAAATCTTTCACGGTGCACCCCTTATCCTCAGCACAGCAGAGACCTGTTGATCGGATAATTGACCCTAATAAAACTCACTCACGGTTCATAGATGGTTCTGGACCACACATGTAAAACTTGGTCTCCACTCGCTCTATTTATTTTCGTCCCATCTCTCTTTATACAGCCTGTTTCGTTCACTTCACGTTGTCCATATAACAATGTGACGCGATGACATGAAAATGAATCTTTGAGAACGAGCACATTCGCTTTCCTGTTTTGTTTTTAATGTGACCGGTGTGTTTTCTCTCCTCCCTTGTACTTCAACTCCTACAGAGAAAAGATCTATCAGAGGAGTCGTTCGTTGCGCGTGAAGAGCAGTGCTGACGTTCAAAGACAGTGTCGCAAGGGCGCTATATCATGTGATGCTTAAGTCCAGTAAACCTTTGAGAGCCAGCCCGGAATGGGTTTTATGGTTAAGATGTTCTAATCAAGTTCTTTCATCCCGGGTTCTAGCCCCACTAGGGAGCTCATTGGATGGGCACAGGTGATGTCTCATAACAAGCATGAAACAGCGGAGCAATGTTACCATGGTTTTCAATGGTTTGAAAGTCCGCCCTGCAAGATGAATTAAATCATGTTTTACTTTATCAGTCATAACTCAAATACAATCTAATTCCCAGGATTCGAAATTCTTTTGTAAATTTAGTGGTTCAAGTATGAACAGCTTCAGGGCCTACAAGCACAAATTTCCTGATGCCTTTATTCTTTTGTCCCGCGCATTATGTGAATTCAGTGTCCAAAACGTCACACTCTCGTTGATCTAAGCTAATGATCCAATGCGGGAGTGAAACAATTCGATATATATTCACCGTAACATTGAGTTTGAGATTCTAGTAGCTATTTGATCAATCAAAAAATCAAAAAAGTATGATCTACTAATTGTCTCAGCTGTCGTTAGTGTTTGTCTTCTTACAACAATCGATCATTTGAGTAGAAATAGCCCCTAGATATTCGTACTGACCACCGAATATTCCGTGTGAAAGAAGCAATGAACATACTGCCACTAATTCTGGTTCTTTCTCGCTAAAAGGAAAATTCCCTTTCTGCTTCTTTTTTAATTCTTATTAAACAATATAACACAGCTCAGGTAAGGAACCACTGACAGTAGATGGCCGTCAAAACGGAAAGCTACCGACCGTGGTGGGAATCGAACCCGAGTGGTCCTTGTCTAAACCCCGCGATAGTGAGTTTGACCACAGTTTGATCAAAGCAACTACAGCTGGTTCCCGAAAATAAGATCCAGTCTTATATTCTTCGTTTCAAACATTGGACTACGGCTTTTTCGTGGGGATTTCCTATTTGTTCAGGTATAAATACGAACTTATATTCATGTACAGAATTATACTTCCACTCAGACACACTCATGTCATTTTTTTCAGGGGTAACTCCATACATTTCCGAACCTGCAGTTCGGACCTTCACTTCTTTTGACTTCTTCTCCTGCGGAATCCTTGAACCAAGCAACTCATGGCCGTAAATAAGCTGCCTCTAAATGAGCATTCATTGTTCATGAAGCCTGCTCGTACCACATTGGTAAAATATCAGTCAGCCAATTTATCCCATGGATTCGTCAAGACCTTGTCCAACTTAGATTTAACAAAGCTTCCATGCTGAAACCTCTCCATTTTATTTTAAATGTAGCTATTGATTTCCACGATGAAACAGTAACTGAAATATTTTGTTGCTGTAATATCAAGTATCTGCGGATATGACGTCATTCCTGCGGAAGTCACTGTTCGATCAGTTGTTCTCTCTGCCTCAGCTCGGTGGGTGCTAGTGATATCCCAGACTAAAAGACCGTGATGATCACCTCGCAAAACAAGCAGGAGCAGAGACTGTTCTCAATCGCTGTCGAATCACGTGGAATCTGACGATCTTACCTGGGGTTATTATCGAGGTAGGGCTTTGATTGAAAGCATCCAAAAATTCATACTAGGACTTACTATTTCGGTCGGTTTTATTATAGGGGGAACTTGGCAGTTCCCTTTCATTTGTTTGGTTACCAGATAAACTGCGGTCCCAACTGGAATTCACAAAATTATTCGTCTCCTGTGTCGCAGCATTGTGAAAACTACCCCGACATCCAACCTAATCTATTTGTCTGCGGTTCAGTTTATATCAGTTACAGACATGGGCCTTCATTCATGCTTCCAGCTCTGTAGTTAAGTCCTGCGTTAACTGAGCCCGTAACTACTAGACAGAATTTGTTGTTCGTGGAATGATAACACGGTGGTAAAGTTGCGCCTTCATTTCGTGCATTTCGTTGGATATAATATGCAACTAGTTCCACAGAAATCATCTGACATATTATGGTTCCGAATCTGGTCACTTACATAGTGACGCGAGTATCAGCAGCGCAATGTAACTAATCTAGGTGGTTCATTGGAAACAAAAATAATAGTATGTGCCTGGTTACCAAGGAATCGATGGGTACACTCCATAAAATGACTTTTGTTACAAACCGAAAAAGTCGTATGTATTCAGCGAAGAATCCCTAGTCATTTCGTAGTCATCGAGGCAAAATTAAACCGAGGTTAGTGAAAAAGAAACATTCACAACAGTGAGAGTCTTGAAACTAATTAGAGGAACTCCATCAAAAACAGATCACGCTTAGATCGCATTCGCCTTGCAAACGGTTACTTTGAGTGTACTGGTTTCACAATTTGAAACTGTCCGGAAGGACGCGTGATATCGTAAATCTTTTGGTGACGGCTTTCTGTTTCTACAAACGCTTATTATCACACGTGAAGTTGAATGTTCACTTTTTTGTTCCATTATATCTTGCCCAAACAACTGTGCGTGTATTACCTAACAAATAGAATATTTAGCCCTATGAATATTTGCATAGTGGAAGTTGTAAAGAATATTACTTGCTGGTTTATGACACTCAGAAAAAAGGTTTATCAGCCGAATGTTATCCACTTTCAATATAACTTAACTAAGCCCCAGCATACTGTGAACCAGTAATTTCAATACTTCGTCAGGTTCCACTAAGTCGTCCTACAGTTTTGCCATTCTTCATCCGGGAACAATGTCTAGTGGGATAATGGGGCGTAAAAGAAACTAAACTAAACACCATACACACTAACGCCCCTTTATCAATGAGTTCGGAAATCATCTTTGATTCTTTCGGGATACGAAATCAAGCCATATTTTATTAAAAAACACTTCTAAGGGACCAACATAGAGTTCACACTGCACACTCTCCTATTGCTCTGTTTTAGTGAATCACAACCACAACTCTACGAAGTGACATTTACATTGATCTTTGCACATCCGATTCACGAGCAAGCAAGGAATCCAGTTCATTTTACCTCGCAAAGTAATATAAAAAATGAATCACTCTTGGCGATCGTTTCAGTGGTCATAAATAATTAAGTGTGTGTGCATAATACTACTTGCATGGTGAGATGGCTAAAAAGGCTAAAAAAATCAAAGGATAAGCGAAAATCGGGGACGAGGTTGCAGATACTGTACCAGAATGAATCCTTTTTTATAATACTTTCAAATGGAAACGGTAGACGCAGTTCAAGTGTTTTATTTGCACATTGTCCTCATTGTTCAGTATATGTTATTTTATTTTATCCCCGGATGGTTACAAAATGGGAAAAAGCCATATTCTTCGTGGTCCTGATCCGTGCAGAATTTATCTTTCTGAAAGTAAATGAAAACAACTGGGAGGTTTGGAGGTCACCAACGAATCCGAATGCAAGTGTGGAATCTCGTGTATCTCCTCTGAATTGAGCATCGGATCAAGAAAACGGATTTTGGAACTCACTGGGAACCCCACGGACTCCGTCAACTACGGTCAGCAGTCAAACACGGCTGAGTAATAGCAATACTGAATGGAATTTCACTGAAGAGACATTGAGTGCCCACAGACTGCGAATTGAAACAAACGTTGAATAATTTTACTCCACCCCGCTCACATAACTATTTTATCTTTTGGCTAACCTACTGTTAATCCGTGTGAATGATTGACAGCTGTCTGCTTGTCCTGTCATTTTCACCCCACCTAAATAATAAAGTAGAGCTTGTGGATGAGATCATCCGGGCAGAAAGAGGAGTCGTGGCTACCAAGCAAACCGACGTGCATCGCAAATGAGAGCTTTGAGGGTGCTATCAACAAAAGGTATATTTCATTTTTTCTAACCTCATTTAGGATCCTTCAGGCGATTATTGCACCTTGTTAATTATCTGAGATAAGCTCACGATGTTTGTGATTCAGCCACAGGTTTAAAAAGTTATTTGAGTGAGCCAAATGTGATAGCTCTGATAACGCTTTAAAAAGGATCCACGTCGTGGTTTTGCAGTAACATTTGCATTGTTTACCTAATTACGAGGAATATCATACATAATGATCATCGAAATTAACTACGTATCATCGAACTCTCGAACAATTACGTGCAAAGGTCAATAATTCGACTTTTTAATAGCAGCTATACCGACCGATGTCATGCCAACCCATGCAAAATTTGTCTGCATATTTTGAAAATCACTATCCTCTTTCATAATCCCAAAATTGGAACCCCCTTATTTCCATGGATTACGAACGGTAACCCTGCTGACCAAATGAACCGTCAATACCAAAGCCGAAGTTGAAACATCTTGCAAAAGTAGTACACTATCTTCTGTGCACTGACAATATCATCCCAGCAGTGGATGACCACATTATTTAAATGCTCTGCTGCGACAGTCTTTCTGATTCATTGTTGTGTTCTTACTGGTGTCAAAGACGGAACATGATCAATAAAGAGGAACAAACTGAAGACAAAGCTAAAAATAAATATACCTACATCACTCAAGGTGAGAATATTCTTATACCACAGATGAACGAACAAATCAGCGATATGTAACAAGGTTTCCTTGAAGGAAAGACTGAAAATATTCAAGATTTGTATCAACCAGACCAAATCTGAATGAAATTGTAGTCAATTTTATTACAAAATTCCTCGGTAGTTCCTTCCTTTGTCAATTGCGCTCTAGTGTTTAATGTTGTGTCATGGCTCACACTTCTCCAAAAAATCGAGTCTTTTAGTTGCCCATATCCCCAACGGGGTGATAAAATACTTCTCAGGAAGAACACAATGAGCCAAGGTTGGTAGGGAAGTTTTCAAACATCTCTTAGGAGGTATTAGTGTTCCTAAAAGAACTATTACTCCTCCATATTTGTTCGGCGCGACTTAACTGGAACCCATTTAGCTGGTTTATACAATCACGCCTACTTCTTGTTGGCACAATTTATCACCCAGCAGTCTGATTTAGATGATCTTCGAGAAAATAATGTGCATGCAAAACCCTTAGAAAAAGTCTGATCTTCTTTTAGGCAATGCCAAATGTCAAAATTGCATTTTTTTCAGTCCGCGATCGCGTTTCATCGAGGCCAATACTACCAATAACTTTATTCTTGTTGCACCTGTAAACTTTCTAATATTGAGCGGTCAATTTACAGAAATTGCATAGGTCTTTACCTAGAAACTACCGTCAGAAAATTGCTTTCATCGTACTTCAAAACTCGTAAACCTAAACGGTTCAGTGCCTTGTAGTCTGCTTACTCAACCTTCATACACCAGAGTACATTTCATGTAGTGCTATACTGCTCTCTCTTAATCGCTGAAAAAGAAACTACATCACTCTTCGTGGAAGTCTACCCATCATCAGTTTTGTTCCCGATATAGCCTTGACAGATCTCTAACCGCGCTAGCGTGACAGCATTCATTTTATTTGCTGAAAAAACTGTATTGGCTGTTCAAAGTAACCGATTTTCTCCCTGTCTCTGAGATAGTCACAGAGATCGACCAGTTTCATGTTTCGACCGATTTTCTCGGAGCAACTGATATATACACAACAAAAGTAGTTCCATTCTTCGCCCGTGTTTAAGAAACAAGGATGAAATTCGAATAAGATCTAACACGTCAAACCTTTAGATAGCTGGAATTCACGGTGAAAGCATAATACTAGTAATAATATTTTTTTTCTCATGGGTTTAACAGGACTATTTAAGTTAGGGACTGAATTTTACGCATAAAAATATCATCTACCTAATTTTTGCGCATCCTTTTGCGTGTTTTGCAACTAAAATGTGCAATAAATGCATTCTAAAAAGTTCCCAGGGTGACAAGCTTGAATCTGAACTAGGCAACAAGGAGATTAACAGTCAGAATGATGAGTTGAAGATTGAAGCTCAAATACTTAGGAGCGGTATAGAAAATGGATTATACCTACGCTTGCTAAGAAACCTTTCTGAGAAGCTATCTTACGATAAATGATATGACGGGCAATTATGTATTGTTCTGATAGTAAAAAAGACATATCCGTGCATAACAGTGATAACACTGAAAAAACAATAGTCTCTAAATGGTGCTGAATCAAAGGCTTATCCTACCGTTTTCTGGTTTTCCTATTCAGTGCATCTCTTTTCAGAGCTACTCACAATTTGACGTTAACGTGGCATGCTTGATATATCCTCATTTTATGACGACAAAGCCGCCTGCCTTGAAATTTTGAAATATAGTTGGAACTACCTCAATATTTATGGGAGAAACAAAAAGCTTCCCTATTTAACTAAGTTCAGTGGAAACAAACTGGACAGTCGGAAAAACAGTCAAGTTTACCTGACAGTCAAAAACTGAACGAAGTGAAAAACACATACTTATTAATATGAGGTTATTTCTGTAAGGTTTGAACTCCCTAAGATGTTAAGCCTAGAATTACTACTTGTTTATCAGATCACCGCCCATAATGAGGTTCCCTTTGGTACATTCTGGCAATCTGTTGTTATCAGGAAATTCGAGATGTCAGGTGAGGCGATGCTAAGAGCTTTGTCTATTTTTGACCATATTTTTAATTTTGAGGGCACGGCAAATACCAAAATGAAGCTTCATTTTTCCAGAAGTAAAACACATACGGACCGCGGTATTTGCTTATTGATTTCTGGTGGTCAAACAATCAATTGACGGGCAAATGACAACCGTTCTAAATGCTCTTACTTCAACAGCTGCTATTTTGAATTTTTCCAACTACACATTTTTCACTGATTGAAATACCACATCTAGTACATTAAATGTCAAGTTGAATTTAACTGCCATTGAGCATATATTCTGACTTTTTCCAAACTATTCTGTCGTAACCGTGTTTTCTACTTTCAGTTAGGCTGAAAACAATTCAATCCAAAGAAACCAATGAAACCAGTGAAAATGACAAATAGATGCCGTCTGGTAAAATGACACGGGAAGAAAATGTCTATAAGTGAATGTGAATTCCATTGAAATTGTGATAAATGGGTGCATTTTATTCTGCTAATAAATGAGAAGGCTGAACTAATACTGTCTGTTTGTGTCCAAAAATTAAGTTTAATTTACTTGACAAAATAATATTCGGGTTCCGACTATCACGAGGCTGATTGCGGTCAAATAATGCACGCCAAAATCTGTGCCTCTTTTTCATTCCCTAATTGGAAACCACGGTGGTGATCGTGAGTTAAAGAACGAAAATTACTGTTGATGCCAATGTGTGACGTTGAACAGTCTACTTCCAAACAGTATAATATCTCTATCCTGAAGGAAAATGTAGACCATACAGGTAAACTTGGTTATCATGGACGAACAAGAGAGACGGTGAACGCGCCGATTTATTACCGGTGGCAGTTTCTGCAAAAGTGATGAAAGGGTGAGTCAAAAATATGAATATTCTTTTCTGGTTTATGATGGGCTTGCTGAAGAGCACGTTTTTCGAATATTCCTGAGCTTACCTAAACTGTCATTTTTTTCTGTCCCAGAACATAAAATTAGGCAATCCACGATTCCGTAGGCGGTTTTTTCTCCGTCGTCATAGCTAACTTTTAAAACAGGATCAGATATTGCAGAATACATCAAAGCAGTTTTGCATTATTTCAAAGAAATAGGTAATATTTCTTTCTAACCCTGGATGTTCCCATATTATTTTAAATTGGGCGGGTTAGGAAAACATCATTCACGAACAAAATCCGGCGGTATCTAATGGCATTATCAAATTTCAAATAGTAAGGTTTTTTCCTGATTTTTTTCAAGCAATCAAAAAAACAAAATACGTTTGAAGTATACAAGCTTTACAACATAATGCTGTCCATGTACTTTCTACGTGATCCGTTAGTGGCTGTAACTGTTTGAATTTGGTTACCATGACAGCATTTTCATGAGACTTAAACGACAAACTGTAGAATTTTAATGACTTTCAAGATTGTTATTCTGAAATTCCTCGATTGTGGTTTTAATCAACGACGGACATGCGCATACATCACAGAAATAGTTCGGAGAATCAAAGTAACGAACCATTTCGTGCTTTGCACAAAAAAGCAAACATAATGCAAACGTGGGACGATTATCCTATTATTAGACAGCTCCGCAATAAATATGCACTTCACTTTCACCGTAATCTATTCCAATGATCTCAGAATTATTGCTTTTCGTGAGAATACTAGAACGAGATTCTAGCGCATCTGGTAATCATAGTTTTCGCAAACATTACGTGGAACATAAACTCGTTAACAACTGCAGGTAGTCAGAACAAGATGTGATGCGCTAAAAGTCAGAAAGTTCAAGTAGATGGCAGTTTTCGTCCAAGAATCTTAATTGTGTACCATGACTATGAGTGCTTTCTCCCCTCAGCAAGGTCAATGAGGAACTACAGCCCATAAGCAAGTTTGACAATTGTGAAGAAAGCAACATCAAGATGTATACAAAGGTTAGTGAAAGAGCGAAGGAGAACCAGATGCACACGCTTAAAGAACGGTATTAACTGACAAAACAACCATGTGCCTCCGAAAATCTGTCTAAGCCCATCTCTAGTTACTTATATTTAGGCTGAAAAATTCACTAACTTGATGACGAAAGTGGTACCTGGGAGGACTGGCGTTTATTTGTTGTGAATTCTTCCACGAACTTCTGGTTGACTAGGACAAAAATGGCTGAAGCAAAGTAGACACAATCAGCTTTGCATTGATTGCAGTGGCCAGCAAAGGAAATCGAGTGTTGGATACATGAAGATAAACAAATCACATTGTGCATCACTGGGGCCTTCGATTATCTTTATCGGTGATCGTTTGTTGTTCAACAAACCCAGGAGGGTATTTGCCGTTTCATCGAGTTGTACACTTCACAGACTCGGACTTTGCGGTCTCCTTCTAATCTGAATATTTAAGCTGCGATTATTCATTGCCACTTATGTCTTCGGAGTGATATCAAAGAAAACTTAGTATGCACTTGATCGCTTATAAACATGAAGTGGTCACGAAAAGTGTAGTCAAATTTTATTCCATGAAAATTGTCGTTTCTATGGGAAAAATGCTCCACATTGTCTCACTTGGGGTAGGTTATATCCATTCCAAGGACGAATCTGTTATTTTATTTTATTTTTTTGATTTCTGAAGTCATGAGCTCTTGAAGTGTGCAAGTTTTGAATTACCTTCTGCCATCCAAAATTTGGATGTGATAGATACTTCCTTTCAACGTTGAATGTGAGAAGGGATGCACATTCTACGTATAGAATTTTGAAGAACATCGGAAAAATAGGGGAGAACAGAATAACTGGTTATTTCACGAACAACTCAGTCGGTTCTACCTCCAATATGCCTAATGAATTGTATATAAATAAGGAAAAAATCAATAAAAGTATATACTTCGAGCAGAATGGTACATGTCCGCTCCTAATTATACTATGTGCGGTCCAAATTATCTCTTGCTTGTAAACAGAGGATGTGTACTAAATGAAGAATCGTCCGATGTTTAGGCCTTAGTGAGAAGACACACTAAAGTGCTTTTGAAATTATTATCCAATAAGTGGTTGGTGTGGTTAGTATAAAACTGGTGTGCCAGGGAAAATAGTGTCCGCAGGAGGTAAAATAACCCCTGGAACTATATCTTTTGCACTCCAATATACGACGTACGTAACCATCTCTAGCCTGAAGGAAAGTAAGAAACGTGTTTTTAAATAATCATCTGCCCATGACAACCAGCCTAGTACCTCCCAAACTTCAACTAGCGTTACCAAAACGTTTAATGTGAAATTGAGATCCACTTCCCATAGAGCTAATGTTGAATAGATTCTCATTGAATCGAACCGACCTTCCTGTGATATATGAAACCGGACTCATAGAAGCAAAACGCAATGAACAAACGGCAATAATCTGAAGCGGGCTAGCTTTTTTTCAAGATGAGTTTATTGTCCTTAGATGATATGACATTTTTCCAGCTGAAAGGATTGTATCAAAACTCAGTGTCTCAAATTAAAAGATAAAATACGCTTCAAAGAGAAGGGAAAACAATGCAGACATCAAAGAGACCAAGCTTCTGTTTCTCAAACAAGAGTCTCGTGGGCTCACATGTTCCCGTTTTTTTTCTAGTGGTGACATTTCCTTCCCAACAGTTAATTCCCTGACGTGTACTTTAGTTTTATTGCTGGTTTTAGATCGGCTGGAGGCATAAATATGTTGCTTATGACCATAAAAGAAACATCTAATTGAGTCTATTCATCCAGACAATTTATTGCCGGAAAAGAAGATAAAACCATTCAGTAGCTTTCAGTCTCCCTTTTGAGGAAGTCCTATATTATTCTTTAAAAATTAGCCACTTGTTACTCTTGTTCTAGCCAATGCAGCAGGCGCATCACTTCCGTGAAAGGAATCTTCGAGTCACAGAAAATAAATTCTAGAGATATTTCTCATCACTCTGAGTTTCACACTCCTCAATATGGAAACCAAGAAGTTGTGCAAACATATTCGTTGCAGTATTTCGCTGATTTGATTATCAAATTTGTCGCATTCTCATTGTTTCTTGTGAGAATAACAAGTAATTTCAGACATTTGTTCAAACAACACCGTGCAAGCAGACACACTTGCATGTAAAAATTGGTCAACAAAAAGTAGTTCGAAAGTTCATACTGTTGACACGAAAGTAGGTAACATAACAAATGGGCAAACCAAAGTGCAATCTCTTTTTACTATAGGATGATTTTGTGTCTTGTTTGGATCATATTACCGGGTCGCTCTGATTTTTTAGTTTTTTTACAGGCTCGGACGGCAATAGATTGACTTGTTTTCTTCAAAATGAAGTGTCGGAAGAGTTTGAAAACCACTGATTTTTCACGATAATTTTATAAACGGACGATAACGAAACAGACATCAGGACTGCATTCAAAGTAGTGGACGAGAACCGTTGTTGAAGCTTACTTTGATCTGAGCTGAAAATGATAAATTCCGCTTTCAACCTATTCCAGGAGAATAGTGAATATTGGGACGATCAATCAAGCGGTAGCGCAGAACTTACGGGATTCCCCTGTCTGTGCGTGGTTTCACCTATTCAAAATGATTGCGGTGCTCTGATGAATTTGGTTGCTATGTAAATATGAACGGAGACAATCAATCAGAGTTCAAAGCGTAAACACAAAATCAGGTTCCACGCATAAAGGCTTATCGGGTTGTCCATTATCAATCGCTTACCTCGGTTTGATATGATTTGGAAATCTGTGCACAGCAGAACACGAAGAGAATGAGAATATTATCATTATTAGCATTTTAGAAACATTCAAGTCTTCATTTAACTATCATTGGTAGGTTATGTTATAAACCTAATAATTTAGGTATATTTTACATGGGAGAAAACTATGGAAGTTGGCTGAATAAACTTATTACATTTTATACCAAATACCAAAGTGCCCTAACCCATAGAACATATTATTTCCCTCACTTTTTTGGACCACGTGCGACCATAAAGAATTGAATTAGACCAGCAAGGTGAGTGATGCCTTTTCTCAGATCTTATGACGAATAAAATAAATATTTTAGGAGCAAATGGTAGTAATATTGAACAACAGTGTAATAATAGACAATAGAACTGCTTACAGCTGCTCTGAAGTGAGCATCCTTCTTAGTAAATAATTCGTGGTTTCATTAAGATACGTAGCTACATCGACTGACTATGTAGATTTGATGAAAGTTTTCTCGCATTCCAAAAGGCTCTAGAGATATTTGAGTCTGTGCAGCCTTGATTGGCAAGATAAAATGAAGTGGTCCGTAAAATTTGAGAAACGCCAGGGCACAGAAGTACGACGAAATCGGTAAACAGAATCAAAATAATTATTTTCAGATACTTCTAAGAAAAGGTTTACACCTAAAGAGTTTTATATAGGTAGATTTTGTCATATGAGAGCAAAACGGGCATATTAGCTCCATGCTGCATGAGTTTCGAGCAGACCTGTGATACATTATACGACCTTCCCTTGATCACATTTATGCATGACCAACGGCATGTAACATATTCACGGTTGAGAACCTAGATTTCAGTTTCTTCTTCAGGGAATCGAAGTGATAAAACCTAACAAAGATTGGGAAGTAAAATACACAGATGGAGCAGATGTTTTCTAACATTAGCTGAGTCTTCCCTTATTTGGAGGGAAATAAATGAAAACTTTTCTTCGTATTTGGAAGATGTCATGCGTCTGCGTATGCACTCATTTACTGCAAGCCTAGACGAAACAGAACAGATAGTGAATTCAACTCCTTTTCACAAAGGCGACCCTGATGATTAAAATAAAAGCTTGTGATGGTTTACCACTCCCGAGATTCTCTTCAATCCTTTTTTCTAAGGACTGCCTGACCGATAGATCTCCAATACCAATTGCTCTGGAACCAGCCTGCTAGAGTATCCTCGAAGATGACTGCACAGTCGTCAGATGACAGTGTATTCACGTGGATGACAAAATTATATTTAAAGAGAGAATTGAACATTCCCGATAACTGAGTATCCAAGCAGATTTGGTTGGCCTTCTCAAGTCGATTAGTTCTGCTTCGTGCTTGACCGCGTGATCGATTTTTCATTAATCCAATTCTGTCGAACGACTTACACTGTTCGTCCAGCGGATAGGTAAAGCCTAAATCGACGGGACGGCTTATTGAATACTGATTGATTGGCCCGACTTTACACGCTCAAAGCGATCAGATAACTGGCCTCTGAGAGATTTACGCTATTCTCTGACAGTCTTAAAAATCAAGTTATTGTACATATTGGTGAAACTGAACGCTACATGAATTATAAAACACTTTTTGGAGTCCAAATCAATTTGTGTGTTATTATGCTTTTCTCAGAGGGTAATCAGCTTATATGCTTTTGGGATACACTCTGGAAATTGAGATGTCATGGTAAAACAGAAAAACGAGTGACTCAAAGAACTGCCAGGGTATGTAAGGGCGAACGAGGTTCAGCGTGTATCAAAAAACGATGCTTCGTGTGAGGTGATAAAAGAGAAGATATAAGGTCAGTACCACGGAGATGTCGGTGGTAAATTACAAGTCGACTTTTCGGATACTGTGGGTAACCTTTTTCAAGGCAGTTGATTGTCAAACAATCTTGAGAAATGTTATTCAAGTTAACCGAAACCTCGGCTCATAATTTTCCACCGACAACGCCGTGTTACCGAAATTATATCTTCTCGTTTACAAAGGTGTATCTTTAGGATGACATTAGGAAACTCCACAGATATGTATCGCCGCGTAATGGCAAAGTTACACGGATTATTTAGGATCCCCGTAGGTAATCACCCACCGATCATCCATTGGGTGTTGTCTTACAACTGGCAGTCTCAAGCTGGCGTCGGCCAACTTCCCGAGAGTGGGTATCAATATATTATAATAGGGGTAAAAAAGATAAGATTGATGTTCGGCCAATCCTCGAAAGACAGCCGAGATTACCCGCTGTTTAGGCGTTCGACTCAAAGTTTTCACCCCAAGGTTCGAGTCCTCATGAAGGTCCAGTGGGTGCACACCGCTGGTGATTCCCAAAAAGGATGAAAGGGCTGTGTAGCCAGTCCCTGTTTTTCAACAGTATGTACAGCTCGGGTACTATGTGGTTGTTCATGTTATGTGAAACCTCTCATCATACTACTCAGCTGCACATTCCCAATATCAAAAGCCAGTATGACCGGGGAATAAGAATCTCACTTTTCGGAAGTTAATTAGATTCAATGATGTGGCCAAAGAGTCACCCGCCTTACGGTTTATTCTCCTGGTTTTCCTCCTAATTTGCCTTTAGGCTGAAATTTGGTCTTTATCCACTGGAAAGAAATTAGGCGTTCATGTGAGTACTACTTGGAGCAATTTCTAACAAACGAAAACTTACTATAGTAAAGGTTTTTCGTGAGGCATTTAGAGTGATAAGGCAAATTACCACCCCAGATAACACGTTTTTGCCAATTAAAAACTACAATTAACTCATCTCTGTTAATTTGTCTCTTTCAATAAAGTTGTGGTGCTATTTATTGCACTTGATTGTTTATCAAGTGTGTCATACGTGAACTATACTCTTTAGGACCAAAAACTCAGGCGGATTAACAAAAATGGGAGCTGTTGTTTGTGCGATTTACATCAGTGGAATTGGGAGAAAAAATGAAAAAAAGAAACACGCACATAGCAATTCCGGATACGAGGTTGCATCGCGTACACATACAAGCTGGGCAAGGAAACCACGCCACTGTTTTGTGATGTTTCTCCAATGAACTGAAATCGAGGATCCCAAGTTACTTAAGTGCATTTGGTTTGCAGTATTCAATTGAAACAGAGGGCTACCTTGATGAATGCACCTCAAATATTTCTTAACTGTCAAAAGCTTGCAACTAGTACTGCATAAAGATCACAAGGTGGTAAGATTTTTATCTGGGTAATGGTTGAATACACACGAGAAAGAAACCTTTGAGGCACTGCAGGGGCTAAAAGTTAGTTTGAGTCTCAAAGAGCCAAATTTGAGAAGATCATTTTGCTATAGTTTGATTTTGTTCTATCAAACATATCAACTTTGGTAAACTTTAATAACTATCACTCGTTCGCCCACAGAGCAACACGTTTCACTAACGTGCGAGCGAAAAAGATAGAAGCTTTCCAGCGTCTCGGTATCAGAACACATGAATGTCACTGTCAACGTACATGTCAACGCTGCCACAGGAATTTGCTCAAAAAGGACGGAAAATACAGTTAGGCCAATTACGCTCGCGATAAAACCAGAAGGGAGGTGAGCACTGGTTTCCCAAAACGGAACACAGCTCGTTTACAATCGGGACGGGGTGTGTTTATTTTTCACTTTTTATTCGTACTGCAGAGCTCTGTTTATCACTAAAATAATGTGGGACAGATTTCAACCGTATGGCACAGAGACTCACTTATTCTTGCATGTCACCTTTTCTCTGGTTAGCAGAAAACACGTTCGTATACTTATGAAATGATCACGAACGGAAGCCATCAACGTGTGAGAGGAAGAGATGAAAAACAAATCGACCTCGGTTGTTTTGATGATTTCCGGTATGCTGCGATCAGCCGAAATATTGGTCATTTCGTAAACATATTTATAAATACTTTTGTACATCCGTGAGTTTATCTGGCATGTGTGCGTGCCCCTTTCCAGAATCACTAGTTTTGTCGTTCACGTATCGGAAACCTTTGCACTGGGAAATAAATAACTCGGAAAATAATGCGTTCGTATCAGCTAAATCCAAAAATATGATTTTTGCATTGAAGTAAAACTGTATAATAGCACAAGCATTGCGCAACTTTTCATCATCGGAGCTCTTTAAGTGGTGTCAACTGAATTTTGTCTAATACAGCTTGCGTTGAACAATGAAACTGTTCTACTTTTCCAATGCAAAGTAAGTTCATTGCTAAATTGATACTGCAACAGGTTTCTCACCATGAATTACTCATGTTGATCTGAGAATCGGGAAATTTTACGGTTGTGATTCGTAGTTGGCTATACAGCACTGAGGTGGAAATACAGAACAATAACTATCTTTAATTTCAACAGTTTCCCATAAATCTGAGACTTTCGTAGTCCTTGTGATGTCATCCGCATTTGCCGGTAAAGATTGTACGATCGAACGGTGAGCTGCATACCAAGTAACACTGACTTAAAATAAGTCAAGTAGTATAAACAGTTTTGAGTAGCGCAACAACCTGCATCTGTTCGAACAACGAATTATAGCTACAAATATACAATCATTGAGATTTCAATGTGCACTTCGAATTGAATGAGTTAGAACATTTTTTGAAAGGCAACACAACATTTTGCGGGAGGTTTAGCACATCCTCAAAATAAATCCAGCACGTACATAGTCCGTTACGTATGGTTATTAATTTAATATCAGACGTGATTTATATACTTTGCGTTATACAATTTTGACACTGACAGGTGCTGAATTCGTATCAGCTGTATCAGTCTAATCAAGATATGTTCCAAGTATTAAGTTTGATGGCTTTATAAAAGGGGTCAGAAGACATATTGTAGCCAAATTCTACTCCACTCTTTTGCGAAAATGTTTCTATGATTTCAGGAAAAAGTCCATTCTTTTCGAAATAAAAGTAAGCAATGCGAAGATTCAAGAGCTGCCATGCTTTGAGGGGAATAGTCGATGGAGTGCTTGTCTATGAAATGTGCAGCATAGCCAATTATCAGCCACCAATGCGAAATTTGTCCACTCCTCAGCTTTCGAAATCAGGAATTATGGACTTCGTTATGCCGATAACCATGAACCTTTCCCGTGATTATGCGGAAAAGCGTCCCCATTTCAAGATGGATAAGAAAACCAAACACAGAATGGCTTGTTGACTCCATCGGGCAATGGGCAACTCAGTCGATCATTTCTGACGGTAACAAGATACATACTGCGTCACAGCAATCTGCCCAAGTTAGCAAACTGAAACATATAATTTAAAGGTACCATTACAAGTCCGTTTCCTTTCAGTGGTAGAACACACTGCCCTTTGAAAAGTGATCCGTTTTTTTACAAGCAATTCCCCCGACACATATTTTAATGCTGAATTCAACAGCTACGAAAAAACAATCTGAGCGGTACTGACAGGTAATTACTTTTCTCTGGTTTTCTGAATAAGTAGTCAATCACAATGCATTATTGCAGTCTGGTACACACTTTTGTGCTGGTTAATCTAGAAAGCACAAAGCTTTTCCTGATTTATCAAAACAAAGTCCACGGAGGAGTTTTGTTCTAGCTCCAGAACGAGGGAACAAGTTATATAGTTTTTAGGGATCGGTTTTATTGTGTGAGCTGATATGGTCATTGATTGTAGCATTTTATTGTCGCCATATTTCCTCTGTTCATGGAACACAACTGTCTAACGGGGTATTTTCCACTTGCAAAGGTGTTTGTCATCAATATCTCATGGGAAAGACAGTCCTATTATGTCGGTATTTAGTTGGTATTTTCCTAATTTTTTATAACAAACGCCAAATATAATACAGGTGTTTCCTAAACCTAAAAACGTAAGTATCTGTGTATCTGAATTTAAAGCCCTTCAGAACATGGAGATGCTAGATAAATTGGAATATAACAATAAAACCAATGAAACCATAAAAATGCAAGGTTGCAGGTCCCTAAACGGTTGTCGTTCCGCAACAGTAAAGATCAGCACTGTTATCTTTTTTCTGTTGTTCAAGTTTGTGTTCATCAGTCTTGCATAATCTTTGATTCGGTCCTTGTACCCTAGCAACCACACCTAACAGTTGGATGCCTTTTCTATGAAACAGTGTTTTTTGGTGGCACGCAACAGAACAGCAACAGAGGTATCGTCACGTTCCTCACCAGGAACGTCACACAAAATCCACTAAATTATAACAATTATCTGAAAGCGTCCTGGAAGATCCTGCTAATCACCACTTGAACTAGAACTGTATAGTGTAACACCTTAGACGAGTGGAATTGTTTTAGTTAATGACGGCTTAGCAGATAATAATTCCGCAAAGCGGCTTAGTCACCAGTTAAGCCTGAGGGTATCAAAGACATCCGAATATTCAGAATAATCCAATTCATAATAACTGCTGGTGATCATCGTTTATCTGTTAAAAATACATGGGCAGTGAATACTAGCGATGAAAGCATCTAGTCAGGAATTTATGTGAGAGAAAATCGAATGGGTTTTAAAACCGCGAACAGTTTGTGTACGGCTAAACTATCCTGAAAACCCACATACTATATGTAAAGAAAAGTAAAACTGACAGAATGGCGGATCTGATTACTTACAAAAAACATCAAAAGCATGTTTTACCCATCATTTGCTTGAATCAGAGAAAGACAATGGTCACAACTGAACCCACGAAAACATATGATTAGCCGTTACTGAACAAAGACATATGCCGTAACTACATTCAGTCTCCCAGTGTTACAAAAGGGTCAGTTACTGGCATAAAAAACGATATAGGAAACCTGTAAAGTTCAGCATAAGCGTAAAAAGCAGAGTTGCTTTGCAATGGTAGCTGTCTTGGAGACTGTGATTTCAGCTTTTCACATCGAAATAAAAAGATGCCTTAGTAACTTTAGCAAATTATGACGATCCTCAAATAATGTCGTAGTTTTTCGTTCAGTTCAGTTTATACAACCACTAACCTCGCAATTCAGTGCTCTGGTTTCGACTGCTACCTTCGAGCATCATCGGGTAAAGAGCTGAAAGAATAGAAACATAGTGATAAAGATTGAAAATTCATAGTATCAAGCATAAACCAGGAAGACAAATAAAGAGTCCGAATGAAATCACGCCGTTGACCTCGACACCTAGACATATCACTTGGTGCCTCTAGCCATTTTGGTAGGTAAATCACGTGGACCCCAACCTGGAAGTCTAACACACCCTACTCGGCCAAGTTCACTGGTCACGGTTTTCATACTTTTTGCCATGTCACGGAGTGACCACCTCGACCTATTTTCTAATCACCACCTGCCTCAGAGAACAGCGTACGTTGAGGAAGTCTATCCGTGGGCATGAGTACCACATGTCACAACAAACTTAACCTGTTAAGATTAAGCACTTGATCCACAGACTGACCCCTGGTTCCGAACACCTTACGCCTAACCGCAGCATTGCTGACACGGTGTTTCCACTATCTTTGGGCAATGCTACGGAGACGTCGGTACTCGAACAACGACAGGCTTCGCCAATCTTCTACCTTCAACAGACAGGTTTTCGCAACCGTGTAAAAAATGGACCTATCCGCTGCATTGTACACTCTGCCCTTAACAGACAATCGGATGTCACGCCGAAGCTACAGATGATGGAGGTTGGCAAAAGCGAAATGCGCCTTTTGTATACGCAAAAACAACTTATCCGAAATCTGTCCACCTGGTGAAATATAACTGTTCAGGTAACGAAATTCTTCCATCTCAGCTAGAGTTTCTCCTGCCAAGAAGAGGTTTTGTTTTGAGCTAATCCAGTCCTGCAGCGGCTTTTTACACTTTGGAGATGTAAAACGCATCCCAAACATTTCTACACTGTTGTTCAGACTATTTTAGAAAGTTTGCATCTTACCTGGATCTTCACTCAGAAGAACACTGTCGTCCGCTTATCTCAAGTCAGACAATTTACTGCTTGAGCAAAGATCACGCCACCATTTTCACCAGAGAATAGGGCTATCTCAAGAATCAATTCAACTAGAAAAATGAAGAGGAAGAGCGGAAAAGGACAACCCCGACAAATACCACTTTCTATGGTGAACTCGGGAGAAAGATCGCCGTAAGCAGGAACACCGCTTCGGCTGTTTGCACACAAACATTGTAAAAGAGAAGTAAACTTTTCTGGCACATTCCTCGATGCGAGGCAGCTCCAAACAACTGTGCGGTTAACTGAGTCGAAAGCCTCTTTCATATCAAGAAAGACAGAGATTATGGACCTGCTGAGGATAAGTCGGTGCTTCAAGGTTTGCTGAAGAGTAAAGACGTGATCGATACGACCAAGACCGAGCCTGAAACTGGCTTGATTCTCGCCCACACACGTTTCGCAGGAACTCGATATTCGTTCCCTAAAGTGTTCCTCCCTGGGCTCCAGAAGCCGTCCCTGTGAGTGAACCAGTGAGCCGTCAGATTCCTTATTTAACTCACTTACACCAGGTTTCCTTGAACCGGTACTTCAAATCAAACTGGAAAAATTGCTAGCATTGCCAATGGATGCAGCCTTTTCCATTTCCCTACATTTTGTAACCCACCAATGCTCTCCATTATTTCTCAGGCTCATAGTCAGTTGGCATCTCAGGGATTCGAGCATTACATTGAACGTGCCATCCGGAGTGAAGGATCTTCAACTGACGTCGAAGATATCCATCGTTTGTTAGGTCGACTTGAACCAGAGTCCTGGGTGGCATCCGAAGCGGCATACAAAGCTCCCTTGGTCTGTCGCCACTGTTCATTTTGGTCCTGAACATCTGGCTACATCGATAACCGCGTAGACAGCTCAGTCTGAAAAGTGTATCGCTGGTTGTCGTCTAAAAGCAAATGAGTGGGAGACGCTGCATTTACGTTGGTGCAACAACGGATGAGATGTAAACAGTACTGAGCACGTACCAAGGAGTGATCTGAATCCACGGGCGGAGACCAAAATAAACCACAATCTTCACCTGATCCACTTCAGCGATAATCAATAACAATAGGATCAATCTGAGTCCAAAGTTGTGTATACGAAGGAGTATGTCATGTCAGTCTACGTTTCTTTTTAAGGCAGAGGTTCGTAATCGACAGGAACAATATGGCCAGTACACAGCTGAAAGAGACGATTGCCGTTTTTGGTAAGATCAGCTGGGACCGCAGAGAGGCTTCCGAAGTGCCCTTTGGAATCTTCCAAACGGCCAACTTGAGCGTTTAAGACCCCAGCAGTGACCACCACGTCTGTTGAATGTGCGCTTCGAAGTAGCTGAGACAAATCCTGATAGAACTAGTCCTTGGTCTCAGAGGAACTGCAGGCAGTGGGTGCATATACAGACATGACGAACAGGCATCGGAGCTTCAGTTTGTTGTTGTTGACATGCACAGAACCATCCAACCGAACTGCCCACTGATGATTTCTGACTTAAATCTAGTCTAGCAATGCACGCTCAGCCTTCATGCTCAAAGCAACTCCAACGCCAGCCTGACCACGAGCTCTAGACATCGAATCACCCGACAAGCGAAGAGTGATCACAGAAGTAGGGTTCTGCATGCGTGTTTCGGAGACACAGCATACATTTATTTCAAAGATTTCGAGTGTTTTAGCGAGAGCAGCATGTTGCCCTATCTGACATAGTGTGCGGACTTTGAAGGCAGCCAAGTGAAGTGAACATTTAGGCTTAAGAATTGCATCTGATGTATACCCAACTCCTGAACTACTGCTTTCAGCACCGGCAAATGTAGCCATGGCGTTTTGCATCGACCTTAAATGAAAACAGGGAAATTTGGTAAGGCTCTTACAGGAAAGATGCTGGAAGTTACTGGGCAAATTATACTTCGCGGCCACCCACACCGCGGAAGCGGTTTTTCTTTAGGAACCTTAATCGGAGTCTTTGACTCGAACATCTCACCACAAGGCAGTGAGGAGTTAACCCAGCACAGGAACTTGTCTGAAGAACCAGTGATGGAACTTCTTCTGGTCTGTCACGTGAGATCTGATTGTTACATGTATTCTGTCTTGTCCTCTCTGGTGCTCGATCCGCGTTTCGCATTCAGTCCTTAGCCCCATGCACCCAGTGGAGCAAGCGGAACGTGGACGGGGCAGCATCCTTTTGGATGGGAGCTTACCAGCTTAGGCGGTCGATAGCTGCCAAATGAATTGCAATGTTTTCTTCCACCATCTAGAGAAACCACAGTTACTCCACTCCTAAGTCCAACTAGTGGAGAATTTTAGACCGGTAAACTTTTTCTCTCTGTGGTTATTCGCTGGTGTTAAATCCTCGGGGGCAAAGTGAATAAAACCAGATGTTGCCCATTAAATCATTCTGAGACTGAACTTCATCCGGCCTGTATCCATTACCCTGTCAAGCGTGATTACATCTCCGGCCTAAGGAAGCCATTCTGCATAGCTTTATGTCATGTACGAATCAAAGGAAATCAAATATAACATTCGCGTAGCTGAATAACTCTTGTTTACATGTTGATATTAACTTCTTCGTTCAACTTTCACAATGTGCGCCCATTGTACTTTTCTCCTTGTAAGACAGTCACCAAATTTATTCCCAATTTGATAAAGGTAATTTGGCACTAGGTTTGAAATTCCATGATGGGAAAAAGATGGAACGGGGGTAACGCATTAGGCTGACTATTTACGTTGCAGGTGGTAACCAACCATCTTCCTCGCCCCAGGAAATAAGATCTGGTTTTCACTTCCATCCGTATACACAGTGAAAGTCATCTGACCTATGTTTCTACAATAATCACACGGCAGAAAAAGCCTCAGATTTGCCTTGAACTTTCATCATGTCTTTCATATGGAAAATGGTGCACAGTGGCGAAAGCTGATTGGTAAGAAATAACGGAATTGCCCAGTTCAACCCTTTTGAAGAAAACCGTGTTTTTTCACTTCATCCCTTACTTGTCTTCTAGGGTTCAAATGTGAAATGTGCGTTGCTCAGCCTTTCAGTACACAACTTTCATTTAAAGGACTTCACGTTTATATCAGGAAAACGGCAAGTAGTGTCGGTTTTGTCAGATGAAGTTCTGCAAAAAAGTAACGTGAAAGCACCGTGATTGATAAAGCCTCATATCACTTTTTCCAGTGATAAATATATGCTTTCAAGTCGAATAAATATGGACCAGAGAAGAGTTTAAAGGCAAACACCGCTACTATACGAAGTAACCACTGAGTTCTTAAAAGATGATAAGTAACAGTCAAAAGTTTCTTCATAAAAATATCATAAAATAACTACAATTATGCGCTTACCGTAATAGCTCCGCCATTCTCAATGCTTTTGAAGACTGATGTTGGTCGTGGCCCAAGTTGGTGGTTTTGAGCACCACGTGATCACCGAGCTTGGCATTTGTTTCGCCAAGCTCAGCGATCAAAAGCTGCTGAAAAACGACTTCAGTGTATTTTCATCGTCGTTATTTATAGTGATTACGTGAAACTAACGGATTTGTACAGAAGTAACTCTAATAAATGTGGAAAAGTAAGCAATCTGTGACATTATAAAGACAAATTCAAGCTGACAGTAATCCCTGAAGTCCTACGCTACCAAAGGAGCTCTTCGAATTCGCTGAAACTTAAGTTTTCATTGAGTGTCAGAACAAGCGCCTAAGTACTATCACATAACTTAAAATTCTTACCACAAGTACTTACTCGCGTCCTCTCAAGTCAGTCCGGGGTCAACAAATTTTTATTCGTATTAAATTAGATTAATCAGGTTGGGAATGATCTTGGAATAAGTATAACTATTATGTGGTTTAAAACTTTGGTCAGCTGCATGGCCCAGATCGACGGAATAGGATAAAATGTGTTCCCCGTGTGATTCCAACAACTTTATTGAAACTAAAGAGTGAATGTGAGAATCTTATTCATGTGTAACGAACAGTTTTTGTGTAAGAAAATGCTACAAATACCAACCAAATTTTGGCCAGGTAATGTCACTCTCAACTTACTGAAGATCTAAAATTTCCCAGTTATAATTTTTGTTTCTCCCTCCTTAACGCGGTTGCATTTACTAGGCATCACGCTTCCGTCTCAGTCCTGTGGAAAAGCGAACTGATGATGGACTCCAACTCTTAGGTTGGAATGGCAATAACACTATCTTCTATTGCACAATTCTGAATTTGTGCTGGTCGTTTCAATTTGTTCTAAATATATCCTCGTATAGCTTCTTCTCAAAGACTTAGTGCACATTACTGTCATTTACAATCCACAAGTTTTGTTTTCAAGACTGCTTTGCTGTTTAAAGTTCGCTTGTTCCAAATGGTAACTGCAAACAAGCCTTGTTTTAAGCAATCTAGATATGGTTGCTCTGTTTGATGATAGTCGAAAACTTCGGGAAGATTTTATTGGACTGAGTTCCACCCGTATTAGCGAGAAGGCTTTAATTATTTCCACAGTGTCCGGCAGAAAAAATTGCATATAGAGACGATGGTTGTTTGTTTACCTGGGAATTGGCTTTTATGAATTCAGTCCAGGCAAATACTAAGTAAAAGGTCAATAAATCGAGTGACATGAGCAACAGCTGCAATAAAATGCTGTCAAAAATTAGGCTTACACCACTTCATGGGATAGCTTCTATGTTAATCTTTGTATTTTCATGAGCTGACAAGATTTAATTTAACGTATGGATGTACAGTAAACCTGCTCAACCAAAATTCAGTTACAGAAACTGACGAAGTGGCAGAATTCTACCAGTAAGAACCACATATCTTGTTTACGTTTACTCTAAGTTCCTAATCACTCCGATACTTCATCAGAAATAGTTATTCAGCCCATTTGGACTACAGTTTTCAAATCACACGAATCTTCGGTAAATTTATTACTGCCTTCCTCTTGCAACCAATATAATGAAGTGGTTAGATACACGATAAGGAGGGGTCACTAAATCGATGGAATGTCATGCAAATTTGTATAGCTCGCACCGCCGGGTTCTTGCCAAATCATTTGTAAGCAAAATAATAATGACAACAATCATCCGAATGTACAAGTAAGCTACGTGCGTCAGACGTAACACCCGACTTGGATGACTATATCACTGTCGTTGATCAACAAGGCTCAAATCGGGATCTGCTTTCCTCAAGTTCAAAACGGATAAATACATCAATCAGTAATGCTTTGTAACATTGCATCTGTGCTTGATTAACTAACTAGGTGGAGCTCCGTGCAAAGGGAACATATAGAACTCATTTACGAATGATCAACCAGATTGTGTTGCAACATATTCAATTACTAATCTGTCCCTGATTTGCATACTATTACGGCCGCTGACCACTTTCTCTAATTGGTAACCACCGGTTTGCCACCATCTCATTCCTGAAATATAATACAGCAGTTATAAAGTAAAATTGCGGTAATAAAAACGATGGAATGTAGAAAAACGCGCTGTGAAACACCAAGCAAATCTATTCATTTGCCAAGCAGAATTTACTCTAATTATTTAAAATGTGTTCGTTTGACTGAGAATGAGCCTGGTCGGAATATTACTTGATTTAGTCCCAGTGAGTACTGTTTCTACAAATCTTAGCTGCATCTTTCCTCTACTCTTGGATTTTTTCTCGTATTAAATGCTTCTGAAACTAATTAGTTGATTTCCAAAATAATAAGCATTCCCCTTCATAGAGCATTGATGATATTTTGCGACAAGGCTTCCATTCGAACGAGGGAAAGGTCACGGGTCAACTCCGTTAGCATGCCCTGCTTAGAAAATTTGCCGTACACATGACAATTAGGTACGAAAATTGGTGATCGTTTAATTTCATAATTAACAACATTTCAGCATCGTTTGTTCATTATGGAATGCCAACGCCCCAGGTCAGGCACGCAAATATACAGGAAAGAAAACGGGATACGGTTCAAGCAACACGTTACCAGATCTTTTGTTTCCATATCAATGATGAATGAACCCACTTTGTTTCCTGAAATCATTTTGACAATCTCCGTCTATTTGGCCATGTTGTTCAGTTTTAAATTTTCATTAAAAAAAAAACAGTGGACCACAAACCAAATTCGCAGTGTGATTGATAGAAGTGCCAGGCTTCGAAATAAATGGAAAACCTGTTGAAATTTTTGTCCAATACGCAATTAACCAGTTTTCCCGAAATCGGTGCATAAGCCGTCCTTTAAGTTAACTGCAAATGCACTGGAAGAAACGGCATTTAGTCGTGCATTTACACTTTGTGAAATGCCCGAGGGTAAAATTGTTGAGCTTTATTTGCCATAAATCCTAGTCGTTCATTATTTATTTAAATATCCCGATAGAACAAAATAGGTTTTAAACAGTTGTGTAAAAGAACCAAGCAGAGCTCGGAAATAGGCTGTATTTCAACTTTTCTTGAAAAACTTACGTCTTTTTAACAGTTAAACAAGATGTCGATTCAGAAAAGACACTTCAAATCAGCTTTGTTGAAAAGATGTTTTCGTAATCGGAAACAAGATTCGTGTACTTTTCCGAAGTATTATTTCCAGTTTGTGTCCTTGAACGCATGAGTTATTCTGCGGATAGTGTGCTCAAGTGTGATGGCTTGGTTGAGACAATCATTTAAACCGAAACGTTGTGTCTTCTCAACCATACCTTTAGTCAGATTCTATTCTATACGTATCTTCCAGCGCATGGATAACAAACACTTAGACACGGATTTTAAGCTACTGGTGAGTACTGAAAAAAGGTAACACACATGCGTCCACTGTCTGTGCCAACCGATGAATGGATCACACCATCAAACAAGGCTTCCGCATAAATACACATTTTTTCAGTTTCTTTTTGAATAGCCGCATAACTTGTATGAATAAATTGGGCGGTGATGTTTGCAGTGAATTATCCACAACGAGGGAAGTGACCGGAATCCGTAAAAGCCCGTTTCCGTGGGTACCGCAATCGTTCATACAGATTGCTAGCATTATTATCTAGCAAAGCCATACAAGTTGAGAGCTTCACCTAGACCGACCGCTTGGTTGTTTGGTACAACAAAGAAACAAAGAGCTGGAAAGTTTCACCGCATATTCACTTGTATGCGGTGGCCGTATAAGCAGATATAGTAAATTCAGATACCTCACAAAAGGTGGCCGCTAATTGACGTTTATTGCCTGAAGGCCGTCACAGTTTATTGCTCCTTGTAGCTTATGCGTTTCAGTAAAAGGAACATAGCAGCCATTGAACTCGGGTTAATTGTGGAGGTTTTCTGGTTTAATTGTGCGGTTAGTGACTCAGTCAAGTCACAGTTGTGCGAAGTGACTGCTTAGGAGCCCGCCAGACGTAATTGGGAACTGTAAATTTATCCAGTTATCGAAAACGTTCATGAATATTGGTAAAATACTACCACTTTCAGGTATTTTTCCTATTACTTGCTATCCGGTTGACCTACAGTATGCTCAAGTGCGGAAGCTTGTTTGCGAAAAAAAGAGACAAATTACAGTCGACCGCTGGAATATTTAGGGCTTATATCGAATTTTCGCAAATGGATTGTATGGTCCACAACTTCCATCAAACGGCAAATCCGTATTGATTTGCAAGTGCAACTGAGTCTATCTTTTCCATGGATTAGCCTGGAGTTATTTTCACAAAGAGTTTGACCAATTCATCGTTTATGACCACCCCAATCAGTTCAAGCTTCCGTGATTGTGATCTTACGTAGCAAAACGAGCAGGCCGAAGGTCGCATCTTCCTCGGGAACATAATCCCTTCTCAACAAGCTCAGAATACCATTTGAAAAGGAAAATTATTTCGGTTCAATTCATTTTGAACAATCAGTAACTGTGCACTGGGTCCCACCTTTCATAGGAAATCCTAATGTGGCCAAATATCTGTAATCTCAAACACGTAAAGTTTACCGCTAATGTTTACCATGAATTCAACACCAGATTTTTCACTCTATTTTCCGCGGTGAAAATATCTTAGGGAATACGATGTTCACTGTGATCATCTTATATTTCGTAAAAAATCTCATGCTCTCAGGACCGGGTACTTTGTTTCGTAATGAGTCAGTTAATAATACTACCGAATATTCATGAATTTATTGATAGCGTCCAGTTTAGAAAGGTAGAGAGGAATTACTAAATAGCATTGCATAAAACCTTGTTAATGATATGATTGGAACCAGCAAGTGTAGGTATGGTTCACCGGTTGAACAGCAATATTTTTAAAATTATTCACGTGTGAGCTAATTGTTTCCGCAGTGTAAGCTTAGTCTATGTAAAATCCATTTGAACTAATTACTGAATGAACTTTCACGCCTACCTTACTCACTTTGTCGGGGTGTGCAAAGGCGGCAACACCTTACTCACAGTGAAACTTTTGTTTGTCTTCTCCCGTGGTCTATCAATATTTTTCTAGGTTTGAAAAACTTCTGCTCACTCAGGAACAATATTTGTTATAAGACAGACTTGGACTGCAAAGCATTATTGTTTGTTATAAGTCAAGTGAATTGGAATGCTTCAAGCCTGCCTTGAAAATTATCCTCATAGCACTGCTTTTAAGTTCGAGGCGTTTGCTGTAATTTTTACTGCCGCAGTATTTGCAGTACGATAGCGCGACTTCTAAGTGACTGGGAGAGTTATCCCTCCTTTCCAGTGATAAACTCCTTAGATTTTGAATAAATTCATTTTAATTCCTAAAGGCCGGTTGGAAGGACACCGTGAGGGAACCCAGAAAGATAATAAACCGCTATTGAAAATCTGAATTCAGAAGTGATGCCGTCGGTTGTACAATATTGAGCTCTTTGATATTCTAAGCGAAGACCGTCGACCGAGTCAGTCAAAAAGAAAAGTGTGAGAAGAATTGTTCAGAAGGAATAGGTTTATTGAAGGGAGAATAAACTCAGGTAATACCATGTGCGCAAGAATGGTTACGAAAAGCATTACTACTGAAAGGCTTATTCCTCTCAATCTATTGAATATATTTAATTTCAACTAGTTCTGAACCCAGTTTAGTAAATTAGACGTAAAATTTAGAATGAAACTGGAGGATTTTTTTATTACCGGTGTCAATGTAATGATATGAAACAGCAAAGAAACCGCAATCATATTAGGTCTTGTTATGGAGCAGTCTCTCAAGGTATGAAAACGGAGTTGCTGCCCGTTGGTCGAGTGAACAACTCATCTTTATTATCTTTTGCGGAAACAGAACCGTATAGTGAAATTGTTACGTGGGGAAATATTTTGCACATTTTTCGACTCATATTGTTTGATAGAGAACCCAAGAAAGTAGTTCCATGTGGAGTCCGAAATGCTGGAGATAACAAGAAGAACTTGTAGATATAGACAAGCTAAATGGTTTACTTCTTTTTTGAACAACTGAGTGTGATGAAGAAAAGGTTATTCCTCAAAACCGAAAAGAATTCAGGAAAAACACGAACATGAAGAAACAAAGTGCCGGACCCATTTCTTCTGAAACAAACTTCGCCATTGATTATTTTTAACGCAAACTGCAAAAACTGAATACTGATAAAGAAAAGCGACATAAAAGTGGTATATTACAGACAAAAGTTGGATTTATGTTACCCTGCTGAACACACTGGTGGGCAAAACATTCTAATGTGCACATTTCCAACGCAAAACACAGTTTAGCTCCACCCTGTAAACGTACTTCAGGTATGTTTAGGCTGGTGATTTGAGAAATGCATTCATAAGAATAATTCATTTTTGTTTGCACAAAATAACGCCCATTAGACACGTTATTATCGGTAAAGTCTACTGGTACTGGGAGAGAGGCAAGAAATTGATCGATAATTCACGTCGTGGAAATAGATGGATTCCGTTTTTCCACGTTTTAACAACACGATAAACAAACAAGCATTAACGGGATACAGACGTACCTACTCACGTCGCCACCACAAAGTCCAATCTCAGTACATACGTATAGACGACGCCATATCTTACAACCGTTCTCTCTCCTCCATTTCCTTAGGCTTTTCCGGGGAACTGATTATCTATTCTGCGTGTGCGTTGACCATGGAAAGCGTAACAGTAACCATGGAAGGTTGCTAGTCTTTGGATATTTTTTTCACCATCATAGACTTGGAACAGCAATCGCATAATTTTCATGATTCTACTTAAAACAGCTTTTTCTGAGGAAACCACTATTTTTTAATTTTTTTTTCTGCAACCTAATTTGAGGCTTCATGCTATCAGGGCTTCCAATATTCCCGTAACAGCGTGTATTCAAAATCGATCGCCAAATAAACCAAAATACGGACTCATGAAAACAGCACAAACTCTCAATATCCAAGTCACTGCACGCATGATTTTGCCAAAAGATAGAAAAACCTATACAGTTTTTTGAGGTTGAACTAGTTGTATTCAAAGGAAACCATCTCGATGATCCAGCTTAAGATTGATCCGACTTCCCAGCCTCATCGCACAAATATGTTTCCATTACCGTTTTGAACCAGACCTGCTCACTCGTTGAACCACGTATTGGACTCTGACCTCACTTGAGCTCTTACTGGTGCCTGCATCAGTTTTGTCCCATGACTTTTAACCCACATTATCCGCAGACATTATCTTAACTGCATGGACCTCAAGCAATCCTGATTTTGCATGGACATCACCGACTCCATTTCACGGAGAGGTGACCGTTGACGTTTGTGCAGTTTCAGAGTTATATTATTGTTTCTGAAGAACTGCACTGAAAACCACAGTTGGATGTATGGCATTTTTTTGGAATGCGTGAAGCGTATTTCAAGGACTAATTGAAGTCCATTTTTCTAGTGTTTATGACCAAAAGCCAAAACGCTGGTTATTCAATGAGAATAATCAAGCAATAGGACGGGGTTAAAGCTATTGCCCATAACTGCAACTACAGACTGGAAGATCAAACCGTAAATTAGCCGTAGGTAACGTAAGTTTCTTCAAAGAAGCGTTTCACTCCGTGACATTATATATGTATGTTTGCATACATCATCGGCCTGAAATCAAACACGGCAAAAACGCAACAGTAACGACCAGAAGGGTAAAAAAGTAATCGAGCTAGTGAGTGGTTAATGGTAGGAAGTATGACTATTTCGACTTTTCTGCGATATAGGTTTTTACGTCTTTTCGGTTTTAATTTTTCCTTTTCACAGTTTTCTTTAGTCACGGTGCTCTAGAATTCACTAGCCCAGCTGTACAGCATCCTTGTCATGAACTTCTATTTCAAAGCAAATCCGTCATCGTCCATGACAAACACAGTTCTTTTCCCTCATACTCCATCTAGGAAGTCGGTTGGCAACAACCGGAAACCTAGGCTAATTCTAACCTTGTCATGATCCTGCTGGAAGAGTGAGAATGAATTTGGGAAAGTGTTTATGAACCATTATCAAATGTTTTATTCTCTGTTATCGCTTTGTATTTGCCCATTCATATTATTACTGAATATACTTTCTATTTAGACCTTTGCAGTAATATTAAAATTATCATTCGCTCCTTCCCAAAAGGTCCCGCTGAAAGGAAACGCCTGTGATTCAGCAAACTCTGTCCTAGTGCATGGTCTTCACTGAATCCCGTATTATGTTTATCCCATTGATGGAAAAGACATTTGTAATGCAATCCACTTCGGCTAACATTACAACAAGCACATTTTCTCAACATCTCCCAAAAGAAATTTTCACCTTAGCGCTTCTGAATAATTTTGAATCTTTTAGCCGCTAGGTAAAGATATCCGTCAAAGTAGTCAAATATGACTTGGTCCAAAATCGAGGGATCAGTTGCGGTTGACAGAGCTATATGCTACCGAGGGCGTCTCCAGGTCACGAAAAAAAGGTCGGCCACTCCCGCGGTTGAACTTGGATGAGGTATACTCACCAACTCAGTGATCATGGACGATAAATGACACAACTAGTGGGATTTCTGCCTGGCTAGTTTTCACCGCTCTAAAAATCCAAATACGTCTGGTAACTGTTCTGTGACGTGGAAAGTGTGGCCCTGTGACACGAATCAAGGTCATAGCTCCTTGTCGTGTTCCACTTACCTGACTAGGCCTACAGAAGAGCAACCGCTCATCTGAATCAACAGTGCCACGTTACAGGACCCTAATAGGCTGCACAGAAACTAGAGGATCAATCTTGAATAAAAAGGCACACTCTGAATCCATAAAGCAAACAATGGTTGTCACGGACCTTTGAAAGGAGACCGTTCATGGACGTAAAAGTCAATTAGGGGATACCTAACTCCATAACTTCTGATTATCGCCCAACCTAAAATACACGAACGTCAATCCACAACAGGATCAAAATAAATGCCAGGTGAGTTTGCACTCAAGTACTACATGGTGTCTGGAAATGCACAATAATATGACACTAAGGAACAAATCACGCAGCCGTATTTGACCATGGTATTTCTCAAGCAGACCGTAGGCGGAACAACCGAGAGTAACCGAAATACAAACTGAAGTCCTTCCAGAGGTAGTTGTGAACCGATCCACATTGTGACGCGAGTCATGTGTCATTGACTTTTGCCCTTGATTCATTGTAGTCTCGTTCGCCTTGCACTCGGAACTGCGAAGCCTGTCCGTACCACGCTCTGCTTTGTCCTCCTCTACCAATCACACGTGTGACTAGTATTGCTTGTCACTTTCGCCCAATTGACACATGCTTACACATGCGCATGCAGAGGGTTGGTCCTGAATACAAGTTCTGCTGTGTGTACATATTTCTGTTCTGTTCAATGACTTGTGAACACAACGGTTCAAGTGAAATAATAAAACGAGACAGATGATGAAAATACTACCCATGAACATCTATTGTATTAAATAACTGAAATTATATTCGTAAACGACGTTAGGTGGGTCAGCCACCGCGATACTACCAGCATGCAACCTCTCTGGATTTCGCCCAGGACCCAACGAAGGTTAGATGGATTGTTGAATATGAAATGTTACACTTAATCGAATGACAACATCCACTCAATAACGAATACTCTTGAACGATAATAAAGCATATTTTAGAAGAAAATATAAACTCGTGAAATGAGAAGATACAATGAATTTGGTTTCTCATAAATTGATGGGTAAAGTAAGTTTACCGTCCGTGACAGCACTAACGAATAATCATACCGTTTACCCATGGTATTCGTACTTTCGTATGCTCGTTTTTAGTTGTCTTAGAGTAAACTCATAAAAGTGGTTTATCCCGTCAGCTCCGTGCATCTTCAAACTGCCCCCAAATGACTAACAACAGTGTCAGTAGTCAAGTCGATGAGCCGAGTTATCTACTACCACCGGCTGGTACTTTGAGGGTGACCCAACTTGCTATCAAGATGCAGGGTGGACTGAACCATAGGCGTTAGCGTTCATTCGACTCGCCCCCTTTCCGCTAGGGTTCCGGGATGGTCGATTCTCATAAATTAAACGCGATGCAAACCTTGGGCAAGATTCAACAATGAATATTTAGCCCTTGTCCTAATGATTACCAGATGCCCCACGGCATAAAGCACCACCAAAGGAAAATGAGCTACTCGATGTGAATCGATAAGCTAACGAACAATTAATGCACACTTAAATTTCGGAGGACAGGCATAACCGCTTTTTCAGATTCCAGTCAAGGCTACCTCACCTAGGATCTAGTTAAGTCGATATATGTATATATTATGGGAAGGCAACCCCCGATACCAGCAAACAGGATGCATGTCCAGCCTTCGTTCGCAGGTTCAAAGGATTGCAACAGTAACATAAACATGACAATAAAATTCAAAAACTAAATGTTAGCAAATGAACATTATTACCACCGTGGCTCAATATGACGGGCGAATGACGAAATCCTACTCCTCAAAGTCATAGCACCTTATTTGAACAGCAAATGTAGAGGTCAAGTATTAACTGAGCCTTCCTTCCAGCACACACAACTAACGCACATTCGGTCTCAAACACGGTGGGACGTATGAACTATCAAGACCCTTGTCAATTCATTTGTTTCAGGAAGTACCTCGAAATTAACTTGCTTTACCGAACCACTTCAAGTCCCTACTGGAACTCCCTACTCGAACTAAAACTACTAATTCCCCGTAACTGTCACTCAATTGTTATCCCGTCAGCGGTTCAAGATGCTCAGATAAATCAGACAGTCCTTTCGCAAGGATTATATAGTAGCTATTTTACCTCAAGATCTAAGAAACACGTCCCAACAATTTAAGCCAAAAAGATAAACCTTCCGAACACCCCGTGCATGAATGGTGATGCGGGACTCTAACAAAAATCTTCGATTTAAATTCCATAGCTTTCGCTAGAATTGACGTTTAGTCACTATTGCTTCGGACTACGTTACCGGATTCCGACGAATACTGGGGCCGGTAAACCCCCACGGGCTATTGTGATTACTTTTCCTCATACCCGAAGCCACGCAATCTGCGTGCCTCCATTGCTCGGATTGCGTTCATTACTTCATCCTTGAACCTGAATTCGAAACAAATACTGGCAACTGACCCGCATTACTCTTGAAGTAATGCATATCTGTCGCCGAATTGGTCTAGAACACAATAGCAATCAGCAATATTTTCATTATTGTTGTTACTTAATATGGAAGCCCGACAGCTAAACCCATACTACTCAAATCCAAAGGAGGAGTAGTAACATCTTTCCGTTAGAGCTACTGAAGATTTGCTCAACATCAGCACGCAAGACAAGAAAGACTGTTCGGACTTAGAATGCATACAGACTATCGCACCGCTACCAGCTGCATACAGAGAGCGGAAAGAAGCAAATAAACCTGACGTTTTGTTTCAGTCGCAGATTAGCCCACCACCTCAGCAGTCTGGACAGGGCTACCAGGCATTACAATAGCCTAAAACACATAAAAAGCTGAATGATGTCACTGATAAAATGACTGGCTGCTCTCTGTTGCCCCGTATGACCGATTTCTCAGGCCGTATACAAGCACTTGTTTTCTCATCTCTGCTTCCTTCCTATAAACTATTCTTTCATCAAAACCAAAGGGAACTTTGTTCAACAGTATCCTCTGCAGTACCATAGATGGAGATTCTGAGTGTGTTCTCTCTAAACCTTCTTTGACTATCTTCAGACTCTTGCCGGACTAGCTACCAGAGACCGATGACCTCTTCCGTCCTCGATACCAGTTCACACTATTCATTTTCAGCGGGCAAAAATCCATAGGTACAGAACAACAGGCGGAGTTAACCAATCAGCTAGTGTCGCTTGCCATCGGAGTGTACTGTATTCAAGAGACTGGTATCCGAGTCTTCGGTTCCATCACTTATTTAGTGCATCCATCAAACCATTCTACGAAGTTTCACTCACACCTTTCTGGGGACAAGAAAGCTCTACCACCTCTTACTTAAAACAAACCGGGCTGACGTAGTGAGCCTAGTGGGAGATATGCTTGTTCGAGTTAGTCAGCTATCAACGGAAAAGCGCAATTAAGAGGTCTTTCTTCGGTAGATCCCAGTAACTTGGAAAAATGGGAAAGGCTTTTGACCCTTTATTCTGACTTTTGCCTAGCAAACTAGTACACACTGCAGATAATTTAAACGTCGGTACGTTACGTGGCTTCCTCTTTCTTCGACCAAGCAATGGACACAGGTGAACCACGTTGCTATAAGCCAAGAACGTCAGGGTTGCTTATAAGGCTGCCACTCGTACTGGAGCACCCTCGTGTCAGAAACCGGCACTAGACTGCACTGAGCGTCTGTGGTGCTTCACTGGGCATATCAAATGCTCGCTACAAACAACAGTTAGATGGCGATAACTTAACCGCATCACCTCACTAGTCCACATCAAAAAAGCTCCAAATAATAGTTAGGCCTAACCCAACCCAATAAGATGAATCAGCAATGAATACTTCTTAGGAAGTCTCTGCATTTAGCTTGCGTGACCTGTTTTGCCGTGCCATGAGAAGATAGATTCCTGCTGAATCTCTGCGCCTTCCTAAAGAAAACACTTTAACCCCGGGTTAAAAGTCAATAAAATGAGTCATAGCTCGTGACGAAATTTGCATCCGAAATACATTATGGTGGTAACAGCGTGCATCAGATATGAAACGGGCTTCTGCCATTGGAAATTCCCTTACAGTTATCCCATGCCAGTCACCTTTAGGAAGCCACATGGTGGGGGTGAACCTATTTGTGAAGCTGATGATTCGTCCATTCGTAACCAACAGCGACATCTCGAACACTGAGTGGAGCAATTTCCGAAACAGGTCACTTAGCTCGTGGCGTCAGTTTCTTCAACCACTCTTCTGGCACACGTTCAGTGATCAGTGTCTACAGATCCACCTGTCACGGCGGAGACTCGCAAGGAAATCTAAGCCTTAGGACTTTACAAAGCTTCGGGCTTTGATGGATTTCCCTAGCCTTTAACAAAAATGCTAAATTGCCGTTCATTTGAAACCTCATGTTTTACCTTCAAAGGTTTGAGGTTCTAAACAGGTCCCTTCTTTGAGTGAAAAGCAGCCGTTGTCCCCATCTTCAAGAAGGGCTTCCGCAGTGAGGGCACTAACAATGGGGTATAAACCTTATCCCTATAGAGTAGAAGCTGCTAGCCGCCATAATAATTCGCAGGTTGTACCAAAGACGGGATGAGCAGACTCTTGAGGAGCGCGCTGGTTTTTGTCCAGGTTATAGATGTATCAAACAAATCCTTACCATCTGATAGCTGATGGATCACCGCCACTCCTTCCAAAGACAAACAGTCATTGTGTTCCTGGACGTTCTCGTGACCTACGACTCTGTCTATATGACTGCTCCATGGAGCGATTTTCTAAAACTTCGAGTGCGCCGGAAATATGTGCTGGTACTGAAAGAAATTTGTCATCACTCTTCAGCTCGTGGTAGGGCCTACGGCCTGATTTTGCCCCACTAATCATCGCCAGTAGAGTAAAATAAGGTTGCTCTGGATTCCCAATTTGTTTCAGATTTGCCATTGGGGATGTTGTACAGAGTTCTTTCTTTAATCTTGGAAACAGCGGAGGTAAACTGCTTCCAAAGAACAGAGTTTTCGACTTGGAATATGCCAATTTTTTCACCACGCTGACTGATAATGCATAACCAATACAACACTCTCTGAATTGCCTTTCGACTGAGGTATCCGGATATTGCAAGTACGTCGTAACAGCTGAAGGTGGCGTGGTGGAGGTGAGCAGTTTACCAAAAGTGAGACCTTTTTTATTACTTGCTTACGCTTGGGTGCAGTAGAAGGAGCATTTACCCCATAGCCACGAATGCCCACTACATCACTAGGGATAACCGGCAGCCAGACCCTGAGACTTGGAGTGGGGAAGAACCACATAAAGTCCTGATAGGTCAGATGTGGTAACGATCCGGAAGGCAGTCGATTACTGTCTACCACCAAAGTAGTCGGTGATGGCGGGGATTCGAACCTCGAACCTCTGAGGTGGTAAGCAAACGCTCTAAACCACTTGACTACCCAAGGAGCAGCTTCTGCGAAACAGTCACACCTGTGGTGTCGCCGTGAAATCCGGCTCTCTCCAGGGAGGGATTTACTTCACTGCGGTTCATAGTGTTCTACTCGAAGACCTGATCACGTAGAATTGAGGATGCTCACGGTCTTTCTGTGTTCGACAATCGATCTCTCCGAAGAATTGCTTGAGTCTGGTGTGAACACTGACAGAGTAATCACGAAGTGGGTCTTGTGTGTTGCCTTTGAATAGTCGCTCTTTTAATAACTTGGTCTCCCTACCCCATCGCCGTCAGCTGTATAATGTTTTGAGAATGCTTGCGCAACATCTTCCATTCCGTGCTCTATTAGCACATGCTGAGCAAGGCTGGGCGAAGTGAAGCGGCGGTCACGTCATGACTTGACCTAAAGTTATGAAGCGGCTAGCGTCAGCTCCGGATTCGGTCGGTGCTTCCCGCTTTCCTCGCCGGAGTCCAAGAGATGAGAACTTCTGGAGGTTCTAGAAGTCAGTGGCACGAAAGCCGTAATTTTTTTCTGTTGAACTGTCGTGTTCCATAAACTCAAGCATGTCACCCAGACAAACAAGGACATAAAAGTGTACGGTTAAGTAGCAAAGACATCCAAACAGCGCTTGTCTTTTGTAGTTTCTACTTCATATAGTACGTACTTTCCTCTCACCTTTGTCTTACTTGTTGTTGTTGCGTTTGTACTGCGCTGGTTTTAAAACCAGTGTTAAATGTACGTCAAAAAAGGTATACATTCCTTTCTTACCTATTTATCATTTGCTATTCATCATATTTTCGTTCCATGGACCTTAATTTCCTTCCAGACTATGAAATCGGAAAAAATACACCAAATGCTTTTGATTTCAAGGCGAGGAGGAAAAAACCACTCCTTACGTTTACATAGTCTGGGCATTCCAGGTACTTTTCCGTATACAAAGGAATCGTTTGTGGTATATAATGATCCAATTCACGGTTTGAATTGTAATTACTAACCGAGGTATCTGCAGTACTGCGCCGAATGCAAACTGAAGATCAACTCCACAATGCGAGATTGGTATAATAAAAGCATCTAGCATTCCTCCCAAACTCTGCGGTCCAAAAATGTGTCGTGAATGTGTACAACAAATACTCTGCCTAATACATATTACAGTACCATGAATTCCATGCCGTTGTGGACGTATGATGAGTTCAAAAACCCCAGTCACATAGTTGCACGTAGCAGATATTTTTTTGTGGAAGACGTAATTTGGTTTCCCTTTTCAAAGTTGGATGCACGTAAAAAACTTCGGAGTATTTAGGGGAGCATTTTGCTTGGTGGCTGATCTATTTAGTCCCACTATGGAGTCCAGATAGAGGACTCCATGGCAGAAAGCTGACTACCTCGTCCAATACGGTTTTCAAAATTATTTCTCACCTTTAAATAAATGTAGTTCAATATTTCGCGTCCGTTCCGAATCCAGTCGTCGCTGTAAGTGGCCTGAGATTTCCATCCCAGAGTGTTTCAACTCAGATAATTCTTCCACATTAGGAAGAAAGCAATCTCACTGCAAATGTACCACTGAAACATATTGTTTCCTCGGGGCAAAGCAAACAACATTTATGACATGGAATTCAACCAGTGAATAGGAGCACCACCTTTTTTTCGAAAATGCCAGTAATTCAGTAGACGTTTAAAGCATTATGTAATTTTTCTAAGGAGTTCGCCTTATTTCCTATAAAATACTGATCAATGAGAATGTTTATTTATCCGGTTCAACTACTGGTTTTGTACTGACAAACCATCAACAGAACAAGGGCAATTTTTTCACCATTATTATCAATACTATTACTATTATTGTACTATTTTGTATGATAAACAAACTCCTCCTTGATTGTTCTTTAAGACTGTAAAAAGTGAGAATGTGTGTAACAGTCTTTTGAGCCCAAAAAACTATTCTTTAACATCTGAGTTTGACCGAAGTTAGTCGAACTCAGTCCATAATCCGATAACGTTTGCCATTGACTGCAATTTATTAAGTCAATGTGGAAAAAAATTATTGACCTGCCCTTACGAAATACAATGTAATTGTCCTAACAGAGATGATGATCGGATTCCCCAATAATTATCTTTCAAATGTTTGACGCTGAGGATTTCTCAGGGTTGGATTTTTCAGTGACTGTTGTGAGGCAAAGCACGTCTGACTGAACTCATAGTTTCTTTACGCAAGTGTGAGGATATTAGGAACTGGTTACTGCTTAATTTGATTAACTGAGCTGCCCAAATGCAACTGAGGAGGGTCTGACGTGTTAGATACCTCCTAGTAAGTTTATATTTCCCAAAGTATATAAGGCAGCAAATAAATCCAAAGAACTGAAAAAAGCTTACTCACTAATATACTGGTAAGCGACTGGAAAGATTTCATGGTAAATCGTGCAAAGCTTCCATCCAGCCCAGTTACTCTTTGTTTACTTAACTCCGAAATATAAAACAAACTGGAATAGTCGTTCCATGAGGTATATAGTCAGCATTCTTGACAATCATTACAATTTGGTAAAGACCTGCCTTTTATAAAACATTGTACCTTGCGGTCAGTCTAGTCCGCCAGCGCAGAGCTGCAACCGTCGGTCTGATCAATAAATGTAATCCCGCTTTTCGTTTCTACTCAATCACTCTCTATATATACAAACATTAAAAATACCCAGTAAGAATATAGGTTTTATCTGAACTGTAAGAAATTGGTACGTATTTCGGTGTCATGTGGAATAAAATAATTGTCCCGATTTTGTTGCGGTTATATCAAACATATTTTCCGACCAAAAAGTACCATTTATTACCTGAGGGTTTGTTCGGGCAACTCTTTCTCACGCTCTAACGCAGTTACGGGACCATTTTTTGATTGAGTTGTGACTGCTAATGGAAATAAAACAGCTCCTAAGATAGTCAACTGAGACCATGCGTTGTCCATTAAGTTGAAACAAAAAACCAGATATTCTCTGTACATTTACGAAAATAGTCAAGACAACAATTTGCCTTCCGATGTGAAGAAGAAGAAGGAGCGCTTGTAGCAATATTTAGGACAATGAGTATTGGTGAAGATAAATCTGGCACTGTAATGCCAGCTTTGACGGTTCAAAGCGCCTGTACACGTGTTTGAATATCATTCGGGAATCTTCATCAGAAAGCTTTATAGATACAATGAGCTTCTATCTTATGTAATTTAATATATATATTTGCAGTATTCATCTCCAAATGTTCAACACTGAAAGCCGGAGTCGAACCGGCTTCATTCAAACACTACTAACCTTGCGCGATAACCCAACTGGCGGATTATCTACCCGGTAAGCGGGATGTCAGCTGTTTGCTTCCGGCTAGCGGAGTTAGACTTTTGGATGTAAAAAATGCAACTGGATTTCTCCCATATAAGCCCACTCAGATTCATTTTGATGTGAACCAGCTAGGTGGGACTAGAAAAGCCTTTCCATACACCTAGATCGACTTCTTTCTGTTAAACGAAGCTTACCGTGAATTTATTCATTACTCATTTTCAGCAAACATCCTGCCTAGTCGTGGATGGTTCATTACAGTGAATAGATTACGTCTCAGAAAATGTAAATAATTTTCCTAGTGGGAACGATATCAAACTGCCCTAATATTAATTTCCTAACTGCTGACAAATTGCAGTATGCCACTGATGCAAATGTTCTAAAAATGCCCAAATCTTTAGTTCAAGACAGAACCTTGCACTTCCTTGGATGACTTATAACATCTACTGAATTTATACACACAGATATGTCCACTGATAATGAGAAGACGATGCTGTCAACGGCCGACTTCATTTTTTCGTGATTCCACCAAGAGTAAACATAAGAAAAGTTTTTACAACCTATAACGTAAACTCACGGGTTGACTATATCATGGAAATTCGGCTATGTAGCGTTTTTGATAGTTGTTACTTATCAGTAAAAAACCCACTTGTCATTTGTCACATTGCATCATTTTTGAGCACAAGGTTGTCCGGATAAATGTAAAAGCCAATAAACTATCCAACATATTGCTAGTCAGCGGAGATGATGTCAAGATCCCCAGCGATGTGTATAATCACGGAAGCACACAGCTACTTCAGATATCAAATGGAATCGACCAATATACACTATAGGATGGAAGTTTGGAATTCGTGCATGTTTGCTGCTTTGGATCTCAGTTTGAGTCCACGAATATGAAACTGCAAAAGCAAATAGATTCACTGATACTGACCAAGTCTATTTACCAGTGTTGTACATTTTTCGGTCATTTTCTATGTAAAAAGCAAGCTAGCTGACAGATTGGTTGTATTACTCCTTGAATAATTTTTTGTTAAATGAGGCAGCGTTTTTCAAACAGCGGATAGAGGAGAACCAAGAGCAGTTTATGACTAGGCTTTTATCATCCAGAGAACATGCAACCGTAATAAACAAGCAAAAGAACAATTTCAACATAAGTATCATTAAATATGGATGACAGAACAAAACTTCCACGGAGGAGCAGGACCGATTTAGTGGATTTTGCCGCTCATCAAATATTCGTGCCCGGTATTTTCCTGCCCAGTGTTCCAAACAATGTGTTAGCCATGTTAGGCAACAGCGAATGATAATAGATTTCTTGGAGGTGAAAAGTAATCCGTTTACTATATCCGAATTCTCAGCTGGTGAAAGAAGAGGATGCACCAGGTTCGGATTTGTTACAGAATGATGTTGCGTATCATCATTTGACTTTTCCTAGTCTTAGCATACATTCGTGTAGATGTTGAAATTTTTTTGTTCGTTATATTTTACAGATAACCCACCCATTTTTCGCTAACCATCGGAAGTCAAATTTTTGGATAAATAAGTGACATTCCTTTTATACCAAGGGTATAACAAAAACAGTACTAGGCCTAACTTTTTCCGTAATTTAGAGACTGTTCGCGTCGAATATTCTTGCTGATCAAGTTCTATTGAGCATTCGCTTGATTTTAATGGTTGCGATATTTGTGGCTCTTCATGAAACAGGAATTGGTCCACTTTCTAATCTTCTGCTCATAGTCCAGAAATGGAAGAGCCCATAGCACAAAGACAATGTAAAAACCGGTGAATCCAAAAAAACCTTGAACAAGAATTCCGTACATCTCTTTATAAGTTTTCTGTTATTTTGGGTGCTCTTTGAATAAACGTACTGTAACTTGGTTCACGCGAAAATCATGGGACTTGACACATTTTGTGAAATTCGAAGAACCAATGATCCTTTTCCCGAGGTCAGGCTCTTCAATAGCTCTCAACAGCGTAGAAATTCACTCACCTGGCTGTTAGCAGCTTTGCGTTAAACTCACTGGCGATATTTGTACGTTATTTTTCGTTGTGAGCATACAACTGGGAACGGTAATACAATGTTGATTTCCTTTAAATTTGTACATCAAAATCCAAGAACTCTGGAATAGGGCTTGACTGTTGAACTACCCGGCAGAAAAAGAGTTTTATTTAACACATACTAAAGCAAAACACGGGTAACGTTGATTATGATGTACTGGAAAAGTTGCTCAGTTTACCGTTCGAGATGCGTGATTTTGCTTAGGTACACATTTCACCATATCGGATAATAATATTATTTTTATTCAAATTTTTTTTCACTACATAATGGGTAGATGAATGCGCGTAAGTAAACAAGGACTTAGGTGAATTTGAAAATGTAACCAAATGTTTCAGCATTATCATGTAAAGTAGCCTAATTTATATTCATATACGTTAACGATTTGAATGGTTTGGTAGATACTGCTTTTTCAGTCAAAGGAATTCCCGTGTTAGCACAAATATGGTAAGATCAAAATAAATTGTTCTGTTATTGTGGTTTAAAAAAGCTTCTTAATTATGAGTGTCATACTCACTGGAAAAAAGAAATTCCTGTTTGCTTCAGCGTGAACGTTGGACGCGAGGTCCCTAGGTAGCACCTAGTTAATCCCTTACATTTCTATAGCGATGGTGATGGAAAAATCGATTCAAACACAGTGTTTGATTATTGGCTGTCTGAACAGAAAACCTAATTTTCCGTGAAAATCCGTGACGGGGATCAAAGTAGAATGGTATATTATCATAATTCTTGATTTTTGTGGCTGATCTTCCTCAGTATTTTAATATGAATAGGAGCATGAGGTATCGGATAGGTTATAAAAAACTCCCAAAAGTAAACTTTTCAGAGAAAAAAGACCCAGCATATGTAAGCAGTCACTTGATTTTATACGCGCTGCTTTCAAAAGCGATGCCGCATCTCCTTGTCCCAAATCCAACGAAATACTTTTCAGGGGCACTATTAATTTCTATCACAGATAAGGATGCGGTAATTTCAACTACTGCTAGTATCAAGCGTCATGGATGATGCACCACACGCCCAAAGCTTATTTAATAAATTATAATATTCATATCGCATGGCCCGTCGTTTTAGTGACGGGTTCATTTTTTGGGATAGTTCTTAGCTTTCATTGGGAAGTTGAGTTGTAAGACAAAAGCAGTTTGCAGTAGGATAAATCAACCTTGAGATGCATACCACGGATACCATGAGATCATACCAATGGACTGACTGATTTGGATCGGAATAAAATATGGTCAGCAACTTAGTTGGACTTCAGTTAGAGGCACTCTGTTCAGTAGGAAAATCTTCAAACCTTTGACTGAGAAACTCTCCGTATTGAACGAAAATCTGTCTTCTGGTAGATAATCGTTTTTCCAGGATAACGCGCAATGCTAATTTTGAATGGGACTGCGTAAATATACATAGACAAACGAATTGTTTGTTTATAATTCACTTTGAAACTAGTGAAAGTATCCGCACAGTCAAGATTCTCTTCATTTAGTTACATCCCAGCAACCTATATATAAATGTAATCGTAAGCTTTTTTTCTGTTCCGATGAGGAAAAGTGGCCTTGGAGTGAACAGTTGAAAATGTGACTGAGCGGAGGGTAAAAATCTGTTTTAAAACAAAAGTGTTGGACTCCGCGCCGAAAAGGCTGTGACAAATCCTCAAGGATAAAGGCAGACTCACTGACAATCAAAGTGGCTGAAATTTATGCTCCTACTAATGCTCAGGTTAATTCAAAGTAAACCGATCTTTCCTATGTTTCATTCAGAGGCTCGCATTTTGCCTTGAATGTGGCCTAGATGCTTGGTAAAATGGTGCCCCGTAAACTTTCAGTATATCTTTTTACCGCATACTGGCAGACCACTGAAGTTTTATTCTAAAACATCATCACCACTTGCTAGTTATCGTGGGTATAGCGGTATGTATTTCTGCGCTTATTGTGTTGTATCGTACTGCTTTGAAGACTTCAGCGAGTTCAAAAACTCACTTTCCAGCCAAATGGAAGGAAACTGATCATTTCCACTTTGAAATAAGCACAAAATTGAGTACTGCGGAAAAATAGTGCTGGTTCATCCTCCAAGGTTTAAGGAAAGTTCCTCTGTGGCTCTCGTCTTCTCAACCAGAACAAGTGCCAAGCAAGGTGCTGTAGAGTGGTGATAGATATGTATAGCAGAGGAATAAGCCTAAGGTGGAGCATGTGAATCTGAAAGGCATGCAAATAAGTCATGATAGAGGTGATGGGTGGGGTCTGCGAGAATTTTCTTGGTGAATGTTTTGTAGGATATGAAGTAAACAGCAAAGTTTGGAGATAAGAGATCCCATGGAAATCAAAGAAACACGACTGATAATGACCAGAGAAGATTGCTCAAGAGCAGTGGAGTAAGACTTGGAGAATGCACTATTGGACGAAAAAGAACAGGATAGCTTGTACGGCAACAAACTGCCTTAGCCTACTAAGTTGAAAAGACACTAGGTAGTTTTTAACAGTCAATAATATGAAAAGACCACAGTAAATCGTGGTTATTGACCGAGTCAGCCGTGGATATGCGGACTTCGTTGATGACAGGTTGCTCATTGTGGCAACAGTGACGAAAAAGCGAGAAAGCGCACTCAAAAAATTTGGAAGTGGTAATGTGTAGTCCAGAGATGAAAGAAAGTTCCTTAATGTTAAGTTCTCGGAAAGCAGTTGCTTTCTGGTAGGACAGCAAACGCGTCCAGAAGAAGCCTATATTATTCAATTTAGACCGTATTTAGGAGCATTCCAAGAATGGGAAACCACTGAAATGACATGAGGGTACCAAGATTCCGTTTACGAATTGGATGTTTATAGTATGACATCTTAGTTAAAACATTTCATAAATCCCCAATTCTCTCGTATTTTCTGACGTGGTGGTACTTGTTTCGTGTGCGAGGCACGAATACGTAGTAACGAAATTATGATTATTACAGTTACGTTCATATAGTCTTCATGAGTATCAAATCACTGAGTACACTGTTGTCCTGCTGTTTCAACTTTTTTTACGCTGGCATTCTATTTAACAATTTTCTTAGGAAGGATCACAATAGTTTAAATAATAACATGACTCAGGGTACTTTGGCGTTACCAACGAGGCAAATGAAAGTTCATAAACAAACATTTTGTTAGATACAATCACTCAAAATTAACGAAAGACTATTTCAAACAATGAACGACATGGTCACAGTAGGGTGAATTTGGTATGTCCTAAGAACGGCCGAAAACTGATAAAACGCTAACGCATCACAGAATACATAAGGATATCAGTTAAATAAAAGTCCCCATCTAAAAGCAGGATCGTTTTAGCCACCTTTTTTTAAATGAACCATCAATCGTGTTGTTTACATTTAAAGCTCTGTTCAGATAGAATAATCACGGACTTTAGTCCCGGACCAATTACGTTTGACACAGAGTACATGTAGCCACATGAGAGATTTGCCCCGTTTATCAATTGTGTATTCCTCGTCTTGATAGATCACTCACTTTGAATTCCGGTTCCGGACATGATTGCCCTTGTGATATCCGCTGACCGGAAACTTCGAGCCCCGTACACCGGCAGACTATGGCTACATTCTCCTTGTAAATCAGTTTAACCAATGCTAGAATTATGGAAACTCCGGGTCACATGCATGGATGACCTGTTCTTCCGGAAACCGTCAGCACGTTTTTGCTAACGCATGCGTACTACTTAGGCACTATCACCTCAGCTGAAAAGTTACCTGGGGTCACAAAATAGCATGAAGGTTTTATTTTGAAGACGTACTGCTGGAATGAAATTTATTACTTTCTGAAACAAAGCTGCGCCCAGTAGTATTTTCGAAACATTACCTTTACAAATCTAATTGGCTCTTGTTTGTTCAAGGCTGTCTGGAGTCAGATTGAACCCTCGACAGGAGAAAGATGACTTCGTCATATTTAGTGTTCACCCTGAAAAATGGCTTCGCACAAACGCTTTTACATGGAAGTAAATAATTCACTTCACTATCCACTCTTCGGTAATAAACGCACTGTCTTTTCTCATCTTCCGAGTCCACTAACACGATGCCTTCCGGTTATGCGCCTTCTTTCAAATCCAGTAATAAAAGGTACACACGTTCTAAATGCTACGCGTTTAAGTAATCAATGCAGTTCACAAGGTGGAAACGAGAAGAATCTGCAGAGTCCTTCATTTTGCCATGACAACAGGAACTGTTTTATTATGGTCTGAACTAATGTGCTTCTAAATGGAATATTATAGCAGTTCCTGAAAAGAAAGAAGGAAGTTGTTTTCAAGTTACCTACCCATTCTTCTGTCCTAAAGAGTAAATATCATATCAGCAATTTTTGTTAGTAATGATCACGCTTCATGACGAATCCTTTTTACAGCTTTAGGATTAGCAGTTACCGCAGATTACACTTGGCAGAACTCAGTCCGCGATTTTAACACGAAGCCAGACATAGCTGTTCTCGTTTAAAATACAATAGCTTAAATTATATCTACAGGACCACATTCCTGGCAATGTGAGCTGGTCCTCATGTTGTTAGGTTTTTGGTAGTTTATTACATGTCAGATGTTATGTTAGCTTACTTCTTCAGTCGAAACAATATAAAAATGTAATAAGTTTAAATGTACCCGCTAAGGTTAGAAAAGAATCCCTGAAAGTAGTGGCATTTCCACAGTCAACAGAATCCGTTTCACGTGCAACATATTTACGTCACAAAAACCGAGCATTTAGGCATTATTATTTCGTTTGAACAATCAGCTTTCGGGCAAATGGAAATTATCTAGTTTGGAACTAGAACTGACCAAGCTAGATAATTTAAAAAGTGCTTATGACTGAGGGTTGAATTTTGTGGGTATGATGTGTCATTTTGCTCCAACGGACCTGACGACATGGTGAGGTACTAACCCATGATGTGTGAATATTTCCGTTCTTCCTTGGCCCCGTCTCACGACAACAAACACCGAAACCGGATTATATCTAGCGATTAGGTGATCAGTCGCGTTGTACACACTGACGCTGACAAGTCGTATAAATACACAGACCTAGTTATGCTTCGTCAGTTGGGCTACCAATGTAAAATCGGTATTTTATCCACTGAGGGAAACACTTGTCATTTGAAATTTACTTATAAACCAGAGATAAAATATCACTCAATTTCGAAACGTGAAAAATCGAAAAGCTACTTATCATTTACTTCTCCTTGGCTTTCTCGAGAACCAACTTATTTTGTCAATTGTCCATAGTCCTACAGAAGTAAATGAAGTAGAGCGGATTGACTGTGAAAAAAACACGATAAATGTGTTTTCGCACAGTTCCAGCTACGCCCCTGGGAATAAAACCGTTCCCATTAATAGTGATGGACCGAAAAAGTACTACCGAGTCATCCAAGTCATAGCGCGATTGCCAGATTATAACAAAATTGCTAAGGAGTGCTACCCAAAAAAATAATGAAGACAATGATAAAGAATGTCATATTACGAAACACAAATTTGTAAGTAATGGAAGAAAAAGGGTTATCTGGAATTTACTGCTGCTAAATAACATATCATATACCAGTTTTTCAATTTAGATAGGTAGAAGACAAAAGAAATGTCAGCACTCTTAGGGAAGAAATTACCAATAAGCAGTAGATATAACCCTTTCTTGGTAAAGCCAGTTTCTGCGAAGTTGATCATTAGTTAAATATTATCAGCTAGTCATTTATCTATCCGACGGTAGCTTTATCTAACAAGCGAATTGAGTTCAATGTAGCACAAAAACGTCCGAGCTTCTAAATGCGTGTTAGTGTTTTATTTCGTGAATCAACAAATCGAGTTATCTGATGACTGGACAACTTAGAAGCCCACGCTTGGGTTCAAAGCCAACTTCTGGTCAACGACTTCTAGTGTTGGAATCGGTACAACATTTTTCAAGCCATCCACACTCTCGATTCACGGGAAATATGCTTTTGTTTTCAACGGCCAGACTCATTTTAAAATCCTTATGGATGCAGTCAAAGCATATTGTGGTTTACTGTGTTACAAGGCATGTATCAACGTTGTTTAAGCATGTAACCAGTATGATATATTTGTGAATTGTCAAAAACCCTTTGGCTTGATCTCGTAACTCAGCTAGTAGATCCCGGGTCGTAATGAAACTTGGATGGAATCCGTGTGTGGGTTCGAATCTCATTCCTTTCGGCAAATTTTCCCATTTTGATCACTTAAAATTTCGACATAGATTATCGTTTTGCCACTCGTGCCAACACAAGTATCTCACCCCAAAAGGGTAATTTTTACTGTGAATACGATTTCTGATTTCATTTCAATGTAAATAACTGCTGGATACAGAACAGTGAAGTGGGACAATATTATTCCCCTTTTTTTCCCTGAAGAAAAGTGGTTCCCAAACCACCGGTACTTGGGATTCGCCTAACGACCCGAGTCGCATTCTGTATCAACACTAAAATTGTTTTATATACTAGTTCGTGCTCAAATTGGCGTTCACAATGTTATTTCACTTACTGCGTTTCATACAATTCTTAGTCCCACTGATGGCAACGCATAACTTTCATCAATACAATTTCACTCAGTTTTGGAAGTGTATAAACATTACGAACAGTCAAAAACTTCTTAAATAAAGATATAGCCTACTCGTTCATACTAAGATACGTTTGCAAACTGACACACAAATTACCTAATACATGATAGAAGTGAAATTCAATAGACCGGCCAGTGAGAAATTGACATTATTATCACAGGTCGTTAGTTTGTATACACCTGTATGGTCTTTGAAGGGAGAAAAGAAAGTCTTTACTCAGTTCAAAGTCAAGAAGAACCAAATTAGTTGTATTCAACAACACAAAGTCAACAACATTAGGACATGCCTCATAAGCTTCGTGGTATTTCCGTGCTAACAGAAAACAGAGTTGTTTTGTACGTGTTCCTGTATTCATGTGCAACGCCTTTTTTTGTAATCCACTCATTTACGCGAATTGCTTCTGAGTGGTTCTACTGTGATCAGAGATTGACCAGACGGAAAAACAATAAACTTATGTCGCTTATCAATTTATCAAGACAAGTGTGTAAAAATCAAGCTCTCGGATAGCCTGAAAGATAGAACAATGGTCAGCCGTCAAAGCACCAACCAGCAAGTTGGTAGTCTTTTTTCTTGACTAGTTACAAATATATGCAAGATAACAAGATGAGCTTTTAGTTAATTTCCCTCGGACTTAAGAAAGCAATACCATACAAACACAATAAAATGATGCTAAACATAATGCCAATGACGAACAAAAAATCTGAATTTCCTGGAAACAATCTTGTTTTGAGCAATTTTACAATATCTCGGAAGGGATTCAGCGCTATCAATAATCTGAAGAGTAGTTGAATTAGGGAGAAGGGTTGATTTAGCTTTAAAATATTCTTATCAAATGAAGAGGATGGAATTGCTATTATTTTGTGCCATTCTGTGATGAATAATAATAAGCATCAAAATGTTTTTGTGCCAACGAATTCCTAATCCATATATCAAGTGATTCTGGGAATAGATGAACAAACAGCTTCTGTGATGACCCCGGGAAAATGCTGAGACATAACACGCTTTCTGACGGAAACAGCCTCATCCAGAAAGTTTTTCATCATTATAGAATCTTAGCAAGCAAGCGGTACAAGGATTTATTATGGATCGTGAAAGTGACAAGTGATTTCGAAATTTGTTAGACGAACTTTTATTTTCATAATTAGCTACTCTTTCGTGATATTTTCTTAGTTCATCACAATACAAGGCTGAAATATAAAGTTCCTCATAACTTGATGTCAGGTCTGCTGATATCTGCTAAGAGAACATTTCGAGTGACCTTGGTTACTTTCAAAAATTGGAGTTAGTTTTAAAAGTTCTAAATTGGTTGAATAGTAAATATTTGCTTCGTGTAATATGGAAGAAGGTGAAATTCCCCAGGGATTTTGTTTTGGCTGCGGTAAATGCATTTACTGAAATCCTGAAACTTACACTACCTTTAAAAAAAAAGAGGGTTAACACTTTGCAAGTCCATCGAACTCCTGTGCCCATGATAAACATGTTTTCCCTTCTTGTTGTGAATGACAGCATGTATTTACTCCTTACTCGCGTAAAAAGTAGCTTTATAACAGGAGATGGTATGCAGCGTACGAGCACATTTGACTTGGCTAATGATGTCAGCTGAATTTGAGTAAAAATAGGAGCCACGTAGCCATTATAATTTCATGTGGGACAGAATCTGATAAAATACCCGTGCACATTTGCAGACAAACTTGGAAAACCTTTTGCTGCCCTAGTCCGCAACCTTTTGAAAGTCAGTATAGTATGCACACCAAATGCGGTTAATTGTTGCAACCACATGATGTCCGAATCACATCATATGTTATTTGGCCACCGACTTGTTTTGAAAAAAATGTAATTAGAATAAGGTGGCTATCAAATACGTCCACCGAGAAAAGAACTTCACGAAGCAGCTAATTTAAGTGACCGTCAGGTCGCAAAACTCACCATGCTGGCTGACAAGGTCTGAGAAAATCGGGATCATCTTCGTTCATGATGCTTTCTTGAAGATGTCCTGGACGAAGTGAAATTCACTGTGCTCACAGGAAGAAAGGTCGATGTCGGCCAGACCAGAAATTGTTCTGGGAAAACTGTCTTACAGTAGAATGATGCGCCTGGTCATGTCTAACACGAGGCCGCATATCTCTAAGACGTGTGCGAGTTTATCCATTTATTTTGACATTTTGCAGAGGCAAAATCACTGGAAAATTTATTGATCTATTATAAAAATGTCCAGCTAAAAGTTACCAATGGAACAACGGTAGAAGTTCATTTCTTTTTGTCAGGAGGAAATGGTCTCACCTTTTCCATGTAATGGAAAATTTTACAAGAGTTCAGCTTTGTATGTTTGAGATTAATTATTTAGAAAAACCCTAAAGTCTGCAAAGTTTCGACTGAACTGGTACATTTCGAAAACGCAAATGTGTGGTTGTAGAATGTTTTCGGTTCGTTCTTGCACAAAATGACTGACAATAAGGAGTGACATCACGAAGATCTCAAAAGTCAACTGAGCTGTTTATAGAGTAAGCAAACAACTAAATATGATCTTGGCAAACCAAACAGTTGAACGAGGCTAGATAAATCTAGATGGGCAGAATTTTTGCCGATTGCTGTCTAGCCCTTGTAAGCTACTGTGATTAGTCAACATGTATTTGTGTTTTGCTTTTGCACTTCCATCACCAAAACTAACTTTTACCTTGTGTGAAAGAGATTGTTTTCACTGAAGAGAACACAGATTATAACACAAGCACATCAGTTCATGAAAGCACGGGCATCATGATGAACACGTAAAGGTTCCTTTATTCAGGAAGGTAGGTTGCATTTGCTATTAACTGATAAACAGTGAAATCAAAGGTGACCATCTCGTACCCAAGACTAACTTGTTAATTCTCCTACATATGTGGAATGCAACATCGCCTTATACTGAGAACTACAGCTGACAGCTGGATGGGTTAACAACGGGATCATCAATTGACCGCTTTCTGGAGTGCGTATTCTTGGTCGAACTTGGACGCGGACAGCTAAGCAACACAATGTTGAGTTTAAATATGCAGACCAGGTATATGGGGTAAACATCCATAGTTGGTGCTTTAAACCAGATATTCATGAACAGCTGCAGATGAATGACAATGGTAATCTAATGACGAAGTTCAACGTGGAGGTATTAAAGAAAATTATTTTATCTTTGTGGATATGAGAGAAGTCAAAAGGATGGCTTTTCAACACAGAAGTGTGTTTCTTAGGTGTACTTTGGTGGAGCAATATAAGATTCTACTTAGCTCTAGCCATCTGCAATAAAAATTAGTCTACTGAACTGTCTGGAGTTTTAGCAAGACGTTTCTTCAGTCAAGATACGAATGACTCGGAAGTCAGAAGTTTACGAGGAGTACAAAACGAAAAGGCTATCGGTAACTATTCATTCGTTAGTATATCAACTAACCAAAATGCTGATCAAAAACGCAAACAGTTTCGAAGAAGGCTGTGTTCTTAAGAAGAAAAAACCTTTTAAATATTGAGACATCACTCGTTCAAGACCTTTGAGAAGCCCTTTTCGGCTACTACTGCTCATACAGCTTCCGATATCTTGCCACTGATTGATCAGCAATTAAAGGATAGTTTGTCCATCATTCTTGATAGTTTGATCAATATCCTTTCAATAGCTGTCCCTGTTTGCGGATTTTTGAATATGTCACAAGACTCTGGTCTAGTAGAACTGCATAACATCTTTCAGTCTATTTCTACACGGGAACAGTTTGGATCACCAGACCGACACTCTTGTAGACTTTTGGTTGACAGTAAACAATAAGTCATTTCGCAGAACCCGTGAAACTGGTCTTGGCGCTTCCTGGAGTTGGTACAAAGAATTGCGTGCGTCGTTATTCACGACGCGAATCGGAGGATTGAAACCGGAACTGGGCACATAGCGACGTCTCATGGAGCCATACTTATGGACTTCTTGATTATCCGGATGTTTTGCTGAAAAGCCTAACACACTTAACCTAGTGTGTGTAAATATTTGCTTTTTACCGAGCACATTTTCGAGGAACTGACTGATTACATTAATTAAGTTGTGAGAAAGTGTATCATGCCTAACGGTCATCATTGTCTCCTTCGAAAGCAGCATCACTCACGGATCCTTGCCATACTGGTCTGTTTTCCATTTGCCTCGGTTCCCATCATACAACATATCTGCTTTTGGTCTTCAAAAGAGCAAAATAGGAAACTGGAAAATACTGGCCGGTGCTTGGCAGATTCCAGACACCTGAATAACCTTTGTTGCTTCTGCGACTGAAATGTCAGTTTTACTAAGGGAAACTCTACCCCATCATTCATGGGCTGAATCTAATGAAATCATTTGGTTTACTATTCTGCTTGCAAAAAGGACGAAATACTCGGTTCGCAAAATCCGCTATTCAGTTTTTATTTCGTTACAAAGGTTTACACCCACCGGTAATCGGTCAGACGTTCATACCCATGCATATCGTGTGGCGCGATAAACCTAATGAATTCATAAAAGCTATTCCCTTTTTAAACCCGATACTTATTCATAAAATAAAGACAACTTCATAAAATGGAATTATTTGTGCTTCTGTTTTATTTCTGATTAGCGTTTTTACGCGTTTCTCGTTTTCCGATGATGCAGAAAGAACCGTGTGAATTTCCCTTCGAATTTAATCCAGCCATGGTCACCGGTTCATCCCATTTCCGTGAACACCGATAACCAAGCCGTTGTTGCTGCTTTTCAGTTTAACTCATGATTATAATTTATTCAATCGATCTCAAGTAAATCAGTGCTCAAGAAGAAGGGGAATACTAGCCACTGGAAATGTCTTCACGTTTGATATATTTGACCAAAACACCCTCATTCCTAAAGGGAAACGTTCTGTGTGCGGTGTACCTTAATAAGTACTGTTCCGTAGGATGAAACACTCACCGTAAAACCATCTCAAAAGTACTATACCAGTTGTGCATGTTATTGAAGATCTCCATCGTTACTCCAGGTATTTTAGGTGATTGTGATATCTTCTTTCTGGATAGAATAAATAAAGTATTTTGAAAGCATGAACTACTACAATCGCTTGAGAATATTAATAGTTGGTGCAGCAGTGTGAAATGAGACATCAAGTGGTGATCAGGTAGAGTCCCTTTCACACTGTCGAGTGAACTACAGACTGTACTTTCCGAATACACAGTAACAGACAACAAGGTAAATTTCTAAGTGAAAATATGGAAAAAGACCCCGTTTTGATTATTTACAGATCCGTGGTTTGTGGACATGTTTTATTGATATAACTATCGAAAATACTATTTGCGGAAATCCTTATAGTCTCTTCACATCAGATTATTGATTATAAATAAGTAAAAGCTCCACAGAGTCACTCTCTGAACGACTCAACTTTCAGCTCTCTTGAGTATTTTTCACCAAGTTTATTGATTTCTTACGAGAAATTCATAACGGCCAAGGGCGCTTTGGAGCTATTCGGCAAAAGTTACATTATTTATTTTCAGCCACAATCAAAATCTCGCCAAAAACGTTCCAGCCCACTGGAAAATGCTAATCGTTTTTTTAATAACCACACATTAATATGTGCACAATATAAGAGACCGTTTTCTTCAAGCAATATTGCCGTTTAAAGTCTCACATTCGAAGCCATGCATTATTAATTTCCTTGGTAAACGTGCGAATGGATGACAGTGTATAATTTGTGATAAATAATCCCTGCTAACCTATCGGCAACTCGGCACGGACATCTGGTTGAATTCTGCCTTCCGCAGAGATGAAAGGTTATGTTTCGTGACCAGAATGCATCAGTTGCTTTGCGTCTATCAACATTGACATGCGTGAAACAAAACACTTCAATTATCATGCCACGGCGCTGATTTGGATTGATGTTACCATTGATTCAACATCGATGCTATCAATACAGTCACCTGAAAATGCTTTGTTGAAGCGTGTGAAAACCCCTGCAGTAAACTGTCAGAGTTATGGCTTATCATCAAAACACACCTCGATAAAGAAATGTACACTTGTCCCTGGTTTATCTGTAACATATATGAAATGCGGTTGTATACTGAGTTTGTAAGAATAAACCTGGAACAAATGACAACTATCAAGTAATCAAGCGTTTGTTTGCATTCAAGTCACGCGATGCTTCATCGTGTTGTGGTTGATTGATTTCAGTTCCACAAAGTTCGATATTCGAATATCTACCGATGAGTTTCATAGTGGTTGCATTATTCCGAAATGTTATCTACCCAAAAGCTTACTAAATTCTATGGTCATATTTTCTCTGAAATAAACCATAAAAAATGTTACAATGGTAATTTTTCATGATAATCCAACTGAAAACTTTGGAGTTTCGCAGACCCACAATACTGGCTAGGACCTTTATCGTTTATCTTGTTAAGTCTAAAGCAGATAGAGCACATTATGTGCACGCAAACTCATGCTTTCGCTGATAATAAACTGCTACTATGTGTTATTTTTAACTTTTATGAAAATCCACTGCAAGCCTATGTTCTGATAATGAAAAATCAATACCTCCAAAGTTCCTGCTCAGTTAATGGTTTTTCCCGATTGAAGAATTTCGCCCAGCCACTCAGTCATATTCCGGTTTTGTAAAAACATGATAATCCACTTTCACTGATTATTTTTTCAGAAATGAAATTGCAGTTTGTTTTACTCGCATAGTTTTTGTTTGATTGAGTGTCCTTTGGACTCCACCTTTCATGCACAAACCTCATGTCATCCGACCAACCTGCACTCGGAAGCACCAGACTCGAGTTTTGCTCTTGCTAGAACTCATCAGTAGTGCAAATTCTCGGCCACAACCAGGTTTGGAACTCAAGCCTTTTCCCCTCCAAGAAGTGCATGTTGCCACCGGGTTGATCCAAATCGCCAAGGTAAGCTTGTTCAGATGTCGTGCTCTATTGTTTCCATGCATAGGTTGCAACAGTCTGCAATCTCACTCTCGCTGTCCTGGTGTTTGCGTTATTCAATAAATGCCTTAGCTGGCCTATTGACGAAAATATGTCATTCGCAAATATCTCATGCAGACTAAAATCAAATCGAATCCATTCCAGATGATATTTATACCTGGTGGATTGATTCCAAGTTCAGCAGAGCTTTGACCAATTCATGTTAGAAAATTCTATTTTGATAAGGCATGTATCTCTCGGTTTCTTCTCAAACACAGTTAGCTGATACCCTCCGTTTTCCTCCATCCCTATCCATCCTAGCCTTTTTCGGTATGTGCATAAGGCCCCGGGCAGACTTAGCTCGTAGGCTTGAAGCCCTTGCCATCGCTGTGAATTTTATACAAGTGTCTCGCTTTCAAGACAGCAGTGCCATCATTGGGTTGAAGGGCTCATCTAACCCTTCTGTGAAGTGTCACCTACGCCTTCCCGGAGACCATGAGGTTGTGGCCTCTAGTCTTTGAGCCATTGGTATAGCCTTTAGCAGGAGGGCTGAATCCGCGCTGTTAGACTAAACTTCATGACGGTTGGATATGCGCGGTAGACTTTCGTGCCAATTGAGCAGTTGCCGTTCAGAATAAAGCAATTTTTCTCATTATCCTGACTTATGCATACACGGATCGTTGCCCGGATGAAATCAAAGACAACTTCGAGTAGAAGCTACACTACCTCCTACTAAAAGATATCTTGACCTGATTAGTGATTTTGAAAAAGATGTGAAAGCCGCTATAGGTTGGTGGTTATCAAAAGACACTCATTTAGAGGCTCTTTTTGACTCCATCCCCGGTTTATCAGAAGCTGGGGAGTGGTTTTTGACTCTGTGCTCGGAAGGTCGCCATTATTATATTCAAAAGCTCCAATTTTCAGTACCATAGGCAGACTTCGCTCTCCTCAGGTCATCTACAGACCCTGTTTGATGCCATTTATACCGGCCAAACTGGACATTTGTAGATATGACTACCAACCCACTAGAACATTCACTTCGACTCAGACCAAGAAGCATTTTGTTTGTGGTCGGTATGCTTCACTGAGTGTATCAAACGCACTGCACAACATTCGTTAGATTGCATTCAGCCTCTCACAACTAGCTGGCCTATCCGTCCTCCAAAACGCACTGCTTTAGGAATTTCAAATAGTGCCACCAGATAATATCATCCAGCATTGTTTGCTTATTAAGAATGCTTCAGAGCCCGCTTGCCTAAATATTCCTATCCTTTCCAGTTGGGCGATGGTTTCTAGACTTCTGCTGGATCAGTGCGCCTCGTCGGTGCACGTCGGATGTGAGATCCGATGATCGCAGCGTACATAAGAGGCGCAGCTTGCTATCACCTTGGGAACATCCCGTAACCTGTTCCTTCCCGTTTGAATCAACCGGGAGGAGACCACTGGGTGTGTGTGGAGTGATCTGCGAATCTCAAGGTTCTCTAACAAATAATCAGTACTTCAGTCTCGAGTGCTGAGCTGAACACTTCAGGATAAATTTCAGCTAATCCTTAGTACCAGTCTCAACAATAGTTGTTCCTGCACAAGACTTCTGTCTTGTTCCGACAAATGAACACGCTGAAGGGGAGATCCCAATAGAAATTACTTCTCAAAACTACAAACAGAGCAATACTCCAACAGTCTTTCCCTGGTTTGGTACCACGACGGTTAAATGAGGCTTGTTAGAGAATTCCACACCCTCTCTCTGTTATGATGTCCAGAACTCTAGAAAGGTTCTCACATCCTGGGGAAGACTGGTTGCTCGTATAGTAACTGCACCAGCTGTAGGTTTTTAGGCTTCATCCCAAAAGCTTTGAAGCTGCTAGCTATTGGCATACTTGGCAAGTTACAGCCAATGATTTTGAAGTGATGCAACGGTCGTGGGTGCACTGACCGAATCTTTCTTTTCTGAGAGCCGTTTGAGTTCCGTTGGACCGTCCCAGGGACCAAAGACTAGTTGATTTCTGGGCATTTACGTGGTCTTCGCTCAAATTAGTATGACTGCAACATGGAACTCTTTGTGGAGTAGTTGATAATTTATTTTCATCCTCAGACGTGTACTATCGTATATCATATCTCGTTTGCACCTAAGTTCAACCTTCGATAACTTGATTCTTCTTCAGTTGAGCTAGATAAGATTTGTTCAGTGAGTCATTACTTTTCAAATTTGCTATTGGGGATTTTCTATGGAACTTTCCTCCCGTGTAACAGAGAGTAGGTTTGAACATATCTCGCAGAACAGAATTTATGCCTTAGAATATACAAATGACTAGATGAAGGTACACAAAATATTGAACAAGCTCTGAACAGATCTGTGATCGGCAAATCTAGCTAGGATAAGCAACTCGAGCCTCCCCGGTGCAGAGTACTTTTGGAAAATTTTTAAGGGCATGAGTCAGTAACTATAATTTGCGATAACCACCTCGAACAAATCCGCAGTTCCAAGTAACTGTGAAATTTGAATGTAGCTAAAAATGTTTGGGAGGAGGATTTCACATCAATAATATCGAAGGCTAAAACACCTTTCACCAAACTATAACAACTTTGATGGCATAGCTTCACCCAGGTCTCGATTGTGTAACGGATGCACAGTACTGCTTTTTGTAGCTTTTTGCTTTACAGCTGTCAAACATGATTGGTGGCTTTCTTTGTTCGAAAGTGGAGGCCTCAAAAATACTACTCACTTCTGGTGGGAGCACTGAGCACATGATGGCTAGGCTCACCGTCGTGCTTTGGATGGGTATGGGCGCCATCTGACAGAGACATTCGCATTTCACCGGTTTCAACTGTTCTGTCACTTTTAGTGTGATACTTTCAATCACCTATCTTTCTGTACCTTATTATTCATAATGGAGAAATTCTACCGGAATTGGCAGGGCAATCAGGCCACAATATAGAGGAGGATTAGGATGGAGCCAGCATTGGCACCACTTTAATGGGCGGAGAACAAGGGACGACGAATGGCGCATATATATATATATATATATATATATATATATATATATATATATATATATATAATGACATTAAGGATTGTGCCTGGCACCATTTGCGATGCTCAGGTGGCTAATGACAAATAATCATGTACATTTACCCTCACCAGGTATATGCAACCCAGTTGTTTAGCTGGTCACAGGAACATAACATCTGCACACCTACGGCTTACTGGTTTTCTATTCCTTTTCCTAACAGAAGTGCATCGTTCTGTCCCTTGAATTGAGCGTGACGATCTTCAAGAGTGATTATATTCAAGAAAAACTTGCGAAACTGAGCAACAAAAGTGGCGTTTCTTGTCAAGAGGGAAAAAATCTCTGCCGTAGCGTATGGTTGAGTGCTTCTGAACGATAATCCACTTGACGTAAGTGGCTTCGAGTGGGTCAGAGAGTGATGCCGTGTTTCACACATTCCCTGCACGAAAGGTAGTTTGGTAATGTCAAATCTTGTTGGAGCTCTACGGAACATAATACGAGTTGTCAATACATTCATGCGATCCCATTTGCCTTGGTAAGTCTATTATAATCAAAGACAAACTGAACAAAACAGGTATGGTACCTCGAGTAAGTTCTGTCCGTAGTTTTTGGACATTTTGAAATCTAAACTGGTCTAAACTAACTTTGCTCTTACGCCAGACTCCATTCGGCCAAATCGAAATTTCAGGTACATAAGCTGCAAAGTTCCTCAAATTCTCCTACCTGAAAATTGGTTACTTTTTCAGAAACGAGAAGAAAATGTGTTTTGTTTTGATCAAAGCAAATAGTATGCTTATGTGTGCAACCAAGAGCCGGGATCGAGGTCTGGAATCGATGCGGAGACGGGTACTTGCTGACCTATTGTAACTAGACTCCCAGATACGAATAACGCATGTGAGTTTGCAATGAGGCGCAAAGATCACTCCCGAAACTAACAGCGAATTTTCCTGTTTTTCATTACTAATCTACACCCACTGGTCAAAAAAAGGCGGAAAGAACTTAGAAAGGCTATTTCCGATTTATATGGAACTTATCAGTGACAGAGTGAATCGGAGCTAAATACTTAGTGGGAAACCTACGTGCATTTCAGCGTTTAAAAGTCCTCACGGTGACCGGGAACATTTGAACACCGTGGAGCCCTCAGATACGTTTCTTGATCGAGCCACTATCCTAGCTCAGGTCCGGCTAACGGCCTGAAATTAGAGGTGCGAAAATTGCAACTGAAGTTTTTCTTTTATTCACACAAATTCTGTTCAAATTCATTGGATCCCACCCTTCTTTTTCGTAAGTGAAATACAACAAGGACTGTGTCCTTTTATTGCCCCAAAAATGAAACTAATATTCTTTTCAAATTGAAGTTTGCAAAAATTGATGGAGAACCTTAGGGATTTCTCTCTGGTTAACTCACTCTTATGGGTGTGAGACTTTGGTTATATGCATTTAGGTGATACACAGATAACTATTCGCACACTTGCACATTCTGAGGCATGAAATCATTCTGCTGTGCCCATCTACGACTGACCTCATCCTGCATCCTTATAAACGTGATGGAAGTGAACTTTATGAAGTTGATAACTTATACAATTCTCTACCAAATCCGGAATGAGATTATCAAGTTGTGAGCAAACTACTACCTGCAGCGTGGGGTAGTAACAACTCCCGTTTTTAAGTTTTAAAGGCAAATTAGAGAAAAACTAACAAGTTTGTTATGCGAACATTATATGTTAGATTGTTTTTCAAAATTTTTTCACAACAAATTCCTCTTGCGGGGTAATGTGGCGTCTAGTAAATGATTTCGTTTGCCAATTACCGTGCTGACAGATGGGACAATCAAAAATATATTTTGTGTAATAAACTTCTGTCACACACGAAGGAGATTATCAGACTGGCTGTGTGTCATATCGATTGTTAGAAGCATCAAAAATGAAAACTAAATGCACCCAATCAATTTAAGTGTAGCGATACCAGTACTTCTTCAAAACACACATGGTTCTTACAAAGCACGTTTTGTATATTTTGCCTTATTTGTTTGCGTTTTTTGAACGAAGACAGTGGACTCTTTTTCAGAATTTGCAAGAAAGTTTAGTCAAGCTGATATACGCTGCTTATGCGATTATTCAGATGAGTAAAGTGGCATTTCAATTAGTCGGTAACATGCATCTTCTATTGCGCAAACTGATAAGGTAGCCAAGTAAGACACGCTGATTTAGTGCATTCCCTTCCAATAGGTTCTACTGAAAACCTATTTATCATAGGATTCGATCACAGTGCACGTAACTGTGTGTTATCGTCCGAAGTCAATGATGGATGGGTGCAGTTTAACACGATGCTGACTCGAAGCAAAAGTGTTGCAAAGCAACCTACATGGCAGCGTAGGAAGTGATCACCAACAAGGATGGAACAGCTCTGCAGCATAATATTGGTTTTCCCACGCTGATTGTATGGTCCGCAGTCCCACGGCGAACCATTTCATAACCAACGTATTTTGGACGAACGAGTTGCTTGCTTCATCTAATAGGTAACACACGCCTATTAATCGATGAAACCAGAGAAATACTTCTTTTTTACCCATCACACAACGGTAATAAATTCCCAATGGAATAGGTTCTCTACAGCCTGGCGGAATTATTGAAAATCCTGCCACTTTCGAACTATCACAACGAAACTGAGTCTTCTTCAGGCACAAGGAACCGGATCAGTCTCCGAATTTAGAGACTACATTTACGCATAAGTTTTTATGGATGCAGGTTATTACCAGCACAACACAAATGCTTTTTAGTTTATATAAAACTGGTTTGATGTAACAAGAGTTTTATGAGCAGTGTCCTTCTAGCCAACGAATATGAGTGCCACTTTCAGAAATGTAAAAACAAATGGTGAAATGTTCTTATGATAGATTCGCAATTCCTAAATTAACCCAGAAATGCTACTATTCACATGTGACACAAACTCCCTTATAGAACTAACTAAAAGAAACAGCTTCAAAACTGTATTACCTGGGTAAATGTGTTTTCCGGTGGCTGAACCTGTTTGTTGCATAAATCTTGGAGCGATTTCTATTAAATCGGACTGATCATGATTTATTTGGGATTCATCAAACCCAACATAGCTTGTGACGGACTGAAGTAACTAACAAATGGATTCAGGGAATTGCAGGCACAAAAAATGGTAAAATGTAGCAAGGACACATGAAAGGCCAATTCTGAAGGTTTTCAAGATTTTCCTCGTCCAGCTATTTTCGCGATGCAATCAAAATTTGATACTTCCAATGTCTTTCACATCACAACTAGGCTAGTAAAATGATAGTATGCAGGACTTGCTTATTTTTGTCTAGTTTTGGGTGCGGCAAATGAATTCACTTTGGGAACCATCCCAATATGGAAATCTATTGACCTGGGCTGAATTCGAGTCCATGCATGGCTATCACTCACCCTTTAGTACGCGTCTGCGTATCAGCTGAGCTCTGGGGCCAAGCCAAGGGGTTTATTATTTTCTGCACTTAGACCAGAACATTTATCCACCCGAAGTGGGATAGCTTGGGGCTTCCTTCATTTTGAACGAGTTGGTAATTTAACGGACAAACCTTTTACAAGGCCAATAAATATTTACGCTTTACATTTTTCCGTTTTTGAAGTTCAATCGTAGTCAGTTAGTAAATATGATTCACAATTTCGCTTCACACTAGCTGCTTTGCAACCACAATCACATCCGTTTTGTTTTATCTGGGTCGCAAAAGTCAAGCTGTATCCAAGCATGAATAACCTTGTCAAAAGACGTCGTAAATACTGACGAGTAACTGCTGGTCTACCACGAGTTAGTCAATAGGCGATATACCTAAGGGAGATGCGAGTTGTTCATATCTTCAACACAAAATACTTTGCTGCATTTTTTATGGAAACCATTGATCAACATGACTGGGATTGCTTATCTGATATCTTTCTGACACACACCGCAGTATCACTGTTTTCAAGAGACGATTTCATTAGCTTTAGATCTATTCTTGACGTGATTTTCAAACCCAGTCTCACATCTCTTCCCCAATCACTGACACTTCTAATTTCGTAAACGTTCCATCAAGATGTGTTATATTAGCCTACAGTTAGCTAAAACCGTAGAACTCACGACTACCATTAGTTTCTCTATACAATCAATCTTGCTGTGTAAAACAGAATCAAGTAAAGGGATTGTTCCGCATAAAACAGTTTGTATTAACTTGATGTGACTACGTATTTAAACTGCATCGGAAAGACTTGACTTTGAATAGCCTCTTTCTAAGTGCAAAACAAGAAGACAGTAAAATTTAGTTCTAGGTTAACAGTTTGAAACAACTCCCTAGAATTGAACTTGATAAGAAGAACCAGTAATCGTTAAGATTATTATACATTTTTATTCAGTGATTTTAAAATTCATCAATATTATAGGAAAACCTCTCCCTCATAATTGGCTATTCCGATTCTTTGAAAATTGCAGGATAATCCCCTTTCAAAGCAAACTGCATATTTTCAGAGCACAAACGTAGTATTTACAGTTTCGCTAACTCAGGCCAATTCAAAGTGAATAGTGTTCACAGAGAATTTGAACTCATTCCAGTATTTCTGAACTCAATAATCGATATAAGTCTATGATTATTCTACCGGGATTTAAAATCTCCTCACGAATTATTGTACGAATGTCATAGGCTAGTTTTAATTTGATTTGGTACACTTGAAAGTACTCGCAGTCATTGCAAAAGCATTTTTAGGTGAAGTTATTTTTACTAACGGCAATTTCATAAAAAGCATACATGAAAAGGGACCTAATTTTTGAGACGTTTCTCATTCAGGATAACCGAATCCAAGCTCCAAATTTTTGGCAGCTTTTCCCCTAAGAGCAAACGTTTGCCACATAAAGATGATGCTGGTCACGGTACCCATTATTTATCGATATCAGTCCTTCACTTGGAAGGTCTCTTGAGATTATCTCTGTACTATAATCTTTTCCGTTATTCATTTGTAAAAGTGTGATTATAGCATTTTTACGAAAAACGGACTACCATGATAGAAAAACTCTTCAGATGGCTTGTCATGAACAAACAGCATACAGTAGTTCACACAGTCACAGGAGTCCACGAATCTGCTGAGGGAGAACCACATTTCATAATCAGCTTGAAATTACGAAGGGCCTGAATGACTTACATTTCTCAACGACACGAATGAAACTTACCAGCAAGTTTGGTAATCCGCGGTGACTTTGAAAAGCCGTAAGTATAATTAAGACTCCCTGGAAGCTATCCATCTGGAACCGCCGGTAACGGAGAAAAATGTGCTGAATCCGAATGTCCTCTGTTGATTTTTCATACATATAGGTCAAACTGTGGGAGAAGCGAGCCAAGGTGTGTCATGCGTGACATATTCCCCGAACACCAACGGTTGATCTGCGTGTTGATGTCACCTTGATGCCTGACTGCTTCACATCTACAGGATGTTTTCACTGGGGGTCGATAAATTGAATAAACTTTCTTTTTTATGAATCACCTAATTTATTGAAAACTGTTTTTTTAATGTTTCGCTGAATTCCTTTTTCGCGAATCTTTTCAACACAATGTAAATTTAATTTGGCTAAAGATTGCGTCACCCACCAAGAAGACCCCCGGTTTATTGATTTAGAGTAAAAACCGTTACCCATTAGACCTGGCCAATGCACATCTGTTCCGCTCAGCTTAGTTCAGTCCAGCCAACCATCTCACTGTTCTGTGTTCTGGTTTTGGTTGCTACCTGTCAGCATCGAGGGATTGGGGGGAAAATGAATAGAAGCCGAAGGTAAAATGAAGGCAAGAGCAAAGCAAGACTAGGAAATCACAAAGACGAGGAAGGAGCTCGAGTAAAGTTAGGCGCAAGCCACTTCACCTAACCACATCACTTTATGTCTCCAGTCACTGGTAGGTGGGATTCGTGGATCTCAACCTGGAAGCCTCACATGTTCCAATTTGCTAGATCCAAGGATGCCTAGGAGTGGGCGTACTTAACACAATCCTTGGTTACCTTAACCTGGTTAGATTCAGTACCTGTTCCAGAGAAGGATCTCTGATTCTCAACACCCTACGCCCAGCTTCAGCGTTGCTGATACAGTGTTCCCCCTATTCTGCCAGTGCCACGTAGACATCGACACCTAAACACCGACAGTCTTTGCTTATCGTCTACTACTACCGGTCACTTTTCCGAACAGTACACTCAATCCTTGACAGAGAGTCGGAGGTCACGCCGGCTCCACAAATGGCTGAGTTTAGCAGACGCCAAACGTACCTTCTGCATTCGCGATTATACTTCACCCGACAACGGGCCACCTGCTGATATGTAACTGCCAAGGTAACGGAACTCGTCAAACTTACCCCGAGCTGCCCTCGCAAAGACAAGTTATGGCTTAGTGTCAACCCAGTGCAGCAATAACATACTATACCTTGAAGACGTAGCACACATCCCAAACATATCTGCACTATTGTTCAGGCAGTCCATATCCACAAAACCTCTATAAGCCACAAATGGCGAAGTTGCATACTAGACTGCCGCTAGTACCAGAGCAGCTCCGTCGATTCCGAACATGCACTAGTTTGCACTGACGTGTTCACGTTCTTCAGTAGGTGCTCCAAAAGCATGCTGCAGCAACAGCTAGATTGCGATAAATGTTCCATTCCATTTCTCTCATCCGCCTTGCAAAGTGCACTTTCCAAAAAGCTAAATGTAGCCCCGCCTAAAAACAAGCCAGCACCGGTCACTTACTAAGAAAGCTTTTCTGTCCGCAGGTCAATTAGGCTTTAAACAATCTCCACTCCGAAATTTGGCTGATTCTGTGCCTTCACTGGAAGCACACCAGTTGATACACGCTGGAAGCGAGTATAAAAAAATCACGACTCTTTACGAAACGTGCACTTAGCACGAATATTCCCAGAGACCACGAAATCTGATGTTCGTAGTGTGGATCAGAGTTGAGATGTGCTGCCACCATCAGAAATTCCTACAAGCAATTTTATCTCACTGGAGCCACAGAAAGGAAGCCACTAAGTTGAAGGGAAACAGTCTGCGACGCTGGAATTTCGCTAGGCAGACACAGTTTAGTTTACTCTTGGTGTCAGCCTCACCAGTTGCTCTTCTGGGGCACGTTTGTGGTCAGTTTTGACAGATCCACCCACCGAGGGGGAAGTTCTCAGGGAAATTCAAGCCTTAGAAGGTCATAAAGCGTCCGGCTCCGGTGACCTTCCCGTAGCGAAGTACAGCTCAGTTGAAAACCTCATGTTTTACACTCAATGGTTTGAAGTTTTGAGTGGACCCCTTCTTCTTTGGGTGGGGAACAGTTATGGTCCTCATCTTTAAGAAGGACCCCCTTAGTGACTGCGCTAATCACGGGTATAAACCTTATCCCAATGGCGTCAAAGTTGCTAGCATCTGTCATACTTCATGGGTTGTACCAAAAGAGCGAAGAGCAGACTCACGAAGAGCATGATGGGTTTCGCATTTTCCGTCGATGAAAAAGTTCAATTATTCACCATTCAGCTGCGAGAGCTAGATCACACTTCTCAAAGACCATCTGTCATCGTGTTCCTGAAAATTCGCGCGATCTACATTTCTGTTGATAGGACTGCACCACGGAATTATATTCTGAGATAAAGGGTACCTGGAAAGTAAGTGTTTTTCTTCAAAGAATTTTGTTATTACGCCACTTGTCCGGATAGAGCCTAAGAAGAAAGTTCGCACCATTTCGTCTTCTCCAGTGAAGAATGGTAGACTTGTCCTATAACCCTTTTACTCCATAACGTTTCCATAGTGTATATTCTATGGGATGCCTTGTTTGGACTTCTAAACTATAGGATCAAAGTACTCCTCCGAACTGAGTTTTCGGCTTGGAATAAGTCTATTATATCACCTTACTCATTGACAGTGCACAAGCAGTACAGCATGCTCTGAACTGCTTTACAACTAAGGTATCCAGAGATGTTAGCACTTTGTGTCTTCTAAGCGCGAAGTACTTTTGCAAGATTAGCATGTGCCCGTGCCTGTTTTCACCCTTTGTGCTGATAAACGTGAATTTGCTGACAATTTTAAACATTTTAGGAGCTTGATAACAGCTGAAGTCGGTGTTGTGTAGGAGAACAGTTCATAACAAGTGAGCGCTGGAGCAGCTTTCGGAAACCTACTATCCCTGTGACATTGTCGTGACATCTAGCTCTCTCAAGGAACGAGTCTACGTCGTCGAGGTTCATGGAGGTTTCCTCAAAGTCTACAAGATCTGGTCAAGTCGCTTTCAGGATGTCTATGGTCTTTCAGTGTTCGAAAATCAACATCTCCGGTTTATTGCCACCTTCTGGTGGGAACATCAACTGAATAATGACGAGATACATCTTGTGTTGGGCACGGATAACAGCTCTCTGGACTGAGTGACCACTCTACACCGCCTCCGGCGGCTCAGTCATGTTTCACGAATATTCTCCCATCGCGTTTCTCTCCGTCCTCTATTCACACTGGCTGGAAGTGACTCTGGAAGTGACTTGGAGGTCATTCCATGACTTAACGTAGAGGTATGAAGTAGTTAGCATCGGAACTGCCTGCGGTGGATGCTTCCCGCCTTCCTATTTGGAGCCCAAGTGACAAGAAATGTTGTCGGTAGGAGATATTATTGGATATGGCTCAGAACAGAAGTCCGTGTCGGGAAATCTGAGTGATCCAACTGTCGAACTGTCGTGCCCAATACACACAAAAAGGTCGTTGAAACAAAAAAACGCGAACAAAATACCTCAGAATGTGGAATGTGACAAAAGAATACCACAGCATTTGTTGCCATTGTATTAAATGGGCATTTCTGGTGTTCAGCCCTTTTCTTCCCTATTTTGCTATATATATATATATATATATATATATATATATATATATATATATATATATATTTATTTATTGATAGTAAGTAGTATGTAAATGTGTGGACAAAATTTCCCCGGAGGCACACGACCGGTTTCGCGGTTGTTCCCGCTCATCCGGTATGCGTACCCAATACTCCTCTGCCCACTCATCCTCATGCTTGTGCACTCCGATTTCGTATGCTCACTAGGATCTAATTTGAATCGTCTACTACTTACTATCAATATGAGCGCTTGCACTTGCAGCCTCGTTGTTCGTTGGGTTAGCAGTCACCCAGACACGAATAACTATGAGAAATCACAGTTGTGATTCATTTGTGGGCTCTTCAATGAACAGTATCAATTCAGAATCCAGACGATTCCAATTAGATCCAAGTGAACAATATATATATATATATATATATATATATATATATATATATATATATATATATATATATATACATATATATATATATATATATATATATATATATGCATGTGTGTTTTCCTCCCTTTTTCAGCAAACAGGAGCTTGTCATTAACAAAAACTTCCCCTGGTAGCAGAGATCATGGATCCAATTTAGAGAAACAGAACAGTTAGCGGAATGGTGCAATGCAACGTTCACAGTTCGATCTCTCATGTTTTAAAATCAAAAAGCTGGAAAAATTAAGCAGAGATTCATAATATTCGGAAGCTATTTGAAAGCCTTTATTAAGGTTCTTTCTGCCTTAATACCAAACCAACTCTCACATAGCTTTCGACGGTGTATTTCCAATGCATACAAATGCGAAAACTTTAGGTTATCCTGTAAACCTCGCCTTCAACACGTAAATTTGTCCGCATTCGGAAACGGGTTCTGACAAAGAAAAACTAAAGGGGACGTGTTCCCACTGTTCATATTGAAAAGAAAAACGGGAAGAGAAAATTGGAGCATCCAACAGAGCCTGAAATCCTTATTTCCTAATTTATTTTTCCTAATGGACGAAAGTGGCAAACATTTGCAAGGACACTATCACTTGAAACAACTTTCCTTGAGATTCGTCAGGCTCACTTTTGTATGAGTTAAATGATCTTATTGTGGGCTCAAATGATTCAGATTTCGCAGTATTTGAGGGAACCCTTTTATCTGATTGTTTTTTCAGAGTGGTCGTGGAAATCTTCCATTCATTCTGAAACAGTAGCTTCTTATTTGATCACGTAAACTGAATCAATTGCTTTTGGAGGACTACCACACTACCCCTATTCCCCAGATGATGCGGAATACTTCACTGAATCAAACATCTTGTCTGGTTTACAGCAGTCGTAATGTCTGCATGCGATAGGTGGCCTCTTTTTTCTCAGTCTTTTTGGGGCAATCTCTTCTGATACGTCAATCATTAGCATCAGGCCGCTGAAAATAATTGGAATAATTGGTAAAAATAGGTTGTCATTTCATGCTGAAAATTAGCAAGATATTAGTAAAATGACCAGATGCATTTTATATGAAATAACACATTTTCAAAAAACGAGAAAGTGCATTTGAATCTGTCTTGGTTTGGATGTCAGTGTTTGTTTATTTTAACGTTCAACAATATTCAAGTAACTTGATTATTGTCCGGAAAATCCCTCAGAGCACATACGGAAAACACAGGCTGGCGAATAAGCTCGTTTTCAGTGATTCCTAATCATGCCAATCTAACACAATATATATGACTAGATGCATATGGGATACAGTCAACAAAAATCGTGTCAGGGATCATTGTTCACACCTAGTGTGGTGCAGTATTATCCGGAGACCAGGTGTGAATGGACTAATACCTTCTCAAGATGTAAACTGTCAGATGTTCCTGGACCTGACGTTGGGTGGTGACTGGGCCAAGGTAGACTGAGTGCATGCATAAATTTTTTCTGAGCCCATAAAGGAAGGTTGTGGAGGCGAATCCCGACCGCTTCCGCTGTGGCCAAGATGCGACTTCTCACCGATCTTGACAACAAACCTCGGACCCCATACAGGGGGCGAAACTCTTGATCTACGTTCACCATTTGATTAGTTTCAGCTAGATGTGAAACGACTACGCTGGTAATTGACCTAATTGTTCCAGTCATAAGTATTGACATGATTAAGAATCATTGAAAACTAGCCTGTTCGCCAACTTGATTATTATCCGATAAACTGCACAAAAAACCCAACAAAATGACACCCGCGCAACAAAAGTTCGTTTATCGCTTTGCCTTTCGTAGAGATCTACAGCATGGAGCAAATGAGTAATTGACCCTGACTTAAAAACTTTAAGTGAATATTTACGGCTCCAGATTAAATCCCAACTGAAGTCAAGTATTAGATGTCAATAATCTTCTTCATGCATAGGATTACTGGCCGTGCGAGCTCATTTACTGCTTTTCATTTGCTGTTTTTCTAACTGTTCAAAATAAGATAAATCAAAATATCATCCGTTTAAATCGTTTTGTTTTCAACCATCTAAAGTCTTCTGTTCGAAAACTCGCCAGAATCAGTACCACCTAGGCTAATCACCTCTTTCAATAAGTTATTGAATGACCAACTTTTGTACAAACCCATGGATTCAAAAGCCGATACAAATAACGTAGATCATAGTAAAGATAATATTCTAGACGGATAAAGCTTGTCTAGGAGTCTGTGGTTAGTGATAGCTACTCACCCCTAACGTTCTAACTTGGCAATGATGAGATTTTCGCAAAAGCTCGGGTCGTTGTTTACAAATATATTAATAGATGGCCGCAGCACAGTTTCTAGCATGGACAAGGTGTTAGCATCTGTGCGTGTGCTAACATGTTAGTTAAGATCACATCTGGTTGACAGCGGTAAACTAAACGTGCTTCGGAAGTAACTGCTGATTTGCAGGGTGCTTCCATTCGAAAAATATTACGCGGAAGGAAACGGGTCAGTTTATCGGAAGAATTCACAACCCATAGTCAGATATTTACGTAGGAGAAAATAGTAAACCAATCTGAAGCACTGGGTTCCCTTTATCCAGTTCATACCAGCAAAAGGAATACATAGTTCGCGCGGTGCGAGCATTTCTTATACGATTTTCAACGGAGAAGGTAAAACACACTGGTATTTATACTTTGCCGTAAGGTGGAACATTGCGGCGAAGTCAGCTGAACTGGACGTGAAACAGTTGTCATCAAATCAGCTTCCACCTCATCTATTATTCAGTGATGGTTGGATGAAGTCCCGAGGCATGAAGGGGAAGCATACCACTTTAATTACGACCTAAACAAAGCGACCTTCAACATGTTGTGTTTCATGCGGACCACAATTACTTGTCAAAAGCTTACAGATCATTAATGTGGCTTAAAGTGTAATTATGTTGAGATAAGGTTACTATAAACGGTAATTATAAAATGCACCAAGGTTGGAAACTGTTTGCAACCTAGTCGTTTGAATAAAGCAAAACAGTTGTTATGAATGTAATCGATCTTCATCTCTCAGTAGACATGTGCCTAAAAGGCAGAAACAGTACAGCAAGATTGGAAAATCATTTGAAACCTTTCCGAATCTTGATTTCATTTCTCATGGCTTTATCCCTTACCAAATGAGGTTGTTGCATTCACAATAATCAACAGTGTGAAGTTCTCTGTTGCATGGATACTCTCATTGTATAATTTTAAATTCCCATTGGACGTGTGATTATTTTTTCTCATATCGCGAAAAATCTGTCCACAGTAATAACTAAGTAGCACCATGACTCCAAATCATTTTACAGCTCAGTTTGTACACAGGGTCATTATTCAAATAATGGTGTTGTTCGTAGCTCTACTTGACGGATTGTATTCGCTGATGATGGTTGAGCTGAGCGTTTATGTCACAAACTTCTCATCCTAGGACGAGATGACATTATCAGAGTGCAAGTGAAGGCGCCATACAAGAAAACATGGTTCACTTCTCCTCAGTATCCGTTCACGAGGATCATGAAGGAAGTGAGTTCTACTTGGATGAAGTTCATATTCTGAACCAAGCAACGACGAGACCCTCCAGGCAGATTTTAGAAGTATAGCATTCTTGAACAAATTAATTCAGCAAATACATTGAATCAGATCAAATTTACTGTCATCCGATTAGCAAACGTCCAACCAACCCAAAAAGTGCAAATCTTTTGGGTCTTCACAATACCGACCTATTGTCTTGAAACCCAATTCTTCACGTGCACACATAAACCAAGTGTTTCCTTGAGGACTAAATGGAATGACCCTACGAAAAGTACCAAACACAAATGAACAAAAACCAAAAAAACATGAAGAAGAAAACACGGCACGAAATCTAACAGGTCAACGTCTTGAATATAACCGGTACAGAAATCGTTCAGGGTCGTTACCAAAATTAGAATTTCGAGTCTCAAGGTCAAACGAGCAGCTTTCTGTAATTAGTCACCGTGTAAGGATAAAGTCGCGGGAGAGGTCAAGATCACATCCAAAGCAAGCTTCACCTTCACCTACGCACTGATGACGTCTTCTCGGTAAGGGATGAAACATTTGCGACCTATACACCAAGCTCAGCGATCACCAACAGATACAGTGTCATTATGTGGTCCTGTTTTTTATTCTCAGTTGGTAATATATTCCTAAGTGGGATTATTGTATTCTGATCTGACTTTCGCTCAGTGCAATATTTCTGACGTATCCGCATTCTACTGGATGACAAAATGTTAATGCAGTCAACGCATTATAGTCCATTACCACAAGGATCCATGACACCATCAGGAAAAGACCGGATATAAACTGACCCGGAACGAGGAACACAAAACAGCACGTGGCACCGAAGATGGTTGGAGTTAAATTTACCAGGTTGACGGTGTGGATGTCTATCACTAAATTCAACTTACAGTATTTAAACCTGAGACTCGGGACCTAACAGCTTGCAAGCTTTGGGCACCAGTGGGTCGATTTCATTGTATACGTCATCAGTGGGAGCTGATGATATTACCTCGATTGGGGATCAGACGTTTGCAACCTAAACGCCAAGCTGAGCAACGGTGAAGTTATGAAAAACCGTCAGTAGATCTCTGTAATGGGTGCTTAACCTGAATGATTTTCGAAAGCCACGTCAATAAATACAAACATTCGAAAAGTACATATTCTGGTTTGGGCTCAATGCAGAAGACATACCGAATATAACAAACGTCTATAAAAATCAGTTTTGTCCTTTGAAATTTGGAGATCTCTACCATTATTGTTTACTGGTAACGGGCATTCAAATCTATGTGATCCGTCTCACTGTTCATCGCAAATCTCTGTGCTTACATGTTATCGAGCCGATTCAAGTCAAGACGAAAGAACGTAAATGCTTTACTCACACCGAGAGGTAAGTATTCCGTTGTCAATCAGCCCCATAACATTTTATTATTGAAGGGATTGGAAAATAAAACTTGAAGGAAAGATGAACTTCCGCTCGGAAATAGGTTGATCAGATTTGTTGGGAAGACTCTCATGACAGGGTTTAGCAAAACATGTGTGGGCTTTGTCTACGATCAAACAAGTTTACGTAAATTCTCCAGGTAGATCAATGAGCAACACATTTGACAAAACCGCAAAAAAGCTCACGTGTGATTTTGGCTCATGTTTGCCGAAACAATTTGATGTGACATAAATTACTAGTAAAAATGCCCGATCAGTGCGCTGCTGTATCTGGAACTATGTTTCAAGGACTTAAAAATGAGTATGAAATATTTTGAAAGGGGTTCGAAAAAGACTACAACTTATCCATATAGCCAATGTGTCAGGAAACAAGCGTACATAAAACATGTATACGAAATGGTGCAGAAAACGTTTCAGGACAAAACACATAAAAGGTTAGTTCACTTAATTCTACAACTGCGGCGGATATATGGCCACACTATATCAGGTTTCCTATTCGGATTAGGCCAGGGAACCTTGCTAGAGTAGCTCGGACGAGGTCACCTCCGTGTATATGTACGGATGAATTGGCTTCTATTCTTTTTGCGTAAATATTCTCTTTTAGAGGAGATAAAATAAAATCTGCTCTTCTGGAAGGGTTAGTAGTCTGCTTGTGGGTCGAAGACAACTCGGCTGTCCGATACACCGTGTTGCCGAATACGAAGCAACTCTTCGTTGAACAAACACTTGTTGCCGAATCTAACCTGTGAACGCGAGTTAACCCGATCGCAGTTTCTCGCTTTATTTGTCCATGGTTCATATATATGGATAATGATAACTATATACCACAACATTTAGTTCTTCACCAGTTAAATGATGTTATCTTTGGTTGAAAATTCCTTTTGATTCACACTGATGAAAATTCCTTACTTGAGACTCTGATGAAGAATAAAGTTGCTACCAAGAACATAAAAAATTTTTTGTGGAAATCCCAAAGGTTGGAGTCAAAACTATTTTTCATACTTTCGTCTGCGTCAAACAGACAGTTAAGTCTTGGTAACAAACACTGAGACAAACCATCAACATAGTAAACCGTTTGAGGATTCAGTTGTCCTCTTCCTTTTTTTACTCTCTCAGAATCAATAAAGTAACACTGAATCACTGAAAGCTAGATTTGACAAACAACTGACCAGTTCCGCTAGCAAGTTTTTAAGATAATTTCAGCCGTATTGCAGTCGGAATTTCGGAATCAATATTAGCGTGATTGGTAGCGTGAAAATATCGCTAACTTCCTTTTAGACAGAAACAATTGCTGTTTTCTCCTCAGAGAACAACAACGGCGTTGGTCAAAAACTGTAAGTATTTTGTTCCGTCCCATTAGTTGTAGAAGGAAAAATTTCCTGCTTCAGAACCATCTTCTTTGATTTACCAAAACAGACTGTTTACATGGAATGCCAAGTGACTGCAATCAAAAAGGTTGTACGACAAGCGTTGGCCCAGAAAGCTTTCCTCAACCGGGTATCATGACCAGTCCTTTCGGTTACACTACCGATCGACCGATTTCCTCCAGCTTGGCTATAATAACCCTGGGTTGGTTGATTTTTTCCTTTCGGCAAAAACAGCTGCTGACAGTTGATTGATTGATTTCATTCCGTTCTTTAAAGCACTGAACGAACCATCGATCTATCCTGCTCGTTCCGGCTTTCCCGTCTACTTTGGACAAGCGGTGAAATGCTGCCGGCCACAGGAACTAGGCTGTCTGTTGAAAATTGGTCGTTTCACAACCTAGCAGCAAGTATTTTCTAGGACTTCGATGATGAACGTAGATGTGAATCTACTTAATCTTCCGTAGTTTGAAATGAAATCATAATTTCCGGTGACTCTTGTTAAGAAGAAGAAGTCAGTGATGGTCAAACACAAAATGTTTTTAATCAATAATTCAGCATTGTTTATCTCTTTATTGGTTCAAATGTTTTCTCACTGTTTGTACACACATTCAAAGGTGTAAAGCTGTCAGATCCCCAGTGTCTAATTAGACAACTACACTTCTCATCTAGTTCGTGTCGTTATTGAATGATAATCAACCTGAACAATCTAGTCAATGTTTTTATTTAGTTTCAGATTTATGATTTGATGCTGCGGATACATTTCAATTATGCCGATCCAGTCAAACCTAAAGTGGAAGTCCAAACTTATTGATATAATATTTAAGAAAAGTCTTGAGTAGAATGAATAAAAGGCAGTCCAGTTTTGACTATCACTGTACATATTAAAACTGTTGTACTAGACCTGTGATAAGTCACTTTTCCTCATTTTCTATTGGAACTGAATTTGGGACAATTTTACAGTATGAACAAACCTGCAGCATTATTCCTGTTTATGAAGGACATTGTTTGACTTCTCTGTTCCAGTGGTTTTCTTTTGTCCAGCTCTCATTGTATATTATTAAACTGTTGTGCCCAGAAAAGGAAGAGCACTTTGTTTGCTTGTTTTGGGGAAATAACTAAATGTACAAAGTAAAATACAATAAAAACTGCAGGATCCCTGTTTACGGATAAACAATCGAGATCGAAGTAGCAAAATATGCTGATCAGGAATCTGACGTGAATATTCTGGAGGGATTGAGCTGAGCAACCTTAATGAATAGGAAATTTGAAACGGATCACAGTCTAAATAGGGATGAATAAGGCAGTAATTTTTTCTTACTAGCATTAAATATTATTCTCTCATTCATTGTAATATTTTCCTTCGCTATTCGCTTTGGCAAGGAATGAGAATACACATGATAATATGAAGAGGGCCTACGGTAAAAGAAACTTCATAATTTACTAGATTGTATTTCATGATGAAGCCAGACTGATTACTAGCAAAGCGTTTCTTAGCTTCCACCGAATTCTTACCAACTGCGGACTTGTTGCTCTTTTCCATTTCGCGGATAGATCAGCTACAGTGTTATACCACTACCAAGGTTGTCTACTTGCTCTAATTGTTTCTTGCGTACCTTCAAGACGAGAGTGCACATTGATATAATGGAACAATTTGAGGGCTTCCTTGATTGAAAGAGTTGTGCAGTGGGACCGCTTTAAGAGGGAGATCCATTCACTTCTGAGAGTTCAACTAATAGAGCCTAGAAAATGTCCCGTCTCACCAAACCAGTGGATGGGCTACATCCGATTCTCTCCGGCCAATGAATATTACCGCGGACTAGATACTTCAGCGAATGAACACGAAGAGAAGCATTTTACGTACCAAAACCACTTCCTTAGAAGGACGTATAACTGGCTTACCTAGAGCTTATCACAACGGTGGAAGAAATCGCTGCAATCTATTGGGCTGTAGCTGTTGGCCTAAGTCAGGCATCCACAAATGTATTTTCTCCGTCCGTGGACAGCTAGCTCTGTTGGATGCTTAAAGCTAGGAACTGAATCCGTAACGATGGTTGATAATAGATGGAAGGACAAAGAGAGAATCAAGAAATGAAAACCACGTCTCATGTGACGGACCGTACGAGGAGTCATCAGGGGTGATTCGGTCACTCCTCCGTACTGGGTCATTATCTCTTCTAGAGTTTCCAGTTAAAAGGTGCTTCTGCGATGTGGACAGCAGCGAATTGTTTCACCATGAAATTCTCATCATCTTTTCTGCGATCATCTTGATCAGTCTCTTGTTGTTTAGTTTAAGATTGTTACATAACGCAGCCGGTTACGGCAACTCGGTAGGCATGTTCCAATTGGATGACTGCTCAGAATTATGACATACGCTAAACACACTTCTCACATCCAACTGTTCATTCATTTAGTTGTTTTCAACGATCGGACATTGTAAGATAGTACAAAGCGCTTTACCTGGCAAAACACTTGATACTTTCAAAATAAATGCCTACTTCGTTGCTGAAATGCCCATACATGACCTCACTTCTATGAACAAAACTTACTTCTCATAGAAATTCTTGATTTCTCGCTTCCCTCTTCGCATGGGCAGTGATCCACTGTTTATCAGTAACGGTCCGGCAGACTTCAGACTGACTTTGAGCTGGAGATCTGAGTGGGATCTCCGTTAGCATTCCTTAGAATATAATTTGGTAGAAAGGCCTTGTACAGGTCAACAGCAATAAACGAAAGCGTCGGCACTTTCTAATGATGCCTTTATATGCATTACTGTTTGCAGTTCTCCTAATATCAAAGAAGAATCCCGCCTGAATTTGTCTCACCTGCTTCTAAGCATGAGTTTACTAGATCTTGTGATCATTGCTGGCCATTTTAAGACAAAAGCTTACTGTTTCAGGGACATCGGAAGGCACTCAAGGGATCGTGCATCATCTCAGATGACTGAAATGGAAACGTTCATGGTGTCTTTCGGTTGGAATTTGACCAATAAAAGGTTCTGACAAGAACAAACTTCTGCTATAAAAAGTGACTTAGAATCACCTGGCGTCTTCCTACAACTTCCCAACCGACACGAATCGACTGAAGATAGTCGTTCATTTTGTCCACCTATGTGGATTCAGATGACGCCCTAATAAATTTAAGTGGGCCTCACAAACTACGGATATCTTTCACATCAGTTGTTCTGTTTGATGTCAGCAGATTCAACCCTCCGGATGCTGCTTTCGATGACATTAGCAAACCCCTGAAGTGCCAGCTGACCACGAGTCCAAGAAACTACCGCAAAATTTAGGGAAGTGAAGAAGGCTGCATCTCTTGGCAATAATGGTAGCCTTCATCATTTGATTAGAAGTTACAGTTCACAGAAAACAGGTGCAAATAAGATAATCAGGTAATCTGTCGGACCAACGATTCACTCGCAGGATGCGTTTTAGGCAGCTAGTGGTGTGGCCTTTAAATTCGGCCGTGTTTTTCGTTCTCGTCGGTGATTTCACCACGGTATAGACTCATCTGGAAACTATGGTTTAAACGTATCTCATAGTGTGGTTCTTATGGTTAGCTACCCCCCCCCCCCAGATTTGAAAACGCAGCAGGCGTTACACTCTATCGCAAGATTGTGGAAGTAATGAAACGTTCTCCTCACAAATCCGTAGCAGATGCTAAGGTCTGGAGTAAAAGTTAAAAAGTCAATACTAAAACCTTCGCAGTAGCTGGCATTTAGCTTCACCTCATTCAGACCTCCAGTCAATGATTATTACTTCACACCCTCCCAGTCGGAGCCCTTTCGATGTTGGGAAATCTACTGACTTGGCAAATTTTGTAAGACAGTTTGAATTCTCTACATCAGGGATCATGTTGCTGCAAGAGATGTGGCTGTTTTTTCATACTGATGATTGGCTAACCAAACTCGGAAAATTCAAATTTTTCCGGATTGGTTATACCTGTCAGTAACGGGATCGCAGAGGTGGCCTAGTCTTTATACTAAACGCACCGGAAACTAGTCTTCATAAATGTGCCTTCAGTACGGTGACAAATAGGCTGTTTGTTTACCGGTGGCATGTGAATCAAGCTTCTCCACCGAAAACTGATCGATCATTTCTATGAAAGAGTGTATTTCATCATCTTGCTTAGCAAATGACATTTATATATTCATTGATAAAACAAAATAATAAATGGCATCCAGAAACCCCACTTGTCATCGTTCCTCGAGATTTTATTCACTCGGATATCAGCTCTCTAAACTTCTTGTAGCTAAAATATATTCCAAACGTCCCTGCAAGAAAGAAGGGACAGCTCGAGTTGGTCTTTGTCATCAACACACTGAGGACATCTCTGTCCAGAGAAAAGTACCCGTAACCAAATCTGACCACTGAATCACCAAGGCCTACCCCAAAAAGTATTCCAAGTCACTTTGCCTTATGCGTAACCGTTCTTTTGACGGCAGGATTTCCCATAAGCAATGCGGCCCAGGAAACCTAACATTTCTAGAAGATTTGGTTGGAGACATTGATTTTGGTCAGTTTTATAACCCTGAAGTCTCATTTTACTGTGAAAACCTATACTTTACCAGAGCATTTTACACTCGTTGACCACTGGAGTTAGTTTGCATCTGACCAACCACGTTATCAATGCCTAACTTTAAATCCTACCCAATAAGGTAATCAGACAATTTCTCCAGGTTGCAAGCAATTCTGTTCTTTTAAATGAATTGAAAAAGCATTTTTACGCATAGTAGTTCGTGCTTCCATTTGGATGACGACCAGCAGTTTGCTTATGGAAAGGAACGTTGCAATTTATCTTATTCTCGTTTGACCGCAACGGCTAGCCTTCGCATGTGCTCTCTAGACTGCATTATTGCATCCATTTATAGTGGCAGGACTTCAATGCTAATAATATTACACAAAGTAAGCGTATCCCCACCTTGTTGTCGGTGGATCGAAACTATTTCGCCTACGCAAATCAACTCACAACTCTCGAACGAGACATCTCTGATTCTCTGCCCTCCAAAACAGGAGTAACTCAGCATGCCATTTTGTCTCCCATCATTTCCACTTTACACTCGAGGCCTGCCCCAAAGCTTCAGACGATCATCTGATTAAGTATGCTGATGATTTTGGCATTGGCAACAAATCTGACAAAAAGCTTTCACTTTCCTAACTTGATGATACCGTACTGTTGTTCAGCGTTCCACGTCAATAAACCTATCTCTGAATGTATCCAAATGCATTGAGATTCTATTTTCTCTGGCCAATAGAGGAGGTCTATCTTCAGTCGGAAATAATTATTCCTTGCATGTCGATAACGAGGTAGTCCCAAGAGTTTGGGCAGCGAAATATCTTGAGGTAACCGTTTCTCAGTTCCTCATCAAGTCCCGTAGGATAACTATTGCATTCACAAAGATTCGATGACTCTCGTTTTATATCTTACATATGAGATCCTAACACGTTTCACCGAACTCAAATAAGCTTCTTATATATTGTTGTGTGATGCCACACCACATGACCAAGCTTCTATAAAAATTCACCTTAATCTGAACTGCCAAAAGATAAAATAGCTGAATGAGCATTTCGCCAACTAGTTGTTGAGTACCGCAAACAGTAAAATTCTTTGGCATAGTCTTTTTCTTCTAAATTTGCATCATGTTCTTTTCATAAAGTATTTCGGCTCGTACGATCCACAAAAGTGGCTACTGCTTTTGATCCAGACGGCTCGTTCTCCACCGTTGTTTATTTTGGACTAATTTCGCTGCGGGAAAGAATTACTTTACTCATCAAATAATCCGCTGAAACCGGTCATGTTCCTGCATCCTTGAAACAACATATTGTCCAGACATTTTGTTAGATGGAATTGACTTTCTCTTCACTTAAGCTGACTGAGTGGGTTATCCTCTGCCGATGATGGTCTTCATTTGTTGCTTTAAATGACCCATTTCATTTCTGAGAACTGACATAAACCCGTGTCTTCCTCGAACTATTCACTGTTTTCGATCCAATTCCACTTTACTTCGTTCTCCAAAAACAGGAGTCTTCTGGCTGTCCAGCTTCTCTGCTTCCAAGGTTAAAAGTGGGTATCATCTTGCAGAATCCCTTAAAGAGCAACTCTGGTGTTCTTCACGGTGCTGTTCTTCCATCCCACAGTTTCACTACGTGTATTGGTAACTTATGCAATGCCTATACTGCACTACTTTTTGAGTATTCTGATGATGTGATGCTTTGCCAGTCCTTATTCAATCAATCTGACTCCACCACTTGTCCTGAATATTCTTACGATTTCGAGTACTTCTCGTACCTTACTGGCCTACGAGGCAACACTCCTAAATATCTTTACTGCATTTTCACTCTTTCTCGATTTTGTTATCTCAAAGAATTATTACCCGCTTTAAAAGCTAACCAGGTCAACTTACGATTTCATTGCACAATTCTCACATTCTGGACAGTGCAAAGAAACTGCTTTAGCTCTCTTTTCAAGTAAACATACTGAGGTAGTTTGGTGCCAAACAAGCTCCCATCACTTCCTTTGTACACCACTGTATTCTACAATTCCTACCTGACTGCTTTCTTGTAATCTGCTCTGGCCTACTTAAAAGTATTTTGCATGGTTAGCCAACGATTTGATTAGCATTAGTCGTGCTTCTTTGATTTCTATAATTTCTGTGACAAACAGAATATGTGATCAACGCATGGATATACGTAAAATATTCACTTCAAAGAGTTTTGTGATTTGATTGAATCAAAAAACACAGAAAAGCTCTAGAACGAATACTATATTATTGCACCGTCCAGTGGCTATTTACCGTAGGTTTGCAGGAGGAACTCCGTTGGTTTATTGGGAATTTATGATCTTGAATTTATGCTCGTATGAGCAAAGTTCTTTGAACTCGGTTTTGTTTTCTCTTTGACTGAGAAGCTTTCAATAAATATTATAGAATACCAGTGGTCTGCTAAATTGAGTACAAAGTTTTGTTAACTCATCTAGCACTTTTTTTAAGAAAGATACTGTTTTGATCTTTCTGTAGATGATTGAACGTTTGCTCGCATTATCCTTAGGAACTTCATAGATATGTATGCTACAATTACTCCGTATCAGCCGTGATTTCTCTCTAATTGAGGATTTACTTTTGGTGTAGGAGAAAAGACCTACCATGTTTTCTCCATTTTCGACTTTTGGAGGAAAGATTTCTTATATTGGTTCAAGTGATTCCTGGTTGTATCATAGCTCAGAAGATAAACTGATCCCCCAAAATGGTACATCTAATCATCGACAGTGAAAACAGACCAAATTATGAACGAAATGAAAATATACGTCTATAACTTTATGGTGGAGGTATACGCGTAAAACAATACCCCGAACTCTTTCCATTTGTGGTTCTTGTCCTCATATTTGAGTGTGGATTACGTACCTTTAATGGTGAAATTAGTGAATATGATGTTCTACTTTCTTCTCAGTGGAAAGGTAACCCGAAATTCTTTTGCATTTATCAGATGCAAATCGATGGATGCCGTTACCACAAACCCAGTTGAAAGAAGACCAATCACTTCACATTCCGTGCCATGTATCCTTTTTCGCTTTTCAAGTGCATTGACTTCCTTCTCAAACTCTGGAAAGAAACTTTTAGGAGCAGTTAATAAGCACCAGCCATGTACCTATGGTTTGATTATTCTGAAACCGTAAAACAAGTAATAAGGTACTTCCATGGATTGAGATACCGAACGATTTGTGGTGCATGACTTGCAGCATTACATTGAAGCAACAGAATATTCCTAGAAGATTTTCCGGTCTGACAAAATTACAAATTTATTGGAATTCCGACAAATTCTGAGGTGTTCTGAGTGTCGTGAATAACAATTCTCGACAAGTTTGATCACTGTATATTGCAGCCCATATCAGCTGGTGTACTGTACTTCTCACACTCGGAGTTACTGAAATGATTTTATTACGGTCAGTCACATTTTTCCAGCCCTTCGGGTATCCTTTTCAAACAATAATAAATGATGACCAAAACTTTTTTCGGCGTAATCTGAATTCCTTTGAGATTGCGACAGGTAACAAGCTTTGTTGGAAATTTATTTTGGCTGGCATTCGGCCGAAGTCTGAGACAGGTTGCATTGCTTCATACTTCTCCAGGGATAAGTATGGGAAGTTAAGTTTAAATTTTCTTGTCGTATCCAATTGGAGCTTTTTGTGTTCTTTTCTATCACGGTGCAGTTCACGTCCCTATTCTAGTTGAGTCGGTTGGTGCAAAGTCTACCTTGGCTTGTTTCGCCACCGTTTTCTACATTATTACTGCAAACAAAAAGTTGTTCGAATGCTGAGGAAAGTCGAGAAGCATATGACACAAAAATACAGGGCCTGTGGACTCCCGGAACATCTCTCTTTTCACAAACCTTTTGATACTTTCTGATTCTGACACACCTTTCAGTATCATCCCGAAAAAGAAACGGCTTGTTGGAGAACCGTGCTCCAGTAATTTTCAATTCAGCCATTCAATCAAAACGAACTATAAATCTAAGCCGGTCAAACTACTGTCCATCGCTATTTTTGCGCCAAATTATCATGATAGAATTCTCCATAATTTCGGTTTCATTGTTTATGATTCTTTCTGTGCATGTCATCAATTAAACAAAGAGGATCGTTTCATTTAGGATGACAAATTCACCATCATTTAAACGATTCGAGTTGAGTTCTGCCTTCGTGAGAATTTAGAATGGTAATAATTTTGAACTTTTCAGTTCGAAGACTATTTATCAACAAAAATAAAAAGCAAAGTTAACTTTCAATTAATCACCACTAAATTTGCAATCTGGAGCTACAGAGCGGATTCCACTTTCAAACGCAATGCACTGATGATTGTTCCTAACAAGAAGACAAAACTTAAAATACTTTCGTAGTTTTTGTTGGCAAATTGGGACCTAATTACCATTTTTTTTCATCTTGTATAAGATAGTTAAAGAAATCAACCATTTTTTGCGTTACAACCTTCAGTTTCACATTTCTTCAAAAGATACCTTTGAACTATCAAGGATTCTTTTGACAAACGCCCTGTTCGTCATTTGTCTACCTAGTGCATTCGGATGACCTGAAACCCGTGCAATGATATGCCTTATTTCTGTCAAACACACAACGGTTCTCAAAACTGGGCGAGGAGAGTGGATCCTGACAGATTCGTTCAGAAGCTGGTGGGTAGGAAAAAGTGAATGAAATATTTTGGTCACAAGGGATTCACTGAGGTCATTCAGATCAACAACTAAATTGAACAAGAATTTAGTTTTTTTGTTGAAATTCCACTATACTGAGGTCAAGATTACTATTTTGATCCGTCGGTGAGACCCACAAATTCGTGAGCACATTGATATAGAGTGGTTATGTAAGAAATACTTTCATGAGTTTTAACCTTCTCAGACATTCGGATGAATTACAAACGGTTGTTTTAAATTAGGAGTACTTTATTTGATTCGATATGAACAGTTACAGCGTAGTCAGAAATATCCACTCAATAAAAATTGGATTAGGTCTACTGTGCAAAGTAAGCTAACGAAACGTTTTCCCGCCAAAGGTTTCGTATCGTGTTTGTCCTCTGCTCATGGAGGAGCAGGTAGGCCAAGAGCAGAATTCTGTCGTCTTAGATACAACAAAAGTGAGCACAAACACCCGTTGAAAAACTTCCCGCCCAATCTCACGTAGTGTCTGCATGCTTTGAAACACTTCGAGTGTCTTGTATCAGATACTTCAAAAAGTCACTTACTGGTTACTTCCGCTTGCGTGAGATGACAGACACAACGCACATGTTTCCACAGTGGAATGGGATTTATAAGTATTCCTAACGTGTTAGAATTTCTTTCCTCTAGTAATTTTTGCATCTCATGAATAACTGTTCGACTGATCCCATAACAGCCACACTCCATTCATCTTTTATTAGGTCATCATACTATACTAGATCCAATCAATTCAAAATGAAACTGATTTTGAGTCCAGTGTTCAAACATTTTGTCGTGCTGAGTGCTTTGCCAAGGCGAATTATTGCATTCGTTATTTACACTTTTCTGCGACGGGAATAGTTTACAGTCTATGCGGAGCGGTTTTCTTCAGTCAACTTCGAAATCGATGTTCCTCATTACACTTATATAGTATTTACTAAGCAAAACTAAATAAGATTTCCATAAAAAGTATATAAACAAATCTGTATATATATATGCATATTTATATGCATATGTACATATATAATTATATATATATATATATATATATATATATATATATACTTTTCCCATCCTCTTAGAAACATGCGTATTGCGAGTGCAACAACAACCGATACAAAATTATAGGGTTGAAAATATACCAGAGAATAAGAATTGGTAAGCATGAAAAGCACAAAATTCTGTAACGTTTTCCTTTTGATCGCTCACTTTTTGATGTTTTGTGTCATTTGATTGAGTAACACTGCTGTGGTTACGGGGCACGAGAGTCTTACCAAAAGGCATTCCTATCACCGATTTCTTGTCTGACCCATGTCTCTCAACGTGTTTGACAAACAGTGATCCTCGTCTTATGGGTCCCGACCAGGAAAGCATGAATCACCAACGGATGATACAGTCACTACCCCGGATAAAAAGGAAGAGATTTAGTCAAGTAGAAAAGAAGAATTTCACTTTTTTAATTCTCCCCACAGAGTACGTTTAGAGAACACAGATTGGTGAGCAAGCCCACTTTCACTTTTTGTCTTATTGGTCCATTTCCACAACTTATAGAGTACTGTTATGCCCGTTGTTCAGATCATATTTTGGAATAAACTTTGAACAAGCCTGTCCGGTTCCATTCAGGCTCCACTGATTTTCCTAGTTTAACGTCTAACATACTTTCCGAACGATGAAACAAAATTCCGCTTTTAATGTTACGCAAAGCTTCCTCTTTCAAATAACCCTAAAAGGTGTAGTATCCGATAAAAATGCAACTGGCGTTTATGTCAATTTCTTTTCGAAATAACTAGCACGACTTTGTCACACTGGTCCTTCTTATTCATTTGATACTGAATCTATAAAATTGTCCGTCCATTGTAATTGTCATTGTTGAAGAAAGTAGATGTGATGTTGATAAGATGCTCGCTGAAGGAGTTGCTTTCTTCTTGAAGTCAACCCGAGGAATCAGTAAAACTGCACGCAATCTTGATGAACAGAGTTGTTCAAAGTACCTGCTTGAGTACACGAAAAAGTGATTTCTTTGCGCTCATATGTAAGAGTACGCAGAACTGTTAGTAGTCTTTTTTCAGCAAGGAAATGTCTGCTACATTGATTGTGGAAAGACTTCTGGAGGATGTTTTGGTCTTAAGATAAACAGTGCATTATTTGTATGACTGCTTGCTATTCAGTAACCCACCATTTTCGAAAATGTTTGTCCACATTTACGCAAGGTCAATTAACAGTAAGAGGTTTGGGCACGAAAATATATATCCTGGAGTAAGGTATTACTAATCAGATCATTTTAAGGCTGACTACAAACGGTAAAATTATTGCCAAATGTTTAAAAATACATTTCTTCCAACTCATCCTCTCAGTTCATACGCAAAGCCTGAAAGTTCATGTTTTTATATGACAGGTGAGACAGTGTCAATTCAATCCATTATAAATGGTGTCTTTATCCATGAGTAATAAGACAGAGAAGACAAAAATATCGCTTTTTGTTCTGCGGTAGTTCTTGGAAGATTTTCTAGGGAAAACTCGTTCTTTATTTTTGTCAATGAGAATTACTATCAGATTATGCCCACGGACATTTCATGCTGGTGCTAGTTTACCATTTCTTACCTGGTGCTTTCCTCGAACAGTCTGTCCAAAAAATGCTTGTTCATCTCATCTCGGTCAAATTCCTGAGATACGGTCGAATTCCAGTTTCTAATACCATCAGTAGCCCTAATGTATACAACAGACTCTATTTTTTATCGAGATAGATTAGTATCAGGTATAGAAGCTGGAATTATACCGTACCGTTAGAAGCATGAATGTTGCTCGCTAGGAAACCTGCAATTAGAAATAGCTCAAACATCTTGTACCTTAAAACGGCTCGATTTGAATTTTCGGCCAAAAGCTGACTTGTTTATTTGATGCAGGGAAGAAAGGGAGTCGTAAAAACTTCTGGTCGATTCTTGACCTTTGCTCAACAAAGCATATAGGTCGCAGACTCAGGACTGTACACAACTATTTTTGTATTCGACCAGATATTTTATGAATCTGTCTTCTCCTGTGAAGAAAACTACCATATATTTGTGTACACTAGGCTGGACTGGGGATCAGATATGTGTAAAAAGGGACTATTCTGAGCTGAAATTTCAACTTCCGTTTGCGTGATCTACTGTCTCGTATCATTTTTTCACTTCCTAGATATGGCACTGAAGCTCATCTTTTCTCTCCCTTCGGTCTGGTGAAATACGATATACCTGAGACGACGTCTGCAATGATTTCAGAATGAATATAATCTGTTCATATTGAGAATTTAGACTGGTGACTGAAATCAGGCACTGATTACTGCACTTTCAGCCACAGTATTGCAGATTCGTTTGTATAGAGAGATTATAACAGTGCTCCAAGTAAATTTGCACACTCTTTTAGTGCAGTTCCTGCCTTCTCTAATTCTTTATGGCCGTTTTTTGAAATTAAATTAACTGCAACGGCCACAACCTTATTTTAGACTGGCAAACAGATGTTATACTATTGCCAAAGTTAGTTTTATTGAGAGCTGATTGCTTGTCCTGTAAACTCAGCCAATGAAAATGTACAGCTTCTCAGGCAACAGATCGCATCTACCTAAGTACTTACTGGTTTCGGGTCCACCCTGGCCTGCAGCTACAAGTTGTACTTTGAAAGTGCCGTAATTCGCTGATTCTTGACATTTCCGCAGCCCACTTGGATTTTCATTCGAAAGCACCCTGCAGTTCGTATGGTTTTCTTGTAACCTGTTTTCCTATTACATACAGGCTAGTACATTTACCGTAATTCGATTGGTAAAGTAGAATGCAAAACTAGACAAAAGACTGTCCTATTAAAGAATAGTAATACTCAGTGAAAATTCATCCAAAAAATATAATGAAAGCTTCTTTCGGTATGTCTTCATAGTATGGTTGTCATGTTGCAGTTCAAAATGGTTCTGGCGAAACACACTGAATACTTTTGTATATGGTTTTCCCCCAACGAATCAAACAAAGGATTGAATTCATAGTTCAGTATAATTCACTACGCATTTATTCATTTCTGTGCTCATTCCGAAGATGGTGTTACCACTTTCAGTGATATGTACCTTCTGCTCTGAGAAAAATTTGAACAGATGCCTGAACCCACATCAAAGGATGAATATTCCTGTTCGTACTAGATTAGGACCAATATCCAACAACATGTTTCTTTTTACTTGTTGTAAGTGACCCATAACAGGAATGGTTTTTATATAATCATTATTTACGTATAACTATCTGGTGTGGTAGTATCCTTGCACGTAGTCAGCAGATTACCCCGAATAAAATTAACCACTAGGAAGCTGTATTCGTTACTCCTCCGTCAAAGTAAACTGCTTTGTTTCACATTAGTAAGTTGGCTTTTGTATTTTATCTACAAGAATGCTGCTGGTCATGAATGATATTCTGCTTCCATCGTATGTAACTTACGAGCTTCCTAATTTTCCATCAGCTCTACCCTTACAGAGGTCAGCATCGGAAGGGCGGAATTTCTTCTTGATCTTCAACTTAGCCCAAAGTAAACCTGGCCTACAGAGTCGATTATGTTGGAGCCTAGAATTTTGAGAAGATCTTCGTCTGCAGACGTATGCAGTGTGAAAACTAGCAAGTTACCACCCATACATTTCGTCCTTCTTGCGAGTTTGTAGTGACTGAGTAGTCAGAAAAGTGGGCAAATGCGGCCTTGATTACTTAAAGTGGGTCTGACCGTCAAAGTTGAAGAAACCTCACCATATTCTTCTAGACAAAACCACCACCAATGTTTAAAAACAGGTTCTGAAAATCAATTAGCCAAAGCTGGACATTCAGGCTACTGATGAGCAAACCTACTTGCTTAAGTCTGAGTAAAGTGCATTATCTAACACTAGCTACATTTTGCTAATAATAACAACACTGTTCGCCCAGTGTCATTTATGGATAATACAGACCGTTCCTTCATCTTTTCTGGGGATAGCATTTTAAGTTCAACAGGGTCTCGTGATTTTTTGCCTAAAGGTAACCGCCCGAGAACCTTGACGAACACACCCATACTAAGGTAAGTGTAGAACCACGCCCTGACGGTGACAAGATATAGGTTGGTTAAACGAACACTTCAGCAGATGCATTCGGACAAAAATGAGCAGACAGCAAAAAAGCACACACGATGGCACATTCCCGTAAAGAGGAAAGTTTTCCTGCTGAAACTAAAAAAGCCCTATAAGGTGACTGAAATGTTGCGATTTATCCGTAAGCTTTAACAGCCCCGCAAAGGAATGAACACATTATGCAAGGTCGGCTTAGTCACGGGATTACCCATCGGCCATCAACGTTCACAGAACATATTCATATCTAACGAACTCAAGGAAGGCCAATATAGCGGCCTCAAAATGCGTGTGAAATGCAGTCGTGAGAAATACTGAGATAAATGACGGGGCGTTTGCGGCAGATTGCTTTCTTGCACCCATGCACTCCGTCAAAAGGTATCCATGGCTTTCAGTTTTTTCATGATCACTTCTACTTTTGCAAAACTTACTCGTTGACAGACAGCGAAAGGAGAATTACTGCACCCATTGCAGGATTCTCATTTGTTCCAACATAGAACAAAGGTGGTTATAATCTTACCCATGAAATTCAGGTTCTTATAGTTATCAGTAGCCAGAGATTTCATTTATAAAATAAGACTCTACGTGAAGCGTACACGTTACTCACTATTTAAGCACAATGGAAGCGCTGTACAGCTGTTTCATTCTTGTTGGGAGTCATCGTCAATCCGGGATGAACGACTGCGCCGTGAACACTTAACCAGCCAAATGTGTGGACTGGTTCTGAACTGTTCCCACAAATTCACCACTACACAAAGTAGTGCACTTTCATCAGTGGCTTTTCACAAGAAGCTCATTCCCCATGCACCAATAGACCCACTTTGTTTATGGTGGAATACCTTCTTTGGATTTAGACCCCTATAGAGAAGCCCCTTATAACGGAAGCACATCTCTCAGCCTGCCACGGGTTATGCCCTCCTAACAAGTCAGTTACCGAAAGAAATATTTCTTGGTCACTTTTATTATATTCATATTTATGACAGTTTTCTTGTTGATTGCAAGGTGAGTAAATTTTCACTGGTGTGCCATTTGAAGCCCTTTGCACTCATTCATCAGTTGCTAGTTGCGCGATTTCGAAAGACTACACCGTTACATTAAACTCCTTGCGGCACCCCATTCACACTGATATGTTATTTAGTTGTATTGTATAAAGTGGTGTTTCAATCCGTGCTACCCTTGAACAAAGCATAAGTCAGCCTCTCTCTCATTTACCGTGATTTCTGTGAGTTTATTTTCTTTTTCCGTCATTCTTTCGGATTGCTTGCCAGATTCAGTTACCACTCATATAACCGTTATATGCCCAAACTAGAGCACTGAAGGGTGAGGATGATGGTTGAACTAACTGATTGGCTGTTAGAATGGCCAACTTATAATACTAAACCAATTCGATCTTCCCTAGGTAAACAGTTTTCTCGTTGGATTCAGACGTACATGTTCTTTCACCTTACATTTAGACCTGACAATTTATACAAATATGCTAATGATACGGCTCTCTCTTTCAGAGGATTACCGAAGCCAAGGATTTCAGTAACTTATCCATCAATTTAGCATGCATCACTGACTTCCTGTTCCAAACCGGGTCAGACACAAATCCTTTCAATGCTTATGTAATCTTTTTTCAGTCAGATTATCCCTGTGACCAGCTAAGCTACTGACTGCAGTGGTCTCTGTAAATTACTCGGTAATCTCTATCGATAATAATTCGAGTCCTAAACTCACATTCCAAACGGTTTAAAGGAAATTCGCAGATGATCTTTTTGAATACAAAGGCTGAAACATTTAAACCTCAATGTGCTTCAGCAGAAATCAATTCGGAGTTTATCAAAATACGATGTTCCACGTGAAACGTTACCCCACTTCTCTTATTTCTATCAGTATGTTTTCCCTGTTATTCTGTACCGTACCCCTGTTGCTTATGCTGGTCTACTAAATAAAGATTTCAAAACATTTTATCTGAGGACTATCGTTCATCAGTAGGGTAATTTTGATGTCAGCAAATGAACTAGCTGCTTAAATGCCTGAATTGCACCTAACCGTTTGTGAACATTTCACACATGAAATCCTTTCTACATCAATTCACACTCTGAACATTGACCTATCTATGTGTCGCCCGTATGCCTCAGCTTGTTCCACGTTTCTGTATCCACCTTCCTGCATAAGTGTCTACAGAAAATCAATTATTTCACATATGGCTCAGTTCACCAAAAACCAATGAGAATGGTGTGTGAGGTGAGTGAAAGGAGTAGCACCTCTAAGTGAGTAGTCTGTTGTGCCTCTTTCGACATCTCCCATCCCTCTGGCCTCCATCGGTTACCCAACTCTCACCTGTGGCCTTTCAAAGCTGAATCGCGTACCAGCGACCACACTTCAATGAAATTGTCTACAGGCAAACCAAACCAGTTTGGAAGGTAGCTCAGCTTGCAAAGACAGCTGCTCCTGAATGGCCGGACGAGATCTACTACCTCATCCTACTACCAAAAGGGGAACCTTTCAACCGACAGGGTCGCGCTCACCCGAAGGAGGTGGTCTCTTCTGCTGAGCAGAGAACGGTCTCTTAGAGAGTAACCGGCACTCAGGCACAGTGGATGTCTAAGGTGTCCTGGACTGGAAGAATACCATCCAAAATGGGTATGAACCTCTCGGTCGGGCACCGGTTTCGAGCACGCTATCTTCCTATATCTCAGCTGGTATCTTTAGGTTGTTCACAGGCTAGACTAACAACCTCGAAGAAGAAGAGGAAGGACGCTAAGGAGACCACTTTGTACACTATTCCAAAAGTCTTCTTGGATTTAACCGCCACAGTACACAATCGATCTCGCCTCTGATCAGCGCTCGTGTACGGGCGCAATCTGTGACATCCATGAAGAAAGCTCAGCCCATCTGGGGAGACAACCATATCAACAGGTAGAAGGTGAGTAAGTAACCACGAACAATTACCGTGGTAGTTTTACGAGTACTCATTTCATTCATCCCTCATTTTGATGAGATGGAATGTGTAGTTTATGACTGAAAGGCTGACATCTCTTTAAGCAAAAGTCTGGAGAAGAAGGAAAACCGAAAGCCTCCATGAAATCTCTCTTCATATCTTCCTATAATATTCCTCAATTTCGAGCACAAAATCGGCTTGTCACACATCCGCCTTGATACTGCATTTACCCGTTATTCTCTGTGGGTTTTTTGGTCCATGACCGTGACAATTTTCTTGTTGTGGTGTTTACGAGGACAGTGCATGGTTGTAAACCACTTTGTTTCATAATAAATCACATTCATTATTTATCTTCTTGAATTGTGATGAAATTTGTGCAGTCTGCCAATCAAACTTAGCTAACATTAGCATATGACAATCATCACTACGGGCAACAAACAAAGCCCGTGTGAGAAGTCAACAAACCCTGTGTCTATTGGCGCCTCGTTTCGTTTTCCCCACTGAACAGTTTTTATTGCATTGAAATGATAGCATCAATAATCCAGGATAGGTTTTCATATCAGAATTTCAGATAGGAACATTCAATAGGCGGAAAGAAATTAGTGACAGAACCACCATATTTGTAGCTTAATGCTACCCTGGAACTTATCCACAAGAAATATTTGATGCTGTCCCTGCCGTTGTATGGACATTTATTGTCAAATTTCATTTTAGGGATAAAAGTTCATGTGAAATGATCAATGGTCATTGTTTGGTACAAAAACATGATTGCACTTTGTTCAAAGATAAACTTCACTAAACCGAGTATATTTATCGGATTGTAGAGTGCAACCCACACAGTGTTTACTCAAAGGCTTTCTGCTTCCTAATCCAAACATTATTTTAATTGAAAAATTCTGCCTTCAACCATTTGTCTACCTAGTTCACCTAACCAAATTGTAATGTATACCCTGATAGAAGGCGACTGACCTTGTTCAAATCATACCCGATACATCACACAATTTGAACAATTTTCAAAATTTACATTCTCACATTTAGTGTCACTTAATGATCTGTGTTGTATTAAGGACTTCTGTAAGTAAACAACTAAAATCTGGACCAGCAATGTTGCTTCAAACCAAAACACTTTGAAGCTTTTTGAACTCGATCAGGAAATCCTTATGGCAGTTTTGTTCTCTTACTTGTTCTGGTAAAATCAATCTCAGAGGTTTGATTTGATTTCGTACATTCTCTTTGTTTCCCCTCAAAAGCACCAAACTTTAGTGAGAACAAGTTGACATTTTTGGAAAATTCTCCTCACTGATTTCGAACTGGATTTACAAAAGATGTCCGTTAAATAAGAAATAATTTTTTGTGAACCTCCATTTTTACAACTTTGGTCCATCGAAATAAACATCGAAACTCAATTTTGTTCCCTATGATTATTCTTGAATAAACATTTGAACAATTTTTTTTACAATGATGTCATATTTTACTTACTCACGCATGACCAGTTATCCTTGACTTTTTATGCTCCGGTAAATCTGCCATCGTTTTGTGTCACCGTAATTGAAAAATGAACTAGAAGCAGGTAAATATTACTGTTTGAACGAGTGAACGAACCCTTCTTTTTTTAGTAAAATAAGCTCTGCTCCCGGTTGATTTTCCGTCATCGAGTGGTTAAGAACAGTTATCACTGTATGTAAACCATCTCCTTCAAAATACTTATGTGTCCGGCAAATACTCAGTTCGGCGAAAATAAAAGTTACTTTCATAGGACTCTGAAAACCACCAACTCGATTTAGGAATAATATCACTTTCCAAATCTACTAAGCCATCACAGTCACCAGTTTTTCTGTGTTTCATCCTTCTCATTCCTTGAATATAATACTATCGGAGGAAAATATAATCACTGATAGTTTTATTCTTGTTTTGACTTCAAACATGAAACCAGTGTCTTTCTTTGCAACTCTGATTATAACTTCCTTCACAAGCCCCCTAGTAACACTAGAAATCCACCATCAGCTGTCGATTCACAATCATCACACGCTAACTGAAAAACACCAAACCACACACCTACGGTAAACATGACCTTCAACCCAGCTGTTTTGATCGGGCAGCCATATTGGTGTTTGAATAATGTTACTGTAAGATCCAGTGATGCCTTACTGAGCCTTGGGCCCATGAATTTTTCTTTCCATTGTGTTTCACAGGTCGAACCCAAGGAACCCACTTCCAACGAGGAACACTGGTCCTTGCATACTGAACAGCTTTGGGCCGGTCAAATACATATATGTCAGCTACGTGATACATAACAGCAAGATGAGAAATCACTAAAAACAATTGTTCGCTCTCCAGTGCTGTTTTTTTCCGAACTTCGATTGTGCCAGTTACAACTGACTTCATTTAAGTAAACATCTCTCTGGAACTTATATTTTCTGTTTATCAGTAAGCGCTTAACTCTTTTTTATACCACGGCTATATTCTTTTCGGTTTCATACTAAGTGATTGAGTCCCAAACAGCTAGTGTGTGCCTGTCACGAATACCATAAATTACTTAAATATATAAAGCTTTTTAATCTCGAAATGTCCATCGGTCGAAGTACCACTTAACTTTATAGGTGAACTTCAACCGTTCCATTAGTTCACTGATGATTCAACCGTCGGCACCCACTTATTCTTTTGTTTGAATCGGAGACCAGTTTTCTTGTCCGCTGCTTTGTTTTTGTCAGAATGGAAATAGTTTGATGTTTTCCGTTCCATCGGTTGAGATTTTAAAGTGACCTTCATGCCTTGAAGAAAAGTAGATCCACGTGAAGTTTGAAAATGTCTCCTCCTACGAGACGATTTAGAAAGTCGTCAGAAATACAGTACTCAAAAGTGTTTTACCATTCACTTTGTTCGTGAATGTCAGTGCGGTCTCTCTTAACCATGTATACAGATCGATAGCCTGAGATCAACGGCGACGTCTTAGACACTATATCTGGATTCAAATGACACTGAAACAAAACTGTTTGTTCAATCGCCTTGGAAGTATTCAGGATAAAATTTTGGGTCAGTCCCACGTAGAACATAACTAGTATCTGCTTGCGCTGGTTCTCAAGGTACATCTGTGAGGCAATCAATGACATGTGACAGCAGTGATGGACTAACTCGGCAATAGATCTAATAATGCCGCTGATATACAATAGTCAATGGTTGAGTGCAATACCAGAAAGTTCAAGCCTCTGAGTGGCAGTACATATGAAAGTCTAAGAATTGTTGTTTGATGTTAGAATGCAAACCTTTCAGAAAACAAAGTCATTATAAAGTATTTAAAATTTTAACAGAACACGCATCATAAAACGCGAGTTTGAACCAGTTTGGTACCTTGGGAACACAGAAGACACATTGCGAATAGCTGAGGTGCACAATGCACGTACACTGTGCTTACGAATAACCAAACACCAAAATGGGAAGGAAAACCCTGATGACGGATACCAGTAAACATGGGGACCATCAGCCGTTTGCAGTAAGAAAGATATGAATACCAGGTTTTGTTCGTCTATGTGAACAGGGAGAGCACTGAAGTGTGCTTCTGTGTGGACAGGAAAATTTGATTTTCGATAGGGATTTTCGGGCGGAGAGTAGAAATGGCAAGATTGGCGTCTTTAACAGAACTCTAATGATCTCAACAATAGGTGTAATGTCCAACAAAAGATCCTGAAAGTTCGAGGTACGAACAAGCACCGGAAGACAAAATTTGCGATTTATAATGGCCAAACATAGACCTTCACGTCCATTTTATCGGTGTAGGTGTTGATGCTCACTTATGCACTTATTGATTCCCGGCTCACCGAGATTTATATCCGTGTTTTGGCAGATCATGCACATGCTACCCCATGAAAGAAAGCTACACCCCTCAGACCAGAAATTACCGTTTTGTTTGTATTGCCATCAATGAAGTCAGCTGATTCACCTGCTGAAGGTCATTTGAAAAAACATTGGACCAAGTGAGAGAAGTATCACTCCAGTCGTTGTGGCTTTCTGACTCGCTACCGAACTTTTGTCCCCATCATCGATCAGTTGGTTCACTGGAACTTCTGAAATGAAAAGCACAAATATTAACTTGATGCACGTCGAATCGTTTGGGTCCACACATGTCGCAACACCAAAATATCTAGCTTCCAGATTCCGAAGTTGATCTCACATGGTCTAAAAGTGATAGGAGTTTTCGGTTTCCGAGATCGACGTTGGAAAGAAGTAATTCAAGTTGAACCCTATTAGAAAGTTCAGCGCGCTGAATGATTTTCATCTCAATAGTACCACTCGGTAGAATATCTTGAACCAATTCACAGAACTCCATGGCAAAATGTTTAAGGATGCATTGTGCAACCCAAAGGATCGAAAACTAATGTGGTGTATGCGAAAAGCGACTCCATATTAAACGAATCACAGTAACTGATTCGAAGCACTACAGTGGTGGTTTCAAGTTGACAGAAGCTTTCAGAATGTTGCAGTTTGTTGGGGCACAGGCGTGCGATGTTGAGCGAGATAGCACACGAAATATGCGACGGGGATCGGTGAATATGAAACCGCGCGCAGTATACTAATAAGAATGCTCGTGCGCACCAATTTTAAAGTAATATTCACACTATATGCCCCAACCTTTAGCTATTGTGATAGCACTGAACTCCGTGACTGTAAGTAGTGTGTATTGTCTGGCTTAGCCAGCGGCAAAGGGTGCATTTTTTCGTGCATGTGCGATGGCTGAATTGAAACATTTACATGTGTGTATCTGAAGAGAAATGGCTACAGAGTTCCGTGATGGAAGTGGTTGTTCTGGGACTTTTCCGAGCAGTAAACGGTCTGACTAAATAGGCTGACGCCTGATCGAACTGCTTCAGACTTGCAAATAGACGAATGAATCCGTTACATGTCAGAAAGTGAGACAATTCTAACCGTCACCAAAATCAAAGTTCACATTATGAGTACGTAAGTTTTTCATATTTCCTGGTCTAAGGTCCTTTAGAAAACTATGCCGGTCACCTTCTCCCACTGGTAGCCTCAGATTGGTTGTGGTTTCCTTCTTGAAATAGTGAATCATTGAAATAGGGTAAAAAGAGAGTAAATAAAACATGGGCATGTAGAATAAATAAGACAGACGAAGGGCAGTTGAGGGCTGAACCGTTTTGTTTCGAAAGGTTTGGATTACGGTATTGGATAGTCATAGACCGTTAGATAAGTGACCATGATACGAGAAGAATTTTGGCAATAAGTGTGGGGCATAATGGCCATTTCAACTAAGTAAGGCATCTATTCCAAGGCTGGTTGTTCTAGAGTTCGAGAACTGGAGACTTTGCTAAGAACGAAAGGCGACAACGGTGTTTTTTAAGTGTGATTCTAGCTGGTCTCGATTCAGAGGAGATTATACATACGCAATAGTAAAATCATGTCGAAAAAAAATCATAGATTGGACTAATTAGTGCCCGGGTGAAGCGCTCGACTTTGCAGGAAAGTGTATTGATAGTGTGATGAATTTCTTGCTACGGTTACACGCAAAGTGATCAATTTAGTTAAGAGCGCGGCTTAGAAAATTACAATTTTTAACCAAAGGGTTTAGTATTTCTATCCGTACAGCTAACATCGCGGTAACAGTCTGATTTATTACATCACAAACTTTGATTCCTTATTTGGTATTTAATACCCAGCCGTCGGGCAACTGATCTGACTAAGCCTCATCCAAAAGTATTTGAAAACCACCCACAGCGTTTGCAACTCAGATGCTCATTGTGTATTTTTACTGTTGTACATTCTCTGACCATAAAATTGTCGTATCTGCTAGAGTAAAGTTTAATAAATCCAATCGCTAGTTAGTGCTTATTCTGTGTCTTTTCTAGCTATTCGACCTTAACGGATACTGTTACCACGACCGAAAGTTTCTGCGTGACGTGTCACAGGTACGTAAAGGAAAGCCAATCGCCGTTCCAGTCTTGGCACACTACTAAGCTTTTATAAAATCATAACCCATCCGCTTGGCTCTTTCATGGCTGTTATTCTGTTCCTTTCGTTGGCAGAGAAAATATTTTTTTTCTGCTTATTCTTCAATATTTTTATTGAACCATAGCTATTTAAAACAAAATATAATTCTCCTGATTAACCCACAACCGGTGCAAGTACGTTAGAAGTGGCAGTTTGTTGGACAAAGGACAAAACTCAAGCAGTACAACGAATCACTGATCGACCGAAAATCAACCTCTTTGTAACAGATTTTTGCCACTCACTCTAGTCAGTTAACGAAACTAGACGAACTGAGTATCTTTGCACGCCTGAGAGCGCGTAAAAATATGTAATATGTAATTTCATAGTGCTTATCGTCTGCATGCACGGCCATACGTGATCTCATTCTGTTCATGTAGCTGACTGACGGGTTGGTTTTCTTGTGTTTTCAGACATAATACTGCGTTTCGTTGAGTCATACTGCTAAATGTAACCTATCATTTGCGCGCATGTGTCCGTTCACGTATACCCCTGTTCCAATAGGTTAACATTGTTGATGCATATTCTGGAAATCTTTGGAATAGGTATTTTGCAACAAATACGAATTCCTTGGAGTAAATCGGTGAATTGTTATGGCAGTACACGTATGAACTGGAGATGAATAATTTCAACTAATTTTGTACAAAACGTGATACACCCGGTTCAAAGGGGGCCCGGTTTTCCGATTGATGTCTTAGATTTAAAGTGAGCAGAAATCACTCAAACATTGTCAGACAGAAACACTTTATATATATATATATATGTATATATATATATATATATATATATATATATATATATATATATATATATATATATAATGACCAACGTGCATGCTTTTCCTGTTAGAGATGGCCTCCTAAAATTTGATGGAGAATCGGAATGGAACTACATGCTTTTAAGCAAGCGAAAATTCTAATCAATCGGGAATGATTATGGGCTGTGCGAAAACATTTACTGTGGTCTATAAAACTGTTGCTTGACTGGTAGTCTAGGTTTTTACACAAAAACAGCCGTCGTCCAGTGTGGTGGCTTGATATTACAAGATGGCTGCGCAGACAGTACAACAGGTCCACACTTCAGCTTTGGATAGTCAAGTCATCAATGTGTGAGGATTTATTTAAGTTATCTGACAAACGGGCTAAAAAACAGCTGTAGAATCTAAGAACCAGGGTTTCAAGCTATATGAAAAATACTAAACTGTTTTTGTACAAAGCGGTTCAAATAGGAAATAACGGGAAAAACTGGAGACCTATGGACTTCCTCATAGCGGCCTCAAAAGTTCATTCACAAGGTTTTTACACATTTTATTCAAAAATAAAGTAACTGGGTCAACTGACCCCCCACTTATGTGACACATACTTGAGAGCATGTTTCAACTGCTCGGATCACAAAAACTGTCGGTGTGAAATTTAATCTTTTATGCCGAATTCGTTTTATTTTCTCTGGTGCTCTCACCTTGGTCATGTCACCTGACAATATTCAAGTTGTTCATTATCTTGTTCTTCTCTTAACTAAATTGCAATTTAGTGCTATTGTCTCACTTATCCCCTGTTATTAGGAGACTACGAGCATGAAGTTCACATGTACGTGATAACAATTTCGGGGAATATCTCCTTTCGTACTGCTGTTATGTTTTCAAGATTCATAGGATTATTAGATATGCGTAGGCGAAACGTTGCACAGAAGATGGCATGATGAAAAACGGAATCCTTATTTTCCTATTTGTTCTGTCTTGCTTGTTCGAACAACATCGACATGATGTTCTGATTTTTGATATTCCTCAATCCATCAGTTATTTCATCATCAAAAGACGCGCTTTAATGATCATCACAATGCGTCGTTGTGAAAGTCACAAATTTTCGCCAGCTAACCCAGAACTGAATGCAAGCAATAAGCACATTTTCAGGTAGTTTCAGAAGCACTCATACCAAATAATCCCGGACAACTGCCTCCTGGGTATAATGTTACGCAAACCGATGGCATAGTGAACCATTTATTTTGGACATGAACAAAATTTTGCGGAGAGTGTCGCTATGTTCTGTGTCATGACTGCTATGAAAATGCTCACGAAGATTATCAGTGTGGTGGTGGTCATACACTGTAAATTGAAACTCCTTCTCACAGCGACTCTTAGATCTCTGGCGTTGGCAAATGTCCGTTGAACATGCTTTTCACTGTCATCGTTCGATAAATCTGAGTGGTGTGGCATACGTGGCATCTACATCAACGTGTACATTCATAGATGCCATTTCATCTAGTATAGCGCCAATTATGTGCACTCGGACAGCAAAATATTCCCCGAACGAACATGGATAAATCAAAGAACTGACCACAATCGATCCCGAAACGACCTGAAATGGAACCTGCTGAAGTAAAGTTTGGTCAGCTCAAAGACGTTTTTCGGTCGACCGTACAAACTCCCTTCCTCTTTCTGGCATTTATTTCCTGACTGAATCATCCCGATTCCCGATGTTAATTTTTAATTTTCAGCTCTAAGCACTGCCGTTGAGACGCAACTGCGGCCCGACAGCTTAAATGGGCCTTTGCTGCTAGGCCTTTCCCTTAGCAGACGACCCGTTTGGAACATCAGTTTCTTCCGTTTTTCGGTTCGGTTGCCTGAGCTTTTCACAGGAGAAAATTCACGTGTTTCAAAAGGAAATTGCCTAAACATTTTTAAGTTTAAGTGAGTCGATATCAGGCACACAGCAGTTACCGCAGTAAGCCAGTCGCAGGCTTCTTTTGGCTGCATGTCACCTGATTTGGGTGACCCGCAGAATTTACCCCTTCACCGTTGAAGGTTTTCGGGTTCCGCAGGAAGCAGTGGGTACACTGCATCAAGCAATGGTTTGATCACCACTTGCGCAGCTGTACTGAGGCCTCGCAATGTTTTCTTATCTTTGAGAGCTTTGTGGGTTAGTGTGCCCTCTAGAATAACAGCATAAAACGCCGGTAACTCGGTTAGAGAAAAGCTGATCGTGGATTTTAGTGACTCGGCTATGAAGTGCTATTAGGCCGGCAGCATGGCGATATGGTCTGTGGCCCATTCGCTACTGTGGCTGCTCACGTTGCATACAACAAAACTGCAGTGTTAGTAGGCGACCGTTCTCAAACAACCGGGGAAAGCGAGGACTGATGTCGAATGCTGTTCCCAGAAAGAGCACGACCGTCAAATTGGTGATTCGTCCTTCGGAATTGCTCCATCGCTATGTTAAACGCCTTCCCGACGGACCAAGCGCATTTTATATCCGGAGGCAATGAAACAAACCCTCCTTTTAAAGCGCCGACTTCGCACACCAAGAAGAGCTCTGCTATAAGCCCAGAGGTAGTTACATATGAATGAGCGTTTATCGGTTATTGTTAAGTAAATTTTGTACGAGATCCTCGTGGTACTGGAACACTGGAGAGGCTAGGATACTGGAATTTATTGGAAAATAGATGGTCTCTTATTTTTATCAGACACATGGGTAAGAAAGATGTTCGGCTACTTTAGAATGACCTCAATTCTCTTACTTTTCCTGTTGCGCACATATAATATGCGTTAGAAACTGGTGCTCTCCTATTTTAGAATCCATCCAGAATACTTGCTGCTTGATGGTGCAGGAGTCCGTAAAGTCGCACGTGGAGCTTAGGCCATTATAAATTATCATGACTCGGTCCACATATGCGGAAATTTCAGAAGCCACTGTTTTCCGAATTCACCTTTGGCCGTTACTTTCTAATCGAATACGCAAAATATAAGGCAATGTGTCACCGGTCAGAATGTGACCGTGAAGCTTTTGTTTTCAAGGGCAACGGGAATTTCCACGGAAACTGCAATGCAAGCTGGCATTCCTTTTAATTTCGCCCCAGCGGGTGTGAGTTACTAGGGAAGATGGTATGACTCCAGGACACGGCGTACGCTGCCGAGCCAATGAGCAACTTTGTTCAGGTATATAACTTACCGACAGGAGAGGCCACAGGGCGAGGTACCGTGGTTTCAAATGAACGGGAAGTTATTTCATCAGTCCAGTGTCCTCTGTGAACCTGAGAATACCTCTGCAAACACCCATCCGAGGAAGCTCGCTCATATGACAGTGACGTCATAAAATATGAGGGGGTAATAGTTCGATACTGAGGACAAGTCTTTTTATCCCGTTAAGCAAACCTGGCCCTTATTAAACTAGTCGGAGCATTCATGTATGATAAACTTTTGCCTTTTAAACGTTCACCGTTGCTTAGTTTGCGGGAGAGGACACCGGTGCAGTTGTGATAGACATACGAATAGTGGGATGAGGCCGAGCAATATGGCTTCCTGCCAAGCACTTCGTGCGGAGGGTCTGATAACAGACGGCTGTCCACCACCGGCTAAATCATAGAAGTACAAAGCTGAGACGCACAGGGCACCCGGCATGGATGCGGTACTACTGTCAAACTTATTTGTTTTGGAAGGCTATCAGCATGCGATGTAGTTGCAGCCTCTATTAAAAAATATATCTGAAGTACCCTCCACCGATGCGACGCTGTCCGTGAAACCTTATGGGAGCGAACCTCAAACAGCTTTCACTAACAAATTTGGATATGGTGGCAGCAAACCCGTGGATATGCCGAGGGCAAGAATATGATGACGATAAGCCTTCTTCCAGGGCCACAGGAGGCCTAGGGTCTCCCAACCCACCTAGTATACTAAGGCGGCCGACTTGTCTTCGGAGTCCTCCGCCTAAACCATTGGAGGCTCAACTGAATGCTTCACCACCAAAGCGTAAGTGCCATGGTACATCCGCCGGTAGACCCTGGACTTCCACCCCAGCCGTGAGACCGATCTCAGAAACAAGCCATTGAGTTCCACATCTACAGTCATGAATGGCGATCCTTTAGAATTACCCAAGCGATCAGAGGAACACTTTCTCTACCCAAAATCGTACGGCAAGTCCAACTCGCATAAAACGTAAGTTAGTTGCAGCTAAAACATCAAGAGTAAGCACAACTTCGCTAAATACTTTGTAACTTGCTCTAGCATTCCTACATTCTATCAAGGAAGGTGCTTCGTAGTTCAGGAGCAAAACGTTTGCAATACGGCAAAAAAGAGAGTCCAACTCCGGCCATCAAGTCCCTGTCGGAGATTTCCGTTACGGACCTCGATGGCTCCACCTCTTTGAATGAGAGCAAGCAAAAAGACAGCTTCCATCAGTACACTGACTAGAGTGTACAATCGCGTTACAAAACAGAAAACGGAGGAAGCAAGGAGCCTGTTCGAAGCATCAAAGAGTTAATCCACTCGTAACAGGGAACAGCGGTAAAAATGCCGATGATTAGAGCTCAAAACTACCTGCAAGGAACAAAATAGTTTGCTGACCGCGTTGCGTCGAATCCTTCAGCCTTCTGTTCTACTTCATGCATTTCAATCATTTTTAATCATTCAGACCGGGTTTAACCAACGCGGTAATGTAATCGTTTCCGGTCACACACGTGAGCTTAACTTAGAAGCTCTGTAGAGCATTTGGGTGATCCTCATCAATCATTCATTGAGTCACGCAACTGGCTTAGCAAATGTTGACCGGGCTTTTCGGCAGGTCGGGAATTCGGTTTAACCCCGGTTCCTTTAGTCAAATGGTTGCTTGAAATCTGTTTTGTCTAAGTCCACCTTGTACTGGAAAATTCAACAGCATCGCCAAATAATGTCGCGCTACGCGGGCGGTAAGGCGCGCTCCAACTCGTCAGACCTTGCCATCAGCTCGTTCAGTCCCCCATCTCCTGTCATTTATACAGGGTAGCCAATATAATTACCGAAACCCACCAATTGCTATCGTTCTGCGTCTCAATTCTCTGGACGGGAATCGAGTCCGCAAATCGTGCGTGCGTCTAAATTGGTGGGCCCGTTCCGAGTTAATATTAAATTCCTTTTCGTCTGTGCACTACAGCGTTCTTTTCGTTTTCGTTGTGCACATACGTAGTGAGTTTTCACTGGTGTCGATTTCGGTCTGCCACCCCATATTTATTTACTTATGTTTTGATATGCATGACTCTAAGTTAACTATGTCTGAGCCTGCGGTGCCTGGAACGCCCCCTATTGCGCGCCCTGTAAAATCTCTTCCGTTTATGCCGGGTTATCCCTCCTCTTGGCTGACTCACCTGGAAGCACAGTTTGCTGCTTCCAGAGTCACCCGACAGCAGCAGAAGTATGTGCATCCCGCTGCCGAAATTCCTTTAAATATTCTTGAATCTGTTGAGGATATCACCCTCAGCCCACCCACGGACAAGCCTTATGATGTGCTTCGCCATACTATCCTAGAACGCACCGGGGTCTCCGACTCGAACCGTTTTTGTCAGCTGTTTAGTGGCATTTCCCTCGGTGACCAGAAACTTCCACAGCTTTTGCGTCGTTTGTGACAACTGGATGAGAGCATCCAAGTTGGCGACATGATGCTGCGAGAATTGTGGATGCAACAGCTACCCAAAAAGCGCAATGCACCCTGGCCCTTCTCGTGGATGAACTATCACTAGACGGACTGGCTTTAGCGGCAGACCGTTTCATGGAAGCCACCGTCGCCCAAATTAGTCAGTGCTTTCGTCCGTCTACGGCCACCACGGAGGCGACTCTTACATGGTGCCCTCCGGACGGACGTGACCGCTATTCAGTCGTCAAGTTTGGCATGTCGCAGCTGCTCCCCGACTCGCACTCGCCAGCCTATTGCTGCTCGTAGCCCTCCCAGGCCAGCCTCTTCCGACGCGCACACTTGGACATAGTGTTGGTATCACCGCCAGTATCGTGCCAGGGCCCGGAAATGTGCGCCCCCGTGGACGTTCCACGACAACCAGGGAAACCCTTTGGCCAGCGAGTAGGTGCGGCAGCGCTCGTTGGCCTCCCGTCCCCCTGCTGTCTTCTCTTTATCAAGGGCCTAGTCTGACACCGTCAGTTTCTGATCGACGCTAGCGCACAGATCAGTGTCGTTCCCCCTCAATACTCTGATCGTCAGCATTGAAACACTTTAGAGCTTCAGGCTGCCAATGGGTCTCGTATATCCACTTCTGTTGCAAGGCGTCTCAAGTTAGATCTGGGTTTGCGTCGTTTTTTCAGTGAACTTTTGTAGTTGCTGATGTTTCCCAGCCCATCTCAGGTGTTGATTTTCAACATCATTTTATTCTTCCGTCACATCCGGCTCCTCGTAATTTAACTGACCCTGTGACTCATCTCGCTGTTGTTGGATCTATCTGCTTGGTCAACGTTGCTCGACCGTCCGTAGCTCCTGACGCCAACGACACTTTCGCCAAAGTCTCAGCTGAGTTTCCTTCTCTCACCGGACCGGGAAACCACTTACCCACTGTGCGCGCGGCGGTTGTACATCACATCAATACCACGGAACCTCCCGATTTTGCCCTTCCTCGTCGCTTGGCCCCAAACAAACTAGCCATGGCTCGTCGTGAATTCCAGCATATTATGGACCTAGGCTTCATCCGTCCCCCGAACCTCCCGTGGGTCTCTCCATTACATATGGTGCCGAAGAAAACTTCAGGCGACTGGCGTCCGTGTGGTGACTATTGCCGCCTCAATCAGGTCACAACGACGGATCGTTATCCTGTACCCCACATTCATAACATCAGCTCTGCTCTGGCCGGATCCAACATCTTCAGGAAAATCGACCTCGTCCGGGCCTATCATCAAATTCCGGTCGCTGACGAGGACGTTGCAAAAACCGCCGCTACCACCCCGTTTGGTGTTTTTGAGTCTCTTCGTATGCCACTTGGCCTGCGCAACGCGTCCCAAACGTTCCAGCGGTTTGTTGAGGGTATTACCCGCAGCTACCCTCCGTCCACCCTTAAATTGATAATATTCTTGTCGCTAGCTCCAGAGTCGCCGAACATCGGCTCGATCTTCGACAGCTCTTCCAGCGGTTAACAGAGCACAGTGCCACCATCAATGCCGCTTAGACCGCATTGAGAAAGCCGTCATTGCCCTTCCTCGGTCACATCATCGGCGCCAACAGCATCCATCCGGCTGAAATCAGGGTCAGTGATGTTGCTGAATTTCCACATCCGCAGTTCTTCAAACGGCTCAAACGTTTTAACGGCTTCGTTATTCATTACCGCCGGTTCATTCAGCACCGCGCCACCCTGATGCAATCGCTCACTGACCTTTTGCAGGATAAACAACGAACCCTCATCTGGACCGATCGAGCCCAGGAGGCCTTTTCCCGGCTCAAACAGGCCCTGGCGTCTGCGGTTCTTTCACGCTATCTGGAAAACCCTATGCTCCCAGTAGTACCGCCGCTGATGCTTCCGACGTCGCAATCGGCTGTATCCTCCAGCAAGCCGTGGACGGCGCTTGAGAGCCGCCAGCCCTTTGCTCACGTTGCTTGTCATCCGCAGAATTTAGGTGCAGCGCATTTGGTCGTGAATTCTATGCCGTCTACACCGCCATCCGTCACTTTCGCTACGCGCTGAAAGGACGGAAATTCATCATTTTCACGGCTCACAAGCCATTAATGTATGTTTTCGCTTGAGAGCCGCCAGCCCTTTGCTCACGTTGCTTGTCATCCGCAGAATTTAGGTGCAGCGCATTTGGTCGTGAATTCTATGCCGTCTACACCGCCATCCGTCACTTTCGCTACGCGCTAAAAGGACGGAAATTCATCATTTTCACGGCTCACAAGCCATTAATGTATGTTTTCGCAATGCGTCGGATCATCATTCACTGCGAGAAATTCGCCAGCTGGATTTCATGTCACTATTTTCTACTGACATTCGTCATATCTCCGGGTCGGCTAATGTGGCTGCAGACACACTTTCCAGAAATTACAATCTCCGGTCACCCGCTGTTCCCGGTATCAATTTCGAGGATCTGGCACGAAGTCAACAGATCCTCAGTTTCAACAGGCTAGTAACGATACAAGTCTCCGAGTGCGAGCTTTGCCTCTTCCATCATCTTCTGATACTGTCCTCTGCAACACCTCTTTGGATCACCCAAGGCCAATCGTATCACTTTTACATCGCCGTCCTGCCTTCGATGTGTTACACGGCCGATCCCGTCCGGGTATCAAGGCCACATGCAAACTGGTCAGTGCCCGATTTGGTTGGCCAAACATGGACCGCTACGTTCATCAGTGGGCACGTAACTGCACTGCCTGTCAGCGAGCCAAAATTTAACGACGCACCACCAGTCCGGTTGAGTCCTCTCAGACTCCAGACGCTCGCTTTGCTCACGTGCACGTCGAAATTTTGGGACCCTTGTCACTATCCCGAGGTATGACCTATTTACTCACTTGTATTGATTGTTTCACTCGTTGGCTCGAGGTCACACCCATTCCGGATGTATCCAGTAAAACTGTTGTCTGTGCGTTCGTGGTACACTGGATTTCCCGTTCTGGTTGTCTTACCGCAGTAACGGTCGATCGAGGATCTCAGTTTGAATCTGCCATATTCGACAATCTCCTCCCACTGACTGGCACTAAACGCATTCGCACCGCAGCTTATCAACTCCAGGCAAATGGCTTGGTCGGACGTTTTCATCGGCACATCAAAATCTCGCTCAATGCTCACAACAATCCCCAGTGGACGAACGTCTTACCACTGGTGTTACTGAGCATTCGCAGTACGCTGCTCAGCGACACGCCCTGCACACCTGCGCACATGACATTCGGCACCACCGCTCGCCACTTGTCGCACCCAAGGTGAGCGCACCTGTCCCAAGCCTTGGACATTACACTCAACGTTATGCGTCAGAAGATCGGTATTCCCGTTCGTTCGGCAGCCCGACCGTCGTTTATTCCCAGTCACCTACATACGAGCACGCACGTTTTTCTGCGTACGCCGAGCCGCCGCCCGTTGACTCCAGCATATTCCGGCCCGCACAAAGTCATTCGGCGTCAGGAGAAAACATTCATTATCGATCTCAATAGTCACCAAGAAACCGTTGGCATCTACCGTCTTGAGCTAGCATTCGTCGACCCGGAAACCCAGTCTACGGCGAATCCCACCGGTTGCCAATGCACGGACGTTCGCCCGACTCCAACAACGTCCAGCTCTGACACGCGTGCTTCACGGGTCGACCCCCATTATGTTCCATGAGATCCGGTAGGCATGTTCGTTTTCCTACTAGATTCGTTGACCTTATTGTCCTTACAAAGATGTTCGTTTTTTGATTGCATACTGTCTCCGGTTTTCCGATCTTTTCCAGGGTCAGTCGTTTTTACCTAGGAAGGATCTGGTACACCACTGACAATGGACATGTATCACTACATGGACATTGCCATTGTTTTGTTGTTGTTTACGTGCCCTGTACATGATTCGTCACGTCCCTGTCCTCACATAAGGTTTCTAGACAGAGAGCGTGGGGAGAGGATGCCCCACCAGTTCGCGCGCGAGTAACCTTTTCTGTAGCCATATATGGCCCATCGGTCCTTGGATCGCCTAAGTGCTGAGCACAAACCTTTTACAACTGGAAACATTCAGGTGGATTTTGGCTCAACTCGCGACGCTCCCTTAGGTCGAAGTTGTCCTACCAGAACCCATCAATTGATATCATTGTGCGTCTCCATTCGCTGCACGGGAACCGAGTCCACAAATCGTGCGTGCATCTGAATTGGTACTGGAGTAAGATGGTTCTGAGTGAGCACCGAAGAGTTGTACAAGTTGATGATTTAGCTAGGGGAGGGAATGTCTCACGGGCACGTCCGATGCGTGGCAATAAAGGGGGAAACTGCCAGACGCCTTCGGAAACCTATGCCCACCCATCATTGATAATTCTTCGCAAGCAAATGCAAACTCGCGTTCACAGTGTCGTCATTTCTCAAATGGCTGTGTCTGACCCACATAGAGCTATTGGCAAACAACGTATGTGGACCATCATAATATTCTCCGAGCAGAAGTCTCCAGTCACACTCGTTATATGCCAATTGGATTTCTCTGGAGAAATTCCTAGGGGCTTGCAAGTGTGAGAAAAGGTGGATGGACGGAAGACCACTGGATAGACGTAACTCAGGAGGCAGTAATTTTAGAATTGGAAGTGTATATCCGAGACTATTTTTTACACATCTGTACGCACTACTAACCTCAGAAATGCAAATTCATAATCACAGAGCTGTCGTTCTTCAGGCTAGCTGTGCTTGCTCCATACGGAAATATCAGCAAATCACCTTTGCTGTTCTCCAAGTAGCTCTTTAACTTGGAGCTTCTAATGAAGCTCCCGATAAACACACTGGATATTTGTGAGGAAACATCCAAGAATCAGGCGTTATCAGAACTTGAGAATAGAGATTAGTGAACTGAACACACATACCCGTCTGAAGTCATCACCCACGAAACCGGTAGCGTGCTTTTGAGATTTGTCCAGCCATCTGTAGATAGTACTAGAATTGGAAATGCCTACTCGAAATCAGAGTGTTGTCGTTCTTCAGGCTGGCTGCGTCTCACCTACACTGAACAGCCAACGAACCACCGTCATGGTCCTTGACGGACATTTTAAATAGGGTCCTCCATTTACAGTCTTGGAACAAAAAGGATTGTTGTGAGGGAAATACTACGCAGTAAAATCTATGAAAACAAGTGAATAGACACGGTGGTAGGGACAAACGTACCTGCTTAAAGGCAATACTCGCCGGGCCGGTCTTTTGCCTTCGTCTTCATTGTGCTCTTATTCCAGTACACTTGTTCAAGCGGAAACGCCAACACGCTTCAGCATTGTTCTCATGCCTCTGGTCAGCTAAGCCTCATTCAAAAAGGACTACCAGCGAACCAGCGTTGTGGTATCTCAGTGGATTATCCAAAAAAAGCTTCCTTTCACACTCCTGACACACAAGATAGATTGTTCGGAAGAAACAACTGAGCAGTTCGGGGGCAAACAAACTTTTGTACAAGAAGCGGAGTTCTTCGTACGCGTTCCTGGTGAGCGACAACAAATGTAAAACTAGTCGCGTGCCTCCAAAATCCTGCATCCACCCATCTGTAGATACCACTCAAATCTAAAGGATCACCCACAAATCACAGTATCAACGTTTTTCAGGTTAGCTAAGTCCAACCTACATGAAGCTATCAGCGAACCACCGTTGTGGTTCCTCAGTAGACTCTCCGAATGGGAGCTTCCATCCACACTCCTGATAAACAAGTTAGATTTTGAATACATGCATCGACAGGGCGTGAAAGTAGTGAACCTTTGGACGGAGACAGGAGTGCCGGACAGGCGTACTCGATGAGCGGTCATATGCAGGAAACCTGGCTTCGCGCACACGAAGTTCACTGGCATCCGCTTGAAGAAGCTACTCAAATCAAAAATGTCAACTAGCCATCTCAGTGTCGCTTTTTTCAGGTCAGCTGCGTCCAACCTACATAGAAGTATCAGAGGACCACCATGAGGTTTCCTCATAGGATCCCTAAATAGGAGCTTCCGCCGACACTTTTGAAACGACCACGCAATTTTCCGAAGAAAATCATGCGGATTTTATGTAAAACTGCACTATTGAGTGGAGAGCAGAGTACTGGAGCCTTCAGTATCACTTCAGACAACTTTTTCAACAAACGCCTATGAGGTGTACATGTACGAGAACGAGTGCATAAAAAGATGTACTTGATAAGCATACTTGGTGAGAGGCTACAGTCGCGAATATAGTCGTATGCTTCAAAGATGCTGATTCCGCACATCTATATCCGATACTCCATTCGGAAATGCCCACTCCTCTCGCTCCAAGTTCGCCCCTCGGTAGGAGCTTGCCTCTGTCGAAGCTGCAGGTGTTTTCATTCAATCCTGTTGCCTTTCCTGCCACATCAGCGGGGTGATTTCATCACGGACTTCTGATCCCCGCTATCAAATATCTTCTAACTTTTTAGTTTTTGTGAATCATTTGGGATATTTGCTCTTGCGAGATCAAGCGACGATGGCAAGCAAAAGTGGTATCTGACATTGTTTCTTGTACGTTGGCGCAAAAATTGACAATCAGTCGCTCTACATTTTATTCTGCTACCTGTAGTGCAAACTTGAACTCTCTGGTCAACTTGTGATGGGTAGAATTGACCCCGTAGGAGGGACTTACTTGCATCCTCAGCTAGTTCAGTTGGGGTCCAGAGTAAGCAAACGCCCTTCTCGTGGCTTTTATCCGCGGCCTTGTTGAAACAGAAAATGTTTACTTTTCTTCCTATAACGAGATTTCATGCACAGCTGGGAATTTCGAGTGTAAACATTATTCTGATGCTCGGCACATTTCCCTCCGAACTAGTAATTTTGTCACTCATCCACGAGAAAATTCCGCGGCAAGTTTCCCGCCCCTTCTTTCGTAAGTGCTCCAAGTTTGCTATCTGCTGGGATGATAACGCGAGATGTTGGCCAAACATTGTTCATCAGTTCTGGGTAGGCTTTACCGATTGGGGGGAAGCTGCCAAAAATTTCAAGTAACACATCTCAACCGACTGCAAATACAGTGTCTCCAAATCCGACGCCGGCATATGCATGAGGATGGCAACGTAGTGGCCTTACTCAAAACAAGCTCATTGAATGGACCAAATCGATTGTCTGCTTCTCAATCAAAAATACGTCCTTAGCCACACAATTGTTATGTTTGCTGGATGGAGCAATATCATCTGTCGCTTGGAGGCCGCTGTCAGCTGGTCTCGTGAACCATCACAGTGGAACAGTATGAGTGATCCCCAAAAACTGAGGGAACCGCCTGCTATTTCGGAGATTTCTTGTCGGTACCGTGCGCTACTGGCGAAATCAAGATCACTCATGTATCACAAATAAAAGCGCACTCACTGAAACACCGAAAATCCAGATACCTCAGCTCAGGCATGAAGCGAAAGCATGCTTTCTTAGTCGAGGAAAACCTGGCTCCGACTTACAACTGGACGAGGACACCCAGAAGAAAGGCCATGGGCAATCATATATTGGGCAATGATGTGGTTGGTTTGCACATTATAATAAAAGCACTGCTGTACTGCGGAGGCCTTCGGATTGGCAGTGCGTTTTCGAGATTTCTCGAAGCTAAACATCGATCGTATCATGGAAAAAGGGTTCACCCACGAGAGAGATGTTGGAAAGGATTGCAGAAAAGCCAGGTAAGGTCGTATTGCTGCCGATATACATTTCCGTGACAAGTTAACAGTTAATTCCAAGAAAGAACTTTTCCGTTGTACGACGACACTTAAGAGTGTTTTTCTGCGGCAGAACAATCATTTTGCGCATCCGTATGTCACATTTGAGTGGGGAAAGCAAATATTCACAGCTATCTCAGTCTTTCTACTTATATTTAGTTTTTACAAATCTCGGAATGGTACAACGTGATGTCTACCGATGCATCTGAGTAGAAACACTGTATTCATTTCTATCCAAAAGATTCATGGTTTTGCAGAGTTGTTGAGGTTCCTTTGCGATCCATTACTGATTTTGGAAATTGTCCACTGATCGTAGTGCAGAAGAATGTCAGATTCCCATGTTATTTGCAGTTTTTTCAAGTACATTTTTACAGGTGAACATTGAGGTGAGAATGTGAGCGGAAATTTTTCATATAGATACTTTGTTTCCTACATCGCAGACTAGAGGGAACATTGTTTGAGCCTTAATTGCCGACCAATTTCAGGCTTCGGCGCAGCTATAAAGTTTGGCTTGCGGAGTAAAAGTAGTCTAGAGTAGCAAATGGATTTCCACCTACTCCCTTGTTGCCCTCTTGGCGCCGGCAATCTACCGATACTCGTTCCAGCAAGTTGCTCACATTCTACCAGAAAGTGGCTTAGATACGACTGGCAATTTGCTAGCAAGCTGATGACTTTGGTCTGGATTCGGTATGAAGTCGACCAGCCACTATGGTTCACAGTGTTCTAGGCTCCTTCAGCTTTACGCTGCTTCCTCATGGCATAGTTACCATTAAGTTTGAAGAGGGATACACTAGTTGCTGATAGCCCTTCGAGTGTATCCACTGAGTCCTTCATCATCTTGCTTACATCAGGAAAGAAAAATCTTGAATTTCCTAACCTTTTCGCACACTGTTGGTTTCAGGGACCTGAGACGGTCTTTGTGAACTTTCGCTGCACAGCCTCCTAAACCTGCCTGTTTTTAAATTATACGAGAGCTCAGGTCCTCGCAGTATATTCCGAATAAGACAGGGCAACGGCCAAGTATATTGGGAATAAGAACCCGGGATTGCTGAAGTTAATCTTTCTACAGGACTCACAGAGAGCACATTGGCCTAGCTGTTTGCGGTGCTCAGTTCGCTGCCGGTGTAAAGGACTCATGAATAAGTACCCTTCATTTATTCACGGTAAATGTTTGAGTGATCGCGTGAAGGTTACTTGAATTTAGGTGCCGAGGGGTTGGGGCTCCAGTGGATGGTACCTGCCTCCACCTGCCACTGTTAAGCAATAGACACCAGGTTACCGACCAAGTGTAGTGGGTGTCCGGATCAGGCTTCATACCATTGTCAGCTGGGTTCAGGACCAGCTTAGTATGATCTGCTAACAAGCAGCAAAGGAACTTCACCTCTCTCACTAGGTTGTCAGTGAAAACGAGGAACAGCAGCTGCCCCAAGGAAGGTCCCTGCCGAACCTCATTCCACGCCCTCCCAAAACTTGAGGTCGTACCTTCAACCCTGGAGTAGACCTTCCAGGTCCTCAATTATTCTGCCAAAAATCCACCACTGTGGCGCTTTCTATTATGCCTCCTGCTTAGAGAAAAGAAGACCGTCGTTTATTTAGTCAAACGCCTTCCGGAAACCCGGGTAATACACCTCCATCCGGTCAACACTGTCCGATCGTCCCGTCGAATCATCTAGGAAGAGTGGTAGGTTTTTGAGGCATGACTCACTCCTAGCAAACTCTTGCTGTTCCACTCCTAGTACGACATGTTCATTTAGGTGGCGAGCAATTCAGTCCGTGATGCTTCGCTCCGTGACCTTCAGTGTAATTGGTAAAGGGCTTATAGGGCCGTAATTTGGAGTTGGGTTCCTTCATCCGCTATCATGAGCAAGAACAACCTGTGCCATCCCAGTCTTCTGATATCCCTCCCTCTTTAATGGAAATTTGGATACCGCCCATAGATTGGGAACAATGAACCCAGCGAAGGCTGTGCCGAGATAAATGTCATCAGGCCTCTTGAGTTTGTGCTTTCTGAGGCTGTGAAGCACAAATTTTACCGCCCTTCCTGAAGATGACCATCATATCTAACAGTTCTTACTACCGGATGATGGGCTGCATCGGCTGTCGGCCAGGATCTTCGATGTAAGCTGGTCGGAAATACTCCAGAATGGTTTCAGCCTTCAAACCTGGGGTGGTAGGGTGATCAACTGTCACAGACTGCACCTCTCTGACACTCATCCTGATCGACCCCATGGACCAAACCCGATAAACGTTTGCTTGAGGTTGGGCGCTTCGCTCCTTCTGAGAAGACGAACTCAAATTTAACTTGGTACATCCCTTGTATTTTGGCCGCCGAGTTTCAAAACCCCTTACCCAGCGGATTCCAGACCTTGTATACTTGTGTTTCAAGGAAGAACTACTGAACTGCTTAGAAATACCATACTTATTACCAACCGAAATCTTTGGGTGGATCAGATTGTGTGAAACGAAACTTCCACAGTGACAAAGCAAACAAAGTTATTTTCGTTTACAAAATATTCGGTCGAGTTTTGACGATGAAGCCGATCCCGATGTGTACATCTAGCTTTTGCCCAAACGTTTTTATAGGATATTTGCTATCGGACGTGGGAGTTTAGCCCGAACCGGAATTGACCCTGGCGCGAAAAGATGCTGCCATAAAAATGTTTATTGGCGACCCTTTAATGGTTTATTGGTATGCCTCTTGAGATTATTAAAGTATGATCGTTTGGAGAACCGATAAGATGCTGTGGAAGGAAACAGGGGAAAAGTTGGGCTAAAGCCTCCTTTTATAAGCCTCTCGCCCCGGGGGATGGATGCTGAGTGTACTCGGTTCTAAAGGGTGAGAAAAGTTGGCTAGCCCTCGCAGCATTTGTGGCTTTTCTTTCAAGCTGCCAGAGAATGTCGCGATCATTGACGGAATCCGTGTGTTCAACTTGGCTGTCGTATTCCAAGATACAGCACACGTAGGTGCCGTAAACAATCCAAAAGTACTCCTTAGAAATATATGGTTACTTCCACCTAAGGTTCAAAGTTTGGGAAGCGGTCCTGCCAGTCATCGGTTGATATGATTAAAGATTGCTGGTCAACCAAAAAACTATTGTCTGGTTTAAGCCTATCCTCTGGATTGGAAATCTTCCGTTAGGTCGGAAGGGTTGATCCATGGAGCCCCTGAAGGACAAACTGCGTCATTCGTCGTCATTTATCAGTGGATTCAGTCCACACACTAAAGCTTGGCCGCCCTATCGCCTATTGCATCTGCGTATACTGAGAGTTCCAGATGGCCTCAAGGTCCTCGATTGGCTTCAGCTTCAGAGAGATCAATGACGTAGATTAGAAACAATGAAGGTTCCAGTGAGGGCCCATTTTGGTGAATAGGGATAAGGGGGAATAAGATACGCTTGGAAACACACTGGAGATGTGCTCAGACAGAAAGCTCTCAAGTAAGCAAAAGAGCCAACCGGTGAAACCTTGTTTCCTTAGCCGGAGCAGCAAGAGGGTGTGGCTCTCTGTCGGAGGCTTTGGCACAGCCTATGAGGATGTCTTCGGAGGCTTTGCTGTTGTTATAATTCTGTGCCAAACGGTCCGTGATAGTCAGGATGGTGATAAAGCATGATCTACCTCGCAGAAATCCGTGTTGGGAAGAGGTTATTAAGATTGTTGCCTGAAGCTGGCATGATATCGCACACAGATGAGGCGCTAAAAGGTCTTGCTGGGGAAATTGAGTAGAACTACCGACCCGCAGCCAGAAGGGGAATTCCGGTCACCGTTTGTGGAAGAAAGAAATATTAAGGCTTTCTTCCATGAGCTAGGGAAGTTGAAGCTGCCTGGATCGCTTCAGAACAGGTTTTTAAGTTATCGACTGTGTGAAGTCATCCCGCAAAAGCCCCATCACATAACACTTCATCCTATCTGCCGATGTCGGCAGTGTGCCAATAATCCCTCGGAAAGTTGTCTATTTTTTTCTCTGACTGCCCTAACTGATGACTGGTAGAGGGCTTAAAAACCGGCAGGATGTATCTTGCGGGGCCTCCGTCAGTGTCTTTGTATTAGGTTATTGCTTCTGAACGGGAGCTTCGACTACAGGTCTAGGCTTAAGTCTCCACGGACCATCCTTCCGTCCTAGATAAGGTCACCATGGAAAAGCCTGTAGGCCCCAGGGAACATCTAAGTGAGATTTTGCACTTTGTGGCCTATTGGAAGCTGGTGAGCGGCAGCGCAATGCACTCTTCCCGGTGTGATCAGCCCCGCCACCTCAGAGGGTCAGGCAGGCCGACTACTTTGTTGCAACTGAGGAGGTGCACTTCGAGCACACTGCAGTCGGAGAGCATTCAGGAGTAGGGATCGGAACTAAAGACCAGCAGGACCAGATATCCTTTGCTCTGAGATGCAGAACCTCTCAGTGAACACCCAAGTTTTCAGATGGTGGATGACTTTAGAGCCGAGGTCTTTTGCCAAGGAGTGAGACGGAGATTGGAACTTCTAAGCCAGCAGTCCGAATTATTACTGGGTCTGGCATTTCTCAGGAAGGCGCACCTTTCCAAATTTATACCCTAATGAATCTATTCGTTGCTTTCCCCGGAACTGGTTTCCACCCACAAAAGGCAGGGTTTGGGGGACGGAAGCCAACGTGGTGAGAGGCTGCAAATAACCGAAATAATCGGAAGTGGAAAAAGCACCCAGAACCCTTAAAAGGCTTCCGGTGTTAAATTAGCTTCGGTTTTTTGTGCTGAGCTCAGGAAAGCGACGGTGAGCCTTCTGTGAATTGTCAAGTGAGATTGTGAACTTGGGCTGGCCAAAGGCTTGAAGGAGCCCTCGAAGAAAGGCTGTAGCTCGGTAAGGTGAGAATGCACAAGTCGGCGCGTGACACGTGCCCGGAAACCATCGGGGCATTGATCGATGTCATAGTTCCCTCAGTATGTAAGCCGTACAGGTCCACTTTGGACCACATTTGGCCGCCTCAGGACCGAGGAGAAGCGGCGGCTTTCGAACTACGTGCGGGTGCACTTGGGCCACCTATGAGTAACTGCAAACCTGCCGGCTTGGTTAGCATATCATGTAAAGTTCATGAGAAAGTGACTGTGCTTACTCGATCGGCATTCACTGTAGCGTTCTTTGGTAAGCCCAGTCGAGCAATAATTCTTGAAAAATCGATCTTGCACAGCCACATTTTGTGCCTCTTGGGTGATTTGAAGAGACCACTGAATGAAGGCAAAATAGTCGAAACACGTTATTTTGATTTGGAGGGAGCGTGTGGTTTCTTCGGTCGTCGTTGTTTCTGAGCCAGGTGGGAACGGTCGGTGTGTCCTCATCAGTGCACGTGTGGATAATGCATTTATTTTCCTGTGGGAGACTTTGTTTCAAAATTTGAGATGGGTAGTTCCCTTCAGTGGAGGTCGACGGTGAAGTTACTGAAAGATCCGTCCCGGGCTCCCTTCTATCCTTGTTATTAGTAACCACCTGACATCCGCATTTCAATTGTTCAGTATCAATTTTTGCGGACAAAGTTGTGGGGGCCGTCGATAGGGGTCACCCAGGCGGACTTGTGGTAACCGACCTGGATAGAGCACAAGTGGTACTTAACTGATAGCAGTAACGGCTTGGTAGGGATAAACCCGAGGCACACTGCAAAGCATGACCAGATGACACAAGTGATAGCAACATTAGATCGAAGGAAACTGTCCCGAGCATCAGAATAATGTTTACACTCGAAATTCCCAGCTGTGCATGAAATCTCGTTATAGGAAGAAAAGTAAACATTTTCTGTTTCAACAAGGCCGCGGATAAAAGCCACGAGAAGGGCGTTTGCTTACTCTGGACCCCAACTGAACTAGCTGAGGATGCAAGTAAGTCCCTCCTACGGGGTCAATTCTACCCATCACAAGTTGACCAGAGAGTTTAAGTTTGCACTACAGGTAGCAGAATAAAATGTAGAGCGGCTGATTGTCAATTTTTGCGCCAACGTACAAGAAACAATGTCAGAAACCACTTTTGCTTGCCATCGTCGCTTGATCTCGCAAGAGCAAATATCCCAAATGATTCACAAAAACTAAAAAGTTAGAAGATATTTGATAGCGGGGATCAGAAGTCCGTGATGAAATCACCCCGCTGATGTGGCAGGAAAGGCAACAGGATTGAATGAAAACACCTGCAGCTTCGACAGAGGCAAGCTCCTACCGAGGGGCGAACTTGGAGCGAGAGGAGTGGGCATTTCCGAATGGAGTATCGGATATAGATGTGCGGAATCAGCATCTTTGAAGCATACGACTATATTCGCGACTGTAGCCTCTCACCAAGTATGCTTATCAAGTACATCTTTTTATGCACTCGTTCTCGTACATGTACACCTCATAGGCGTTTGTTGAAAAAGTTGTCTGAAGTGATACTGAAGGCTCCAGTACTCTGCTCTCCACTCAATAGTGCAGTTTTACATAAAATCCGCATGATTTTCTTCGGAAAATTGCGTGGTCGTTTCAAAAGTGTCGGCGGAAGCTCCTATTTAGGGATCCTATGAGGAAACCTCATGGTGGTCCTCTGATACTTCTATGTAGGTTGGACGCAGCTGACCTGAAAAAAGCGACACTGAGATGGCTAGTTGACATTTTTGATTTGAGTAGCTTCTTCAAGCGGATGCCAGTGAACTTCGTGTGCGCGAAGCCAGGTTTCCTGCATATGACCGCTCATCGAGTACGCCTGTCCGGCACTCCTGTCTCCGTCCAAAGGTTCACTACTTTCACGCCCTGTCGATGCATGTATTCGAAATCTAACTTGTTTATCAGGAGTGTGGATGGAAGCTCCCATTCGGAGAGTCTACTGAGGAACCACAACGGTGGTTCGCTGATAGCTTCATGTAGGTTGGACTTAGCTAACCTGAAAAACGTTGATACTGTGATTTGTGGGTGATCCTTTAGATTTGAGTGGTATCTACAGATGGGTGGATGCAGGATTTTGGAGGCACGCGACTAGTTTTACATTTGTTGTCGCTCACCAGGAACGCGTACGAAGAACTCCGCTTCTTGTACAAAAGTTTGTTTGCCCCCGAACTGCTCAGTTGTTTCTTCCGAACAATCTATCTTGTGTGTCAGGAGTGTGAAAGGAAGCTTTTTTTGGATAATCCACTGAGATACCACAACGCTGGTTCGCTGGTAGTCCTTTTTGAATGAGGCTTAGCTGACCAGAGGCATGAGAACAATGCTGAAGCGTGTTGGCGTTTCCGCTTGAACAAGTGTACTGGAATAAGAGCACAATGAAGGCGAAGGCAAAAGACCGGCCCGGCGAGTATTGCCTTTAAGCAGGTACGTTTGTCCCTACCACCGTGTCTATTCACTTGTTTTCATAGATTTTACTGCGTAGTATTTCCCTCACAACAATCCTTTTTGTTCCAAGACTGTAAATGGAGGACCCTATTTAAAATGTCCGTCAAGGACCATGACGGTGGTTCGTTGGCTGTTCAGTGTAGGTGAGACGCAGCCAGCCTGAAGAACGACAACACTCTGATTTCGAGTAGGCATTTCCAATTCTAGTACTATCTACAGATGGCTGGACAAATCTCAAAAGCACGCTACCGGTTTCGTGGGTGATGACTTCAGACGGGTATGTGTGTTCAGTTCACTAATCTCTATTCTCAAGTTCTGATAACGCCTGATTCTTGGATGTTTCCTCACAAATATCCAGTGTGTTTATCGGGAGCTTCATTAGAAGCTCCAAGTTAAAGAGCTACTTGGAGAACAGCAAAGGTGATTTGCTGATATTTCCGTATGGAGCAAGCACAGCTAGCCTGAAGAACGACAGCTCTGTGATTATGAATTTGCATTTCTGAGGTTAGTAGTGCGTACAGATGTGTAAAAAATAGTCTCGGATATACACTTCCAATTCTAAAATTACTGCCTCCTGAGTTACGTCTATCCAGTGGTCTTCCGTCCATCCACCTTTTCTCACACTTGCAAGCCCCTAGGAATTTCTCCAGAGAAATCCAATTGGCATATAACGAGTGTGACTGGAGACTTCTGCTCGGAGAATATTATGATGGTCCACATACGTTGTTTGCCAATAGCTCTATGTGGGTCAGACACAGCCATTTGAGAAATGACGACACTGTGAACGCGAGTTTGCATTTGCTTGCGAAGAATTATCAATGATGGGTGGGCATAGGTTTCCGAAGGCGTCTGGCAGTTTCCCCCTTTATTGCCACGCATCGGACGTGCCCGTGAGACATTCCCTCCCCTAGCTAAATCATCAACTTGTACAACTCTTCGGTGCTCACTCAGAACCATCTTACTCCAGTACCAATTCAGATGCACGCACGATTTGTGGACTCGGTTCCCGTGCAGCGAATGGAGACGCACAATGATATCAATTGATGGGTTCTGGTAGGACAACTTCGACCTAAGGGAGCGTCGCGAGTTGAGCCAAAATCCACCTGAATGTTTCCAGTTGTAAAAGGTTTGTGCTCAGCACTTAGGCGATCCAAGGACCGATGGGCCATATATGGCTACAGAAAAGGTTACTCGCGCGCGAACTGGTGGGGCATCCTCTCCCCACGCTCTCTGTCTAGAAACCTTATGTGAGGACAGGGACGTGACGAATCATGTACAGGGCACGTAAACAACAACAAAACAATGGCAATGTCCATGTAGTGATACATGTCCATTGTCAGTGGTGTACCAGATCCTTCCTAGGTAAAAACGACTGACCCTGGAAAAGATCGGAAAACCGGAGACAGTATGCAATCAAAAAACGAACATCTTTGTAAGGACAATAAGGTCAACGAATCTAGTAGGAAAACGAACATGCCTACCGGATCTCATGGAACATAATGGGGGTCGACCCGTGAAGCACGCGTGTCAGAGCTGGACGTTGTTGGAGTCGGGCGAACGTCCGTGCATTGGCAACCGGTGGGATTCGCCGTAGACTGGGTTTCCGGGTCGACGAATGCTAGCTCAAGACGGTAGATGCCAACGGTTTCTTGGTGACTATTGAGATCGATAATGAATGTTTTCTCCTGACGCCGAATGACTTTGTGCGGGCCGGAATATGCTGGAGTCAACGGGCGGCGGCTCGGCGTACGCAGAAAAACGTGCGTGCTCGTATGTAGGTGACTGGGAATAAACGACGGTCGGGCTGCCGAACGAACGGGAATACCGATCTTCTGACGCATAACGTTGAGTGTAATGTCCAAGGCTTGGGACAGGTGCGCTCACCTTGGGTGCGACAAGTGGCGAGCGGTGGTGCCGAATGTCATGTGCGCAGGTGTGCAGGGCGTGTCGCTGAGCAGCGTACTGCGAATGCTCAGTAACACCAGTGGTAAGACGTTCGTCCACTGGGGATTGTTGTGAGCATTGAGCGAGATTTTGATGTGCCGATGAAAACGTCCGACCAAGCCATTTGCCTGGAGTTGATAAGCTGCGGTGCGAATGCGTTTAGTGCCAGTCAGTGGGAGGAGATTGTCGAATATGGCAGATTCAAACTGAGATCCTCGATCGACCGTTACTGCGGTAAGACAACCAGAACGGGAAATCCAGTGTACCACGAACGCACAGACAACAGTTTTACTGGATACATCCGGAATGGGTGTGACCTCGGGCCAACGAGTGAAACAATCAATACAAGTGAGTAAATAGGTCATACCTCGGGATAGTGACAAGGGTCCCAAAATTTCGACGTGCACGTGAGCAAAGCGAGCGTCTGGAGTCTGAGAGGACTCAACCGGACTGGTGGTGCGTCGTTAAATTTTGGCTCGCTGACAGGCAGTGCAGTTACGTGCCCACTGATGAACGTAGCGGTCCATGTTTGGCCAACCAAATCGGGCACTGACCAGTTTGCATGTGGCCTTGATACCCGGACGGGATAGGCCGTGTAACACATCGAAGGCAGGACGGCGATGTAAAAGTGATACGATTGGCCTTGGGTGATCCAAAGAGGTGTTGCAGAGGACAGTACCAGAAGATGATAGAAGAGGCAAAGCTCGCACTTGGAGACTTGTATCGTTACTAGCCTGTTGAAACTGAGGATCTGTTGACTTCGTGCCAGATCCTCGAAATTGATACCGGGAACAGCGGGTGACCGGAGATTGTAATTTCTGGAAAGTGTGTCTGCAGCCACATTAGCCGACCCGGAGATATGACGAATGGCACGATACTGGCGGTGATACCAACACTATGTCCAAGTGTGCGCGTCGGAAGAGGCTGGCCTGGGAGGGCTACAAGCAGCAATAGGCTGGCGAGGGCGAGTCGGGGAGCAGCTACGACGTGCCAAACTTGACGACTGAATAGCGGTCACGTCCGTCCGGGGGGCACCATGTTTTGTAGCTTTATCTGTAAGAGTCGCCTCAGTGGTGGCCGTAGACGGACGAAAGCACTGACTAATTTGGGCGACGGTGGCTTCCATGAAACGGTCTGCCGCTAAAGCCAGTCCGTCTAGTGATAGTTCATCTACGAGAAGGGCCAGGGTGCATTGCGTTTTTTTGGGTGGCTGTTGCATCCACAATTCTCGCAGCATCATGTTGCCAACTTGGATGCTCTCATCCAGTTGTCACAAACGACGCAAAAGCTGTGAAAGCTTCTGGTCACCGAGGGAAATGCCACTAAACAGCTGACAAAAACGGTTCGAGTCGGAGACCCCGGTGCGTTCTAGGATAGTATGGCGAAGCACATCATAAGGCTTGTCCGTGGGTGGGCTGAGGGTGATATCCTCAACAGATTCAAGAATATTTAAAGGAATTTCGGCAGCGGGATGCACATACTTCTGCTGCTGTCGGGTGACTCTGGAAGCAGCAAACTGTGCTTCCAGGTGAGTCAGCCAAGAGGAGGGATTACCCGGCATAAACGGAAGAGATTTTACAGGGCGCGCAATAGGGGGCGTTCCAGGCACCGCAGGCTCAGACATAGTTAACTTAGAGTCATCCATATCAAAATATAAGTAAATAAATATGGAGTGGCAGACCGAAATCGACACCAGTGAAACCTCACTACGTATGTGCACAACGAAAACGAAAAGAACGCTGTAGTGCACAGACGTAAAGGAATTTAATATTAACTCGGAACGGGCCCACCAATTTAGACGCACGCACGATTTGCGGACTCGATTCCCGTCCAGAGAACTGAGACGCAAAACGATAGCAATTGGTGGGTTTCGGTAATTATATTGGCTACCCTGTATAAATGACAGGAGATGGGGGACTGAACGAGCTGATGGCAAGGTCTGACGAGTTGGAGCGCGCCTTACCGCCCGCGTAGCGCGACATTATTTGGCGATGCTGTTGAATTTTCCAGTACAAGGTGGACTTAGACAAAACAGATTTCAAGCAACCATTTGACTGAAGGAACCGGGGTTAAACCGAATTCCCGACCTGCCGAAAAGCCCGGTCAACATTTGCTAAGCCAGTTGCGTGACTCAATGAATGATTGATGAGGACCACCCAAATGCTCTACAGAGCTTCTAAGTTAAGCTCACGTGTGTGACCGGAAACGATTACATTACCGCGTTGGTTAAACCCGGTCTGGATGAGTGAAAATACTTTGAAGTACTTTTGTCCTGACTATAAGCCACTCTGAGTGACTGAGAAGAAAGATTCGAAAAGGAAGATTATCTACAGGTAGAGGAGGACCTGGCACCTAAATTGGCCGCTCTTGGGGGGCGTTTGTCACTTCCAAGTAAATCAAAGAGAAAATGCCTATTCGTAAACAAAGCGCGCCTCAGCTGTAAGCTCACAATTGCATTTCAACGAGTTTAGTGTCTGCGAAGCCGGTACACCAGGAGTACCACTGCAAGTTTCCGCCTGGAGAGCCCAATGAGGAACCACAGTGGAGCTTCTCTGATAGCTCTATGTACGTTAGGCGCAGCTAACCTGGAGAACGATGACACCGCGATTGCGGTTTATCATTTCCCGTTCAATTATTATCCATCAATCGGAAGAAGCTTCTTCTTGTGTGCGTACGGCCGGTGTCACGGATTTTGTCCGGCACCACGTATACTCATATACTAACGAACCTTCTGCCCAGTAAAACTCATTCAGGCGCACCCTTTAGGCCTTTCTTCAGAACAATCTCATTTTTGTATCAAGAGCTTGGCTGAAAGCCTCACGCTGGAAAATCCCATGAGGACCCTTGAAGGTGGTTCTTTGGAAGTTCTGTGTGGGTTAGATGCAGTCAACCGGAATAACTACTACATCCTGCCTACGAGTTTTCGTTAGCGGTTTCAATATCGTCCACCAATATTTGGAGTAATCCTCTCGTAAGCTCACGATGTCTCGCCGTCATCGCCATATATTAGTTGTAAGCCAATTCTATCAAATCGAGCAACACGCAGCCAACTCAAAAGAATCTGAAGACCAGAACACGATTGATTCGTAATTTCTACGGTACGGGACTGAAATTCGCGAGGGGAGCAAATATATAAAAACTTTGTTCATGCGGCCAAATAGACTCCACAGGAAAACCCAGACGTGCAAAGCCCCGCTGGTCAAGCACGACAGCCGGAAACAGTTCAAGGCCAAATTCAAGTGTTCCACATGGACAAACAAACGTGCAAAATTGTGGTGTATGGACGAGATTTCCGAAGTAATGTAATGTAGCCAGGTTCACAAAGCAAGTAGGTCATTTTGAGGGATTTTCAGCATTTGTTCTATGCACCACCGGTCGAAATTCGTCCGCAAAAATAGTTGTCTGAGGTTCAGGTTTGGGCCGTTATTCCCACCCTACCTACCTGTAACTTATTGCCAGTGCCTGTGATCACTAATTCTCTGTGTTAGTTGCCCGTAAAACAGATTTCCGTAGCAGTCAAAATTTGCACAATCCGTGAGGAATCAATTTTAAATCCCGAAGCACACAGTTAGACGTACGATCAAAACGATATTCCAGGGTAAAACACTTTGCCGCACGAGCTTAGTCTACTTATCTCAAGCAGTAAACCATTGTGGCAACTGGTTAAATTAAGTTTGTTTAAAACTTGCGCTCGGAAGTTGAATGTAGATGCAACGGTCAAGGAGCAGTGAAATTACATAAAATGACAAACTTTGTTTTCTGGAAGAACAGAAAAATGGGTTTTTGGATATGAACCAGCTTCGAAGACAATTGTGCGATGGGCAGCAACGGAACACACATGAACGCGGAAATTGATGGAATACTGGAACTCGGTACGTTTTGCAATTGTTCAGGAAAAATGGGTCGAGTCAAATGGTTGTAGAGCATGAAGTAGAACAGAAGGCTGAATGATTCAGCACAACGCGGTCAGCAAACTATTTTGTCCCTTGTAGGTGGTTTTGAGCTCTAATCATCGGCATTTCTGCCGCCGTTCCCCGTTACGAGCGGATTAACTCTTTGATGCTTCGAACAAGCTCCTTGCTTCCTGCGTTCCTCTGTAATGTGACACGATTGTAGTATCTAACCAATGTGCAAAACTCAGTTCGATTGCTATTGCCTTAAAACCCAATATCGATGCAGCCATTTGAGTTCAATTATAGGTACTGCCTCCAGCTGAGTAACTGTTGCCTTATAAAGGGGTACTTCTTTTGCCGTAGGCCATGCAGGTACATACAGGCACTGTACACTGCAATTTTCTTAGCCAATTCCAAACTGCATCACGTGAGTTGCTGGTGTTCAACTTTCAAATGGGCCTCCCTGAAGGGTCCTTTTTTGAAATATGTCAAGCGCTTTCGGGCCACTTCTCCATTTTTTGATAAGTGGTTTGGCCTTGGTCTCCTGGGTAGAGCAACCACTTGTTGCCAACTGTGAGGTGATGTCTTTGAATTCACCCTTGAAAGCCCCGACTGATCTACTTTTGAGTGAACCTCGCTTTCCTGAACTGACCCGTTAAATTTAGTATCAAAAAATTGGTTGTGTACTGCATGGGCACTTCGCTCAGCAACCGCCAAGCAATTTGCTGATGCCCATTCTTGAACATCGTTCGTCAGAGGTCCGAGAAGTGACCAGTCAAGTATCTTTTGCGTAGCGAATGGCTCCTTTTTTTGCCTAGTCTCTTTTCAAGCAACCAGTGAGCTTATGGTATGACGCATTTACTAAGTATATAAACGTGTGGCTTAGACACTTTTTCGAACTCTAAGTCTGTACAGGATTTTGATCCCGTAGTTAAGTGACTCGCAGGAAAACGAACCCCAAGTTCCAAAATAGGGAACCACGGCTCACTTTACTTCGTGTACTCAAAATGGAGACGAAAAGACTACAGGATCTATACAGTCCGGAAAGGCTTTAAGACCCCGAAGCAACTATAGATAGGAAACGTTCGATATAGCAATACAGGAGCGCACCCAGTGGCTTAACAATTAGGTCCCCATTTGCGGGCTACGTAAAAGATAAAATCGACTAGATAAGAACAACTATTGGACGCATGAGAATTGGGGTAAGTTGACGCTTGTCCAAGAGAAGAGACTGAGCAGAGCTGCGTGAGGCAATATGACTGAGCAACGGTATCTACGGGATGAGGGACCGAGGGTATGATCGGCATGGAATTAAGCACTGACGTTGCGCGAATGGAAAGCAAATAATTTGGTCAAAACAGTTTTGGGATTGGGAGCATGGGACCTGGACTAGACCAGTTTAACGCAGATCTTCGCCATGGTGAGCTGAATCTCTTGGTCCAAGATTCATTGAATCTTTACAATGTCTTTGAGATGGGACCATTTCTTGACGATGAGTCTAACAGAGTCGACTAGTCTCAATGGTAAGCTGTCTATTGTTGAGGCTAACTGCATGTCTACGGTCCTTCTATCAGTTAAAGATGTTAACTGCACAGTGAGCCTCATCGAAACGATTACAAGACCTTCTGCAATCGTACTGTTTGCGAGAGAGGTAAGCGCGCAGACTAGTTCATGGCTTCATATAAGACCTCGGGTAATCAGCGAAGTGTCCGCCCCCGCGTCCAAAAACACCATGACCTCCTTCAACCATTTAGGTATCATGATGCCGACAGTTAGGATGCCTCATCTAGCCGGTTTGAAATCATCATGTTCTGTTAAACAGCCAATCCCGGGTTCATTTGACTGAGTGAGCCCATTTTTAAGGAAGCCAAGCACTAACGGTTAATAATTACCCAAGCGTCCGTCCTGGTCACACTTCCATCTAAAGCGGCATCCATAGACTCGATGATAGTTGTTTAAAAATAATAGCCATGGCCGATCTTTTTTACCGCGGACCAGCCTGTATCACTCTTCTGAAAAATACGTAGCCGAATTCAAAACGGATCCCGAAGTCACAATGCGATTACCAGTAAATCCAATGATACTCGGCTAATAATTGAACCATTCCATAGAGCGTATACGAACCCCATTTGTGCGATCATACGGACTCAGAAAACTAGAACCAAGTTGCGGCATGCCAGAGACAAGGAAGTGTGTTACGCAGGTTCAAAATAGAACATGATAGAATAGCGTGTTGGTTGCGACCAAAGGAAGGTTGGTTCATAAAATCATACAGTGTATAAAAACACGCAGATGGTGTATTTGAGCGAATGATATCAAGGAAACATGAAGTTGTGGTGCTTTTGGGGGATTTTCCGCAGCTGGTCATTACACAAAGACCAAGTACACCGATGCCACTAAAGATTTAACAGTCTGGTGATAGATGAGGTGCTTTGCACAGCTTGCGTTCAGTTGACGTATCGGGCTCTCGACCTATCGTGTGCATGCTATCCAAGTACTGGATTCGGTTGCAGCCGTTCCTTACTATTTGAGCTAATGTTGGTTCTGTTCAAGCCAGCCGGCATTTCTCGCGTACAATCTGTACGAATCAGCTGTTGGAGATGAGGGATTGCCGACCTATGAACTCCGTAAATTTGTTGATTGCGGGTTTTCACCCAAACATATTTTATTTTCTCAGCTTCCTCTGCACATCGGCTCTATAAATCAATGGGTAGACATCGGGCAATGCTTCCAGGCCGGACTGGTATTCTAAGTGCTTCAGTGTTACACAGTCATTCTGCATTTCATCCATCAAATTTGGCGACAGTTCGGCTTTGCGCTTAGTCCATTTTGCCTCCGAAAAAGCATCTTCGATCAAGCTTCTGATTACCTTGAATTGTTGTCCCAGCAAATCTTCCAGGATTCTGCGTGCTCTGATGTACTCCTTTGGCGGATCAAGCGTCGTGCAGCCCTCGATAGCATTTTTGGCCCTATCACGACAGTATTGCATCAAATACAAAAACATTGCCCAAGATCGTCAACCTTGCCCTCAACGAAGTTTTCGAATTGCTTCATGAATGTACAGTATGGCTCGATGTGCCCGTCAAAAGGAGCTAGTTTCACCCTGGGCAGATCAAATGGTAAAATTCTGATGGTTTTAGGCCGTCTTGAGGGTTTATATTCGTCGATTACGTCGCCATTTCGCTGTTGATGTCGTGAAATATATGGATTTACTGCTGGCTCACTGATACCAGTTCCCTGTTCAAGATGCCCTGTTTCTCTTCTGACTAACGGTAGCCGATCATCAACTTATTCCATCAATCTCACCCTACAAGTACTAATGTCAGCAAACTTATCTCGATTAGAAGTATATGACGCGGCACTGGCAAGAATCTGAAAACCACAACAAGGTTGACTTTTAGTTTCTACGGCTCTAGATTGTAATTCACAGAAGGTACCAGTATACATAAACCTAAGGTATGCGGCCAAATTAATTCCACAGCAAAACTTAAGGGTGCAAAGCCTCGTGGGTCATGCAAGACAGTTAGAAACGGTTCATAGCCCAAATCAAATGTTTCACACGAATACAAAAGCTTGCAAAATTGTGGTATATGGCAGAGCTTTTGAATTATTGTCAAATATAGTCAGATTCACCAAGCACGCGGAACACTTGGAAAGATTTCCAATACGTGTTCTTTGCATCTTTTGGGCGTGTCCTGTACTCATTTCTCCATCCACTTGTTCCCGTAACCACACACTCCGCAGCTATTTCTTCAAAACAACCCAATGAGCTCATCGAGGGTGTGACTGGAAGCCCCTTTTTGGAGAGTCTACTGAGGAACAACAACGGTCGTTAACTGACGGTATCACGTGGGTTAAGTGCAGCTAACTTGAAGAACGACGACAATGTGATTGCTGGCTGACATTTGTGATTCGAGTAACATTTTTAATTGGTATATTCCCTTGCTTGGATACAAGCCACCAGTGTCTTCATTTTACCATTCATCAGCTGTGTGCATCCGGTGCTCCTCTTTCCATCCGCTTTTTGCAACAGTTGTGCACTTCGTAGGCAGGTCTTCACAATAATTTCACTTTGCTTGTCAAGAGAGCGATTTAGGCTTCCAATAAGAAAGTCCACTGAGTTACAACAATTTTGTTACTTTGTTGACAAGTTTTAAACCAAACTTCTGACACTTACCTCAGATTTTTCCAAAGGAATTCCTATTTAATTTTCATATATTTATACAAATCATTACTTGGAGCTCTATGGGATACACTTACCTCCAGTGCTTTACCAACCGCGTAGTTCACCTTGTGCTTTGCAGCAGCATTTTAACCCTATTGTAAGAAACTTCATTATGGAAACTAATACATCTCTTTCTAAGTTATGTCGTTGGACATGTCCTACAGGGCCATCGCATTTGATTCAATATGCAGACAAGTTTTCTTCCCCGTTCTGCTGGGGACTTTGCCGCAGTCCTTGAGGTAATATCAATCAAGTTTGCAAAGATATCAACCTCTGTGTCGCATGGAGACCTTTGGGCAACTAAGACATCTCAAGCCTTCCAGCCCGTTCCTTCTGGAGTAATTGTGACCCCTAAAACCGGCAAAGACCGCATCACCTTCGGCCCAAGTACAGCAATTTCAGCTGCTTGTTTTTAAAACTAGCTTGTCCAGCACCACTCCGCCGGCTTCAGTGAATTATGTAGGACCGCTCTGTTTTTTCCTGCAGAGCTTTTTCTAGAGTCCCAGCAAGTTGATTCAAGTTTATACCGAACTCGAACCGTTTTGGAAGGTTCATTGGTTGAGCTTCATTATTCTGGAGCCCAGGTTATTTTGTGAATTAAGTCATAGGAGGCGTATGCCCGGATGTTACCTTCGCCCGTCTTCCTGCATCTCACGCTTCTCGGATCACTCGTTGCGCGACAAAAGGAATAGAAGTTTTCTCCCGTGATCTAATGACGGTAAACAAAGGGGAAACTGTTCGCCGCTGGGCCGCAATCTCAGGAACCTCGGAGTCTAAATGTGCCCTGAGGAGTTCCAGCTACGGCCCCATCCGCCTCAGCGACAGAGGTAGCGAGGTTGGAAAAGTTAAGGATAGTGGAAGACCAAGTTAAGCCGTGCTGATAGAAGGGCAATATGCAAACATGACAGAGTGAAAGGACATTGAAGAAGTGTAGAGGCGAAAAATGAGGATGGAAAGGGTTCGGTTGGGAACTACAACAGCATATTTGGCGATAAGAAGAACAGAAGTTAATAAGAACGACAGATAGGGAGACTACCTATCTGCTGGTTTCGCAAGGCGTTGTCTCAGCCGCCGAGCTAATGCTCGAAATTCACTACCATTTCATCAGTTACCACTTCGATCAGGGACGGTTCCAATCGTTCACAAATCCTTTGACGAACCAGTCCAATCTTAAGCAACCACTGACTCTCTCCCCCGTCAACTTCACTGGGCGCTTTGATGAAAGTACGACCGCAGATGTTCAATGCTGAACGAGTCGATCGATGAAAATTCGTGCACTCCTCGATGGTCTGGAAGGCTTTTTAAGGTCTTTTCAAAGTTCCCAAACCCCCTGCTTATAAACTAGGCCCCTTAGTCCAAAAACCACCTGGAAAATCATCGCATGACCCTTCCTGACCGCCTGATGTCGTTAGCCAAGAAGGGTCGTTGAATTTGGTTACGGTATTCTAGGTACGGACGAAAAAATCCCTCGTCAAAAGACAGCGCAACTTTGAGTCTTTTGGATGCTATGGTTCTCTTACACGGTAACCTTCTTTCAGGCTTATTGACTGGACACACAGCATTGCACTGTGAGTCGAGAGTGAGCTTATCAAATAACCTCGCTAACCCATGTTGCTGTGGCTTTCCTGGTTTCCGTGCGCTCTTTGGCCTGTCGAAGTGGCCGGACAGTTAAGGAACCCCACTATCTACTTGGGGAACGCACTTAACAATAGCAATATTTGTTCATTTCTGAGATGTCTGACGCGTGCCAGATGCATGAGCGAGTTTTTACAAGCAATAAATTGAACGGGCAGTATTCGTGAAAATGTAGAAATATGCATGACAGAAGTAGGAAAGGCAGTCTCAGAGGGGTGATTAGGGGAATAACGGTATGATAAACGTATGCACAGGGAAGAAACATGGAGAGAGCGTAAACGACCCTTAGGGCTAGGTTAAATGGATGCACTGTGAATATGAGACCTAAAATCAAGTGAAGCATTAGACAGCTCAAAGTAAAGGTTTCTGGAAGCTGACAGATTTACTTGAGGGGCTAGAAATCAGTATAAGCAGCTGTTATAATAGGAGGCCATGGAGAAAATATGTGAGGTACAACGCATGGAATTATGTAGCAATGGAACATTGCAATACTGCAGTGGATGATCGGTGGATAGGACACAAAACTCACTGTAAACAGGGAGCTGGCAATAAAAGACATAAACAGTGGGCCAAACAGAAAAATGATTTGAAGGGACTGGATGCCGTGGATATGAGCCACAGATGTAGAAAGAAGAGGCGCATATCATAAAAGTCAGCGGGAAGTTACCATAAGAAATGGCCGGCAAAGAACTAGAGGATGCAGAAGAAACATATGTATACGGAAAGCAGGAGCAACGAGCAATGGAGTGCTAGAAACATTTCCAGTGGTCAGAAGGGGCAAGTGGGATTCATCGAATGGTTAAGAATTAACTTAAGAATATCCTCGGGAATGTTCTTCACGACAGGTGAAAATATTGAATCAAGAGAAGGAGAGGAAGAATTGACTTCAGGACCACAGAATTGATGACTTTTGTGAACAGCAGTTCATAAAAGGTGGAAGATGAAGTAAAAAATCGAAGAGATCGGGTGAGAAAGGATCAAATAACCTGACTCCTGCGGGTGAGACATGTGGTGACGGACAGGAATTAGGGGAGCTTTGATTAAAGAACTTACATTATTCAGCTGGAAGATGATGGCGGTAGAAATGGCTGGGGAGCGGAGAGCGAATATATATACAAAGTGGAGGACGTTACTTGGAAGTTGGGTCTGTCTGTGGTGCAAGGATGTAGAAGCTCTAAGGGCGAACTGTCTGGTAAAAGAATGAGTAAGTAGAGGACCGGAAGGATCGAGTTATGGCGGATCAGATGGATTAAAGCTCTAAATAAAAATCATGAGGTAACTTTTTCTTTACTCAAGGTGGAACATGGGAAAGCAGACCAAACTGAAAGGCGAACAATGTACGGACCGAGAGATGAGAACACTAACCAAAGGGACGCGGGTGAGAAATGGCCAATCAGGTCGTTTTGCTACGAGTGAAAAACGGAGAAGGCCAAGATTAAAAAACGAAGCTCCAGGACAAGAAAATCTGTGATAGAACAAAAGGCACCAGACGTGGGTGCTTATCGGAGTTGGGGTAATGGACCTGGGAAACAGTGAGTGGTGTGCCAGATCACTGGTCGGTTGAGCACCACGATGACACCCCGTAGCACAGGGTTTTGTTCTGGGAACTCATCAGTAGGTCACCCTCAAAAGCCAAGTTTGTGTTTTTGGGCCTAAGACCAAGTCCTTTAAGGAGGGAATAATCAAAGTGAGCCCAAGGATAGAGCCTTCAGGTACACCGCTCTGCATACACCGCTCTTGAGTCATGGTATCCGCACATCGACTTGAAAAGTCCACCATAATTGACTTATGGATCTGCCAGATAGTTTTGGAAAGAGGGGGAAGGATTGTGGTTTCTTCTGTGATGATAGGCTACTGACTGGGTCAGAAGCCTTTTGGAAGTCGAGGGGGCATAATTCTATTCTGTCACTACTGTCCAGCTCTTGAGTAATCACATTTATGAAAAGGATGGGGTTTGACAAACAGGAACTCAGAAGAGCTAACTCGTGCCAGTTTCTTGTGATCAATCTATGAACAAACACTCGAATAGCGGTCTTGTCACGCATGACCTTCGCCATCACTTTTGTCAATACCGTAGCTAAAACAAATAGGCCGAGATAGATTCCACGTTTCCACAGCAAGAAAACCCGGTTTCTTCCATCTGTTCGACTTTCACTGGTTCGTCTTCCAGGTTCGAAAGGTCCATTTCATAATTCTCCTCCACAAGTTCGCCGTTCTTCCATGACTCTCCGACTTGAGCCGTATTGGCCACAGGCACGCCAATAATGGCCAGTTCTCGAGCCACATCCGCGAGCTGGACCAAATTCCATGAACGGCCGACACGGGCAACGCGTACCATCCCACGCAGGGGCTCCGGCAAACTATCCACAAATCGGTCTGCCAACAGGTCTGCCCGTGACGCCTCATCCAGCGTCGGCAACGCACGTTCCAGGAGTGAGCGGAGCGCGACGGCGTGCACCAGCGGTTCCGTACCAACCCCCAGCTGGGCAGCCTTGAACCGGCGCGTAGCGTCTTGACGGTTTGCCGGGGTGTCTAGTCCTGTAATCAGGGCGTCCTTTGCGGCGGCCCACTTCAGCTCCTTTGGGCCCCTTCGCGCCGCATCCAGCACCGCCCGCAGCCTGCTCTTGAGAAGCGCTCGAAGGGCCGTCAACTTACCCCGGTCCGAATGGATCCCCGAGAGTTCCGCCAGGTCCTCGAAATCCTCCAGGGAGATCCGTAGGTCGCCATCCTCAAACGGCTCCGGCCATGGTAGATCCATCCCGGGCACGGCACCAAATGTTATACTCCACAAAGCGTGCCTGGGTGAATAGGTTGTTTATTGGCACCAACGTGTTTGGACATTGACAAAACAACACAAACGTTACAAACATCCTCATTTGCCAAGTGGCTGTCCTGTTCACTTGAAAACAGTCATCGTCCAACGGAGGAGCGGTCAGGTGGTTTGCAGATCGTCGCTTACCTTATTGCGCCTGGATTGCTGAACTTAGCTGTGTTCGTTAATCCAGAATTGTCCATAGTTCTGTCTTCAGCAATCAACCACTTAATAAGTAGTATATACACTCACAACACTGGTAAAAAGAAGCTCTTTCTCTTCTCCAAAATTATTCCAAAACGGTCTTCAGATTGAAAAGCAGTTACTGCCGGTTGGTAACCACGCCCCACATTCCGACTTGGTCAGTTGGGTTGTGAGAATACTCGGATGAAATCGTCATTCTTTTAGAGAATCACTTAAGCCCCAAGCAGTCGATTCCGATGAACTTTACCGACAAAAACGGCCAACGAAACCCTTTCTTTGATCTTCGTCAGATTTTTCCGTCTTCACGAAACAGTGAGTTGTGTTAGCTTTTCCGAGAAAAACGTTTATTCAAGAGAGGAATTCGTTAGTGATCTGTACCAGTGGGAGACTTTTTAATACTAATCTCGTGACTTTCGTGACCGTTGTTTTCTGTCTGACGACGAAGTTCAAATTACCCAAACAGGGTTCGTTACTCGTGGTTTTTAAAATGATATAGAATATTTGAAACATTGGGTCCCCTTTATCCAATTCATGAGAACGGAGAGAAGACATAAGTCGCGAGATGCAAGCATTTCGTTTACTCTTGTCAACCGCGGACGTAAAACGTGTCAGTATATATACATGGTACGGTAGGGGGGGAGGGTAATTGCAACGGTAAAGTAGGAACGATCGAAAGTTCTTATAGTGCGTACGTTGAGGAGAGTGAAGTCTGTCGTGTTAACGCCAGGGTAAACAAACATTTTGGGTCAATCGTTTTTGTGCACAGAGTGTTGGCTGATGCATCATGATTAGAATAGCTTCACTGAACGCTAGTAGTTTCGGTACTGGATTGTCGTGTCACTCACTTGTATCAATCGATGGCCATTGCGATGCTATGTGTACCCGCCGATGGGAGAATAATTGACTAGCCGGTAATATAAACCACATGCTGTGCACGATTTTTCGCTATCGGACAATTTACCTTGATTTGTGATTTCCAGTTTGGGCCCATTAAGATACGGAATAATCATATTCACCAAAGAATTTGCTGGCTAAAGCTAATCGGCAGAAACATGTTTAACTCGTTCCTTACCGTCAGAAAGCTTCCCCCTCTTATTACCCCAGGGCACACATAGATGACGTTACTGCTTACTGGGTCTTTAGCCCATGCCGCGGCGAGAGCTGGGTGAGTGAACCATCTTAAGGGTCGCAAGCAAAGTGCTAGTCATTCATGAACCAATGGATGTGTCGGCTGCCGGTCCTTGCATTTGAACCGCGATCTGCTAGTAGGCTGAACATCAAATCGTTCCCATGATAACCTACGTACAGCACAGCAGTGCAGCTGAGATTGTGACTTCACCCAAATGCATAAGTCCTGTGGCGTTATCGACTCATGCGTCCGATTCCTACACGGTGACCGTTGATGAACAGTTGACCTGTGACCAGTGTGATGGTGCGGCAAAAAATGTGGTGTCTATAAATCCGCCCTGTTGGTGGCATAATTATGAGGATCGATCCAACAGACCCCCTGATTAGTAACTGATTAGTCAGACAAAGACGGCTGTGTTTCGTTTAATACAGCTTTGCTTATTGTAGCTGAATTAGAGTCGTAGAAGGAGTTCCTCTTTCAAAGGTTACCTATTGAAGTTCATGCCTGTTTTCAATTCGTAGAAGCCGATAAAATCAAGATACTTTTATGAAACACTAAACGGTATTGTTCACATTCAGATGAATCAGTAAAGGTGGCTTAGTACGGGGTAAATAATCACTTTTGAATGACAACGTTCTTACTTGATGTCATTTCGAACTGCGCAATCCATTCAACAAGCATCAGCTTTTGATCCCAGTGAAAAAAATATATTTTCATGTCACATGACAACTAAGGGCTTGATTGGTCGGGGGTAAACAATGTGCCGTAGTTTCCGTATAGCCAACAGACACAGCTCTGTAGTTTTCCGCTGTTCACCGTTATGATGCTTTTTCAGTCTGTAGTTCAGACTCATAAGAATAAGAAATAATTGTATAGAATAATCCGTGTTTCTATTATTTTCATTGTAGTATAAGTATCCGCGGAAACCAATTCTCCTCACATAAACGAACAGTCCCCTGGCACCGGAAGAAATTCGAACGGCCTAGAGCTAAGAGCTAATCGGATGGGTTTGTCTATGATGACTTTTTGTCACGATTTCATACCCTTCAACTAAGTCATCTCCAAGTCGCTACAGGAGTGACCACCCAGCTACAACTTATGCTAATCGAACTATGCTTATTGAACAGAAATCCACATTACCGAGTGCCGTTCACCTGTCAGCTATGGCACCAAGGTTTTCAACGAACTTCAAAAGCCGCTTCGAACACTAGCGGGCACTTCTGCGTATTGTATTTCTTACTAGTCGGATTGTCATTCGTGCCTTCGCCCATGCTGACTCTCATACTGACTACCAGCGAGACCAAACCGACTATTCGTCGTGACCATTGGCTAGGACCGTGAACTGTTCCTCTCGGTGACCAAACACTATTTAGCCACTACGGGAGCTCTCAGGGCCCTCATCTGTTCTCATAACCACAGACTACGAAGCTTTTCTTAAGAGGTCATAGGTGTGACCACATGACACAGATGAATAAAGTCCCAAAATGCGCGAATCATGTGCGGGGTTTTCCCACTGCGCTATTGTTGGTGGCGTTTCCACTGGTCCGTTGCACTATGCATCCGCGTTCACCCGTCCTCGATGGAACTACAACCAGTTGGGCTTCGAGACAGTTATTTCAATACGATGCATCGGAATTAGAGTGCTGACAAACGAACAGATTTGTATGAAAGCGAATCTGATTGGTCCCTAGCTATCGCTGTCTGCAATGAAAACTGTTAGTTGCGGGTACCCATTTGGGGTAACTACCACTGGTTGTTTGCCTTCACTCGCTTCATTTTCCACATGAATCACTGCAGCTTACGCAAGAAGGCATCAAAAAACGTTTAATCAGAGGTTGCGGCGGCAAACCCGACCACCTGGAAAAATGTTTGGTTCTCAGGCCACTACGCTTGACCATGAAGGTAAACCTCTTGCAGTGACCACCCGGTGATCCATCAAGGATGTGGCAGAATTACCTGGCACATCAACGAAGCCCTGTTCGTCGCAGGTACAAGCTACTGCTAAAAATAAAAGATAATTATTATTTATGGCTGGCAGGATGAAGATTCAACATCAGGCAATGAACACGGAGCGACAGAGGCATTACTTATCAGCGGAAAGCACCCATTTTCTTCTTCCATGCAGGAGGTACGGACATCCTTGGGTAGACTAGTCTAGCCTATCATGCCAACTCTCTTATTTATTGGCTTCTACTTTGAGAAGAAACAACCCCGTGGCGAAAACCGGTTTCTGGAGCCCTTGGTAACGGAAGCCCAAAAAATATGAAGCCAACAATGGATTACCATTGGAGAAAAGGCTTGCAGGGGATTGGATGTTGAAGCAATCATAAGTGGACACCGGACAAGGCAGTAAGTGAAACGTTAGAAGTTGCATTTCGGATAATGTGGCACTACAACAAGGTATTTGCCATCAACACAAAGTTTGTTCCCCATTTTTGAACGGTGCATCAGTGGATGACCGTAGATTTCAGTCATCTTCTTCTGCCTTTGCCCAGAAGTGACCATCTGAAATTTTGGAGTAAGACACGCCTAAACTATTTCCAACAGAATACGTGCACTGCCTCTCTCTACGTATCTTGCGACGAATAATTAGGTTTTGAACAGAATAGCCGGTAGTGGAAAGCTGATCACTAGACAGTAAATTGATCTTTTAAATAAAAGACTGCCTTAGCTGAAAAGACAACTACTACGTGAGTTTAGCAGGAGGTGTCGAGGGTGGGACGAGCACCGATCATGGAAAGCAAATGGAGTCGGACAATCCTTGCTGCATTTGGGCGTTTTATTTATAAAGGATAATATTCCGTGGCACATTTACAGTCCTTTTCTACACTTAGCTAGTGCTCCCTAAATTTAAGTTTGTGATAGCGACAAGGAATCTGTTACTCGCTCCGACGTTCTCTTGGATCTTTTTGTTTATACTTATGACCAGACATATGAAAGAGGGGAAGTGACGATGAATGCACATTCTCCTGTCCACATTGCTGACAGTGTTGGCGTTTTGAGTCCTTTGCATGCCTACAGCACTTCTTCTTCGAGTTCTTTTCATATCTGATTAAACGAGCACTGCTTGTTACAACCAAAATCTCCGCGCAATCACTCGTGGTTTCTCAGGGGCATGATTTTCCCCATCAGTTCTAGAGGTCTGAAAAATCCGGTCTTTGGAGGAAATCCGGCAAAAATATTTTTCTGGCTGACAGCCACAATCTGTCCCTATCTGATCCAGACAAGGTGAAATGGATTCGCGGATCACCAGGAAAAATTTAATTGATCAAAAGAAGCGAATCAGGTGGCCTTTTTATCGGGTTTAGAGAGTATACCAACCCTGAAGTCCTCATTGATCCTTCATTCTCACCAACGCACAGCTCCGCGTTTGACGACTGTGTGTTGACCGATGACGCCAATACAATTAACGTTGAAGACGTCGGACATGAATGAGTCACGTAGCCTGATAAGCAATTTGACTGTATCATTTCACTGCGCCACACCACCATTGGCCTGCACAGACTACGATTCTCAATGATAAATTATTAGCCACTGTTCCGGCTGTTACATTTTCTGGCTGTTACTGCCGTCCTTGTTCTCCGCCTTCAACTTGGATGACGACAACTTGGATGCTGTGCCATCAGCCAGACTTGGCTGAGAGCGGGTAAGAAGTCTGCTGTCATCTAGAGTGGTATAAGGCCAAAATTTCACCCAATGATGGAAGCACATCAGAGTGCGGATGAAAGTTCCTTCGTAAGAGGTGTCATTATCGTAGTTCACACGTGTAGGTTTCCTCCAGTTACAATAAACTGAGGAATATAAATAATATCGAAGGATGTTCGAGCACGCGTGGAAACTACGGAGGTTGGAAATTAATAACCAGTTGCAATCCAGTGATGCGACCAATAAAATAGATCTACCGAGACTGGTTCCGTAAGCTGCTATGGGGCTTTACAAGCAATCAAAATTCAAAGGATAAGATCGGCTAAATAATACACCTTGGATATGAAACTGTACACATAAAGGCCGATGGAGTTTCCATCAAAAGAACAGGTTAAGTCCCGTTTAGCTCCTTGATGGTTTTTTGAGCTGCAGCGGTCAGTCGACCGACAAAGGAATAACTGGCAAACTGTCGCCCAAAACACAAATGCCATATTACGGGCTACATTGACTTAAAGAAAAAAACCGTTCTGTCCTTAAGTGATAGGTGCCAACCTTCACTTAATTAGTATTAGACCCCTATATGCCACAGTCTTTTGCTTTCGATGGCTTTCTCATGACCCGTCTGATGATCGCACCCACGCATAAAGATATATATATATATAGTTACATATACCTTGGCTATGCTGCGCTCACTTTTCTCCTCCCTTCTCACTAGATCGTGCCATTTTACAACATAATTTGCATACAAATAATAAAAACCTTCCCGTCCTTTAGTGCTAGGTGCTCCCCTTCACTTAATTCCTCTGTCTCAGGCTAGAACACAACCGTCCCATCCTGCTTTTCTTTCGCCCTCCTCGTATACTGCAGTCTTGCCACACAGACAACCATTCCTTAGTAACTAGGCCTCACTTCTCTGCTCATGTGCTCATGGTAAGTTAAGACCTCATTCCAACCGGATTCCGTACACCTCTGATTTCCCTTGACCCCACGAAATACCAGCACCCTTGCTTTCATATGAAAAATCCTCAAATTAACACCCAGTGTTTTTCTTCCTTCTCACTGTTTTCCGTCCTCGACCACAGCTGGTGAACTGACCAGACTGTTATCTTCCTATTTTCCCATTCTTCTTCCAGATCATATCCTCTACTATTGGTTTATTCCTGGTTCTCAAATGGACACCCCCTCCTCATCCACCACGTACCTGATATGTTTCTAAATCTCTACTACCGCCGAACAACCCTAGAAGGCTACCAGTCTCCGTCTAGGGATCCCTAACAGACCAGCTCACTAGTCGGAAGATAAATAACTCTTCAGATAAAATGTTCATTTTCTGGCTTCCGTTAAAACGATAATCATAACCCACAGCTGGAACACTTTCCAGACTGCCGCACTCCCGATCTCTTTCGGATGGCTTTGGTTACTTGGGTAGCCGTCGGCCAAATCGAAGTTAATCCCGGATTACCTTAAGAACTAGACGATTTGATCAATGGTTTAAACCTATACTCTCGCCTGCTGACATTATATGGGGCACCGTACACGGAGTAACAAACCCTCATGAAAGTCTCACCGGATCGCATAGGTGATTCCTGACACCAACCATCAACCCACATCCGCTTAACGTCTATTCCCACTAATCCACTCTGGCAGTTTAATTCTTTCCGCGTTGCGGTACGAAACAAATGACCGAAACCCAGCCCTCGCCGCTGTCCACTTCGTCAAACCGGCCCTTTTTTTCTCGCTACCCTCAACAGTCTACATGCCATCACCTGCAACCAAGGTCTTTATGAAACAGAGTACCTGACATCTGCAGCCAACCAGAATTGGGCTAACAATTTTTAATCACGTAAAAATGTCTTTTCTTTTTCTTTATTGATTTTACTTTACACTCTTCCAATTTCATCCTAACCTCACCAGCAGCTTTTGTCTCCGCTAATCTGTTTCTTTGACGGCTCTTCTTTGAAGCTCCGTTACGCTTCCATACACCATTCATGCTCTTCAAAACTTCACTGAAACCCATGTAAAGCTCTTCGCTTTCACGTGATTTTCTATGACACTGAACTCACCTGCACAAAAGGTCCGTTTTATTATCACCTTTGACTCACTTGCATTTATTTCACATGCTTTCCCCACAATTAGTTACCCAATGCTGGATCAGTGTTCTATATTTCGCTGGCATCTCTGACTGCAAGTTGATAGTCCCATGCATACTTTACTTTCAATCTTGTCCTTTGCATCTCTTCCACCCGGTTACTCGTTAGTGACCGTCCAATTGTCGTTTATATCAGCAACCTCACATTTGTCTAGCTATCCACATAGCCCTCATCGAATTCGATTTGCAATTCCCGCTAAAACTATTACCACTTTAGTTCACTCAAACACTACACGACTTTGCTGGTGCATTTTGGTTGCTATGTGACTCATAAATTTAGAAATTGTGAATATCTCACATTGACATGTACTGCTGTATTCTCTGATCTTGCCTTGGGCATGTGTATTGACCACGGTCAAGAAATATATAATACCGCTTAGCCTTCTTCATAGCATTCTTGCAGTGGATGTTCCTTTGGCTGTCCCACCGAATTTGCTATTCCGATCACCGAACAAACCACCAAGTGAAAGTCTTGCCACATCCGACCCTCTCAGCCTCCATTTCTTGCCCCTCCTCCAGTCAATGCTTCTAGTCATACTGACAGCCCGGCGCTGGAAGAGGTCAGGCACCTGCTCGTTTATGTGACGGCAATGATTGCCGGAGTCGCACAAGGTACTGATAATTGCTAACACCCATGACACAGCTTTTGGCACACGATAAAAAGGGTGTTGCTCATCTGCTTCCTAGACTGACACTGGAAAAGCTGCGCGAAGTAAGCTAAAGTGTATCTGTTTTCGGTAATCGCAAACAGTTTGTATGTCTATCGCTTATTTCTGAATCGCTTCCCTCAAGATCCATTTCTAGGTCCATCAGCGTAGATTCAGTAGGTAGGTGTGTATGCAGCGTGGTGCTCTGAATGTTGTGTAACAGCCTAACAACGGATACGAATTATTCCGGGGCTCACAGCAAGTTCGCCTTCAATCGAACTGTAATCCGTGACCTCATGGTTGGTAATTCATAAAAGTTCTCACGACGGCCTTAGGCGCTACGCGTGAAATGAACATCTCTTTAGCTGGCCCGGTAGTTGTGAACACAGCTGTGCCACAGTGTATACAAGACGTGGCCAAGAATCACAAGAGCAAGCCAGGTTCAACGGTAAGTTCGTACCTCTCAACTAATTCTCCTGCAGCTTAGGAACCTGAAGTCAAACAAAATGCCACACTTGTCGAACAAGTGGAATTGGATGATCGATCTGATTTATATTTCTCTAATACATCATTGTGAAAATGACTAAAATGTTCCTGTGGCTATCTAAATTGTTCGTAGGCAAAACAATTTGAATTGGGACAAACTAGGTTGGCATCACAAAATCTAATCTTTTGGCAATTGGTCGCAGATGGGACCAGGGATGAGTTAACTTGTCAGGGGCTAAAACGAGCGGAAGGTAGCATCCAGAAGCAACAAAGAATTTACGTTAATTGGTTGGAATGAAGTAATCCGATTTGTCTAGTGGTAGAGAATATTTTCCCTCCCTGCACGAGCATTGTGTTCCTTTCTTCACGGATAATGGGCTTCTTAAGTGCAAGACAGGATTAGGGTCTCATGTTCGACGTGGAAATTAAAGTTTTCCGTCTCTTACAATGGATAAGATGCGGTCAAGTTAGGATCATGACCTTCTCCGTGCTGTCAGCGCGGGCAGACTGAGGAGGATCCTTTGTCTACCCTGGTTCTAGTAACCGGGCCACCAACGTTCGACTGAAGCACTCTGAAGAGGTCTTCGTCGTCATCCATGACCGGCCAGACATTTTTGCGGGCATGAACTAGTTGGGCAACAATAAAAACCGCCTTGGTTTATGAAACATTTTTCTCGAGAACTTCATCATGAATGGAAGATGACTCAGAAGCCGTGAGAAATTAAAGTTTAATCAAGTGGCTGATTTCGCTTAAACCACTTACATGCAGAAACTTTTGGAGGTGTGCCGCAGATGGAATTCATCCCTTTGTTTCTGCAGTAAATGCTATGGCGGGTTTCCGTTAGATCTCCATTGTAAAATGAAACCGGATCTTTACTTCTGACCTCTTGCTGGCCCGGTTTGGATTACCACTGTAGCAGCCAAAACTGACTACGCTGACTCAAAATTGACTCTGGCTTGAGCCAATGACCACCAAGCAAGGCCTAGTCCCGCTGTCCCAACTTCGGGCGAGTACTTTCCATAAAGATAAACGGTATCATTCCCAAAGTATAAAGAAAGTCAATCTTATTCGTAACTCCAACAGTAATTTCCAGTAACCATTAGGCTGAGGGTACAAAAATGGCGTGAGGGAGAATCCGGCACATCAGAATTATCATTCGAACGAGCAAATGACATACGCGGAAGTATCAGTCCGTGCAAGTCCTTTCAGACGGACGGTTATGGAGAGCTCAATCGGGCCAAGCAAACTGAATTCCAGAGTGTAGAAGTCAAGGATACATACGAGCATTCAAAAGAGCAACCAGGATCCATCAGCCGAGACTTGGAGGGTTGTAAGCTACCCGAAGTGAAGGAGTCTGTTTCAATATCAAGAGGACTGATGAAAAACTCTGAAAAATCATCGTTCATCTTCACGCTGGGGAATGCTCATTGTTCAAGACACAAATCATGCTTGTGCAAAAACCGGTCTCACAGGAATTGCCGCTCGTGATGACATGAAAATACGATAACTTAGAAAAAGACGGAAAAAGGAGCTTCCATATTCACACTGCTTTACACTGGCTACGGAAGCTCCCACGAGCGCACCAAGAAGTATTAAGCAGTATTCGGTCAAGTCCGCCCTTCTTGTCTACGCCTTTCAAAACCCTGGGCCCTGTAGAGCTTACAGCAGGAAGCTTCCGTTTACCACGGCATCCGGACCTCAGATCTATTCAGAGCATTCGAGCAAACCCAAGTTCTCCTTAACTCTCTTTGGGACTCAAGTCATTGTGCTTAAACTAACCCTGCGGACAAGACCTATGGTTTCTGCACAACAGCCTCCCGGTGAGCTTATGGGCTGGCTACTCCGGTCCACTCTTTTGATTTTGCAGAGGTGGTAGGTACTTTCTTAGCCGCCGTGGCCAAAATCCTTCGACTAGCTAATATACCTGTTCTCGTCGCCGCGAACTGTTGTAGCGCGTGCCATTATTCACCAGTAGACCATCGGTGTCACAACAAAATCTTAGACCTTCTGGATTAAGTGCCGGTTCACCTCTTGAGTGCGATGCCTCATTCAACAAAGGATGACAGCCCAAGATACATTCAGCCTCTAAACAACAGGGTGATAGAACTTCATTGCCAACAGTCTGTTCACTGTTCAAAGCTCAGCGCACCTTACGGACCGGTTGGATCATTAACTTCCATATCTCACCTTGATGACTAGAGAATTTTCGGTTGGAGTGCCACTGATTACCTTTTATTAGAATATGGCCATGCACTTTTTTCTGATTACGTCAAGTTATGCAGTCCCTTGACTTCGAGATAGATCCTACAAAACTGATTTGCGTTGCCGCCACCTGTGAAACAGAACCAGGTTCTGAGAGAACCGCACTTGATCCCGTCTTCTGAATCGCTCTTCAAGCTATCTTGGTCAACACAGCGATCGTCGGACTAGTAAGGTTTTATTTGCCTTTTACGAATTTCGCCACTTCTGGTCCTCATGACTGAGAGGAAGCGAAGGGGGAAAACGCGGGTCTAAATTGTATGGGACATAGAAATATGGCGTAAATTTTGGGTCATGTTCAACTCTACCCGAGAAGGTTGATGGTATAACAATAGGTCATAGAAGACTGAGCTTACGAAGAATTCTTCGTACTAAATGGGAAATAGAGCTTCACATAAAGTGGGCCAGAATTTACTTCCAAGGAACCTGATCCTTGGAGAACCCGTCGCTTTGTGTGAAATGGAATATTAATGCTTCAAACTAATTGTTTGCTTCTTGATACCAAAAAAGGTGAATAACAACGTCCACTTCCGTGTCAATATTAGGTTTACGGTTTTTCTCCAGTTTTTGCCCGCAAGGCAGAATCGCGTCACAGTGTAGCGCAGCAATGATTCAAGAGGCATGGTGGCCAAGGCCAACGGGGCTCCCGAGAGATCTATCGCTGTGTGCAGCGTAGTCCCTTTGCGAGCCGCTGATAAGAGTTAAAGTAACGTGCATCCAGAGGAATGAACCTTAAAACAATGTGGGATTGATCGGGATACTCTACTGTATTACAAGTTTCCCTGTCATTTATTAACCACTGCAGCCCGTTTGGTTGCCCCCTGCGATCGGTTACTAGCCTCCGGTGATAATATGTTAGCCTGTGGTGGTCGGTTATCCAGCTACAGCTGACATTGAGTGGCCACTGTCCATTTTTCAGAGGCCACAATAACGGTACATAACCAGATACTTTCAAAGCCCCAAAACCAAATGAGTTCAGATCACACTGAATTATCACTCACAGTTACGGAATATTTTAACCCTAAGCGAGTTTACAATTTGAACAATCAGGTTTTGCGCAGAGAAATCCTAAAGTGGTCTAATAAGGCCATCGTCACATAGTTACTATCAGCTATATTGATACATCTCTCAAATGTGCTGAGAAGCATGCACAGACGCACTATTGACGGTGACAACACATTCGCTGAATGAAGAAAAATACGTCATTTGTAAAAGGAGCAAAACAGTTGAAATCTCTTGGCAACAGCTTCGAGCGGTGTTAAAACGCTCCAGGACATCTTAGATTTGAGCACAAAATGCAACTGAAGTGAACAATAACGGTAAAGAAGAAAACGAAAATACGAAAAATAAAAAGGCCCAAAAGGGGATTAAAATAGCTGCAAGAGTTCAAAGACTGCTTGCAAGGAGGGCCATACAGGATTAGAAATTTTGAGGGGCTGAAAAGCTGGAGTTTTTCACATCGAACGGTTTGAAGGAGGCCCAGGATCAATCACATTTTACTTTGCAGCTACACCGAATAATCTAGGTTTGGAAGGCAGGCTAGCGATTCCATCGAACATTACCTTTTAAATCATCAATTCTCTGCTGACGCAAAAAATCAACTATCTGCATGAATAAGTGTGGCAGAGCAAGAGATCAAAAGAGCAGAAACATCGGCAAACTTCAAACATGGTCACGAAAAAAATTGTTACAATGAAACTGCAAGTGTAACGCGAGAGAAAAATCTGTAAATGGATGATTAAATGGACGGTGGGTCAGTGATTGGAGCAGCGGGTATGAAACGGAGCCATCACTATTGGAGCATATGAATGTGGTGGAATATATCATGCTGCAATATATTATCGTAGCAATCCGGGATATACTACCAGAGTAATGTTTTTAAATTATCCTGTGTCTACTGAAGGGGTTTGTAGTTACCATTAGAATAACCAAGACATAAGATGGCTGGTCCTGAGGGTGAAAATTGAAGAAGACCGTTAGATATGAATGACTGACTCAGCCGTTGACTTTGACTGCGCTAAGGACTGCTGCAATATCAATGAACGGCTGGATTGCTGGATGGAAATACACAACTTAGGGCCGTGGTGAGTGGAGGTAGGTCAAACAGTCATCTGATGATGGCGAGTGCAACTTCATTTTGGTCGGTAGTTATGGTGCTTAGTATCCTTTGGTGTAGCCTCAGTATCAGAGAGGTTTTGCTATAAAAAGTTCCCAGTAGTCCTTGATGAAGTTCTTTGGGCGATAACAGGATTGCTTGTAGGTAAAACCGGGTAACCAGGCTACATTCTCGGTAAGCTGCAATGAGCTGGACTGCAAAAAATGGATGGGGAAATCAGCAAATTAAGCATCCTGCGTGGTGAAATGTTACTTCAAGGCGGGACAGTGCTTGAACGATTCTGGAATTGGAAGGAGGGCCGGCCAACAGTCCAGAGAGCATTTCAGCCGCGTGTTGTCGTGAATAAAATGTCAGGTGAAAATACGAAGGCTGCGAGCAGATGGCGCGATGGAAGTGGCAACATGACCTAGAGTGGTGATAAAGACCTCCGTAGGAGTGAAAATGAAGAGATGCTGCAGGGGTCTGTGCCAGCCTATTGGATCAAGTTACGGACGGAGTACGAAGTAAGCCTGTTAGCGGCTTACTGCGTGCGAGCTCCGGATACTGTTGTCTGGCTTCAGTAGGGGATAATGGCATTTACACTACCAGGCTCAGTTATTGATTACCGGTTCTACAGGGTCGTTTTAGTGCCTATCATGTGGGCTGATAGGGCTTCACGAGTGCTCCGGGGAAATAAGGGTTTAATGGCCGCGGAGGAAGCAAAAAGAACGTGCCAAAAGCGCAAAAGGAGAGTTTTCACAACTGTTTCAATGAATGAGCAAGTATGAGGAGAAGAACCAAACGGTTTTCCCAGGGCTCTTTAATTTTTTCGGGCTAAAATGGAACAAATGTTTTCATCCGATATTTTGAAGTGTTTTTCGAAGCAGCTGAGTTAAAGCCAAGTCCACGGCCAGCATGCACGTCAGACGCGCACAGGGACGGTATGAGTAGGTTAAAAGTTGTGGCGGGATGAGGTGTATACACGAAAACGTACGAATCTTGGTCAGAAGGGAATATGTCCAAAGGTTTGTTGATTGACTCGCAGAATAATCAAATTCACGCCTCTCGGATGGCGTTGCGGAACATCAGGGCAACGAGTGGCACAAGTCGATGCGAAGCTGAAACCAAAACAAGAATTATCCGCCAATTCTACGGTACTATTTGTGGGTTGGAACATAAGATTGTAACCATCATACCTCTAACTATAGGCCTTAGTCATTATTCATCCCAGAGGTAGTCAAGAATAAGGACGAAAATCTGTACAAAAAGAGGGTTGACCGGAAAGAATAAATAGAAAGTACCTGTCCTGCAGTTCAAACAAATAGGGTAAATCCTTTACTCTCAACAAGACCCAAAGAGCAACTTCCCGAGCTTGAGGTCGAAAACTTCAATGTGACCAGGCTTGAAGTCTACTGTCCGTCGACTTTGTGGTGAAGATGAAACCAAACCGCAGTGAAGCGAACTGTCTTGGGCCACTGTGACCCATCGCCGTACGGAAAGCCCACAAAGCTCTCACAAACAGGGCAAGACCAAGAAAGTAGAAAGCAAATACCTCAACCGCAGAAAAGAAGACGGCCGCGAAACAGTATCATCAATAGCAGAGTTGAAAAAATTGATTCGAACTCCGTAAAGAAAACATGCTTAGGTAATTGATGAGAAATTTTCCATCGTTTACAATTTTACAGTGAATTGGCCCATTTTGAAAGTCCAGTGCCATACCATTCTAGTCAATTCCGTGCGCAGAGGCCCAAAGCCTATCAAGTAAATAAGAGAAGTTTGTAGTTTATCTTTAGCAGAATCCCGTCTTGAGCTAATGGGATCATTATTTGTGACCGAAGTTTGGCCAATACCTTCAAAGAACAATATCTGTAGATGAAGCTGATCCCGGTCATGTACAACAGGGGATCGTGCCCAAGAATACCGAGGGCACTTTTAGGTCAATTACTATCAGTGTGATTGGCTGCATTCACTGACACTGGCGGTAGATTCAGAAATCACGGAGACATGGATGAGTAGTTCTGCAAGAAGGTGGAAGACGTGGAAACTACGGCCATAAAGTGGTCACCTGAAGGCGGGCTTTTGAGAAGAGTGACTTTTGCGCGGCTTAACTGAGGGAGGAGAACAAGAGTTGGGCGCAACAGCTGAGCACAAAAGCTGAGTCAAGTGGGAACCAGGCTGAATGGGAATGAGGTCAAAAGAAGAGAACTGAAGTAGCAGGCAAGTGGTCATCAAAAGTTATTCACTTGTTGTCCACCCTCTGAAATCACATCATTGTATGCCGTTTGCCCATGCAGTCACCTTTCAGTGCATCCCAGATAGATTTATCGTCAAACCGTCACCTCCAGACTGGTTTATCATTATTCTTCCTTTAAACAGTAGAACCCCAGCTGGATGCTCACATGTCCTCCGCAGGCCTTTCACCCCGACTCCCTTTTCCTCAAAGTGTGCCATCCGTTTGACTCGCTTATCATAAGAACAATTCCGTAGAAAACTAGCCTCCACATTCTGCCGCTATCTCCTATGCTTGAATTATTTTACGCTTTAGCTCTTGTTACACTTTTGTCTTCTCAGCTACATGCTATGCAGCTGTATTCGCCCGTCATGATCGCATGCCATACTTAATGCGGTGTTCCTCAACTGCTGTGCACTTGCCTGTCATACACTGCATCACCTCTTCTGCGAATTAGCCACCCTTGTAACCTCTGTAGCTATACTTACACCATACTGATTTCCTTCCGTTTTCACACTAGCGCTTCTTGACCTATCTAATATGGGCAAACAACTCTCTTCACACTCTCTGTTCTCCCCCGGCCTTTCCTTCGTCGTCGGTTTGGTGGTCTCTTCGTACTTCTCAAGGCGTCACTCGTTCCCTATACAAATGACTCCACCAGTATCAAACTACAAGTTTATTCTACTATCTCCGCCGGCTATTTCAGCTTGATCTAAACCCGGTGTCTTGTTCCTGTTTTCCGTCTTAGACTCGTTGGTCCTGTAGCTGTGTCTCTACCATTATGGTGTGATCCGCCTGTGAAAACGGTCATCACATCACTTGTCCACCCTGTACTCCATTGTCACTCCTGCAGGTTACCTGCCTCTGCAACAGCCATTTACCACCATAATTCCAAATCCTTGTTGATTCTCCGTGACACGCCTGTAATAATGTAACTAATTCTCTGGTCGCTCACCGGCCCCCTCCGGCTAATTCTTCCAATACTGCTCTTGAAATCTCTTCCACTATCCATCAAACTTGTTGTCCATCTTCCCTACGTTTCACTCCTTTGGCATCTCGCATCCAAACTAAAGCACTATACTGGCCGTTGATTCATTGCATCTATCTCTGAGTATTCAGTCTTTTACCTCGTTAAGTTTTCTGTCCGTAAACTTTTCACAGCCCGCAGCTTGCAAATGACTCTCTGAATTCGGAGTGGTAAACTTTCCTTTTTAAGGGAACTCAAGGCATATCCTTTGTTTTTGCGAGAATTTTAACCTTGTTGGTCATTTGGAGCGCTATGTATGCGTACGCTTTACTTTTTAAACTGACTTCAGCCACCACCAAACGAACTGACCACTTGACCTTAAGCTCGAAATTTGCCGGGCTTCGTCGTCGTTCCGCTCCACCCCACCACTCGTCTTACTATTTTGTGCACACTTGCATTACCCTCCTGAAACTCCGATCCCGACATCCCTCAAGTCATATAAACATGCACTCCAGCATGTTTTAGGCTCATCGGAAATTTATCACCATCATCATCCCCATCAATATAAGTCAACGCCATGGGATCCAGCACTACTTTTTATTTGGCGCTGGTAGCAAAAGCCAACGGCTTAAACCGTCGGGCCCGTAGAAAACTATTTAATATTGGTAGTTTAATATAATCGGTGGGTCCAGAGGCCCAAGATGACGAGGGAAACAGTATCTATTCGATTATTTGGCGCCCAACAGGTTTTGGAGCAGACGTTAGAAACGATGAAGCCTACAATATCGGGCTTGTGGTCCAATAGTGCTTTAAGATAGCCGTGTCGGCTAGCGGACGGAGGTCAGTTACTGGCGGACTTGGAGGCCGGAGGAGGCAGCCGATGAAAGAAGATCAATAACGTGATGAGATGGTGGAAGAACCGGGCTCTGGTGCGACATCAGGGGTCTGGTGGGAGAGGGGGTGCATGAGAAGTCTGAGATTACCACGAGGCAACCCTCTCGGCGACCGACTCCGTCCGCTCTAAACACCTAGTAGCCAGGAAGTGATGCTAGGCCTGTGAGGGTGTACACAGTTATCCAAGATAAAACGACGACTTTGGAACCCTAACTCGTAAAACGATTCATCTCCTGGAGGGAGTTAACTTTACTCAGCTTTGAACAAGCCTTACTCATGAGGGGAAATATGCGGTTACATTTACCAGATGATGAAACGTTTCCTTTCCGAGGTTGCTGGGTCGGATCTCGACTGACATTCCCGGAAAGATACATGGGATGCTACATGATCAGTGGTTCTCGGAATACCCTGCTGGGGTTCGTTGTAGGGGTTTCTAAGAGGGCCAGAAGGAGGACTGAGTGAACCTTGAGGTCAAGCAACTGACAGAATGAAGGTTGAAGAGTTAACGGGAAAACCTGGGAATCTTGGAGTGGCAACTGCGTTAATGTGAGCCTGCCGTTCAGGAGCCAGGCTAGGGGGAGTGGTGCTGTGGTTGCTTTGAGGGGCAAGGCCCCCAGGTTGGTTGAGGTAGTGAGACATGCGGACCATTCGAAAATGTCTCAGTTAGCGGCCTACGGACTGGGAACAAGTAGGTGATGTGTGACGTACAGTACTAAGAGGGTCTATGAATCCCCTTCCAGGCACGATGGATAGAAGGTGCTGATGGGGTCAAACGTTGAAGCAATGGGGGGTTGTGTGAGGCGTATGGGTTGGATTCGGGCAGGTAAACAGAAGGGTGCTGAGGCCCGTGGAGGACTGTATGATAGATGCTGAGTCTTGGGCCAGCGTCTGCTGCAGGTCCTTAGGTAGTCTCTTTGCTGTACACACGTGCAACTGAAGAGGTGCCCTGGTTGGTGTCAGCTTATTGTGAATGTAGAGAGCAAACTTCCCAGTAAAAGATGAGAGAGATCAATAGACCCTTCGACTAGGAGCTGGATCCGAAAGCGGTAATTTTTTGGAAGGTTTTATTAGGGTAACGGCGAAAGGCTCCGTAGAATGGGGATCGGCCGGCGAGAGGGTATGGCGACCAGGTAGCTCTGTGAGACATCTTAATTCTATTGGTTCACCCAAGATGTCAAAGTTAGAGGGGTAGACTGGCTTTGTCAATGATGGAGGAGGCTCCTTGCCTGCCTTCTGCGTTGTATCGCTGTCTCCCAGATTGTCGTAGCTCAAAGAGGCCTAGTACTTTTTGGAGTCTGCTGATTGGAGGAGGTGTCAGGCTTACAGTCCAGATCTATATCTTGGGGCTTGTTACCGGCTGGGCCGGTCGGGTGCTGTTGTCTTCAGAGCTGCAGCAAAGTAACACGTCGAGGGCCATCAGCAGCAGAGCAAGGGCAGCTTCTACCACCGGTTTCCATTGGTTCCCGTCGCAAGTATAATAGTGGGCTGAGCTGTATATTTCTTGCCGAACGGAAGTTTATAGGCCTTAGTTTTTACCTTGCACCAGAGAAGTGGCATTGTCACAAAGAAAATGACAAACTCTCTGACCCCAAATAAGTGCATTGAATGAATACGAGCGTCTGTCAAACTGGAAAATAGTTCAGAGTTGTAATGTGCACATTCGCTACGTACATGTTTCCAAGGGAATGACAAAACTACACGACGGAATATCAGTAACGGTCGCCATATACGCCACAGCTTGTATAAACTTCCGGCTTCCTGTAACTCAGTTATTTCTTTCGGCACTTTCATTCAGATTTTCTGATCTGTGCTGTCTGGTTGGCATCAGATGCTCTGGAATCTTCTCTGGAATTGACCCAAGAACTTTGTAAACAAGACATTCGGAGTGGGTAGGAAATAAGCTTGTAAAAGGAAAGTTTGTCTAAGTGCCTGCGATGCACAGAAAGATGACTTAAATAAACAATTCCATACTATCTTTTACTCCTTCAATTAGGAAAGATACTGCGAGAAGGCCTGCGTCGATTTTCTCGGTGATAAAATACCTCAGCTGAGTCCAAAATGTGCGAGTCCTTTGGTAACGCTGTCCTAAAGTAAATTGGCCGAACTCTCTCCAGTAGCCGAATGAGCTTAGTTACCGTAGTGTATCAAAAAACATGCAACACTCTCATCAAGTTCATATAAAGTACCGGCATTCACAAACGTATTCGTACCCTACTAGGTTCGAAGGAAGCTTCCAGCTGCACTATTGGATAGTGGGCGCTGAGGGCGAGTTCACAGGTGATAACAACACGAGGATCTGAGCCGATAAGTCACGTTCCTCGCCGAAAAATGGCTTCCTCTGTCGTTAATAATTGCACTTGGAACGCCTCCCGGACTGCATGCCTTGGGAAGAGCTCTAAATACGAAATCAGCGTCACTAGAAGTAGCGAAATATTTATCCATCCAACGGGATAAGTCGCTGTTGGCCGGAGCTTGGTACCTGCACAGAGAAGTCAGCATGAACACTTGCCAATTCTCTAAATGAATAGGCCACGGTACTCATTTTCACGGTTGCGTATACGTTTCCAGTTGACGGTCGAGTTAACTTTCAGCGATAAGGCTCAAATCTCGGTTCAGCTCTGGTTGCCAACAAGGGGGGGGCGTGCAAGAGACTCCGTCTTTGCAAAGCCCAAGTGTTCAAAATGCACACTTTGTAAAACCAAAGCTTGCAAAGAAGGATGCATGGTGATTTCGGAATTACAACACAAGGTCCAATCCATGGCCATCGACATTTTTAGTTTTGTTTACATACTTCGAGAAATCGACATCAAACAACTGCCGTCTATCTATATAGACACATGACCTGATAGGCGATAGCGCTCTTAGTTCCATGAAATAAATCCGGCCGACTAAAAGGTAGTGGCTGTGGAGCGAGCAGTGAGAGATGAGGGGTTCCCCGGAAGTGGCCTTGCAAGACAACTAGTCTGCATGTGGAACCGACGGTACCTCGTCCAATTCAGTAATAGAAGATTAGATTTTTACAGTATGATACATACCGCAGGTTCAGTGCATAACTCACCGGTGGAAGCCTTGGAAGCACTGTATAGCTGCTACTTCCTTTTCGGGAATCAGCAGCAGAACACATCGCAGAGCCTCACCTGGTGTCAAACCCGCGGTAAGGTACAAAACCACGACGCTATGTGGGCTGCCTCTCAGAGTCTGCCCATTACCTACGCTATACGATATGGCACCATTCAGTCACTGGCACTGAACGGTAGCAACCTGTTTCTCGCACAAAGACAAACAGCTGCGTTGGACAGCCTCTCTGCAGACGTCAAGGTACAAATAGGACATTCCCTTAAAAACAAACTTTTGAGCCCAACCGTTGTGTGCAACTGAACACTCATACCATTGCACGCATTTTTTATGACTCTCAAACGAAAAAAGAGGAACGATGATCCTAACCTGCCTTCGCATTTGCGTAACTTCGTGTCGAATAAATCAAAACTTCGAAAGCTTGAGTGGCTGCTCAAGTGTTTGGGAAGGAAACGTGGGCCGAGGCAGCCATAAAACTTGCAAAATGCTTTTCGGAGCAAACAGGGGGGACTACAGAAGCGATGATTCATAACATTAATGAAACAGCTGTACCTTGCTTCTGTGGTTTTCGATGATGAGTTGAGGTTTGGAACCGCATGATGGATCAGATCGTATTTTACAAAGCTAAATGTCACTCAAGCACGTCGACAAGGCGGAACTTCAGCGATGAACCATGGCTGCAGACGATTTGAAAAAATGAGGATATGGATTGTAGATAAAAATTAGTGCTTTTTGATTGGTAGCATTTGTGAGGTGGGCACTTGCAGACAAGTAACGGTCCGGCGAGATGACAACGCATCACGTGGCCTCCGTGAATAGCTGGACTCAGCGTAGCTGCGCCAAAAAATAATTAAAAAACCCAGAATGCTTTTCTAGGCTGAAAAGTAGACACATGAGAATGGACTTCATGCTGTCATAATTTCTTTCCCTTGTTTCGAATGCCAGAGAGACTGAAGACAGTGATCCCACTTGTCGTGGAAGCTAGTATTAGAAAAAAAGATATTTGCTGATGATGACTTAGAATTTGCGGAGAGTTCTGAATACTGGGACTGAGACCTTGGAGACCCCATGCCGCAAGGAATAGTCGAAGTGATTATGACCTAGGGGACTGAACCACAAGGTATATGTTCCAAATTATCACAAAAGTGAGGCAGGCTGCTTCATGGGCCGGGGAGCCGCAGGCCTTCGGGGTGCGATGCATCGCTCATTTCCATATGGAGCGAGGGTGAGGAATAACATGTTATCTGTCTTGTAAGATCTTCACTTACATTCTCAGTTGCTGATATTTTACCGCACCACGTGTTAGAAAAAATGCAGCTCAGTAATCTGAAGGGGCGTTCATCGTAAGCCCTAATAATGTATGGGCTGCTCCCTGAGAAGCCAGAGGTTCTCTTGATCTAACCAAATACCAGTCCTGCTCCAGCTACCGGCACGGCTGAATGACCGGAGAAATTTAAGGTACACGAATATCTTGATTCTAAGTCTCTCATTTCTGATCTCTTGTGAATGGTCCCATGGTTAATTGTAAAAGCCCCCGCTGGGCCACGGGGTTTGTTCATAGGAAGAAACATTTTAGCAGCAGAGAATTCTCTCAATCCGTGGTCACTCGAAGAATCAGGAGGGAGCATATTGGATGTAATGTCAACCATCGTTGAGGCTAGAGCAATAGACTAAGGGTTGTGCAAAACCTAAATTCCGTTCCAAAAGGGAATGCGGGACCGAGGTTGCTAATATTGAAGTACCAGTTAAGCATGCCGGAAAGAGCGAAAGCCCAACCATCCGGTGAAATTAAGGGAATGGAAAGCGACATGAGGGAAATAGCTGCAAATTTGGAACTGCAAATGGAACTGTGGAGATCAGTTAGGCTGAAGTGGTAAGAAAATATTTTGGGAGACCGGAATGATAAAATCAAACACAGAGACCGAGATGCTCAGGCGAGTAAATTCGTGAGCATTACTGCCGGATGAAAAAATACTGGCGAAGAGACACCCGGTGTGGTATAATACAAAAAACGGCTCAAATGTTGGTGAGGATTATTATGAACTGGAATGATCAGAAATCCTCTAGGAGGCCTCAAGACAAAACTGAAGATCCCTCAAAGGACTTACTGTGAGTGAAATAGAAAGCGCACCCCGCCCAATTTGGGCGAAGAAGCCTGCTCTTTATTACCAAAGGGGAGCCTACCATAAGGCAGACGAAATCAAGGCGGGATTGAGGCCAGAGTATGACCAGGGGCATCCTCGGGATGATAGGAATGATCAGTTTGACAGTGCTATAGGGGGTTCACAGGGTGTGAACGAGGTAACACCCTTGGCCAGGGCAGCAAAGGCTGTCAGTCCAACCAACCGTAGCTAAATTTGTAGATTATGGCCTTACGGAATAGTTTTTGGTATTAACGAACATTGTTTCTCATCGAGCAAATAGACATTTCGCATCGCAGCAGATGCATCAAGGAAGGTGCTGAGAACAAAAGTAGGTTTAGAATACGACGGGAAGCAAATCCAAGCCGGCAGCGAAATAAGAACTACAGACGCAAATTAGGCGGTTATTAGGGCGCCACTGCTTTAGGGCTGGTACCATAAGTGGTGGCTTCAACTGAGGAAATAATGAAAAGCCATTCGTGGGACAACTGTCCACTGGAGGAAGAAAGCTGGCTCAGACCACTCGCTGTGAAGTCACTGAAACAGAAGACAATGAAAGCGGAACTTTGATGCTGATGAGCCCTGCACAACAGGCCGAGCTGTGGGACTAAGCGATCGTAAAAGCAAACTGGGACACTACAACGTCTGGCTTGGTGGATGAGAAACGTGGCAGTCACTTGTGTGCTCCGCCCAAGGTTAAACTAAAATAGAGCACGGAAGTTCTGCCACGAAAGGCCGCGTTAGTGTGATACGTCATTGCTTATGGCATTAAAAACAAAGGGGCGGAATTTACAAAAATGGCTCGGAGCTGTGAGGTCAGGGTGGGTACAGTACACGAAATATGGTTGCCCGAAAAAACACGAGCCCCGCAGAAACCTTAAAGCCACTGCTTAGTCTGTCGGCAAGGCAAACTCCGTAATACGGTGGGCGGTTGAGTAACACTTCTCAGCTGGGAGGGTTCGGTTCACGTGAAGTCAGAAGACAAGGAGTGCACAATGAACAAGTGCTCATGTTTTGTTATTGTGAAGACACACGAAAAAACGCAAATGCATTGCTGATTTTTTGGGACTTTAGCTGCCGGGAGTGGAGCAAAAGACAGAACGCTGTATTTAAGATAGAGCGGACTTCGCTCAGCGGCTCCAAGCAAGAGACCCATTTCAGCACATAAATGAAAGAAGAGACATAAAACGAGAGATCAACCGTCGCTGCTAAGTACGGTGATCGTGAAATGTGAAACGGCCAGCATTGGCTAAGCATTCACTCGCACTGGGGCAAACTTAATAATATGCTGATAAAGTCTACACTTTGCCTCGAGCATTCGGGGGTCGCAGAGAATTTTTGTGGGAAGTTGGAAACGTTAGGAGCTACGGAACTGAATACTGAGGAGGCTGAACTGAACTGGGGTAAAACTTGCTGAAATGTTGCTGTGGAATATAATAGGGAAATAATCAGGCAAATCCTTCTGGCGCTGTAGGGTATGTGCACCTCAAAGCAAGGGGAAAAGCAATAACAACCTGAGTGTGGACGAAAGTGGTTAGAAAACCTTTCTGAAAACGAGATGCGAGTTGGTGGAAGTTTGAAGCTTCCTTCGGTGATAGAATGTAGCTGTAATGCTTCGAATACAAAAACTTAACTGACAAGATGAAAAGAAACACAAATGTAGCCTTCGAGCTAGCACTGGAAAAAGCAGGTGAGCAAAATCTGTAAGACGTATTTTAGGTATGCTGAATCAGAAGGCGTCCTTAGAAAGAGAGCCAGAGCAAGCAACAGAGGAAAAGTCTGGGAGGATCAAAGCAAAGAAAAGGCGCTCGGCAAAAGCTCCAAAAGTTTGCTTTCCAGCAATGAGGTTATAGGTGGACGCTAGAAGACTCCTTCGTAGCACCTGACTTGCCACACCTCTCAAACGATGGAGGTGATGGGAACAACACCAGAAGGACTGAACATGAGCACGTCAGCAAGGCCAGACGACATACACGCAGACACCCTTAGACCACTGGCTACTGAGGCAAGTGGGCTTGTCTGCTGGATGCCCTGTGCCACGGTGAAACAAGTTGCACCACAAACCGACTGGGAGACAGCGGCAGTGGTGACTGTCCCAGACGGCAGACTGCGCCTACAGGAGAAAAACTACAGGATTGTAAGCCTTTTCTCTCTTGCAAAGACACAAGGAAACCCCCAGGATTGCGTCTGCAAGCTTTCTAGTGAAGCACTTCGTGGATTTTAAAATGATAGATTGGCTTCTTAAACTTTCCTGGTTCTTGGAACAGGTCGAAACCCAACTGGATGAAATAGAAATAATGGACGTTTGCCATCTGGACCTTGGCAAGGTCTTCATCTCGGTAAATCACCGACTTTTACTGGATAAGCTTGAGACCAGTGGTATAAGCAAACGGCTACATAGTTGGAAAACTGACTTTCTGGCTAATGGGCATTCTTATGTTAGGGTTGGAAGTGCGAATTTTAAGCCGGTGCACTGGATGGGTGGTGCTCTCAGAGGTCAGTTGCGGAAACGCTTCTATTTCTCATCTATAGAAGTGACTTAGCTGAGGGAATGACGCTCCTGTTTCATATTTGTGGACTATATCGAGGCTTTCGGATTGCTCCGGTGAGGGTTTTTTTGCTAAATATTGGGTAGGCGGTAAAATGATAATGATGATGATAATGGTTTATTTCGGATAACCCGAGGCATGCTGTAACGCAAGATCAAACGGTACAATTGGACGTAGAGTCCGAATTCCAAGAGGTTGGTTAAGGTATGTGCACTCAATATTGTACAGGAGAAAGTATTTAAGTCACTCTCTGTGGCGGCGCCCGGCAAATTTGAACTCAAGGTCGGGTGGCCAACCCGGTCAAGTCAGGATCGAGGTGGTTGAAGGTAGCTGACTCTTCCTGAAACAGTACAAAACGAAGTGCTATGCAACAAGAGAATCAAACAGAAATGACGAAAGTTTTGTTCACTTCGAGGGAAAAGAAGCTTCCGAGGGAGACATGAACCAGCTACAGCGCTCCGCGGAGTATGGCACGGCTTTGGATTGGAAATCAGACGATGAGAGGAATGAATTTGCAGACAGAGAACAATCAAAATCTTTCGAAGATTTTCCTTGAAACGTTCAGCGACCAAATATCGGCTGAGTCCGTTAAATACCCAATGAAGGACTCATTTGTAGAGAGTGATTGCCTAGGTGATGGTAAAGGAAGCGACCGGACGCAAGCATGTAATCGTTGCGCACATTGTTAACGTTCATGAGGGGGGAATGTGATGCACCAAAATAGAAATGGGTACTGGGCGAGTATTTAAATGGCAGGTAAGTATTTACGTTTGATAATCGTTATCTAAGGGCCGAAAATAAAGACCAGAGAGATGCAAGAATCAAAATTGTCTGGGAGGATTTACCAAGATAGAATACCGAATATGAAAAAGCACCAACAAACGCTGAATACAGTTGGGAAGTTGGGCGGCTGGATGTGGATGGAGTCCGTGGTAAACCAAACGGACATCACATCTGGCGAGGTCGCTGGAGTGATGGTGGAAGAAGTGGCAGGATGTAAACATGTAATCGTTGCGCACATTGCTTACTTTCATAAAGGTGAAATGTGATGCACCAAAATAGAAATGGGTACTGGGCGAGTATTTAAATGGCAGGTAAGTATTTACGTTTGATAATCGTTATCTAAGGGCCGAACATGATGACCGGAGAGATGCAAGAATGAAAATTGTCTGGGAGGATTCCCCAAGATAGAATACCGGACATTGTGGTACGGAAGTGTATGGCAACAATAAATGTGAATTTTGCAAATATATTGATAACTTATAAAATAGAAGCGAGTTTTATCTCGGGGATTGGTTAAGTTTGCTAATAGGACAAGCGGGCAGTTTGGCAAGAATCATCGGGAAAAAAAGGATAATGAACGGTAAGCCGAGTACGGAAACGGTCTTTTAACCCCGCGATAATTATGTGCTAGGAAAAGTAGATTTTTCTGGGCGTAAGAAGCGGTAAGTTAAGGTTGCGAAGATGGAGACAAGTTCGATGAAAAATAGGCGGTAACTGGGGGAGATAGTTCCATATTTGTAGCATTTCGGGTGAATGATTTTTTGCTGCGACCGGTGCTGGTGGGTGGAGCTGACCGTGCCCGGGACACCCAACCTGAAAACCGTTTTTGTTGACAGGTGCCATCCGCAATCCTATCTGCGTCCGCACATCGTTGCAGACGTCCTGCACGCCCGATGTGCGTCGGCCAAAGTGGTGGATCTGACCGCGGCCCGCACCGGCGGGCTTCGCTTGAGTGATATTGGCGTTGTCACATAGAGATCGAATAATCCAGGAGGTTGCGAGGGGTCCTGGAGAGCATGGCCTGTGTGGTAGTGACGAAATGACGAGCAGGTATCGAGTTTTCAGCGGGAAATGTGGGCCAGGTATTATGCCAAGCCATCGAAGGGAAGCCATCATCAGCGGTTGTCTGGAAAAGTAAAAATAGAAAAACGCAGTCTGGGGTGCTCCCAGCTGAGGATCAGCGGTCAGTAGTAAAGAAAAACCTCTAGTATCTAGAAATTGAAACTAATTGGGGGATGGTTCGACTTTGCTAAACACGAGGTTTTACGCGAAAGATTAATGAAACTTGGGTGGTATTTACGGCGACTTGTGAGGTACGTAGGTCTCGTGGCCCCCGACTCAGACCCGCGTGTCAGTAACCCAAACCAACTTCGTACGCTCGCTCCTCCGAAGTGTATGGATCATTGTTTGATACGAGTGTCAGGACATCAAGCCGTTTGTTTAATTCCTCTTTGAATCTCGGCAAGTAGCTTATTGCACGGACATTTGGTGGAAGTTTATTCCACATTTGTGAATATTTAACAATGAAGAAATTGGACCGTAGGCTGGTTCTCGAGGACGGCACAGTGACCGAATGACTGCTGTGTCGTAACGAATACCTTAGGCTTAATGGGTCTCGTACCACAGGGGAGGCTTTGCAGGATCTATATTTTAATAGTGAGTGGAAAAAAGACAAGTTGTTCTTTATCCGTCGGAGCCAAAGGGGTTCGAGGTGTAGCAGGTCACAGCGTTGTTTATAGTTGAGACTAGACGAATATCCAACTATTTGTTTAGTAAAGGTGCGCTGGACATTTTCGATGGCGATCCTATCAGTCTGGCGCATGTTGGAGCCAACTATTGAACTATACTCTAGCAATGGTCTAACGTGTGTTGTATAGACACTGAGTTTACTTTCACGCAAACGGAATGTTTTGTGGACAAGTCCTATTAACCTGCGGGACCTAGCAATTTGAGTGTCTGTTTGCTCCGAGAAGTTGAACGAACAGGAGTAGTATATGCCCAGGTCGCGTACTGATGATTTGTTAGGGATCAGGTGACCACCTATACTAAACGTTTCGGGAGGGACATGACACTTGTATGTAAGAATGCAGCTTTTGTCCGCCGAGAACGTCATTAGACAATCGGTACACCACGAATTGAGCATCCGCAGGTCCTCAGATATTTTTGCTATAGTATTACCCAATGAATTATGGTCGAAGGTGTACAACAACTTTACATCATCAGCGAATAAAAAAGGAGTTCCATGACGAACCACGGTAAATATGTCATTTATGTACATGAGAAACAGCAACGGGCCCAGTACACTACCTTGGATCACACCGCTGGTTACAGGGCTGGGTGTGGAAGTTGTGCCATCAACGTTTACCACTTGACTGCGCGAGGACAAGTACGATTCTAGCCAGGCATATAGTGGGTCAACAATGCCGAATGTCTTAGCCTTTGACAACAAACGAATGTGAGACACCCGGTCGAAGGCCTTAGACATGTCTAAAAAGACTGAGATCACTGCCTTACCATCATTGGCAGCTATCGTAATAAGGTTCAGAAAGTCAGTCATACAAGTTGCACAGGATCGATGTTTTAGGAAACCGTGCTGACCTTCACTTATAAGGTGGTTTTTAAGGAGGTGATCTGTTAGTTTAAGTTTTATTAATCTTTCCATAATCCTCGATACTACTGGGGTATGATTCACAGGCCGGTAGTTGGCCGGGTCCTCCCGTGTTCCCTTCTTATGAATTGGAATAATAACCGACGTTTTCCACTGTGTAGGATACCAACTAAAGCGCATAGACAAATTGAATAAATTCGATAAAAGAATTGGGATATCTGGGCCACCCAATTTAAAGATGGCCGATGGTAACGAGTCCGATCCGGGGTGGAAAGACATTTTGATATTTGAAATTAAAGGCTCAATTTCGGAGGGCAGGAATGTTACGGCAGAAAGTGGCTCACATGATGGTACTGGTGGATTGCAGAAAAATGGTGCTGTGTCACTAATTAAGGAAGAAGCAAAAAACGTGTTAAGCGCTTCTGCAATGTCCAGCGGTTTGTCGAGGCACGTGTTATTGAACGAGATAGAAGAGATAGATGAAGTTGTTTTGGGGTTCCTCGACTTCATCAGTTTTGCAAGAATCTCGACTTTCTTGGAATCACGTAAGGCCCTGAGTTCCTGTTGTACCATTTCACTCTCGGAGTACAGTTTTATCGTTTCAGCCAGACGATTCAACTGTATAAACAGCGAAAAGTCCCTTGTTTTAAGATAAACGCGTTGGAGTCTACTTAACTTCAAGTTGAGACGAGACAATTTATTGTCTTTAGGGCGGATTGACGACCCTTGTGACGGAGTTATTCGGTTGAGGCATCGTTCAAAGATGGAGTAAAGTTGATCTGCCGCCAGCTGGGGATCTGCACTTAAAAAGAAGGTGTCCCAATTTTGGCTCCGAATCAGAGAAGGTAGTATATTCCAGTTAGCCTTATGATATGGTCTATGCGGGGGTGTCGGCTGTTTATCTTTTATGGGCACTGTGAAGCAGCAGTGGACAGTTGCGTGATCACTTCCGGGTAGGTTATTCTGAACTTTTGTTACAACCTGGGTTAATCCTATTGACAAGATTAAGTCAAGAATGTGGTCGCGTCTGGTTGGGGACGTGACGTGCTGCTTCCATCCTCCTAGGTGAATTGCATTCAAAAACTGTAGTAAATGGCGTGGTGCTGTGAGTGATGTCCAGCATATTTCTGGTGCATTAAAGTCACCAGCTATCAATTTTGGGCCTATTTTAAGATCACTAATCAGGTTGAGTGCCTCTATAATTTGCTTGAAACTATTAGGACTAGATCTAGGCGGACGGTATACGCAACCTAGTATCAGTTCTTGACGTTCAACTTCAACGTTCAGCCATACAGAGTCGACAATGCCGTCTAGGATAGGGTGCTGAAAGCTTGTCGCCCTAAGAGTTTCCTTTACATACACTAGACAGCCTCCACCACGTTGATGTGTTCTGCCTTTGCTGAAGGATTTGTAGCCGAGTACCTCAATATCCTCTACTAGATAGGAGTCCGATAACCAAGATTCCGTCACCAAAATGAAGTTATAGTCATTTGTTAGTGCAGCTGATCTTATGTATTGGATTTTGTGCCTAATAGATCGTGCATTGACCAATAGCAATGTGAAAAGTTCAGTGCTTCTGACGTCATCATTGATATTAGTACTTACCGTTTGTTGACTGCTGCGTTTAACCTGGAAAGAATCATCAGCGCAAGATGCAAGCCCGCCCAAGTTGTCATTAGCAAAGGGAGGACTTGGGTCTGCGTGTGGAATAATAAATGACAGGGTATTAGGTATTACACTACCATAGGGATGATTAGAACAATTCATAATGGGCATATCTAGGTTATGGGGCCATGTTGTGCCCACGGTACGTATGGAAAAAAATAGGCACTTTGGCTAGATATGGGGTACCCGCTGGTAGATGGTGGGATATGCGATGCGCTTGGATAGTTTAACGGAGGGGGAGGTAGGAAAGATGGAAATAATGGGAGATTAGGCTGATGGGAAGGTTCCATTAGTGCGGAGTTAATCATGAACGCAGTTCGTTCATCAAACCATCTATTTTTATTATGGGTATGGTCCCATTGTTGTTGCATCATCATCTTGGAAGCACTATTTTGTTTCATATGTTGAGAGGTGCGAGGAAATCCAAAATTAGGGAAGTCGGTCGGTGCCGAATTCGGTCTAGAGAAATAACGATCATTGTCATTATTCATGCATCCCCGTATCGTTTGCCCGCACGGAGACTTAGCCTTGGCAACTAAACTCTCGTTGACCCTTTCTTCTGGACGGTTCTTTATTGTCAGCGACATACGTGGCATACGAGTGGCACGCATGGGCTTTTCATCAGTTTTTAAACGGGGGCCTATGGGGACAGATATTAGAGCTGCAGGTTTTATTTCATTGGGAACTTGAAGTCCCGTGGAACGGTCGACCGGAGGTGGAGGCGTATTGTGAGGACCCTCCTGGGATGAGCTTGTAGGTGTTGTCGATATGTGTTGTCGTTTTGGCTGGGGGAGCTGTGGGGAGGTGGGAAAAGATTCGTCCAGATCAACTAACCCTGTGGATCTTCTAGGGGTAGAAGATTGAGGGGTTTCGTTGATCCTTGGTAAGGTGCTTGAGGAAGAGGGTGACTTTGGGATCTTAATGCCAATGTGATTAGAATTTATAGCTGCACATCGTATCACTTCCCTTTGTAGTGGCGTTCTATCAGCTTGTATCTTGATTGATTTAAACTGTGAAGCAGTTGAGACTATACGCTGTTTAGTAATGAATTCTCTAGCGATTTTTTCATCCGTAAATTGGAATAGAAGGGGACAAGAGTGCTTTTGTGACCTTTTTCTTAGTCTTCTGCAGTGACATGGAAAGTGGGCCATGCCTGCGGCTTGAAGGATAGTGGATTTAACCATTGTGATGTCCAGCCGATCTGGGATGTTGAAAACAACTGCATTTTTTGCATTCTGCAGCCGTCGCAGGATTTCCGATGCCACTGAGTCAAGAAACTGACTAGCTGCCATTAGGTTCTGGGGACCGGGGAGTGCCGAGGGCTCCAGAAGGTATGTTAGTGGTGTTAATTTAGATAATATATCATCAACCGATGCAATATGGGTAGACATACTCGCCAAGTTACTTTCAATGGCACTGACCCTTCTACTGGCTTCTCCAAATATTTCTATCATATTGGGGGTATCTTTGTGTTCGGGTCGTTTGGGTTTCTGATTGGCTGTAGAGCGAGAAGCCACTGGCTGAGACCGTTTGCTGGTTGACCTGGCCATTTATTTTTACAGAATATTGTTGGTAGGCGATTTGATCTAAGATGATGACTAACGGATAGACCACCCAAGGGCGGGTAAGAATAGCTACTGCTGTTTTATTTTTGTAGTTAACTCTGGGTCGCTCGTACGAATTATGAGGGACTAGTAGTTTGGACAAGGTGTAGATTTCTTAAATATGGCAATGGTGAAACGTTTAATATAGGTTGCTGGTGAAATATTCCTAGAATAATTAATATGAAAAATTAGCGAAATCTACAAAAACCTCGCTGTGGTGTGCGAACGCAGGATGCGCAACCGAATGAAGGTGAACCATCCGTTGATCAAGGCGTCGGTGGGCTTACCTGTAACGGGAAAAAGTGGACCTTATTGATTGACGTGTACGACAGCTAAAAGACCCAAGTTTCGTTACAACTATAGACTTCCAATGGCCGGAGCAGGGCAGGCTGGCAGTCCATGGAAATCGTAAGGAGCACCTTAGACTACAATCACCAACTTCAAGCAAACGATCGGGTGATTTCTTTCACTATACAAGGCAATAGTCAGGTCTTACCCCGAATACGATGTACTAGCTTGGACACCCCTCCTCGAAAAGATGCAGCTTGACTTGAACTAGTCCAGCAACAGCCACTGGGATATTAGGGGTTCAACAAGCAAACATTAGGCCGGAGTTTGCGGAATATGGAGCCAATTTATTCTGAAACAGCAAGACTAGGAGGGGCATTCATTGAGGCCCTTGGAATTCTGCACGCAACCATGAATTTTGAGCTCAAGGCCAAATGCGGCAGCCAAATCCATCCACAAAAGAGTAGTTGGGTCGCTTAACCGACCGACTGGATTGGTGGTAAATTTGTGGATGTAGAATCCCTCGAAAAGATGCTGGGCAAGAAGTGAAAAGTGATATTCCCGGGGGCCAACTTTTAAGACAAGAAGAGACCTTTGAGGGTAGGTTATTGCAGGTGACCTGCGGACCAGTGAAACGTATGCTGTTCACTAGGGAAGGCCCAAATAATAGTTGTCCGTCACCTGGTAGGTAAGGTGTTTTCATTCTTTTCATTTTACCAAAAAGGGGCTGGTAAAAGAACTCACCACGCTCTCACTGGTGGACTTTAATTTTGATGCATACCGCCTGGAGAAATCTGGAGGTTTGACTGGCCCGAGCCATTACCTGTCCCGTGGAAATGGAAATGGAAGGCCCACCTCGGTTAGCTTGTTAGTTATTGCTACGAATTGATGTCATAATCAGCATTCAAGCTTTTACCCTCGGTTTTTGCTAATGACATTCCTAACGAATCTTTAGCAAATCCTCCACGATTCGTAACCGGCTAGTGCTTAATTGGTTGTAAAGGACAAATACTGAAAATCTTTCAAAATGATCTACGTGCCCTGTGAATGTGACCATATTTGACTTTAAAGAACTCGTACACACACCACACTTTTGCTCTTTTGTTCATTTTGTGTAAGGCATTTGAACTTGGCCTTGAACCTTTTTTGACTGTCCTGCATGAACCATGGGGCTTTGAAACTTTGGGTTTTAATCTTGAGTCTATTTGGCAGCACACCTGAGGTGGGTACCTATTTGTACTCTTTTCTGAAGTTCAATCTAGTATCGTAGAAACGACGAGTCAATCTTGTTCTGGTTTTGGGATTTGCTTGAATTGACTACGCGCTGCTCAGTTTGCGAGAATCTGCTCACAGTAATTATCTTATATCCCACCTCCTCCACATAACATTCCGGTTTCACACCTGCAGGTGCACCCCTTGATGTCCCGTCCAAAATCGTCCCAAGGTTCTTCGCACGATGCATACCTGCTTGCCATCTGGGTCATCGCCACCCAGTGATCAGTGATCCGCTGTTTCCAAACTCGGTGCACAACGGGTTGCTGCTTGGCAAACTTGAGCCACCTCTTATGATAAGCTCAGCGTTTAGCACTTGTTTGATATTCTGCGCGGCCCCTTCACCTGTGGTTCCAAGGTGAAAGCCCACGACCTCAACCTTTCTCTGCTCGTTACGACCGAAAACTTTGCACACAGTAGTCCCCATGCTATGTTTATTGCAGCTATACTCAACCCCTTGACAGAATTTTAATGTTCGAAACTAAGCTGGATGGGGCCGCCAGAATTTGAAATTCCTAATTCTGCCCAAACCCATCAAGGAAATAATGCCAACTGCGAATCCCTCCGCCGGTCTGGTTGATGTTTCCAGTGATACGAATTAGGGAGGTGGGACTGGTAAACTTTACCCTTCCGCCGTTGAAATTCGTTTACCAACCGCTGGGAGAGCGGTATCCGACCTGACCCACCTAACCCAAATCAGCGACCATACGACAAAAGCAGCAGTTAGTAATCTGATCAAAACTGTCTGTTTCATTGATTTCTCAGCCCCGAAGGACAACTGAACTTTAGATCTCTGCTACTGTGAAATTATTTGTTGTTCCCGATCTTATTCCTCTAGATTCAGAGGGATACAGCATTCCGACCTCCTGAAAAGTGGCACAATATACTCGCCAATGCATCAGACTATGGAGGGGTATTCACCGCACAGCTTGTTCATGTCTGTTTCAATTCCATCATTAAGCTTACGGCAAGGCAATTCAATAAAAATCAGAGCCTCGTCGCTTCAAATAGCTGGTTCAGGGGCAACAAAATGGCAGCTCATAAAACATTTTTGCAGGCAAAACTTCTGGAATCCTAGGGCAACACTTTGGCTGTACGAATACACATCCAGAAGTTCTCCGCAGTACCCTAAGGAAAACATTAAAAGAGACTCTCGGTCTTTTTTCCGCCGAGTTTTCGGTCGCTGCTACTCGAGGTAGACGAGGCTTACCATTCTCGCCCCCACGCTCCGAAGACCACGGAGAAAACCCATCTTCCTTATCTCCTCCGATATTTTTCTTATTCCGCCAACATCCACAGAAATTCGGCAATCCAATAGCTTGACACCTAGGAGCTACTAAAAATAAGCACTTAGTTAGATCAGCAAGCCTTCAAAACATTTGTGCCGATTTTTTCCAGCGAAAGCGTAAATGCTCCTTATTCATACCATCCCCAGTAAGCCACAGCTTTCTCCAAAACAATTAAAGCCCCTGCAATCCTATCTCATAATGCCAAAAATGGCTGACGCTGGAATGCCTTTTGTTCAAGCACTCAGCCTACACACTGTGTAAAGCAACCCCCCTTAACCCAAGCAACTACCCTCATGAAGCCCAACACGTCTCATTCTCTTTCTCCGGTCAGTGACTAGCTGTCTACTACCCACCACTGAGAAACGCCAACCGGTGCACAACGCAAGTTATAAAACCCAGCTTTTGATGATACCGGCAGGGCGGCCCCTGGAACTGCGGTTGGCTCATCCTCCAAAACCTGTACCTCTCGACCACACACCTATATGTTTGGTGCACTATCCTTCAGCATCAACCAGAAGGTTTAGGTAGGCGACTTTTCCAAATACGTATCAACCAACCTTTCCTCCCTTTCATACCCCCACACCGCTCTCGTCACCCACTCCCGCCCTTGCCTTATCTGGATGTTTCTTCGCTAGCGTGGCCCTTCCGTCCTCCCCCTAATTACTCTTTCCACCGACCTTCTTCACCATAACCGCCTTATTGCTTCGCACTGCTTAACACTTCTTCTTGCTGTACTCATCGTTTTTCACCAATATCCCTAGCCTGACCATGGTCCTTTTTTCCATAGATCATCAGCAGCAACACTCCCCACATCCCAACACATGCTCCTTCCGATACCTCCTTATAGACTCTTTTTTATACTCCCATGGTTTTAGATCATCAGTGCACCCACTTCGGAGCTCATCTCTTACCATCACTCATATCACGGCTAAGTCGGTGCCATTTAATACATATTCTCCTACTCTAAACTAAGTTCTGAAATGAGTGGCCCATCATCACCTTAGCATGTCAGACAGGGTTTGGTTTTATACAGGTGCTCACCCTATATCCCAGAGTGACCTGTGCACCTCAGCCATAAAATATGTGTGTATGTGAAGAAAAAGTGTGCGTGAAGAGCCTCGAATCCTAAGTGTGGCCTGATCCTTCGAAAACCTCGCACCAACCAACCACGGACAAAATCAGTATCAGGGGTTCTGGCCTCCCCATGGGAATTCCTGACCCTTGATCAGACGTAACCTTTACCCTGTGTAACCTTGACAGAACAATATTACTTTCCCAACTTTTATATGAACTGCGCACTCCTCCTGTGGTCTTAAATACCACTATGCATTGTCCTTGCGAGGGTTTCCTTGTCCTCAGCTGACCATTGATTGACAGCTGGAAACATCCACACTGCGTTGCCTTATGTTTTCTTTTTGAGCCCCTTGCTAATAAGCGGTCCGCTCCCAATGTTGGTCAACTGCCCCGGCACGGTGGTGGCGGTAATTCCCTTTTGAGCAATACATATCCCAATCCGAAAGAATCCCAAAACCCAAACGCGGTTGATCCATAAATTCTATGATACTAGATTACGAAACACAAAGTAGCATAAAAATGTGAAAACTCTAACTATGCCATCACAAGGACTCATAAAACGAGAACCAATCTTACAGCATCCGGAAGACAAGCACGCGCGTCGTGCAGATCCAAGATATGATATGACAGGGTAGCGCGATGGAAGCAAACAAACAAAGGTATTTCCTTAGAAACAGAAAGCGTATGGGGGACTCAAATAGTGTATTTAGGCGAGTGGTATAAAAAGATCACGCAACTGCAGTGTCTTTGAAGGATTTTCTACTGCTGATCATTAAATCGCCACCAAAATCCTCCCAATCGACGCACAGTCAAAGGTTTGAAACAGGGGCACTGATTCTCTCTACCTACCTAGACCCTGCTGTCAGTGTGCGTAACTACTACTGCTGACTTCTTTACTCCACTCACAAACTCGCTCTCGCCTTTGATCCGGCTGACGGGCCAATATTCCTCTGCGTTTCCCCCGAGGACTGCTGCTCCATTTCATGCCTAAAGGGAGATTCGTAGGCTCCAAAGCACCTGTTGTCTTCGGAACAGCCGTCGTGAGTAAATGTTTGTGTGTGTGCATGCATCCTGGTGCACGTGTGGGCTTATGTGTGGGAAGAAACCACAGTTGTGACCACACATATAACTGCCGTCTTCGAGGTCAATAACGAAATGGGAAATCTCAAGCAATGTCATGTCTTAATGAAAATATAAAGCGGGAATATGGGTGAGTCACAACTACTACAGCATACATAGAAACATTTTCAAAAGTGTCAGTGGCAAATGAGAAAAGGTGAACTCTATGGCGCGTCTTTTCCGAGGTTAGGAGCATGTTTATCGAAAAAAAGCAAACACGCTTCGTAAAACTGCTCCGTGGGTGACAAAGTAGTCCGGTGTTTGGAGAATTGAGTTATCTACTGAGATTCCTTGGCCTCGGCTGATCCGTCTTTACCCCTCAGGAGATAGATACTGTGCAAGTTGCGAGTCAGCTCTCTCCTAGCATTCCTAAACTTGACCTTTCAGTTTGCCTCAGCTGCTGATAATTTCCATGACAACACCCAAATGCCACGTGCAGAAATGAAAGTTTTCATCGGAGATCACCATTACATAACCAGCTTGGAAAGGCGTTTGTTTGGTAAGCCAAATAATAATAATAATAATAATAATAATAATAATAACGGTGTATTTCTGGACTTCGGTCGAGAGGCACGCATGTAAGCATGATCAGAGTTTACAATACCACTGAATGAGATGGAAAACTCGCAAATTTCAAAGAGGAATTCACTAATACGTCATTCGTTTGAGTTTCCTGTGGCTTTTCTGTATCCGCGTTGGCATTTTGGGCAGGAGTTGGCCGTGGTTTGTGTTTGCTGTATCATCATGGGAAGGAGGAGGGCATCGCCGAATCTGGACCGATCACTATTTAATTGGGAATCCTCGCACGGTAGCTTCGACATCGGAGGGTCTTGTAGCAAGAATTCTTCAGAAAGCCTCAGAGGGGCATATGCAGCAATACCAGGACTTTGTTCGGATTAAACCCGGTGCCTCGATCATGTTTGCGGTAGCCGGCCTTTGGAGCGGTTATAGATGGGCAGAGAAAAAATATGCTGTCTTCACGATATATTATAGCCAAGCAACGTGATGGCCGGGTGGTTCGGAAATTAAAAAAGAGGATCGCGGTCTGGGCGATGTGTCAGCTGGAGGTTAGCGTGAGCAAAATAACAGATAAGAGTACGGAGGTCGGAAATGAGGCACAATGGTCTTACTGAAATGAGGAGCCGTTGGTATTGTGATTCGGTGTTCGTGGTTGCTGACTGGGCTTGCACTACCAGGCAAAGTTATTGATTACCGATCCCGCCGTTCACCGGGAAGCCCTATCTTTCGGGGTTATTCAAGCCGTGGAAGTGCGTTAAGACCAAAGGGTCTTAGGGCTACTTGAAAAAAAAGCCGGGCAAAACGAAGAACCTGAATGGCAAGTTTGCGTAAAAGGCCTAGGGGAAATATGACGAATCCCACAGTGGTGTTTTTCAGGTCACAAGGAAGCAGCTGGGACACACTAAGAACCCAGATGGCAAGTGTATGTGATAGATCTAGGGGATATACTACAAATTCCATCGTGGGGTATCTATCTACGGGTCTGATGGTGCAGGTTGCTCTTAGGTGGGGCTGTAAACTGGATGGTGGGCTGGGTTCTAGGACAAGAGGAATGCCGCTTTCTTTCAAAAAGGAGGAAAAATAGATAAGTGAGCGAAAAATACGAGCACTTTTGTCTACGTTCTCACATGTATGTTTATATATACAATAATATCTACATGGGTATAATTAGTGTATTGGTGAGATGTGTCTGTCGTCTGACGTATCGACTTGTTGTCTAGAGCCACGGTGGTTTTGTATCTGACGTCATCAAACATGCCAGGCGTGCATGAGTGGGTACGAGGTGATTGAAAATTAGAGCGGGGGTGGGTAAGCATATGTGGATAGACCAGTTCGCCATCACCCCAGTCGGTCTCGTGCGTAGAAACCAAAAGCGTGTCAAGCGGACATGGGCGGTGTGAGGTTTCCTCTTTTGCAGGGTCAGGTCTAAGCTGATGGGAGACACCCGTGATCGGCGGATGCCCATTTCCTTCACAGCCCGATAATATTGATATATATAGATCAAATTGATCCCACAAGGTCTCTTAAGTTCTACGCTTTTTCTTCTTTAGCTTTTCTTCTAACAGAGGGGTAGTTTAGCCTATACAGGAACTTTCCACAGCCCCTCCGCCGGATCGTAATTTTCCGCGTGTCATTTTTTCGCAACTGTTGGGGGTGGTCTGTTTTCCTCACATCCGGACGCAACTATGGTGAAGGTGCCGTTGACATCAGGGGTTTCGCTTACATGGGCTGAGAAAATACGGAGTAGAGCTAAGCAAACACATGGAGTAGGACAGCGGGTGCTGTAACGTACGCGCCCGCATATATGTTTCAGTCTCGTACGGCGCCAGACCGTGCCTGAAACTGCCAGAGGCCGTTTTGGTGTAATTGAGTTAGGCTGCGCCAGTAGATGTTATTGCACACATGGAGAGAGGATAGCAGTCTAAGTTAGGTGATGGATTCAGAAATCTTGGCGAAACAGACAAGCCTTTATATCGGGAAACATAAAAGGAGGAAATTGAGGCCAACAGGTAGCTATTGGAAGGTGGATGTATGGGTTGAAAGATTTTCAACCGGGATGTTTGAGGAAAGCAAATGACTGCCGGGCAAGGAAGCTGAGAGGAACGGAAGCCAGAATTAATAAAAGAAGAGTCGAATGATCAAGCAGTGAAGTAGTGGGCGGTGGGACCTAATGTCCTAGGATCTATCACCACCGAACCATTTGATGCTAGAGGAAAACATCAATGGCTAAAAACCTTCAGCTAGAGGGAAGTTGTTTTATATGGCTGCCCTGGTACTATATAGTGAGGGAAGCAGTAATTGTCTGGACATAGTTGTAAAGACCGGCTATTGAATTAGATAAGGCAGGGTCGTATAGGGGTTAGGTGATATTAGGTGAACGCGGGTGAGTAACGAGAACCGGCAGGTATCTAGCTAGTCATAGTTGTAAACGACAAAAGCTGTATCCTTCTGCAATGTGGGTTATGTGCGGCATACGTAAAAAAGTGATAATAAATGGTGAGCCTAGCGCCTGTCATTAGGCAGGAAGTGGTAGGTTTTTGATATGGTGCCATGATCCTAGTAGTGGAACCCGTTTTCGAACGCCAGCTCGACGGACAGCAGAGAGCGAGAGGGTAGACGGAAGCAAGGGTTCTAAAGTTTGATGCTTTCTCCATAGGCTCGATCCTCAGATATGCTGGCGTTAGTCAAAGGTAACAGATGACTAACGGTAAGTTGCCATTTTAGGGCATGGCTGAACTGGGTTATTGACGCACATTTTCGAATAGTCAGGGTAGCTTATTCCAAAGCTTTGAATATTTAGTGAGAAAGAAGTTGGATCTTATTGCCAGCCTGGACTGTGTTATGGTCAGACTGAAGTCTCTGTGGCTTAAGGTGTAAGATGAGGGTGGCGAAAAGTGTATAGATTTGGTAGAAGTGAAGCCAGAGCGATAAACAAGTCCATATAGAAAACACAAGTTAGGCCTGACATGTCTGAGCCATACGGAGTCACGTTTCATTAGAGGGCATCGCTCTTTATAGCTCAGTGGAGAAAAATATCCTATTAACTTCTTCTTGGTGAAGGTGCGCCGGACTTTCTCCAAGCGTATTTTATCCGATTTAGACATTCCAGAGAAGATTATAGGGCAATATTCGAGGTGGGGTCTGGCGTGGGATTGGTATGTAAGGAGAATACCATGTATCATTTCAAACGATCTGAGAACTAGGCTTATTACCTGTCTGGCCCTGGCCGTCTGGAGTGGGGTATGTTCCGAGAATTGTAGATTGATAGTGTATCAAAGCCCGAGATCCTTCACTGATGAGCTTTGGACGATGGGCACTCCGTTCAGTGGCAGAGTTCCGGGAAGGACTTGACATCTGTAGGTTGTGTATAGGCTTTCAGATGTCGAGAAGCAAATCTGCCATGAAGTGCACCGTTGATCATTTTTCTCAAGATCATTATCTATTTCAAACGGCGCCGTGCTCAAATTCTGGTGGTGGAAACCATAAACGATTTTGATGTCGTCGGCCAAGAGAAAACGTTTGCCGTGCGGCGCAATGGCGAAAATGTCGTCAATCAAGTTTGCAGGACCGGTAGGTACTATCACAGCCATCACTTTCAGAAAACCCTGGCCAGATAATTTGCCTGCTTCCATCCATGAAGGTAGCTACCAAGAAGGTTTATTGGTCCTTGGAAACTTACATTAACCTCACCCTCAGCAGGTCGTTTGGCATGAGCACCAGAATGGTTAGGTCGCCGCTGCCCACCGGAACTGGGGCGGCAGTTCGGAATATTTTCGACTTCGGCCGTAACGGCGCTCAACGTTTCGTAGTCGGGCGGTTGCTGTCTGATTATCGACAGCAATATTGAGGGGAAGTGTTGGCAACGAAAACGGAATGTACATAAATTCATGCAGTGTCCCGCTATGCACAATGCCCTGAGCGGAATGGGGTGTGGCACTCATAAACATATAGGGAAATGAGATTCAATAAAAGACTTGTTTCACTTTTCTGGACAAGGAATTCCTGGGAAAGACCAAGGTAGAGGTGGCACTGTGTCTTGAAGATAGTTTTGTTCTGCTAGAGGACAATATCTTCCGTAAGAGCATTCCACGGAGTAATAACCCTGTAGCTAAGAAAATTAACTAGTAGATATGTGCGTGGTCCCGGCTTAAAATCCTTCCCGCTGTGACCACGGAGAGAAGAGGTTGGATAGAAGGAGAAGGAGCAATCGCTTTGGCCTTATTCAAAAGGGTGAAACATCAAAAGCAGATAACCTCTCACTTGTCTTAAGTCAGGGGGTAGAGATTGAGGAGTTAGAGGCGGACGGGAAAAGAAAGGCGGAACAGACCCCATACTGCTTTGGCGGAGGCCCTCTGAACCCATTTTAGGATCTCGAATTCACGGACAAGGCCAGAGTGCGCCATATGACCAACTTACTCTAGCACAGGATGGGTACGCGTGCCGAAAATTATGGACATTCATCCCCAGAAGTGCGCGGGAGGGACCACTGAAACATAATCATGGCTCAAAAGGCAGACTTGCTCCCAAGTTGACGATGACTGGAGAAGGACAGGAAACAATCCAACCAAAAACCAAACACCTTGTTTCGGTCAACCGTAGGTAGTGTGATTGTTCCAATAATGGGGAAAGTGTGACCAGTCTCTCTGCCGAAAGACATGCTCACTCATTTTTCATCGTTAACTGGGAGGTTCCAGTCCCCGGACCAGCTTTTTGTTTCATCAGCTGCCATAGCAGGTTTTCAGCTCTTGAACTCCAGAGGGTTATATCGTCTGCACGCATTGCATTGTTCACAGGAAGGGCTATCGGAAGATCTTTTATGTAGATCGGCAAAAAAAGAGAGGACCAAAGACCAACCTTTGTAGGAGCCCAGTCGTTACTGGGGGGGGGTTGAGACAAAACGTTGCCCACCACCCACAACGGTGCAATCGGTAGGAAAGCTGCTTACGATGACAACGCGAAGCCTGTTATCCGGTATGTTTGCAGCTTGTATAGAAGAGGGGCATGGGGGACCTAGACTGAGGCCCTAGCAAAATCGATAAATACAGCATGTGGGAACTGGACATCATTTAGGTCTTTTGTCAGACTATCCGTGACAGCAAGCATATTAGTAATGCATGTTCTGCCAGGAAAAAACCCATGTTGGGACGAGCAGAGTTTCCTACTTCTATGCTAATTGGGAAGAACCACATCCTCAAGAATTCACTCTAAAATATTGCTGCCAATGCACGTTAGATTTATGGGTCTGTAACTAGAAGCAAGATATCTACTGCCCTCCTTATGGATGGGCGCGATGTCTGTTTTTTCCAGCTGCTGAAGAAAACTCCATCGTCTACAGGTCTCCGAAAAAGAGATGCATAAGGAGCGGCTGATGATAATGATATTGATAATGATAATGATAAGTGTATATTTCTTCACCGTGGTCAAGACACTTGCACAAGGCAAGATCAGAGAATACAGCAGCATATAACAATTTGGGGTATTCACAACTTTGATGTTTAGGACTCACACAGTAACCGATTTAAAGCAGTAGAGCTGTGTAGCGTTTCAGTGAACTAAAATAGAGATAGTTAACGCGGGAACTGTGAACCGGTTTTGAATTCGAGGAGGGCGTTGTGAATAGCCGGACAAACGTGAAAATGCGGATATAAGAGATACCGGAGAATGTTAAAAAGTGCAGTGATGCCAAAAGCCAGTAAAGCAACAGGCTTCGGACTTCACAGCTTGAACAGGGAGTTGAGGCAGGAATAATACACAATGAGCTTTCTGGGAGCTAAAAACTAGCTGCGACGGGTCAGGGCTTCAAGAAAAGAATGCTAGGGTGTGCCAACCGGATATTTGGACGATCAATAACGAGCAACTGGGTGGAGAGTTCACAAAAGGCACGGTTAAAAACAAAATCCGCATGGGGCTGTCAACATGCAGTCAGAGATGCCAGCGAGATGCCGCGTGTCGGACACTTCCTTGAAAAAGTAAGGGTGGGTTGAGTCAAGACCTATGCCGCAATATTGGTTAAGCTAACGGAACTCTTGTACGACTGCACCAATGGGAATAGCGAGATGGCCAGAGGTGGTGACCAAAGATACCTGGCACATGGTAGGGTGGGATGACATCGGTAAGGAGCTAAAAAATGTATACAAATTGGAGCTGAAGTCTTTGGATACTTGGCCGGGGGAAGTGATTGAGGATCTGGCATGATCTTTGACAGTCACTGGCTTTGGAGCTGTGCCCCTTAGAAGGAGCATGTAGTAAGAGAAGAATGCCTTAATGGTCAGTTCTTGAGCAAGTAAATGTCGCTGGACCGCTTTTTGCTGGGAACTTATTTTTTTTACATTTGTTGCGGATAATCCAGAAGTCTCCTGCATCACAAGCAGAACCAGTGTCTTTATATTTGAATAGAGGCGTGCGCGTTCGTCTAGGTTGTGCCTAGCGGGGCGAAAGGGGGGCCGCATACCGGTCTGTGGAAAATGAATTCTGGGGAACGATAGCCTATCAGCTGAGAACATCAACTCACAGAAATTTTCTGCCATTTTATCAGCAGATTTACCCAGATTAGCCGGATTTAGCTGGGAGCGAATAAATGCACTGACTTGATCAAAATCGGTCCTTATGAAGGATCACTAAATTTGGATTTCTGAGAGAACGAGGGGCCACCTCGCAATATAATCCAGCCCATTGAGAATGTGAGCACTTTAGCGGACAGGTAGCAGGTAGTGCACCATATCCATTTGGAACCATCTATTGGTGATGACCAGGTTTAGAGTGAGCGGGGCATGTCCTAAGCGATGTCTGGTCGGATCTTCTGCCTACTGTACTCCTGAGTTCTTCAGTGCAAGACCTGGGAGGGGTTTATCAAGGGTGAAATTAGGAGCATCAGCTCTTTACCAGTCGATGCTGGGTGGGTTGAAGTCACCAGCAACTGGTGGATGGGTGAGGTCTGTGTATCTTTTCAGGGAGCTTAATAATTCTTTGAGAACTAGACTATCGGTTGCCCCGCGTGCAGGGACGCGAAAGACCACACCAAGCAGGAAGGTGCCTGTCCTACAGAGTGTAAAGGCAACCAACAAACAATCCATACATGAAAAGGTAGGATTGTTAATATAGTTGAAGGAGGGATAGTGCCGCCGCGGTATGTGATAACCCCGCCGGCACGGCCTCTGCTGGAGTCCTGCCTTACTGTGAAGTATCTAGGGCTAGAAATTTCGGCATTAAGTACATCGGGGTGAGCCAGGTTTCTATGAGGGTTAAGATCTGAGGCTCCTTATCCACTGCAAGCTGCCAAAGCTTCAGGATCTTATTCAGCATACTCAAACAATTGTTGTAAAAACATTTGCGCACACGCTCGGGAGTTGTTGCATAATCGCCGGGGACAACGGATTTCGGGTTTGAGGAGTGGGAAAGAGAGAGTTTCGGGCGAAAAAGAGGCCCCGAGGGAGTTGGAAGTCGGAGATATTTGGGGCTAGAGCGTAAAAAGATCATTCTTGTTACTGGTAAGTTTTGACGCCCAGTAACCTGTGAGGTATCATATCAGGCGGACGGTTTACATCCCCCAGTCTCCGAAAAGGCTGGGCTGCTTCTCGTGGCTTCTTTGTGAGCACTGCGTCATCCGCTATTCAGAGTCTTCTTGCTTGTGATTCTGTTTTGCATGACCGCATCAGAGACTTTTTCAGGTGCGGTAACCTCCTCACTGCAAAGTTCAGCGGAAGCAGGTTGCAGATTGGTGTCTGGGCTCGAGGGTGAGTGAGTCTCGTTCTTAAATACAGTCTTATTAGCTATGCTGGGGTCTGTGATATATTTTAGGCGTCAGGGATTTAGTAGCACTAGATCTACTGCTGGGTTTTTTCCGCGACGGGAGATGGAGTGCTTAGAGAAGTAACCGATGGTGGAGATGGGGCTCAATCCCCAAGGCTACCCCTGTGGAGCCCACTTCAATTAAAATGCCGTGTACCCGGTTGGCGTGTTTGGTCAACAGCGAAGTGGACCGACTTTCAGATGGAAGAGGGAGCTTAGGACGGTTAAATGCCTGGGTGTAGGTGTCATGAGGGTGATCCGAGTTGAGAAAGTGACCCAAGGGATGACTCGCTTGAAGCATTTCTCGGTGTCCTGCAAAATCTTGGCGACATCGAGAACTTGCTTCCCAGATACTCTATACACCTGATCGGTTGCCTGAGTACTGGGAAAGATCGGCTAACCAAGCTCCTTAGGCTGGTAAACTCGCCCCTGTGGGAGCAGACAGTTGACTGAAGTTCAAATATCTCTACAGCCTGACTTCGGACTGCACATTTTAGTGCATCCGTTGGCAGCGCATTATGAGGGAGCCTCTCGTCCAGAATTAGGAATGTGACTTTGACGACAGAGGGTAACTACCTTGCCTCATGGAGCAAATGGCCTCGTCTGAAGAAATGGTTGTATCAGCTGAGGGGAAGATGACATTATTCAGGATCATATCAGTGCAGGTAAAAGTTAGCTTAAGTTGGATTGACAAGCTGTGCGTTCTAGAAATTTCAAAAACGGCTAGACTCACCAACAACACCGCTGGTGCACAGCAGTTCAGCTCGGTCTTGGAGGTTCGACTATCGGTCTCATTTTTAGTAGTCTGCTGCTGTTTGAATTTATTTTGTGCCTAGCTGGTCCTTCTTCTGAAGCAGCAATTTTCGATATTTCGGTGAAAACTGTTAGGTCTACACCTGTAGGTTATTTTTAATAGTTTACGGATACCATATCAGCGCTTCACAAAGCTGTTTGATGCATCCATCCTACAGAACTAACATTTCTGAAAATGAGGTTTACTCTAGGTTCTGAGTATCATTTGAGGTTTTGAACGCCATCAAGTTGGGTTGAACCTGGGTCTAAGGTACAAGTATCGCAGCCTGGGCAAGTATTAGTCAGTCCGCACAAATACAAAAATCAGAACAAGAAGTATCAGTAGCATCCATGGTGCTAAATTGAAAATCACGGAGGGTACAGAAATACGCAAATCTTGTGTACGAGACCCAACGGGCCCAATAGTTAAACACAGAGTTTCAGGGTCTGGTGGCCAAAGCACTGTTGTAAGAACTGGTTCAAGGCCAAAAGCAAATTTATATTGCAATCAAACTAACATGTGAGAGTCCGGAGTATGAACAAGCTTATCAAGGTCAACTCGACGTATAAATCCGGTGGCCTTGTTTTTCCTTTTTTATCGTTTAGATTTGGTTTTATGTCGCACCTGATGGTGAAATTGGTTCATACTGAGGCCAAAATTGTCACTGGTAATAACTGCAACTGCATCCGTAATTTATTACCTTGAAAATCATCAAAAATCTTTCACTGGGAAGCCTAGATCTATACCTACCGAAAATCACCCTTCAAGAGCCTATGTATGTGGTACTTAGCCATTGTTGGCCTAATCACCTCCCTTAGTTATCATTCCCTCTTTGGCTACAACCCTAACCCCCATTTGTACACGCAGTGGAAACACCTGGTCAACCCTGTTTGTAATCATTGTGGGTGGTTTCCCGTAGAATTCTGTTTTTTATCCAGGCCCTTTGCAATCACCAAATTACCAGCGGAGCTAGAAGATTATCCGCAGCCTGCCGCCACAATGCGTAGCTCTAACAGAGGCAGACCAGCCGATGGGATTTTGTCACGCGAAGCCGTACGTCTCTCTGTCACTGTGCCATTCTCAGTCCCATTACCGAACATCCGGGACTACTCACGTAGCAATATTGACAGCCTCTTACAACCCTACCCAAACAGCAAAACAGACCACAAATAGACAGAAAATGAACCCGAAAAAGGCCCAAAGTAGATCCCAGTGAATCCCCACATAGACCCTCGTAGAACGTCCTAGAGTCATTTTGGGGTCCGTTTTTGGATGAACGAAAAAGGCACCAGTAATAGTTCTAGATATTTTTCTTTTGTTATAATAATAAGAATTTATTTCGGATAGCTCCAAAGCACGCTGCAATGCAAGATCAGACAGCTCAGTTGAAAGCTGAAGCAGAGTCCTAGGAGGATCGCACAATTACTTGCAAACCATCGAATTCAACAGAAAGCATTCGCGTCTATTTTCGTGACACCGCCCGACAAATTCAAACTCAAGGTCATGTGGTCCAGCCGGCCGAGGGTAGGGTGTGATTTATCTGCCAAATTTTGCGGTGGATTGGCAATAGTGAAGATTCACGCCAACCTCACGGAAGGAAGACTGTCCTGGCGGAGGTCCAAACAGGATTGACGGATACAGGGTTACCGTGAGAAAAACATTCCAAAAGAGACTTAATCAAGTAATAGAGCCTCGCTATGTTTGAGAGGGGTTACGATCTAAAAAAATTGGCGATGAATAAAGATGGTTATACGCAAAAAGAACAAGAGAACAAATCCAGGATTACAACTGTAAGGTTTAGTGAACGTATGTCGGTTGAGCCAGCTATATAACAAACGAACATCACACTGGACTGTGGTTTCCAAAGTACTGATGAAAGAAGTGGCCGGATCGAAGCATGTAAACCTTGAGCGGACTGTTTGATTTCAGAAGAAAGGAATTTATTGCATCAACATGAAAATGGGAACTGTAGCAAAACCTATGTATGGTGCTTATTTACAACAGTAGGAAAGACAGCTGAAAATAATGATGATTTGACGGGCAGATGACTACCAATTATATTCTTTACTAATCGTGGACCACTTGATGGCGACTGAACAGAACTCTGCTGTGAAAGTGCCTATTAGATGTGCATATGTGAGATATGAGGCCTTGCAAGATGAGGATCTTGCAATGCAACAGATTTAGGTGGGCGAACAAAAGAAACCGACATGGAAGGCAAACAATCAGGGAATAATCGAGTATTGGGAATTTCTGGAGATGTACTTTGCAGTGACATATACTGTTTGACGATCGTGGTACGGAAGGAAATGGCAACAAAAATACTTTAGTTTTTGGTTGTATGAAAAATCATTTATGGTGAATAGCAGTCCGCATTAAGTTGCGCAAAGCATTTTTTCCTGTATTTTCCCTATCCTCTCCAATTAGGAGATGAAATCTCGAGACAGATGGACGGATTGTATGAATAAAGAAAAATTTCTTGTTTGGGGGAAGGTGCTTTGTAGTTTTGAGAGTCGCTGTTCCATCAAAGATACTCCTTTTGGTTTCGCGCGTTTATCGGGATCACTTTTAGGGGTGATCATATCTAGACAGCAATTCCAGATAGAATAAAGCTGTCTGTTGCGGCCTGTGGCTCGCAAGACAGGAAACATTCATCCCAAATCTTGGTGCGTATAAGCAAAGATAATTGATCCCATTTGGCCAGATGGAACGAGCTAGTAAAGGATAGATTTTGGCTGATAGTTTTGGGGTTAAAAAATCTACAAAAAACCGTGGGATGATCGCCCCCAGGATAATTTTGTTGGACCAGAGTAGACACTGGTGTAACACTCAGGGTTAAGATCAAGTCCGGAGTGCTATTTATTCTGGTCGGTAAAGACACGTGTTGAACTCATTCCCCAAGAAGGATAGCAGTCACGAAGTCAAGCAAACTTTGTGGGGAGGAAAGCGTTGACCGACAAACACTCGGCGCATTGAAGTCACCGGCTACCAGCTTGGGTCCACTAGGGAGGTCTGTGAGGAAAAGCAATGCTCCGGTAATAGATGAGAGGCCACAACTATTCGGGCCACAAGGGGTGTGAACACAACCGTCCAAAACCTTATTGCACGAAGTTTTGATGTTAAGCCGCGCTGAATCTCCCATGCCGTCGAGAATCAGACGCTCAAACAAAGGTGCGACGGGATCTTCCTTTACACAGATTAGACAGACCCCCTTGCACTTGTTTGGTCTATTTTCCTGAAGGCCATGTAACCCACCACGGCAGTATCTTCAGTGGGAGTAGTACCAAACAACCAAGTTGCATTTGTTAAAATGGAATCAAAATCTTGTTTGACGGTCTTGGAACCCACTGAGTGCATTTTGTTTAGTACTGATCGAGAGTTGGTTAATATCAAAGATGGAAGCTCAGATTGGAGTTCAATATAGTGCACACCAACAGAGGCTCCATCAAACGTATGATCATGGCATGGAGGCAGAACGGGTGACAGAATTCGATTCGGTGGTGTAGAAGCGCTTGTATTAGATAAAGGGATGGGTGACTTGATGTCAAATTGGGCAGTATCCACCAAAAGGCAGAGGACATTTTTATTTTGGCGCCTCAAAGCTGTAGGTGGTCGCGAAGGAGGTACTTCCGGTGGTAGGAGCGACTGAAATATTAAAAAAGTACATTTTTCCTGTAAAGCTTGATGTAATCGCTTCTCTGATCAAGCACACGCTTGTGTATGCAGTTGGCTCCCTGAAAGATAGGTATAAACTCGATAAGTGACGAGGGAAGTGGGTGAACCGGAGATCATCGACAGGTTTGATAATGAAAGCGGAAAATGAGATTGCTGCTCTAGCCTGTAGAGGAATTGGTCCCCATAAGGAACACACTTTTCAAGAGGAACTGAATAAGAAGGTGGAGGAAAGTTTAGAAATGGAAGTCTGAGAATGGTGCACAGGGAAGGCTGAGGTCGTGCCGTGAATAATGGCTCCCCAGGCTTTTGGAAGAATGTGTCTAGGGCGTTATGCTTCTGCACGACAGTAGGGAGTACATGTGGAAGCGGTAGGACAAACAGATAATAGTACTTTGAGTACTGATTACTGTCAAAAGCGTCTAAGGAAGTCCTCCCCAGGTAGCTCTTTTCATTTTTTAACGGAAGGGTCTCTTCACTGAGGCACTTTGGGGACGTAAGATGAATAGCTGCTTTATTGCAGTCGTTCCTCTGGGTGGCCATTTTTTCGCCTTTATTTTTCTGGGGAGACGACGGGGTGTGTTTTGTTACAGATACCCTTGCGGTTGGATGCAAATTATTGGGTGAGGTAGAAGTAACCCTGAGTGTTGAGTTTTGAGGGAGGGAGGTTTTTGGGACTGAGGGGTGTCGCAATTCTCCGGCCTGGAGAAAAGGTGGCAGCAGTTCGATCTATTTAAAATCGCATGCTAGGTGGCTGTGCCAGCAATGGTGATATAGATTCATCTAAGTCCACTGATGCCAGCCGAAAGTTACGAGGTGATGTTGGTGGGTAAAAATTAACCTCAATGCACGGCAGCCGTTCTGACGATGAGATTTGGGAATCCTGAGATAGCATCCGACTTTTTGGCGTTATCTTACGATCTAGTAGCCTTTCTCCGCAAAGGTGCTCTGTCAGCTGTTATTTTTATGGTCTTGAACGAAGTAAAACTGGCTGCAACCAGCTGCCTACTGATAAATTCTGTAGTTGCATATTCATCTGAGGAATTAAAAAGTAGGCGGCTGTTGTTGAGTTGTGTCCGCTCAAGTAGCCTAGTGCAATGACACCGGTGGTGTGCAATATTGCGAGCACTGAGGATAGCATTATTCACTGTTGACCGGAGTAGACGGTTCGGAATATCAGAAACAGTCGCCGCTTTAGAATTTCTATGCGCAGGTGTACTTCCGCAGCAGAATTATCAATAAAGTTACCAGCTGCCACTAGATTTCTAGAGTCTAGGTGCGTGGCCGGATGGGTAATGTGTGTGGAGGTACAAGCCTGGAAGGCAGATCCTAAATATATGATATCTGTTTATCCATTTAAGTTAACTTCGATCCTGATACACTGGCTTTCTAGTTAGCCTCGTCAAGTAAGTCAACTTCAGCTACCAAGCAAGGCTTGTCGTTGAGCGACACGCTGGGAGGTGCTTTTATTCGCTTGCGGTTCCTAAAGGTAGCAAGCTGGGCCTTTGGGGAGATTGGGACGCTGATTTGTCGGTCTTGATGTCTTGCTTGTGCGATCAGCATTCGGAAGGACATCGACGATGCAAGCTATTATGCGGCGATTTCAACAATCGTTGGCTTGAGTTTTGAGTGTTATTTGCCTATCATTTGAAGGAAATTTTGACATGTGTGACAACCGTTACCAGTCAAATGAAAATCCAATATAACTCTGATGTTTTCCCCGAAATTTCGATGATGAGTGAAATGGCTCAACTTTAAAAAACAGTTATTGAGCAAAGAAAAAATTCAGAGGATGCATGTGGACTTCTATTTAAAGGCTGGGCGTTCAATACTACAAGGTGGAGTATACCATCGACTGGAGGCAATAAGACTAAAAATTCGTTGAAGTTATTGGATAGGGTTTCTCCGGCGAATTGTGAGAGGGTTTTAGCTTCGAAATTCACGAAAACATTTGGGAATAAAATTGGTGATGATGAACTCTAGCCTCTGTAAATCGGCGCAATTGTTGAGGGCGATAGATGACATATTCACGCAAATCAAAGAAAAGGCTAGAAATTTCAGAAAAAGAAGTATAAACCAGCAAAAAGGCAAAAAGGAAGAAACAACCGGACTTAAACGTCAAGCTGAATTGGGGATGCTGTACAGTCCTTAACGTGAAATATTCTCGAACATTTCATCCGGTCCTATGAGCGCCACACATCCAGAGAGGTAAATGGAGTTCATGGTTTGACTGTAATCAATCATCATGAGTTGTTTTTGGTCAGCGTTCTTTGTTATGCACACCTCTGCTCTCTGTAGAGAAATCCAGGTTTCGATGATATCAACTCTCAGTAGGCAATCCACTTGAGGCGTATAAGCCTTTCGTCTTCTGGGGTAAGGCGCCGTGCCTTGGTTGCAATTGGTCTGCAGTCCTGGAACATTTGGGGTATAACAGTGGTGATTCTGCTTTGGCAGCAGGCAAACCGCAGAGTGGGAAGGTGTCTCGCTGGCCACCGAAAAATATCTCGGTCTTCTCGTGAAGGCTGAGGATAAGGTGGTGAAGTATAAAATCTGGGCAAAGGTACGGTAATACTCGGAGTTTAAAATGGTTGCATAACATAGTTATATTAGATGGAATCAAACGTAGTCCGTGTTAGAGCAACACTGTGATGTTGACGCTATAAACATGTTCACGGATAACCCGGTACAATAAGGCTCCCGGCCCAGACGAACTTCCCCCGACCTCCCTCCGAAGTGATGGTGCGCACCTCTTCAGTGAGCTCGCCAGGCTCTTCCCTGAGGTTCGGCTCCACGACTGCGTCCCAGAAAGCTGGAACTATGCAGCTATTATATCTATATGCAAGAAAGGGGCTGGAAACATCTGTTCCCATCATCGAGGGATGGGCCTGATCTCGGTAGCATGAAAGTTGATAGCTTCGGTGATCGTCCAGAGATTCTCCCTGTGGGCGAACAACAAGTCCGTGAAGATCACTCCAGTTTTCGTCCCGACGGCGGAAGCGTCGACCAATTTTACACCACCCTTGAGATACCTGAGCTCAACTACACATCGCAGACCGACGGTATTTGTATTCTCGGACATCCGTGCTGCTTTTGGTTCCGTTGATATGACAGCCCTCTAGGATTTCTTCTCCAGACGGAGGGTGTCTGATAAGTACGTGAAAATCATCCAAGCTCTAAGCCATCAGACGTCAGACCGAGTAAAGCACAAAACTTATCGTCACCTTGCTTTGCGGTTGAAAGTGGTGTGCTTCAAGGTTGCAAACTATCACCATTCATTTTCAAACCTGACAGGCCACGTCCTGAGAAACCAAATGGACGAGGGCCCTAGGCTACCACCTGTCAACAGACTTTTGGCCTCAGACTAGGCGGACAACATGCCACTTGTTTGTGCGACGATGCCGCTGTGTCACACTGTGCCCTAGACAAACCAGCACCACCTGCATTAGGCTGCAGAATGTACTCTTCATCCCACGCGTGTAATAAGTTTTGGCAAGACTGGCAAGAATCCATCCAAGAAATCGGGCTTGACTTCATCAGCCTCCACGAGAAGACCGAGATATTTTTCGGTGGCCAGCGAGACACCTTCACACTCTGCGGTTTGCCTGCTGCCAAAGCAGAATCACCACTGTTATACCCCAAATGTTCCAGGACTGCAGACCAATTGCAACCAAGGCACGGCGCCTTACCCCAGAAGACGAAAGGCTTATACGCCTCAAGTGGATTGCCTACTGAGAGTTGATATCATCGAAACCTGGATTTCTCTACAGAGAGCAGAGGTGTGCATAACAAAGAACGCTGACCAAAAACAACTCATGATGATTGATTACAGTCAAACCATGAACTCCATTTACCTCTCTGGATGTGTGGCACTCGTAGGACCGGATGAAATGTTCGAGAACATTTCACGTTAAGGACTGTACAGCATCCTCGACCAAAGAGGAGCCTGCCAGTATATCTCACTATTTTTTCCGGTTCTATGTTTGCCTGCAAATCTCAATCATGTTCATTGCGTGAATCTTATCCAATTGTTAGGAATGAACTATTACCTTTACCAAAAGTGCGTACAGGAAAATCTCACTATTCGAGGCACCGTTACCGTACACAGCCCCTGGAACTTGCGGCAATCACGTCCAGTTCTGACTTATCCCCTTCCTTATGACGGACGACAACGACTGTTTACACTATAGGATCGGCCAAACAATCAAGATAAAGTTATCTTTGAAACATTTGCATGCGCTGACTGCTTTACTGTCTGCAAAAAGCCCGGAGAACAAGATTGTGATCCTAATACTTTCCTTCGAACTGTCAAAGAGTATGCAATTGCGCCAAACAAAGCGAAAACCACAACTTCGTGCAGGATTCCTTCCTTCAAGTTGCATGATTCGTAAAGGAGTAACTTAACCGGGTTCCGAAATAACATGAGTTGCAACCCCGCGAGAAGCAGAAACACAACAAGTGGTGGGAATAGTTGCTAACTAATCACAACAGATTCCATCCTCTTTCGGCAAGTTTAGTTCACTGACAAAAAGCGGTACACTTCCGACCCTAGGACATGCTTAAGTGACTTTCGAACTTCTTAGGGGCAACCAGAAAGCTACAGTTATCACAGTGGACTGTGACACATTTTCAGTAGGTAAAACAGACGTCTCTGATACGGTTTCCGCCGCATCAGTGATCCCAAACAATTGACTAGTTGCCTTCTCCCGTGCACTGAAGCCTAGAGAGAAGCATCATTTGGCGGTCGAGAAGGAGGCGCATACTGTCGTGGTGGCCGCACAAAACTGACGATATTAACTATTTGATTGACATTTCAAACCGATCACGGATCATAGGTCAGCCCCTTTTATGTATGATGGAGCAAGTTGGAGACAAAATCAAGAGTCACAAAATCCAGCGATGGATGGCTGAGCGGTCTAAACTCAGCCACGACGTAATCTACAAAACCGGTAAAAATAACACGGTGGCCGACTCCCCTTTTCGCAACATCTGTGCGGCAGCCGAGGATACTGAGAAGCTCTAAGAACCGCACAGTTTGTTGTGTCACCCAGGCATCACAAGGATGGCACAGTTCTTTCGATCGAAAAGTCCACCATTTTTAGTCAGGGATGCTCGAGGCGTCAACTCTTCCCGTCAGATATATGCCGACCTCAAACCGACATTTTTAATAACCTCTCAGGACGAATAATAAATGCCAGGTAACCGTTTGAGAGGTTGAGTATCGATTTCAAGGAGGTCTCACCTTCACACACCCAGTCGGTGTATAATAAAAATTGTGTATCTATGGCCCCATTTTCTTTATGCTCTCCTTTGTTTGAACATGTCCAAACCAACCTCACTCTGGCTCTCACCTGGCTAGCTCCTGCGCACAGATGAGCCGGCTCCACGGATGCCTCGAACAGCACCTGTTCATGAGCGGAGTGTACAGAGGAACTTTTCATGAAGGACCTCGGGAGTTACGTGCTAAGTTACGTCCCTAGCGTCACCCGGCTTTTTATTCGAGGTGTCAACTCTAGCCGGTACACAATCAAGTGCTACCCGCAAGGCAACGGAATGTTTGCGCTTGGAGCCGGTGACCGAACGAGTAGTTTATACACTTTTGGATCGCGATCACCCAGTCGGCCATGCCCAACGTGTCTTGGTGAATTTCACCCCACTCAGGACAGCTGAGTAAGAGGTAAAAACAATTGCCTTGTTTACTGGCGGGCCACACTCGCGCACTTCAAGTTGCCGTCTATCGCTTCTGTGGCTTTTATGCGGAGAGTTTGCTGCCAGACTAACAACAGTTGCTTCCTTTAACAACTTCGCATGATTCTTGTCTGTCTTCTCTCTCTACACAGGTGACCCTGTGGGAGAGCTTTGCTTTTTATCCAGTATAGCCCTTAGGGCCTTTGTAGCACGCAAAGCCGATCATCACGGTGAGGTGGCAAAACTGACCGTCCACGGCAGTAATTCTTCTCCAATAGCCTTGAATTTTTGTACTGCTGTACTCAACCATTCCGATGGCGGAGGAGCTTTCATTTCCACAGCATGTACAAACGTCCTACGTGAAATGGAATATCGATAAGCCATGCAACAGCTTGTGGCGCACAACCTAATTGACAAGTAGGGCGCCTCGAAAGGACCTTGTTGAAAGCCACATGACCTGCTCTGATATCCAGGGCCTTTCAACCCACACTTTTGGGATCGATACTATCTGACTCCTTCCATTTCCCACGATCACTCAAGCGCACTTCAGCTGGTAGCATCTCATGCGAATGGGTTTTCTTATACAGTCGTTGTTCAGTCGTCAGAATATCTCTACCATCCTGAGTGACTGACCTTGGCCCTGTCTTTCTGCTGCGACAAGTGAGGTCTTCAAAGTGCGACCCATTGGTAGAAAAAGTGGAGCTGTTCTTGGGTAACCCATAGCACACCTGCGTTACCCATGTATATATCAAAAATAAAACAGTGTCACTTCACCGGCTAGCCATCACATGGGCTGAATCACCAATGGGAGCCAGATTGGAACAACCGCAATATCATCCGTCCTTCAAGGATGGTCGATCCATTCTAGAGAGCCCAAAGACCGCCGATGTCACTGACAAGTAGCCAACTACACTTGCCGTTGGTCATTTGGGCCCACAGGCACAACAACAAAGTGCAGCCCCGCAACGTGCGAAGCAAAGAAGTGCTACCACATTTGCCACCATCCGTATTGCTGTCGAAACCTTCTTTGGGGCACCCAATACAACCGGCTGAATTCTTCCATGTTGCCATCCACTGTATATTAAGCAGCTCATCAATAGGTTTTCCTTTTTACATTTTAGCTAATATACGATTGTCTTTAGTCAATTAAACAGGTCGTCACCATCATTTGACTATGCTGCTCGCTAACTCAAAAGTGCCGCTATCACATTTACAACAGTTGTAGTACCGAAAGCCGTCCAGATAGAACCAGTAGGACCAAAGTCGCTGGAACTTAGGTGTGCCAATTTTGGTAATCTTTCTTGTTCGTGGACCCTTTTTCAAATCAAGTGTTTAACTTTGAAGAGACTTTACCTGATATCAGTGCCGCATCTCGTATAGCACCGCTTTGATCCTCTTAGGTTGCAAGAAACTTCAAATTTTAAACCTTTTCCAGCGAGTTCATGTTTTGCCAAACCAGATCAACGTTGTGCCCTGCTTTCTACTTGAAAGTAGAAGTCTAGAAGTCTCACACGTTCTGCCTGGCGAGGTCCGGTGGTCAATTTTTCCGAAACTTTCTGCCAGACGTAGAGGTATGAAGAAGCTAACATCAGCACTGGCCTCGGCTGGTGCTCCTCGCATCCCCAGCTTGGGCCCGGGGGACGACAATTGCCGTTGGTCAGAGAAGTTGAGGGATACGACTGAGAATAAAAAGTCAGTAATGATGAAACAGTGCGGTCGGTATGTCGAAAACTCATGCCCCACAAACATAAAAATCCATTCAGACAAAAAACAGGTGTAAAGTATTAAAAAGCGTAGAGCAAAAAAAGAAAAATGTCGCTATTTTCCACAGTCCATAGTCATCGGCTTTAACGTATTCTTCTCCAGGCGACTTCCTATTTGGAGGAAAGATATTTTTCGTACATTTCTGAACCCACAGAATTTAAAGCTGATTTTGTCTCTCCATAAAGACCGTTCACTTCTCCAACAACTTCTATTTCAGTTTTCGTACAAAATTTAATTTATTCTCGCCAGTTGAATATTCTCATGTCTACATACATTGTTGTTTTCATGCTTCCTACATGACTTCATTGACTGGCCCAATTTATGACTCTTACGAGGTTGCTCATGCAGACTTTATAAATGGCACAGTTGGCCCTTCAGTTTGTATTGGTTTGATAGGCAATAATGACCACATGGTGCCCCGCCATATTTGGTTTCTCTCTCTAGATAGCAGGTGGACTAGCATCATTGAAGTTCACACCCTGTGTTCCAGCTGTGGGCCGGCCGAAGGTCATCTTTGTTGGGTGACTACGGGTCTTGTAGACTTGACCCGAGTAATCCCTTGTGTTATTAATTCCGCGAGGTCGCATTTATCACTCATCGCCCCTGATTTTTTTTGTGTTTCTCGCCTACCTTGTCTGTTTCTAGAGTCCTGTACTGAGTTTACGTGGCCACGTGTCCTGCTTTCTCCGTAAAGCTCGTTCATTTTGTGTCGTGTTGTGATTTGTGTTGTGAGTCTGCTTGGCTGTGAGCTTCCATTATGTGTGGCATCTTAACGTCGGTTAACTTGTGTTTTCAAGTCTCAGTAAGATAACCCCTTCTGTGTCAATGTCGGGTGCTTCCTATGCGATATAGCACTTTTCTCGCAGTGGGGTTTTGTCTAAAATGACGACTTTTACTCCGAAGCTCAAGAGGATGCTCCAATCTTATCCGAATCTCATGGAAATGCTGACTACAGGGCTAAGTAACTAGGAACGTTTATGACTTCCAAGGGATCTGCCCCAGACAAGCTCATCCAAAATGGTAAGATTTTTATTCACGACACACAGACGAGTGCATATATGAAGCATGTGTCGAGAGCTTTAGGGTTTTCTTCTATTGTCGACTTAGCCTCCAAGAATGATGAAAGGAAGATCCATCTTCTGCTTTGAAACCTGGAATGGGCTGAACCCACTCGTTACTCAAACTACACCATCTACGACTAACCGCGGGACAGCACTTTCGGCCAAGTAGTCCAGTTTCTCAGATAAAGTTTTGGCCACACGACTTTTCTATTCAACACCAGCTTTCAACTGCTCAAGCCGGTGAAACGAGATATTCATGATATAAATACCTGCGCCGGAATTTTCAGCCGTGAATGCAGCCGATTCGAACTTGACTCCTTGAGAGAAGATTAATTCAAGTGCCTTATTTTGATTTTCGGCCTTCTATCTGCACTGCGTTCTGATTTACGGACACAACTATTGCATAAGAATGATCAGCTGCCAGACATCACTCTCGAACAGTTGATAGAAGGATGCGAACGACTGATCCTTTTGGAGCTTGATGCAGCAACGTTCCAACAGCCACCCAAAGCAACCCACGAAAATCAAAAAGTTGCTGTTGTTGAAAGCCTCACTTCGGTCCTAAAAATATTCATACCCTCGAATAATAAAACCGTCAAACCGCCTTCACAGTGCAAACATTGTTCCTTTTGGAACTTCAGCAAGTTTTGCCCGTTCCGGCACAATTTCTGCAATAAATGTCATCAAATCGGCCGCGGGAATGGCTTCTGCCAACGCGAAGAATCTCAGAGCAGGAAGACTTTCAGTCACCCAAAACCACGTACCAACTATCTACCTTCATCCCATTTGTACAGCCCAGTCACGACATCACGGCTACTAGTGATGGAAAGCCAAAAATTTGCCATCCTGAACATCACCAACCTCAATTTTCATCTCCAGTTAGACTCCGCATCAGACACAATGGTCAACTCTAAAGAAACCTGGGACGCTATTGGAAGCCCGACAATTCAGCCAACCTCACTGAACGCCATCAGCACATGCGGCTGTATTCCCCAACCAACCGGCCAACTACGGTGCACTGTATGCTTCCGAGATAATCCACTACCGGTAGAAGCTTAGTTACTAAACCCGATATCAACATTTTGAGAGCCCATTAGTGAGAGGAGTTAAGTCTCTACAATAAGCCAATCAACGATTTCTGTTGCCAAATCCACTCAAAGTCCACGTCCCCTTCTTCTCCTGCTGCAAAAATAAAGCCATTTCCCAGCCTTTTCAGACAGACTAGGACACAGCAAACAAATGCAGGAGACAATACAACTAAAGAAAGACAGTCAACCTATTTTTCGACCCAAATGCCTAATCCCATATGTGGCACTGTTAATTGTTGATGAGGAATTGAAACGTCTCGAAGACCTCGGGATTCTAACGCAAGTCACATTTTCGGAGTGGGCGGCTCCAATCGTGGTTGTGCGGGAACCAGGCGGCTCAATCAGGATATGGGCTGACCTTTGATTGGACTGGATGCTGCCGTCGAGCCTGACTGCTAATGGTTTTCAGTCCCGGAAGATATCTTACCGATTTTAAACGGTGGCAGCAGCTCTGCGAAAATCAACATGGCCGGAGTCCATTTTCAAATGGAGGTGGATCCCTAATCACGATCTTTTCTCGCTATCAATAACTAAAAGGGCTTGCATCTATTCACCAGGCTACCAGTCCGCTTCGAAGGAGCCCCATCTATGTTCCAATGTGCGATGGACACCACTATAGTTGTGCTATTGGGCACAGCCGCATATCTTGAGGATATAATCATGACCGGCCAGCCATTGCAGGAACTTGAGTTGCGTCTTTCTAGTGTCCCACAAGGAATTCAAAATTCTGGTCTGCGCCTAATGGCCAAAAAGCATCAGTTCTTTCTCAAATCCATCAGGCAGTTTTGATATTTTCGACGCAATCCGCCGAAATCTTGACTCGGCAAGCTTACGGGTAGTTTAACAGAGGCCGGCTGCTAAGATGTGTCTTCACCAAGATCCCTCCTGTGTCCCGTCAGCTATTATGGCTCCTTCTTACTAGATCTCATTGTGTGCGTGCACCACTCAACCATTTAGTGTGTGAAGGTACTCCGTGAAATTAGTCAAGGTCGTGTCAAGCCTGTTTTGGACAGCTAAAACGGACGCTGACCTCTGGCCGGGGGTGTCATGCAAGATAGTGTATTCGGCCCACTACTTTTCCTAATGTACGTAATTGACATATTTATCCATTTCCTACAGAGAGTTTCCTTCCTGTTCACAGATGATATCAAAATGGTGTGAATCTTTGTGCCCACGGAGTCTTTTTTCACCACAGATGACAATAAAAGAAAATTCCTCTACTCATTTTCTGGAGCAATGATTGGGAGACGAGATCCTTCGCCGTAAAAGTATTATTCGGATGCATAATTGTTGTCCCCACTGGAACCTCTAGAAAAAATGACCAATTCTCACTAAACAACTCTCAGGTAAGCGACTTCGGTCTACGACACTTACTTGCGTTTGAATTTTTGGAGCACTTAGCCATCCCATTGGATACACCATGCCGTACGATCGGGCGCATTCAACAAACCCTCATGTTGACGTAAAGTGAACTGAGCATTTCCAGGTATCGCGTCAGATCCCTTTTGGAATAAGGCCCAATCATTTTTCTCTAACATGCGACAGAGAGGCAGAATGGTGGTTAAAACTGTTCGGAGGGCTTTCAAGAAACAGCTCCTAGGATTTTCCTCCCCCCTCCATTCACATGGGATGGCGTGTTCCGCTGAACGTCGACCCCGTTTGGCTGCTTCTCCTAAGAATTACCCCACATTCCTTTACAATATATCAAAAACTAGGTCAGCCTGTTCCGCACAGCTGGTAGTAACCCTTTTCTTATTAGTTCCTACGTGCAAATGAGTTCTTGGTCTCCCTCTCCTTGTCTGAGCTTGCACTTAGATCGGACATTTTCATCAATAAGTACGCTTCAGTTTAGAGCAAGCTGCCACTGCGTATTCAGGTACTGTTGCCAAAGTCGGTGGCCTCCAAACAAAAAGTGCACCGGGCCCTTACCGTGAACACACGAACCTGGACGTGCTATCCTCATATTTCAAGAGCTCATGTCTTTGAGGTATGAATAGGATGCTAATGAGGCAGATAACCAATTTGAACATCACAGCCTTGATTGGACTCACGTATGAGTGGCCTCCTCCGACAGCTATCAGGGAACCCAATACATGAAACAGGGACCCAGAGGTTCATTCCCACTACCTAGGACTGCAATTCAGTCCAAATTCCTCACCGTCAAATTTCCTTTTTAGGGCAAGGCAGCATAGTAGTCCACCGCATATATAAATCCAAGGCCATAGATACTAGTGTCCGCAAACCTTGATGTCCGGCCCAACTGAATTTACTGCCTTTACCAAACCCGCCACATCCAGCTGGTTGCTTTTGATCACGTTGTCAGTACTAAATACAGTGTCTTTTCTTTGTGCCGACGGGCGTTTCCATGAACATGAACCTTATCGAATAGTCCGAAGCCGTGGAGGACCGTACCTACCCCTGCGTTTTGTGTTCACGTGAACCGCCTTGGTGCTCTTGACTGCTCGGACATGGCGAGTGCTTCCGCGGCACACCTGTGAATATTCCTGGTTATGATTGTCTCCTTGCACAGAGCTGACCGTCAGTAGGATGACGTTAACATCAAAAATTAAGATTTGCATAAAAAGAGAGAAGAAATACCCCACTCTTTTGTCCTTCAGGCATACCAGCCTTGTCACCTGACCCGTGTCTGCGGGCGGCAGTGTAGCTACTGACTGGCTACTGTGGTTGGTCTATTCCCAATGCGGTTCTTCACAAGCGGTCCACGTTTCGATCGGGGAGTAAGAGCTGTGGTCACCCACCGGAAGTGGCTCCTTCTTCTTTGACATCCATGTATCGGACTACTCCAAAGCTATGACAAAATAGCAGAAAAGTCTAAAAAAGCATCGATCTTGGATTGCCACATGCTGGACGCCAGTGGATGTGTATCGTGCTACCTCCCCATCCGAAGCTGGACCTAGTGCCACCCACCCTGGGCGCTGAATGCAGACCGTCGTAGTTCGCTTCCCTGATGAAACTTTAGCCCTATCCCGTTCCCAGGTCCCACCGATTCTTACCAGACCTCACACTGATGTTGTCCTGCTTAGTAGTTTGCTAATGACGATAAATATATCGCAGTCACCGTGCAATCCTCCTCTTTGAATTCATTGATCCTGTTTGGGTACAATCTCAGTGCGCCAGCACCTCTGAGTGGAAGCACAGACGAACTCACGTCCGCATTTCTCTGTACGAGACCAATTTTCTCTGGTGCTTCATTACTGATACCCTTGACAGTTTCTTCTTAAACCTTGCCCCAAAGTTCCTCAGACTTTATTCATTATAGGATGGCCACTATACCAGAAGCGATAATACCGGATATAATGTTGAGCTTGCAGGGCACCAGTCCCCTTCACTTCCAAACTATTCTCCTAAACTTTACTAACCACCCCGGTGTTGGCCTGAATTCTGCATGGGCGAGCGGTATTTGGGGTTAATATTCTAATTCCCCCTAACAGCAAAGCCTTAGGTTTTTAAGTGTCCGAGAACTACCACAACAACGTACAAACCATTAATCCTTTGGAATGCATACACAGTTGCCTGCCAGTTGTACGCGAACTTGCTAGTCTGGAGCAGTTTGGCTCAATACCCCGCAAGCCCAAGTCACCCAAACTTTTGAGTTAAAACCTAGGTCAAAATATGGAATAGGCGCTACTGACAGTTGATATATTCCCAGCAGGTTCAGTAATGGTTGTCGTCATGTATTACCCTGACCTGCGGCTGGAAGCACTTCCAGACTGCAAAGCCCATTTATTTCAGGTTGGTCGTCACCCACCATCTCAGCCTCCGGTGATCAAGGATAACGCTTTGACCCTCACCCACAGAGACCCTAGTGGGAATTAATAACACCTAAGATTTAACACCATCCGCCCAGTGTCTGGAGATAACTGGAACCGCACACGGAAACCTCTTCCAACTCAGACGATCTCCGAAATCTAGCAAGCTCCCAACCATTTTACCAACATACTAAATGGTGGTTCGACCCAACATAGTGCCATTAGTCCTGGGTTGGTTACCATACCCGCAGAGGGAAATAAACTTCGTAGAAGTACAAAGTATAGCCAACAAAATGGCAGAGGACCAGCGGCGCAAGTCACATGAAGAAAAACTGACCTATCTCCATCTATTCTCTATGAAAAGGAGAGGGCTGAGTGTTGATCTCATTGAAATTTTGAGTTTATGAAAGGTGTTAACGCGGTTAATCCCGCGCAGTTTTCCACCCTGAGCCCACTGGCGGCCTGAGGGTTCGTGAAATTGAGTTAAGGAAAGAAAGATCCAGACTCAATATATGATTGAAATTCTCCACAAATCGGGTCGTAAAATCCTGGAGCAAACTGCCGCCGATAGTCATCTCCTTTAAGACCACTCCCGATTTCAAGAGCAAGCTGAATCATGCGTGGCCAGAAATATTGGCAGGGTATCAGTAAAACAGGCTTTTTAGTGACTGATTTTGCCCGCGAAAATGAGTTCTAGCTTCTGCCCAACTACTTCGGCAGAAATGTCCGAAAACGTTTTCTCCTTTAAGCCCGCCACACACCAACTGTCCTTTTCATCTTCAAACCGTCATTTCAATGCTTTTGACAGTACAATTATGATATCATTCCGCTTATGGCTATACACAGAATTAGGCATTTTTACAGCTTGTGAGGCGTAATTCTACGGGAAGAAACCAGTGCCACATTCCAGCTGTAAGACAAACTGGTACTACTTTTATATGCAACAAAAGTGCAAATGGGATTTTGAATATAGGCCAGATGTGAGGTTCCTTTGGTACCAAAAAGGAAAGGCTGACATATAGTATGCCCTGGTTGGCCCCTGTAAATATGCCGTAAAAAAGCTTCATAAAATAATAGTTCCTTTCAGCTCCGACCGCGAAAGCTGACAAAAAGTGCGATACACCACTAGACTGCCGAAATTACATGGTAAAATAGTCCCGCGAGACACTAAGAGAACCGAGCTCTCGAAACGGAACGGCAAAAAGGAAAAAAAGAGAAGTAAGAAAGTGGAGCCAGCTTCTGGGCAAAAGGGTTTACACCCTTCATCAAACAGCACATCACCACACAAATCTCACGAGCGCCCTTAGTACCACAGGTTCTCAACCTGTTTGGATTCACGCCAAATACATAATAACTGTTGGTTTTTGTCCCGATTTGCAGATGGTGTCATAGCGCGGTAAAATGTCTTTCCAACCAACTTCATTCCAATCAAACAGGCCAGTTTCATTATAGTTTCCACTATTATCTCATCTTATATCCAACTACCGATTGATTTTTGTGCTTCCTTCCTCTCGCTACTTTCTGCGTTTACACCTTTGTTCTCTCCCTCAGCATCACTACCTCAGCTATCCTCCCAGTAAATGCACTAGGAGACCAGAAAATCTCAGCAGCCTTGGAAGAGAACGAATGAAAAGTAGCGACAAATAGAAGCTAAAAACATCTGCTCTGATATACGTCGCCACTTCATGCTTGTTTAATCCCAGCAAATATCCATTCCCATTTGCATACGTATATAACGTGAGGCAAATTTTCAGTTCAGTTTAGTTTAGTTTGCGTAGGACATATAATGGCCATGGCCAATCGAGCTTCCAGAATTCCTTCAATGGTGTGCACATTAGGTAGACACCCACCACTGGGCATGGTAATTTTTTATCCATTTATTCTTTTTTCCTGCTGAAGGTAGCAAACGTTTTTTTAGCTACTCAAACTGGGACCAAACTACACCAAATTCAAAGTTGCAGCTCGGAGAGAGTTTCCCAAACCTCCGCGGTGCTAGTATCTGGAGGCACTTTAGGCTCGTTCCTACTCTCGTCCTAGGACATTGTCCTGTCCTGTCCTGACCTGTCTTGTCGTATCCGGTCCTGTCCTGCCCAGAACCTTTCATGGCAACCGGGGCTGAATCCAAGCAACAAGGCATAAAATACCCCCAACTGCTTGTTAGTAGATCTATTAGCGTCTCCTAACGCAATGCCTCTCCTACCGACATCATTGTTAGAGCCTGCAAAATAGCAGTCCACGCACGACCCGCTACTACACCAGCTAACAAAAATCATCAGTTTTGCCCGCCGTGCTTCCTCAAACCCTGTTGAATAATTGACACATATTTCTTACCATGCAAGATGACCCATACCCATTAAGTGACGCACATTATCAAAGATAGCCCGTCCCTGACTTCACCTGGGTCCCATGTGGAACAACTCAATATCACAGGTGGAATGCGTAACAGAAAAATTTATAATTCATTAACTTTTGATGCGCCAAACGGGTGCGAGGCCATTTGTCCTCCTCATCCGTGGTTCCAAACAGTGGGGCTAAATAACACTGAGACCCAATAAGTCAGCGTATATTCGCCAGCGTAACAGCATAATAGTGAGCGAGGGTGCGCGAAAATTTTCCACTCTAGTATCTGTTGCACGATTTTATTCCTCCTTCAAAATGTATCCGGCTTGCAATTGATTCTTCACTGAACCAGGACCCTCCAGTTGTGCTTTCTCCTTTCTAGATGACACAGGCTATTCATCCTGAAATTAAACTCAACCTTTTGTGGACTGCTGTTTCTTACACAACAGCCAGTGTTCCAAAGTGCACTTTCATACAATTTTTTCAAGTCCCCTGTTTTCGTAACTTGCTCGGTCTATTGAACCTCGCCAGATCAGTCACTCAGGGTTCACCTCGTCTTTATGGTTAGCTATTCTTTTCATATTCGTCGAAGTTCCGGAGTAGGCTTCCACAAATTTACTCATTTCTCCCCGTTCAGAACTTGCTCCGCTCACAGAACCTCAGTAAGTCTCCGTCGTACATGTCTGGCATCATTTTGATTTACAGAGCATCTGTAGCACTATGCATTCGTCATCTTTTCGATATCCCCAACTCGAACTCGAAACCTGTGCGTAGTTTCCGAGAAAACCATTGTTAGTTTGCTCAATTCAAACTGGTGCTAGCTACGTTGTTCTACTGTCGGGATATTTGACTACTATTTCTAAATTTCTAGTACATTTCATCGTAGTAATTAACGTTGTACTCCATGATCACGCGCTCGGGCGTGCTTCTCGACCGTGGTCGAAAAATGTACCATTGTTTTCATCACCCAAGTGAGCCCAAGTGAGCCTACTACAGTGGCCCACGATGCATTTAATCGCGGGATTGGTGCGGTTTTTTGTAATATTTCCTGCTGAATCGGAGGAAGCCGCATTACTCACCCCACGCGCCCTTATTCCAGCAGAATGGAACTATGGACAAATTGAAAATCAAACACTGGCTCTGACCTTCGCTGTATAGAAGTTTCACAAGTACCTCCAAGGCCGTCACTTTACTCCTATCACAGAACATAAGCCACTGCCGTCCACCTTTGGCTCAAAGAAAGGGATCCCAGTATACTCTGTCAGCCGTCTGTAACTTTGGATCAAAAAACTGCTGGGACATGACTTCGAAGTATACAACCGCAAGTGATTGAACGGGGTCAGGCTGACGGATTGTCTAGGATTATTAGACGGCACAAGCCGTGGAATACGACATTTCGGAGCAGTTCTGAGACTCAGTTCGTCCAATTCCCGTAACCTAGTAAGACGTACGCAGAGCCACTAAACACAACCCTACCCTGTAACTAGCAGCAACATTTGTTCACTCATCAAGGCCGGAGAAAACACTGACTGGAGAGCTGCTATCTTTCTGTCGCCGTTGTCACTCATCTTTCATTGTGGGATCGTGCCTGATATCGTGCCATGAGATAGACATGTTAGTTCCGCTTCGGCAAGCCATTCTAAAGAAATTCCATACGGGACATCCGGGAACTGCACACATGAATGCATTTGAGCTGAGCTATACATACTGGCCAGGAGTGGACGGGGGTATTGAGGCTTTCGTACACCAAAGCTCTCGTTTTCAACAAGCCACAGATCTGCCGCCTAACTGGACCCCAGTCCCACGGCCCATTCCGGATCGCCCCTGGTCCGGGCTACACATTGGCTTTGCAGGACCTACAGAGGACATGTTACGCCTCATTGTTGTGTATACTCTGTCTAAATGGCCCGACGGGGCCGCTATCAACCCTCTCGCGTCTTACGGCATAACTATGGCTCTCCATCACATTCACCCAACACGGGCTGCCGGACAAAAAGGCATCCGACAGCGGGTCACAGTTCACTTCCGCCAGCTTTTGAGAGCACTGCCAACGAAACACAGTTGAACATATTTTCTCTCCGCCTTGCCACTCCCAATCAGACGACCCGGCCGAGCCTTTTGTTGAGACTTTCTTGACAGCATTACCGAAGTACAATGGGGTGGCAGCGAAAGTGGGTATCGTACAGCAAATCCCGTCTGTTCAACAATGGGTCATCACCTGCGGAAATTCTGATGGGACGCAAACTGAAAACAGATCACAGCCAGTTAATCCCCCAAAAAGTCGAAAGAAATACCCAGCCCCGCCAGAAAGGTTCCTCGTGAGAGCTCTAGTGTACACAAGGGACCTCCCCCCTGGGAGAAACATTTGGTTCGAGAGCGTAACCAGTGGGCAGAATGGAGAGTAATTGTATAAAGTAGACGTGCCCAATGGAACCCGGACAGGGCATCAGAACCATCTCCGAGTTCGACGAAAATAACCAGCCTCCGAAAACGAAGATAAGATGACCCTTCTCGAAATAATAATGGATGAGTTCAGACCATCAAACCTACCAGTGCCGACCGAAGAAATAGGCAAGCAGCGGCTTCCCAGACGGTGGACGAATATTCCAATAAGAGAAACACAACCACTCTAGTTGAACCCACGGTACCAAAGGTATATTTGGCGATTCCAAAAGGAAAAGGTTCGGGAGAAATCACACATAGATAATGGCATTTTATATGCAGATATATTACACAGGAGACCAGGTACTAACTAGATCCCGAGAATGACCTATGGAACAGGCAACAAGCCAAAAGTTCCGACCCGCGCCAAAAGGCGGTAAAAGTCGATAGAATAGGTTAAGGATGGTTACTATCGAAACTACGTCGTTCACGTTCACGTTTGAGAGCGACTCCGGAAGGGATACTAGCTAAGTGAGATAAAGGTTCGACCGTTTGCAAGCAGGAGAGCCAAAAACGTGCTTTTTAATTAGCGGAGACCATTTGCCCTTCAGTAACCTGACAAGCAAAGCACAACCCTTTGGCATCGGCCGACACACAAGTTGCTTAGAACTAAGTTCCAGCTGGTTATGTTTGCCTAAACTAATTTTTGGCTGGGAATTAGCCCATTTGCACTCAGTAGTCCCCAGGTCGCTACGTGCGTTCAAACCCACAGAACTAAACACTGACAACCTTCCCATACCACCGTTTATTTTTTGAACAACTCGCACTCCAGTCTTTGGCCAAAATTTAATTTTTTCGCGCCAGCTGAATATTTTCATGCTTACATCCAATCATTGTTTTTATGCTCCCCATATGACTTCTTTGATTGATTCATGTATGATTTTTACAAAGTTGCTCATACAGACTATATAAATTGTGGCGTTGACTCTTAAGCTTGACTTGGTTTGTTCGGCAATAACAAACGCGTGGTGCCCTGTTGTGTCTGGTTTCTCACTGTGGCTAGTAGGCTAGCCAGCATCATTGTAGTTCACGCCTGTAATCAAGTTGTAGGCCAACAGAGGGCCATCTTGATCCCGCTCTACACCATGATGTAAACCTGCTTGGCAACCGAGCTGCTGGAGAGCGGACATGTGAAAAACAGAGTGCTAGAAACAGCAAAACTAAATATGAGACTGCCACATTGGAGCAAATAGAAGCGGATCAAGCTAATTTGCTAAAATCCGAGGTGGAATTGTACACTGACAAGCTGCAAATTGGAGTCAGAAGGGAGGTAAGGGCAATGAGTTTCTTGGCAGTCAGTGACGATACGGCATAAGTAAGCCGGTAGTTGCTCGCTTGTTGCGGTTTCCTTGCCCACAGAGAACACCTGAGGCTCTGAATCTTATCGGCAGTTACTTGCTGGCTGAACACACAGAGTCCGGTGCTTTCGTTCACTTTTCTCAGTTCGTATTTAGCGCATTCTATCCTCTCAGATTGCAAATCAAAAACGAACAGGGGACAAAGTCAGAAATCCGCTGAATCCCAAACACTTTCTTGCGGCGCTGCTGGGTTCTCTGCCCTGTATATTAGTGCATGTTCTCTCCTTACGTGCTCTTCGCCCTCGAAGTTCGTATACGCTCCTCGATAACGCCGTTGTTTGGTCGATTACTTACCGCTGGATCCGTCCTCTGAAGCCCCTCGCAACCTGGCCACCTGATCGCGGATCTTACATCTTATACTTTCATGGTTGAACTACGCCCCACATGCATAAACATCAATGAACATTAGTGCCATCCCCAACGGTGCGGGTTGCGGTCAGATCCTCCGCTTTGGCCGGCTCATATCGGGGGTGCGGGTCGTCTGCAACCGTGTGCTAGCGCAATTAGGCTGGTGGATAAAACCTCCTGTGTTCACTTTGAAGTGTTTTTCAGGTTGGGCTCCAGCGCACAGCCAGTCCCACTCACTAGCACTGATTACAGATCGCACGCTCCAAAGCTGTCAGTTGAAGATCGCGTGATCCATCCATCCTTGTTCGCCACTGTACGCCCACCTTTCACTCTTGTCATCACTCTTATCACTTTCATTTTTTCGTTTTTCCATGGTATGCACACCTACCCATTCTACCTTTGCTCCCATCGACTCTCCCCGTGCAACCTCTCATTGCACGTCACTACCGTCCTACCCACTTTAATCTGCCGACGACCGCCAATATTTCTTTCTTCGCCCATGTCGGCGTTGCCGGCTCGTCGTATTTATTCATTTGATATCAGTCTACGCCCGTAGTGCTCAGAGATCGACTTCTTACTCCTCAATGCCCACCATTCTGTCAAACTCTCCCTCGTTCTCTATTCTTATGCCTAATACCACTACACACCAGTCCAACCTGCACCCATGACCGATGCCCATATTAGAACTGCCGCAACAAACTCTGCTTCTCAGCTACAATTATAATCCATCCACTGCCACTATTTGTTTGCCCCACCCCGCGATTCCTTTGTGGGTCCTTTCACTTGGCAGTGCACAGGTTAGTATCGTCCAGTTGCATCCACTTGCACAATTGCCTGCAGACACGCGGCTCTCAACTTCCGAGTCCCCAACTCCGACGCGCATCCATTGTTCACGCGTTATGTTCATCCACCGGTTTACCTGTCCCGACGCTTCTTCCTTCTCAGCCCTTTTCGTGTTCCACCTGCAATAAGATGATCTTATTGGTTATGTCTCACCTGTGTTTTTCGGCCCGTGCTCCCATCTCCCGTTGCGTCTAGTGACTACCACAGGTATTTCCTGTGTGCCTTTCAGACCGTTCCGCTTTTTTACTTGCCACCTAGTGTAAAATCATCGCTTTGTCATGGCTCTCACTCACGGTTTCAGTCCGTTTGACCCGCCATTGCCTGACTCTTTTGGCACCGCTCTTGTCCATTTTGTTCCCACGCTGTTTGCCTCGCACCGGCCACGTCTTGCACCACGGACGGTTTCACCTCCCAGGTAAATTTGTTCACATTGTATGCACAATCGCTCTGCCCTGCTCAGCCATTTCCATCGCCACCATTTTCCCACTGAATAATTTAAGCCCATTTATTAATGCTTCTTCCATTCTTGACAGACACCACATGTCTCACCCACGTCAATCAAATTATGAGACCGATTCTTACCCGTTCTCTTCAGTACCTTCATTCATCTCCCCTTTTCTGAACTGCTCCTCAGTCGTCATCTTTTCTGTGCTACCTCCCCTCCGCCAATTTCAGCTGTCGTGAAGGTAATTCACCACGATATTCCAAAGTTAATTCTACAACCATTCCATCTAACCTCACCTGTCCCTCCTAATAACTAATAATTTCTTTCTATGACTACGTTGTTATTTCTTCGGCTCCCCTTATACGTATATATATATATAGAGAGAGAGAGAGACATGCACATACATGTATACATGCATTGGCTTTGTAACCTGAAGTTATCACAAACCATTTCTCTTGCTATCATCCCGCTGACAGGGATGATGTGCGTCCAGTTCTTCTACATCTGTGCCTCACATCTACTGCGTCCACTTCTTTTAAACAATTTGTTTCATCTGACTCACCCCTTTCGCTTACATTGCTCGCCCCCTGTTTTACAATGTGTTGTGCCCTGTTTCCCGGCCATCTTTTGCAGAGTGCCAATGCTTCATTGCTATCTAATCCTTTGCAAAGCACCTCACTTTCTTCTCCATCGTCTCCCGCTACGGCAGTATTTTATACCGATTTCTAGCCTTTTTCAAGTATATCAGTTTGCTTCCAGATGTACTCACCCGGATCAGTCAGACCATCTACATGACCCTGACTTTCAAACTCACCAGGCGTCTATTTGAATCCGCTCACGGGTTAATTTAAACTCGCCACCTTTTTAGTGTGTATACATTTGCCACACTTTCATCTCACATTACTCCCTCTTCTTAGCCTCTTCTATCCTACTTCTGTCAAGCAAATTTCTACATTTTCAAGAATTTTGTCTGTCCATTCCATCACTTGTAAAAAAGTGATCGTGCACCTGACATGCCTCGGGCGTCTCCGAAATAAACCATTACTATTATTATTAATTGTGTGTGTCAGGGTGTATGACAGTTCAATATATCAGTATTTAGTAAATGCCCCCACACATGGGAGTTCCTTAAACTACCTCGAAGAAGAACGAGGACTGACCTACTGGGCTTCCGTGCTACCGGCTTCTACGTCTTCACTCTGGAGGAGGCTGGTACTGCGCACATCGCGGAATAGCGTTCCGTGGGTGGTCTTCACCTTCACAGTCCTCATTATTTCGTCAGAGCTTTCGATGGTTTATATAACCACACCCAGATGCCAGGTGCGTGTTTGTCTGCGATCATCACTACATCCCAAACCTCGAATGGTCTCGTTTTGATCAGCCACTTCTGCTGAACTTGTGGAGCCGGTAGGCACTCCTGAAACCATCGCCTCCGACAAACCTTGGCAAGATAGTCGGCCTACTTCCATCCTTGGAGGTAGCTCCCACGAAGGTTTGTCAGCCCTTGGAAACTCCTGTTCGATTTTAACATCAGTAAGTCGTTTGGGGTGAGCGCCAGGTGGGTGGGGTGGCCGTTCATTACTGGAACCAGGGGTCGGTTGTTCAGAATTCTCTCTGCCTCAGTCATGACGGTGCTCAGCGTCTCGTCGTCGGGCGGCCTACGCTCAGTGATCGACAGCAATATTCGCCTGGTGGACCGGATCGAGCGTTTTCATACGCCGCCGCAATGACTGGCCTGCGGGGGGTTGAAATGCCACCGTTCGCCATAGGCCACGGTTTTATTCTGCAGTTCGTCTCTGTTCATGTTCTTGTGCCAACGCTGCAGTTCCCGGTGAGCGCCTACAAAGTTCGTCCCATCATCTGAGTACATATCGGCCCGTACGCCTCTTCGGTTGATAAATCTCTGCAAGGCCCGTAGGAAAGAATCGGCCGTCAGTGAGTGTGCGACTTTTGGGTGTACCGCGCGTGACTTCATGCATGTCATGGTGCACCCATATCATTTTTCTAATCTCTTTTCGCACTTGATCCACAAGGGCCCGAAATAGTCCAACCCGGTGTGGCTGAACGGCCACCAGCCCGGAGTCACTCTGCATTCTGGCAGCAGAGCCACTTATTGTTTGCCCGCCGTGGCATCTCCTCTCCTACATTGCACACAACGTCGGATTACGCTTTCTAAAGTCTCTCGTTCTCTAGGCCACCAAAGGCGCTTTCAAATGACGCTAGTCACGTGACTTTCCCCGGCATGCCCCTTCACGGCGTGGACGTGTTAGATCATTAGCTCTATCGCGGGTGGCCGAGACTGCAGCAATATGGGGTATCTCGTGTCGAAGCTCAGGTGGGAGTTGGTCAGCCTGCCATCTACCCGTAGTAGTCCTTCAATGAGTCTGGGGTTTAAATGCTTTCATATCACCCATCGGGGATGATATCCCTTCGCCGATTAGTCCCCCTTCTTCCGCTCCCTCGACGTCCCGGTTCAAAGCCCCACGTTGTATCATTTTGAACACATTGTGTTCTGCTGCTCATAGTTTATCAGGACTTATCGGACCCACTAGTACCCGGCCGGGGGGTCGGGCCCCTTTTATGACTGGCAAGTGTCTCTTGAAACTGGCCAACCAAACTACTGAGCGAAGTGTCCTTATCCAGGAAGAAAACCTGACCAATCGCGACAAAATTAATGTCGCTTCGAAGACTGCGGCCATCATCGCCACGCCTCTGGCCTCCAGTTCTTCATCCGTAGGGGTTTTAGCTCGTACACAGGCCAGTCCTGCTTAGGAATTTGCAGGAATTCCGGTCCTCCCATCCACTCGTCCAGCTACCGGAAGTTGGTCGCACCTCGGGAGCACAGATCGGCTGAGTTACCGCCAGACCGGACATGCTTCTACTGGTTCATGGTTGATTCATCGTGGTTAATCGTTGTCGGTTAGCCACGAAAGTACTAAAACGGCTCCTGATGTTGTTATTGTGGTGCAGTGCTGTCTTCGAGACAGTCCAGAAATTATCCGACCAAATGTTGAAGTCGAAACATTATTTTACCGCTTGTACCGCCCTGACTGCTAACACGGCTGCGCTGAGTTCAAGGAGCGGGATCGAAACCACCTTCAGTAGGACAAGGCAAACTTTGGCTAACAGGATCCTCGTAGTATATTGTCCGTCTCCGTGCTCCATAACTGACCTCGGATTTGTCAGAAAAGGTGTGTAGTTCCCTCGTCCGTGTTGCATGACCAGGGGGCAAACATCGTAGTATCCGTAGGTTCCGTAGTTTCCTTAAGGTGTTCAGAAATTCTTCCCAGTCCAGCCGGTCTTCTCGGTCCAGTGGCTGGTCCCAATAGACTTTCTTACGGCAGAGTAGCTGCAGCAGGATCTTTCCGGGCAACAGCCAGAGAGAGACCAAACCGAGAGGATCGAAAAAACTAGAAACAGCAGATAGTATGCCACGACGGAGTTACTGGCAGCTCGGGAACGTTTAGCTTGAAAACAAAGTCGTTCGTTTCCGCATCCCACTGTATTCTTAAAGTGCGTTCGGTAGGGAGTGGGGAGCCGTCCAAATCTCTAACCTTTTCGTCCCTCTCGTGGTATGGAATGACCTTGTGGACTTCTGCAGCACTCGACATCCACTTCGTTAGATGGAAGCCGCCCTCTTCTAGCAATCTTGTCAGGCCTCGGGACTGCGCTAGGGCCGGTTCCATATCATCGAATGATCCAAGATAGTCGTGGACGTAGAAGTTTCTGCTGACGCATTTCTACCACCAACCGATGGACCAAATCTCCATGTTTGTTCTCAGCTTCCCAAAGGGCGTACTTTGCACAGGACTGTGATGATGTGGCTCCGAAGGGGTGGACAATCATCCCATAATTTACCACTGTGTTGTCCCAGTCGTTCTCTTTCCATCACAGGAAAGACAAAGCATCTCGTTCTCCTACCAGCATTTTCACCTGGTGAAAAATTTCCCTGATATCGGCCGACAAGGCCACTCTACCCACTCTGAAACGGCACAAAACTTTGATTAGTAGTGTGGCTCAGTCAGGTCCTTGTAGTAGGCGATCGTTTGCCGACTTGCCCCTGGAACTTGGCTGCACAGTCAAAAAGCCACCCGCAATTTTTCGGGTTTCTTGGGGTTGATAACCGGGTGGTGATGTAGATACCAGACCCCTTTTCGGCGGTCGGTGTTTGCAGGCACTTTTTCAACGTAGCCGAGAGCTTCGTTCCGCTTCAGTAATTCTGCATATCGGTCCCACAGGTCCTGGTGTCGAACGAAGAATTCCTTCAGTAGTAGTAGACTTTGCAGAGTATAGTTCCTGTTATCAACCCAAGGGTCAGCTGGAGTCCGTCACGGGCAAATAACATCGAACTGTTTTTAAAGAGCTCTGGTTCCTTGCAGCACTGTCTGCAAAAATAATTCGTCCTCTTGAGACAGCGATAGTCTCTCGTCTCCGACGTCGTGAAACTCCTTTATTTACAGCTGCTGCAACTGATACTATCTGCGGTTCATTTCGGCTGATAAGTAGCTCACGGAACCGTGTCCCCCCACTGGACTATATAATATCCAATTCAGAGCTGTGCGTAGTGCATAAGGTGCCCGAAGGTTTCCCACTCTCTGGTCAAGTATCCAATGTGCCTCTGGCACGTAGCTGCCGATGGGAAGATCCGCTTCGTCGTCTTCCCAGTCTACGATGGTTATATCCTGCAGATGGGGCCACCTAATCAAAATTGAGTTCACCGAACTTCGTGCTCGCATGTGGAGAACAGCCAATGTAAATGCCTCTGAAAAGTTTAGCCACCGGGATGTTCGAGTGACTCGTAGCAACCAATTTCGACACAATCCAAAATAAAATCGATTCTAAGTAGCTACGCTACTGTATACAACAAATTCATTAATTTTACAATACTCAAGCCTCATTAGTGTTCCTTCTGGGCTCTTACGCTCCAAGTTGCGAAGCAAATCAACAACCGCGGCTGAGTTACGGCAACAGGTTGGACACAGAAGATGGGATTGACGAATACAGTCACAACGAAGTTCAAGCTGAGCGACTCACGCTCGAGGCAATGGTGGGAGTCCGGTTTGTGACAAAGATTTAGGGCAATAAAGCAAACAATCGGAATTCTGGCAAAGATGGTTCATACGAATGAAAAATGCCGTTTGTGACATGGATGCTAATGCATCGGACGGGGTATCCTGAACTACTTTACAGCCTCCGTTGATTCGATTTGCTCGTTAATGTCTAAGGAGATTAGCTGTGACCTCAACCGGCCGGCGGTCACTAATTGTGTTCCTGCCCGCCGTGTTCGCTGCCAACGACGTCGTACTTTTAGCGAGCCCGCGTTTGTCGGCATATCTTTCCCTTACCAGTGTGGTGTCCGATCCAATGTTAAAGGAAGCTGACGCTTTGAGCATCTCAGTTGGGGGTCATCACTTTCACGGCAACTACTCCTAAAAGCACTGGTTAACTGATAGAACGCGACGTCGAACAGATAACTCTGGGCTTGGTGGTTGTCTCCAATGTTGCTTCTCTCGCCTGGAGCAACAGTCGATGGTGTCTGCCCGCGCAACCCTCGTGACCGCATCTGGTCTCCGTTCGACAGGCTGCCGCCCGATGCGTAGTGTTAAGGCATATAGAGCACGCTCCCGTCGCTCTCGCTTTACCCCAAATTGGCACTGATGAACTTGGGACATCCCAGTAGCCGATGGCTGGCATCACAGGACCTGCAAATGGGATGCGCTATAGCCCAGCGTGAAATAACGTGTGCACTGGTCCAAGGCCGGTATTTCCGATGATCCCGTGAAGTGGTTTCAGCCCGGCTAGTGCTAGATTTGCTTGCTCGGTTACTGTCCCGGATGAGTCGGCCAAATCTACTGTCGGCTATCTTGGTTTTCCTGTCCAAGTATTCGGTCAGGTCTTCGAAGATAGCCTCACGGTCACCTCGGCTTATGTGTTCCGCCTCTTCTGCCCACCGACCCTGCAGTTCGGGAGAGAAGTGGCAGACAATGCCCTCCAACCTATGCATTGCATTGAGGTCGTCCCTGTAACCTTAATGGTCGATGGCCACCGAACAGTTCTGCATTATGATCGCCAGGTCGGGCATTGTATAGACAGTAAGACACGTTTGTGCAATGCGTAGCCAAGTTCGCAACGGATCCGGGAGTCAGAATGTGATTATCCGTGAAACTCTGGGACAACAGATTGTCAGGTTAACAATGACACGAAGCAGGTGCAAACCTCACTTATGCAATCAAAAGGACTCAGAAAGGAGAACCGAGTTGCAGCATGCGAGAGAGGAGCACGTGCGTCAAGCAGGTCCAGAACAAGGAGATGACAAAACAGCGCACTGGAGGCGAACAAACAAACGTTGGTTCATAAAAACATACAGTGCATCAAACAGGACAGTGGGGTAAATAAGTAGGTGATGTTAAGGAAACATGGAACTGTAGCGTTTTGTGAGGGGGTCTTCCACCAACGGTCGTTACAGTGGTCATGTTTCTTTTCCCACCTTGTCATAAAAGAGTGAAGTTGCCTCCGCACATAAGGACTGCAAACTCCTTCGTTGTAGCCGTTTGGTAGTCACCAATTTCAATAAAATGCAATGACGGGCTTTGAGCTTAGGCTAGTCTTGTTCACGAGTAGGAATTTTTACTTAGGTTTATTCGGGAATTACAACCGCTCCCCAGGGGCAATCAGTCCCAGTTTCAGGTCCTCTAGCTGTAGACAACCTTTCTCCTCGAATCTTTCTTCTCAGTCACAAATTGTGGCCTATTGTCAGGACAAAGCACTTCAAAGTAATTTCATTCATCCAGACCCGACTCTACCAATGCGGTAATATAATCTTATTCGGTCGGACACATGGGCCTATCCTAGAAGCCCCGTAGGATATCTGCGTGATCCCCATCCGCCATTTGCTGAGGTACGCAACTAGGTTGGCAAACGTTGACCAGGCTTTTCGATAAGTCGGGAATTCGGTTCAGCCTCAGTTCCTTTAATCGACTGGTTGCTTGAACCCTGTTTTGTTCAAATCCACCAGGCACCGGCGGAGTCGACAGCATCGCCATCTTGCATCGTGCGGCTCAGGTGGCAAGGCGAGCACCAGCTCGCCAGCTCTGGTCGCTAGCTCTTTCAGTCTCTCATCTCCTGTTTTTATACAGGGTACCCAGTATAATTACCAAAACCCATCAATTGCTATCGTTCTGCGTCTCCACTGGTTGGACGGGAACCGAGCACGCAAATCGTGAGTGCATCTAAACCATTGCCTTCAAGCACAAACTGGATGCGTGTTGGCAGAGGTATTCCTAGACTGTTATGCTTTCAGACACCAACCGGCCCGCGTCTCCCTTTTGATGTCTTGGAATGATCTGCAGATAACACCAGCGAAATATCTGGCCCACAAGTCCGGCTGAAAATCTGATACCCGCCCATCATTCCGTCGCTAACTCGTTGACCCTGCCCTCCAGGATCCCCCGCAATCTTCTAGACTACTCCATCTCTACGTCTGTATGATCTCGACCAAAATCACCTGTACAAATCCCGCCGGTGCGGGGCGCGGACGAATCCCCCGCTTTGGCTGGTGCACATCGGGCGTGCAAGACGTCTGTAACGATGTGCGGGCGCAACTAGGTGGATAGCACCTCTTGCCCCCAGAAATGGTTTTCAGGTTCGGTGTCCAGAGCAAGGTCAGCCCCACCCACTAGCACCGGTTGAGGATTGAAAAAAATAAAACAAAGGGAACACCATTCATATACTCGAAATGCTGCTGTCTCCTCCGGCTAACATTGACTCTCCATCGTGCTGGCTTCAAATTTTCCTTCATAACCTAATGCTTTTTTCGTCCGGCAAAATTGTTTTCTTTGGTGCCTAATTATCGCGCACTTAAAAATCCACCAACACTTTCTGCTCATTATTCCTGGTCCACTTCCCGCGGTTTCATGCTAAACTTTTCACCAGTCTTATTTGCAAACTCAACCACTCTCTAAGATGAAGCCCACTCCTTTTTGCTACTTTTACCGATATATTCGAGAACTAACGCATTTATTGCTGTCACTAACTTCTGTACCACTATCTTCAGACAGCATATGACACTGCAAAGTTTATCTTTAGAGATTCCCAATAATCGACGACCCTCTGTTTGTTTGCTTTCCCTGCCAGCTCCGCTGTTTGCCCACTTACGGCTGTTGCATCGCAATTTCCTAATCTTGCAAGGTGTCGTGTCCCACATATGCACATCTGATAAGCTCTTGTGCCGCAGAGTTCTGTTCTGTCGCCACAAAGTGGTCCACCTTCGTATCAAACATAAACTGATAGTCTTCTACCCATCACTTCATTGTTTTTGTCAGCTGTGTCCATCCTATTGTTGTAGTTGAGCACCGTGCAACGATTTTTTCGCTAGTTCCTAGTTTCATGCTGATGGATTACATTCATTTTTTATGAAAGCAAAACAATCCACTCAAAGTCCATATATTTCATCCGGTCACTTCTTTCATCATCACTTTGGCAACTACGTTCCAGATGTGTAGACCATTTGGTTTATCACACAAACTCTGCCCATATCCGGCTGCCGAACTTTGCAAACCTATTCATTGGTTGTTCTGTGTATTTCCTTTCCCATGCTCCATTCCGATAGATCGTCCCAGACACTTCCGATGCTTGATACACTCTTCTCACCAAGCGAAGTCTTTGCTGAGAATTATCAGTATGTAAATACTTACCTGTCATTTAACTGGTCATCTCTCTTGCAAGCCACGTTTCTGCCATCATCGTAGCTATGCACCAAAAGTCGATTGTTTTGCCATTTACCAGTTTCATGATGATGCATGGCATTCCTTTTTTCTGAAAGCAAAAAAATCCACTCAAAGTCCATATATTTCATCCGGTCACTTCTTTGACCATCAATTTGACACCCACAGTCCAGTGTGTTGTCCATTTTGTTTTACAACTGGCTCAACCGATATACGGTCACTTAACATCAAAACTGTTATCCTCGACCGGTTTTCTTGTTTTTATGTGTTATGTCACAATTCGTTGTCGTCTAATTTTACATCGCAACTCCTCTCATACATTGCGAAGCTCTATTGCTTGAATTCGTCTCATTCAGAAATGTTTCTTTGTCACGATATCCACGTATCCGTCAATCTAGTTTTGTTCTCCGACAGGACAGTCTTCCTTCTGTAGGATTTGTGTGATTTTGTACCATTCCCCACCCACCCCACACTTTGGCAGAATAACCACACCTACCTCCAGCCGGATGATAGTGCCTTGTGGTCCAACATTAATTATGGCCAAATTGGCGTTATTGTTGAATACTGGAGAAAATGGTTCGAGCTGATCAAGTCATTTTTGCGGAAAATAAGAATGGTGTTCCTGCTTTTGCGGCGACTTTTGTTTAAGTTAGCCACTTTGTAGTATATAAGGGTTGCGCAAGGCAGTTACCGCTCAGACCTGTTAACTGTCATGGCCGTTGCTCGTGCTTTCGTTGATGACTCTGAGAGTTTCTCCAGACATGTAAAAGATGCCTATAAATTGTTCTCAAGGTTCGAGGAAGACTTTCGGTTATTTCAGCAGCAGACGTTTACCTCGTTTTACGTGTATGAGAGTGTTAGTGCTGAGAATTGGCTTTGTACGCATCCGGGTGCACTGCCGAAAACTTTCCCATACTATCGGGTTAAATTTTGCTGCGTGCACAATCGACGGCGAAATAGGACAGCCATCAGGTATGCAACGCACAGTAAATCTATCTTTACATATTAGAACTGATGGGCACTTTCCGCCGATCCAGCAAAATATGTGAATACACTCGCCAGAACTTCAACAGGCTGTTCATAGTAAGGGATATTTACTACTTGAGGGCCAAGGCGAATGCCGTAGATAACCGTAGTGATGTGCTGAAGGTTCAACAACTAACGACTGGAAGGGGTTATTTGCGAATCGTATCGCGGGAAGGCGTAAATGAGAGCTAGGTTACCGGGGACAGCGAATGTGAAGACAATCATATTAGATCGAAGCTTAGCGCAGTACAATGGATTTGTGGTTACGTATCCAGGAGCAGAATACGTTTTTTGTCGGTTCCATGTTCTTAGGGATATGAAGCGTCATTGTTATCGCTTGCACGGCTTGCCCTTAAAAATAAGTGAGTTACAGTGACGATCTTCATTTTGCCTTGTACAAAGTAAAAGCAGATAATAAGTGCTTCCATTTCTACTTTACAGACAGAACACGGCAAAACATCACAACTTCGAGGGTGCTGGACGCTGTTCGATCCACCGTTATAACCGTAGAACTTCTGCACGTAAGTGTGCATGAAAGGATCATTTTGTACCATTGAACCACCATCTTTCAATACAATTCTTATTCTCCATTTTGTCCTCCATTTTGCATTCGCTACAGAGTGGGTCCATCCGTTAGGTGCAAAGTATTACGATGTGGGTGGTTTATGTGTAGGCAGGTGCGCCTAATGGGCGTCGTGCTTCAGCTCGCGTAATTAGAGGTTGGCTTAGTTGCGTGCAATCTTACAATATTGCGGTCAGGAAAACAAAATCGCATATATATACATTTACATATATATATGCATATATATATGTGTACTTACGTGTGCACAGATCCGTAAACACACATATATATTCCTATATAAATAAATATATACACGTGAATAGATAAATATACAAATATGTGTTTACGTGTGCACATATACATATATATATATATACATTTACATTTATATGTACATATTTATATGGGGAATACACCAGACATACCTACATTATTTAGGTATACAAATACAGTTGGAGCTTATTCTTTCTTATGATCAATTCAGCTGTATAGTTCCCCGTTTTGCTGTACAATTCCCATTTCTTGGTATCGGTTACCGTGGGCTGTATCTTTGTACAAGTTGCTGTACTTTGACCAGAAATAGCGACTGAGTTATCGCGCACCCATTCATATCGACGCCAAATTTTTAAATAACGCGCTGTTGGACCACAGAACGCTACCCCAGCCGGATCGACCACTTGACCTTGAGTTTAAATTCACCGGGCAGTATCGCAACAATTGAATTGAATGCCTCCTCTAGTATTCAATCGCGTTCGCATAATTGTACAATCCTGCGGTAACTTTCATTCAGCTTTCAACTGTACCGTTTGATCTTGCATTGCAGCATGCTTCGGGGTTGTCCGAAATAAACTATTATATTATATCCTAGGAAGCGCTGCCTTTTGTTCTTATTATCCGTCCCTTCTCCCCTTCCGACTAACCATCATATACTGCATCTCACCACTCTAGTGTTTCTTCACTGCGCCGATCTTCATCACGGCCTTTATCTCACACTACTCATCATCATCCCATATTAGCACCCCTAAGTTATTCGGGGACTCGTGGTATGTCTCACATGGGGACACCAGTGAGTCGAGGCGCCGAAACTATATTAGTGTGGGATAGCTACTCGCGAGGGAGAGCCCGTTCCTTTTCCTTCCTACAGCTACTACAAATGCCAAACTGCATTGGATCGCTGGAGTCGCAGCCTGGCGGGAACTGCTTGGGCTCGCAGTGCAAGAAACTGGACGTTTACTGGCTCAAGCCGCAAGTCCTGTGACCTAACCTAAACGGTGCACGCCGCGCGGTTGGAATTCATAGTGCTCTTGCATTCAAGTTCGGTTTTTATTAGTTTTGTGAATTAACCCAGTTTGGTTCACTTTATCGAACGTATCAGAAGTGCCTTTAGGGTGCGTTTTATCCGGAGAATGTTTTTATTCTGCTTTTAGTGTTTCCGAGTAATGTTCTGTTTTTTGCCATCTTTTCTCACTTGGAGTTTTCCTCTTTGTTTTTCGTGTCAGCGGGCTTGACCTGCAAGTATCAAAGTGTTTGTTTTGTGCTTCGTTAAAGAGCTCTTGAGCAGTTTTCGCCTTCGTTTTGTGGTTTTCAGTAAGCCATGCTTTTCTGACCCGTGCCTCGCAACTAAGTGCGGAAAACGTTTGGTAAATAGTTTGCGCTAAACCGCCACGGGGCGTTCTTCGTTATTGCTGGCTAGTTATATAGATTTCTAGGAAATTAGCTGGTTATTTAGGGGCAAATCATCCGAGATAATTACGCGAATTCTAAAGATTTTTCTCCAGTACTTTTATCATGCCTGTTACTCAAAGACTTCGACCCAAGATTAGAGTTAAGAAACAGCTAACACAACTGAAACAATGCTCTATACCATTGGTGGACGTCGCGAACGATACTATCTTCAGGGCTCGTATTCACCAAGATGGTGAGAATATCCCAACAAGACTCTCGATTCCGGATGACAATATCGCCAAGCTTGCTCCGCTACTGTGCCTGATGGACCCCGCGGCAAGCTATACTCAACAGCAGCTTAAATCAGCTACTGACTTCCTTGATTCAGTTTCTACCGAGACCTTTAGGCGCATCTCAAATAACAAAAATGCTATAGCCTTCAATCTCCCGGACCCTAGTAGAAAACCGGTTCCTGGTCGGATCCGGTAACTTGCCGGTAGCTTGCCGGTAACTTGCCGGTGTTGTTACCGGTAGGGTGCCGGTACTGGAAGGGCACACCGGAGTCAAACCGAAATCGGCGTACGATTTCAATCCACTTTAAAATTTAAACCCGATTTTCGAAATCGCCCACGCCCCTCCAACGATCATGCCATTCTAGCTTTTCCGAAATTTACGCAAGTAGTCAACTGATCGATCAAGTTACCTACGTGAACAGTCTTATCCCCACATACTTTGCACACACAATTTTATGATTGCCTGCTACTGCATTCCGAAAGCTCGTTCACGCTCCACTCTTCCACAGTGATGCTTACTTGAAGACGGCATGATCTAACGTCTCACAACTGGTAGTGCAACCCAAATGAGACTTATTCCAAAATGCTGAACCTTAGAAATTTCAAAACGGACAAATTGTAGGAAGTATAAATTTTATATATTGGTTATATTTACAATCTGAATCTAAGGAACAAACTTCTTCCCATCAAACTGTTTCGCTCCGAGATCTGCAAGGGATAACAAAAGTGTGAATTACAAATAAGATGAATTGTGGAACGAAAAAAAAATATATACATAGATATGAATAATCAGATACATGCAAATATAATACTGCAGTTATATATATACTACCGACTCCGAAACGGTAATTAGTTAAGTAAAGTGAAGCATGAAATTCGTTATCGCCGTTTGTGCAAATAAAAAATTACCATGGGACTACAAACGCGTGATCAGTGAACGTACCTGGCAGTTTTGCGTCCTAAGCCGCGATCTCTTGGGTCGGTAAACCATCGTTTCATGGTACGCTCGATCTCAAGCGTAGAAGACTCCCGGGAACGATTAGCAGATTTTAAGGCATCTGTACGTAAACAGTAATTACATTACATTAGACTGACCAAAGACGGCTTTAGGAAACTTGTAGCTTCCCGCTTCAATTTTGCCAGCTGTTCCGATCCAATTACAAGGGAGTGCCAAATTCTCTCCGATCAAAGATGCAAACATTCGGCGTATACTTGATCCAAGATCGGTGCATAGATGAAGCTTGAGTGCGTTGACCTTATAATATGAGGTGGAATTATTCTATCACTTACAGTGCCCGTGAAGTTATTCAGTACTGAAAGATCTTCCAGTTTCAGAAGATCTGTGATATTGTTTGCCTATAGAGGCTCGTAGGCCGTCGTATTTGTCGCATCCAGGCGACAAATTACGCCGTCAAGTTTGGCGATCATCAACGCCATGTCGTTGCGAATGCCGCTTGATAGCATCCGTTCAAAGTAGTCTGGTAATCGTAGTAGCTGATAATGATAAACTTACCTTGCCACTTGTTGGCGTAAGCGGGCATACGCTGTGGAGATAAGGGCGTTGTTACAAGTTGAGTTGTGCTAATTGAAGTATAGGAGTGTTAGTAACTTTTACGCAACATACCTGGGACCGGCCACCTTTGACAATATGGCATCTTCCGTGGGTCTCCTCTGAGACTTCAATGTTGGTGGACTATAAGTAATATGAAACGAGAACTTTGCACTGGACTTACCTAGGTGATGAATGGCCAAGAGCCATGATATCACCAGGGGAGTCGGGGAATTGTATCGGAGACACCCTTCGAATCCTCTGCGACGGAGGTATCTCGACAGAACTGTCATCCGATGACAATGGTACCGGTATTCCAAAAGGAATGTGATAACGTATAACAATGTACCTGCGGCGAACGGTGTACCGCTGTGAAAATGGTGTCATGGGCGAGGTATCATCCGTTGACGCCGACATACCAGATTCGGCAAGAAAATTCCTTTCGAATTTAATTGCACCTCTGAGATTATCTGAGAAGAATGCATATAACTGGGAGTGTTATCTAAGTGATAAATCTCATGAAAATCGTAAGCTGGAACCGTTTCCGGCAAACATCCACCGTCCAACAAGAGGCGTTGGTAGGCCTGAAAGATGGATGAATTCGGCCAGCGCACACTGTTCCCATCAGTCGGCCAATTGCTGTGAACAATTGCTACCGAGTCATTGGCATCAAACATGACGACCAAGTACATCTAAAAAAAGTTAGTTCATTCGGTCTCATGTTAAAGTAACGACAGAAACCTAAGACATCTGCTTTAAAAGAGAAGTTTTACTTCATGAAAGTGTGTAATATGGTATCAACACATCAACATTATTAGTGAGCGAAATACAAAAACATTTACAAAGAAGGGTATTTACGGAAACTTGGACAACATTGTCATCCAGTCCGTCAACAGAAAAAATGTACAGATGACTGGATCTCATTGGGGTAAAAAGAAAAGCACGCGGGTTTGAGAAATAACGAATAGTTATGGAATCCCCAGAAATGTTCTCCACAACTGCTGGTTTCCCACCTGCAACGAGAATGTTGTTTGGTGGTAAGCATGACAGAACCATTCTGCTCACCACCATCGCTGTCTTGCATACCCGGAAACGGGTAGCCACATTCCCAACGTCATCAGGGATGGCCTCAGATGAATCGTTGTTATCGGGAAGGGTTCTCTCACGCAAACGCCGATACAGTTGCTGAGCGGGATTCCGGGGACCTCGAATGGAGAATTTCAGTGTTCGTAAGAAGGACTCAAAAGGGAAACAGGGGAAAGAGTCTAAAGTGCCACGATGAACTACGTCTGCTGGTAAATAAATAACAGCGTGAACATTGTACACGACGTTAGAGATACCATAAAGGGAACTCATTTTTGTACAAGTATATGCAGGATGGTTTCTATGGAAGCGTTACACGTTTTGTGCAAAAAGGAGTGGCACAGTATGTAAATGGCAACAAACAATAACATGAAGTGATCATACGCATCATCCGACAACAATCCTTTCAGACAAATTGGTCCCAAATACAAAAGAAACATGCGAAATTCGGTGGTATGTGTCGACAGAGTCGCTGAAAATCACACGGAGTGTGACATCACCCCCAAAACTCCATGATTTCCTTTCGTGTATCCATGTGGGTAACTGGGTACAGCATGTTTTATCCCCCACTCGAGGGACAGACACATTAGACCTTATCTTCACTATTGGTATCAAGAATTTAGATACCCAAATCTTAAGTCGCTTCACCGGCAGTGACCATAAGATGGTATCCTGTGTTTTTACCGCACCCTGGCCTCACACTGATAAGCCAGCAGAAACACACCTTCCGATCACCAATAAGCAATACCATAAAGCTTGCTGGAATAGTCTACCCTCTTTTATCCGTTCCCTAAACTTGGACGAATCGTTTTTATCTAATGACCTAGAGATAGCGGCGGCCCAACTGTATTCTAATCCTCATTACTGCCTCGACAAAATTAATCAAGCCTCGGGGCCTATCATAAGCAAGCAGCGGAACTCTAGATCGTCTTAACGGTAACATAGCCAAACCCCAACGAAGATTCGCTTAGACGAGGGACTTCTCGTCGTATCTTCAAATAAAACGTATATCCCATACAATTAAATTGCGTTTGGATTCTTCTAAGAAGGAACAGGAACTAGATGCCTTAAGCCACTCAAACAAGGTGGAAGCACCGGCCAGGCTAATGAAGGTCAGAAACAAGCAACCTAATCAAGACATGCCATATTTGAACTATAACAATAATTGCTTGCAGGGCCCTCTTTTGATCACGGAGGCTTTCAGCACCTAGTTTGCCTCCTCTTTAACGATGGATGACACCACATCTATCCCTTTCCTAAATCCGGTGACATCAGTAACTTTCTCGACGGTAGTGCTCTACCCTGATGAGGTTTCAGTCCGTGTTGCAAGAACAAGACCGTCCTGCAGGCCAGGTCCGGATGCGTTACCACCGGCCACTTTTAGTCGAGGTGGCGAAGACGTTCCGATGTTGCTAACAAACATATTCAATTTGTCACTCAGGTGCAGTGTTTTCCCTTCTCAATGGAAAACTTCCACTATCATACTCATGCACAAAAGAGGATCACGTCCAGATCCATTTAACTGTCGGCCGGTGAACCACACCCCGGTCGTGTCCAGAATCATGGAGAGAATGATCAAGGAAAGGCTGACACGTCACCTTAACCATATTCTAATCAACGCTGGTCAGCATGGTTTTCTGAAAAACAGATCATGTGCGACATGCATGACCGATTTCCTCAACCTGGTCACAGAGGCTGTCAGTATTGGTAAATCGGCAATCGTGATCTTTTTGGACGTGACCAAGGCGTTCGACCGAGTGTTCCACCTCCGGTTACTACAGAAGATCAAAACAGATGGAATCGTGGACCCGATGCTCGCTTGGTTTTCATCCTGTTTATCATCCCAAGACCAGGTCGCAAGTGTAGGCGGACATTTGTCCGAACCCCGTCCCGTAACAAGTGGTGTGATACAATGTAGTGTACTGGGCCCACTACTGTTCCTAATGTACGTTAACGATATGTTTACTATTTTCCAAAAGGGAGTTCCCTTCCTGTTCGCAGATGATATCAAAATCTTGTACGCTTTTGAGCCCGCGGCGTTAGCCTCTACGGTAGATGACATTACAAGGGAACTGCTCGCTCTCAGCTCCTGGAGTGATGATTGGAAAATGAGTTTCTCTGCCGAAAAAAGTAATATTATTACGTATAAACGTCAAGTCCCCACTGGAAGATTTAGTATAAACGGCAAATTCATGCCCATTAACTCTCAGGTACGTGACTTGGGTCTACACTACTCATGTACGTTTGGCTTTTCGGAACAGGCAGCCATCCAGGTGGCTAAAGCAAGCCGTACGATCGGGCTAATACATCAAACATTCATTTTCCCAGAAAGTAAACAAAACATTTTCAAGTCCCATGTCAGACCTCTTCTGGAATACGGCTCGATCATTTGTTCCAACATATTAATAATAATAATAAAAATAATGGTTTATTTCGGAAGCGCCCGAGGCATGCCAGGTGCACGGCCAGGGTGCGGTAAAAACACAGGATACCATCTTATGGTCACTGCCGGTGAAGCGACTTAAGATTTGGGTATCTAAATTCTTGATACCAATAGTGAAGATAAGGTCTAATGTGTTTGTCCCTCGAGTGGGGGATAAAACATGCTGTACCCAATTACCCACATGGATACACGAAAGGAAATCATGGAGTTTTGGGGGTGATGTCATGGAATGCCAGCATATTTCAGGCACTTTGAAGTCACCAGCTAGAATTTTAGCGGTTACGGGGAGGTTAGAAAAATAGTTGAATGCGTCTATTATTGCTGTCAACCCGTGCATACCCTGGTTCGGAGGACGGTAGAGACATCCTACGAGAAGTAGTTGTTGATCTTCCCCGATAGTGAGCCAGACCGAGTCTGGAATGTTGTCCAGAACAGAATGATGGAACCCACTTGCCGTGAATATGTGTCTGGTGTAAATGATGCAGCCGCCTCCTCTTTGGTCAGACCTACTTTTGGCGGTGGCTTGGTAGCCGGGTACGGATACGTGATTTAATGGGGTGTGATCCGTCAGCCACGTCTCGGTAACCAGTAAGATATCAGGGTGTAGGCCTATTGCAAGCTCTCTAAGCAGGGGCAATTTTGGGAGGAGAGAGCGGACGTTAAGTAGTAAGAGCGACAAGGCGCTTTTGGTTAGGTTCTCAGTAGGTAGAGCCGTAATTTCATTGTGATTAGGTGATGAAGGATCGTCAAATAAGGCGTGGCTTAGGATGGGCAGCGGAAGCTCGGCCCATTTTAACGGCGTTTCAGATGAAGAGTTTGTGCCTGTGACTAAATGTCCTGCTGGGCTTTCAAGCTGGGCGTAATTTGGAGAGCGGTTAGGGGGTTCTAATTGAAACAGCCGAATCCTGGAGGGGGTAAGTGAGGCGCTGATGGAGCTAGGGGGGATAGTGGTGGTAAGGACTTATGAACATTTGGTGCATTAGCCCGGGGCTTGAGGCCATATGCGAATTGTGGTTGAGTGAGGGATAAGGACGAATGAACGGGAGCGGTCCGGGGGCGGCTTGGAAGTTGAAGCTTGTGCCAAGGTTGCGGACTGCACTGAGGTAGTGCACGGAAGGAGGAAATGGGAGACTAGGAATATTCGACAGGAAGGGTTGAACCTGGTGGTGATATGGGTCTTGGAAGACCCTCGGAGAGGTGAAATCGAACACCCCGTTTCGAGAGGTATAGGGCATGGAAGCCAAGGCATGTTGGGCCAGTGGTGGAAAGAAAGGTCTGCCCGGCACCGTATTTGGTATGGGGACAACCTGTATTCTCTGTGGGGGCATACGTGGTGGTGCTGAACACTTGTTGAGAGCCGGTCACTGGGTCTCTGGGAAGGCTTTATATTGAGTAGGATTGGGCTTGGGTCGGACCCTATTGTGAGTTTTCTGACAATTCGAGCGCAGCTCGAGTGGGCTGGATGCTTGTATCTTTGAGCTAGTGCCCTCTGTAGGCCTAGGGTCTGCACGGTTAGGTTCAGGTTTGTGAGTGGATCGGTGCGATCGCCTCCGGGAGCCCACAGATGTTTGACAACTGCTTCCCAGTTTTACTTCGGATTGCATGGTAGGAAGGCCCTGGAAGTGAGGCCCCACTCTATCTGTTTGTGTGTGACGACGAACTAGAGTGGGTCTCGCGCTTTTACGTTTTGTTGATCCGGAAAGGTTCGTGGAGGAATTGAGAAATCTAGTAAGGGCAGGAGGGACAGGCGGATGGGCCCAACCGGATGGAGTAGTGGGAGTAGAGGTAGCCTGCATCCTGCGGACCCGCCTACTTGGTGGAGGTATGGCCAGTGATGGAGAGGCCCCTAATGCCTGATCTACAGTGCCGTTGTTAGGGCAGGTGAGGTAGATACGCTGCGGGTGGGGGTCGAAGCTGCATCTAGAAGTACCTGTCTTCCACTGGATGTTACCTGGGGGTCCGACAAGGGTGAGCTGTCAAGGTCGACAGTCACCTGAATTGGTGCGGAGCGTGCGGGGTTGAGAGGAAGTGATCGCACGGCTGAGGCTAGCCTCAACCGAGGGCCGGTTTGTGAGGTACTAGTGGAAGGTACTGCTGGAGTGGCTGCCCTTGACACCTCCCTTTGAAGTGGGGTCTTGTCTGCCGTAATCCTGACCGATTTATAAGCTGTGCTGAGGGCAAGCGACGATCGCTTTTTGATAAATTCCCTTGCTATTTGATCGGAAGGGAATTGGAAAAGGATAGGACATGTGTGGCGCGGTGAACGTTTGTGTAACCTTGTGCACGTGCATGGATGGTGTTCCATGCCAGCTGCCCTGAGCAAGGTGGATTTCAGTTGTGATACTGAGGCCTTGTCCCCTAGTGGCACATTGCCAACCGCCGAATTCCGGTAACTTGCCGGTAACCGATGGGCAGAGAAATCACTGAAATTTCAAGAAAAGAATGACGTAGTTCGTTCTAATTCGCTGCATAGATTACCAATGTCCTATTTTCATGGTAATTTGTTTCCGTTGATTGCGTTACAAATGCAGTGCCAATTGTTTTAACTGACTGGTACTTTCCCGGCGGCAGCCGTTTCGGTCGTGCTTTGTTCGCTAAGGTGAGCGGTGCGCTCCTTTTACTTTGGGTGCTGATGATCCGTGCTGGCTGTAAAGTGTTAGCGACATATCAGGTTATCATTTACCAATTAGTAAACGATGAGCTGAATAGTAAAACTGCGGTATTGTGCTATAATTGTACTCATAACATGATGAGGTGTATTTTCTCGATAAAGTATTTTTCACGTAACTCTGATGATACCCAAGCAGTTTTGTAAAATCCATGAAGCTTCGAGGTGTTCGTATTGAATGCTCTGAAATCGTGTGACATCTGCTGTATGTTTTTCAATTATGCTACGCTGCCGTTTTATTACTATTTTGGTTAACAAATAAGTGCATTTTAGGACCTTGTTACGTATTATTGACGGACAATGGCCGATATGACGAAACAAAAGAGATATTATCTGAAAAAGAAAGAACTTAGCTCACTGATGTGTGCTCTTTGTGATGAAGCCACCCTATGGGAACATCGGCATGGTTGCCCTAAGTGGGTTTTGCCAGGTGAGGTTATTCAGTGGCAATTTTACTTACTGTTCACACTCAACACCTTCAGCAGTTGCAGGTGAATACAGCGCTGTGGGTTCCGAAGACGTGTAGCGTGTGGAAGAGAGATGTGCTATCGCAAGAGGTGAACGCGGTCTGCCGTGTGCTTCCACATCACAACCAACAATGATGGGTAAATTACTCCGTTGAACCATGTTGCACCAAATGAAACAGTTTCGGCGGCTCAGACAGTTTGTGAACCCAGAAGTACACCCAAAGAAAGGCCGACTGTGTCAGGTAAACCCTGTTTCTATGCCGATTTTTGTATTAGTTACTTCTTTACTAGCCCACGACGTGCATCACAGTTTAAAGAGGAGAGCGATTCGCTGCTTAACTCACTATCGAGGGCTTTCATCCTATGCCGACTGGTGCTGGTGCAACAAAAGGGTATACTGGAGGCTATAGGCAAACATATACCAAACATACGTCAAGACCCAAGGACATTGTTGCGCACGCCACGCGAATGTCCAACCACGACATTGGAAAACGGCGAATATGTAAACATGGGCATAACCGAAGGCTTGCAGATGCAGTTGAGTAACATCACCGCTGTACCCGACGAAGTCTTCCCCCAGTTAAACTGTGACGGCACTTCAGTGTTTCGTTCATCGGACCTGCAGCTGTGGCCTGTCCTTGCCAGGGTGGTCAAGCCTCATTGCTTGCCCGTAATTACCGACGGTTTTTACTGCGGTCGTGGGAAACCATCAGAGGTGTCATCTTATGTGGGTGCAACTGTCAGAGAGGTGAACCATTTGTTGACAGAAGGCCTCAAGCTTGGTGAGAGGTCTGTGAAGTGTCACCTGTCATCTATAATCTGTGATACTCCGGCACAGGCCTTTATTAGACAAGTGAAAGGTCCTACTAGCTACTTTGGCTGTGATAAATGCATCCAGCATGGATTTCACTGCGACGAAAAGACGACATTCCCCCATGTCAAATGCAAGTTACGTGACAACGAGGCCTTTCGATCAAGTCGACACCACAAACATCATGTTGCTGTGAGTCCTTTTCTTTCCCTCCCTTTTGACATGGTTAAACATTTTCCACTGGATTACATGCACCTTGTTTGCTTGGGTGTGATGAAGAGGTTGATTGATTTGTGGTTGTTTGGGCCGCGTGACGCATTTGGCCGCTTGGACAAAGCTGCTACTGTCGAACTGGGAAGCCGTTTACTTCTGTCACACCCAGACACTCCGTGTGATTTTCAGCGACTCTGTCGACACATACCACCGAATTTCGCATGTTTCTTTTGTATTTGGGACCAATTTGTCTGAAAGGATTGTTGTCGGATGATGCGTATGATCACTTCATGTTATTGTTTGTTGCCATTTACATACTGTGCCACTCCTTTTTGCACAAAACGTGTAACGCTTCCATAGAAACCATCCTGCATATACTTGTACAAAAATGAGTTCCCTTTATGGTATCTCTAACGTCGTGTACAATGTTCACGCTGTTATTTATTTACCAGCAGACGTAGTTCATCGTGGCACTTTAGACTCTTTCCCCTGTTTCCCTTTTGAGTCCTTCTTACGAACACTGAAATTCTCCATTCGAGGTCCCCGGAATCCCGCTCAGCAACTGTATCGGCGTTTGCGTGAGAGAACCCTTCCCGATAACAACGATTCATCTGAGGCCATCCCTGATGACGTTGGGAATGTGGCTACCCGTTTCCGGGTATGCAAGACAGCGATGGTGGTGAGCAGAATGGTTCTGTCATGCTTACCACCAAACAACATTCTCGTTGCAGGTGGGAAACCAGCAGTTGTGGAGAACATTTCTGGGGATTCCATAACTATTCGTTATTTCTCAAACCCGCGTGCTTTTCTTTTTACCCCAATGAGATCCAGTCATCTGTACATTTTTTCTGTTGACGGACTGGATGACAATGTTGTCCAAGTTTCCGTAAATACCCTTCTTTGTAAATGTTTTTGTATTTCGCTCACTAATAATGTTGATGTGTTGATACCATATTACACACTTTCATGAAGTAAAACGTCTCTTTTAAAGCAGATGTCTTAGGTTTCTGTCGTTACTTTAACATGAGACCGAATGAACTAACTTTTTTAGATGTACTTGGTCGTCATGTTTGATGCCAATGACTCGGTAGCAATTGTTCACAGCAATTGGCCGACTGATGGGAACAGTGTGCGCTGGCCGAATTCATCCATCTTTCAGGCCTACCAACGCCTCTTGTTGGACGGTGGATGTTTGCCGGAAACGGTTCCAGCTTACGATTTTCATGAGATTTATCACTTAGATAACACTCCCAGTTATATGCATTCTTCTCAGATAATCTCAGAGGTGCAATTAAATTCGAAAGGAATTTTCTTGCCGAATCTGGTATGTCGGCGTCAACGGATGATACCTCGCCCATGACACCATTTTCACAGCGGTACACCGTTCGCCGCAGGTACATTGTTATACGTTATCACATTCCTTTTGGAATACCGGTACCATTGTCATCGGATGACAGTTCTGTCGAGATACCTCCGTCGCAGAGGATTCGAAGGGTGTCTCCGATACAATTCCCCGACTCCCCTGGTGATATCATGGCTCTTGGCCATTCATCACCTAGGTAAGTCCAGTGCAAAGTTCTCGTTTCATATTACTTATAGTCCACCAACATTGAAGTCTCAGAGGAGACCCACGGAAGATGCCATATTGTCAAAGGTGGCCGGTCCCAGGTATGTTGCGTAAAAGTTACTAACACTCCTATACTTCAATCAGCACAACTCAACTTGTAACAACGCCCTTATCTCCACAGCGTATGCCCGCTTACGCCAACAAGTGGCAAGGTGAGTTTATCATTATCAGCTACTACGATTACCAGACTACTTTGAACGGATGCTATCAAGCGGCATTCGCAACGACATGGCGTTGATGATCGCCAAACTTGACGGCGTAATTTGTCGCCTGGATGCGACAAATACGACGGCCTACGAGCCTCTATAGGCAAACAATATCACAGATCTTCTGAAACTGGAAGATCTTTCAGTACTGAATAACTTCACGGGCACTGTAAGTGATAGAATAATTCCACCTCATATTATAAGGTCAACGCACTCAAGCTTCATCTATGCACCGATCTTGGATCAAGTATACGCCGAATGTTTGCATCTTTGATCGGAGAGAATTTGGCACTCCCTTGTAATTGGATCGGAACAGCTGGCAAAATTGAAGCGGGAAGCTACAAGTTTCCTAAAGCCGTCTTTGGTCAGTCTAATGTAATGTAATTACTGTTTACGTACAGATGCCTTAAAATCTGCTAATCGTTCCCGGGAGTCTTCTACGCTTGAGATCGAGCGTACCATGAAACGATGGTTTACCGACCCAAGAGATCGCGGCTTAGGACGCAAAACTGCCAGGTACGTTCACTGATCACGCGTTTGTAGTCCCATGGTAATTTTTTATTTGCACAAACGGCGATAACGAATTTCATGCTTCACTTTACTTAACTAATTACCGTTTCGGAGTCGGTAGTATATATATAACTGCAGTATTATATTTGCATGTATCTGATTATTCATATCTATGTATATATTTTTTTTTCGTTCCACAATTCATCTTATTTCTAATTCACACTTTTGTTATCCTCTGCAGATCTCGGCGCAAAACAGTTTGATGGGAAGAAGTTTGTTCCTTAGATTCAGATTGTAAATATAACCAATATATAAAATTTATACTTCCTACAATTTGTCCGTTTTGAAATTTCTAAGGTTCAGCATTTTGGAATAAGTCTCATTTGGGTTGCACTACCAGTTGTGAGACGTTAGATCATGCCGTCTTCAAGTAAGCATCACTGTGGAAGAGTGGAGCGTGAACGAGCTTTCGGAATGCAGTAGCAGGCAATCATAAAATTGTGTGTGCAAAGTATGTGGGGATAAGACTGTTCACGTAGGTAACTTGATCGATCAGTTGACTACTTGCGTAAATTTCGGAAAAGCTAGAATGGCATGATCGTTGGAGGGGCGTGGGCGATTTCGAAAATCGGGTTTAAATTTTAAAGTGGATTGAAATCGTACGCCGATTTCGGTTTGACTCCGGTGTGCCCTTCCAGTACCGGCACCCTACCGGTAACAACACCGGCAAGTTACCGGCAAGCTACCGGCAAGTTACCGGATCCGACCAGGAACCGGTTTTCTACTAGGGTCCGGGAGATTGAAGGCTATAGCATTTTTGTTATTTGAGATGCGCCTAAAGGTCTCGGTAGAAACTGAATCAAGGAAGTCAGTAGCTGATTTAAGCTGCTGTTGAGTATAGCTTGCCGCGGGGTCCATCAGGCACAGTAGCGGAGCAAGCTTGGCGATATTGTCATCCGGAATCGAGAGTCTTGTTGGGATATTCTCACCATCTTGGTGAATACGAGCCCTGAAGATAGTATCGTTCGCGACGTCCACCAATGGTATAGAGCATTGTTTCAGTTGTGTTAGCTGTTTCTTAACTCTAATCTTGGGTCGAAGTCTTTGAGTAACAGGCATGATAAAAGTACTGGAGAAAAATCTTTAGAATTCGCGTAATTATCTCGGATGATTTGCCCCTAAATAACCAGCTAATTTCCTAGAAATCTATATAACTAGCCAGCAATAACGAAGAACGCCCCGTGGCTGTTTAGCGCAAACTATTTACCAAACGTTTTCCGCACTTAGTTGCGAGGCACGGGTCAGAAAAGCATGGCTTACTGAAAACCACAAAACGAAGGCGAAAACTGCTCAAGAGCTCTTTAACGAAGCACAAAACAAACACTTTGATACTTGCAGGTCAAGCCCGCTGACACGAAAAACAAAGAGGAAAACTCCAAGTGAGAAAAGATGGCAAAAAACAGAACATTACTCGGAAACACTAAAAGCAGAATAAAAACATTCTCCGGATAAAACGCACCCTAAAGGCACTTCTGATACGTTCGATAAAGTGAACCAAACTGGGTTAATTCACAAAACTAATAAAAACCGAACTTGAATGCAAGAGCACTATGAATTCCAACCGCGCGGCGTGCACCGTTTAGGTTAGGTCACAGGACTTGCGGCTTGAGCCAGTAAACGTCCAGTTTCTTGCACTGCGAGCCCAAGCAGTTCCCGCCAGGCTGCGACTCCAGCGATCCAATGCAGTTTGGCATTTGTAGTAGCTGTAGGAAGGAAAAGGAACGGGCTCTCCCTCGCGAGTAGCTATCCCACACTAATATAGTTTCGGCGCCTCGACTCACTGGTGTCCCCATGTGAGACATACCACGAGTCCCCGAATAACTTAGGGGTGCTAATATGGGATGATGATGAGTAGTGTGAGATAAAGGCCGTGATGAAGATCGGCGCAGTGAAGAAACACTAGAGTGGTGAGATGCAGTATATGATGGTTAGTCGGAAGGGGAGAAGGGACGGATAATAAGAACAAAAGGCAGCGCTTCCTAGGATATAATATAATAGTTTATTTCGGACAACCCCGAAGCATGCTGCAATGCAAGATCAAACGGTACAGTTGAAAGCTGAATGAAAGTTACCGCAGGATTGTACAATTATGCGAACGCGATTGAATACTAGAGGAGGCATTCAATTCAATTGTTGCGATACTGCCCGGTGAATTTAAACTCAAGGTCAAGTGGTCGATCCGGCTGGGGTAGCGTTCTGTGGTCCAACAGCGCGTTATTTAAAAATTTGGCGTCGATATGAATGGGTGCGCGATAACTCAGTCGCTATTTCTGGTCAAAGTACAGCAACTTGTACAAAGATACAGCCCACGGTAACCGATACCAAGAAATGGGAATTGTACAGCAAAACGGGGAACTATACAGCTGAATTGATCATAAGAAAGAATAAGCTCCAACTGTATTTGTATACCTAAATAATGTAGGTATGTCTGGTGTATTCCCCATATAAATATGTACATATAAATGTAAATGTATATATATATATATGTATATGTGCACACGTAAACACATATTTGTATATATATATATGTTTATAAGTTTATATTCACACGTAGGTACATATTTGTATATTTATCTATTTACGTGTATATATTTATTTATATAGGAATATATATATGTGTGTTTATGGATCTGTGCACACGTAAGTACACATATATATATGCATATATATATGTAAATGTATATATATGCGATTTTGTTTTCCTGACCGCAATATTGTAAGATTGCACGCAACTAAGCCAACCTCTAATTACGCGAGCTGAAGCACGACGCCCATTAGGCGCACCTGCCTACACATAAACCACCCACATCGTAATACTTTGCACCTAACGGATGGACCCACTCTGTAGCGAATGCAAAATGGAGGACAAAATGGAGAATAAGAATTGTATTGAAAGATGGTGGTTCAATGGTACAAAATGATCCTTTCATGCACACTTACGTGCAGAAGTTCTACGGTTATAACGGTGGATCGAACAGCGTCCAGCACCCTCGAAGTTGTGATGTTTTGCCGTGTTCTGTCTGTAAAGTAGAAATGGAAGCACTTATTATCTGCTTTTACTTTGTACAAGGCAAAATGAAGATCGTCACTGTAACTCACTTATTTTTAAGGGCAAGCCGTGCAAGCAATAACAATGACGCTTCATATCCCTAAGAACATGGAACCGACAAAAAACGTATTCTGCTCCTGGATACGTAACCACAAATCCATTGTACTGCGCTAAGCTTCGATCTAATATGATTGTCTTCACATTCGCTGTCCCCGGTAACCTAGCTCTCATTTACGCCTTCCCGCGATACGATTCGCAAATAACCCCTTCCAGTCGTTAGTTGTTGAACCTTCAGCACATCACTACGGTTATCTACGGCATTCGCCTTGGCCCTCAAGTAGTAAATATCCCTTACTATGAACAACCTGTTGAAGTTCTGGCGAGTGTATTCACATATTTTGCTGGATCGGCGGAAAGTGCCCATCAGTTCTAATATGTAAAGATAGATTTACTGTGCGTTGCATACCTGATGGCTGTCCTATTTCGCCGTCGATTGTGCACGCAGCAAAATTTAACCCGATAGTATGGGAAAGTTTTCGGCAGTGCACCCGGATGCGTACAAAGCCAATTCTCAGCACTAACACTCTCATACACGTAAAACGAGGTAAACGTCTGCTGCTGAAATAACCGAAAGTCTTCCTCGAACCTTGAGAACAATTTATAGGCATCTTTTACATGTCTGGAGAAACTCTCAGAGTCATCAACGAAAGCACGAGCAACGGCCATGACAGTTAACAGGTCTGAGCGGTAACTGCCTTGCGCAACCCTTATATACTACAAAGTGGCTAACTTAAACAAAAGTCGCCGCAAAAGCAGGAACACCATTCTTATTTTCCGCAAAAATGACTTGATCAGCTCGAACCATTTTCTCCAGTATTCAACAATAACGCCAATTTGGCCATAATTAATGTTGGACCACAAGGCACTATCATCCGGCTGGAGGTAGGTGTGGTTATTCTGCCAAAGTGTGGGGTGGGTGGGGAATGGTACAAAATCACACAAATCCTACAGAAGGAAGACTGTCCTGTCGGAGAACAAAACTAGATTGACGGATACGTGGATATCGTGACAAAGAAACATTTCTGAATGAGACGAATTCAAGCAATAGAGCTTCGCAATGTATGAGAGGAGTTGCGATGTAAAATTAGACGACAACGAATTGTGACATAACACATAAAAACAAGAAAACCGGTCGAGGATAACAGTTTTGATGTTAAGTGACCGTATATCGGTTGAGCCAGTTGTAAAACAAAATGGACAACACACTGGACTGTGGGTGTCAAATTGATGGTCAAAGAAGTGACCGGATGAAATATATGGACTTTGAGTGGATTTTTTTGCTTTCAGAAAAAAGGAATGCCATGCATCATCATGAAACTGGTAAATGGCAAAACAATCGACTTTTGGTGCATAGCTACGATGATGGCAGAAACGTGGCTTGCAAGAGAGATGACCAGTTAAATGACAGGTAAGTATTTACATACTGATAATTCTCAGCAAAGACTTCGCTTGGTGAGAAGAGTGTATCAAGCATCGGAAGTGTCTGGGACGATCTATCGGAATGGAGCATGGGAAAGGAAATACACAGAACAACCAATGAATAGGTTTGCAAAGTTCGGCAGCCGGATATGGGCAGAGTTTGTGTGATAAACCAAATGGTCTACACATCTGGAACGTAGTTGCCAAAGTGATGATGAAAGAAGTGACCGGATGAAATATATGGACTTTGAGTGGATTGTTTTGCTTTCATAAAAAATGAATGTAATCCATCAGCATGAAACTAGGAACTAGCGAAAAAATCGTTGCACGGTGCTCAACTACAACAATAGGATGGACACAGCTGACAAAAACAATGAAGTGATGGGTAGAAGACTATCAGTTTATGTTTGATACGAAGGTGGACCACTTTGTGGCGACAGAACAGAACTCTGCGGCACAAGAGCTTATCAGATGTGCATATGTGGGACACGACACCTTGCAAGATTAGGAAATTGCGATGCAACAGCCGTAAGTGGGCAAACAGCGGAGCTGGCAGGGAAAGCAAACAAACAGAGGGTCGTCGATTATTGGGAATCTCTAAAGATAAACTTTGCAGTGTCATATGCTGTCTGAAGATAGTGGTACAGAAGTTAGTGACAGCAATAAATGCGTTAGTTCTCGAATATATCGGTAAAAGTAGCAAAAAGGAGTGGGCTTCATCTTAGAGAGTGGTTGAGTTTGCAAATAAGACTGGTGAAAAGTTTAGCATGAAACCGCGGGAAGTGGACCAGGAATAATGAGCAGAAAGTGTTGGTGGATTTTTAAGTGCGCGATAATTAAGCACCAAAGAAAACAATTTTGCCGGACGAAAAAAGCATTAGGTTATGAAGGAAAATTTGAAGCCAGCACGATGGAGAGTCAATGTTAGCCGGAGGAGACAGCAGCATTTCGAGTATATGAATGGTGTTCCCTTTGTTTTATTTTTTTCAATCCTCAACCGGTGCTAGTGGGTGGGGCTGACCTTGCTCTGGACACCGAACCTGAAAATCATTTCTGGGGGCAAGAGGTGCTATCCACCTAGTTGCGCCCGCACATCGTTACAGACGTCTTGCACGCCCGATGTGCACCAGCCAAAGCGGGGGATTCGTCCGCGCTCCGCACCGGCGGGATTTGTACAGGTGATTTTGGTCGAGATCATACAGACGTAGAGATTGAGTAGTCTAGAAGATTGCGGGGGATCCTGGAGGGCAGGGTCAACGAGTTAGCGACGGAATGATGAGCGGGTATCAGATTTTCAGCCGGACTTGTGGGCCAGATATTTCGCTGGTGTTATCTGCAGATCATTCCAAGACATCAAAAGGGAGACGCGGGCCGGTTGGTGTCTGAAAGCATAACAGTCTAGGAATACCTCTGCCAACACGCATCCAGTTTGTGCTTGAAGGCAATGGTTTAGATGCACTCACGATTTGCGTGCTCGGTTCCCGTCCAACCAGTGGAGACGCAGAACGATAGCAATTGATGGGTTTTGGTAATTATACTGGGTACCCTGTATAAAAACAGGAGATGAGAGACTGAAAGAGCTAGCGACCAGAGCTGGCGAGCTGGTGCTCGCCTTGCCACCTGAGCCGCACGATGCAAGATGGCGATGCTGTCGACTCCGCCGGTGCCTGGTGGATTTGAACAAAACAGGGTTCAAGCAACCAGTCGATTGAAGGAACTGAGGCTGAACCGAATTCCCGACTTATCGAAAAGCCTGGTCAACGTTTGCCAACCTAGTTGCGTACCTCAGCGAATGGCGGATGGGGATCACGCAGATATCCTACGGGGCTTCTAGGATAGGCCCATGTGTCCGACCGAATAAGATTATATTACCGCATTGGTAGAGTCGGGTCTGGATGAATGAAATTACTTTGAAGTGCTTTGTCCTGACAATAGGCCACAATTTGTGACTGAGAAGAAAGATTCGAGGAGAAAGGTTGTCTACAGCTAGAGGACCTGAAACTGGGACTGATTGCCCCTGGGGAGCGGTTGTAATTCCCGAATAAACCTAAGTAAAAATTCCTACTCGTGAACAAGACTAGCCTAAGCTCAAAGCCCGTCATTGCATTTTATTGAAATTGGTGACTACCAAACGGCTACAACGAAGGAGTTTGCAGTCCTTATGTGCGGAGGCAACTTCACTCTTTTATGACAAGGTGGGAAAAGAAACATGACCACTGTAACGACCGTTGGTGGAAGACCCCCTCACAAAACGCTACAGTTCCATGTTTCCTTAACATCACCTACTTATTTACCCCACTGTCCTGTTTGATGCACTGTATGTTTTTATGAACCAACGTTTGTTTGTTCGCCTCCAGTGCGCTGTTTTGTCATCTCCTTGTTCTGGACCTGCTTGACGCACGTGCTCCTCTCTCGCATGCTGCAACTCGGTTCTCCTTTCTGAGTCCTTTTGATTGCATAAGTGAGGTTTGCACCTGCTTCGTGTCATTGTTAACCTGACAATCTGTTGTCCCAGAGTTTCACGGATAATCACATTCTGACTCCCGGATCCGTTGCGAACTTGGCTACGCATTGCACAAACGTGTCTTACTGTCTATACAATGCCCGACCTGGCGATCATAATGCAGAACTGTTCGGTGGCCATCGACCATTAAGGTTACAGGGACGACCTCAATGCAATGCATAGGTTGGAGGGCATTGTCTGCCACTTCTCTCCCGAACTGCAGGGTCGGTGGGCAGAAGAGGCGGAACACATAAGCCGAGGTGACCGTGAGGCTATCTTCGAAGACCTGACCGAATACTTGGACAGGAAAACCAAGATAGCCGACAGTAGATTTGGCCGACTCATCCGGGACAGTAACCGAGCAAGCAAATCTAGCACTAGCCGGGCTGAAACCACTTCACGGGATCATCGGAAATACCGGCCTTGGACCAGTGCACACGTTATTTCACGCTGGGCTATAGCGCATCCCATTTGCAGGTCCTGTGATGCCAGCCATCGGCTACTGGGATGTCCCAAGTTCATCAGTGCCAATTTGGGGTAAAGCGAGAGCGACGGGAGCGTGCTCTATATGCCTTAACACTACGCATCGGGCGGCAGCCTGTCGAACGGAGACCAGATGCGGTCACGAGGGTTGCGCGGGCAGACACCATCGACTGTTGCTCCAGGCGAGAGAAGCAACATTGGAGACAACCACCAAGCCCAGAGTTATCTGTTCGACGTCGCGTTCTATCAGTTAACCAGTGCTTTTAGGAGTAGTTGCCGTGAAAGTGATGACCCCCAACTGAGATGCTCAAAGCGTCAGCTTCCTTTAACATTGGATCGGACACCACACTGGTAAGGGAAAGATATGCCGACAAACGCGGGCTCGCTAAAAGTACGACGTCGTTGGCAGCGAACACGGCGGGCAGGAACACAATTAGTGACCGCCGGCCGGTTGAGGTCACAGCTAATCTCCTTAGACATTAACGAGCAAATCGAATCAACGGAGGCTGTAAAGTAGTTCAGGATACCCCGTCCGATGCATTAGCATCCATGTCACAAACGGCATTTTTCATTCATATGAACCATCTTTGCCAGAATTCCGATTGTTTGCTTTATTGCCCTAAATCTTTGTCACAAACCGGACTCCCACCATTGCCTCGAGCGTGAGTCGCTCAGCTTGAACTTCGTTGTGACTGTATTCGTCAATCCCATCTTCTGTGTCCAACCTGTTGCCGTAACTCAGCCGCGGTTGTTGATTTGCTTCGCAACTTGGAGCGTAAGAGCCCAGAAGGAACACTAATGAGGCTTGAGTATTGTAAAATTAATGAATTTGTTGTATACAGTAGCGTAGCTACTTAGAATCGATTTTATTTTGGATTATGTCGAAATTAGTTGCTACGAGTCACTCGAACATCCCGGTGGCTAAACTTTTCAGAGGCATTTACATTGGCTGTTCTCCACATGCGAGCACGAAGTTCGGTGAACTCAATTTTGATTAGGTGGCCCCATCTGCAGGATATAACCATCGTAGACTGGGAAGACGACGAAGCGGATCTTCCCATCGGCAGCTACGTGCCAGAGGCACATTGGATACTTGACCAGAGAGTGGGAAACCTTCGGGCACCTTATGCACTACGCACAGCTCTGAATTGGATATTATATAGTCCAGTGGGGGGACACGGTTCCGTGAGCTACTTATCAGCCGAAATGAACCGCAGATAGTATCAGTTGCAGCAGCTGTAAATAAAGGAGTTTCACGACGTCGGAGACGAGAGACTATCGCTGTCTCAAGAGGACGAATTATTTTTACAGACAGTGCTGCAAGGAACCAGAGCTCTTTAAAAACAGTTCGATGTTATTTGCCCGTGACGGACTCCAGCTGACCCTTGGGTTGATAACAGGAACTATACTCTGCAAAGTCTACTACTACTGAAGGAATTCTTCGTTCGACACCAGGACCTGTGGGACCGATATGCAGAATTACTGAAGCGGAACGAAGCTCTCGGCTACGTTGAAAAAGTGCCTGCAAACACCGACCGCCGAAAAGGGGTCTGGTATCTACATCACCACCCGGTTATCAACCCCAAGAAACCCGAACAATTGCGGGTGGCTTTTTGACTGTGCAGCCAAGTTCCAGGGGCAAGTCGGCAAACGATCGCCTACTACAAGGACCTGACTGAGCCACACTACTAATCAAAGTTTTGTGCCGTTTCAGAGTGGGTAGAGTGGCCTTGTCGGCCGATATCAGGGAAATTTTTCACCAGGTGAAAATGCTGGTAGGAGAACGAGATGCTTTGTCTTTCCTGTGATGGAAAGAGAACGACTGGGACAACACAGTGGTAAATTATGGGATGATTGTCCACCCCTTCGGAGCCACATCATCACAGTCCTGTGCAAAGTACGCCCTTTGGGAAGCTGAGAACAAACATGGAGATTTGGTCCATCGGTTGGTGGTAGAAATGCGTCAGCAGAAACTTCTACGTCCACGACTATCTTGGATCATTCGATGATATGGAACCGGCCCTAGCGCAGTCCCGAGGCCTGACAAGATTGCTAGAAGAGGGCGGCTTCCATCTAACGAAGTGGATGTCGAGTGCTGCAGAAGTCCACAAGGTCATTCCATACCACGAGAGGGACGAAAAGGTTAGAGATTTGGACGGCTCCCCACTCCCTACCGAACGCACTTTAAGAATACAGTGGGATGCGGAAACGAACGACTTTGTTTTCAAGCTAAACGTTCCCGAGCTGCCAGTAACTCCGTCGTGGCATACTATCTGCTGTTTCTAGTTTTTTCGATCCTCTCGGTTTGGTCTCTCTCTGGCTGTTGCCCGGAAAGATCCTGCTGCAGCTACTCTGCCGTAAGAAAGTCTATTGGGACCAGCCACTGGACCGAGAAGACCGGCTGGACTGGGAAGAATTTCTGAACACCTTAAGGAAACTACGGAACCTACGGATACTACGATGTTTGCCCCCTGGTCATGCAACACGGACGAGGGAACTACACACCTTTTCTGACAAATCCGAGGTCAGTTATGGAGCACGGAGACGGACAATATACTACGAGGATCCTGTTAGCCAAAGTTTGCCTTGTCCTACTGAAGGTGGTTTCGATCCCGCTCCTTGAACTCAGCGCAGCCGTGTTAGCAGTCAGGGCGGTACAAGCGGTAAAATAATGTTTCGACTTCAACATTTGGTCGGATAATTTCTGGACTGTCTCGAAGACAGCACTGCACCACAATAACAACATCAGGAGCCGTTTTAGTACTTTCGTGGCTAACCGACAACGATTAACCACGATGAATCAACCATGAACCAGTAGAAGCATGTCCGGTCTGGCGGTAACTCAGCCGATCTGTGCTCCCGAGGTGCGACCAACTTCCGGTAGCTGGACGAGTGGATGGGAGGACCGGAATTCCTGCAAATTCCTAAGCAGGACTGGCCTGTGTACGAGCTAAAACCCCCTACGGATGAAGAACTGGAGGCCAGAGGCGTGGCGATGATGGCCACAGTCTTCGAAGCGACATTAGTTTTGTCGCGATTGGTCAGGTTTTCTTCCTGGATAAGGACACTTCGCTCAGTAGTTTGGTTGGCCAGTTTCAAGAGACACTTGCCAGTCATAAAAAGGGCCCGACCCCCCGGCCGGGTACTAGTGGGTCCGATAAGTCCTGATAAACTATGAGCAGCAGAACACAATGTGTTCAAAATGATACAACGTGGGGCTTTGAACCGGGAAGTCGAGGGAGCGGAGGAAGGGGGACTAATCGGCGAAGGGATATCATCCCCGATGGGTGATATGAAAGCATTTAAACCCCAGACTCATTGAAGGACTACTACGGGTAGATGGCAGGCTGACCAACTCCCACCTGAGCTTCGACACGAGATACCCCATATTGCTGCAGTCTCGGCCACCCGCGATAGAGCTAATGATCTAACACGTCCACGCCGTGAAGGGGCATGCCGGGGAAAGTCACGTGACTAGCGTCATTTGAAAGCGCCTTTGGTGGCCTAGAGAACGAGAGACTTTAGAAAGCGTAATCCGACGTTGTGTGCAATGTAGGAGAGGAGATGCCACGGCGGGCAAACAATAAGTGGCTCTGCTGCCAGAATGCAGAGTGACTCCGGGCTGGTGGCCGTTCAGCCACACCGGGTTGGACTATTTCGGGCCCTTGTGGATCAAGTGCGAAAAGAGATTAGAAAAATGATATGGGTGCACCATGACATGCATGAAGTCACGCGCGGTACACCCAAAAGTCGCACACTCACTGACGGCCGATTCTTTCCTACGGGCCTTGCAGAGATTTATCAACCGAAGAGGCGTACGGGCCGATATGTACTCAGATGATGGGACGAACTTTGTAGGCGCTCACCGGGAACTGCAGCGTTGGCACAAGAACATGAACAGAGACGAACTGCAGAATAAAACCGTGGCCTATGGCGAACGGTGGCATTTCAACCCCCCGCAGGCCAGTCATTGCGGCGGCGTATGAAAACGCTCGATCCGGTCCACCAGGCGAATATTGCTGTCGATCACTGAGCGTAGGCCGCCCGACGACGAGACGCTGAGCACCGTCATGACTGAGGCAGAGAGAATTCTGAACAACCGACCCCTGGTTCCAGTAATGAACGGCCACCCCACCCACCTGGCGCTCACCCCAAACGACTTACTGATGTTAAAATCGAACAGGAGTTTCCAAGGGCTGACAAACCTTCGTGGGAGCTACCTCCAAGGATGGAAGTAGGCCGACTATCTTGCCAAGGTTTGTCGGAGGTTGGTTTCAGGAGTGCCTACCGGCTCCACAAGTTCAGCAGAAGTGGCTGATCAAAACAAGACCATTCGAGGTTGGGGATGTATTGATGATCGCAGACAAACACGCACCTGGCATCTGGGTGTGGTTATATAAACCATCGAAAGCTCTGACGAAATAATGAGGACTGTGAAGGTGAAGACCACCCACGGAACGCTATTCCGCGATGTGCGCAGTACCAGCCTCCTCCAGAGTGAAGACGTAGAAGCCGGTAGCACGGAAGCCCAGTAGGTCAGTCCTCGTTCTTCTTCGAGGTAGTTTAAGGAACTCCCATGTGTGGGGGCATTTACTAAATACTGATATATTGAACTGTCATACACCCTGACACACACAATTAATAATAATAGTAATGGTTTATTTCGGAGACGCCCGAGGCATGTCAGGTGCACGATCACTTTTTTACAAGTGATGGAATGGACAGACAAAATTCTTGAAAATGTAGAAATTTGCTTGACAGAAGTAGGATAGAAGAGGCTAAGAAGAGGGAGTAATGTGAGATGAAAGTGTGGCAAATGTATACACACTAAAAAGGTGGCGAGTTTAAATTAACCCGTGAGCGGATTCAAATAGACGCCTGGTGAGTTTGAAAGTCAGGGTCATGTAGATGGTCTGACTGATCCGGGTGAGTACATCTGGAAGCAAACTGATATACTTGAAAAAGGCTAGAAATCGGTATAAAATACTGCCGTAGCGGGAGACGATGGAGAAGAAAGTGAGGTGCTTTGCAAAGGATTAGATAGCAATGAAGCATTGGCACTCTGCAAAAGATGGCCGGGAAACAGGGCACAACACATTGTAAAACAGGGGGCGAGCAATGTAAGCGAAAGGGGTGAGTCAGATGAAACAAATTGTTTAAAAGAAGTGGACGCAGTAGATGTGAGGCACAGATGTAGAAGAACTGGACGCACATCATCCCTGTCAGCGGGATGATAGAAGAGAACGGGTAAGAATCGGTCTCATAATTTGATTGACGTGGGTGAGACATGTGGTGTCTGTCAAGAATGGAAGAAGCATTAATAAATGGGCTTAAATTATTCAGTGGGAAAATGCTGGCGATGGAAATGGCTGAGCAGGGCAGAGCGATTGTGCATACAATGTGAACAAATTTACCTGGGAGGTGAAACCGTCCGTGGTGCAAGACGTGGCCGGTGCGAGGCAAACAGCGTGGGAACAAAATGGACAAGAGCGGTGCCAAAAGAGTCAGGCAATGGCGGGTCAAACGGACTGAAACCGTGAGTGAGAGCCATGACAAAGCGATGATTTTACACTAGGTGGCAAGTAAAAAAGCGGAACGGTCTGAAAGGCACACAGGAAATACCTGTGGTAGTCACTAGACGCAACGGGAGATGGGAGCACGGGCCGAAAAACACAGGTGAGACATAACCAATAAGATCATCTTATTGCAGGTGGAACACGAAAAGGGCTGAGAAGGAAGAAGCGTCGGGACAGGTAAACCGGTGGATGAACATAACGCGTGAACAATGGATGCGCGTCGGAGTTGGGGACTCGGAAGTTGAGAGCCGCGTGTCTGCAGGCAATTGTGCAAGTGGATGCAACTGGACGATACTAACCTGTGCACTGCCAAGTGAAAGGACCCACAAAGGAATCGCGGGGTGGGGCAAACAAATAGTGGCAGTGGATGGATTATAATTGTAGCTGAGAAGCAGAGTTTGTTGCGGCAGTTCTAATATGGGCATCGGTCATGGGTGCAGGTTGGACTGGTGTGTAGTGGTATTAGGCATAAGAATAGAGAACGAGGGAGAGTTTGACAGAATGGTGGGCATTGAGGAGTAAGAAGTCGATCTCTGAGCACTACGGGCGTAGACTGATATCAAATGAATAGATACGACGAGCCGGCAACGCCGACATGGGCGAAGAAAGAAATATTGGCGGTCGTCGGCAGATTAAAGTGGGTAGGACGGTAGTGACGTGCAATGAGAGGTTGCACGGGGAGAGTCGATGGGAGCAAAGGTAGAATGGGTAGGTGTGCATACCATGGAAAAACGAAAAAATGAAAGTGATAAGAGTGATGACAAGAGTGAAAGGTGGGCGTACAGTGGCGAACAAGGATGGATGGATCACGCGATCTTCAACTGACAGCTTTGGAGCGTGCGATCTGTAATCAGTGCTAGTGAGTGGGACTGGCTGTGCGCTGGAGCCCAACCTGAAAAACACTTCAAAGTGAACACAGGAGGTTTTATCCACCAGCCTAATTGCGCTAGCACACGGTTGCAGACGACCCGCACCCCCGATATGAGCCGGCCAAAGCGGAGGATCTGACCGCAACCCGCACCGTTGGGGATGGCACTAATGTTCATTGATGTTTATGCATGTGGGGCGTAGTTCAACCATGAAAGTATAAGATGTAAGATCCGCGATCAGGTGGCCAGGTTGCGAGGGGCTTCAGAGGACGGATCCAGCGGTAAGTAATCGACCAAACAACGGCGTTATCGAGGAGCGTATACGAACTTCGAGGGCGAAGAGCACGTAAGGAGAGAACATGCACTAACATACAGGGCAGAGAACCCAGCAGCGCCGCAAGAAAGTGTTTGGGATTCAGCGGATTTCTGACTTTGTCCCCTGTTCATTTTTGATTTGCAATCTGAGAGGATAGAATGCGCTAAATACGAACTGAGAAAAGTGAACGAAAGCACCGGACTCTGTGTGTTCAGCCAGCAAGTAACTGCCGATAAGATTCAGAGCCTCAGGTGTTCTCTGTGGGCAAGGAAACCGCAACAAGCGAGCAACTACCGGCTTACTTATGCCGTATCGTCACTGACTGCCAAGAAACTCATTGCCCTTACCTCCCTTCTGACTCCAATTTGCAGCTTTTCAGTGTACAATTCCACCTCGGATTTTAGCAAATTAGCTTGATCCGCTTCTATTTGCTCCAATGTGGCAGTCTCATATTTAGTTTTGCTGTTTCTAGCACTCTGTTTTTCACATGTCCGCTCTCCAGCAGCTCGGGTGCCAAGCAGGTTTACATCATGGTGTAGAGCGGGATCAAGATGGCCCTCTGCTGGCCTACAACTTGATTACAGGCGTGAACTACAATGATGCTGGCTAGCCTACTAGCCACAGTGAGAAACCAGACACAACAGGGCACCACGCGTTTGTTATTGCCGAACAAACCAAGTCAAGCTTAAGAGTCAACGCCACAATTTATATAGTCTGTATGAGCAACTTTGTAAAAATCATACATGAATCAATCAAAGAAGTCATATGGGGAGCATAAAAACAATGATTGGATGTAAGCATGAAAATATTCAGCTGGCGCGAAAAAATTAAATTTTGGCCAAAGACTGGAGTGCGAGTTGTTCAAAAAATAAACGGTGGTATGGGAAGGTTGTCAGTGTTTAGTTCTGTGGGTTTGAACGCACGTAGCGACCTGCGGACTACTGAGTGCAAATGGGCTAATTCCTGGCCAAAAATTAGTTTAGGCAAACATAACCAGCTGGAACTTAGTTCTAAGCAACTTGTGTGTCGTCCGATGCCAAAGGGTTGTGCTTTGCTTGTCAGGTTACTGAAGGGCAAATGGTCTCCGCTAATTAAAAAGCATGTTTTTGGCTGTCCTGCTTGCAAACGGTCGAACCTTTATCTCACTTAGCTAGTATCCCTTCCGGAGTCGCTCTCAAACGTAAACGTGAACGACGTTGTTTCAATGGTAACCATCCTTAACCTATTCTATCGACTTTTACCGCCTTTTGGCGCGGGTCGGAACTTTTGGCTTGTTGCCTGTTCCATAGGTCATTCTCAGGATCTAGTTAGTACCTGGTCTCCTGTGTAATATATCTGCATATAAAATGCCATTATCTATGTGTGATTTCTCCCGAACCTTTTCCTTTTGGAATCGCCAAATATACCTTTGGTACCGTGGGTTCAACTAGAGTGGTTGTGTTTCTCTTATTGGAATATTCGTCCACCGTCTGGGAAGCCGCTGCTTGCCTATTTCTTCGGTCGGCACTGGTAGGTTTGATGGTCTGAACTCATCCATTATTATTTCGAGAAGGGTCATCTTATCTTCCTTTTCGGAGGCTGGTAATTTTCGTCGAACTCGGAGGTGGTTCTGATGCCCTGTCCGGGTTCCATTGGGCACGTCTACTTTATACAATTATTCTCCTTTCTGCCCACTGGTTACGCTCTCGAACCAAATGTTTCTCCCAGGGGAAAGGTCCCTTCTGTACACTAGAGCTCTCACGAGGAACCTTTCTGGCGGGGCTGGGTATTTTTTTCGACTTTTTGGGGGATTAACTGGCTGTGATCTGTTTTCAGTTTGCGTCCCATCAGATTTTCCGCAGGTGATGACCCATTGTTGAACAGACGGGATTTGCTGTACGATACCCACTTTCGCTGCCACCCCATTGTACTTCGGTAATGCTGTCAAGAAAGTCTCAACAAAAGGCTCGGCCGGGTCGTCTGATTGGGAGTGGCAAGGCGGAGAGAAAATATGTTCAACTGTGTTTCGTTGGCAGTGCTCTCAAAAGCTGGCGGAAGTGAACTGTGACCCGCTGTCGGATGCCTTTTTGTCCGGCAGCCCGTGTTGGGTGAATGTGATGGAGAGCCATAGTTATGCCGTAAGACGCGAGAGGGTTGATAGCGGCCCCGTCGGGCCATTTAGACAGAGTATACATAACAATGAGGCGTAACATGTCCTCTGTAGGTCCTGCAAAGCTAATGTGTAGCCCGGACCAGGGGCGATCCGGAATGGGCCGTGGGACTGGGGTCCAGTTAGGCGGCAGATCTGTGGCTTGTTGAAAACGAGAGCTTTGGTGTACGAAAGCCTCAATACCCCCGTCCACTCCTGGCCAGTATGTATAGCTCAGCTCAAATGCATTCATGTGTGCAGTTCCCGGATGTCCCGTATGGAATTTCTTTAGAATGGCTTGCCGAAGCGGAACTAACATGTCTATCTCATGGCACGATATCAGGCACGATCCCACAATGAAAGATGAGTGACAACGGCGACAGAAAGATAGCAGCTCTCCAGTCAGTGTTTTCTCCGGCCTTGATGAGTGAACAAATGTTGCTGCTAGTTACAGGGTAGGGTTGTGTTTAGTGGCTCTGCGTACGTCTTACTAGGTTACGGGAATTGGACGAACTGAGTCTCAGAACTGCTCCGAAATGTCGTATTCCACGGCTTGTGCCGTCTAATAATCCTAGACAATCCGTCAGCCTGACCCCGTTCAATCACTTGCGGTTGTATACTTCGAAGTCATGTCCCAGCAGTTTTTTGATCCAAAGTTACAGACGGCTGACAGAGTATACTGGGATCCCTTTCTTTGAGCCAAAGGTGGACGGCAGTGGCTTATGTTCTGTGATAGGAGTAAAGTGACGGCCTTGGAGGTACTTGTGAAACTTCTATACAGCGAAGGTCAGAGCCAGTGTTTGATTTTCAATTTGTCCATAGTTCCATTCTGCTGGAATAAGGGCGCGTGGGGTGAGTAATGCGGCTTCCTCCGATTCAGCAGGAAATATTACAAAAAACCGCACCAATCCCGCGATTAAATGCATCGTGGGCCACTGTAGTAGGCTCACTTGGGCTCACTTGGGTGATGAAAACAATGGTACATTTTTCGACCACGGTCGAGAAGCACGCCCGAGCGCGTGATCATGGAGTACAACGTTAATTACTACGATGAAATGTACTAGAAATTTAGAAATAGTAGTCAAATATCCCGACAGTAGAACAACGTAGCTAGCACCAGTTTGAATTGAGCAAACTAACAATGGTTTTCTCGGAAACTACGCACAGGTTTCGAGTTCGAGTTGGGGATATCGAAAAGATGACGAATGCATAGTGCTACAGATGCTCTGTAAATCAAAATGATGCCAGACATGTACGACGGAGACTTACTGAGGTTCTGTGAGCGGAGCAAGTTCTGAACGGGGAGAAATGAGTAAATTTGTGGAAGCCTACTCCGGAACTTCGACGAATATGAAAAGAATAGCTAACCATAAAGACGAGGTGAACCCTGAGTGACTGATCTGGCGAGGTTCAATAGACCGAGCAAGTTACGAAAACAGGGGACTTGAAAAAATTGTATGAAAGTGCACTTTGGAACACTGGCTGTTGTGTAAGAAACAGCAGTCCACAAAAGGTTGAGTTTAATTTCAGGATGAATAGCCTGTGTCATCTAGAAAGGAGAAAGCACAACTGGAGGGTCCTGGTTCAGTGAAGAATCAATTGCAAGCCGGATACATTTTGAAGGAGGAATAAAATCGTGCAACAGATACTAGAGTGGAAAATTTTCGCGCACCCTCGCTCACTATTATGCTGTTACGCTGGCGAATATACGCTGACTTATTGGGTCTCAGTGTTATTTAGCCCCACTGTTTGGAACCACGGATGAGGAGGACAAATGGCCTCGCACCCGTTTGGCGCATCAAAAGTTAATGAATTATAAATTTTTCTGTTACGCATTCCACCTGTGATATTGAGTTGTTCCACATGGGACCCAGGTGAAGTCAGGGACGGGCTATCTTTGATAATGTGCGTCACTTAATGGGTATGGGTCATCTTGCATGGTAAGAAATATGTGTCAATTAATCAACAGGGTTTGAGGAAGCACGGCGGGCAAAACTGATGATTTTTGTTAGCTGGTGTAGTAGCGGGTCGTGCGTGGACTGCTATTTTGCAGGCTCTAACAATGATGTCGGTAGGAGAGGCATTGCGTTAGGAGACGCTAATAGATCTACTAACAAGCAGTTGGGGGTATTTTATGCCTTGTTGCTTGGATTCAGCCCCGGTTGCCATGAAAGGTTCTGGGCAGGACAGGACCGGATACGACAAGACAGGTCAGGACAGGACAGGACAATGTCCTAGGACGAGAGTAGGAACGAGCCTAAAGTGCCTCCAGATACTAGCACCGCGGAGGTTTGGGAAACTCTCTCCGAGCTGCAACTTTGAATTTGGTGTAGTTTGGTCCCAGTTTGAGTAGCTAAAAAAACGTTTGCTACCTTCAGCAGGAAAAAAGAATAAATGGATAAAAAATTACCATGCCCAGTGGTGGGTGTCTACCTAATGTGCACACCATTGAAGGAATTCTGGAAGCTCGATTGGCCATGGCCATTATATGTCCTACGCAAACTAAACTAAACTGAACTGAAAATTTGCCTCACGTTATATACGTATGCAAATGGGAATGGATATTTGCTGGGATTAAACAAGCATGAAGTGGCGACGTATATCAAAGCAGATGTTTTTAGCTTCTATTTGTCGCTACTTTTCATTCGTTCTCTTCCAAGGCTGCTGAGATTTTCTGGTCTCCTAGTGCATTTACTGGGAGGATAGCTGAGGTAGTGATGCTGAGGGAGAGAACAAAGGTGTAAACGCAGAAAGTAGCGAGAGGAAGGAAGCACAAAAATCAATCGGTAGTTGGATATAAGATGAGATAATAGTGGAAACTATAATGAAACTGGCCTGTTTGATTGGAATGAAGTTGGTTGGAAAGACATTTTACCGCGCTATGACACCATCTGCAAATCGGGACAAAAACCAACAGTTATTATGTATTTGGCGTGAATCCAAACAGGTTGAGAACCTGTGGTACTAAGGGCGCTCGTGAGATTTGTGTGGTGATGTGCTGTTTGATGAAGGGTGTAAACCCTTTTGCCCAGAAGCTGGCTCCACTTTCTTACTTCTCTTTTTTTCCTTTTTGCCGTTCCGTTTCGAGAGCTCGGTTCTCTTAGTGTCTCGCGGGACTATTTTACCATGTAATTTCGGCAGTCTAGTGGTGTATCGCACTTTTTGTCAGCTTTCGCGGTCGGAGCTGAAAGGAACTATTATTTTATGAAGCTTTTTTACGGCATATTTACAGGGGCCAACCAGGGCATACTATATGTCAGCCTTTCCTTTTTGGTACCAAAGGAACCTCACATCTGGCCTATATTCAAAATCCCATTTGCACTTTTGTTGCATATAAAAGTAGTACCAGTTTGTCTTACAGCTGGAATGTGGCACTGGTTTCTTCCCGTAGAATTACGCCTCACAAGCTGTAAAAATGCCTAATTCTGTGTATAGCCATAAGCGGAATGATATCATAATTGTACTGTCAAAAGCATTGAAATGACGGTTTGAAGATGAAAAGGACAGTTGGTGTGTTGCGGGCTTAAAGGAGAAAACGTTTTCGGACATTTCTGCCGAAGTAGTTGGGCAGAAGCTAGAACTCATTTTCGCGGGCAAAATCAGTCACTAAAAAGCCTGTTTTACTGATACCCTGCCAATATTTCTGGCCACGCATGATTCAGCTTGCTCTTGAAATCGGGAGTGGTCTTAAAGGAGATGACTATCGGCGGCAGTTTGCTCCAGGATTTTACGACCCGATTTGTGGAGAATTTCAATCATATATTGAGTCTGGATCTTTCTTTCCTTAACTCAATTTCACGAACCCTCAGGCCGCCAGTGGGCTCAGGGTGGAAAACTGCGCGGGATTAACCGCGTTAACACCTTTCATAAACTCAAAATTTCAATGAGATCAACACTCAGCCCTCTCCTTTTCATAGAGAATAGATGGAGATAGGTCAGTTTTTCTTCATGTGACTTGCGCCGCTGGTCCTCTGCCATTTTGTTGGCTATACTTTGTACTTCTACGAAGTTTATTTCCCTCTGCGGGTATGGTAACCAACCCAGGACTAATGGCACTATGTTGGGTCGAACCACCATTTAGTATGTTGGTAAAATGGTTTGGAGCTTGCTAGATTTCGGAGATCGTCTGAGTTGGAAGAGATTTCCGTGTGCGGTTCCAGTTATCTCCAGACACTGGGCGGATGGTGTTAAATCTTAGGTGTTAATAATTCCCACTAGGGTCTCTGTGGGTGAGGGTCAAAGCGTTATCCTTGATCACCGGAGGCTGAGATGGTGGGTGACGACCAACCTGAAATAAATGGGCTTTGCAGTCTGGAAGTGCTTCCAGCCGCAGGTCAGGGTAATACATGACGACAACCATTACTGAACCTGCTGGGAATATATCAACTGTCAGTAGCGCCTATTCCATATTTTGACCTAGGTTTTAACTCAAAAGTTTGGGTGACTTGGGCTTGCGGGGTATTGAGCCAAACTGCTCCAGACTAGCAAGTTCGCGTACAACTGGCAGGCAACTGTGTATGCATTCCAAAGGATTAATGGTTTGTACGTTGTTGTGGTAGTTCTCGGACACTTAAAAACCTAAGGCTTTGCTGTTAGGGGGAATTAGAATATTAACCCCAAATACCGCTCGCCCATGCAGAATTCAGGCCAACACCGGGGTGGTTAGTAAAGTTTAGGAGAATAGTTTGGAAGTGAAGGGGACTGGTGCCCTGCAAGCTCAACATTATATCCGGTATTATCGCTTCTGGTATAGTGGCCATCCTATAATGAATAAAGTCTGAGGAACTTTGGGGCAAGGTTTAAGAAGAAACTGTCAAGGGTATCAGTAATGAAGCACCAGAGAAAATTGGTCTCGTACAGAGAAATGTGGACGTGAGTTCGTCTGTGCTTCCACTCAGAGGTGCTGGCGCACTGAGATTGTACCCAAACAGGATCAATGAATTCAAAGAGGAGGATTGCACGGTGACTGCGATATATTTATCGTCATTAGCAAACTACTAAGCAGGACAACATCAGTGTGAGGTCTGGTAAGAATCGGTGGGACCTGGGAACGGGATAGGGCTAAAGTTTCATCAGGGAAGCGAACTACGACGGTCTGCATTCAGCGCCCAGGGTGGGTGGCATTAGGTCCAGCTTCGGATGGGGAGGTAGCACGATACACATCCACTGGCGTTCAGCATGTGGCAATCCAAGATCGATGCTTTTTTAGACTTTTCTGCTATTTTGTCATAGCTTTGGAGTAGTCCGATACATGGATGTCAAAGAAGAAGGAGCCACTTCCGGTGGGTGACCACAGCTCTTACTCCCCAATCGAAACGTGGACCGCTTGTGAAGAACCGCATTGGGAATAGACCAACCACAGTAGCCAGTCAGTAGCTACACTGCCGCCCGCAGACACGGGTCAGGTGACAAGGCTGGTATGCCTGAAGGACAAAAGAGTGGGGTATTTCTTCTCTCTTTTTATGCCAATCCTAATTTTTGATGTTAACGTCATCCTACTGACGGTCAGCTCTGTGCAAGGAGACAATCACAACCAGGAATATTCACGGGTGTGCCGCGGAAGCACTCGCCATGTCCGAGCAGTCAAGAGCACCAAGGCGGTTCACGTGAACACAAAACGCAGGGGTAGGTACGGTCCTCCACGGCTTCGGACTATTCGATAAGGTTCATGTTCATGGAAACGCCCGTCGGCACAAAGAAAAGGCACTGTATTTAGTACTGACAACGTGATCAAAAGCAACCAGCTGGATGTGGCGGGTTTGGTAAAGGCAGTAAATTCAGTTGGGCCGGACATCAAGGTTTGCGGACACTAGTATCTATGGCCTTGGATTTATATATGCGGTGGACTACTATGCTGCCTTGCCCTAAAAAGGAAATTTGACGGTGAGGAATTTGGACTGAATTGCAGTCCTAGGTAGTGGGAATGAACCTCTGGGTCCCTGTTTCATGTATTGGGTTCCCTGATAGCTGTCGGAGGAGGCCACTCATACGTGAGTCCAATCAAGGCTGTGATGTTCAAATTGGTTATCTGCCTCATTAGCATCCTATTCATACCTCAAAGACATGAGCCCTTGAAATATGAGGATAGCACGTCCAGGTTCGTGTGTTCACGGTATAGGCCCGGTGCACTTTTTGTTTGGAGGCCACCGACTTTGGCAACAGTACCTGAATACGCAGCGGCAGCTTGCTCTAAACTGAAGCGCACTTATTGATGAAAATGTCCGATCTAAGTGCAAGCTCAGACAAGGAGAGGGAGACCAAGAACTCATTTGCACGTAGGAACTAATAAGAAAAGGGTTACTACCAGCTGTGCGGAACAGGCTGACCTAGTTTTTGATATATTGTAAAGGAATGTGGGGTAATTCTTAGGAGAAGCAGCCAAACGAGGTCGACGTTCAGCGGAACACGCCATCCCATGTGAATGGAGGGGGGAGGAAAATCCTAGGAGCTGTTTCTTGAAAGCCCTCCGAACAGTTTTAACCACCATTCTGCCTCTCTGTCGCATGTTAGAGAAAAATGATTGGGCCTTATTCCAAAAGGGATCTGGCGCGATACCTGGAAATGCTCAGTTCACTTTACGTCAACATGAGGGTTTGTTGAATGCGCCCGATCGTACGGCATGGTGTATCCAATGGGATGGCTAAGTGCTCCAAAAATTCAAACGCAAGTAAGTGTCGTAGACCGAAGTCGCTTACCTGAGAGTTGTTTAGTGAGAATTGGTCATTTTTTCTAGAGGTTCCAGTGGGGACAACAATTATGCATCCGAATAATACTTTTACGGCGAAGGATCTCGTCTCCCAATCATTGCTCCAGAAAATGAGTAGAGGAATTTTCTTTTATTGTCATTTGTGGGGAAAAAAGACTCCGTGGGCACAAAGATTCACACCATTTTGATATCATCTGTGAACAGGAAGGAAACTCTCTGTAGGAAATGGATAAATATGTCAATTACGTACATTAGGAAAAGTAGTGGGCCGAATACACTATCTTGCATGACACCCCCGGCCAGAGGTCAGCGTCCGTTTTAGCTGTCCAAAACAGGCTTGACACGACCTTGACTAATTTCACGGAGTACCTTCACACACTAAATGGTTGAGTGGTGCACGCACACAATGAGATCTAGTAAGAAGGAGCCATAATAGCTGACGGGACACAGGAGGGATCTTGGCGAAGACACATCTTAGCAGCCGGCCTCTGTTAAACTACCCGTAAGCTTGCCGAGTCAAGATTTCGGCGGATTGCATCGAAAATATCAAAACTGCCTGATGGATTCGAGAAAGAACTGATGCTTTTTGGCCATTAGGCGCAGACCAGAATTTTGAATTCCTTGTAGGACACTAGAAAGACGCAACTCAAGTTCCTGCAATGGCTGGCCGGTCATGATTATATCCTCAAGATATGCGGCTGTGCCCAATAGCACAACTATAGTGGTGTCCATCGCACATTGGAACATAGATGGGGCTCCTTCGAAGCGGACTGGTAGCCTGGTGAATAGATGCAAGCCCTTTTAATTATTGATAGCGAGAAAAGATCGTGATTAGGGATCCACCTCCATTTGAAAATGGACTCCGGCCATGTTGATTTTCGCAGAGCTGCTGCCACCGTTTAAAATCGGTAAGATATCTTCCGGGACTGAAAACCATTAGCAGTCAGGCTCGACGGCAGCATCCAGTCCAATCAAAGGTCAGCCCATATCCTGATTGAGCCGCCTGGTTCCCGCACAACCACGATTGGAGCCGCCCACTCCGAAAATGTGACTTGCATTAGAATCCCGAGGTCTTCGAGACGTTTCAGTTCCTCATCAACAATTAACAGTGCCACATATGGGATTAGGCATTTGGGTCGAAAAATAGGTTGACTGTCTTTCTTTAGTTGTATTGTCTCCTGCATTTGTTTGCTGTGTCCTAGTCTGTCTGAAAAGGCTGGGAAATGGCTTTATTTTTGCAGCAGGAGAAGAAGGGGACGTGGACTTTGAGTGGATTTGGCAACAGAAATCGTTGATTGGCTTATTGTAGAGACTTAACTCCTCTCACTAATGGGCTCTCAAAATGTTGATATCGGGTTTAGTAACTAAGCTTCTACCGGTAGTGGATTATCTCGGAAGCATACAGTGCACCGTAGTTGGCCGGTTGGTTGGGGAATACAGCCGCATGTGCTGATGGCGTTCAGTGAGGTTGGCTGAATTGTCGGGCTTCCAATAGCGTCCCAGGTTTCTTTAGAGTTGACCATTGTGTCTGATGCGGAGTCTAACTGGAGATGAAAATTGAGGTTGGTGATGTTCAGGATGGCAAATTTTTGGCTTTCCATCACTAGTAGCCGTGATGTCGTGACTGGGCTGTACAAATGGGATGAAGGTAGATAGTTGGTACGTGGTTTTGGGTGACTGAAAGTCTTCCTGCTCTGAGATTCTTCGCGTTGGCAGAAGCCATTCCCGCGGCCGATTTGATGACATTTATTGCAGAAATTGTGCCGGAACGGGCAAAACTTGCTGAAGTTCCAAAAGGAACAATGTTTGCACTGTGAAGGCGGTTTGACGGTTTTATTATTCGAGGGTATGAATATTTTTAGGACCGAAGTGAGGCTTTCAACAACAGCAACTTTTTGATTTTCGTGGGTTGCTTTGGGTGGCTGTTGGAACGTTGCTGCATCAAGCTCCAAAAGGATCAGTCGTTCGCATCCTTCTATCAACTGTTCGAGAGTGATGTCTGGCAGCTGATCATTCTTATGCAATAGTTGTGTCCGTAAATCAGAACGCAGTGCAGATAGAAGGCCGAAAATCAAAATAAGGCACTTGAATTAATCTTCTCTCAAGGAGTCAAGTTCGAATCGGCTGCATTCACGGCTGAAAATTCCGGCGCAGGTATTTATATCATGAATATCTCGTTTCACCGGCTTGAGCAGTTGAAAGCTGGTGTTGAATAGAAAAGTCGTGTGGCCAAAACTTTATCTGAGAAACTGGACTACTTGGCCGAAAGTGCTGTCCCGCGGTTAGTCGTAGATGGTGTAGTTTGAGTAACGAGTGGGTTCAGCCCATTCCAGGTTTCAAAGCAGAAGATGGATCTTCCTTTCATCATTCTTGGAGGCTAGGTCGACAATAGAGGAAAACCCTAAAGCTCTCGACACATGCTTCATATATGCACTCGTCTGTGTCGTGAATAAAAATCTTAACATTTTAAATGAGCTTGTCTGGAGCATCCTCTTGAGCTTCGGAGTAAAAGTTGCCATTTTAGACAAAACCCCACTGCGAGAAAAGTGCTATATCGCATAGGAAGCACTCGACATTGACACAGAAGGGGTTATCTTACTGAGACTTGAAAACACAAGTTAACCGACGTTAAGATGCCACACATAATGGAAGCTCACAGCCAAGCAGACTCACAACACAAATCACAACACGACACAAAATGAACGAGCTTCACGGAGAAAGCAGGACACGTGGCCACGTAAACTCAGTACAGGACTCTAGAAACAGACAAGGTAGGCGAGAAACACAAAAAAAATCAGGAGCGATGAGTGATAAATGCGGCCTCGCGGAATTAATAACACAAGGATTACTCGGGTCAAGTCTACAAGACCCGTAGTCACCCAACAAAGATGACCTTCGGCTGGCCCACAGCTGGAACACAGGGTGTGAACTTCAATGATGCTAGTCCACCTGCTATCTAGAGAGAGAAACCAAATATGGCGGGGCACCATGTGGTCATTATTGCCTATCAAACCAATACAAACTGAAGGGCCAACTGTGCCATTTATAAAGTCTGCATGAGCAACCTCGTAAGAGTCATAAATTGGGCCAGTCAATGAAGTCATGTAGGAAGCATGAAAACAACAATGTATGTAGACATGAGAATATTCAACTGGCGAGAATAAATTAAATTTTGTACGAAAACTGAAATAGAAGTTGTTGGAGAAGTGAACGGTCTTTATGGAGAGACAAAATCAGCTTTAAATTCTGTGGGTTCAGAAATGTACGAAAAATATCTTTCCTCCAAATAGGAAGTCGCCTGGAGAAGAATACGTTAAAGCCGATGACTATGGACTGTGGAAAATAGCGACATTTTTCTTTTTTTGCTCTACGCTTTTTAATACTTTACACCTGTTTTTTGTCTGAATGGATTTTTATGTTTGTGGGGCATGAGTTTTCGACATACCGACCGCACTGTTTCATCATTACTGACTTTTTATTCTCAGTCGTATCCCTCAACTTCTCTGACCAAAGGCAATTTTCGTCCCCCGGGCCCAAGCTGGGGATGCGAGGAGCACCAGCCGAGGCCAGTGCTGATGTTAGCTTCTTCATACCTTTACGTCTGGCAGAAAGTTTCGGAAAAATTGACCACCGGACCTCGCCAGGCAGAACGTGTGAGACTTCTAGACTTCTACTTTCAAGTAGAAAGCAGGGCACAACGTTGATCTGGTTTGGCAAAACATGAACTCGCTGGAAAAGGTTTAAAATTTGAAGTTTCTTGCAACCTAAGAGGATCAAAGCGGTGCTATGCGAGATGCGGCACTGATATCAGGTAAAGTCTCTTCAAAGTTAAACACTTGATTTGAAAAAGGGTCCACGAACAAGAAAGATTACCAAAATTGGCACACCTAAGTTCCAGCGACTTTGGTCCTACTGGTTCTATCCGGACGGCTTTCGGTACTACAACTGTTGTAAATGTGATAGCGGCACTTTTGAGTTAGCGAGCAGCATAGTCAAATGATGGTGACGACCTGTTTAATTGACTAAAGACAATCGTATATTAGCTAAAATGTAAAAAGGAAAACCTATTGATGAGCTGCTTAATATACAGTGGATGGCAACATGGAAGAATTCAGCCGGTTGTATTGGGTGCCCCAAAGAAGGTTTCGACAGCAATACGGATGGTGGCAAATGTGGTAGCACTTCTTTGCTTCGCACGTTGCGGGGCTGCACTTTGTTGTTGTGCCTGTGGGCCCAAATGACCAACGGCAAGTGTAGTTGGCTACTTGTCAGTGACATCGGCGGTCTTTGGGCTCTCTAGAATGGATCGACCATCCTTGAAGGACGGATGATATTGCGGTTGTTCCAATCTGGCCCCCATTGGTGATTCAGCCCATGTGATGGCTAGCCGGTGAAGTGACACTGTTTTATTTTTGATATATACATGGGTAACGCAGGTGTGCTATGGGTTACTCAAGAACAGCTCCACTTTTTCTACCAATGGGTCGCACTTTGAAGACCTCACTTGTCGCAGCAGAAAGACAGGGCCAAGGTCAGTCACTCAGGATGGTAGAGATATTCTGATGACTGAACAACGACTGTATAAGAAAACCCATTCGCATGAGATGCTACCAGCTGAAGTGCGCTTGAGTGATCGTGGGAAATAGAAAGAGTCAGATAGTATCGATCCCAAAAGTGTGGGTTGAAAGGCCCTGGATATCAGAGCAGGTCATGTGGCTTTCAACAAGGTCCTTTCGAGGCGCCCTACTTGTCAATTAGGTTGTGCGCCACAAGCTGTTGCATGGCTTATCGATATCCCATTTCACGTAGGACGTTTGTACATGCTGTGGAAATGAAAGCTCCTCCGCCATCGGAATGGTTGAGTACAGCAGTACAAAAATTCAAGGCTATTGGAGAAGAATTACTGCCGTGGACGGTCAGTTTTGCCACCTCACCGTGATGATCGGCTTTGCGTGCTACAAAGGCCCTAAGGGCTATACTGGATAAAAAGCAAAGCTCTCCCACAGGGTCACCTGTGTAGAGAGAGAAGACAGACAAGAATCATGCGAAGTTGTTAAAGGAAGCAACTGTTGTTAGTCTGGCAGCAAACTCTCCGCATAAAAGCCACAGAAGCGATAGACGGCAACTTGAAGTGCGCGAGTGTGGCCCGCCAGTAAACAAGGCAATTGTTTTTACCTCTTACTCAGCTGTCCTGAGTGGGGTGAAATTCACCAAGACACGTTGGGCATGGCCGACTGGGTGATCGCGATCCAAAAGTGTATAAACTACTCGTTCGGTCACCGGCTCCAAGCGCAAACATTCCGTTGCCTTGCGGGTAGCACTTGATTGTGTACCGGCTAGAGTTGACACCTCGAATAAAAAGCCGGGTGACGCTAGGGACGTAACTTAGCACGTAACTCCCGAGGTCCTTCATGAAAAGTTCCTCTGTACACTCCGCTCATGAACAGGTGCTGTTCGAGGCATCCGTGGAGCCGGCTCATCTGTGCGCAGGAGCTAGCCAGGTGAGAGCCAGAGTGAGGTTGGTTTGGACATGTTCAAACAAAGGAGAGCATAAAGAAAATGGGGCCATAGATACACAATTTTTATTATACACCGACTGGGTGTGTGAAGGTGAGACCTCCTTGAAATCGATACTCAACCTCTCAAACGGTTACCTGGCATTTATTATTCGTCCTGAGAGGTTATTAAAAATGTCGGTTTGAGGTCGGCATATATCTGACGGGAAGAGTTGACGCCTCGAGCATCCCTGACTAAAAATGGTGGACTTTTCGATCGAAAGAACTGTGCCATCCTTGTGATGCCTGGGTGACACAACAAACTGTGCGGTTCTTAGAGCTTCTCAGTATCCTCGGCTGCCGCACAGATGTTGCGAAAAGGGGAGTCGGCCACCGTGTTATTTTTACCGGTTTTGTAGATTACGTCGTGGCTGAGTTTAGACCGCTCAGCCATCCATCGCTGGATTTTGTGACTCTTGATTTTGTCTCCAACTTGCTCCATCATACATAAAAGGGGCTGACCTATGATCCGTGATCGGTTTGAAATGTCAATCAAATAGTTAATATCGTCAGTTTTGTGCGGCCACCACGACAGTATGCGCCTCCTTCTCGACCGCCAAATGATGCTTCTCTCTAGGCTTCAGTGCACGGGAGAAGGCAACTAGTCAATTGTTTGGGATCACTGATGCGGCGGAAACCGTATCAGAGACGTCTGTTTTACCTACTGAAAATGTGTCACAGTCCACTGTGATAACTGTAGCTTTCTGGTTGCCCCTAAGAAGTTCGAAAGTCACTTAAGCATGTCCTAGGGTCGGAAGTGTACCGCTTTTTGTCAGTGAACTAAACTTGCCGAAAGAGGATGGAATCTGTTGTGATTAGTTAGCAACTATTCCCACCACTTGTTGTGTTTCTGCTTCTCGCGGGGTTGCAACTCATGTTATTTCGGAACCCGGTTAAGTTACTCCTTTACGAATCATGCAACTTGAAGGAAGGAATCCTGCACGAAGTTGTGGTTTTCGCTTTGTTTGGCGCAATTGCATACTCTTTGACAGTTCGAAGGAAAGTATTAGGATCACAATCTTGTTCTCCGGGCTTTTTGCAGACAGTAAAGCAGTCAGCGCATGCAAATGTTTCAAAGATAACTTTATCTTGATTGTTTGGCCGATCCTATAGTGTAAACAGTCGTTGTCGTCCGTCATAAGGAAGGGGATAAGTCAGAACTGGACGTGATTGCCGCAAGTTCCAGGGGCTGTGTACGGTAACGGTGCCTCGAATAGTGAGATTTTCCTGTACGCACTTTTGGTAAAGGTAATAGTTCATTCCTAACAATTGGATAAGATTCACGCAATGAACATGATTGAGATTTGCATGCAAACGTAGAACCGGAAAAAATAGTGAGATATACTGGCAGGCTCCTCTTTGGTCGAGGATGCTATACAGTCCTTAACGTGAAATATTCTCGAACATTTCATCCGGTCCTATGAGCGCCACACATCCAGAGAGGTAAATGGAGTTCATGGTTTGACTGTAATCAATCATCATGAGTTGTTTTTGGTCAGCGTTCTTTGTTATGCACACCTCTGCTCTCTGTAGAGAAATCCAGGTTTCGATGATATCAACTCTCAGTAGGCAATCCACTTGAGGCGTATAAGCCTTTCGTCTTCTGGGGTAAGGCGCCGTGCCTTGGTTGCAATTGGTCTGCAGTCCTGGAACATTTGGGGTATAACAGTGGTGATTCTGCTTTGGCAGCAGGCAAACCGCAGAGTGGGAAGGTGTCTCGCTGGCCACCGAAAAATATCTCGGTCTTCTCGTGAAGGCTGAGGATAAGGTGGTGAAGTATAAAATCTGGGCAAAGGTACGGTAATACTCGGAGTTTAAAATGGTTGCATAACATAGTTATATTAGATGGAATCAAACGTAGTCCGTGTTAGAGCAACACTGTGATGTTGACGCTATAAACATGTTCACGGATAACCCGGTACAATAAGGCTCCCGGCCCAGACGAACTTCCCCCGACCTCCCTCCGAAGTGATGGTGCGCACCTCTTCAGTGAGCTCGCCAGGCTCTTCCCTGAGGTTCGGCTCCACGACTGCGTCCCAGAAAGCTGGAACTATGCAGCTATTATATCTATATGCAAGAAAGGGGCTGGAAACATCTGTTCCCATCATCGAGGGATGGGCCTGATCTCGGTAGCATGAAAGTTGATAGCTTCGGTGATCGTCCAGAGATTCTCCCTGTGGGCGAACAACAAGTCCGTGAAGATCACTCCAGTTTTCGTCCCGACGGCGGAAGCGTCGACCAATTTTACACCACCCTTGAGATACCTGAGCTCAACTACACATCGCAGACCGACGGTATTTGTATTCTCGGACATCCGTGCTGCTTTTGGTTCCGTTGATATGACAGCCCTCTAGGATTTCTTCTCCAGACGGAGGGTGTCTGATAAGTACGTGAAAATCATCCAAGCTCTAAGCCATCAGACGTCAGACCGAGTAAAGCACAAAACTTATCGTCACCTTGCTTTGCGGTTGAAAGTGGTGTGCTTCAAGGTTGCAAACTATCACCATTCATTTTCAAACCTGACAGGCCACGTCCTGAGAAACCAAATGGACGATGGCCCTAGGCTACCACCTGTCAACAGACTTTTGGCCTCAGACTAGGCGGACAACATGCCACTTGTTTGTGCGACGATGCCGCTGTGTCACACTGTGCCCTAGACAAACCAGCACCACCTGCATTAGGCTGCAGAATGTACTCTTCATCCCACGAGTGTAATAAGTTTTGGCAAGACTGGCAAGAATCCATCCAAGAAATCGGGCTTGACTTCCTCAGCCTCCACGAGAAGACCGAGATATTTTTCGGTGGCCAGCGAGACACCTTCCCACTCTGCGGTTTGCCTGCTGCCAAAGCAGAATCACCACTGTTATACCCCAAATGTTCCAGGACTGCAGACCAATTGCAACCAAGGCACGGCGCCTTACCCCAGAAGACGAAAGGCTTATACGCCTCAAGTGGATTGCCTACTGAGAGTTGATATCATCGAAACCTGGATTTCTCTACAGAGAGCAGAGGTGTGCATAACAAAGAACGCTGACCAAAAACAACTCATGATGATTGATTACAGTCAAACCATGAACTCCATTTACCTCTCTGGATGTGTGGCGCTCATAGGACCGGATGAAATGTTCGAGAATATTTCACGTTAAGGACTGTACAGCATCCCCAATTCAGCTTGACGTTTAAGTCCGGTTGTTTCTTCCTTTTTGCCTTTTTGCTGGTTTATACTTCTTTTTCTGAAATTTCTAGCCTTTTCTTTGATTTGCGTGAATATGTCATCTATCGCCCTCAACAATTGCGCCGATTTACAGAGGCTAGAGTTCATCATCACCAATTTTATTCCCAAATGTTTTCGTGAATTTCGAAGCTAAAACCCTCTCACAATTCGCCGGAGAAACCCTATCCAATAACTTCAACGAATTTTTAGTCTTATTGCCTCCAGTCGATGGTATACTCCACCTTGTAGTATTGAACGCCCAGCCTTTAAATAGAAGTCCACATGCATCCTCTGAATTTTTTCTTTGCTCAATAACTGTTTTTTAAAGTTGGGCCATTTCACTCATCATCGAAATTTCGGGGAAAACATCAGAGTTATATTGGACTTTCATTTGACTGGTAACGGTTGTCACACATGTCAAAATTTCCTTCAAATGATAGGCAAATAACACTCAAAACCCAAGCCAACGATTGTTGAAATCGCCGCATAATAGCTTGCATCGTCGATGTCCTTCCGAATGCTGATCGCACAAGCAAGACATCAAGACCGACAAATCAGCGTCCCAATCTCCCCAAAGGCCCAGCTTGCTACCTTTAGGAACCGCAAGCGAATAAAAGCACCTCCCAGCGTGTCGCTCAACGACAAGATTTGCTTGGTAGCTGAAGTTGACTTACTTGACGAGGCTAACTAGAAAGCCAGTGTATCAGGATCGAAGTTAACTTAAATGGATAAACAGATATCATATATTTAGGATCTGCCTTCCAGGCTTGTACCTCCACACACATTACCCATCCGGCCACGCACCTAGACTCTAGAAATCTAGTGGCAGCTGGTAACTTTATTGATAATTCTGCTGCGGAAGTACACCTGCGCATAGAAATTCTAAAGCGGCGACTGTTTCTGATATTCCGAACCGTCTACTCCGGTCAACAGTGAATAATACTATCCTCAGTGCTCGCAATATTGCACACCACCGGTGTCATTGCACTAGGCTACTTGAGCGGACACAACTCAACAACAGCCGCCTACTTTTTACTTCCTCAGATGAATATGCAACTACAGAATTTATCAGTAGGCAGCTGGTTGCAGCCAGTTTTACTTCGTTCAAGACCATAAAAATAACAGCTGACAGAGCACCTTTGCGGAGAAAGGCTACTAGATCGTAAGATAACGCCAAAAAGTCGGATGCTATCTCAGGATTCCCAAATCTCATCGTCAGAACGGCTGCCGTGCATTGAGGTTAATTTTTACCCACCAACATCACCTCGTAACTTTCGGCTGGCATCAGTGGACTTAGATGAATCTATATCACCATTGCTGGCACAGCCACCTAGCATGCGATTTTAAATAGATCGAACTGCTGCCACCTTTTCTCCAGGCCGGAGAATTGCGACACCCCTCAGTCCCAAAAACCTCCCTCCCTCAGAACTCAACACTCAGGGTTACTTCTACCTCACCCAATAATTTGCATCCAACCGCAAGGGTATCTGTAACAAAACACACCCCGTCGTCTCCCCAGAAAAATAAAGGCGAAAAAATGGCCACCCAGAGGAACGACTGCAATAAAGCAGCTATTCATCTTACGTCCCCAAAGTGCCCCAGTGAAGAGACCCTTCCGTTAAAAAATGAAAAGAGCTACCTGGGGAGGACTTCCTTAGACGCTTTTGACAGTAATCAGTACTCAAAGTACTATTATCTGTTTGTCCTACCGCTTCCACCTGTACTCCCTACTGTCGTGCAGAAGCATAACGCCCTAGACACATTCTCCCAAAAGCCTGGGGAGCCATTATTCACGGCACGACCTCAGCCTTCCCTGTGCACCATTCTCAGACTTCCATTTCTAAACTTTCCTCCACCTTCTTATTCAGTTCCTCTTGAAAAGTGTGTTCCTTATGGGGACCAATTCCTGTACAGGCTAGAGCAGCAATCTCATTTTCCGCTTTCATTATCAAACCTGTCGATGATCTCCGGTTCACCCACTTCCCTCGTCACTTATCGAGTTTATACCTATCTTTCAGGGAGCCAACTGCATACACAAGCGTGTGCTTGATCAGAGAAGCGATTACATCAAGCTTTACAGGAAAAATGTACTTTTTTAATATTTCAGTCGCTCCTACCACCGGAAGTACCTCCTTCGCGACCACCTACAGCTTTGAGGCGCCAAAATAAAAATGTCCTCTGCCTTTTGGTGGATACTGCCCAATTTGACATCAAGTCACCCATCCCTTTATCTAATACAAGCGCTTCTACACCACCGAATCGAATTCTGTCACCCGTTCTGCCTCCATGCCATGATCATACGTTTGATGGAGCCTCTGTTGGTGTGCACTATATTGAACTCCAATCTGAGCTTCCATCTTTGATATTAACCAACTCTCGATCAGTACTAAACAAAATGCACTCAGTGGGTTCCAAGACCGTCAAACAAGATTTTGATTCCATTTTAACAAATGCAACTTGGTTGTTTGGTACTACTCCCACTGAAGATACTGCCGTGGTGGGTTACATGGCCTTCAGGAAAATAGACCAAACAAGTGCAAGGGGGTCTGTCTAATCTGTGTAAAGGAAGATCCCGTCGCACCTTTGTTTGAGCGTCTGATTCTCGACGGCATGGGAGATTCAGCGCGGCTTAACATCAAAACTTCGTGCAATAAGGTTTTGGACGGTTGTGTTCACACCCCTTGTGGCCCGAATAGTTGTGGCCTCTCATCTATTACCGGAGCATTGCTTTTCCTCACAGACCTCCCTAGTGGACCCAAGCTGGTAGCCGGTGACTTCAATGCGCCGAGTGTTTGTCGGTCAACGCTTTCCTCCCCACAAAGTTTGCTTGACTTCGTGACTGCTATCCTTCTTGGGGAATGAGTTCAACACGTGTCTTTACCGACCAGAATGATTAGCACTACGGACTTGATCTTAACCCTGGGTGTTACACCAGTGTCTACTCTGGTCCAACAAAATTATCCTGGGGGCGATCATCCCACGGTTTTTTGTAGATTTTTTAACCCCAAAACTATCAGCTAAAATCTATCCTTTACTGGCTCGTTCCATCTGGCCAAATGGGATCAATTATCTTTGCTTATACGCACCAAGATTTGGGATGAATGTTTCCTGTCTTGCGAGCCACAGGCCGCAACAGACAGCTTTATTCTATCTGGAATTGCTGTCTAGATATGATCACCCCTAAAAGTGATCCCGATAAACGCGCGAAACCAAAAGGAGTATCTTTGATGGAACAGCGACTCTCAAAACTACAAAGCACCTTCCCCCAAACAAGAAATTTTTCTTTATTCATACAATCCGTCCATCTGTCTCGAGATTTCATCTCCTAATTGGAGAGGATAGGGAAAATACAGGAAAAAATGCTTTGCGCAACTTAATGCGGACTGCTATTCACCATAAATGATTTTTCATACAACCAAAAACTAAAGTATTTTTGTTGCCATTTCCTTCCGTACCACGATCGTCAAACAGTATATGTCACTGCAAAGTACATCTCCAGAAATTCCCAATACTCGATTATTCCCTGATTGTTTGCCTTCCATGTCGGTTTCTTTTGTTCGCCCACCTAAATCTGTTGCATTGCAAGATCCTCATCTTGCAAGGCCTCATATCTCACATATGCACATCTAATAGGCACTTTCACAGCAGAGTTCTGTTCAGTCGCCATCAAGTGGTCCACGATTAGTAAAGAATATAATTGGTAGTCATCTGCCCGTCAAATCATCATTATTTTCAGCTGTCTTTCCTACTGTTGTAAATAAGCACCATACATAGGTTTTGCTACAGTTCCCATTTTCATGTTGATGCAATAAATTCCTTTCTTCTGAAATCAAACAGTCCGCTCAAGGTTTACATGCTTCGATCCGGCCACTTCTTTCATCAGTACTTTGGAAACCACAGTCCAGTGTGATGTTCGTTTGTTATATAGCTGGCTCAACCGACATACGTTCACTAAACCTTACAGTTGTAATCCTGGATTTGTTCTCTTGTTCTTTTTGCGTATAACCATCTTTATTCATCGCCAATTTTTTTAGATCGTAACCCCTCTCAAACATAGCGAGGCTCTATTACTTGATTAAGTCTCTTTTGGAATGTTTTTCTCACGGTAACCCTGTATCCGTCAATCCTGTTTGGACCTCCGCCAGGACAGTCTTCCTTCCGTGAGGTTGGCGTGAATCTTCACTATTGCCAATCCACCGCAAAATTTGGCAGATAAATCACACCCTACCCTCGGCCGGCTGGACCACATGACCTTGAGTTTGAATTTGTCGGGCGGTGTCACGAAAATAGACGCGAATGCTTTCTGTTGAATTCGATGGTTTGCAAGTAATTGTGCGATCCTCCTAGGACTCTGCTTCAGCTTTCAACTGAGCTGTCTGATCTTGCATTGCAGCGTGCTTTGGAGCTATCCGAAATAAATTCTTATTATTATAACAAAAGAAAAATATCTAGAACTATTACTGGTGCCTTTTTCGTTCATCCAAAAACGGACCCCAAAATGACTCTAGGACGTTCTACGAGGGTCTATGTGGGGATTCACTGGGATCTACTTTGGGCCTTTTTCGGGTTCATTTTCTGTCTATTTGTGGTCTGTTTTGCTGTTTGGGTAGGGTTGTAAGAGGCTGTCAATATTGCTACGTGAGTAGTCCCGGATGTTCGGTAATGGGACTGAGAATGGCACAGTGACAGAGAGACGTACGGCTTCGCGTGACAAAATCCCATCGGCTGGTCTGCCTCTGTTAGAGCTACGCATTGTGGCGGCAGGTTGCGGATAATCTTCTAGCTCCGCTGGTAATTTGGTGATTGCAAAGGGCCTGGATAAAAAACAGAATTCTACGGGAAACCACCCACAATGATTACAAACAGGGTTGACCAGGTGTTTCCACTGCGTGTACAAATGGGGGTTAGGGTTGTAGCCAAAGAGGGAATGATAACTAAGGGAGGTGATTAGGCCAACAATGGCTAAGTACCACATACATAGGCTCTTGAAGGGTGATTTTCGGTAGGTATAGATCTAGGCTTCCCAGTGAAAGATTTTTGATGATTTTCAAGGTAATAAATTACGGATGCAGTTGCAGTTATTACCAGTGACAATTTTGGCCTCAGTATGAACCAATTTCACCATCAGGTGCGACATAAAACCAAATCTAAACGATAAAAAAGGAAAAACAAGGCCACCGGATTTATACGTCGAGTTGACCTTGATAAGCTTGTTCATACTCCGGACTCTCACATGTTAGTTTGATTGCAATATAAATTTGCTTTTGGCCTTGAACCAGTTCTTACAACAGTGCTTTGGCCACCAGACCCTGAAACTCTGTGTTTAACTATTGGGCCCGTTGGGTCTCGTACACAAGATTTGCGTATTTCTGTACCCTCCGTGATTTTCAATTTAGCACCATGGATGCTACTGATACTTCTTGTTCTGATTTTTGTATTTGTGCGGACTGACTAATACTTGCCCAGGCTGCGATACTTGTACCTTAGACCCAGGTTCAACCCAACTTGATGGCGTTCAAAACCTCAAGTGATACTCAGAACCTAGAGTAAACCTCATTTTCAGAAATGTTAGTTCTGTAGGATGGATGCATCAAACAGCTTTGTGAAGCGCTGATATGGTATCCGTAAACTATTAAAAATAACCTACAGGTGTAGACCTAACAGTTTTTACCGAAATATCGAAAATTGCTGCTTCAGAAGAAGGACCAGCTAGGCACAAAATAAATTCAAACAGCAGCAGACTACTAAAAATGAGACCGATAGTCGAACCTCCAAGACCGAGCTGAACTGCTGTGCACCAGCGGTGTTGTTGGTGAGTCTAGCCGTTTTTGAAAATTGCTAGAACGTACAGCTTGTCAATCCAACTTAAGCTAACTTTTACCTGCACTGATATGATCCTGAATAATGTCATCTTCCCCTCAGCTGATACAACCATTTCTTCAGACGAGGCCATTTGCTCCATGAGGCAAGGTAATTACTCTCTGTCGTCAAAGTCACATTCCTAATTCTGGACGAGAGGCTCCCTCATAATGCGCTGCCAACGGATGCACTAAAATGTGCAGTCCGAAGTCAGGCTGTAGAGATATTTGAACTTCAGGCAACCGTCTGCTCCCACAGGGGCGAGTTTAACAGCTTGAGGAGCTTGGTTAGCCGATCTCTCCCAGTACTCAGGCAACCGATCAGGTGTATAGAGTATCTGGGAAGCAAGTTCTCGATGTCGCCAAGATTTTGCAGGACACCGAGAAATGCTTCAAGCGAGTCATCCCTTGGGTCACTTTCTCAACTCGGATCACCCTCACGACACCTACACCCAGGCATTTAACCGTCCTAAGCTCCCTCTTCCATCTGAAAGTCGGTCCACTTCGCTGTTGACCAAACACGCCAACCGGGTACACGGCATTTTAATTGAAGTGGGCTCCACAGGGGTAGCCTTGGGGATTGAGCCCCACCTCCACCATCGGTTACTTCTCTAAGCACTCCATCTCCCGTCGCGGAAAAAACCCAGCAGTAGATCTAGTGCTACTAAATCCCTGACGCCTAAAATATATCACAGACCCCAGCATAGCTAATAAGACTGTATTTAAGAACGAGACTCACTCACCCTCGAGCCCAGACACCAATCTGCAACCTGCTTCCGCTGAACTTTGCAGTGAGGAGGTTACCGCACCTGAAAAAGTCTCTGATGCGGTCATGCAAAACAGAATCACAAGCAAGAAGACTCTGAATAGCGGATGACGCAGTGCTCACAAAGAAGCCACGAGAAGCAGCCCAGCCTTTTCGGAGACTGGGGGATGTAAGCCGTCCGCCTGATATGATACCTCACAGGTTACTGGGCGTCAAAACTTACCAGTAACAAGAATGATCTTTTTACGCTCTAGCCCCAAATATCTCCGACTTCCAACTCCCTCGGGGCCTCTTTTTCGCCCGAAACTCTCTCTTTCCCACTCCTCAAACCCGAAATCAGTTGTCCCCGGCGATTATGCAACAACTCCTGAGCGTGTGCGCAAATGTTTTTACAACAATTGTTTGAGTAGGCTGAATAAGATCCTGAAGCTTTGGCAGCTTGCAGTGGATAAGGAGCCTCAGATCGTAACCCTCATAGAAACCTGGCTCACCCCGATGTACTTAATGCCGAAATTTCTAGCCCTAGATACTTCACAGTAAGGCAGAACTCCAGCAGAGGCCGTGCCGGCGGGGTTATCACACACCGCGGCGGCACTATCCCTCCTTCAACTATATTAACAACTCCTACCTTTTCATATATGGATTGTTTGTTGGTTGCCTTAACACTCTGTAGGACAGGCACCTTCCTGCTTGGTGTGGTCCTTCGCGTCCCTGCACGCGGGGCAACCGATTGTCTAGTTCTCAAAGAATTATTAAGCTCCCTGAAAAGATACACAGACCTCACCCAGCATCGACTGGCAAAGAGCTGATGCTCCTAATTTCACCCTTGGTAAACCCCTCCCAGATCTCGCACTGAAGAACTCAGGAGTACAGTAGGCAGAAGATCCGACCAGACATCGCTTAGGACATGCCCCGCTCACTCTAAACCTGGTCATCACCAATAGATGGTTCCAAATGGATATGGTGCACTACCTGCTACCTGTCCGCTAAAGTGCTCACATTCTCAATGGGCTGGATTATATTGCGAGGTGGCCCCTCGTTCTCTCAGAAATCCAAATTTAGGGATCCTTCATAAGGACCGATTTTGATCAAGTCAGTGCATTTATTCGCTCCCAGCTAAATCCGGCTAATCTGGGTAAATCTGCTGATAAAATGGCAGAAAATTTCTGTGAGTTGATCTTCTCAGCTGATAGGCTATCGTTCCCCAGAATTCATTTTCCACAGACCGGTATGCAGCCCCCCTTTCGCCCCGCTAGGCACAACCTAGACGAACGCGCACGCCTCTATTCAAATATAAAGACACTGGTCTTGCTTGCGATGCAGGAGACTTCTGGATTATCCGCAACAAATGTAAAAAAAAATAAGTTCCCAGCAAAAAGCGGTCCAGCGACATTTACTTGCTCAAGAACTGACCATTAAGGCATTCTTCTCTTACTACATGCTCCTTCTAAGGGGCACAGTTCCAAAGCCAGTGACTGTCAAAGATCATGCCAGATCCTCAATCACTTCCCCCGGCCAAGTATCCAAAGACTTCAGCTCCAATTTGTATACATTTTTTAGCTCCTTACCGATGTCATCCCACCCTACCATGTGCCAGGTATCTTTGGTCACCACCTCTGGCCATCTCGCTATTCCCATTGGTGCAGTCGTACAAGAGTTCCGTTAGCTTAACCAATATTGCGGCATAGGTCTTGACTCAACCCACCCTTACTTTTTCAAGGAAGTGTCCGACACGCGGCATCTCGCTGGCATCTCTGACTGCATGTTGACAGCCCCATGCGGATTTTGTTTTTAACCGTGCCTTTTGTGAACTCTCCACCCAGTTGCTCGTTATTGATCGTCCAAATATCCGGTTGGCACACCCTAGCATTCTTTTCTTGAAGCCCTGACCCGTCGCAGCTAGTTTTTAGCTCCCAGAAAGCTCATTGTGTATTATTCCTGCCTCAACTCCCTGTTCAAGCTGTGAAGTCCGAAGCCTGTTGCTTTACTGGCTTTTGGCATCACTGCACTTTTTAACATTCTCCGGTATCTCTTATATCCGCATTTTCACGTTTGTCCGGCTATTCACAACGCCCTCCTCGAATTCAAAACCGGTTCACAGTTCCCGCGTTAACTATCTCTATTTTAGTTCACTGAAACGCTACACAGCTCTACTGCTTTAAATCGGTTACTGTGTGAGTCCTAAACATCAAAGTTGTGAATACCCCAAATTGTTATATGCTGCTGTATTCTCTGATCTTGCCTTGTGCAAGTGTCTTGACCACGGTGAAGAAATATACACTTATCATTATCATTATCAATATCATTATCATCAGCCGCTCCTTATGCATCTCTTTTTCGGAGACCTGTAGACGATGGAGTTTTCTTCAGCAGCTGGAAAAAACAGACATCGCGCCCATCCATAAGGAGGGCAGTAGATATCTTGCTTCTAGTTACAGACCCATAAATCTAACGTGCATTGGCAGCAATATTTTAGAGTGAATTCTTGAGGATGTGGTTCTTCCCAATTAGCATAGAAGTAGGAAACTCTGCTCGTCCCAACATGGGTTTTTTCCTGGCAGAACATGCATTACTAATATGCTTGCTGTCACGGATAGTCTGACAAAAGACCTAAATGATGTCCAGTTCCCACATGCTGTATTTATCGATTTTGCTAGGGCCTCAGTCTAGGTCCCCCATGCCCCTCTTCTATACAAGCTGCAAACATACCGGATAACAGGCTTCGCGTTGTCATCGTAAGCAGCTTTCCTACCGATTGCACCGTTGTGGGTGGTGGGCAACGTTTTGTCTCAACCCCCCCCCCCAGTAACGACTGGGCTCCTACAAAGGTTGGTCTTTGGTCCTCTCTTTTTTTGCCGATCTACATAAAAGATCTTCCGATAGCCCTTCCTGTGAACAATGCAATGCGTGCAGACGATATAACCCTCTGGAGTTCAAGAGCTAAAAACCTGCAATGGCAGCTGATGAAACAAAAAGCTGGTCCGGGGACTGGAACCTCCCAGTTAACGATGAAAAATGAGTGAGCATGTCTTTCGGCAGAGAGACTGGTCACACTTTCTCCATTATTGGAACAATCACACTACCTACGGTTGACCGAAACAAGGTGTTTGGTTTTTGGTTGGATTTTTTCCTGTCCTTCTCCAGTCATCGTCAACTTGGGAGCAAGTCTGCCTTCTGAGCCATGATTATGTTTCAGTGGTCCCTCCCGCGCACTTCTGGGGATGAATGTCCATAATTTTCGGCACGCGTACCCATCCTGTGCTAGAGTAAGTTGGTCATATGGCGCACTCTGGCCTTGTCCGTGAATTCGAGATCCTAAAATGGGTTCAGAGGGCCTCCGCCAAAGCAGTATGGGGTCTGTTCCGCCTTTCTTTTCCCGTCCGCCTCTAACTCCTCAATCTCTACCCCCTGACTTAAGACAAGTGAGAGGTTATCTGCTTTTGATGTTTCACCCTTTTGAATAAGGCCAAAGCGATTGCTCCTTCTCCTTCTATCCAACCTCTTCTCTCCGTGGTCACAGCGGGAAGGATTTTAAGCCGGGACCACGCACATATCTACTAGTTAATTTTCTTAGCTACAGGGTTATTACTCCGTGGAATGCTCTTACGGAAGATATTGTCCTCTAGCAGAACAAAACTATCTTCAAAACACAGTGCCACCTCTACCTTGGTCTTTCCCAGGAATTCCTTGTCCAGAAAAGTGAAACAAGTCTTTTATTGAATCTCATTTCCCTATATGTTTATGAGTGCCACACCCCATTCCGCTCAGGGCATTGTGCATAGCGGGACACTGCATGAATTTATGTACATTCCGTTTTCGTTGCCAACACTTCCCCTCAATATTGCTGTCGATAATCAGACAGCAACCGCCCGACTACGAAACGTTGAGCGCCGTTACGGCCGAAGTCGAAAATATCCCGAACTGCCGCCCCAGTTCCGGTGGGCAGCGGCGACCTAACCATTCTGGTGCTCATGCCAAACGACCTGCTGAGGGTGAGGTTAATGTAAGTTTCCAAGGACCAATAAACCTTCTTGGTAGCTGCCTTCATGGATGGAAGCGGGCAAATTATCTGGCCAGGGTTTTCTGAAAGTGATGGCTGTGATAGTACCTACCGGTCCTGCAAACTTGATTGACGACATTTTCGCCATTGCGCCGCACGGCAAACCTTTTCTCTTGGCCGACGACATCAAAATCGTTTATGGTTTCCACCACCAGAATTTGAGCACGGCGCCGTTTGAAATAGATAATGATCTTGAGAAAAATGATCAACGGTGCACTTCATGGCAGATTTGCTTCTCGACATCTGAAAGCCTATACACAACCTACAGATGTCAAGTCCTTCCCGGAACTCTGCCACTGAACGGAGTGCCCATCGTCCAAAGCTCATCAGTGAAGGATCTCGGGCTTTGATACACTATCAATCTACAATTCTCGGAACATACCCCACTCCAGACGGCCAGGGCCAGACAGGTAATAAGCCTAGTTCTCAGATCGTTTGAAATGATACATGGTATTCTCCTTACATACCAATCCCACGCCAGACCCCACCTCGAATATTGCCCCATAGTCTTCTCTGGAATGTCTAAATCGGATAAAATACGCCTGGAGAAAGTCCGGCGCACCTTCACCAAGAAGAAGCTAATAGGATATTTTTCTCCACTGAGCTATAAAGAGCGATGCCCTCTAATGAAACGTGACTCCGTATGGCTCAGACATGTCAGGCCTAACTTGTGTTTTCTATATGGACTTGTTTATCGCTCTGGCTTCACTTCTACCAAATCTATACACTTTTCGCCACCCTCATCTTACACCTTAAGCCACAGAGACTTCAGTCTGACCATAACACAGTCCAGGCTGGCAATAAGATCCAACTTCTTTCTCACTAAATATTCAAAGCTTTGGAATAAGCTACCCTGACTATTCGAAAATGTGCGTCAATAACCCAGTTCAGCCATGCCCTAAAATGGCAACTTACCGTTAGTCATCTGTTACCTTTGACTAACGCCAGCATATCTGAGGATCGAGCCTATGGAGAAAGCATCAAACTTTAGAACCCTTGCTTCCGTCTACCCTCTCGCTCTCTGCTGTCCGTCGAGCTGGCGTTCGAAAACGGGTTCCACTACTAGGATCATGGCACCATATCAAAAACCTACCACTTCCTGCCTAATGACAGGCGCTAGGCTCACCATTTATTATCACTTTTTTACGTATGCCGCACATAACCCACATTGCAGAAGGATACAGCTTTTGTCGTTTATAACTATGACTAGCTAGATACCTGCCGGTTCTCGTTACTCACCCGCGTTCACCTAATATCACCTAACCCCTATACGACCCTGCCTTATCTAATTCAATAGCCGGTCTTTACAACTATGTCCAGACAATTACTGCTTCCCTCACTATATAGTACTAGGGCAGCCATATAAAACAACTTCCCTCTAGCTGAAGGTTTTTAGCCATTGATGTTTTCCTCTAGCATCAAATGGTTCGGTGGTGATAGATCCTAGGACATTAGGTCCCACCGCCCACTACTTCACTGCTTGATCATTCGACTCTTCTTTTATTAATTCTGGCTTCCGTTCCTCTCAGCTTCCTTGCCCGGCAGTCATTTGCTTTCCTCAATCATCCCGGTTGAAAATCTTTCAACCCATACATCCACCTTCCAATAGCTACCTGTTGGCCTCAATTTCCTCCTTTTATGTTTCCCGACATAAAGGCTTGTCTGTTTCGCCAAGATTTCTGAATCCATCACCTAACTTAGACTGCTATCCTCTCTCCGTGTGTGCAATAACATCTACTGGCGCAGCCTAACTCAATTACACCAGAACGGCCTCTGGCAGTTTCAGGCACGGTCTGGCGCCGTACGAGACTGAAATATATATGCGGGCGCGTACGTTACAGCACCCGCTGTCCTACTCCATGTGTTTGCTTAGCTCTACCCCGTATTTTCTCAGCCCATGTAAGCGAAACCCCTGATGTCAACGGCACCTTCACCATAGCTGCGTCCGGATGTGAGGAAAACAGACCACCCCCAACAGTTGCGAAAAAATGACACGCGGAAAATTACGATCCGGCGGAGGGGCTGTGGAAAGTTCCTGTATAGGCTAAACTACCCCTCTGTTAGAAGAAAGGCTAAAGAAGAAACAGCGTAGAACTTAAGAGACCTTGTGGGATCAATTTGATCTATATATATCAATATTATCGGGCTGTGAAGGAAATGGGCATCCGCCGATCACGGGTGTCTCCCATCAGCTTAGACCTGACCCTGCAAAAGAGGAAACCTCACACCGCCCATGTCCGCTTGACACGCTTTTGGTTTCTACGCACGAGACCGACTGGGGTGATGGCGAACTGGTCTATCCATATATGCTTACCCACCCCCGCTCTAATTTTCAATCACCTCGTACCCACCCATGCACGCCTGGCATGTTTGGTGACGTCAGATACAAAACCACCGTGGCTCTGGACAACAAGTCGATACGTCAGACGACAGACACATCTCACCAATACACTAATTATACCCATGTAGATATTATTGTATATATAAACATACATGTGAGAACGTAGACAAAAGTGCTCGTATTTTTCGCTCACTTATCTATTTTTCCTCCTTTTTGAAAGAAAGCGGCATTCCTCTTGTCCTAGAACCCAGCCCACCATCCAGTTTACAGCTCCACCTAAGAGCAACCTGCACCATTAGACCCGTAGATAGATACCCCACGATGGAATTTGTAGTATATCCCCTAGATCTATCACATACACTTGCCATCTGGGTTCTTAGTGTGTCCCAGCTGCTTCCTTGTGACCTGAAAAACACCACTGTGGGATTCGTCATATTTCCCCTAGGCCTTTTACGCAAACTTGCCATTCAGGTTCTTCGTTTTGCCCGGCTTTTTTTCAAGTAGCCCTAAGACCCTTTGGTCTTAACGCACTTCCACGGCTTGAACAACCCCGAAAGATAGGGCTTCCCGGTGAACGGCGGGATCGGTAATCAATAACTTTGCCTGGTAGTGCAAGCCCAGTCAGCAACCACGAACACCGAATCACAATACCAACGGCTCCTCATTTCAGTAAGACCATTGTGCCTCATTTCCGACCTCCGTACTCTTATCTGTTATTTTGCTCACGCTAACCTCCAGCTGACACATCGCCCAGACCGCGATCCTCTTTTTTAATTTCCGAACCACCCGGCCATCACGTTGCTTGGCTATAATATATCGTGAAGACAGCATATTTTTTCTCTGCCCATCTATAACCGCTCCAGAGGCCGGCTACCGCAAACATGATCGAGGCACCGGGTTTAATCCGAACAAAGTCCTGGTATTGCTGCATATGCCCCTCTGAGGCTTTCTGAATAATTCGCCTTTGTTCCCGAGTGGTGACTTCCATGTCCCCACTCTGTGCACCCTTCTTAGAGTAGCAGGGTACGGCAAACCCGCGATTCGCAGTTTATCGTAGATCCTTCTCCTGTCTATGTCCCGCCTGGCTTTCGATTCCATTATAAAGGGTTCTTCCTGGTTTAGGATCAGGAGCCTGCTGCCTGAGACCCTGCCCACCGACAAGATTTGCCTTCTTAGATCTTTCACCTTTTTTCCAACATCAGGACCGCAGGGTCGTCCACCCAAGCTGGCCCATACTTCGCCATATTACAGTCGCTCTTTCTTTTGGGCTGCCCCACCCTTCTGAGCTTCTGCTCAGTCCACTGGCCCTCGTCAGTCTGCTTCAAGGGAGTTGGGGCAACGACCGCCTGGCAAACTCTCAGAACTGGTCCACTGGCTCAGATGACTTTACTCTCAGGTGTGGCTACTACTTCCGCAAACGACTTACTGCAACGTGCCTGCGGTGATTTGGGGCTTATGTCTAAGGTACTGCGTGGTGGGCGGCCGTCCTGCCCTTAGGCCTGCAGTTTAAAGGCCAGACTGGCCGCCTCCTTGCAAGGAGCCCAGACCTACTAAGATCATGGGTTCAGTTTATAAAGGAGATAGATGTCCTTTGCTATTCCTGAACGCCTTGGGTGGTCCCACCTCTTACATGACTCGCACACATAATAGTAATACTAATAATAATAATGGTATATTTCTCGGCCATGGTCGAGACACACGCGCAGGCGCATGATCATGGTGTACAGCATTACTCAGTAAAATGAAATGTTCACAAACTTCAGGTATAAAAGTCAAAAGTGCCAGCAGTAGAAAAACATAGCCAGCGATAGTTTATAAGGATCACTCCAATGATGGTTTCAGCGCCAACTTTGAACCGGTTTCGGTTTCGCGCTCGGCGGTGCCGCACAGCGGGGATATCGAACAGGTCGTTCATTCGTGCTGCTAGAGGTGCATTATCAACGAAACTGATGCAAGCCATGAAAAACGGCGGTTTACCGGGTATCTGCGAACAGCGAAGTTTCAAATAGGAAGAAAAAGGGATTGTGTGGAAGCACACTCGAAGAAATTGATGCATGCGAAGAGAATGGCAAACTATAAAGCTGATGCAAACCCTGAACGTCGGTTCTACCGGGGTTCAAGACAAGGAATGAATTATGAAACAAGGAGACATGAAACCAATTTTACGAATGTACATTTTTGTACTTTGGTGGATGTTCAAATAACAAAGGTCCAAATGAGGGTGAGTTAAATTACAGGATCAGCAACCTGTACCGTTCAGAAATGTGAAAGTGCAACTGGAGGGCCCTGGAAAAGTGGAGGATCAATTTCCAGCCGGACACGAATCGAGGGAAACGCGGACTATTGCAGCAGATACTGAAGTGGAAAATCTCCGCATTGACCTGGGCAATATTGTGCTGTATCACTGACAAGTATATATATATATATATATATATATATATATATATATATATACATTGATGCATTGAGCCTCAGTGTTATTCGGCGTCATTACTGGCAATGTACTACATTCTATGGGTATAAATCGTCTGGTGGGGTGAAGGATATGTGTCGGTCAATCAGTCCAGTGTGGCGAGATATGGCGGATGTAAATGACGACTAGTATGTTAGCAGGTTGCGATTGAACCGTTACTTGTGTTGGCTGTAATGTTGATATCAACAAGAGTGATTTTGTGTTAGAAAACCCTAATTAATACGATAGGCAGCTGGGCGTATTTTCTGCCACGTGGCTTGCTTGCAGTTCCAGATGATATGAAAGGTCCCACTTAGGTTCCCGTCGGTACGAGTCATAGTGGCATCTTTGGTTATCCAGTTTGGCGACTGAGATAGCGGGAGGCGACGAACCTGAAATAAATAGGGATTACAGTCTGGACATGGTTCCAGCTGTGGGTTAGGGTAATGTATGACGACAACGGTAATGAACTGGTTAAGTTTATGTGAGTGGGGCAAAGATAAAGTTCAAATAAGCTGTCAGTGGCACCTACTTCACGTCCTGGGTGGAGTAGACTCGCCGGGGACTGAGCTATAATGCTGCAGGCTAGCAGAGTTGCGTCCAACGGCTGGGCCATTTTGTATGCATTCTGAAGGATTATCGGTTCGCAAGTTGGTGCGGCAGTGTTGGGATACTAAGAAAAACCTAGAGCTTTAATGTTAAAAGGATCTAGAAATGGCAACCCTTGATCTAGTTTGCTTACGCAGTCTGCAGTTCAGCACAGAGGCGGTAAGGTGGGTTTGAAGGAACAATGAGAGGTAATGGCACTGGTGCCCTGCTAGCATAGCGCTATATTTGTTACGGCCTCTTCCTGTATAGTGGTTACTCTATATTGAATGGTTCCTGAGGGGCCCTAAAGTGGAAGAAACTATGATGGTGTCGTTGATGACGCACTAAAGGAAATTGGTCTTGTGCCGAGAAACAGCTGTAAGTTTGTCTACGCACATACTCGATGGTGGTAGTGTGCTGAGCCTACACTTGATTAAGAGCAAGGGTATCCGATATAGTGGTGTTTGCATGGTTACTGTGATATCTTTCTCGTCGTTAGCATATTGCAAAACAGGAAAACACCTATGTGAGAACTGGTCTGGAGAGCCGTGAGAGGTGGGAACGGGATGGGGTCAAATTTTTTCATCAAGGAAGCGAACTCTAATGGTCTACTTTCAGTGCCCACGATAGGCGGCACTAGGGCCTGCTTCAGTTAGGGAGGCAGCACGATACACATCCATTAGCACCCAGCTCGTGCCGCTCCAAGAGTGCACCTCACTTTTTAGAAATAATTATTATTATTTTTAGTTTTATCACAGTCAGGTACCTGGCTGTCGGAGAAGGCGGAGCAGCTTTTGGTGGGTGACCATGGCTCCCAAGCCCCGGCCGAAACATGGACCGCATGTAACAAGCCGCGTTGAGAATAGGTCAACCACACCAGTCAATCCGTAGCAAACGGCTGCCTGGGGGCATGGCTCACATGTGACAAGGCTGGCATGCCTGGAAGATGAAGCAGGGGGGTATTTTTTCTCTTTTTTATGCCAATCTCTTACTTTTTGAGGTTTCTGTCGTCTCATCGGTGGTCAGCTCTGTGCAGGGAGACAATCACAGCCAGGAATGCTCACAGATGTGCCGCGTTAGCACTCGCCTTATCCGTGAAGTCAGATCCCCAATGCGGTTTACATGGGACAGAAAATGCGGGGGAAGGTAGAGTCAACCACAGCCTGCGATTATTTGTTGGGGTTCAAGCTCACTGAAACACCAGTTTACACAAGGGTGGGGCACTACTTGCAGCCCTAACAACGTGATGCCCTTATACCTGAGTAAGCCATGGGCCGCTATGTTGGCTTGCCGCAAAAGGTTTTTGATGGTAAAAAATTTAGATTGTTTTGCCGTCCTAGATCGTGTGAATGAACCGCTGAGTTCCGTGATTGCTGCAGCGAGGAGGCCAACCCTATGCGGGTCTAAGTGAGACTAGGTTGCTCAAAGCGGTTATTCGATTTATTAGTACCCTATACCTGCCTCAAAGGCCTGAGCCCTTGAAATATAGAGATTGTACATCCTGGTCAACGTGTCCACCGTTAGGGCTATGCTTATTTCCTGTTTGAAAGCCACCGATGTCGGTGATAATGCCCGAATTAGTTGTGGTAGCTTGTTCTACAATGAAGCGTACTTGTTAATGAAGAAGTTTGACCCAAGTGCAAGCTTGGGCAAAGGGACAGAAACCAGAAACTCATTGTTACGTAAGGGATAATTAGAAAGGGTTCTCACCTGCGGTGCTGAACTACATGATCTATTCTTCCAGATATAGTGAAAGAATAGAAGGTTATTTCTTATGCGGAGTAGCCATAAGGGATCGATTTTCAGCCGCTCACAACGTTCCATGTAATGAAAGGGCGAAGAAAAAACCTATGAGCTGTTTCGTGAATGCCCGTTGTACGTTCTCAAATGCCAGGGTGCCAGGGTGCATGGCCATGTGTCAAAGGGACCATATAGCATTTGAGAACGTACAACGGGCATTCACGAAACATCTCATAGGTTTTTTCTTCGCCCTTTCATTACATGGAACGTTGTGAGCGGCTGAAAATCGATCCCTTATGGCTACTCCGCATAAGAAATAACCTTCTATTCTTTCACTATATCTGAAAGAATAGATCATGTAGTTCAGCACCGCAGGTGAGAACCCTTTCTAATTATCCCTTACGTAACAATGAGTTTCTGGTTTCTGTCCCTTTGCCCAAGCTTGCACTTGGGTCAAACTTCTTCATTAACAAGTACGCTTCATTGTAGAACAAGCTACCACAACTAATTCGGGCATTATCACCGACACCGGTGGCTTTCAAACAGGAAATAAGCATAGCCCTAACGGTGGACACGTTGACCAGGATGTACAATCTCTATATTTCAAGGGCTCAGGCCTTTGAGGCAGGTATAGGGTACTAATAAATCGAATAACCGCTTTGAGCAACCTAGTCTCACTTAGACCCGCATAGGGTTGGCCTCCTCGCTGCAGCAATCACGGAACTCAGCGGTTCATTCACACGATCTAGGACGGCAAAACAATCTAAATTTTTTACCATCAAAAACCTTTTGCGGCAAGCCAACATAGCGGCCCATGGCTTACTCAGGTATAAGGGCATCACGTTGTTAGGGCTGCAAGTAGTGCCCCACCCTTGTGTAAACTGGTGTTTCAGTGAGCTTGAACCCCAACAAATAATCGCAGGCTGTGGTTGACTCTACCTTCCCCCGCATTTTCTGTCCCATGTAAACCGCATTGGGGATCTGACTTCACGGATAAGGCGAGTGCTAACGCGGCACATCTGTGAGCATTCCTGGCTGTGATTGTCTCCCTGCACAGAGCTGACCACCGATGAGACGACAGAAACCTCAAAAAGTAAGAGATTGGCATAAAAAAGAGAAAAAATACCCCCCTGCTTCATCTTCCAGGCATGCCAGCCTTGTCACATGTGAGCCATGCCCCCAGGCAGCCGTTTGCTACGGATTGACTGGTGTGGTTGACCTATTCTCAACGCGGCTTGTTACATGCGGTCCATGTTTCGGCCGGGGCTTGGGAGCCATGGTCACCCACCAAAAGCTGCTCCGCCTTCTCCGACAGCCAGGTACCTGACTGTGATAAAACTAAAAATAATAATAATTATTTCTAAAAAGTGAGGTGCACTCTTGGAGCGGCACGAGCTGGGTGCTAATGGATGTGTATCGTGCTGCCTCCCTAACTGAAGCAGGCCCTAGTGCCGCCTATCGTGGGCACTGAAAGTAGACCATTAGAGTTCGCTTCCTTGATGAAAAAATTTGACCCCATCCCGTTCCCACCTCTCACGGCTCTCCAGACCAGTTCTCACATAGGTGTTTTCCTGTTTTGCAATATGCTAACGACGAGAAAGATATCACAGTAACCATGCAAACACCACTATATCGGATACCCTTGCTCTTAATCAAGTGTAGGCTCAGCACACTACCACCATCGAGTATGTGCGTAGACAAACTTACTGCTGTTTCTCGGCACAAGACCAATTTCCTTTAGTGCGTCATCAACGACACCATCATAGTTTCTTCCACTTTAGGGCCCCTCAGGAACCATTCAATATAGAGTAACCACTATACAGGAAGAGGCCGTAACAAATATAGCGCTATGCTAGCAGGGCACCAGTGCCATTACCTCTCATTGTTCCTTCAAACCCACCTTACCGCCTCTGTGCTGAACTGCAGACTGCGTAAGCAAACTAGATCAAGGGTTGCCATTTCTAGATCCTTTTAACATTAAAGCTCTAGGTTTTTCTTAGTATCCCAACACTGCCGCACCAACTTGCGAACCGATAATCCTTCAGAATGCATACAAAATGGCCCAGCCGTTGGACGCAACTCTGCTAGCCTGCAGCATTATAGCTCAGTCCCCGGCGAGTCTACTCCACCCAGGACGTGAAGTAGGTGCCACTGACAGCTTATTTGAACTTTATCTTTGCCCCACTCACATAAACTTAACCAGTTCATTACCGTTGTCGTCATACATTACCCTAACCCACAGCTGGAACCATGTCCAGACTGTAATCCCTATTTATTTCAGGTTCGTCGCCTCCCGCTATCTCAGTCGCCAAACTGGATAACCAAAGATGCCACTATGACTCGTACCGACGGGAACCTAAGTGGGACCTTTCATATCATCTGGAACTGCAAGCAAGCCACGTGGCAGAAAATACGCCCAGCTGCCTATCGTATTAATTAGGGTTTTCTAACACAAAATCACTCTTGTTGATATCAACATTACAGCCAACACAAGTAACGGTTCAATCGCAACCTGCTAACATACTAGTCGTCATTTACATCCGCCATATCTCGCCACACTGGACTGATTGACCGACACATATCCTTCACCCCACCAGACGATTTATACCCATAGAATGTAGTACATTGCCAGTAATGACGCCGAATAACACTGAGGCTCAATGCATCAATGTATATATATATATATATATATATATATATATATATATATATATATATATATATACTTGTCAGTGATACAGCACAATATTGCCCAGGTCAATGCGGAGATTTTCCACTTCAGTATCTGCTGCAATAGTCCGCGTTTCCCTCGATTCGTGTCCGGCTGGAAATTGATCCTCCACTTTTCCAGGGCCCTCCAGTTGCACTTTCACATTTCTGAACGGTACAGGTTGCTGATCCTGTAATTTAACTCACCCTCATTTGGACCTTTGTTATTTGAACATCCACCAAAGTACAAAAATGTACATTCGTAAAATTGGTTTCATGTCTCCTTGTTTCATAACTCATTCCTTGTCTTGAACCCCGGTAGAACCGACGTTCAGGGTTTGCATCAGCTTTATAGTTTGCCATTCTCTTCGCATGCATCAATTTCTTCGAGTGTGCTTCCACACAATCCCTTTTTCTTCCTATTTGAAACTTCGCTGTTCGCAGATACCCGGTAAACCGCCGTTTTTCATGGCTTGCATCAGTTTCGTTGATAATGCACCTCTAGCAGCACGAATGAACGACCTGTTCGATATCCCCGCTGTGCGGCACCGCCGAGCGCGAAACCGAAACCGGTTCAAAGTTGGCGCTGAAACCATCATTGGAGTGATCCTTATAAACTATCGCTGGCTATGTTTTTCTACTGCTGGCACTTTTGACTTTTATACCTGAAGTTTGTGAACATTTCATTTTACTGAGTAATGCTGTACACCATGATCATGCGCCTGCGCGTGTGTCTCGACCATGGCCGAGAAATATACCATTATTATTATTAGTATTACTATTATGTGTGCGAGTCATGTAAGAGGTGGGACCACCCAAGGCGTTCAGGAATAGCAAAGGACATCTATCTCCTTTATAAACTGAACCCATGATCTTAGTAGGTCTGGGCTCCTTGCAAGGAGGCGGCCAGTCTGGCCTTTAAACTGCAGGCCTAAGGGCAGGACGGCCGCCCACCACGCAGTACCTTAGACATAAGCCCCAAATCACCGCAGGCACGTTGCAGTAAGTCGTTTGCGGAAGTAGTAGCCACACCTGAGAGTAAAGTCATCTGAGCCAGTGGACCAGTTCTGAGAGTTTGCCAGGCGGTCGTTGCCCCAACTCCCTTGAAGCAGACTGACGAGGGCCAGTGGACTGAGCAGAAGCTCAGAAGGGTGGGGCAGCCCAAAAGAAAGAGCGACTGTAATATGGCGAAGTATGGGCCAGCTTGGGTGGACGACCCTGCGGTCCTGATGTTGGAAAAAAGGTGAAAGATCTAAGAAGGCAAATCTTGTCGGTGGGCAGGGTCTCAGGCAGCAGGCTCCTGATCCTAAACCAGGAAGAACCCTTTATAATGGAATCGAAAGCCAGGCGGGACATAGACAGGAGAAGGATCTACGATAAACTGCGAATCGCGGGTTTGCCGTACCCTGCTACTCTAAGAAGGGTGCACAGAGTGGGGACATGGAAGTCACCACTCGGGAACAAAGGCGAACATCATGAGAAAACCAATACTGGTGGAGTTTGCCGATGAGGCCACCCGGGATGGACTGCTGGCGATGGCAGCAGTAGTGGCTCATACAGCCGAGGGTATATACCAACTCGTGCCACACGGGCGTAGAGTGAGGCCTGGTGGTCCAGCTCCGGGGGTGACCTGGCTCGACCAGCCAGGGCGCTGGTTAGAAACCAACAAGTTCAGCAGAATGTCGTAATCGGTTCCCAGGCCCCAACCCCGACAGTATTGAAGAAGCCGTGGTGGGGGCGCGAATAGTTGTAATTGAAGATGCTCTGAAAGATGAGAATTATCAGTGCTGTCCGAAGATAGATGACAGCGCGACCCCTCCTAGCCCGGATGACATGGCTACCCCTATATAGATGGAGTGGGGGTCTTCGGAAGTTCTGGGTCGTCAGCCGGTGTCCTGCACACCAGTGGGGGTAAACAATGCGAAAACTTGTCACCATCTCAGGCGTTGCGCTCGAGAACCAGACAGGAGTAAATAATAAGAGACACCTAAGCGACGGAGCAAGCGCGGTGGTGCTATTTGCTGGCGCGTGTAGTATTAGAAACGAATGGAAGGAACTCGCCAAAACAGCTGGGGAGCACAAAGCGTCAGTAGTTGCCATTACGTAAACATGGTTTTCTAAAGAAGACCGTGTGCCAGGACTAATAAGTAACGGTTTCGCACTCTATAAACAGGATAGAGAACGCAGCCGCCTTGTCGGGGGAGTGGCCTTACACGTTAGGTCAGGCACAAACCTCCCTGAGTCTCAGACCAAGATGTGCACTCGCAATGTCCAGTTATGCGCCGTTGCCATCATCCTTCCAGGCAGAAGGGCTAACGTTGTCTGTGTCCACAGGGCACCGAGCACAAACCACGAACAGGATGTTTGTTTACTGCGGACTTTGACTGAATTAGTTAAGGACGCCCGAAAGGCCCTGATTGGGGGTGACTTCAATCTTCCGCACATCAACTGGACGGCTGATGTCTGCTTGCAGGGATCGGAGGAGCAAACCTACTTAGAATGGCTGCATGCCAATGAGTTGCACAAACATATTAGAGAAAATACCAGATACAGTACCGGATGCCTCCCATCATTGCTGGACCTAGCAACAACGAACTTCCCCAACAATGTGTCTGGACTGCATTGCTGTGCACCGTTGGGCAAGAGTTTCCACGTGTGTCAAAATCGTCCTATGCAAGCGGCAACCCAGGGTACCTTCAGGACTGGTTAGACACTTAGGTAGTACGGACATAGAAAGGCTCGGCTATAGGGCGATGGGTTTGACCTGGGACACGATAGAGGGGGCTACTGTCGAGGAGCGCTGGCAGGTCATAAACGGACCCCTGATAGCCCCCCAGGAAGAGTTCGCGTCCTTGAAACGAAGTAGTGGGGAGGGTTAAACCCAAGTGGTGGAAGGCCGCAATAGCCAAGGCCGTCAGAGGTAGAAACCGTAGCTGGAACCAGCACAAAGTTTCCGGCAGTCACCTAGCCTGGAACCTCTATTCAAAGCTGAGAAGCGAAACTGTAAGCCTTCTGAGAACATCCAAGTGGGAATTTGGGCTCAAACTGACCTAGTGTGTAAGGCAACAGCCGAAAAATTCTACGTCTAGTTCGGTCGATAGGCTCAACAAAGAAAGCAGCAGGTTCAATGTCCACTAGGGACAATGGTATTGTCACTGATGACCAGGGCAAAGTATATGCCCGGGGGGAATGCTTTGGTGTACATAGGATAGATAGTAGGATACGAGTAGATCTGGCTCTGGTGCATCCTGCTCCACAGTTAAACGGGCTAAAACCCGCAGAGGAAAGCGTGCTCAAGTACCTACAGGAATTAAACAGCCACAAGTTAGCAAGCCCAGATGGCATTCACCCAGCTATCATCAAGCCGCTGGCGGGTATCATAGCTCCATCAGTATGCAGGCTGTACAGGTCCACGTTGGATCAGAGTAAGCTGCCTCGGGACTGGAAAGTCGTGGCAGTCGCGGCAATACGTAAGAGCGGACCCAAATCGGCTATGCAGAACTACAGGCTAGTGAGCCTAAGTGGCATCCTATGTAAAGTCCTTGAGAAGATCATCCGTGCTCACATCTGCCGGCACCTACTGGAGCACTCCATGCCAAGTCCGACCCAGCACGGATTCCTGAAGAATAGATCTTGTCTGACCAATCTCTCGTGCCTCTTAGATGAAGTGCCTCGACGACTGGACGAGGGTAAGCAAGTTGAGGTATTCTGCCTCGACTTTAGAAAGGCTTTCGACCCCGTCAATCATCGTCCTTTATTATGCAAGATAAGGAGGTTTGGTATAGGTGAACCAGTATGTAGGTGGCTGGCTAACGTCCTCTCCCGCGGGAGGTTTAACTTTAAAGTGGGGGACAGGTGCTCCAGTTTGGTGAAAGTCACCAGTTGAGTAACTCAGGGATCCGTCCCAGGCCTGGTCTTATTATTCTTGGCATCCGCTCTTGAACCGACCAGCTTTATTAACGCGGATGATGCGAAGATTTTTGGACCTCAGGGTAGGGTGGACGCGGACAGGGATGTAGGTACCGTCCTGGGCTTGGCATACGAACGAACCTTACCCCTGAAAGCCGAAAAAGCCATTTTTGCCAACGGCAACAGGAAGCCTAACTGTCGCTCACGACCGAGCGCTTTTCACCATAGAAGCAGTCAACATGGCTAAAGACTTTGGGGTCATCATGAGCAGTGCAACACCGTCGCACAAAAGGCCTGTGGGGAGCTCTTCAGACTGCGATCATCTTTGTCCCGCCGGCAGCCGGAAATATTCGTGCCTATTCACGAGGCTGTAGTACGACCTCACTTGGAAGGCAGCGTGCAGGCTTGATCATCCTTCTACAAAGGGAAGCCGCCTGCCTAGAGAAAGTCCTACGTCTCGCCACGCGAGTGGTTGAAGGGCAGAGGGGTATGACATATGGGCAGAAACTCTGTGATCTGAATCTTTTCTCGTTGGAAAGGAGGCGATGTCGAAGGGATCTCAGAAGCGTTCAAGGTAATGAAGGGCTTTTCTGGCCCTAGACCAGGTAGTCTTTTCCACGTGGCTTTGGATTCCAGAACAATAGGGCATAAAAAGAAGCTGATAAAAGCCCGAGCCAGGTTAATGTCTAGATCGCACTTCTTCAGCAACCGGGTAGTGAACGGTTGGAACGGTCTGCCTGGTGGAATGACAGATCTTCCGACCGTCCAATCCTTCAAAGTTGCTCTAGATCGCAAGTGGAGCGAGATATTTCCTCGTGGTGAGCCTTGAGTATGTCAGCTAAATGGATAAAGTGTAGCATCTGGTCTTTCTGGATTATGTTTTAATAGACTTTTTACGCTCACGGCATAATGTCTCAGTGAAAGCTCACGATGCACAATGTCTCTCGCAGTTGATATGCGATGAGGTTTTCCGTTTCCCTCTCATTTTTAGCGGGGATTCGACGAAACACACTCGGCCTTGGTGGACGCGTAACTTGCGTGCATACCATCGAAGGAATTCTGGAAGCTCGGTTGGGAGCGGTCATTACCTGTCCTGCGCAAACTGAACTGAACTGAACTGAACTGTGCGAACTGAACTGCACTTCTCCGGCAAGTCTTACGGCGTGATACGTGGGGACGTATTTTCTGTGGTTGTGTCATTTTGTGGACTATAATTCGCCCACAAAGCCTCTAGAAACAGTCAAAAATGTTGCATCCAAGTGCCTAGTTTGTTCAAAAGTTGTTCGCTCATGCGACAGATTTCTTCAGTGTGATGGTTGTGATGGTTTGGTCTATTCTGAATGTTCCGAAATAAGTGGTGGTCTTTCCGAAGCCCTGGACAACCGCCGTGCAAAGTTGCTCAAGGTGCTGTGCATCAAATGCACCCAAGCTCTCAACATCTGTGTGGCCAGCAAAGCAGTCAGCGGAAATGGCTCTTCCTGTCACGGATACGGCAGCGTCATCAGTTTCGTCGTCATCGGCGTCATCATCATCAGCACCATCGATCAGTTCATCACTATCAATAGCAGCAGAATCAGCGGCATCATCATCGTTTTTTTCTCCGCCAATATCATCACTCTCATCGTCACCATCGCCGTTAGAAGAGGGAAATTCCGCCTAGGTATCTATCCCTGACTGTGCTATGTATGCAGAGGTGGCATCAACATCGGTCACTGAGCCAACCGGAACAAAACGCCGGTACCGCCAGAAGCTACCTAAGTCTGCCCGCTACAATGCGGACCCAGTTGGCACTGATGTGGCCAACCAAGCACAGGACGGTATCATGGGTACAATACCCAGCCAACGGAGCACCATCGTGGATGAAAGTAGACCGGCCTGTATAAAAACAGTGAGTACTATTCGATTCTGAGCTAGAGAGCCTCCTGGTTTACGGTTCAGTTCACGACAGCAAGTCGACTCAAGCAAGCTGAAATGGGATGCACTCGAGCAATGTTAACGGTTCCGCACACTACGACGGCCAGGTAGCGAGCGTAAGTAACAAGAATGCACTGTGTCGAATGAATGTTTATTGCATTTTCTCGGAAGGCGGCGTCCCAACCGAGAGGCGAAGATTCGGCCGGTCCCGTCCAATGGTTATGTGCGGGACCCGGGAGATGATAGAAAAGGGTGTACATTAGTAAGAGCCAATTCAAACTCTACCAGTTAGTTTCGGTTCTATTACAGGCGGATCGTCTGAGACGAGCGCCACCGTGGAGGAAACAGTGTTTCCTAATAGCGAACTTGCCTGAGACAAAGGAGACCAGGGCACAGGCAAGTCTGGACCACGATATTGTGAGTCTCCGGAGTATACCAACAAAACTTTGTCCCCGGGGAGGATGAGACTACGGAGAATTTGCGGGAGAAATCAGCCTTCCGAATTGGCCAAGCCAGTGGCGCTGAACGCCCCCGTCCACCAAAAGTAGGGCTGGACTCTGAGGAAGCCGCGACTTCTGTGTTAGGAAGATCCTATCGGCTAGAAGGCGGGCAAGTGCGGTTGCACTGAGATCTAGACCCTGCGGATTGTGAGAATTATAGAAATGGATCGATTGAACGACGTGAACAAATGGAACAAGGAGAAACGGACTTGATCACTCGGGATTTTCGGGTGCAGAAACGGCGCCTTTACTTCCAGTGGAGGCCGCTAACGCCACCGTCCCGGTTAGTCCCCCCAAGCTAGGACGCCCTGAACAAACGGAGGTGGTACCAGGCCGAGGCAGCGTCGTCATACTGTTGTCTAACATCCGTGGTCTGCTGAACAAGAGAGATGACCTGGAACAATTGCTGCCGTCCAGCTCATCTGCTGTAAAAGCGCTGACGGGGTCAGTGGCCGGGTAACAATGTTCTAGACTCTGAGGTGTCCCTCACTGGCCACACCCCATTCCGATGGGAACTCTATCAGAGCGGGTGGAGGCGTAGCGTTTTTCGTTTGATCAGACATCCCAACAGGGCAGTTGGGGGCTTTCGTAGATCAGCAAGGATTCGGTGAAGCTATCTGGTGCCTCGTCAAACTTACCGCCGGAGGCTTTAGGACAGTTGGAGTCATCTATCGGACACCAGCGGTCAATCCTCCAGATATGATTAACTTATTCAGGAGATGAGCGTGCGACGGCCACTGCCTCGTCCTGGGCGACTTCAGTGCTCCGCATATTGGTTGGACATCAGGCAGGGCAGCGGCTAAAGCAGATCCTTCCTCTCGGGAATTACTGACAACGGTCCATGAACTGACACCACACCAACATGTTCGGGAATCAACCCGGAGGCAATCCAGTCACGGCTCTACTCTAGGTTTGGTGATTTCTCCCAGGAGCACGGACGTCGATAAGGATGAACATCTCCCTCCACTTGGAAACAGTGACCACATGGTGCTAAAAATTCCCTGGCACAGTGATTCTTGTCCATCCCTTAGACCACACATTTGGAGTGATGTTTGGCGCACTCCATTGGAAGATGTCCGGAGAGCGGCTTTAGACGTCAACTGGTTTCCCGCGGATTCAGATGTCCACCACGATGTGAAAGAAGCTTGGGCATTTATTCGTGGCGGTATCTTGTACCTTATGAATACCTACTACCCCTTCAACCGACGTAGATCCCGGGTGAAGGGCCCGCCGTGGTTTGATCTGAAGCTCAGACGCCTGCTCAAACGACGAAATTGGGCCTGGCAGCAGTTCCGATCTACAGGTGAGGGTTATGATCTCTACAGCAGAATTCGTACCCAATGTACCGAACAAAAACGGGAAAAGCGGATGGAGTTCGAGGAAGCCCTTGCGGTTGATGCAGCGAGAGCAGCATACTTAAACTGACGCACCAGAGCGAATGTAGGTATCCCGGAGCTGATGAACAACAACGAATTGGTTGCAACAGATGACGGAAGGGCTGAGACATTAGCCGGGCTTTATCCGTCGGTTTATTCCGTGGAGGAAGGTGCGCCAATCCCGATGGTGGATGGCTCTCCGCTGTTCGTTATGCATGGTTTTAGGGAGCCGGGAGTGAATAAGATGCTCAAATCCATCAAAACCCATAAGTCACCGGGACCGGACGATGGGCATCGGTTGATGTTGAGGGAGTTGGCGGACCAACTAACTACTCCACTGATGCGGTTGTTTAATTTATCGTTGGCCACTTGCAGTCTACCTCGAGAGTGGAAAAGAGCAGCCGTTGTTCCGCTGTACAAGGGTGGGACAAAATCCACCTCTGCCAACTACCGCCCAGTTAGCCTCACTTCCGTAGCTGGAAAGGCCATGGAAAGGCTGGTGTTGCTCGCATAAGTGAGCATTTGAAGAGCTCTCAACTGCTATGCGCAGAGCAACACGGTTTTCGGCTGGACAGATCATGTCTGCCAAACCTGTTGACTGCCCGTGAAAGTTGGTCGAACTCCAAGGCCGAGGGACATGTCACGGACGTCAACTTTGTGGACTTTATTAAGGCGGTTGATAAAGTTCCTCACAATAGGCTTGTAAAGTCCAGCCACCGGAACGTTCGAGCGACGCGTAGCAACCAATTTCGACACAATTCAAAACAAAGTCGATTCCAAATAGCTACGGTACTATATACAACAAATTAATTAATTTTACAATAATCAAACCTCAATAGTGTTCCTTCTGGGCTCTTTCGCTCCAAATTGGAAAACAAATCAACAACTGCAGCTGGGTTACAGCCAAAGGTTAGATACAGAAGATAAGATTACCAAATACAGTCACAACGAAGTTCAAACTGAGCGACTCTCGCTCGAGGCAACGGTAGGAGTCCGGTTTGTAACAAAGGCTTAGAGAAATAAAACAAACAATCGGAATTCCAGCAAATATAGTTCATACGAATGATTAATGTCGTTTGTAACATGGATGCTAATGCATGGAATGGGGTTTCCTGAACTCCTTTACACCGGCCCCCAAAATCCGACCCGGATTTTTTCCCGTGCACCGCTAGGTGTGGTCGGCCTCATGCATCGGCTCGCCCTACGGTTCCCCAATACCTAAAACTGGTCACCGTCAATAGCAGCTCCCAGTCGGACAAGTGGATCAACTCTCAGTGGTCCCTCCCGGTTCGGCAGATCCGAAGACCCGCCTCCCACTTGAGGAAAGTTGGCCTCTGAACTTACACCACCAGTGTCCGGTTCGCCCTCAATAAGACAAATCTTTCTAATGTCACGGAGCACTAATCCTTCATTAGTTCGCACTGTTGCCGTTCGTACCAAGCCATCGTCCGAAACTGAGATGTTTTCGATTACTCCTATCGGCCACCGGCCACGCGGCAAAACCTCCGAAACTAGGAGCACTACATCACCCGATCTAAAATTGCGTTCTCGAGTTATCCACTTCTGCCGCTCTGTTGTAATAGTGGAAGATATTCCCTGATCCATCTCTTCCAAAACACAGACGCTAGGTAGTTTGCCTGCCTCCACTGACGAACCATTCTATCGCGCAACGAATCCGTCGGAATATCTCGTGGGTTCGCCCTCAGGATAAGCAGGTCATTGGGCGTGAGTACTGGCAGATCACGACAGTCCGAGGTCAAAGGCACTAGCGGTCGTCCGTTTACTATCCGCTCACTTTCCGTGAGGAATGTCAACAGTATTTCGTCAGTCATCGGCTGCTCGTCACAAACTGAAAGAAGTACTCTTCTAACCGAGCGCACCATGATCTCCCATATGCCACCACGGTGACTAGCATGTGGAGGATTGAAGTGCCACTGCACGCCCCGTTGCAACAATCTATCGGCAATCTTATCACTAGACCAGTTTTTCATTAGGTTCTTCAATTCCCTTTGAGCCCCAACAAAGTTTGTACCGTTATCACTAAAAATCTCGGACGGTGCTCCTCTCCTCGACATGAAACGCAGTAATGTCATGATGAATGAATCCGTGCTTAGAGAATAAGAAACTTCAATATGTACCGCACGCATCTGGAGACAGGTGAAGATGCATCCATATCGTTTCTCCATGCTGCGCCCATGTTTAACCGCAAATGGGCCGAAGTAATCTATTCCGACGTACTTGAACGGAAACCAACCTTGTTGGACTCTAATGGCTGGTAGAGGAGCCATCATCTGTTTGCCCACAACCGCCAAATGCTTCCGGCATTTCCAACATCCTCCAAGTACTCGCTTGACGGCAGCTCCCCCCTGTACAATCCAAAATTTTTTGCGAAGTTCCGCGAGTAACTGAGAAGGTCCTGCGTGTCCTTCCATCGCGTGGTACCGTCGGATTATCGAGTCTGTAATCGGGTGAGTCTTGGGTAGTATCACCGGATGTTTCACACCCCGAAGCTGACTGGAGTATTTCAGTCGTCCTCCAACACAAATAATTCCATTTAATAAAATTGGATCGAGTTTTAATAGAGTCCTGTTCATCGGAGATTTGTTAGTGCATAGGTTATTGCTCCTGTCTCGTAGCCATTTTAACTCTTCGCCATAGACCTTAGCTTGTACAATCATAATAACACTTTCCTCCGCTTTAGCAATGTCGTGTAACTTCAACGGCCCAGTTGTCAATCCTAGATCCGTGCGCCCGCCTCTCATGACTGCAACGTACATTTTAAAACGGGTTAACCACGCTACCGACTTCAGCAAGTGAAACCAACTGGAGTGCCTAGCTAGAAGTGCGTCCGACCATGTATCCCGCAACACTGTGAGAACTGTACTCGAAAGCTGCTTCAACTCAACGTTTGGTGGTGCTGCATCAACCGTAGGCCAGGTCGGCCATGAGGTTTCATCGCCCATCAGGAATTTAGGACCTTCGAACCAGCAGCTGATATCACTCGGTGATGTTGTGCCTCTTGATGCCAAGTCTGCGGGGTTAGCCTCCGATCTGACATGCCGCCACTGCCAGGGTTCCGACCACTGATGGATTTCAGCCAAACGGTTCGCAACGTACGTACTAAATCTCGTTTTAGTGTTGTTTATGTAATGCAAAACTATAGCAGAGTCCGTCCAGTAGTAGGCCTTACCAAACTTGATTCCAGTTTCTTCCATGAGCATCCGAGAAACTCTAACGGCCAGTCTTGCTGCGGCTAACTCCAAGCGCGGGATCGTTATGGTCTTCAGAGGAGCTACCCTTGACTTAGAGAACAATAGGGCACAGTAGGGGGCTATGTCCCTTGAAACCATTCTGGAATACGCCACCACCCCATAGCCAATTTCAGAAGCGTCACAAAATACATGAAGCTGCACACCTTCGTTCAGCGAGTTACCTCTAATAATGGGACGCTGAATTTTGAATGCGCAAAGTTGTTCCATACTTCTTAACCACTCATTCCAGCATCGTAGGGGTCCTTCTCCAATTGGATCGTCCCAACCAAGCTTCAAGCGACACAGTGATTGCAATAACACCTTGCCTGGCAGAATGAAAGGTGAAACCAACCCTAGCGGGTCGAACACGGATGATACTATAGACAACAAGCCACGCCTTGTTTGAGGTTTTTCGCGTATTGAGAATGAAAACTGGAACGTGTCTTCTATTGCGTTCCATTCTAACCCCAACGTCCTCTCCGGCACAGGCGCGCAATCATCTATTTCCAAAGTGGGATGGGCGAGCTCAGATTTTGGTAAAATATCCAGCACCTCCTTACGATTACACACCCACTTATGAAGCCGGAATCCGCCTCGTGATAGTAACTCACTCATCTGGATAGCGAAAACTCTCGCATTCTCCGGTGTGGGCAAAGAAACAAGACAGTCGTCTACATAGAAGTTGTTATACACGGCCGTGGAGACGTAATCCTCATACTGTCCTCCCCAATCGTTTGCCGTGCGACGTAACGCGAAATTCGCACAAAATGGGGAGGAAGTGGCACCAAAAGGGTGGGCATTCATCTGATATTCAACAGGATTACCACCTAGTCGACCATTTTCCCACCACAGGAACCTCAGTGCTCCTTTGTCTCTCGTTGGCACTCGAACCTGCATGAACATTTCTTCAATATCCGCAGCCAACGCGACAGATTCCTTTCGGAAACGAAGCAACACTCCAACTAAGCTTGCTGTCGTATCCGGTCCCTGTAGCAAGTAATCATTCAAGGAGCGTCCCTGGAATGCAGCCGCGCAGTCAAACACCACCCTCAACTTGCTAGGCTTTTTAGGGTTTGTAACTGCGTGATGTGGTAAGTACCACTTTGGCTCAAAACCCATTTTTAGCTGTACATCGGGAACTAACTGGGCGTGGCCCTTGCGCACATAACCCTCTATTATTGTAGAGTATTTTTCAAAGAATTCAGGGTCACGCGCAAACCTTTTCCTCAGGCCGTTCAATCTCTCTTTGGCCACAATATAGTTATTTGGAAGTCTCAATTCGGGATTCCTCCACGGGAGTGCAACTTCATAGTGTCCGTTCAACCAGGTTATGGCATTGGAAACCATATCGACGGCCTGTTTGTCCTCTAATGAAGGAGAGTTTTCTGACGCACACCCATCGCAGAATTCGGCGTTGTATAGTCGATCGATCTGTTCTGCTAAGGGATCGATTCCCCTCTCAATGTAGTTTACTGTTCTCGCAAAGTGTGGTTCCTGGTTTATCGGACCAAGAACAATCCATCCTAAAATCGTCCGCACAGCATAGGGTTGTTTTCTTTTGCCGCATCTTTGCTCTAATGCCCAATGTGCTTCTGGGACGTCGGCACCTATCAGGATTCGCACTCTCGAATCTTCCAGATTCCGTCTTTGGACGCAATGTAGGTGAGGCCAGGATAAAATGTCCGCATCTGTGCAGTACTGGACTGCTTGGATTGGTAACCTATCAACACAAAATGCTCTCTCTACATTCACGAAATCATTCTCTGACAATGAGTTCAGTCGCAGCTCCGTTATTCCCGAATTCCAAGTGGTAGTCCCATTTACGGTCGAAATCGAAAGTGAGGTCGGGGATGCCTTCAGGCCCACCAGCTCCATAATGTCCTTTTGTATTAGAGTCTTATCAGACCCGCTGTCCAGCAGAGCGTAGGTCTCCACGGAGCCCCCCGGTCCGTCTACTCGCACTGGTAGCACACCTAAACTGACCCGACATTCTGGCCTAAGAGTAGCCGCACAATTATTGGTCCACTGCCCATGCCCTTTCGCACTGTCCGTACCCAGCTTATCCAGCTGCGGCCCTTGTGTTGTATCTTGCGTGACTTGATCGGCACCTTGCTTCTGTGCAACATGCAGTAGAGGGTGGTGCCGTTTCAAACAACCTGATGTTGAACATGGTTTTGAAACAGAACAGTTGCTGGACAGATGTCCACACTTGAGACACGAAAAACAAGCCTTGATTTCTTTGATCAATGCCCAACGACCGGGTATATCACGAGACAGGAATCGCTGACATTCCTCAAGTGTGTGTATTCCATTACATACCGAGCACCTGTTAGCTGCGACCAACAAAGTACTACCCTGATTTGGCGTGAACCGTGTCGCTTCTGGACGCGGGTTTTGTGCATAATTCCTCCAACTGGATGACCGCGAATACCCCTGAGCCTTGCTATTGGCGGCAAGTTTGCCAAACCTACTTCGAGCAATCCGTGCCTCACGGGACACTAGGTGCTGCAGATCTTGGAACCTCGGTTCGACTCCTCTTCCCAAAATATCGTCAACGGTCCTAGCCCACAAATCCTGGAGACGCGTTGGTAGCACTCGAGTGATACGTTCCATAGTCTGCAATGAGTTGAGGTCTGACATGCAATTCATCTGCGTGAGGGCAACTTCGCAGTTCAGCATTTTTAACGACAATTTGGTCAGGGCATCCGAATCTTCTGCCAGAGGCTTTAAACCTTGCAGCAAGCCGTCAATCAGTGAACGAGCCACTACATGATCTTGTCCATACAGATCCTTTAGGATTTCCCTAGCCCTATTGTATGCCAGTGTTGGAGGCAACATAACACATTCGGCAATCGCATCCCTTGCTTGTCCCTTGCAGTAATGCATCAAATAAAGTAGGCGCTGTCCATCGTCTCGAACTGTACCTTCGACGTAATATTCGAACTGTTTCACAAACCTCCAGTACGTTGACGAGCAGCCCGCGAATGACTCCAGTTCCACCCTAGGCAAGTCCAAACGATAATCCGCTGCAGGTTTCACCATTGGAACCAAGCTTGTTTTTTTGTGGTGCGTCGTTCTGCACGTGGCAATCACCTAAGTAACGAGAAAGATGTTCACTGACCATTACTCCACCCTTGACTTCATCTCCGTTGACTAGATTTTCTTCTTCCTCAGCGAGTGCCAAACGCAGTTTCGCCATTTCCGTCTCATTCCTCACCTGGAGCAGCTTACGTTGCTTATCTAACTCTAACTGTTCTACAACCTGCTTCTCCTTCAACTCGGCTAACAACAGATCAGCTCTAGCTCTATGGGAAACCGAGCTAACCCTAGAACAACCTGATATACTAGAGCCTGAGCAAGAAACATGACCAACACCTACGGGCAAAAGGGTTTGGTTCACCTGCGGGGTATTGTCCTTTGATTCGGAACGGTTTGCCGATTTGCTGCGTAATTTCATGTCTCAGCAATTGCCAAGGATATTGAGTACTGTAAAGTCCAGCCACCGGAACGTTCGAGCGACGCGTAGCAACCAATTTCGACACAATTCAAAACAAAGTCGATTCCAAATAGCTACGGTACTATATACAACAAATTAATTAATTTTACAATAATCAAACCTCAATAGTGTTCCTTCTGGGCTCTTTCGCTCCAAATTGGAAAACAAATCAACAACTGCAGCTGGGTTACAGCCAAAGGTTAGATACAGAAGATAAGATTACCAAATACAGTCACAACGAAGTTCAAACTGAGCGACTCTCGCTCGAGGCAACGGTAGGAGTCCGGTTTGTAACAAAGGCTTAGAGAAATAAAACAAACAATCGGAATTCCAGCAAATATAGTTCATACGAATGATTAATGTCGTTTGTAACATGGATGCTAATGCATGGAATGGGGTTTCCTGAACTCCTTTACAAGGCTGTTGCTGAAACTCCGGGCCATCGGCATCTTAGGGCCCACGCTTCACTGGACTGAGAATTTCTTGGTCGAGAGAACCTTTTCCGTGGGGGTTGCACAGTTCCAGTCCGCCTGGTATCCAGTTAGCAGTGGCGTGCATCAAGGCTCCGTGCTAGGACCCCTGTTTTTTCCAGTGTTTGTGAACAACCTACCACAGATCATTGGATCCCAATGCCTTATCTACGCCGATGGTCTAAGGATCTGGGGCAAAATTCGATCGGCAGAGGATCGCGAGATAATACAAGAGGATCTACAGGCTCTCGTGAATTGGTCGACCACCTGGGGTCTACCGATAAACTTGGACAAACACGCGAGCATGCTGATTGGTGGCCCAACGATACTTCCGGCTACTGCCTTGGGAGTATCGTACTCCGTCAAACGCAGGAAGAAAAGGACCTCGGAGTTGTTGTCACCAACAATCTGAAGACAAAAGCACACACTCAGAGAGCGTGCACCTCAGCGTGGAGAATATTTGGTTCCATCCATCGTTCATTTTGGGCCTCTACCCCTGGAAACTTTCCGACTGCTGTATGTCTCACAAGTACGTCCTCGCTTGGAATATGGCGGTCCGGCTGTCTACCCGTGCACGGCGTCGGAAGTAGCCAAACTGGAACGAGTGCAACTTGCTGCCACAAGCCCCGTGGCCGGACTGCGTGGATTCATCTATGAGGGACACCTAGAAGTCACCGAGCTGTTTCCCATTGCCTATGGACGTCTTCGAGGCGACCTCATCTGTTCCAGGCGAATAACCGGTGGTGAGTTGGGCCGGGAATTACAGTCGGAACTCCTGCTCAGGAATAATGATCGTACCCGAGGACACACCCTGACGCTTCGCAAGGTGCATTCTACCGGCTTACCGGCCATCTATCGATTGTCAAGGAGAGTGACCAACCTCTGGAACTCTCTGCCGACCGAAGTGGTCGAATAGGAAACCGGGACACTATTTAAGGGGAAATTGGATCAGACTCTGAAGGAATATTGGCGGAGCACAGACATCTAGCCAAGTTGTTAGAGTACGATGTGATGGGGCTCATACAGGAGGACTTCCCACTGCCCTTTACCCCTGACGGTGGCAAGCAATAGAAATCTACCCCCTTGGTGGAATTCAAAAGTCCGCAAGGCCATAGTTATTCGTAGGCAACGAGGGGCGGCGTGCAAGCTGTACAGAACTCAGGGGGCATGGAATAGCTATAAGACGGCTGGGAACAGGGCTCAAGAAATCCAAAGAGTGGAGAAATATGCCTTCGAGCGTCGGTTAGATGCGTCGGTCCGCACAAACCCAAAGCGATTCTGCGCCTACGTGCAATCTCACAAACGTATGAGAGAGAGCGTAGCAACTTTGGAAGGAGCACAGGGACGACTAAATCTAAACGACGAAGAAAAGGCTGACATGCTCTTGGAATTCTTCAAGACCATATATCGACCAGAAAATAGTTTGAAGGAAAGAATGGAGGGCTCACAGGCGCCCCCAATACCCGAACTTACTGTAGGAGAAGAAGAAGTGTACGCGGAGCTGCAAACGTTGAATAGAAATAAAGCAGCAGGTCCAGACGGGATTCATCCAGCAATTGTACAGCCTCTGGCCGAGGTCCTGAAGGCTCCGGTGATGAAGCTGTATGAAAAGTCACTTAGAGAGGGAATTGTGCCGGGAGACTGGAGGAGAGCAACAGTGGTAGGCATTTACAAGAGTGGACCCCGGCAAAAGGCGGAAAATTACCGGCCGGTTAGCTTGACTTCAGTACTGTGTAAGTGCCTGGAGCGAATAGTCAGGAAACAGATCTCTAGGCATTTGGTTCAACACAACCTCATTTCAAATGCTCAGCATGGTTTTGTGGCAGGGCGATCCTGTCTGACAAATCTCCTGCTGTTCCTCGATGAGGTAACCAAGCGTCTGGACGAAGGGCAGCCGATTGCGGTCTGTTACTTGGACTTCAGCAAGGCGTTTGATTCCGTGAACCACAGATTTCTGGACGTCAAACTGCAGTCCATGGGAATTGTTGGAAAGGCAAGACAATGGATAAGCAGTTTCCTAGCAGGGCGAACCTTTAGTGTTAAGGTGGGGAGTCGTGTTTCAAAGCCGGAAGGTGTAACAAGTGGGGTGCCACAGGGCTCGGTGCTCGGCCCTCTGCTCTTCCTCATCTTCATCAACGACCTAGCACGTGGGCTTACGAACCCCACCTTTATGTTTGCCGATGACGTCAAGATAGCTGGAGTAGATATAGAACTTGACGTGTTAGCAGTACAAAACTGGTCACGCAAATGGGACCTTCCACTAAACCTCACCAAGTGTCAATGCCTGGCCACAAATACAGGGGCTAGTGGGAATGGTGTGGGTTCGTTGCAAGTGGTCTCACAGGCCAAAGACTTAGAAGTTATAATGGACAGCAGCTTCAAGCCGTCAAAGCAGTGCACTTCAGCAGCCAACACGGCCAGGAGAGAACTCTTTCGAGTTAGATCCATTATGTCGTGTAGAGATCCGGAGATTTTCGTTCCGATATATCAGGCCATAGTTAGGCCGCATATGGAGTACTGCGTGCAGGCCTGGGCACCGTACTACCAGAAAGATATCGACTGTCTGCAGAAAGTGCAAGGGCTAGCCACTAGAATGGTGGCTGGGCAAAGGGGGTTTGACTACACAGAGCGTCTCCATGCCCTAGACCTATTCTCGATGGAAAGACGGCGCATTCGCGGGGATTTGATAGAAACCTTCAAGGTAATGAAAGGACGGTCAGGAATAAGACGAGAAGACCGTTTCTTTCTGATCCCCGAGAGAGGTACAAGGGGGCATAGCCTTAGATTACAAAGGAAGCATTCGAGGCTCCAAATTAGGGCGAAGTACTTCTCAAATAGAGTGGTACCCTATTGGAATAAGCTCCCGGAAGAGGCCATAAATACCACAACCGTGAAGGCTTTTAAGAAAGCAGTAGACTTATGTTGAGTGACAGTATACCCTGAGTTATGTTAAGCAGCTTTTAGGGTCAGATGCAATTTACTTATTGTTTCCACCTTACTCTGCCAGGGCTGATACTGAACGAGATTTCCACCTTTCAGAAAAAGAAAATCACGCAGTGTTGGGAGCTACGGAAACGCGCCGACAACACAACTATCTGGACACACGATTGGCTCTAGCCACACCAAGTCCTGTGCAAACTGAACTGAACTGAACTGAAGACTTAAGACAGACTGAAGACTGACTGACCTGATCTGACCGTCGTTGTGCGACTACGGATCTAGGGGGTGACCAAAGTGGTCATCTGCATTATTAATCCTGCTAGGCCGCAGGTATCACTCATCGTCCCTGATTGTTTTTTGTGTATCGCGCCCACTCGGACTGTTTCTCGTTTCCCGTACTGACTTTACGTGGCCTCGCGTCCTGTGTTCTCCGTACGTTCATTTGGTATCGTGCTGTGATTTGTGTTGAGTCCGCTTAGCCGTGAGCTTTCATCTTGTGTGGCATCTTAACGCCAGTTAACTTGTGTTTCCAAGTCTCAGGAAGATAAGGTCTGTGTCAATGTTGTCTGTGTCTTGTGCGATATAAGAATTCTACTCCCGTTCCCCTGTTTTGTGATTGTCGTTGTTGCTTTAGCACCTTGCTCGATCTGAAGCAAGTTTAAATATATATAAAAATATATACTGCCAAGTCATGGACTGGCCTTTTTGGCCTACCTCCCAGCCACTGCCTGCCTCGCAGAATAGCATACGCCAAGGAAGTCTGTCGGTGGATTGCAACCCACCGAATACCATGGTATTCAGTACTTGTTCCAGTGTCTGACCATTGGTTCCCAACACCCTACAGCTAACCTTAGCAATATTGAAACGATGCTCCCACCATATTTAAGCAGCACTATGGAGGCATCGATGTTCAGGCAAACAGAGTCTCCGCCGATCTTCTAACTTTAACGGCCATGTTTCTGAGCAGCATAATAGAACCGATCTGACCTCCAGTGTACATTCGACCCTTGACAGACAGGTATCACGCAAACGCCACAGATAGCTAAGATTGAAAGAAGCCAAACGCGTTTTCTTTATACGCAGTGACACCATTCGATATCTCATCATCATCGTACAACGTCAAACGGCAGGGCGAGCCTCACTAACCGCTGCTTTTCTCGCCATGTTGCATCTGGCTATAGGGAGAATGAGTATACAAGGTGGATCTGGAGGGATGGGACAAGGAGAAAACGCCCTAGTAGCTAACAGAAATTATCACATGAGCTAGGAACTACTACAAACAGTGATGTGGACGAGCAATAGATCTTCATCAAATGGACAATGCACGTGGCAGTAGGTTTCGCCTGTGGTCCTAGATTCAATATCCATCAAAGACATTGGATTTCTCAATAGTCGCTGAGTATAATGGAGCAAAAACATCAGCTCTCGAATTGTAAGCAAATTAATAAGACACGAAGCTATCTGCAAAGCAAGTCACATAAAGCCTAAAAAAGGATCGCGAAAATCGGTGAGTCAACGTAGCCGGAAAAATGAAAATGGTAGCCTCTACAGGTAACAGTCAAAAACTGTTCAAAATTATTCGTCACAACCCCGGTCAGCGAAGCTATAAGCGATAGAAATAAAGAGCCTAATCGTGGCAAAAATTCATAGGCTTGACCGTTGGGCTGATTATTTCAAGGACAGTTTAACTGGCCATATGCTAATGTGGTTACTTCTGTGTCAACAACTGTGATTCCTTTGAGAGTATAACTTGAGCCCCAATCGGAAGTGGAAGTGGGGTCCTGCACTCGATTACCAAAGCGTGGGAAAGTAGCCGGTCCCGACGAACTTCCTCAGTTCTTTTCAGACTGCTTGGAAATGTTATTGATAAGAATCATTTACCACCGTACTCCGTGACATTTGGGACGAGGAGCGTATTCCGTTATTATGGACAAGTCATCGACTGTACCCACCTTCGAAAAGGGAATACGCAATGATTGTAGTAATCATCGTGAAACCAGTTTAATTTTGATAATCACTAAGGAATCAGCCTCGGTTTTGCTGCGCCGCCTGACACGCCCGCGAGAGGAGCGCCGGGGAACAACAGGCTGGGTTTTCGCTCAGGTCGAGGATGCATCGACCAGATTTTTACTCTTCATCAGTGTGGTAAACTGAATACTTTCGTCTCATCCACATTCCTGCTAATAGTTCTCTGATTCCATTTGAGCTGTATAACCTGATTCCAAACTGATTAAAGCCTATAAACGGTCATTCCGACTTCTTCATTCACTACGTTTGAGCGTGTTTGTATATGATCGTTCATTACAATTTATTCAGTTTGAATACAAAACGTGTACTTCGGTCTGATCGTTTTGATGTTTACCCTCAATCTCCAGAAGCATAGGACAACTTGATTCATTGAAAGAAAACCATTGATAACTTTCAAATTGCTGTTAATCCGCTCCACATTGACAAACTTGCCACGCTAACGAACTTTATCGCCCCATCTATCTACAGGCACATTGCGAATTACCAGGATTACGACAAGACCATAAATACTCCAGAAAGTTTGTACAACCAAAAATGCTGTCTTCACTCGACATGTACTGTAAACTACAAGACAAAAAATGGGCAGTCTCTCGATCAGTTTCTTCAGAAGCTGAAAACTTTCTGCCAACTTTCATTCCAAATCTCAGAGCTGAGCAGTATCGTGAGGAGTTTGTTCGTAATGCATTTATTCGTGGACTGTTGTCAAATCATAACCGTCAGTGATTATTAGAAAATAAGAATTCAGATCTCAAGACCACTTACGGTATTGCGAGGCAATTAGAATTAGCTCAGAAGCAATCCATGGCGTATTCTGTTTTCCTTGTCAAACAAAAACGTATCTTCTGACAAGCACGTTTAAGTTTGCGAATAAGTACATAGAGATCATTAGCCAAATTGGGATAGGCGTACTCGTGGTAGCTCTCCGGTTGTACTGGAACAGACGCTCGTGAGGCGGGGCATTGGTGGCCATGCAGAGGAGAGAACGGATGGAATGAAGTGCGTCTGCAAGTATAGCTTTCCATTGTGTAATGTGCATTTGGCGGGATTTTCCAGAGGATACCATTGAGACGTTCTACCTGACCGTTACACTGTGGATTGTAGGCCGTCTTGCGACCGGTCGCGATGCATCGGCTATCAGGGAAAGTCTGAAGTTCCTCAGACAAATGATGAACCACGATCGGAGTGTATGGAGCTGGGCATTCCGAAAATAGTTAGTCAAACATCTAATTACTATCGAAGCAAACATATCAGATTAAGAATACGCGAATAAGAATCGCAAGAATTCATTGATGATGGTAAACAGAAGGCGATTTCTGATGGAGCTAGGCAGGATTCCTTTAAAGTCGATGCTGAGACACTCGAATGATTGCGTTGCCTTGATGAGGTGCACTTCTGGTCGCCTGTAGAATCTGGGCTTGATCTCCGCACACATTTGATACCGAGAGACGACAAACTTCACATAACCAACGCTAAATAGCAGGTTTCATCATCGTATAAAGGAGGAGTTCTATTAACTCCGAAACCAAAGCTTCGCCGACATCCTTGAAAAAAGATAGAGACAACCTATCCAATCCAGCCACTGTTTACCTTTTCAGATAACTTATCTCCCACATGACCTCTATTTCTGTTGGGAAGTGATATTTACCAGCATCGGTTCTCGGACAGGTATATTTGAAGGGTCCACTGTTGAAGTCAGCCAAATAGGCTGTCCCTTACAGTGCTGCAGCCAACGGTCCAGACGACGTCCCTGAGAGAAAATCAGCAAGCTGTCGTATTCCTTGATTAACGCACTTATACCAGGCTTCCGTGGAGTGATACTTCTAATCAGATTGCGAGTGTTGCCGATAGAGGCAGCCCTTTCCATTTCCCTACATTTCGCAATCCAACACTGCTCACCGTCATTTCTCAGGCTCCTAGTCATTTTTCGTCTCAGGGATTTACGCACTTCACTGAATGTGGCATCCGGAGGGACGGATCTGCGAGCATCCCACACGACAACTGATGCCGACGATATCCACTGTTTGTGAGGCTCACTTGAACCAGAGTCCTGTGCGGCATTGAACGCGCCATACAAAACTTCCCTCATCCGTTGCCGGCGTTCATCTGGGTCTTAGACATCCGGCTGAATCGATAACCGTTTAGACAGTTCCGCCTGAAAAGCAGGTCGTCGGCCATCGTCTGGAAGCAGCTGCTCGGGACAGTTGGCTTTCGCGTGGGTATAACGACGGAATAGACGTGAACAGAGGTGAGCACGTATCAAGGCGTGACCTGAGTCCACAGGGGAAGACCAGAATGAACGACAATGTTCAGTTGATCCACGGCAGCGGTGACCAATGGCAGTATGGTCATTCCGAGTCCAACGTTCTGAAGACGTGGGGGACGCTATATGAGTCTGCTGCTTCTTATGACAGAATTTCGTACTCCTCAGAAACAACCTGTGGTCGGAGCACAGCTGGATGAAACTATCACCGTTGTCAATGCGATCGGCCGGGATAGCAAACCAGCTGCCAATGTGTCTTTCAGAATCTCCCAAGCTCAGACACATCCTGATAGAACTCGTCCTTGGTCTCATAGGAACTGCAGTCGGTGGACGCATACGCAGACACGACGAACAAGCACCGAAACGTCAGTTGTTGACACGAATAAAACCGTCCAACTAAACTGCACACAAACGGCTGCTGACTGGAATCCAATCTAGTAGTGCACGCTCAGCTCTCATGCTCAAAGCAATCCCAACGCCAACCTGACCACGAGCACTAGAAACCGGATCACACGACACACAAAGACTGAAGCGAGAGACTGAGGTTACATCGAGGGTGCGAAGAGTGATCACTGAAGTTGGGTCTTGTATGTGTGTTTCGGAGACAGAATATACACATATTTTGGAAGTGCCAAGTTTTAGCGAGTACAGCCTGTTGCCCTATCCGACACTGCGGACGTTGAAGGCAACCAAGTGAAGTGAAAATGTAGGCCTAAGAAGTGTGACATATTTATGCTCGACTCCTGAACTACTGCTTTCATCAGAGCCGCAATTACCCATGGTGTTTTGCATCGATCTTAAATTAAAGGGAAAATTCGTGGGACCTTTTACGGGAAAGATGCTGGAGGTTTTTGGACGAACCATACTTCGCGGCTGCCCACACCACAGAAGGGTTATTCTTTAGGGAACCTAGTCGGAGCCTTTGACTCAAAAGTCTCACCCACAAGGCAGTGCGGCGTTAACCCAGTACGAAAACGTGACTGAAGAATCCGTGAAGAAACCTCTTCTGATCTGTTACGTGAGACCTGATTGTTGCAAGCACTGTCTTGTCTTCGCCAGTTCTTGGTTATCGATCCGCTTTTTGTATTCAGCCCTCAGCCCCATGCACCCGATGGAGCAAGCGGAGCGTGGACGAGGCAGCATCCTTTGGGCTGGGGGCTTTCCAGCTTATGTGGTCGGTAGCTGCCCAATGAAATGCGATGACTTCTGACATGGCCGAGAGAAACCCCAGTTGCTGCACTCCTACGCCCATCTAGTGGGGGTTTTAAGACCGGTAAACTGTTTCTCTCTGCGTTTATTAGCTGTAGTGTCCCCTCCAGGAGCATAATGGTTAGAACCAGATGTTGACCATCAACTGGTTCAGAGACTAGACTTCATCTGTCCTCTACCCATTAACCTGTCAGGCATGACTTCATTTCCGGCTTAAGGGACCTATCCTGCATAGCTCTTTGGGTCATGTAGGCACGCAAACCATCACACCACGCCAAGGTGCAATCTCGTCGTGACCGGGTGGAAGAAATCAACAGACTCCAACAGCGCGTGCACCCTCGCCAGTTAAGAAGCAGGGAAACGCAACCTCATGAACCCTGTTTTTGCTGTCATCAAACCTTATTCGCTGTGTATATCGCATCCTTTTGCATTTCGCTGGTGTGTCATTCACTAAAATATCCCCGGCGGGGGTGAATATGGTAAACTAATTACTTTCGTTTCATTCTGTGTCCCATTCATATTTTTGCTAATAGTGCTGTGATTCCACTTCAGCTGTATGATCTGGTGCCAAACTGAATAAAGCCGATAAACAGTCATTCCGACTTCTTTATTCACTTCGCCTGTGCGTGTTTGTGTGTAATCACTGTCATCACCGTCAGTTGCTAAGAACGCATCACACACCGCCGACCAACAATAATGGTTTCCCCCTAACTGAAAGGCGCCTTCGATTCAGTTGACCGAACAGCGCTATTCATTGCTCTTCACCGAAAAGGTATGTCACAGAAGTTTGCGAATCTACTGAGAACATTGTACTCTCACAGTTCTGGCCACATGAAGGTTTACGGTGAACTATCTACTCCATTCAAAACCACCAGCGGTGCTCGACAACGATGTCCCATTTCTCCATTTCTGTTAAACTTCGTCGTGGACGAGATAATGGGGAATGTCTTGCGAAACCTTCAGGGTGTGGGCGTCGAACTAGGAAATAGTGGAAGCTTATGTGACCTAGATTGCGCCGATAACCTTGTCCGCTGGTTTAAATGCATGGAACATGCTCAGCGTGCACTAGATAATCTCGCAAGAGCTGTAGCTCCATTCGGCATGTGCTTTGCACCTTCACAGTGTAGAATGTTACAAGACTGGACGTCAACAATTCCGAGCTTAATGCTTGATGGGGAGGTGCTGGCAGTTGTCGACCACTTCACGTACCTCGGTAGCTGCGTGACGACGGATGGGAGCATAGTAGTAGAGGTGAGCACGCGTATATCCAAAGCTCGAGCGGCGTACGCTGGACTGAAGCACTTGTGGCGCCGACTTGATATTTCGCTGAAGCTGAAAGGTCGTGTATACTGTGCCTTAGTGCTTTCAGTTTTGTTGTATGGTTGCGAGACTTGGAGTCTTTGTGCTGAAGATATTCGTCGTCTTGAGGTTTTCGACCACCGATGTTTGTGTAGTATCGCTAAGATTGGGTTGAGTCGTCGTGTAAGCAATGGTAAGGTCAGCAATCGAGTATTGGGTACTAATCCAGAGAATGCTCTATCACAGCGTATCCAGCTTAGTAAACCTCGTTGGTTGGGGCACGTGTCACGTGTGATGAACACGTCCATTCCTCGTCGGAAATGGAGAAAACCACATGGAGGTCAACAAATGACGTGGCAGCGAGGAATAAGAAAATGTACAGCGAGTTGAGGATAAGTAGGTGCCTCTCATCTTCGTGGTTGGTGTCCAAAAGATTTGTCAACCAGTTGGCTGGAGATACTGAAGGATATGGCAGTGAACCATGAACAGTGGTGATTGTGTTGTCACTTTCTGTCTAATCAAAATGACTGATCAGTGTGCATTTGTACAGTGACAGTGTATTCCATGTGTTGGCTAATAGTGCGTTGTTCTATATTCCCACCCGTGTATATCCACTCCCTGTCCATCTCGTATATTCATATCTTCTAATTCTACGTGCTACATGGTGAGAAAGGCAGTGGTCATTGGGGCTGGCCTTGATGGTTAGCGCTGTATGTAATGTTAGAAAAATAGGATGCACAGGATAATGAGAGCACAGAATAAAACCACAAAAACCTTCCTGTTGTCCGATTGTAAGGTTGATTAGACCTAACTTCGCGATTTCCTTAGTAAACGCGTGCTTCGGTCCTTTGTACTGCATGGACCACCTGCACGTTACTCTAATGCTCGGCACTGCACGAATATGTTAACCAGAACAGTATTCTCCACGACCCGTGAGAATGAGAAGGCGATTGGGAGAGATAGTGGTTAGCGTGTATTTAGGAGTGTGCGTGAGAGCGTGCGCAAGAGCAACGGTCAAATGGCAACCGCGCTTGGCAGTCAGCGTCCAGTTAAACAATAAACGTGGTAAAAGTATGAACGAAGATGGCCACCGCTACAGGGGCCTCCTCTCAGAAGTCCGACGGAGGTGGGCTTCGATCGTGATGGTAGGCCGGAATTATTGGTTGTCCAGGAACTCCTCGTAGCTTGCCCGTTATATTGTTGGTCACGTCGAACGACTACTGATGTGTTCAACGGTGCCTGCACTCTCGAGGTCCGACGTGCGTAGGTCCAACTGTGTTTTGGCGCCCACGGGTCTCATACGCATGCGAGCCGGAAGATGCCGCGTCAGGTCCATCAAAAAGGGCGTCCAGTACCAGGCTGACGAATCGTCCCGTTATCCAATGAGTGGTTGGCTCCTTGAACGTGCACGTGAGTCAGCGAGGTTACGGATAAAGCCAATGTGACTGTGTAGATCCCTCTGAGAGAGGGCAAGGTAAACTGGAACAAAATAGCCCCTGAGGGCGCCGGCGGATGTTGGACTGCAATAACAGCACACGAACGATGTTCGGTGTTGTTGTAGTCGCTAGGAGACCAGAAGAAAATGAAATAATAACTACCGATTGTAATTTCTCGGGCCTGTTGGTTGCTAAATCCATGGTGAACTTCCCAACTTATTGCTAACAGTCGGTTGTAAAAATCGTCACGAAGTCGGCGAAGCGGACGGGATTTCATAGTTGGCGAGCGCGACGGCTACTTCGCGTTGCGGGTGCGGTTGGAGAATCTGATGGACTAGCTGCCGAGTCCTCACTAGGCGTAATTGGGGGTGGTTTGAGTAATAACTCGCTCGATGCGGGTGACTGAGCGGCTTGAGTAGGTGTAAATTGGCCGAGCGGCTTGCACTCCATGACGGCAGGCTTGAGACGGTCGATAGATACGGTGTCGTGTCGTCCGCTGATGTCTATGACAAATGTTTTTGCCCTACGTTTTATCACCCGAAACGGGCCAGTGTATGGCGCTTGTAGTGGTGATCGAACGCCATCGACGCGAAGGAATACGTGAGTAGCGATTTATAACGCAGTTGGGACATAACTTGTAGACTGTTGTTCACGCGGCGGACTGGCCTTGAGCACTCGCACGTGCTGCGTAAGGCGCTAAGCATAGTCACCGTAGTCGAAAGTCACGGTTGGTGAGGGGGCTACCAACTCCCCAGGCAGACAAAGTGTACAACCATATACTAGTACGGCCGGTGTTGTGTGTAATTCCTCCTTAACGGTGCTACGCAGGCTTAAGAGTGCTGATGGTAGTGTTTCACTCCAAAGGGGGTTACTGTTTGCTCGAAGGGCGGCTTTTAATTGTCGGTGGAAACGTTCAACCATACCATTGGCCTGAGGGTGGTAAGCTGTCGTCTTAACGTGTTGGCAACCGAGCGTAGCGACTAGGCTGCCGAAAGCGCCGTCAAAGTGTGGACCACGATCGGTGGTCACTATTGCCGGGCAACCGAAATGACTAACCCAACCGGTCAGAAAAGCTTTCGCGGCCTCTTCCGAGGTGGGACGAGGGATAGGAATGGCCTGCGGCCAGCGAGCAAAACGATCCACGCATTTGAGTATGTAAACGTACCCAAGTGAAGGTGGAAGTGGTCCTACAAGGTCGACGTGCACATGATGAAAACGTGTTTCAGGTTCTGGGAACCTGGCTAACGCCGCCTTAGTGTGCCTATGGGTCTTAACACGTTGACATTGCAGACAAGCACGAGCCCATTGACGGACATCTCGTTTGACATTGTGCCAAACAAAACGCTCAGTTATCAGTTTCACCGAGGACGTCACACCCGGGTGAGCCAGATTATGGAGTGTCAGGAAAGTGGGATAAAGATGGGCAGCAGAAACCACCGGCCTAGGGCGACCTTGCGACACATCGCACACGATGATATTCTGGGAATTTGGGATAGGTACTGTCGTCAAGCTCAAAGAACCGTTATTTCGAAGTTGTTCGATGTCAGGGTCCATAGTTTGAGCTTGTGCCATTGCGTCCAAGTTGATGTTAGGCGTCGGTGACAGACTTAGTTGATGTGCGCGTGATAAGGCGTCGGCGACGGGATTAAGTACCCCAGAGACGTGTCGTATGTCCACAGTAAACTGTGAGACAAAGTCTAAGTGGCGAATCTCGCGTGGTGAGTATCGATCCGAAGCTGACTTTAGTGCGTAAACCAAAGGCTTGTGGTCTGTAAAGACCGTAAACGAACGGCCTTCGAGTGCATGTCGAAAATGACGGATTCCCAAGTAGATGGCTAATAACTCCCTAACAAATGTGCTGTGCCTAGATTCGGCGGGTTGTAGGCGCTTGGAGAAGAATGCTAAAGGTTGTCAAGAATCGTCTATGAACTGTTGAAGTACTGCTTCAACCGATGTGTCCGAGGCATCCGTCACTACCGAAATAGGAGCCAAAGGGTCGTGGTGGGTAAGGAGTGCTATTTTGGCGACAGCATCTTTGACCAAGGCAAATGCGACTTGTGCCGTGTCGGGAAACACGAACTTCCGCGCAACAGGTCGGTGAGGGGTTGCATCATTTCCGCACAGTGCAGAATAAATCGGCGGCAGAAATTCACCGAGCCGGCAAACTGACGCAACTGGCGAAAAGATTGGGGTTCAGGGTAGTCGCGAATAGCGGAAACTTTATCTGGCAGAGGGCGGATACCCGAGGATGAAATAGAATGTCCTATGAAGGTGATATCAGACCGGCCTAATTCGCATTTCGCGATATTGATCGTAACACCGTGCTGGCTAAGGCGTTCGACGAATGCTCGTAAGTGTGCGGCGTGCTCTTGCTCTGAAGAACTAGCCACCAAAATATCATCCAGGTATACGTGGACATTTTCCAAACCACGAGTTGCCTCGTGCATGAACCGTTGGAAGGTCTGGGCTGCATTGCTGAGTCCAAACGGCATTCTCAGAAACTCGAACAGCCCGAAAGGCGTAGTGACGGCAGTTTTAGGGATATCGGCCTCTGCTACCGGGATCTGGTTGTACGCACGAACTAAATCGATACGGCTGAAGACGGAGCAACCTGATAAAGACGAAGTAAAGTCCTGTATGTGGGGAATTGGGTATCGGTCAGGGACGGTAACTTTGTTAAATGCTCTGTAATCACCACGGTCGCCAGTCGCCGCTAGACTTAGGGACCATATGAAGAGAGGAAGCCCAAGGGCTACTAGAAGGGCGTATTATACCCAGTTCTAGCATGTGTTCGAATTCAGCCTGTGTAACACGAAGCTTGTCTGGTGCTAACCGACGCGGCCTACTGAACACTGGGGGTCCCTTAGTATCGATATGGTGGGTGACGTTGGTGGTCACTGCTGAGAGAGGCCCGGCCTGCCGAAACATGGCCGGGTAGGCGGCGATGAGTTCGCCATAAGGTTGGTGTGCCGGTGGTTGAATGTAAAAAGGCGTGATTTGATTCACTCGCGAATTATGACCCGCAACAGCGAGAGTGGTCTGACGATCTACCACTCTGCGGCGCCGTGCACCTACTAACGAGTCAAAGTGTTGCAGGAAGTCAATGCCTAGAATTGGGTACGGGACATCGGCGATGATGAATACCCAACGAAAATTACGCTTTAAACCTAAGTTTAAGGTGAGCGACCGCTGGCCAAACGTGTGGATGGCAGCGCGTAGTGTTTGGGCCTGCGGTGTGCTATTTTTGCCTTTCGCTCGAGGCAGGACGCTCACTTCGGCACCGGTATCTACAAGGAATAGGTTATCTGAAATGATGTCCCTTACGTTCAAAAGACGACTGTTGGTCTGATACCCGGCTTCGTGGGTCGCCACCACGAGCCGGGGGTTTCGTTTCCCTGATGAGCACCGGGAAACGTACACCCTGGTTCGCATCGTTTGGTTCCCTCACCAAAGCGACTGGTATTTACTATACCCTTCTTTTGAAGAGCCGAAACGTCGTCGCAATGACGGACTATGGAGCCTAGGTGAGTGTGCGGGGTGCCGCTCCTGTGGTCCACTTCTTCATACTGCTAGGCGTTGCAGGCTCGCGTCAATTCTAGACAAAACTGACGCGAGGTCGTTAGATGTTGACAAGGCAGGCACCGTCGTGACGGAGGACCTGGTTACTCCAGTTACAGCGGGGTTGTATCGTGACATAATGTCATCAGCTATTGCTGCAGTTTCCTCCAGCGAGCACTTGCGCGTGGCACTTAGTAAAACTGGAATTTTGTGCGGCAAACGCTGCAGCCAAAGTTCCTTTAAGAGCGGGTCCTCGCCTACCGTCGGTCCCCTCAAGCTCTGCATCTCGCGCAGCAGTTCGGAGGGCTTCCTACTTCCAAGCTCAACGTTTTGAAGTTGTTGCATACGTTGGTCCTGCGTTGGGGTCGTGCGGGAAATGACGGCCTCCTTTAAAGCCTCATAGCTTCGGGAAGAGATTATTACGTCCCTTACTTGCATTGTGACCTCCGGCGGGAGGCGGCCTGATGCCCACCTGAAACGGCTGGCGTCACTAGTTATACGGCAGTTTTCGAAATCTAACTCGACCAGCGTGAACCAGAGTTCTGGATCAGCAGGCGTGAATGCCGGTATGTGCATCGTGATCGCCCCAACGGTGGGGTCTGAGCAGGGTTTCCGTTCAGCAGACATAGCGATTACTTTATCGAATACAGACAGGAAAAGAAATCAACGACCAATGGGGCACTATAGTCTTCGCGAGAAAAAATCACGACGAACTAGACACCAAAAATATGTATGGACAAAAAAAATTATTTGGTAAACCGACCAAAATAAAATCAACAGATAGGGAGACAATAAAACACAAAAACGTACGCAGACGGGACCTTGAACGGTAGAAAACAAGGAAACTCACGTGACCTGGGGATCACGTCGGGCTCACCAATTGTAAGGTTGATTAGACCTAACTTCGCGATTTCCTTAGTAAACGCGTGCTTCGGTCCTTTGTACTGCGTGGACCACCTGCACGTTACTCTAATGCTCGGCACTGCACGAATATGTTAACCAGAACAGTATTCTCCACGACCCGTGAGAACGAAAAGGCGATTGGGAGAGATAGTGGTTAGCGTGTATTTGGGAGCGTGCGCAAGAGCAACGGTCAAATGGCAACCGCGCTTGGCAGTCAGCGTTCAGTCAAACACGACGAGACTGCACCTTGACGTGGTGTGATGGCTTGCGCGCCTCTATGACCCAAAGAGCTATACAGGATGGCTTCTTTAAGCCGGAGATGCAATCATACCTGATAATTCATTGGGTGGAGGTCAGGCAAAGTCCAGTCTCCTGGTCCTCCAGGTTGGGGGTTGATTTGAGCTGGTAACTCAATCGGCCAAATCAGTTGAAGAATAATTGATCCAAGCAAATGGACTTCCACTAAGCCATCCCGCTGCCTTGCGGATAGGTTCTTGTTAGAACTAAAGGCTTTGGACGAGGACCCTAATCGTTCTCCTGCTTTGTGGCTGGACACCCTAGCAGTACCCGTCCAACTTGTCCCATGAACTGCACGGATATAAAGAATTACATACTGCATCGGTCGTCGCACAGGATAATCAGGACCGCGCTGCCCATTGCATCGATCGGAGTAGGTAGTGATAAGTGGGCTACTGCTCAGAGTTCCCTCTCTTTTACTCAACCTTTATCTTCTGTCCTCAACCACCTCTCTTTGCCCCATCTATCCACCCATAATGCTCCCACTGATAACACGGTCGATACTCGCAACGATTCACTGTCAAATAGTGTCGGGAATAGTCCTGTGTCTTATAGTTCACATTTTCTCAAGCCTCGTCAGCCTCTGAATCTCGGCTCCTTCAACGTGCTTACACTCATGCAGGCCGGTCAGCAGGCGTGCCTAACTCATATTAGCTTCTCTGAAGATTGATGTCTGCTGCTTAAGTGAAACGCGTATCCAGGATTCGAGTAGTGATCCAACTAACTGCTCCTGGTGTCTCATCAAGGTATTTTCTGCGCACTTCAGGAGACGAAGCAGCTAGAGCTGTGGGTTAACGTGGTGTAGGAATTGTCTTGACTGACAAGGCTGAGGCTGCCCTTTTAGACTGGATCCCTGTTAACAGTCGTTTATGTGCTGTGAGACTCCAAGGGTCAGTCGGCGTTCGAAAGGATAGTTGTGTTAAACGCAATTTGTTCGTGATCTCGGCGTACGCCCCAACGGACTGTAGCTCAGACGAGCAGAAAGATGAGTTTTACGATGAACTCGCCACCCTCGTTCGCAGCAGTAAGGGTTCTGACATTGTAGTGCTAGCTGATGACTTCAGTGCACAAGTTGGCAAACTTCGTACGGTAGAAGCTTGTTTGGGTGGCCGTTGTGCTTTCCCCGCTGAGCGTACAGATAACGGGGCTGGGATTCTCCAGTTGTGAAGACAATCGATTGTTTTTATCTAGCACGAGTTTGCGACACAGCTCGCGTCACACAGCAACATGGCGCTCTAACTCTACAGGTACTATGAGTCGAATTGATCATATTGCCGTAGGCTACCGGTGGCGCAGTTCTGTTCAGGACTGTAGATCTTACTGGTCCACGTACGTAAAGTTGGATCATGGATTAGTTTTAATGTGATTATCTCTCCAGCTCCATGGTCATCGTCGCGAGCCGCAAATCCGGTTAGCCGTGCAACGTTTGTGTGATCCAGAAGTACGCTCTCGGTATGAGCAGAAGTTAGCACATGAGCTAGGATCTAAGGCGAACAGTAATGTAGATGAGCATTGGACTCATATCAAACAGGCGATGCACGTGGCAGCAGGTTTTGCCTGTGGTCCTAGATCCGTTGTCCATCAAAGACGCTGGATGTCGAAAGAGTCGCTAAGTATAATGGAGCAAAAGCGTCAGCTTTCGAACCGTAAGGAGATGAATAAGATGCGGAGAAATCTGCAAAGACAAGTTACGAAAAGCCTTAAGAATGATCGCGAAAATTGGTGGGTCAAGGTAGCCGAAGAAATGGAAATAGCAGCTGCTTCAGGTAACAGTCGAAGACTGTTCAAACTTATTCGTGATACCGGTGGACGGCGAACCCAGGTCAGTGAAACAATTTGCGATAGAAATGGAGAACCCATGCATGGCAAACAGCAAAGGCCCGACCGTTGGGCCGACCAGATTTCTACTCTTCGCCACTGATACACTGTACTCATACTTCTGTCCGCGTAAGGGTTTACAGCAAACTATCCGGCCCATTCGAATGGACCAGTGGGGTTAGACAAGGATGTCCCATGTCTCCATTCCTGTTCAACTTTGTCATGGACGAAATAATGGAGATTGCGCTGCAAAATCTTCAGGATGTAGGCATCGAACTAGGAAGTAATGAAAAGCTATGTGACCTAGATTACGCGGACGACCTTGTCTGCTTGTTCGAATGCACGGAACATGCTCAGCGTGCACTAGATAATCTCGCAAGAGCTGTAGCTCCATTCGGCATGCGCTTTGCACCTTCACAGTGTAGAATGTTACAAGACTGGACGTCAACAATTCCGAGCTTAATGCTTGATGGGGAGGTGCTGTCAGTTGTCGACCACTTCACCTACCTCGGTAGCTGCGTGACGACGGATGGGAGCATAGTAGTAGAGGTGAGCACGCGTATATCCAAGGCTCGAGCGGCGTACGCTGGACTGAAGCACTTGTGGTGCCGACCTGATATTTCACCAAAGTTGAAAGGTCGTGTATACTGTGCCTTAGTGCTTTCAGTTTTGTTGTATGGTTGCGAGACTTGGAGTCTTTGTGCTGAAGATATTCGTCGTCTTGAGGTTTTCGACCACCGATGTTTGTGTAGTATCGCTAAGATTGGGTTGAGTCGTCGTGTAAGCAATGGTAAGGTCAGCAATTGAGTATTGGGTACTAATCCAGAGAATGCTCTATCACAGCGTATCCAGCTTAATAGACTTCGTTCGTTGGGACACGTGTTACGTATAGCAAACACACGTCTACCGTAGCGTGTCCTATTCTCCGTTCCTCCTCAGGGGTAGAAAAAACCACGTGGAGATCAACAATTGACGTGGCAGCGAGGAATGAGAAAATGTACAGCAGACTTAGGAAAAGTAGGTGCTTCACGTCTTCGTGGTTGGGGTCCAAAAGATCCATCTACCAGTTAGCTGGAGACACTGAAGAATATGGCAGCGAACCGTGAACAGTGGCAATCGTGTTGTCACTTTCTGTCTAGTAAGAATGACTGATCAGTGTGCGTTTGTACAGTTAGACTGTGTATTCTGTGTGTTGGCTGCTAAGGCATTCTTTCCTTCCCACCCCCCTCTGTAGGTCCACTCCCTATCCATCTTGTATATTCATACTTCCTAATTCAACGTGCAACATGGTGAGAAAGGCAGTGATCAGTGGGGCTTGCCCTACTGTTTAACGCTGTACGATGATGGTAAACGATAAACGTGGTAAAAGTATGAACGAAGATGGCCACCGCTACATGATGGTATATAATATTTCCCATCAGATATGCCTTGTCCCACTGTTTCTCATCAATTTCTTTGATCGACCAGGGTACTGTCCGGCTTGAAATACGCGAACTTTTCCCCGTGATTGGCGTAATACGAATGACACTGTCGCGCTGTTCAGAATCTGTTCTAAGTCCCATACACATGAATAGTGCTGCAGGGTTTGGTTGCTTTTACAACAAACGTTATCCTAACAGGGCATCGGTGATTTTCCCTAGATCAATTAAAGGCGGCGGAGTTGTTGCTGACTGATCACTTGTGGAGTATAAAGTGCGGTAAACGTTTGCAGTACCGCACGGAAGCAATTGCTCACATGTTCGCTTACTTCTCGTGCTGTGCGCAGGTTTAGTCCTCTATTCCGCGTCAGACATTCCTTCAAACCATCCTGCCTTTCACTGTACAAGACTCAAATTCGTCTCACACTTAAATACTGCTGTCACGTGTGGTGTGGAGCTTCTTCTTTATCCCTTCTCGAACGGGCCCAACGTAAAGCCATTCGTCTATAAGATGGCCAGGTATTAACATCCGTTTAGCAGTCGCTTGCCCATCACCGGCAGTTTCTTCATTTTCTCTACTCTACCGCCATTATTTTGGATTTTGTTCCTCCCAGCTTATCTCGGCTGTTCCCATTCTCAGTACTTTTCAACCCCGAGCACAGGCAGCTAGTCACCTTTATTAGGTTTATGTCGCTCGATCTGGGACCTCGACCTTTCAGTGTTCTTTCCCCCGCACGGTTAAGTTATGAGAACCTTTTCCCTCTCTGTCTTTCCACCCATTTACGACCTTTCTGTCTTCAAAAGCGCGATCCACAAACTGGTTTTGACGTGAGCATTCCCTACAAACCCCTCCTACAGTATATCTTCGAACTATGAGGTTTATCCTTCTTACCGTAATTCATTTAGTATGTAATACAAAGACCGGTTAAGTTTATGGTTAACTAAATCACTCAGCCCGACGTAAAATTCCAGTGGAACCGAAGAGTTGTGTCTGCCTTATCCATCCCTTAATTTTAAATTTTTCTTTACAGACATGTTTACGTCCCTCTTTGGATGGTTTTCTCAAAACAGTATCATAGAAGGAGTCGGCAATGAGTTATTGCTTGTGAGTAGTTTTCTTGGGTTGTTCCTGTTCTTGGTTTTGGCATGGATGTCAACAAATGTGAGTTGGGAGTTTCTTCCGGTCCGTATAACCGTGGTGAGGGATGCTAACGGTGGAACAAACCAGACAGCTTCCCAAGGTGACGTTGAAATTGAGAGAGATGAGGCATCCGGTAACGATGAAGCTGTCACAGTAACTGATGAGAATTCAGAATCGGCCAGCGACAGTGATCCGGAGCAAACTGAAGATGCACAGAGATGCGGAACAAGTGAGTTGGTTAACTTTGTGCTTGGCACACCTTGTGTACTGAAGCGATATGCATAGAATGCTATACGTCCCCCGATACGTCTAGGTATATAAATTGTCTGCAATTTATATAACCAAACGGTTTATTTTTCTCAATTATGAACAAAGCTTGAGACGACAAATAAAAATAAAACTCAGCTGGAATGAGTGAATGACTTGCCTACATGTTGTTGGCAGTTTTTATACTCCTTTGGTCAGTTTTGGAGCTGCTTACCACTACAGTTGACTAGCGGTGGCAAGCCACAAACCCGGGCAGTGACACCATTTGGACGCCGTCGGCTAGATCGATGTGCTGTTGTGTAGTGATCAGTTGACCAACCCCCACTTGTCACTTCTTTGGTTGTACGTTTCGCTCGCGGAAACCGCAGTCGCTACTTCTGACACACTTCCTCGACGTGGTCTTTTGACCCAGGCTCTGTAAGAATACACGCGGTTGACATTCCATGGTCTCTTCTCGTTGATCTCCAAGACGATTACTGACCATATAAGCCAGTGGAGTGTGCTCTCCGATAGTTTCACGACTGGTTTACACACCCGACGTCGGAGAATCGTGTGATTCTAGACCACGGCCATTAGTTCTTGATATTACACTAGGTCCTTGTGGTTAATATATGTGCTCCTGCTTCACCCTAGCGTATATATGGAACTGAAAATCCACCATTTTATTTCAATTCCTATGGAACGTTCATTTGTCCAGCAATTTAGTGTCACGAAGAATTGGATTGGGGCAGATTATAACACACTGTTTAGGATCATATTGGGCTATTGTCTTGCCTAAGTATTCCCAGTAGATCGACAAAACTAACGGTCGGGTGTTTTTCGTCCTTAATAAGCAGAACCTATAATCCATAATCCACCTGTCGATCGCGTATACAGAACAAAAAGTTAGTAATTTTCTTGACACATGCTTGTGCATGAGTGCAGTGGAAGAGGTATATACCCCATAGCCACGAAAGCCCACTGCACTATTAGGGTCAAACGTCAACTAGACCCTGAGACTTGGAGTGGAGAGCCACACAAGGTCCCATTTAACAAACTTATTTGATGGTTTTGTTTCAGGAATCTTCAACTAAGGCTTAACTTATGAACCAATATGGGCGGTGTTCACTCGGTTGCTGGTATCTGAACAGACCACTGTTGCATGCCCTTTGACGTACTATGGCTGTTGAGAAAATCGGTTAATAGGAAAACGTAATGGAAGATAAAATGAGTAGGAATTCCGCGCCTTCAGTTTGATGTTGGTTGGAAATTCAGTATTCTCCAGAGTTCATGTTATGCTTTATGGCTGTCCACTTTTATGGATCCACTTCCTGTGCAGTTCGACCTTTTGTAACTAATGGAACTGGGTGTAATCATGGATGACTGCGATGTTAAATTGTGCTCACCTTAGTAGGAATGCGCGTGGACTTCCAATGCTTTCCTTTGCTGGTTTGGAAGTAAATCCGCGGCAGGTTCATCGCGCCGAATACAAAACTAGAGCACTTAGGTGCGAAGCTAGATGTTGCTGAATTTACAACTAGTGCACAGCTTACCCAACCTTTCCTTTCGGTGCACATGCATTATCTCCTCATGAATTCCAAACGAAGTGGACGAATAAGCTTTTTGGATTTCTTTGTGTATAGCGTTTGTGGTTCATTCTGACCATCTGAAGAGTCACTGCGTTATTGGTTTTTTATAATTCAATCACTGTCCGCTCGGGAAACCTTTTATTGGCAACCTGTTTACGAACTAATTGCTTTCAAGATGGACTTTCTGGACTTGTTTGTTTCAGAACGAGAAACCGCGGAAGACGAAGAAGTCCCTATTCGCGTGACTTCCAAAAATGTGCATTTAATGTCGCTGGAGAAACAAGAGGAATACGCCGCACGTTTTCGTTCTAAAGGTCATCTGGTACTTCGACTGCAGTACCTCAATGAGCGAACGCGATTTGTTCACGCCTCGCCAAATACTTCAATAGTTCGATTCAAACGGTAAGCAGGTAGAATATTTTACTGACCATATATGGAGTATACCTGTTCACAGTCAACTAACCTGTAGTGGCTTACTGTGCTAAGCATTTCCAAAAGGTGATATACGGTAGTTGGTAGCTATTGAAGTAATTTCGCTCGAGAGTAACTGAGGAAGTATTTGATGTACGTTTTTATGTTTCATTACATGATAAACAGCTTTCAGTAGAGCTGATAGATCCCGTGGCCTAAAGACCTACTGTATTACAAAGGATAGGTTAATTGACCATCATGTAAAAACTGGTATATTGATTCTGTGCTCAAAAATGTGGACAGAGGCGGAATGTATAACTATTCCGTGGTCATAGGAACAGCCAAAACCGACAGGTCCGCAAGTTCACATGGATGACTTATCGAATGCTCACGGCAGGGATATCACAGAGCCAAATTCCAGTACAGTTCAAACAACCAATAACCGTGCACTGTGTGCGGAGGTTTGGTTGCTGTCTCTCAGCGGGAACAATGAGAAAAAACAAGAGTATGAAGAGAGTAAGAACAGAACTACGAACAGTATCAAGTCGACAAATAAAGTTTTTGAATACAAGAGCGCCACTGACCGGGACACCTAGCCATATTCCCCAATGTATCTAATCTAACCATTTAGTGAAGGGATCTCTTGGACTCCACCCAAGGAGCTTCACACGCCTCACATGACCAAGTCCATTGGTCAGGCTCTTCATGAATTGATTCCATGTCATGGACTGACCACCGTTACTCGTTTTTCGACCAATACCTACCTCAGCGAACATTGTACGCCAAGAAATCCCATCTGGACATATGCGCGACACATGTGCCAACCACCATAACCTGGTGAGCTTCAGCGTATAATCTGATGATTTGGTTCGTGCCTAGTACATTGCGCCTAACCCCAGCATTGCTTATACGGTGTTCCCACTAAATTCAAGCAATACTACGAAGACATCGGTGTTCAAATATCGAAAATCCTCGTGTATCCTCCATTCGTAGTGGCCGTGTTTCTGAACCATACAGAAGCACTGGTCCGACCGCTGCAGCATACACCCAACCCTTGGTAGATAAACGGATGTCATGCCGGTGCCACAGATGACTCAGGTTGGCAAAAGCTAAAAGAGCCTTATGTATACGCAAAGACACCTCGTCCGATATCCAACCTCCGGATGAAGTGCAGCTGTCCAGACGACGGAACTTGTCTACCAGGTCTACAGTTTCCCCAGACACTGAAAGGTTTGGCGTTGGACCAACCAAATCTTGCTACAGCATCTTGCACTTTGAAGGCGCAAAACGCACACCAAACAATGCTACTCAGTCAATCAAGCTGTCCAGAAAAGCTTGCAACTTACCTGGATCTTTACTTAGAACAACTGTGTCGTCTTCATACTCAAGGTCTGGTGTTTTGCGACCCCGGGAAAAGTTTGATGTTACTATCCTCACTTGACAAAAGCGCGGTCTCTAGAACCATATCATAATCGTGTTTGCTATAATTATTCGAAGCGTTGCGAATGAGGCGGATTAGTTTACCAAAGTCACCATTTTTCGGTTATTTCTATCTAGCATCTTCTGCAATCACCCGTGGCAGACCGTGTGACTTGTCGTCGCAGTCTGCGGTGTCCATCGCTTCCTGAGAGCCGGGCTTCATGTGCTTCGGTTGACTGCTGCAGCGTGCTCTCGGAGATCCAGTCTTTTGCCCGCTTTTTTGGTTCTCCCAAGTACCGTTCATATAGCTTCTTTGATCATCGTCTTTGAGTCCACTGCGCCTCCACGAAAATGTCGTCTTCTTGTGCGTTGGTTACGCCGATCAGTCGAGTTGTTATTGCTCGTGACGTTGCTTGTCGTTTGTCTGGATTTTCTAGGGCAGCAACGTTCATCCGGGAGGGTGCACCGACCCTATCAAGGATAAACAGATGAATTTTGAAGCACTTACGTAAGAGGACATGGTCAGTGCCGTTTGTATTGCCCGTTTTTGCACCTCGGTATGCTCGGCAACCCTCCACAGATGAAACCCAACGGGCTCTCACCAGGATTTGGTCGAGTTGTTGCGCAGTGTGGCCGTCATTAGAGCACCATGTTAGTAGGTACCTCTTAGAGTGTTGAAATCGAGTGCTGCGGACGACCATTCTGTTGACGTCGGCTAAGCCAGTCAGTCGGCTACCATTCTCACGGCGCTGACCGAGACCGAATTTCCCGAGAGTATGGCGAGTGAATCTGTCGGCCATACCTGTGTGAGCGTTCCTATCTCCTGCGACGAAAAGTACGTCGCACCTCGAAACTCGGTTGATTACTTAACGCAAGTAATAGTAGAATTTTTTTGGCCAAATCGGTTGTAGCATAGATCGTAATCACCATCAGATAGTGCGGGGAGTCTTTAAAGCATGCCAAGGTGAGTCTGAATGGGACTGGTTCCCAAGAAATCATTGCATCACTAGCTATTTTATTCAGAGCAAATGCTACGACGTAGAAACTGAGGTTATCTTTTGTGCCACTGTGATGAAGCCAATAAGATTTATCTACTCCTGGGACCTTTATTTGTCGACTACCTGAGTTGGGCAAGCGGACTTCCGAGAGGCAAGCAAAATCTACACCATAGTCATGTAGAGTTCCCGTTGTGACGCATTGTCTACCGACGTCTAGAAACGTCCTGACATTCTAACGGGTTGTGTGTTCTTTTCCTGCATCGAAAAACGCCAGCATGGTGTCTCATCACCTCGACCGCTGGGACACGAAGCGCGTCACTTACCGGGGACGCCTTGGCATGATGAGCGCATGAGGTTCCGTGAATAATCATAGAGAATCGCGGAAGTAGGGTACGGAGCGGCGTCCCCAACACCGTTCGGCCCTTTTGTTCGAGGTTGCACCTCTAACCTTTCCACACCCAAGTGCAATTTCTTCATTCTTTCTGTTTTCACGTGCAACATAGTGAGAAAGGCATTGGTCAGTGGGGCTTGCCCTGCTATTTAACGCTGTACGATGATGAAGATGGTGACACCCAACTGCAGACTATATATATACCCGGAGTACCGGGTACGCATACCTGATGAGCGGCAACAACCGCGAAACCGGTCGTGTGCTTCCGGGGAAATTTTGTCCACACGTTAACATACTACTTACTATCAATATGAGCGCTTGCACATGCAGCCTCGTTGTTCGTTGGGTTAGCAGTGACCCAGACACGAATAACTATGAGAAATCACAGTTGTGATTCATTTGTGGGCTCTTCAATGAAGAGTATCCATTCACACTCCAGACGCTTCAAACTAGATTCTAGTGAACATATAACATCGGAGTGTACAAGTATGAAAACGAGTGGGCAGAGGAGTACCGGGTACGCATACCTGATGAGCGGCAACAACCGCGAAATCGGTCGTGTGCTTCCGGGGAAATTTTGTCCACACGTTAACATACTACTTACTATCAATATGAGCGCTTGCACATGCAGCCTCGTTGTTCGTTGGGTTAGCAGTGACCCAGACACGAATAACTATGAGAAATCACAGTTGTGATTCATTTGTGGGCTCTTCAATGAAGAGTATCCATTCACACTCCAGACGCTTCAAACTAGATTCTAGTGAACATATAACATCGGAGTGTACAAGTATGAAAACGAGTGGGCAGAGGAGTACCGGGTACGCATACCTGATGAGCGGCAACAACCGCGAAATCGGTCGTGTGCTTCCGGGGAAATTTTGTCCACACGTTAACATACTACTTACTATCAATATGAGCGCTTGCACATGCAGCCTCGTTGTTCGTTGGGTTAGCAGTGACCCAGACACGAATAACTATGAGAAATCACAGTTGTGATTCATTTGTGGGCTCTTCAATGAAGAGTATCCATTCACACTCCAGACGCTTCAAACTAGATTCTAGTGAACATATAACATCGGAGTGTACAAGTATGAAAACGAGTGGGCAGAGGAGTACCGGGTACGCATACCTGATGAGCGGCAACAACCGCGAAATCGGTCGTGTGCTTCCGGGGAAATTTTGTCCACACGTTAACATACTACTTACTATCAATATGAGCGCTTGCACATGCAGCCTCGTTGTTCGTTGGGTTAGCAGTGACCCAGACACGAATAACTATGAGAAATCACAGTTGTGATTCATTTGTGGGCTCTTCAATGAAGAGTATCCATTCACACTCCAGACGCTTCAAACTAGATTCTAGTGAACATATAACATCGGAGTGTACAAGTATGAAAACGAGTGGGCAGAGGAGTACCGGGTACGCATACCTGATGAGCGGCAACAACCGCGAAATCGGTCGTGTGCTTCCGGGGAAATTTTGTCCACACGTTAACATACTACTTACTATCAATATGAGCGCTTGCACATGCAGCCTCGTTGTTCGTTGGGTTAGCAGTGACCCAGACACGAATAACTATGAGAAATCACAGTTGTGATTCATTTGTGGGCTCTTCAATGAAGAGTATCCATTCACACTCCAGACGCTTCAAACTAGATTCTAGTGAACATATAACATCGGAGTGTACAAGTATGAAAACGAGTGGGCAGAGGAGTACCGGGTACGCATACCTGATGAGCGGCAACAACCGCGAAATCGGTCGTGTGCTTCCGGGGAAATTTTGTCCACACGTTAACATACTACTTACTATCAATATGAGCGCTTGCACATGCAGCCTCGTTGTTCGTTGGGTTAGCAGTGACCCAGACACGAATAACTATGAGAAATCACAGTTGTGATTCATTTGTGGGCTCTTCAATGAAGAGTATCCATTCACACTCCAGACGCTTCAAACTAGATTCTAGTGAACATATAACATCGGAGTGTACAAGTATGAAAACGAGTGGGCAGAGGAGTACCGGGTACGCATACCTGATGAGCGGCAACAACCGCGAAATCGGTCGTGTGCTTCCGGGGAAATTTTGTCCACACGTTAACATACTACTTACTATCAATATGAGCGCTTGCACATGCAGCCTCGTTGTTCGTTGGGTTAGCAGTGACCCAGACACGAATAACTATGAGAAATCACAGTTGTGATTCATTTGTGGGCTCTTCAATGAAGAGTATCCATTCACACTCCAGACGCTTCAAACTAGATTCTAGTGAACATATAACATCGGAGTGTACAAGTATGAAAACGAGTGGGCAGAGGAGTACCGGGTACGCATACCTGATGAGCGGCAACAACCGCGAAATCGGTCGTGTGCTTCCGGGGAAATTTTGTCCACACGTTAACATACTACTTACTATCAATATGAGCGCTTGCACATGCAGCCTCGTTGTTCGTTGGGTTAGCAGTGACCCAGACACGAATAACTATGAGAAATCACAGTTGTGATTCATTTGTGGGCTCTTCAATGAAGAGTATCCATTCACACTCCAGACGCTTCAAACTAGATTCTAGTGAACATATAACATCGGAGTGTACAAGTATGAAAACGAGTGGGCAGAGGAGTACCGGGTACGCATACCTGATGAGCGGCAACAACCGCGAAATCGGTCGTGTGCTTCCGGGGAAATTTTGTCCACACGTTAACATACTACTTACTATCAATATGAGCGCTTGCACATGCAGCCTCGTTGTTCGTTGGGTTAGCAGTGACCCAGACACGAATAACTATGAGAAATCACAGTTGTGATTCATTTGTGGGCTCTTCAATGAAGAGTATCCATTCACACTCCAGACGCTTCAAACTAGATTCTAGTGAACATATAACATCGGAGTGTACAAGTATGAAAACGAGTGGGCAGAGGAGTACCGGGTACGCATACCTGATGAGCGGCAACAACCGCGAAACCGGTCGTGTGCTTCCGGGGAAATTTTGTCCACACGTTAACACACTACTTACTATCAATATGAGCGCTTGCACATGCAGCCTCGTTGTTCGTTGGGTTAGCAGTGACCCAGACACGAATAACTATGAGAAATCACAGTTGTGATTCATTTGTGGGCTCTTCAATGAAGAGTATCCATTCACACTCCAGACGCTTCAAACTAGATTCTAGTGAACATATAACATCGGAGTGTACAAGTATGAAAACGAGTGGGCAGAGGAGTACCGGGTACGCATACCTGATGAGCGGCAACAACCGCGAAATCGGTCGTGTGCTTCCGGGGAAATTTTGTCCACACGTTAACATACTACTTACTATCAATATGAGCGCTTGCACATGCAGCCTCGTTGTTCGTTGGGTTAGCAGTGACCCAGACACGAATAACTATGAGAAATCACAGTTGTGATTCATTTGTGGGCTCTTCAATGAAGAGTATCCATTCACACTCCAGACGCTTCAAACTAGATTCTAGTGAACATATAACATCGGAGTGTACAAGTATGAAAACGAGTGGGCAGAGGAGTACCGGGTACGCATACCTGATGAGCGGCAACAACCGCGAAATCGGTCGTGTGCTTCCGGGGAAATTTTGTCCACACGTTAACATACTACTTACTATCAATATGAGCGCTTGCACATGCAGCCTCGTTGTTCGTTGGGTTAGCAGTGACCCAGACACGAATAACTATGAGAAATCACAGTTGTGATTCATTTGTGGGCTCTTCAATGAAGAGTATCCATTCACACTCCAGACGCTTCAAACTAGATTCTAGTGAACATATAACATCGGAGTGTACAAGTATGAAAACGAGTGGGCAGAGGAGTACCGGGTACGCATACCTGATGAGCGGCAACAACCGCGAAATCGGTCGTGTGCTTCCGGGGAAATTTTGTCCACACGTTAACATACTACTTACTATCAATATGAGCGCTTGCACATGCAGCCTCGTTGTTCGTTGGGTTAGCAGTGACCCAGACACGAATAACTATGAGAAATCACAGTTGTGATTCATTTGTGGGCTCTTCAATGAAGAGTATCCATTCACACTCCAGACGCTTCAAACTAGATTCTAGTGAACATATAACATCGGAGTGTACAAGTATGAAAACGAGTGGGCAGAGGAGTACCGGGTACGCATACCTGATGAGCGGCAACAACCGCGAAATCGGTCGTGTGCTTCCGGGGAAATTTTGTCCACACGTTAACATACTACTTACTATCAATATGAGCGCTTGCACATGCAGCCTCGTTGTTCGTTGGGTTAGCAGTGACCCAGACACGAATAACTATGAGAAATCACAGTTGTGATTCATTTGTGGGCTCTTCAATGAAGAGTATCCATTCACACTCCAGACGCTTCAAACTAGATTCTAGTGAACATATAACATCGGAGTGTACAAGTATGAAAACGAGTGGGCAGAGGAGTACCGGGTACGCATACCTGATGAGCGGCAACAACCGCGAAATCGGTCGTGTGCTTCCGGGGAAATTTTGTCCACACGTTAACATACTACTTACTATCAATATGAGCGCTTGCACATGCAGCCTCGTTGTTCGTTGGGTTAGCAGTGACCCAGACACGAATAACTATGAGAAATCACAGTTGTGATTCATTTGTGGGCTCTTCAATGAAGAGTATCCATTCACACTCCAGACGCTTCAAACTAGATTCTAGTGAACATATAACATCGGAGTGTACAAGTATGAAAACGAGTGGGCAGAGGAGTACCGGGTACGCATACCTGATGAGCGGCAACAACCGCGAAACCGGTCGTGTGCTTCCGGGGAAATTTTGTCCACACGTTAACACACTACTTACTATCAATATGAGCGCTTGCACATGCAGCCTCGTTGTTCGTTGGGTTAGCAGTGACCCAGACACGAATAACTATGAGAAATCACAGTTGTGATTCATTTGTGGGCTCTTCAATGAAGAGTATCCATTCACACTCCAGACGCTTCAAACTAGATTCTAGTGAACATATAACATCGGAGTGTACAAGTATGAAAACGAGTGGGCAGAGGAGTACCGGGTACGCATACCTGATGAGCGGCAACAACCGCGAAATCGGTCGTGTGCTTCCGGGGAAATTTTGTCCACACGTTAACATACTACTTACTATCAATATGAGCGCTTGCACATGCAGCCTCGTTGTTCGTTGGGTTAGCAGTGACCCAGACACGAATAACTATGAGAAATCACAGTTGTGATTCATTTGTGGGCTCTTCAATGAAGAGTATCCATTCACACTCCAGACGCTTCAAACTAGATTCTAGTGAACATATAACATCGGAGTGTACAAGTATGAAAACGAGTGGGCAGAGGAGTACCGGGTACGCATACCTGATGAGCGGCAACAACCGCGAAATCGGTCGTGTGCTTCCGGGGAAATTTTGTCCACACGTTAACATACTACTTACTATCAATATGAGCGCTTGCACATGCAGCCTCGTTGTTCGTTGGGTTAGCAGTGACCCAGACACGAATAACTATGAGAAATCACAGTTGTGATTCATTTGTGGGCTCTTCAATGAAGAGTATCCATTCACACTCCAGACGCTTCAAACTAGATTCTAGTGAACATATAACATCGGAGTGTACAAGTATGAAAACGAGTGGGCAGAGGAGTACCGGGTACGCATACCTGATGAGCGGCAACAACCGCGAAACCGGTCGTGTGCTTCCGGGGAAATTTTGTCCACACGTTAACACACTACTTACTATCAATATGAGCGCTTGCACATGCAGCCTCGTTGTTCGTTGGGTTAGCAGTGACCCAGACACGAATAACTATGAGAAATCACAGTTGTGATTCATTTGTGGGCTCTTCAATGAAGAGTATCCATTCACACTCCAGACGCTTCAAACTAGATTCTAGTGAACATATAACATCGGAGTGTACAAGTATGAAAACGAGTGGGCAGAGGAGTACCGGGTACGCATACCTGATGAGCGGCAACAACCGCGAAATCGGTCGTGTGCTTCCGGGGAAATTTTGTCCACACGTTAACATACTACTTACTATCAATATGAGCGCTTGCACATGCAGCCTCGTTGTTCGTTGGGTTAGCAGTGACCCAGACACGAATAACTATGAGAAATCACAGTTGTGATTCATTTGTGGGCTCTTCAATGAAGAGTATCCATTCACACTCCAGACGCTTCAAACTAGATTCTAGTGAACATATAACATCGGAGTGTACAAGTATGAAAACGAGTGGGCAGAGGAGTACCGGGTACGCATACCTGATGAGCGGCAACAACCGCGAAATCGGTCGTGTGCTTCCGGGGAAATTTTGTCCACACGTTAACATACTACTTACTATCAATATGAGCGCTTGCACATGCAGCCTCGTTGTTCGTTGGGTTAGCAGTGACCCAGACACGAATAACTATGAGAAATCACAGTTGTGATTCATTTGTGGGCTCTTCAATGAAGAGTATCCATTCACACTCCAGACGCTTCAAACTAGATTCTAGTGAACATATAACATCGGAGTGTACAAGTATGAAAACGAGTGGGCAGAGGAGTACCGGGTACGCATACCTGATGAGCGGCAACAACCGCGAAATCGGTCGTGTGCTTCCGGGGAAATTTTGTCCACACGTTAACATACTACTTACTATCAATATGAGCGCTTGCACATGCAGCCTCGTTGTTCGTTGGGTTAGCAGTGACCCAGACACGAATAACTATGAGAAATCACAGTTGTGATTCATTTGTGGGCTCTTCAATGAAGAGTATCCATTCACACTCCAGACGCTTCAAACTAGATTCTAGTGAACATATAACATCGGAGTGTACAAGTATGAAAACGAGTGGGCAGAGGAGTACCGGGTACGCATACCTGATGAGCGGCAACAACCGCGAAATCGGTCGTGTGCTTCCGGGGAAATTTTGTCCACACGTTAACATACTACTTACTATCAATATGAGCGCTTGCACATGCAGCCTCGTTGTTCGTTGGGTTAGCAGTGACCCAGACACGAATAACTATGAGAAATCACAGTTGTGATTCATTTGTGGGCTCTTCAATGAAGAGTATCCATTCACACTCCAGACGCTTCAAACTAGATTCTAGTGAACATATAACATCGGAGTGTACAAGTATGAAAACGAGTGGGCAGAGGAGTACCGGGTACGCATACCTGATGAGCGGCAACAACCGCGAAATCGGTCGTGTGCTTCCGGGGAAATTTTGTCCACACGTTAACATACTACTTACTATCAATATGAGCGCTTGCACATGCAGCCTCGTTGTTCGTTGGGTTAGCAGTGACCCAGACACGAATAACTATGAGAAATCACAGTTGTGATTCATTTGTGGGCTCTTCAATGAAGAGTATCCATTCACACTCCAGACGCTTCAAACTAGATTCTAGTGAACATATAACATCGGAGTGTACAAGTATGAAAACGAGTGGGCAGAGGAGTACCGGGTACGCATACCTGATGAGCGGCAACAACCGCGAAATCGGTCGTGTGCTTCCGGGGAAATTTTGTCCACACGTTAACATACTACTTACTATCAATATGAGCGCTTGCACATGCAGCCTCGTTGTTCGTTGGGTTAGCAGTGACCCAGACACGAATAACTATGAGAAATCACAGTTGTGATTCATTTGTGGGCTCTTCAATGAAGAGTATCCATTCACACTCCAGACGCTTCAAACTAGATTCTAGTGAACATATAACATCGGAGTGTACAAGTATGAAAACGAGTGGGCAGAGGAGTACCGGGTACGCATACCTGATGAGCGGCAACAACCGCGAAACCGGTCGTGTGCTTCCGGGGAAATTTTGTCCACACGTTAACACACTACTTACTATCAATATGAGCGCTTGCACATGCAGCCTCGTTGTTCGTTGGGTTAGCAGTGACCCAGACACGAATAACTATGAGAAATCACAGTTGTGATTCATTTGTGGGCTCTTCAATGAAGAGTATCCATTCACACTCCAGACGCTTCAAACTAGATTCTAGTGAACATATAACATCGGAGTGTACAAGTATGAAAACGAGTGGGCAGAGGAGTACCGGGTACGCATACCTGATGAGCGGCAACAACCGCGAAATCGGTCGTGTGCTTCCGGGGAAATTTTGTCCACACGTTAACATACTACTTACTATCAATATGAGCGCTTGCACATGCAGCCTCGTTGTTCGTTGGGTTAGCAGTGACCCAGACACGAATAACTATGAGAAATCACAGTTGTGATTCATTTGTGGGCTCTTCAATGAAGAGTATCCATTCACACTCCAGACGCTTCAAACTAGATTCTAGTGAACATATAACATCGGAGTGTACAAGTATGAAAACGAGTGGGCAGAGGAGTACCGGGTACGCATACCTGATGAGCGGCAACAACCGCGAAATCGGTCGTGTGCTTCCGGGGAAATTTTGTCCACACGTTAACATACTACTTACTATCAATATGAGCGCTTGCACATGCAGCCTCGTTGTTCGTTGGGTTAGCAGTGACCCAGACACGAATAACTATGAGAAATCACAGTTGTGATTCATTTGTGGGCTCTTCAATGAAGAGTATCCATTCACACTCCAGACGCTTCAAACTAGATTCTAGTGAACATATAACATCGGAGTGTACAAGTATGAAAACGAGTGGGCAGAGGAGTACCGGGTACGCATACCTGATGAGCGGCAACAACCGCGAAATCGGTCGTGTGCTTCCGGGGAAATTTTGTCCACACGTTAACATACTACTTACTATCAATATGAGCGCTTGCACATGCAGCCTCGTTGTTCGTTGGGTTAGCAGTGACCCAGACACGAATAACTATGAGAAATCACAGTTGTGATTCATTTGTGGGCTCTTCAATGAAGAGTATCCATTCACACTCCAGACGCTTCAAACTAGATTCTAGTGAACATATAACATCGGAGTGTACAAGTATGAAAACGAGTGGGCAGAGGAGTACCGGGTACGCATACCTGATGAGCGGCAACAACCGCGAAATCGGTCGTGTGCTTCCGGGGAAATTTTGTCCACACGTTAACATACTGCTTACTATCAATATATATATATATATATATATATATATATATATATATATATATATATATACCCGCTTGAGCACAGTGTTAGAGTGCTTTTCAGCCAAAAGGTACCGTCAAAGTAAGTTACAGAGCAAAACGGGATATCATTTCAGATAGAACAACATCCTTGTTTATTAGGACACGTGCTAGAAACGGAACAACGGAATTCCAACACCAAGACAATCTGCAAGGAAGCAGTTTATACCTAGACCGGGTCGGTGCTCGGGAATGCTAAAGAGAAAGATTAAACTGCAAAGGGTGCGAAATATCGGAAAGGATTTTCTGTGCAAACGCAACCGATGCTTTCATATGGCTAGTGCATAACTCCAAGACTAGGTCATTTAAGGCTGTACCATAAACATGATTAATGATGCAAAGGCCTCTGTGAAGAGTCACGAAGTCCTTTTTTAGTAATCCCAGGAAAATGGATCAAACAATCGTTGTACGGCTAACCGGGTCTGCGTCGATGACCATGAAGTTGGAGAGATAATCACATCAAAACGAATCCATGGTCCGACTCTGCGTACGTGGGCTGGTAGGATCTACAGTTCAGAAGAGAACTGCACCACCGGTAGCTCACCGCGATGTGATCTGTCTGACTCAGAGTACCTGTAGCTTTAGAGCGTCATGTCGCCGTGCAACGCGAGGTGTGTCGGAAGTTCGTACAAGACAGGATTAACTGATTGTCTGCACAAAACTGGAGAAGCCTATCCCGGTTTTCTATACGCAGAGCGGGTAAGGCACAGTGCCCACCTAAACAAGCTTCTGATACACCAAGTTTGCTGGCTTGGGCAATAAAGTCACCAGCTAGCAGGTTGAATAAAAGAGAGGGAACTCTGAGCAGTAGCCCACTTATCCGATCGATGCAATGGGCAGCGCGGTCCTGATTATCCTGTGCGACGACCGATGCAGTATGGAATTCTTTATATCCGTGCAGTTCATGGGACATGTTGGACGGGTACTACTAGGGTGTCCAGCCACAAGGCAGGAGAACGATTAGGGTTCTCAGCCAAAGCCTTTAGTTCTAAGAAGGGTATATCCACAAGCCAGCGGGGGTGGCTGAGTGGTAGTCCATTTGCTTGGATTAATTATTCTTCCATTGATTTCACCGATTGAGTCGCCAGCTCAAATCAACCCTCAACCTGGAGGACCAGGAGACTGAATTTTGTCTGACCTCTACCCATTGACCTGTCAGGCATGATTGCAACTCCGGCTTAAAGAAGTCATCCTGTATAGCTCTTTGGGTCACAGAGGCGCGCAAGCCATCACACCACGTCAAGGTGCAGTCTCGTCGTGGTGGCTATCCTACGTGGGGTAAGATTCACCAGGACACGGGCATCTTCGACTGACAGGCCGCTTGTTGGTCACCAGATCCCAACACAAACTTCCTGTTGACCGACAAGTAGCACTGGTGAATGGGTGTTTGATAGAAGTATCACCTGATTTGGTAGACAGTCGTGCCCTTATGGTATCTTCTACCTCGTTGACCTTCATCAGGTACCTAGCTCTCTCCTGTGGATCCACGAAGCTGAAGCATGCATCAGCGGCCACACCGCGGTAAACCACTTGACAGGCGGGTAAAGCAGGTTGAGGGTAACCGAGACCCAGAAATCTCGGTGAGGCAATGTTCCGCATGCAAAGACAGTTACCACGGAATGGGCTAATCAGATTTACTGTGTGGTCCAACGGCTTTAAAGGAAATTTAACTAACAGGGCTGCACGAACCCCTGGGTTGGATTCAGTTTAGTAGAATGTCGAAGAAGCTCCCAAAGAGCCCCAGGGAACCGTGCATCAACACGCTGCTACTTTGCAGCCTGGACTTGGCTGCGCAAACGTCAGAGGTGCGCCCTCGGTAAAAGTCGAGTGACGCTGGGGATGTCTCTGGTACCGCTTCTTGAGACAGCCCCAGGATCGGCGAGCGGAGCACGACGTGGGAGGCGTATATGGTACATCCGGTTCCAAAAACGAGCATGCGAACTGAGGAGTTTCCTATTTCACGTCGCCGCAAATTCGTGAAATACTCCACAGATAGTCATTGCTTTTAGGTCGTCCGCCTTCTTATTACCATACAGAACACAACCTATGCTTGCAACAGAAGCCAGCGGGCCTAAATATTGTCCAAACGTTCGGTCTGTGTCCCAGTTTTGAGGTCTCAAGTACACGAACCATTAATTGTACGTAACAGAATGCATCGCTATCAGGGCGTATCTCTGAAATTTTATCTTTTCCGCATATCGATTCAACCTTTTACACAGCAAATATTTCACGGAAGAACTGAACGTGCAGAAGAACGTGCGACTTATCTTTCAAGGTCGGGAACTAACTGAATATGGAGTGGATACCGGTTCTGACGAGTCCACTTCAACACAAGCGAGCAAACCGAACGTCAAACGCCTTTCGGACTACAACGTGACAGACGGATCGACTGTGCACTGCCTGGTCACCACTCAATCTTCTCCAACGTCCACATCAAACACAACAGACACGCATTCTTCTGGCCATGCCAATACGCAACGACACAGAACGGGTCCAAGCGATTCCATCCTGACAGATTTTGATATGGGTACACGTTTAATGGAGCCTTTGTTTGCGTTCCTGTTGGCATTCACTTGGTTTTTTCGAATCGCCTACCGTCAGTACTTCAATTCAGTTTCCACTTTTGCGCTGGTTGCCTTATCGGTCTTTTTCGTGGGCTCTGTGTTTGCGGTAAACTTTGTTAATGCATTCACGGCACTTGGACGCTTTACTTCTTGGAGTTTGGGCGGACGGCGTCAGCGTGTGGTTACTGTGACAATGATCGCGCGTCGGGTTGGACTAAATCCACCCGCAGAGCAAGAGGAAATGCGACCCGGCGATTCCTCAACGGTGATAACAACGGAAGTAGAGGTCCAGCCTAACGAGGAGAGCGAGGCACGGACCGTTTCGCCCAACTCGGAACAACACTGAATTCGAGCATGTTTTTCATTCAGCTTAAGACTAACTCTATCCGAACTATATTAACCGATGCTTATGGTGCTGTGATCTGTTCATCTGTTCGCTACTTCAAAGCCGTTCATTGAGGTATATTTATTTGAACTTGTTCATTTACACAATGGTCTTGAAAATACGGCAGTCCGGCTTTAATAGCAAGCAAGGGAGTTAAAAGGGATAAAATTTTGAAAATAGACAAACAAGCAAGTTGGCTTTCAATGCTTCGCCCATTTGGTAAAATGAATAGGAAGAAAATATTGCCATGCAAACTTTTAGTAAGTAAGAATGGGCCACGAGTGCCCATTTGATTTTCTACATGTTTAGTCTCAATTATCAGTAATGTACATTCTAAGATAAACTTCTAAGCGGGAGGAGTTTTCGTACGTACCTATGATCTTCCGTGAACTGCGTCATAGAGTTGCTTAGTCTGATTGCGATGACTTCCACTAAAGCACCTTGGCCTCTTCGGATCACAGTTCGAAAATAAAATACATTGGGCGAACCGCCCTATATCAGCTAATTTATTTTCTCTCTCGTCGGTTTCCGACTAAGCCCCTTACATGTGTGTCTTGAAATTCAAACTCCACCGATTATTAGCACCAAACAGGTTTTTTATTACGTTTGTGCCTGGGCGCGGTGGAAAGATTATAACTCCATAGCTTCAAAGGCAAATAACACCACTAGGTATAGCCGGCAAGCGGACCCTGGTGCAGAACCACATAGATGGTAATGACCCGGGCGACGGTGGATCACTGTCTACCACCAAAGAGATCGGCGGTGGCGGTATTCGGACCTTTGACCTGTGGTAAACCATTTTTGCAATACCCCAAATGAGAACGTCTTCCTACGGATGACCCAATTGTACTTCACTGCTCGTCTGCACCAAAGTCTCAATCGGAACTACAGTCGGCGAAGGGAATTCCAGTCAACCACACCAGGTTTTAACACTGTTTTCACTGGTAGAGTGCAGAGAAGCCGAGGTGAAAAGCGAGAGTATATTAGGCAGGATAATAGAGAGCATTGACTGCATGGCAATAGGTGGGAGGCATGAGTAAATCAAAGCATAGGGCTGACCGTCGCATAAGCAACATCCAAATGGAGACCTTAGTTACTGAACCAGAAGGAATTGGAAGAACCCCCTGGCGGTTGCGCAGTTTTCACTGATGTGTGGATTTGTCTCTGTCCCGGTGGGAGAGCCACTGCGAAAGAGAACAAATTTTAGTGAGAAATATGTAAGCCAAACTGATAAAAAAAGACTTTCACATTTATTCACAGTAGGCTGAAAGACTTCTCATTTCTGCTGAACGAGTGAGAGTTTATGCACCATAGCGAAAGCACGTACTTAAAACAGCCGCCGTAAGCGCTTGTCGTATTTGAGGTTTTTGTCAGCAAGATTGGACATAAAACATTTACCTTTTTCGTGTGAACTAAGGTAAAAACGAAGCAACCCGATTATGAACTGGTTAAACTCGTTTTTCAAACAGCCCTGACGAACCTTGTTCACAATAGCGTCAAACAGAAAACTCATCGGGAATACAAGCGCAAAGAAAGAAGACATGTGAGTGCTTGACTGTTGTCCCATGTGGCGTGAAACAGTGGTACGCCAAGACATAGTTTCGAAAATACATCGCTTACCGAATTGGTTATCCTCAAACCGGTCGTGATTCTAAGGTGTAATTGTTACGACGAGCTAATTCATTTCTGTAAGATTTAGAAATTTTCTTCGACAGAGAGACAAAGGCGAAGACCCCCACAAGAAATGTGCTCATTGGACAGCACAAGAAATGCTGAGTATAGAAGTGGTTTTAGACAGTTCCCATGTTGGGTACTCAGCTACCGCGGGTTACGCTGATTTTTACTTATCATCTGCTTACGCATGAGTTCATAGAAAGAATGTACGCCATAGCCACGCAGATCCATTGCACGGCCAAGTAAAAATGATAGTCATGACTTTGGATGTGGAGATTCACACAGAGTCTCAACGTATCAAACGCAATGAGTCGGGCGACAGCGGAGTACCACTTATGACTAGTTGTCTGTGACAGGTCCTTCTGTGAAAACGACGAAGGAATTGGCCTGGTAAGTATCGCATCCAAACTACTCATTGAGCTTATTCTCCATTGTTTATCTAGCGCCCACGAAATGTGTGCGCGTGAGAATCAAGCCGGTTTCAGACCCGGTCGGGGTTGTATCGACCACATCTTCCGTAAAGCCACAATCACTGTCTTGATCTGAAGGCAGCGTTCGACTCAGTCGACCCCACAGTTATCTGGCGCCACCTGTCATTAGGTGAACCGGGGAAATTTCCTTCTCTTTTCAATGCTTGCACGCAAACAGCCAAAGCTGAGCTCGTGCTTACGGCGATCTTTCACCCGCGGTCACCATGAGAAGTGGTGTTCATCAGGGTTGCGCTCTCCCGCCTTTCCCCTTCAATTTTGTGATTGAATTGATTCTTCAGGTAGCCTTATCTTCGTGTGAGAATAGTGGCATCGATCTTTGCTCAGGCAGTAAACTGTCTGACCTGGAATACGCGGATGATATTGTTCTTCCGAGTGAAGATTCGGGTGATTTTCAATTGTTCTAAGATAGCCTAAACAACAATGTAGCAATGCGTAGGATGCGTTTCGCACCTTCAAAGTGTTAAATGATGCTGCAAACCTCGGTTGGCTCGACACTAAACCCTGTTTTGGCAGGGGAAACTCCAGCTGAAGTAGACAGGTTTTGTTACGTGAGCAGTTGCATCTCACCAGGTGGACAGATATCGGATGAAGTGTCGTCGCGTAAGCAGAAAACATGGGCCCCTGCTGTCAAATCGGATGCTGAGGGATCAGGACTTCAGTCTGTCCGCAATGTTCACAATTGGAAGCGAACTGGATTTTCCTGTGCTTAGGTTTCGCATCCGATCGTCGGTTATGGGCGGGTGCCATTTGGGACTTGCATGAAGCCGGCTCATCCTCTCGCGGGGGCTAGTCTCATAAGAGAAAAGAGAGAAGACTGTCGGTGTTTGAGCATTGATGTCTCCGTAGCATTGCCCGAATATGGTGGGAACACCGCATCAGAAATGCTGAGGCTAGGTGCAGGGTGCTGGGAATCAGAATTCAGTCTATGAATCCAAATAGATTAAAATGACTGGGACATGTGTTACGCATGATCACCGAAGGACTTCCTCAGCGTACACTGTTCGCAAGGCCGGTAGTAGTTGGAAGGTAGGTCGCGGTTTTCAGTCCATGACATGGCAATAAGGTATGAAAACCTTTACCGGGTGACTTGGTCAGGTGGGACGTGTTCGACTTCCTGGCTGGAGTCCACGCGACCCGTCTACGAAATGCATAAAGACATCAAATAGTATGGTTGGGTGTCGCGGCCAGCGGCTTAGTTAAATTCGAACTTTCTTTGTCTTCGTGATCTCCGCTTATTACTTCGATTTTTTGATCTGTTTCCCTTGATGCTTCTACTTTTTTGCCCTGGACTCGACGATGCTGGAAGGTAGCAACCGGAACCAGAGCACATAAGTGAGAGATTAGTGTTTGAATAAACTGAACTGAATCATCTGTGGTGGGGGTTGGATCTTTTACTGCAGTTTGAACTACTTGGTCATAGATGAGAAAGCAAAAAACCACCGCACACATCACAGGTTTATAGACTATTTATAGTAAGACTGTAATGGAAGCCCCGAAACTAGTGACTTGACGGCCGTTGTGCGAACTGTGATTGAAATAGAACTGGTTGTGTACTATAAGTCTCTAAAATACCCGGAACTGACCAACCAAACAAGGTTTTTTTTCGTCGTGCATATCCGACATAGCAGTCGTTGAGAACAAAACCTACTTTGTCTTTGTTAGTACGCCTTGACAGATTACATTCGTCGACCGCCAATATTTCTGTAACTTCGCACATCACGTTACAAGATTTTAGGCTGGTCTGGAAACTAAAACCACATGCAACCTAGACACCAGCAAGCTGACCGGACCAACCCTCAGAAAAAAACAGCTTTTTATGAATTATACGGCTTGTAGTCACCGCACAGCTGTTTGGTCACACCAATTTGGTACACATCAAATGACAGGTCTGCACCGTGGTGGATGACTACTGGTAAGGCAACACACTGATAAATGGTAAAATGACCTGTTTTTATGGCTTAACAAGCTATAACACATGACTCCTCTTGAACCGAAATCTAATTCTAAGCCCGAAAAATTGACGTTAGTTTGTCATAACGCAGGTGGGGGCATCATCTGGTGAAATGTGAAGGATAAGTAGCCAAATCAGTATAACATCCACATAATGAAATCCACTACTCGGTAGCTGGATACCTATTAGAGCTGAACAGCTTTGGGTTGATTACCGTCTCACTTACGAGCTACTCCTAAGCAATAGTGACGACTGCCAACAAGGATCACAAACCCTGCCTAAGCTAATTGTTGAGTAGGTGTCTGAAACAAATCTCACCGCGGTAATGGAGTTATTATTCCCTTTGTGTCCGGTCTTTAATCCACCTGAGAGTCTCTGGTTTTGTATGAAGTGCCACAAAATACTTACATTGAGTGCTTGAATTGCAGTAAAAGAATAGCGCTGATGAATTCATACCGTCTATAACTTCAGGCAGGTATTTAAGCGACAAAATGAATATTCTAGGAAAGCAAAACTGATGAAACTGTATCAGCTGAAATCAGATCATTGCAATGAATTATTGAGTCAGGGAGCAAATCTTATACAAGTAAATATAGTTCAAGCCATGCATGGCATTTTGTCTCGTTTCGCTCTTGCCAACTTGGTTCACGTGTCATATGCCTAATTTGTCGCTGTACAGATGCAGGTTGCTGAGCCTAAACCGCGGACGGTACTTGCAGGCTTACGACCGCTTATTCACTACCCGGATCCTGGGGTGGTACGGGGTGCCGAGCCTGACGCTGAATCTCCAAGTTTTCAAATCTGATTTAGTGGGTGATAGCGAAGTATGTAGGGCATAGTCATAGGTCTTTAGAAAAATACGCCTTCGAATGCTGGAACTTCTGGAAAACCAATGAACACAATCAGGAAGGCACAGAACCATGTGGAAACTTACCTTTCGGCACGTTGTCATAATATTCCTTACGGAAGTAATGATGTTCTTTTGTTTCTTCGTGGGCTCCTTTTGAATCACATCCGACTATATGTCCAGTATAGGGCTCCCGTGAGATTTTTTCCATCACAGTTTCGCGATTCTGATCAACGGCGTCTACTCGACTAAATGCCATCTGTCCAAACGGCTTTACAAACAGAAGCCGTCCGTGTGCTTCTTCATCCACAAGTTTTCCATTCAGAACCACAATGTGGCCACGAAGGAGCACTACTTCTGGCCTTGACCGGGGTGACAATCCGGAAAATACATTGTAAACATCTTTTGGCAGTAACTGAGTCCAACAGACATTTCTGAGAGTGTCTGGTTTGCTCCAAACTACGATATCTGCATCACTACCAACCGCTATTCGGCCCTTTTGTGGGTAGAGATTAGCAAGTCGTGCAGGACCTGTGCTCACTGCACGAACAAATGAACAGTGATCAAGTCCTCCATTGCTGTCCACAGCGCAGTCCCAGAGCGCTACAAGTCGGCAACCAAGAGCAGCGATGGACTTCGGGATCTTAGCGCTCCGCTTTAAGCCATAACTTGCCTTCACATCAAGGCTCACAGCACGATGTCCTGAACCAACACTTAACATATCATCAGAATTCAAGTGAGCAATTAGTTTTTCACTTAGGTAAGAATTTGGTCTTATGGGAGGCTCACTAACGTAGCCCGCAGCGGTGGCCCAATCTTTTGAGGTGACCAGATCCATCTCTCCCGGTTGTTCTCCCAAGCGATTCAAAGCCGCTATGGGGGCGGCAATTGCAGATATTGTGGTTTGTCCAAAAATTAACCCCCGACAATAACGACGTTGTTCGGAAAAACACTGAAGGGCTAAGTCACTATGAATTCGTGAAATCAAAAGAGGACAAACTGATTCAGTTTCAAACGCATGTAATACGACTTTACGGATAGTGTCGGCCTCTGCCCTTTGCGGTTGTGATAACTGGACTAATTCCGGTCCTAATTCAGGACACTCTCTCAGCAACTCCGATGAAATCTGATTGGACAACTGCGATGACGTGATAGCAGGCACAATAGGCAATGCTCCCAAAGCGCGACACTTCCTCAAAACTTTGTTAAATTCCTCTTCGTTTAGGGAATCACAAGCAATTCCACCTGATCTTTCGGCGACACCCAATTTTAGCGAGAAGAAACACATTCCCTTTTCTTTAACCAGGTGTTCCATATCAGACTCAGTATCATCGGTGAGGCACGGAACTCGCATACAAGCTGCGTAGTCGCAAAATACTCGATCACCAGCAGATTCGACAAAGTGAGCAAACGACTCACTCAAGGTTCTGTTCTTTGGAACCTCTACCGTGTTAACTAGTATTGTGGAAAAGAAGAAATAAAGAGACATAAACGGGACAATAAGCACTAATCGAAACAAATGCATCAAGGAATGAAAACAATGTTTGACAACAAAATTGACCGGAAAAAGTCATCTATAATGAAAGATGAGCTGTATTAAGCATAATCAGCGGGTTCCATGATTAGCTAAGAATAGTGGCTGTAGTAAAACCATAAAGAAATGATAACCAAACAATTAAAAAAAATCCAGACCAGTGTCAAGCCTTTACCATGGAAACAGGTATCCTCTGAAGTTAATGATATGAAGACCGGTATAAATGGTGACGTTAGATCAGCGGGCATCTGCTGAAAATAGAGATTCTGCCTCGTATGTCGGGTAACGGAAGTGCGTGACCAAGACTCCAACCAAACGTCAAGCAAAACAGTAAGATAAACCAGTTTCATCCGTAACGAACCACACAAAACGTTGTTGGTGTATTCAAGTTATTATGGGCATTTGCTGGAACACAAGTGTGGACTTACCACAAAAATCCTATTTGGAATGGCGAAAATCAAACTGTTTATTTGGTATCAAACGTAAGAATAACTGGAACATACTGACGCATCAAAATTAAACACAACCCATCGATTCAGATGCTATAAAAGTTAAACTAACCACTTTGGTGCCCATCATTGCTATACTAAGCCAGCGTGATCTCAGATACTGCTTCGGTGAAATCCGACCGGTAAAAGCATCAGCGCGAAAATACCACAGTTAGTCAAACGCAAACACATTTCAGAATAACAAATTTCGTATGAATACACTGCCCAGTGCAGGAATGATATTTTGTCCTTTGTTTTTAATTGCCAACCGAATCACGCTGCGGGATTCTATACAGGAACATACGAAGCACGTGTCCGAACTGGTGTGGGTTTTTGACTGGCTTACTTGATGAAACTAATATTTTGAGCCTAGCCTCTGAAGTAATAACAGTGTTGCCATCGGATTCGAGTAATGATGGGCATGCACTTGTCATAACACTGACTAGTTTGTTCTTAGCTAGGGCAGGGCACGCTACTTACCAAAACACTAATGGACAGACCGTTTCAACCGTGCCTCCTTGTCGGATTACACGCCGTGATACATTCATTTAGCCCGGCGTGGGACGGAAAAGTACCAGTGGACTGTGCCACGGAAGCCGAGAGCTGCGTTCGTCGGTTTTACGCACTTACACGACTGTAACCCCGAGATCGATGACAATCGTGTTTGCTTATCTTGTTAAACTAGCCCTCGTTCACAATATCGGCCGGCTTGTACACGCTCCGGCTTCGGGATGCGAAGCCAAATCGTTCGTCTTACTGAGCCCAAGTCAACTTGATCAAGCCAATCATCGTGGTCTTACTCCTGCGCTTAATTTTATTCTCGTTTACTGCGTTTACCGATAGTATATATCTTACTCTCTGAAATTAACTCACTGAAATGTCTTAGCTCCTTCATCTTTTCTTCTCGCCCGTTCACCAAGTATATCAGGCAGGCATTCCCGGTTTACGACTTTGCCAAGAGGGATCGTTCATCAGACATTCACTCCTCCAACTATGAAATGATGGTTGCTCTACTGTTGATGTTAACACTACGGTTAAAATTTTTTCCGAGATCATTTTCCGAGGTTGGTTTCATTTAGGTAAAATTTTACTGTTTGATAACACAGCATAGTCGAAATCATTGGCAGGTTGTCAACGTTTCCGTCACCACGGGTACCCTTTCCAAGACTGGTTTTATAACCGGTTGTAAAATCAGTGTTGGGAAAGGTTACCCGTGGTGACCGAAACGTGGACAGCACACCTACTGTACTACAGAGGATAGGTTAATTGACCATCATGTAAAAACTGGTATATTGATTCTGTGCTCAAAAATGTGGACAGAGGCGGAATGTATAACTATTCCGTGGTCATAGGAACAGCTAAAACCGACAGGTCCGCAAGTTCAAATGGATGACTTATCGAATGCTCACGGCAGGGATATCTGAAAAGAAGAGGAATGGGGTTCACAGAACCAAATTCCAGTACAGTTCAAACAACCAATAACCGTGCACTGTGTGCGGAGGTTTGGTTGCTGTCTCTCAGCGGGAACAATGAGAAAAAACAAGAGTATGAAGAGAGCAAGAACAGAACTACGAACAGTATCAAGTCGACAAATAAAGTTTTTGAATACAAGAGCGCCACTGACCGGGACACCTAGCCATATTCCCCAATGTATCTAATCTAACCATTTAGTGAAGGGATCTCTTGGACTCCACCCAGGGAGCTTCACACGCCTCACATGACCAAGTCCATTGGTCAGGCTCTTCATGAATTGATTCCATGTCATGGACTGACCACCGTTACTCGTTTTTCGACCAATACCTACCTCAGCGAACATTGTACGCCAAGAAATCCCATCTGGACATATGCGCGACACATGTGCCAATCACCATAACCTGGTGAGCTTCAGCGTATAATCTGATGATTTGGTTCGTGCCTAGTACATTGCGCCTAACCCCAGCATTGCTTATACGGTGTTCCCACTAAATTCAAGCAATGCTACGAAGACATCGGTGTTCAAATATCGAAAATCCTCGTGTATCCTCCATTCGTAGTGGCCGTGTTTCTGAACCATACAGAAGCACTGGTCCGACCGCTGCAGCATACACCCAACCCTTGGTAGATAAACGGATGTCATGCCGGTGCCACAGATGACTCAGGTTGGCAAAAGCTAAAAGAGCCTTATGTATACGCAAAGACACCTCGTCCGATATCCAACCTCCGGATGAAGTGCAGCTGTCCAGACGACGGAACTTGTCTACCAGGTCTACAGTTTCCCCAGACACTGAAAGGTTTGGCGTTGGACCAACCAAATCTTGCTACAGCATCTTGCACTTTGAAGGCGCAAAACGCACACCAAACAATGCTACTCAGTCAATCAAGCTGTCCAGAAAAGCTTGCAACTTACCTGGATCTTTACTTAGAACAACTGTGTCGTCTTCATACTCAAGATCTGGTGTTTTGTGACCCCGGGAAAAGTTTGATGTTACTATCCTCACTTGACAAAAGCGCGGTCTCTAGAACAACATCAATTACAAGGTTAGACAGAAAACGGTAAGGGAGCAACCCCGACGTACAACACTTTTCGTTGTGAATTCGGGTGAAAGATCGTCATAAGTCCGAATTCGGCTTCGGCTGTTCATGTACAGGGACATCATGAGGGAAATGAATTTCTCTGAAACAGTCCCAAACAAGGGGCAGCGCCGGAGAATGGTGCGGTCAACTGAGAGAAGGCTGCTTTAAGATCAAGGAAAACGGAGATAATGGGCCTACGGAAGATATGCCTATATTCTACAATTTGTCGAAGAGTGAATATGTGATGAACACAACCTCAGCCAGGTTTAAGTCCAGCTTGATTCTTGAGTATATCAGGACCGAACGAGGTTCAAAGTGTATCTCTTGCGGGCACACTTTGCGAACGGTTAGTACGCGGTGCAGCACAATACCAGCGAGCAATGCTAACCACACATATTCCCTTGTGATTTTCACAGGAAGACCTGTCGCCCTTACTATAATTCAGTACAATCACCGATTTACACCAACTCTTTGGAACATTTTCCTCATCCCATGCCAAACGGAGGAGCTTCTTCGACTTCGTTACCAAAGCTGAGCCCTTACTTTCGAATCAATGGGCCGTTCGCATCTTTGATGGGTGCACTAACGCCCGGCTTTCGTGGACGGATATTTCTGATTAGACAGAAAAGGTTGCAGCTGTTGCCCATCACCGTAGCCTACTCCATCCCCTTAAACTTCACAATCCACCACTGCTAACGGTCATTTCTCTCGCTCCGAATCAGATGGCGTTAAAGGCATCTCCATGCCTTATCGTATCTGTAATCCGGAGGAACCGTTCTGCGAGCATCGAACAACGTAACTGAGGATGCAAATATCCATCACTTCTGTGTGTCTGGTTGTTGAACTTTGGGCAGCATTAGCAGCCTCAAACAGAGCCTGCTGGATCTCTGTCCATCGGCCTTCTGGGTTCTGAGCATTGGACTGCATCGATAACCTGGTGGATAATTCTACTTGGAAAGTAGACCGATGGTCCTCGTACAGAAGCAGATGCGGGGGATAGTTGGCCTGGCGTTGCTTCGGCTACCGACGAGACGTGGGTTGAAGCGCGTGCGGACAAGAGCGTGATCAATATCTACAGACGTGAACCGAAATGATCAACAGTCTCGACTAAAAGACAATCTTCAACTGATCCGCGCCAGTGGTAACCGACAGCAAAATGGTCGATCTGAGTCCAATGCTGTGGAGGCGCAGGAAGACGCCAGATTAGCCGGTGTTGCTTTTTGTGCAAGCAATTTTCACTCGCTAGGAATAGTACATGGTTGGAACCTAGTTGAATGAGTCGATCACCGTTATCATTTCCATTGGCTGGAACACAGTATCGGCTTACCATATTCCTTTCCGTCTCGTCTAGGTTTCCGAATTGAGCATTGAAATCACCAGCAACAACCATGATGTCCGCAGAGCGCACCCTGCGGAGCAGTTGAGACAAATCCTGGGAGAATTCGCCTTCAGCCTCAAGAGAGCCACACTCAATTGGGGCATACACAGAAACGACAAACAGGCATCGACGCTTCAGCCTAGTGCTGTTGATATGCACAGAGCCATTCAACCGAGATGTACACAGACGACTGCTGACTGGGATCCAGTCGAGCAGTGCACGCTCAGAGCGATGGTAACGCTAGCCTGACCACGAGCACTAGACACCGAATCATCCAACACGCGAAGAGCGGAATGAGAAGCCGAGCTTGCATCAGGGGAGCGAAGTGTTAACACTGAACTTGGGTTTTGAATGCGTGTTTCGTAGACACGACACACATCTATGTTGAAGGTTTCAAAAGTCCTAGCTAGGGCAGCCTGTTGCCCCGTTTGGTAAATTGTGCGGACATTGAAAGCAGCTAAGTGAAGAGGACGCTTAAGCCAGAGAATCGATTCTCTTCTCTCTGTCTCTAAATTTCTACCCCTTCCGAGAGCTACAAGTTCACAGTCACGACTCACTGTGGCTACTCGTACGCATTAAAAACTGGAACAGAAAGGATGAAGATCAGAGGGATAGCGGATGTTTCCCGATTAACCGCTGGAGACTTTTGGGCAAACCAAACCTCGCGGTTGCCCACACCACAGAAGGGTTATTCTTTAGGGAACCTAGTCGGAGCCTTTGACTCAAAAGCCTCACCCACAAGGCAGTGCGGCGTTAACCCAGTACGAAAATGTGACTGAAGAATCCGTGAAGAAACCTCTTCTGATCTGTCACGTGAGACCTGATTGTTGCAAGCACTGTCTTGTCTTCGCCAGTTCTTGGTTATCGATCCGCTTTTTGTATTCAGTCCTCAGCCCCATGCACCCGATGGAGCAAGCGGAGCGTGGACGAGGCAGCATCCTTTGGGCTGGGGGCTTTCCAGCTTATGTGGTCGGTAGCTGCCCAATGAAGTGCGATGACTTCTGACATGGCCGAGAGAAACCCCAGTTGCTGCACTCCTACGCCCATCTAGTGGGGGTTTTAAGACCGGTAAACTGTTTCTCTCTGCGTTTATTAGCTGTAGTGTTAGAACCAGATGTTGACCATCAACTGGACTTCATCTGGCCTCTACCCATTAACCTGTCAGGCATGACTTCATCTCCGGCTTAAGGGACCCATCCTACATAGCTCTTTGGGTCATGTAGGCACGCAAGCCATCACACCACGTCAAGTGGCAGACTTGTCGTGATTGATTTCAATACCTTATGCTTATCAGGTCCGGAAGGTCCCAAAAGTCAAAAAAACACAATATATATTTATTTTAAAGCCTCAGCCATGAGGCAATAAGTTAGCACATGATATACCAAGGGTTATTATGGCATGCGTATACCTCCCGCAGGCTGAAAAGTGCACATCATTGGTGCTAAAAAAAGAATGAAGCGCCTACTGCAGGCCTGACAGCTTTCAGCTGCTAAGAAGTTGTTCGGATCCTCACAACCCTTTGAGGTTTCGGTGATAGATTTGGTTGTCATAATAAAAAACATCCATCTTGAGGGAACTTACTGATGGTCGTCGTTCCACCAAGAACTGCAGCTTTCGAACCAGTTTCAAATGAATCAGCAAGTGGGTCATTAAGAGATGCTTCACCCAAGTGGCAATCCAGGTCGACACCACCTTAAAAGAGGAGACAGCAATCAAAAAATCAATAATCCGCCAATTTATACTCACCAGGCACAATAAACTTGTCCGTCACGTCGATGATACGAGCATTGTTGGGGACGCTCAATCTGAGTCCGATATTTCTAGAAAGAGCACGCGTAAGATCCTTCCGTTGGGGATGAAACTGATACCTTATTGTTTCTCCTTCAATTAAAATATCAGCTTCGAAGCAGCAATCATGGTTGACGATTAGTCCACCTTTCAAGAAAGTGACATTTTTATCCTATCACGATAGTTTATTGATAAAAATACGGCACCAGACTTACCTTTGGTACTTCCGCCATCACGGAGACCCCGACCGTTATGGAAACAGCGAGTGGACAGCCAGCGTAGTAGTATAAAAGGAAACAAGAAGTCCGTCTGGAAGCAGTAATCTATATTAAGAGGCACCTGATATAGTAATCAGTTAGAACGGAATAACAGGTATTACTGGTTAGAGATTCGGTGTTTGTTTGAAATGGTTGTCCACAGAGACGGAAGACAATTCTGTAACAGAACGGAAGGAATTGACTGACACACTCACAGGTGTACCGACAAAACCAATAATTCAAACTAATCAGTAGCTACCATAGCAACACCGGTTTTTGCGCCACACTGCTTCTCCCTTAAGTAAGAACCGCTCTGGTGTCCGGCTAAGACACCACGACGGGGTACCTCTACTGCCGCTTTGATTTGTGGCATGCGTTCTTTCGCCTGGTGCTCAGTGACGATGTCGGAACTAAATACGGGTTTCAGTCGCTTAAAATGTGCAGTGAGTAGAGGTCTTTGATAGGACTCATCACGTATGACGCGAAAGTTCTCATAGATTATTCTCTCTACCGCGTAAAAGCTTTCACACATTTTGTTGGACTTGGTACAAACTCCCGCAGGCACTGTATCAGGTTGCAAGAATACCTTGTCTCCCATCTCTAAGTGAGCACCGTGTACGCCGCGGTCATAATACTCTTTCTGTTTGCGGTGGCTTTCTTGCAGGTGTTATCGAGCCAATGTGTGCCCTCACTAAGGTTTTTTCGAACTGACCACGTACTTCGAAGTTACTTTGGGTAACCGGACCACGTACCACGTGTGTAAACCAAAAAATATCTGCATTCCTCTCTCGATCCACAGAAAATGTGGTGTTTGTCCAGTAGAGGGATGAATGGTGCAGCGGTACGCCACTACACACCATTCCAGTGCTTGATTTTAATGTCTTGTTTCTTCCTTGAATGCTTTCATTGGAGCCTTGGATTTCCGATTGGTCCGTTCGACCTGTAACCTTTCGAGTGGTATGCTGTCGTACGAGTTTTATCGACTTGCTACAGTTTGCATAATTCATACACTGAAGTATTCAAAACTACTCCCATTGTCTGGGTGAAGTTGACCGGGCGCGCCCCATTTGTAAACCCAAGGGTCAAAAACTGTCCGCGTCACAGTTGCCGCCTCTACGACTGGAACAGCAACAACTACGCATTTCGTGAAGCAATCTAAAGTGACGATAATATATTTGTTCCCATTCTGGCTTTCCAGCAATGGCCCCATTATGTCAGTTCCCACCATTTCATTGTGATAACCTGCTTTGACGGGGATCAAAGGTGCTCTTCTATTCGGAAGGGGAACCTTCATCTCGATGCATGATTGCCAGTATCTACAGAAGTCCCTGACGTCCCCTCGCACACTTACATTAATCGAACGCAAATATGGCTGCCAACAACCTGCCCAATACACTGCTCCACCCGACAAAAGAACACTGCCAAGCAGCACGCCCAAATGGGCAAATGCTGGGTATATGCGCCTCAGTATGGTTGGGGGGTGTCAGGCTCCGAGTTGGTTACTCGTCTTAAACACCTTTTGAAATGCCCCAAAATGACCGTGCGTCTGTCATAGCCCCTGCTGAGGAGGTCCTACCCACTGTCTTCTCGTGGCATAGGTGTTCCCACTAAAATGAGAAGGCGAAAGCGGATGCCTGGCGCTTTCACCCGGTTGGTTGATTAAGAGTCAGCCCAGGAGAGATGGCTAACCAACCACAGGTGACGTATGAGGCGTACAACACTATGCTTACCGGCATCTGTGGCGGAGGGATGCATTGGGCGCCCAGGACGTTTAGCCTCATCCGAAGGGCACATGAATTGAGCATTCAGTCACTGGCTCCCAGTGGTTTAAAGTGTTATGTATTCTGTAACTCGATGAGTTATTATCATGAACTCTGTGTTTGGTAAATTTTCTTACGTACGTTTCTTTTACATTTTAGCGTATGGAAGATTTTCAGATGAATAAAGCCTAAATCACCCGGCATCGATTTTCCTCGATTACTCGTATTGTCCCATCTGTTGCAACCGTCCAATCGTACCGAATCTCATTACATCCGGAAGAGGCGAATGAACCATACAATTGGCCACCGGCTCACGTGGACCAGCCCTGCTGCCTTGCGGGACGCGCTTGGTTGCGAAAAGGCTAGAGGTGCAGCCTCAAACAAAAATGCCTACTCTGGACTGGCCGACCGAGTAGTACAATAGCCCGCAAGGCAAAAAACCATGATAGACTCTACCACTATGATTACCTGCTCTTTCGCGCACACAAATGAACAATCCCTTACAACGTACATAACTTGTTCCCCATTCCCACTCCCCTCCTATTTTCTGATCCATTTTCACATCCCACAGGTGCTTAAGTCGACCGTGCCTGCTGTAGTGCCACTGATGGAAATCCTGGCTACGTTCTCTCTTATCCTTCTTCGACTAGCTTCGGAGTCTCATCCGACCCGCTATCACCAGCTGATACCGTGCTTCGTCCTCGAAACCCATTCAAACTAAGCGCATTCAACGTGCGAACCCTGATGCGTACTGGACAACAGGCGGGTTTAGGTCGTACGCTTGAATCCCTTGCCAACGATGTATGCTGCATTCAAGAGACTCGTATACAAGACTCCAGCTTCATAATTCGATTGAAGCCCCATCTAATCGTCCTGTGAAGTTTCACTTACGCCTTTTTACGGACGCTGAGGCTGCGGATTCTGGTCTTGCTATCGTTGGAATTGTTCTCAGTGAGAGTTGAAGCGCCGATGTTATACTGGATCCCAGTCGACAGCCGATTATCCGCAATGAGACTCAAAGGGTTGGGTAAAGTGAGCAGTCGCCCCTCCGACAGACGCATTTTCTCTGTTGTTTCAGCGTATGCACCCACCGATTGTAGCCCAGATGCAATCAAAGATAACTCCAACCAAAAGCTCCACGACCTCTTACGTAAAGCAAACCGGGCTGAAATCGTGATTCTGGAAGGATCTGAGTCATCATCATCATCATCATCGTACAGCGTTAAACAATAGGGCAAGCCCCACTGACTATTACCTTTCTCACCATGCTGTACGTTGAATTAAGAAGTATGAATATACAAGATGGATAGGGAGTGGACCTACAGAGGGGGGTGGGAAGGAAAGAATGCCTTAGCAGCCAACACACAGAATACACAGTCTAACTGTACAAACGCACACTGATCAGTCATTCTTACTGGACAGAAAGTGACAACACGATTGCCGCTGTCCACGGTTCGCTGCCATATTCTTCAGTGTCTCCAGCTAACTGGTAGATGGATCTTTTGGACCCCAACCACGAAGACGTGAAGCACCTACTTTTCCTAAGTCTGCTGTACATTTTCTCATTCCTCGCTGCCACGTCAATTGTTGATCTCCACGTGGTTTTTTCTACCCCTGAGGAGGAACGGAGAATAGGACACGCTACGGTAGACGTGTGTTTGCTATACGTAACACGTGTCCCAACGAACGAAGTCTATTAAGCTGGATACGCTGTGATAGAGCATTCTCTGGATTAGTACCCAATACTCAATTGCTGACCTTACCATTGCTTACACGACGACTTAACCCAATCTTAGCGATACTACACAAACATCGGTGGTCGAAAACCTCAAGACGACGAATATCTTCAGCACGCAGACTCCAAGTTTCGCAACCATACAACAAAACTGAAAGCACTAAGGCACAGTATACACGACCTTTCAACTTTGGTGAAATATCAGGTCGGCGCCACAAGTGCTTCAGTCCAGCGTACGCCGCTCGAGCCTTGGATATACGCGTGCTCACTTCTACTACTATGCTCCCATCCGTCGTCACGCAGCTACCGAGGTAGGTGAAGTGGTCGACAACTGACAGCACCTCCCCATCGAGCATCAAGCTCGGAATCGTTGACATCCAGTCTTGTAACATCACTCTACACTGTGAAGGTGCAAAGCGCATGCCGAATGGAGCTACAGCTCCTGCGAGATTATCTAGTGCACGCTGAGCATGTTCCGTGCATTCGAACAACCAGACAACGTCGTCCGCGTAATCTAGGTCACATAGCTTTTCATTACTTCCTAGTTCGATGCCTACATCCTGAAGATTTTGCAGCGCAATCTCCATTATTTCGTCCATGACAAAGTTGAACAGGAATGGAGACATGGGACATCCTTGTCGGACACTGCTGGTCGTTTCGAACCGACCGGATAGTTCACCGTAAACCTTAACGCGGCCAGAAGTATGAGAATACAATGATCTCATTAGGTTCACGAACTTCTGGGGCATACCTTTTCGATGAAGAACACTGAAAAGCAATGTCCGATCAACTGAATCGAAGGCGCCTTGTAGGTCTAGGAACATCATTATTTTCAGTCGGCGGTGCGTGTGAAGCGTTTCAAGTAGTCGGCGAAGAGTAAAAATCTGGTCGATGCATCGTCGACCTGGGCGGAATCCAGCCTCCTGTTCCCGGGTGTTCCTCTAGCGAGTGGGCGTAAGACGAGGCAGCAGAATCGAGGCTAATACTTTGGTGACTATCGAAATTAAGCTAATCCCACGATAATTACACTCACTGCGTATTCCCTTCTTGAAGATGAGAACAATCAATGACTCGCTCCATGTTAACGGAATACGCTCCTCGTTCCAAATGTCATGGAGCAAGGCGGTAAGTGATTGCATCAAAGCATCTCCACCCAGTTTGAAAAGAACTGGGGGAAGTTCGTCGGGACCTGCCGCTTTCCCCCGCCTTAGTAATCGAATACGACTCTACTTCTACTTCCGATGGGGGCTCAAGTGATACCACTCAAGTAGTCGCAGTTGTTGACACATGAGTAACTACACTAGCGTGCGGCCAGCTATACTGCTCCTTGAAATATTCGGCCCAACGGTCGGGCCTTTGCTGTTTGCCATGCATGGGTTCTCCATTTCTATCGCAAATTGTTTCACTGACCTGGGTTCGCCGTCCACCGGTATCACGAATAAGTTTGAACAGTCTTCGACTGTTACCTGAAGCAGCTGCTATTTCCATTTCTTCGGCTACCTTGACCCACCAATTTTCGCGATCATTCTTAAGGCTTTTCGTAACTTGTCTTTGCAGATTTCTCCGCATCTTATTCATCTCCTTACGGTTCGAAAGCTGACGCTTTTGCTCCATTATACTTAGCGACTCTTTCGACATCCAGCGTCTTTGATGGACAACGGATCTAGGACCACAGGCAAAACCTGCTGCCACGTGCATCGCCTGTTTGATATGAGTCCAATGCTCATCTACATTACTGTTCGCCTTAGATCCTAGCTCATGTGCTAACTTCTGCTCATACCGAGAGCGTACTTCTGGACCACACAAACGTTGCACGGCTAACCGGATTTGCGGCTCGCGACGATGACCATGGAGCTGGAGAGATAATCACATTAAAACTAATCCATGATCCAACTTTACGTACGTGGACCAGTAAGATCTACAGTCCTGAACAGAACTGCGCCACCGGTAGCTTACGGCAATATGATCAATTCGACTCATAGTACCTGTAGAGTTAGAGCGCCATGTCGCTGTGTGACGCGAGCTGTGTCGCAAACTCGTGCTAGATAAAAACAATCGATTGTCTTCACAACTGGAGAATCCCAGCCCCGTTATCTGTACGCTCAGCGGGGAAAGCACAACGGCCACCCAAACAAGCTTCTACCGTACGAAGTTTGCCAACTTGTGCACTGAAGTCATCAGCTAGCACTACAATGTCAGAACCCTTACTGCTGCGAACGAGGGTGGCGAGTTCATCGTAAAACTCATCTTTCTGCTCGTCTGAGCTAAAGTCCGTTGAGGCGTACGCCGAGATCACAAACAAATTGCGCTTAACACAACTATCCTTTCGGAAACAGACTGACCGTGGAGTCTCGCAGCACAAAGGGCTGTTAATCGAGATCCACCACGCTGACCCGCAGCTCCAGCTGCTTCGTCTCCTGAAGTGCGCAGAAAATACCTTGATGAGATACCAGGAGCAGTTAGTTGGATCACTACTCGAATCCTGGATACGCGTTTCACTTAAGCAGCAGACATCAATCTTCAGAGAAGCTAATGTGAGTTAGGCACGCCTGCTGACCGGCCTGCATGAGTGTAATCACGTTGAAGGAGCCGAGATTCAGAGGCTGACGAGGCTTGATAAAATGTGAACTATAAGACACAGGACTATTCCCGACACTATTTGACAGTGAATCGTTGCGAGTATCGACCGTGTTATCAGTGGGAGCATTATGGGTGGATAGATGGGGCAAAGAGAGGTGGTTGAGGGCAGAAGATAAAGGTTGAATAAAAGAGAGGGAACTCTGAGCAGTAGCCCACTTATCACTACCCACTCCGATCGATGCGATGGGCAGCGCGGTCCTGATTATCCTGTGCGACGACCGATGCAGTATGGAATTCTTTATATCCGTGCAGTTCATGGGACATGTTGGACGGGTACTGCTAGGGTGTCCAGCCACAAAGCAGGAGAACGATTAGGGTCCTCGTCCAAAGCCTTTAGTTCTAACAAAAAACTATCCGCAAGGCAGCGGGATGGCTTAGTGGAAGTCCATTTGCTTGGATCAATTATTCTTCAACTGATTTGGCCGATTGGGTTGCCAGCTCAAATCAACCCCCAACCTGGAGGACCAGGAGACTGGACTTTGCCTGACCTCCACCCAATGAATTGTCAGGTATGATTGCATCTCCAGCTTAAAGAAGCCATCCTGTATAGCTCTTTGGGTCATAGAGGCGCGTTAGCTATCGAACCACATCAAAGTACAGTCTCGTCGCCAACTATCGGTCGAGTATCTTGGGATTACGATCACTCATAATCCTTGTTGGAATGGACATGTTTCCTGCGTTTTTACAGAAGTTAGAAGACTAAACTACGTTTTGCGTCTGAAAGCAATGTCTGTGCCCCTTTTACATCATTCGACGTTTTTTCCTTGCATGTATATGACCTCACTGGTTGCATTCTTCTCTCATCCTCCCTGGCTTACATGCTAAAGATTTCACCATAATAAAAAGGTCTTTCAAGCACTTATCCTGCGCAAGTGGCATTCGTCGTAAAGATCTCACAGATTCCATCATATCCCAACACCATAAAATGTGCAAAAGATTCGCCGAGAAAATTCTGAATGACTCACTTTACCCACTTCACAGAGACCTCGGCGTGTGCTTCCTCCTCTTCCACCGGCAATTATCAAGTGATTTACGCGCGCACGACTGCCTACCGGTCCTCGGTTGTCCCTTACCTCACTCGATTCTTGTGTAACCTGGCATGCATCGACGCTGAACCTAGACAACATTTACTGTCTTAGCTATTAAATCATCTTTTATTATTGCCCTTTGTAGCAAAACCGATCGGTTTTCGGTTGGTTTGTTTAGTAGCGATTTTGCACGGATCGATATTGAATTTGTCCGAAGGAAATTGACGACCGAAATACTGTGCAAAGCTTAGTTAGCGTTCTGTTTAAATGTAGTGGTTTATTTCATCGAAATGTCCCGAAAACATCGGCATAGATCGCTCTGTTTTAGTCCCTCGAAATGGGTAAAATAAGGACAATTAATTGGAGAATCATAAACTAGGATACAGAAATGAGCGTCGTGATAAGTAACTTGGATTAGTAGAAATTAACGAAGCATATTACGTTTTTCAAACGATTGACACGGACCGCCTGAAAACCGACTGGTTTCTGGGAGGTTTGTGCCAATCGTTTGAAATAAGTGATATGCTTCGTTAATTTCTTCCACTAATCCAAATTACGTATCACGATGCTCACTTCTATCTCCTAATTTGATTCTCCAATTAACTGTCCTCATTTTATCCATTTGAGGGAATAAAATAGAGCGATCCATACCGATGTTTCCAGGACATTTCGATGGATTAAACCAACACATTTAAACAGAACGCTAACCAAGCTTTGCACAGTAATTCGGTTGTCAACTCCCTTCGGATAAATTCAATGTTGTTCCGTGTAAAATGGCCACCAAACAAACCGACGGAAAACCGATCGAAAACCGATGTTACGAACGGGCTGGGTGCTGCCAGGGGCGTTTTTTCTGTTATATCTGCCGAACTATTTTTCGTGTAATTGTTGTGAGTATAGCTACGTACTGCTGAATATTCATCCACTGGGGTGCATAAAGCAAGTACTTAGCTTGACTTGACTGCCATTAGCAGAAAAAACCAGAGGACGGACTGAAACAACATGGGGCACACCGGGTCCCGGAAGCGGTGTCTATCGGTACCGATATCTCATACCTATGACAGATTAATCTATCATACCAATAAGGACGGTAAGGGCGAATGAATCTACCACTCTTACGACCAAACTGTTTTCGCGCCGGGAATGTTAGCCGGAAAATGCGTGACCTTGACATCAAACGGCTAGTAAATTACTGAGAAAGACCTTTACTTAGTCGAAAATTCCTGATAAGAGAAGTTTAGTAGCATTGATGTCCCTCAAGAATTTCCAAGAATTAGCTAATTTTCTTTCTCCCCTCAGATTGTGGGCGGTAGTTCATTCCTTGACTTTGGTCGCAGCAACGGATTATTCGTGGAGCCCGCCTGTGCAAGAAACTGGACGTCTTGGCCATCTGCCGTGCAGTCCTGGAATCAACCTGAGCCTGGACTTCAAAACGATAGTGTCTAAACCTACGGGCTTAAATATGGCCCGACTGAAGTTGTTGGATTGTTATATGTGAAACGGTTTGAACAGAAGTGTCGGAGCCCGTAGAAAATGAGATTGACGTGAAATATTATGGTGCGATATTTGTATGAGTGTGTGGCGTGAGAGTATATAAGCGTTGTGATCAAGGTTATCACTGCGGTTGGCCGTAAAGGCGTCCGGTGCTGCGGGTGCGACTGCGGTCCACAATTCTGGAATATTCGCCCGTTTGGTTCGTGATGTGTACACAAGTTTTCAAATTTTGATAATGTTTTTCGTGTTTTTCAGAGGAAACATTTAACTTCTTATATGTATGATGGGTAAAATGGTTCAAAGGGGCTGCACATGCGGTAACGACCGGTCGTGGAAAATCCCCCTAAAACCTTTGCGATTCAGTGTTTTTCTTAACATCACTCACTCGCTTACACCATTGACCTGTCCCTACGCACTGTTTGTTTTTATGGACCAATTGTTGCTTGTTCGCGCCCAGAGCGCCACTCTGTCATATCCTTTTTCTGGACCTGCGTGACGCACGTGCTCCTCTCTCGCAAGCCGCAATTCCGTTTCTCGTTTGTTGAGTCCTTGTGACCTCATAATTGAGGTTTGTATCTGTTTGGTGTCATTGTTCATTCAACAATCTAGTATCGTGGGATATCACGGATAATCGCCATTGGATTTCGGGATCCGTTGCGAATTTGGCCACGCATTGCTCAAGCGTGTGTTACGATACTCAATAGATCAATTTGGAACGAGGAAAAGCACGCAAAATGCCAAGAAAAGGATCAAAGCAGTCGAATCCGGACAGGAAGTAACACGGCAGGTCTCTGGGGAGGTTTTGGGTACATATGATTCTTTAGTTAATGCTAGATCGCCTAGTCCTGCCAGTGCTAGTTCATGTGTTATTGAGGGCAATATGGATTGTTATGATGTTGATTTTATATAGGCTGAGAATATTAGACCAAGAACAACAGTTGTTACTAACCTTGGACCAATACACATGCCATTTCACGCGATGCTGCTGCGCAACCCAATTGCAGATCCTGTGGTGCTAGCCATGGCCTACCAGAATGCCCCAATTTCGGCAACGCCGCAATAGACGGACGGTGGGGAATGGCGAGGATGGCAGGACCATGTTTTATCTGTCTCAACACCACGCACCGGGCAGCAGCCCGTTGGACAAGGAATCGATGTGGTTACGGGGGCTGCACGGGCAGACACCATCGGCTGCCGCATCAGGCGAGAGTAACCATATCCGAGGCGAGTACCAAGCCCAGTGTGATTTGTTCAACGTCACGATCTGCCAGTAAACCGGTACGTTTAGGCGTAGTGGCCGTGGGAGTAGTGACCCCGACTGGGGTGGTCAAAGCGTTAGCTTTCGTTGATAGTGCATCCGACACTACTCTAGTGAAAGGGCGGTTTGCCGACAAACACCAACCGGCTAAAGGTGCGACGTGGTTGGCAGTGAGCACGGTGGGCGGAACACAGGTAATGCCTGCCGGCAGGTTGAGGTAGCAACTCATCTCTCTAGACACTAACGAGGAAATTGAACCAACGGAGGCATTCACGTTAGCGGATCTCCCCATGCGAGCACCAAGGTTGGTGAACGCAATTTTGACAGGGTGGCCCCACCTGCAGGATATAACCGTTGTAGACTGGGAAGATGACGAAGTGGACCCCCTTATCGGCTGCGACGTGCCAGAGGCACATTAGGTACTTGACCAGAGAATGGGCAACCGCCAGGCAACTTACGTCGTACGCACAGTTCTGGGATGGATGTTTTATGGCCCAGTAGGGGTACGTGGTTCCGTGAATTACTTATCCGCCGAAACGGACCGCATAGAGTATCATCTGCAACGACTGTATGAAAAGGAGTTTCATGACATTGGAGACGAAGAACCATCGTTGTCTCAGGAGGATCTCTCCGCTCTGCAAACGGTACGGCAAGGCACTAGAGGCATCAAAAAACAGTTCGAGTTTCCCCTCCCATGGCGCACATCAGTCGACCCGTGGACTGATAACAGAAACTGTTCTCCAGCAACTACTAGGACTGAAGGAACGCTTCGTTCGACACCAGGACCTGTGGGAACGATATGCAGAATTACTGAAGCGGAACGAAGCTCTCGGCTACGGTGAAAAAGTGCCTGCAGACACCGATGGTCGAAAGGGTATCTGGTATCTAATTCACCACCCGGTTATGAACCCCAAGAAACCCGAAAAATTGCGGGTGGCTTTTTGACTGTGTAGCCAAGTTCCAGGGCAAGTCGGTAAACGATCGCCTACTACAAGGATCTGACTAGACCAAACGACTGATCGATGTTTTGTGCCGTTTCAGAGTGGGTAGAGTGGCCTTGTCCGCCGATATTAGGGAAATGTTTCACCAGACGAAAATACCGGTAGGAGAACGAGATGCTTTGCGTTTCCTGTGGTTGGAAGGGAACGACTGGGACAACGCAGTGGTAAATTATAGGAAGACCGTCCACCCCCTCGGAGCTATATCGTCGCCGTTCTGTGCGAACTACGCCCTTTGGGAAGCTGTGAACAAACATGGAGATTTGATTCATCGGTCGGTGGTAGAAATGCTTCAGCAGAAACTTCTACGTCTACGACTACCTTGGGTCATTCGATGATGTGGAATCAGCTCTAGAGCAGTTCAGAGGCCTGACAAGGTTACTAGAAGAGAGCAGCTTTCATCTAACGAAATGGATGTCGAGCGCCCCAGAAGTGCTCGAGGTCATTCCGTACCACGAGAGGGCCGAAAGTGTAAGAGATTTGGACAGCTCTCCACTCCCTACCGAACGCACTTTAGGAATACAATGGGACGCGGAAGCGAACGACTTTGTTTTCGAGCTAAACACTCCCGAGCTGCCGGTAATCCGTCGAGGTATACTACCCGCTGCCTCTAATCTGTTCGACCCGCTCGGTTTCGTCTCACCCTGGCTGTTACCCGGAAAGATCTTGATGCAGCGGCTGTGCCGTAAGAAAGTTGATTGGGACCAGTCACTGGACCGAGGGGACCGGTTGGACTGGGAAGAAGTTTTGAACACCTTGAAGAAATTAGGGGACATAAGAATCCCACGATGTTTGACTCCTGGTCATACGACGCGGACTGGAGAACTACATGCCTTTTCCGATGCATCCGAAGTCGGTTATGGAGCTGTAGTGTACGGACGATGGTGCGCAGGAGATGGACAATATACCACGAGGATCCTGTTCGCCAAAGCCCGCGTTGCTCCACTGAAGTCGGTCTCAATCCCAGGCCTTGAACTCAGCGCAGCCGTGTTGGCAGTCAGGGTGGTGCAAGCTGTGAGATAGTGTCTTGTGGTCCAACCTTAATGATGGCCAAATTGGCGTTATTCGGGGATACTGAAGAAAATGGTTCGAACTGATGAAGTCATTGTTAGGGAAAATAAGAATGGTGTTCCTACTTTTGCGGCGACTTTTGTTTAAGTTAGCCACTTTGTAGTATATAAGAGTTGCGCAAGGCTGTTACCGCTCAGACCTGTTGACTGTCATGGCCGTTGCACGTGCTTTCGTTGATGACTGAGAGTTTCTCCAGACATGTAAAAGATGCCTATAAATTGTTCTCAAGATTCGAGGAAGACTTTCGGTTATTTCAGCAGCAGACTTTCGCCTCGTTTTACGTGTATGAGAGTGTAAGTGCTGAGAACTGGCTTCGTACGCATCCGGCTGCACTGCCGAAAAATTTCCCTTACTATCGGGTTAAATTTTGCTGCGTGCACAATCGACGCCGAAATAGGACAGCCACTACGTTTGCGTCCACTGTCTGGCTGATGAAAAATAAGTGAGTTACAATTACGATTCTCATTTCGCCTTGTACAAAGTAAAAACAGATAATAATTGTTTCCATTTCTACTTTACAGACAGAACACGGCAAAACATTACAACGTCGAGGGTGCTGGACGCTGTTCGATCCACCGTTATGACCGTAGAACTTCGGCACGGAAGTGTGCATGAAAGGAGCATTTTGTACCATTGAACAACCATCTTTTAATACAACTCTTATTCTTCATTCTGTCCTCCATTTTGCATTCGTTACGGAACGGGTCTGTCCGTTAGGTGCAACGTATTACGATGTGGGTGGTTTATGTGTAGGTAGGCGCGCCTAATGGGCGTCGTGCTTCAGCTCGCGTAATTGGAGGTTGGCTTAGTAGCGGTCACGGAAGCAAAATCGTTCAGGCAGGAGTTGATCGGCTAGATCCAGAAAAGTAATCCCCATACGTATCGGACTTTCATTTTGGTTACATATATTTGTATAGGTTTATGTACATGTATATGTGCAAACGTGAACACATATTTGTATATATATATATATATATATATATATATATATATATATATGTTTATAAGCATATATGCACACGTAAGAACATATTTTTGTATTTATCTATTTACTTGTATATAAATTTATTTGGAAATATATGTGTATACGGATTTATACAAGTACTTACGTGTGCATAGATCCGTATACACACATATATATATATTCCTAAATAAATATATATACAAGTAAATAGATAAATACAAAAATATGTTCCTACGTGTGCATATATGCTTATAAACATATATATATATATATATACAAATATGCGTTTACGTGTGCACATATATATATACATTTGTATACATACTTATTTGGGGAATACACCAGACCTATCTACGTTATTTAGGTATACAAATACAATTGGAGCTTATTCCTTCTTATGATCAATTTAGCTGTATAGTTCCCCGTTTTACTGTACAATTCCCACATTTGGGTATCGGTTACCGTGAGCTGTATCTTAGCCCAAATTGCTGTACCTTGACCGAAAAAGCAACTGAGTTATCGCGCACCCAATCAAATCGACGCCAAATTTTCAAATAACGCGCTGTTGGACCACAGAACGCTACCCAAGCTGTGAAGAGATGTTTCGATCTCTACATTTTTTTTCCAAGGTCAAGGACACCCCCGCGTGAAATTCAGGTTGTCTCGTTTTCGTTTTTTGCTCATACCACTATTTAGACTTGTAGCTGTGTCCACCCTAGTATATACCATCTAATAACCTGAAACCGTGACCTAGTTGTGTAAACAACTGGGGCACACCATCGTGCAGACTCTAGTACTTATCGCGAGTTAGAGTTATAGGCTATACTGATTATTCACTGCTCTAATTCCATTTAATTACATTCTACATGGCTTATCTAGCAAATCTCCCCTGATTCTCGCCGCAGTAAGATCTATCTAGCGTTTTTACATCCCATCGTTATAACCCAACTCCTACATTATTTTCGCTACGCATCCACCGGTGCACCTTCTAAAGTTTCTGTCCTACTGTGCCTTAATTCATTTGTTTTTTGCCATAAGAGCGCACTTTCGTTCCACCCGGTCCACCGACCCCATACTTACAATATGCTCTCCCGCAAAACCTGCTGTTGTGACCTAAGCAACAGCTAAGTACCTACCGTATCCTGTGGGGTTCAACCTGTGCACACCACAGAGCAAAATTTCTCCTATCTCACTATTCCTCATCGTCCCAAGTCTCCTAATCCCAACTACATATATAGCGGGTCATATAGCTCACTGCCCATACCGCATTGCCGCATAGGTCTCACCTAGACCTTTGCGCACAAGCACCCAGGCTCACTCCGGGTCTGCTCAGACCTTTGGCTTGTCTCTGTCTAGTTGACCGGTTTCCTGCTACCTTTTACCTCCGTCATATATTCCTACTTATCATGTTATCCCGGTCCCCAACCAGTACTCGGAAACTCCGTATCGCTAAAGCTGGCCAATCCAAACACGCCCAACCCCTCCCAAAAACCAGGCCCTGCTCTGTCACCCTCGTTAACGTCGACGGTGAAGCTCCTAATAGTCTTAATGGCCTCAAGCAGAGTTTCGTCAAACTTAGTAACAAGGTTGAGCTGATTGGTGAAATCCTTTCAAAGGTTTCACCCCTGGCTACTCTCCTCGACCCTGTAGCCGCTACATCGCCCTAGAACTTGGTTTCGGTGGGACGCCTCCTCGACTCCGTGTCTACTGAAACATACCACAGCATTGCCAACTCCAAGAACGCAGTGGTTTTTTAATGTTCCAGACCGCTTACCACTTTCCTTGGCCAAACACAACATACTAAGTTCGTGCAACATGGCTCATTACAGATGCCATTGCAGGAGGCTACGTAAAAAGTCCCAGCGACATAGTTGCCCCCTGCTATTCCAATTCACGGACGACCTAACGGCCACAGAGTTCATTAGCAACAAGTCGACAATTGCTGCCCTTTCGCCGTATAAGGACATCAAGATTTTCTCTGATAAAACCCCCCTCCAACGGGAAATACTTTGCTCGCTGAGAAGTAACTCCGCCTTGCCCATGCAGGCTGACCCCACTGTAACCGACAAGAAGGTTACCCAATGCCCCCCTGTCGAGAAGTCAAAGGCGAGCCCAGCGCCTCACCCTGTCTACCTGCAAACTGTCGACCTAGATATGTCTAACTCCTCACCCTCGGCTGCGCTTCCACACAAACGCCCTTTTCTGCCATCTCCCGCAGCAGCCTCTACTAGCAGTAGCTCTCGCTCCCCGACCACAGGCCCCAAGCGGCACTCCACTTCAGTATTAAAGCCGCGCTCCCCCGTCATAGTCTCTGAGCCAAGACAAGACCCTGGTTCAACCATCAGCCCCCGCCGTACTACTTCCAATCAGTCCTCCAAGCCGTTGACAAGTGTTGTCACCCGCCGCTCTCGTTCTAACGACTCTACCAACTACCCACCAGCTTCTAGCTCATCCGCGACACTTCGTTTCTATCCTCATAAGTGCCGCTCTAACCCCCCCCCATAAGCCTACCTGGTACTCCTACCAGGTCCGCACTTGCTCAACTAATCACTCCACTCACTACCCCTCACTCTCAGTCGGCTTCTGTTTATAGCGTACTGTCGGATCCTGCAGGTGATAACCAACCGGGCCGCCTTCCGGATTCGTCTAACGCCATCGCCCCTATTTGCAGGAGTGACCTTCAGGGCCTTGCCAGTGCCACTCACCCTTCCATTGCCTCGCACCCCCTTCCACTGTCTTTCCCTCTCTCTGATCGCATGGGTCACACCAATCCTCCATTTCCGTTGCTACAGTATATCCCCCCCTGCCTCCCAGACACCAACCTTCCATACTATAGCCCCAGCATGCCTCCGCTGTTCCCCCCTGCTCACCTCCACCAACCCTCATCTAACCCTGAAGTACCACGTACATACCCTAGCACATACTCTAGATTCGTACCTGCATCTCGCCACCTCGCCCCACCTCCCCACTTACCGGCTCCCTTGCCCCTCATGAGCCTCCAAACCTTTCCAAATTTGGCCACTCCTTTCCAGCCCCCCACCCCACACTACTTCCCAGTTACTCTCCCACATACCTTCACCCCTACGCCGACCTAACGGCCTTATACTGACTCTGCCCAACAGGTAGGTTACTTGCAGTCAAGATCTCGTTTTTTCCTCACCGGCGCCCTCCGCACCCGTGGCCATATTGCTAGTCACCCTATGGACCATACCGATAAACTTTTACAGACTCATATCACTGATCGCTCCTCACTCGATGTCATGCCACTTAGCACCTCACACCATGCACTCCCCCCTGTCCACCCAGCTTCAACAGATATTCTTAACCTCTCACCTTGCCATATGGTGCCTCCTCCCTCTGCACCGTGTGACACCCCTCCGGCCCACATCAGCGGTGTGCTGCACACCCACCGTATTGATCACCCACAGCGATCGGCTGCGCTTAATGCTAACGCTTCTCCTACTTTCCGTCCCCCACCCAACACTGCCTGCCCTCCCCCTTCTACTGACGCTATATCTCCACTGAGACCCAACTCCTATCGCCACAGCGATCCCAATAGTCTTGCACCTGGCATCCGTGCATTGCGCACTCCAACACTGAACTCGTTCCTACTGGTTCTTATTACCGCTTGATCAATAATTGGAAAAATATCGCACCTGCCATCTCTGGCATTTACCTCAAACGCTGACATTATACTAGTAACCGAATCCTGGCTGTCAGATGATGCCTCGCTTGACCTTGTTCGCATAGCTGGGTATCAATGCTTCTCGAACACCCGCCAGTCCAGGCATGGAGGGGGCTGTTTAGCCTTTGTCAAGTGCACTATCCACGCTAGTGTTATTGACCATCCCTCTCCTCTTTATTGAGGATTCGGTATGACTATCTATCCACGCCTCCGGCCAGAACCTCCTGCCTGGATGCGTCTACGTCCCCCCGGGTCTGGGGCCTGCAAAAATTGACTCTGCCGTGGATGTCTTTAATGCTGCGCTTGACTACCCTGCCAGTGCAAAAATTATTGCGGTTGACTTTAACTTTCCTTCAATTTGCTGGTCCTCCTATACTAGCCCTCCCGCCCTCTCCGCCTTCCTTTCTTGTGTCCGTCTTGGTGGATGGACCCAACATGTCTCCTGCCCTACTAAAGGGAACAACATCTTGGACCTAGTATTCCCCATTGATGTCCCTGATATGATCACCCAGACCACTGATCACTTCCCGGGTAGTGACCACCGTATTGTCAGATGCAAGTTCAGCTGCTTCAGCTGTTCTCATCCGATGCAATCCTCCCCCCCTGATCCGACTTCCTACCGTTCCTGTAGCTGGTCCCTAGTGCCAATGATAATCCGCTCCCCTAACTGGGACACTTTTTTCTTTCCTCCGATCCCCTCACTGTTATGAACTCTCTCTACTCCAACCTCCTACACCGCTTAAGTACCGCCAACCCATGTGCCGATCCACGCCCCAAATCCAGCAGCTCACGCCTGTCACTTTTAGAGCGTAAACTGTCTAAGCTACAACTTACCTTCGCCAGATCACAAGACCTTACAATTCTTACACGCATAAACCAGCTACAACTGAGGCTGCTTCCCATGACCGATTCGCACCTGAGAATGCAGAGGCCATCGCCCTAGCACACCCAAACAAAACTGGCTACCTGTCCGACGTGCTTGGTAAAAGGTCCAGTCATTCCATTCATACATCGCCCAAATTCCCCATCTGTGGCTCATCTACCGCTAATACTCCAGCTTCTATTTCTGAGGCCTTCAGTGAGCATTTTTCTTCCTCCCTTATAAGCTGTCCTGGTATTCCCCCTCCTACAATCCACCCCTGCACCTCTGCCTCTCTTTCATCCATTCCCTTCACCCATCAAGAAATTGAAAAATCAGTTTCCTCCATTAAACCTTCCTCGAAACCGGGACCAGATGATCTCCCACCGGCCCTCCTCCATTTCGGTGGTCCTGACCTCCATTTATTGTTACTTAGTGTATATACCACCTCCATGCTTCACAGTTTTGTCCCGCCTCAATGGAAATACTCTGTCATAATTCCGCGCTTCAAAAAGGGCGTATTATACGACCCAGATAACTATAGGCCCATTATTCACACTCCAATATTCTGCAAAATTATGGAGAGAATTATCAAAAAACATTGTCCAGTACCTCTTATCTAACAACCTGCTGAACCCTGGTCAGCATGGTTTCTTGAACTCCCGTTCCTGCTCTTCCTGCTAGCTTGACTTTCGCAATGTCCTATCGTCTGCTGCAGACGCGGGCAACTCTGTAATTGTCCTGTACCTCGACATGTCCAAGGCTTTTGACCGTATTCCCCATATTCATCTGTTGGCCAAAATCCGATCTCTCGGTATTACTGACCCTCTCCTCTCCTGGCTATCCTCCTATCTCTCTCACAGATCACAAGCCGTGCTCGTCGACGGCCACTTACCTTCCGCCAAACCAATTACTAGCGGCGTCATCCAAGGCAGTGTCCTAGGCCCATTACTATTCCTTATTTATATCAATGACATTTTCTCTTCTATTCGACACGGCACTCCTTTCCTCTTTGCCGACGATATAAAAATAGTGTACTCTTTCCTCCCTAGTGACCTATCCGTGACTCTGTGCAACATATCGCACGACGTACTCGTTCTCCAAACTTGGTGCACCTCGTGGTTCATGAAATTCTCCGCGGAGAAAAGCTTCCTCCTACCACACAAGTGCACCGTACCACCCGGCCAAATTTGTCTGGACGGCCTGCCCATCCCCAAACAGCCCATGGTTACCGATCTTGGCGTACGCTACTCCTGTTCCTTTAACTTCTCAGAACAGACATCGTTCCAAATCGCTAAGGCTAAGCGAACCCTAGGCCTGATCAATCGGTGTTTCCTAATACCGGTCAGTCGCCTCTCCATGTATCTCTCACACGTGAAACCGCTCCTAGAATATTGTCCCATTTCCTCCAGCCTCTGGCCACGTTCCTCTATTGTATCTCTTGAGAACGTTCAGCGTACTTTCACCAAAAGGCTGTTGGGCGTGTCCATAGCCCTAACATATCGCCAGAGCTGTGAGCTCCTACGAATCGAGCCTCTTTGGATTCGTCGCATGAGGCTCAACCTGATTTTTTTCTTTAAGCTAACCCATAAACAGGTCTACAGCCCTTATCTCATCTCATTCGTTGCTCCCTTCTACTACTCCGTCCGACATCTTGCCTTCTCCCTCCCTGTCCTTTATTCTAGTCTCAGTCTGAAGTACGATCCTTTCTGTCAGCCTATTTCCAAAATCTGGAATAAGCTGCCCCTTAGCTTACGCAGTGCCTCCTCAATGTTCGCTTTTCGGCGCTCACTTTTGTCATACTTAACAGTCCCCAAAGCTATATTGCTCACCAATGAGCTCGTCTCCGCCGACCTGGCCTTTGAAAGAGGCCCCACACTGTAACTCTACTACCTCTGCTCCACAGGCCACTAGGTACACCCCATGCTCGACACTCTTCCTCTCTCTAGGGCCGCGAACTCAGGCCATTGTCCTCACTGATCCATAGCGAACCTACCTCCTGCCTTCATAAGATAACCCTAATGCTCACCTACGTTCATCTGTTATCCATCATATTCACTTTTTTCTCCTCAGTATCCGTTACTTCCCAGCTGGGGCACACCCACACTGCGCTTCTCTATTCCTTTTCCCTTTCCAGTGATCCTCCGTGACGGCCAACCACTTCGGGCACTGTAGTTACCATCTCCCTGGCAGGTGCACCTGGATGTTATTGCTACACGGTCGTCTACCACTCGCTGTTTCCGTTGGCTTTCCTGTCCATGGTCTCACGTCTTGGTCAATCGTTCCTGGTTCACGCACCCCATCGCGGTCGCTTTGTCCCCCGTACAATTATCCATGAACACTCGTGCCACTCCCAACAGTTCAGGGCGCGGTCAGATCCACCGCTATGGCCGGCCCACATCGGGCGTGCAGGCCGTCTGCCACGATGTGCGAGCGCAGCTAGACTGGTGGATCACACCTCCTGCGTTCACTCCACGAAGTGTTTTTCAGGTTGGGTGCCCAGCGCACGGCCACTCCGACCCACTAGCACCGGTTGCGGATGGCACGCTCTAACTTTTCTCGGACTACCGAATACAGTGCTGTCGGTTGAAAATTGCATGCTCCTCATCTACTTTCCGCCACAGCTTGCTCACCTATAGCTCTTATCATCTGTTTCCACTTCCCATTTTTGTCGCCCTACCACGGTATGCACACCTACCCGTTTTGTCCTTCATCCTATCGCCTCTCTCTACATCAACTTTCACTGCATTGAGTCACTATCGTCCTAACCACCCTTCTCTGTCGGCGCCCGCCAATAACTCTTTTCCCACCTGCCGTCATTGCTGGCTTCTATCATCTATGAGCTTGATGTTACCCTCTGCTCAGAACGCCCATTGATAGCTTCTTTAAACATGCCGTTCTGTTAAATCCCTCCTCATGCCCAATGCCATGATGCACCAATCGCCCCCGCACTCATGACCAATCCTCAAATTAGAACTTGCCGCTCCAAACTTCGCCTCTTTTACAGTCGCATTTATTATCTAATCACCACCACCATATCTTCCTCACTTGGCTCCGCGATTCCTCTGTGGTTCTTTCCAGTGTCCTGATTAGTATCCACCAGTTCAATTGTCTGCCGGCATACAGCTCTCCAGCTCCATTGCCCCAACTCCGTTGCGCGTTCATTTTTTGTGGCATTTTTGTTCTGTTACTGGTTCACTTATCTCGGGGCTTCTCGCTTCCTTGTCCGCCTCCTTCGTGTTTCATCTGCAGTAAAATGATCTGATTGGTGATTTCTTACCTGTCTCCTCGGTCATTGTTTTCATCCATTGATCCGTTTACTGCTCGCTACAGGCATTTTTCTGTACCTTCCAGTGTGGTCCGCTTTTTCCATGTTCCACCACTGTAATGACAACGTTACGTCACGGTGTTCTTTTACAGTTCCAAATCGTTTGACCTGTCACCACCCGACTCCTCTGGTCCGTCACTACATCTCGCACCTGCATTGATCAAATAATTAGACCCATTCTTACCTGTTTTCCTTGATCCTGTCTTTCATCTTCACTCTTCCATGAACTGCTCCTCACAGTCTTCATCACTTCTGTGCTTCCGCATTCTATTTTTCTCTCCGTTGGGCTGCTATGTGCACTTGTCATGAAGTTAATCCACCACGATATTCCAAAGTTAATTCTACAACCAACTGATCTAACATTACCTAATCCTCCTAATGACTGATAATCTCTTTCTGGGACCCCATTGTTATTGCTCCTGCTTCTCTTATACCTATATATATATGTACATACGTATATATATATATATATAATAAATATATATATATGTATATATATATATATATATATATATATAAACTTACGCATATATATCCATGTGCACGCGCTCTGCATCTTGCAGTTCCTCACCGGCCATTTCCCTTGCTATCATCCCAACGACCGTCATCATAGGCATCCATCAACTCTACATCTGTGCCTCACATCTACTGTATCCAATCCTTCGAAATCGTTTCTGTCAACTTTTCATCCCTCTACGTCTTGCATTGCTTGCTGCCTATTTTACGGTGAGTTTTGTGTCCTGTCCGCCGACAATCGACTGCAAAGTACCAATGCCTCATTGATATCTAATCCACTGCAGTGAACCTCACCTTTTTCTCCATTTTTCCTCGCTACTGCAGTTCCTTATGCCGATTTCCAGCTTTTCTCATGTTTACCAGTCGGCCTTTTTATGTAAACGCCCGGACCAGCCATTCAGCACACCTGACCTTGACTTCCAATCTCACCGGGTGTCCATTCAAATCCGCTCCTGAGCTCATTTAAACTCCACACAATCTCTATGGTGTGCATACAATTATCCTATTTTCATCCTACTTTATTCCCCCTTCTGAGCCTTTTTATCCAATATTTTTCTGAGAGTTTCCATATTTCCATGAATTATATCTGTCCATTCCATCACCTGTATCAACAAGATCATGCACAAAGCATGCTTCGGGCGTTTCCGAAATAAACCATTATTATTATTATTATTATTTGGTGGGTGAGCTTCTGGACGGATTCGACGATAGTACTTTACTACATTAACAACGTCCGGAGCCGGTTTAGTACTTTCGTTGCTAACCGGCTCACGATTATCCACGATGAATCAGCCACGCACCAGTGGAATCATGTCAGGTCTAGCGATAATCCAGCCGATCTGTGCTCCCGAGGTGCGAACAACTTCAGGCAACTGGACACGTGGACGAGAGGGCCAAACTTCCTGCAAATGCCTAAACAGGACTGGCCCGTGTGCGGATTAAACCCCCTACGGAAGAATAACTTGAGATCAGAGGCGTAGTGATGGTGGCCAACGTCGTCGAAGCGACATCCATTCTATCGCGACTGGTCAGGTTTTCTTTCTGGATGAAGACGCTTCGTTCGCTAGTTTGGTTAACCAGGTTCAAGAGAAATTTACTAGTCATAAAAGGGCTACGGCCCTCAGGCTGGATACGGGTCGGCCCGATAGGTCCCGATGAGCTACAAGCGGTAGAGTACGATATTTTCAGAATGATACAACGCGAGGCTTTCGCCCGAGAACTCGAGAGGGCGGAAGAAGTGGGGTCGACCAATAAAGACATGCCAACTCCAAGAGGCGAGCTAAAGCGTTTAAACCCCAAACTCATCGACGGACTGCTGCGGGTGGATGGTAGGCTGACCAACGCCTACCTGAACTTCGACACAAAGTATCCTATACTGCTGCCTGCGAGACATCCTGTGGTAGAGCTAATGATCCAACACGTCCACACTGTGGAGGGACATGCCGGGGAAAGTCACGTGACAAGCTTCATCCGAAAGCGTCTTTGGTTGTTGAGAGGACGAGAGACTGTAAAACGCGTAATCCGACGGTGCGTGCGATGCAGGAGACGCAATGCCACAGCAGGCAAACAACTCATGGCCCCACTACCAGAATGCAGGGTGACTACGGGCTGGTGGCCGTTCAGTGACACCGGGTTGGACTATTTCGGGCCCTTGTGGATCAAGTGCGGGAAAAGATTAGAAAAGCGATACGGATGTATCATGACGTGCATGAAATCACGTGCGGTACACCTAGAAGTCGCACATTCAATGACGACCGATTCGTTTCTACGGGCCTTGCAAAGATTTATCAACCGACGAGGCGTACCGGCCGATATATACTCAGATGATGGATCGAACTTTGTGGGCGCTCAACGGGAATTGCAGCGTTGGCACAAGAACATAAACAGGAACGAACTGCAGGATCGAACCGTGGCCTACGGCATACGCTGGCATTTCAACCCCCCACAGGCCAGCCACCGAGGCGGTGTATGGGAACGCATGATCCGGTCCGCCAGACGGATATTGCTGTCAATCATGGAGCAGCAGCCGCCCGACGACGAGACGCTAAACACCGTCATGACTGAGGTGGGGCGAATCCTGAACAACCGCCCCCTGGTTCCAGTAATGAACGGCGACCCCACCCACCTGGCGCTCACCCCAAACGACTTATTGACGTTAAGGTCAAACGAGGGTTTCCAAGGGCCGGTAAACCTTCGTGGGAGCTACCTCCACGGATGGAAGCAAGCGAACTATCTGGCCAAGATCTTCTGGAGGCGATGGCTGCGGGAGTACCTACCGGCTTTGTAGACTCGACAGAAGTGGCTGGTCAAAACAAGACCATTCAAAGTTGGGGACGTGGTTATGATCGCAGAAGAACGCGCACATTTCAGCACTTTGTCTTTGGGAGTAGTTACGGAAACCATCAAAAGCACTGACGGAATGATAAGAACGGTGAAGGTGAAGACAGCTAACGGAGTGCTCATTCCTGATATACGCAGTATTAACCTACTCGAGAGCGAAGACGGAGGAGCTGATAACCCCGGGGCCTAGTAAACCTTTTCACACCAGTCATCGAGGTGGATAAAGAAACACCATATATACCACACGATCTCCGTCAAACACGTTACAGTGCTCGCGGTCTTTCGTTGACATTACAGAAGGTTCTTTCCGATATGTGGTGATGAATGCGATCGCATCGTACATCCCGATACATACACACATGCACGGCGCACTCTACATCCCGTAAACCCATCAAACATGTGACAGTGTTCGTTGTTTTGCTTTTTGTTGACGTTACCGAATGCCCCTTGCATATGTGGAAGTACCGGGGCTTAGGTCAAACACACACATGCTACATTGTACTCGTTCTCTTGCCACACGGTCTTTTGTTGACATTGCAGAAAGTCCTCCTTTGATGTGTAGTCATACCTGTGATTTCATTCTACACCCCGGCACACACACACTCACACACACTCAAGCACATACATCCAGGACCGGACGGCCCTTTAAGAGGACAACATCTGTGATCCTTCACCCCCGCCATCGGTCATTTGGTCTCGTGGAAGATGTAGACTAGCCTCACGTGTATGTAGCCAATGGGTTAGGTGCGACCAGTAGTAGAACGTTGACGACGAGCATTAGACGCGCGAACTGACAGCAGGGCCTAGGCAGGTAGAAAGAATCAGTACCTGTATACCAAACCTTTGACTCTGCTGAGGATTCAGGAGGATTTTGGTGGGCGGTGTAACAGCCGGTCGTGGAAAATCCCCCTATTTCCCTCGCGATTCGATGTTTCTCCCAACATCACTCATTTGCCTACACTGTTGACTTGTCTTTACGAACTGGTTGTTTTTCTGGACCCATTGTTGTTTGTTTGCCCCCAGAGCGCTACTTTGGCACATCCTTGTTCAGGACCTGCGTGACGCACGTGCTGTTTGCTCACACGCTGCTATTCGGTTTCTCGTTGTTGAGTCCTTGTGATCGTATTATTGAGGTTTGTATATTTTTTATGTCATTGTTCATGTAATAATCTAGTATCGTAGAATATCACGGATAATCGTCTTTTGCTTTCGAGATCCGTTGCGAATTTGGCTACGCATTGCTCAAACGTTCGTTAAAAACGGCGACCCCACCCACCTGGCGCTCACCCCGAACGACCTACTGACGTTAAGGTCGGACGAAGGTTTCCAAGGGCCGGTAAACCTTCGTGGGAGCTACCTCCACGGGTGCAGGCAGGCAAACTATCTTGCTAGGATTTTCTGGAGTCGCCGGATGCGGGAGTACCTACCGGCTTTGCAGACTCGACAGAAGTGGCTGGTCAAAACAAGACCATTCAAAGTCGGGGACGTGGTGGCGGTCGCCGACAAACGCGCACATTTCACCACCTGGTCCTTGGGAGTGGTTACGGAAACCATCAACAGCACCGACGGAATGATAAGAACGGTGAAGGTGCAGACTGCTAACGGAGCCCTCATTCCTGATATACGCGGTATTAGCCTACTGGAGAGCGAAGGCGGAGAAGCTGATAACGCTGAGGTTCAGTAGACTACTCCGCGCTGGTCGCCGAGGTGAGTAAAGAAACCCCATATATGGAGGCAATCCCGACACACTGACGTATCGAACCATCATACACCCCGACGCACATTCATCTACATTGTACTCGTTTGTGCCACATGGTCCCCGTCAAACACGCTACAGTGCTCAAAGACTTTCGTTGACGTTACAGAAAGATTTTTTTATATGTGGTGGTACCTGCGACTCCATTGTATATCCAGACACACACTCATATACCCTGTGCGCTCCATACATCGTAACCCCCTGTCAAACATGTGACGGCGTTCTCCGTTGGTTTTTTGACGTTACTGAATATCTTTTGCATATGTGGCAGCAGCGGTGATTACATCATACATACACACTCACGCAAGCACATACAGCCAGTGCATCACGGCCCTTCCGAGGACAGCGTCTGTTTCCTCTTCACGTCCGCCATCGGTCAGTTGTTCTCGTGGAAGATGTAGAATAGCCTCGCATCTATGTGGCCAACGGATTAGGTGCAACCATTAGTAGAACGTTGACGACAAGCATTAGGCAAGCGCACTGACAGCAGGGCCTAGGTAGGTAGGAAGAATCAGTACATTTACACCAAACCTCTGACTCTGCTAAGGATTCGGGAGGACTTTGTTGGGCGATGTAACAACCGGTCGTGGAAAATCCCCCTAAAGCCTTTGCGATTCAGTGTTTTTCTTACCTTCACTCACTCGCTTACACCATTGACCTGTCCCTACGCACTGTTTGTTTTTATGGACCAATTGTTGCTTGTTCGTGCCCAGAGCGCCACTCTGTCATATCCTTTTTCTGGACCTGCGTGACGCACGTGCTCCTCTCTCGCAAGCCGCAATTCCGTTTCTCGTTTGTTGAGTCCTTGTGACCTCATAATTGAGGTTTGTATCTGTTTGGTGTCATTGTTCATTCAACAATCTAGTATCGTGGGATATCACGGATAATCGCCATTGGATTTCGGGATCCGTTGCGAATTTGGCTACGCATTGCTCAAGCGTGTGTTACACACGCATCCCGGTGCCTTTACGAAATCGTTTCCTTATTATCGTGTAAAATACTGTTGCGTTCACAACCGCGGGCCTAAAGTGGCCGCCACAAGGTGGGGGTAGTGGCGTTGAGATCTAACAACTCCCACAGATGCCGTAATACCCACTGTCCTGCATTTTCATCGTCCGTGCTGTCGGATCTCAGTACAAGCCGGCGAACAAGTGTTTGCTGCATAATCACGACGTTCATCTCTTCAGTGACAAGGAGTATGCTAGAAATAGGAGACTGACTGCATATCAGGAGACAGAGGTTGCCAGAGTGATGACAACTTTCCATCATGCTAGTGAAATATGTAATTGCTCTCGGAACAACTTCAATACGTTGTCTACCGTGAAAGATGTGCACGCTTTAAGGGCTAGGCAAGAGCATCTCGATGCTCGGTCGGATGCCCTGAAGATAAAGGAGATGGTAGAAGATAAGGGGTATTTGTGTATAGCGTCGGAGGGCGGGGTTGTGAGGTACGTCTTCTACGTGCCTCATTCGGTTAAACTGTTAGTGACTAGGTATTGTGAGGTCGTGCTAGCTGATGCAACGCATCAGTCAAACCGGGGTGGGTACGTCTTATGGCACGCCAGGTTCATAGATGAAAGCTGTTTAGGTGGGTCTTTTTCTACGCCATTCTTTCAAATGAGAGTGGCGTAAGGCATCTTAGTGCTATCAAGGAAATGAAGGAGCAGCTACCAGTGTCTCTCAGGCCGAAAAGCATCATTGTAGACCGAGGCCTTGCACTGTATTCCGCATTTTGGGAATCATACCCCGAATTTCGGATAATTCTTTGTCAGTCCCATGTGCTTCGTGATATGAGGAAGCACTGCTTTCAGCTGAGTCATTTGACTATGAACGACAAACAAAGCACTCATCAGTGGTTGCGAAACATGGTTTATGTGTCTACAAAGGCGCTTTTCGATAGGTTCAGGGTTGCAATCGCCAGTCGCAGCCCAGCGGCGTAAGCATATCTAAGTCGGACTTGGTTGCCCTATGAAGACGTGGGGTGCTTATAGCGTTATATGGGCAACCTCGCCTGGGACTTTCACGACCAACAGGGTTGCAGGTGAGGACAAGTACGTATAGTCCAGCCACCGGAACTTTCCAGCTACGCGTAGCGACCAACTTCGACGTAATCCAAAACAAAGTCGATTCCAAATAGCCACGGCCTTATAGACAACAATTAATTAATTTTACAATAATCAAAACTCAATAGCGTTCTTTCTGGGCTCTTTTGCTCCAAATTGGACAACAAATCAACAACTGCAGCTAGTTTACAGCAAAAGGTTAGATACAGAAGATGAGATTATCAAATACAGTCACAACGAAGTTCAAGCTGAGCGACTCTCGCTCGAGGCAACGGTAGGAGTCCGGTTTGTGACAAAGATTTAGAGAAATAAAACAAACAATCGGAATTCCAGCAAAGATAGTTCATACGAATGATAAATCTCGTTTGTGACATGGATGCTAATGCATGGGACGGGGTTTCCTGAACTCTTTTACACCGGCTCCCAAAATCCGACCCGGATTTTTCCCGTACGCCGCTAGGTGTGATCGGCCTCATGCATCGGCTCGACCTACTGTTCCCCAATACCTAAAACTGGTCACCGTCAATAGCATTTCCCAGTCGGACAGGTGGATCAACTCTCAGTGGTCCCTCCCGTGTCGGCAGATCCGAAGACCCGCCTCTCACTTGAGGAGAGTTGGCTTCTGAACTTACACCACCAGTGTCCGGTTCGTCTTCAATAAGACAAATCTTTCTAATGTCACGGAGCACTAATCCTCCATTGGTTCGCACTGTTGCCGTTCGTACCAAGCCATCGTCCGAAACTGAGGTGCATTCGATGATTCCTATCGGCCACCGGCCACGCGGCAAAGCCTCCGAAACTAGGAGCACTACATCACCCGATCTAAAATTGCCTTCTCGAGTTATCCACTTCTGCCGCTGTTGTAATAGTGGAAGATATTCCCTGATCCATCTCTTCCAAAACACAGATGTTAGGTAGTTTGCCTGCCTTCAATGACGAACCATTCTATCTCGCAACGAATCCGTCGAAATATCTCGTGGGCTCGCCTTCAGGATAAGTAGGTCATTGGGCGTGAGTACTGGCAGACCATGACAGTCCGAGGTCAACGGCACTAGCGGTCCTCCGTTTACTGTCCGCTCACTTTCCGTAGGGAACGTCAACAATTTTTCGTCAATCATCGGCCGCTCGTCACAAACTGAAGGAAGTACTCTTCTAACCGAGCGCACCATGATCTCCCATATGCCACCACGGCGACTAGAACGTGGGGGATTGAAGTGCCACCGCACGCCCCGTTGCAACAATCTATCCGCAATCTAATCAATAGACCAGTTTTCCATTAGGTTCTTCAATTCTCTCTGGGCCCCAACAAAGTTTGTACCGTTATAACTAAAAATCTCGGACGGTACCCCTCTCCTGGACATGAAACGCAGTAATGTCATAATGAATGAATCCGTGCTTAGAGAATAGGAATTTTCAATATGTACTGCACGAATCTGTAGGCAGGTGAAGATGCATCCATATCGTTTCTTCATGCTGCGCCCATGTTTAACCGCAAATGGGCCGAAATAATCTATTCCGACGTATTTGAACGGAAACCAACCTTGTTGGACTCTAATGGCTGGTAGAGGAGCCATCATCTGCTTGCCTACGACCGCCAAATGCTTCCGGCATTTCCAACATCCTCCAAGTACTCGCTTGACGGCAGCTCCCCCTGTACAATCCAAAGTATTTTGCGAAGTTTCGCGAGTAACTGAGAAGGTCCTGCGCGTTCTTCCATCGCGTGATAACATCGGATTATCGAGTCTGTAATTGGGTGAGTCTCGGGTAGTACCGCCGGATGTTTCACACCCTGAAGCTGACTGGAGTAGTTCAGTCGTCCTCCAATACAAATATTTCCATTTAAAAAAAATTGGATCGAGTTTTAATAGAGTCCTATTCATCGGCGATTTGTTGGTACATAGGTTATTGCTCCTGTCTAGTAGCCATTTTAACTCTTCGCCATAGACCTTAGCTTGTACAATCATAATAACACTTTCCTCCGCTTTAGCAATGTCGTGTAACTTCAACGGACCAGTTCTCAATCGTGGATCCGTAGGCCCGCCTCTCATGACTGCAACGTACATTTCAAAACGGGTTAACCACGCTACCGACTTCAGCAAGTGAAACCAACTGGAGTGCCTAGCTAGAAGTGCGTCCGTCCATGCATCCTGCAACACTGTGAGAACTGTACTCGGAGGCTGCTTCAACTCAACGTTTGGTGGTGCTGCAGACACCGTAGGACTGGTCGGCCATGAAGTTTCATCGTTCATCAAGAATTTAGGACCCCCGAACCAGCAGCTGATATCACTCGGTGATGTCGTGCCCCTTGATGCCAAGTCTGCAGGGTTAGCCTCCGATCTGGCATGACGCCACTGCCAGGGTTCCGACCACTGATGGATTTCAGCAAAACGGTTGGCAACGTACGTACTGAATCTGGTTTTAGTGTTGTTTATGTAGTGCAAAATTATAGCAGAGTCCGTCCAGTAGTAGATCTTACCAAACTTGATTCCAGTTTCTTCTATAAGAATCCAAGAGACTCTAACGGCCAGTCTTGCTGCGGCTAACTCCAAGCGCGGGATCGTTATGGTCTTCAGAGGAGCTACCCTTGACTTAGAGAACAATAGGGCACAGTAGGGGGCTATGTCCCTTGAAACCATTCTGGAATACGCCACCACCCCATAGCCAAATTCAGAAGCGTCACAAAATACATGAAGCTGTACACCTTCGTTCAGTGAATCACCTCTAATAATAGAACGCTGAATTTTGAATGCGCATAGCTGTTCCATACCTCTTAACCACTCATTCCAGCATCGTAGGGGTCCTTCTCCAATTGGGTCGTCCCAACCAAGCTTCAAGTGACACAGTGATTGCAATAACATTTTGCCTGAAAGAATGAAAGGTGAAACCAACCCTAGTGGGTCGAACACGGATGACACTACAAACAAAAAGCCACGCCCTCTATTGCGTTCCATTCTAACCCCAACGTCCTCTCCGGCACAGGCGCGCAATCATCTATTTCTAACGTTGGATGGGCTAGCGTTGATTTCGGTAAAATATCCAGCACCTCATTACGATTACACACCTACTTATGAAGCCGGAATCCGGCTCGTGATAGTAACTCACTCATCTGGATGGCAAAACTTTTGCATTCTTCGGTGTGGGCAAAAAACAAGACAGTCGTCTAAATAGAAGTTGTTATACACGGCCCTGGAGATATAATCCTCATACTGTCCTCCCAAATCGTCTGCCATGCGACGTAACGCGAAATTCGCACAAAATGGGGAGGAAGCGGCGCCAAATGGGTGTGTATTCATTTGATATTCAACAAGATTACCACCTAGTCGACCATTTTCCCACCAGAGGAACCTCAGTGCTCCTTTGTCTCTCGTTGGCACTCGAACCTGCATGAATACTTCTTAAATATCCACAGCCAACGCGACAGATTCCTTTCGGAAACGAAACAACACTCCAACTAAGCTTGCTGTCGTATCCGGGCCCTGTAGCAATTAATCATTCAAGGAACGTCCTCGGAATGCAGCCACACAGTCAAACACCACCCTCAACTTGCTGGGTTTTTTAGGGTTTGTAACTGCGTGACGTGGTAAGTACCACTTTGGCTCAAAACCCACTTTTAGCTGTATTTCGGGCACTAACTGGGCGTGGCCCTTTGCGCGTATAACCCTCTATTAATGTAGATTATTTGTCAAAGAATTCAGGGTCACGCGCAAACCCTTTCCTCAAGCCGTTCAATCTCTCTTTGGCCACAATATAACTATTTGGAAGTCTCACTTCAGGATTCTGCCACGGAAAAGCAACTTAGTGTCCGTTCAACCAGGTTATGGCATTGGGAACCATATCAATGGTTTGTTTGTCTTCTAATGAAGGAGAGTTTTCCGATGCCTACCCATCGCATAAATCGGCTTTGTATAGTCGATCGATCTGTTCTGTTAATGGATCGATTCCCCTCTCAATGTGGTTTACTGTCCTCCCAAAGCGTGGTTCCTGGTTTATCGGACCAAGAACAATCCATCCTAAAATCATCCGCACAGCATAGGGTTGTTTTCTTTTGCCGCATCTTTGCTCTCGTGCCCAATGTGCTTCTAGGACGTCGACATCTATCAGGATTCGCACCCTCGAATCCTCCAGATTCTGTCTTTGGACGCAACGTAGGTGAAGCCAGGATAAAATGTCCGCATCTGTGCAGTACTGGACTGCTTGAATCGGTAGCCTATGAACACAGAAGGCTCTCTCTATATTCAAAACTCATTCTCTGACAATGGGTTAAGTCGCCGCTCCGTTATTCCCGAATTCCAAGGGGTAGTCCCATTTACGGTTGAAATCGAAAGTGAGGTCTGAGATGCCTTCAGACCCACCAGCTCCATAATGTATTTTTGTATTAGAGTCACATCAGACCCGCTGTCCAGCAGAGCGTAGGTCTCCACCGAGCTTCCCGGTCCGTCTACTCGCACTGGTAGTACACCTAAACTGACCCGACATTCTGGCCTAAGAGTAGCCGCACAATTATTGGTCCACTGCCCAGGCCTTTTTGCATTGTCCGTAACCAGCTTATCCAGCTGCAGCCCTTTTGTTGTCTTGCGTGACTCGACTTGTACATTGTTTCTGTGCAACGAGCAGTAGAGGGTGGTGCCGTTTCGGACAACCTGATATTGAACATGGTTTGGGAACAGAACAGTTGCTAGACAGATGTCCACACTTGAGACACGGAAAACAAGCCTTGGTTTCTTTGATCAATGCCCAACGACCGCATATATCACGAGCGTGGAATCGTTCATATCCCTCAAGTGCTTGTATTCCATTACATACCGAGCACCTATTAGTTGCGACCGACCAAGTACTACTCCGATTTGGCGTGAACCGTGTCACTTCTGGATGAGGGTTTTGCGCACAATTCCTCCAACCGGACGATCGCGAATACCCCTGAGCCTTGCTACTGGCAGCCAGTTTGCCAAACCTACTTCGAGCAATCCATGCCTCACGGGACACGAAGTGTTGCAGATCTTGGAACCTCGGGTTGTCTCCTCTTCCCAAAATATCATTAACGGTCCTAGCCCACGAATCCCGGAGATGCGTTGGTAGCACTAGGGTGACACGTTTTATAAACTGCAGTGAGTTGAGGCCTGACATGCAATTCATCTGTGAGAGGGCAAATTCATAGTTCAGCATTTTCAGTTAGCCAGTTAGCGGGAGAGGTTTAAATGACCAGATGAAGAGCTACCGGCCTACTGGTGCGCTACCAACAGTACTAGATTAGGTAGAAAAAATAGTGCGAAATTCTTTGGCAAGGAACCCGGAACCCGCCCATGAACAGTCCAGATTAAGAAAGAGCGGATCCTGCTTCATCAACCTACTAAACTCCGCTGATGAGACTAACGGGAGGTTGGTACAGGGAGAGAGGTCGGGGGTACGCTTCTCGGACTTACGCAAGGAGTTTGACCGCGTGCACCAAAGCTCGCTTTTGCGCAGGCCGGGGGGTGTGGGCATGGCCCCGGGGCTACTGGAAAGGTTTAAGGCTTACCCAACTGACCGCCAATTCTGGGGTACCGTCGAGGATTCGAAATAGTCGGTGGCTACAGCAACTATTGGGGTACCTCTGGGATCAGTGCTGGGTCTCGTACTGTTTCTGACCTATGTGAACTACCCACGGCGGGTAACTGGTTATAATTGCTTCGAGATTGCAGAAGATGTAGAGGTTTCGGGTTTCCCAGTCCAATTGGTTGCATTTGGACTTAGATGATCTCCACCTGTGGTCTGTAGCATGGTACCTGCCCCTGAATTCGGCATAAATCTCATATCTACCAGCAGAAGAATTCAGCTAAATGCGGCTCTTAAACCTGGACTGCTCGGAACCTTTGGCCCCAAAATGCCGGGTCAAAAGCTTGGGAACAATCGTTTAAAGTAACTTTAAAAGCTGGGTATATATTCTGCAAGCCGCTGACAAGTCAGATGGAGCCGCTTGCTGACCGCCCAAAAAGCGCACACTAATAGACCCGATTGTGCTGTTATTTTTTTACAAGGCAGGGGTCCGACCTCTCTTGGAGTGTGGTCCAAGCCTGGACTCCACGATAGTGAGGGACACCCTCACTAGAGGGGAGTTACAGAGGAGGCTTAGGGGAACGATATCAGGGCTACAAGGCTGTAGCACAAGGATATGCCTGCAAAGACACAGCTGTTCTTGCTCAAGTACAGGACGACACGAGGAATCGACTTAAATGATGGAACAGTTAACTCGGTTGTCAGCCACGAAGGAGCCATTGTTTACTAGCTGCGGAACCCCCACACTCCACAGACCCAAAATGTAAAATAATGATGCCAAGGGCCAACAAGACTATCGCAGCCCAGTCACTTTCTTGCGGGGTGATTACCCCTTTGAAGAAACTTGCCGAGGCGGTGGTGGAGGCGAACACTGTGGCCGTGTTCGAGAAAAAGCTGGGCCGAGGGTGGATGCCCGTTTTTCCGGACTGCCCGTGAGTCGGCAACGTGAGCTTAGTTGTAGTGCTTCAGTCTGCCCCAGTATCCTTATTTATCACTCTCTCCCGGTCTACCTAAGTACCTCCCCGGAATGCTGAACGGCCTCCCCAGATTTTCCCTCGCTACTTCAAGAGAGCAGACAGCTGGAGGTCTTGACTTTTGCATGAAGAGCGAACCCGCTGGCAGCCCAGGCCTACTCGGATATGTGTAGTACCCCCAGCTACTGGGAGACAGAAGATCCCAGGAAGTCGAAGGACTGTGAGACCAGAAGACTAGCAGGCGCAAGAAATCGGGCTGCCATTAGGCTCCGGTGCAATTCGTGTACTATGATCCAGTATGACCTGATCTGATAGCAACGGTCATCTGTTGCTTTTTTGAGATTAAGCTTCCGATTACCAGTTCTTACTCAAAGCCGGTGCAGCAGTTAGTATCGTTCCAAAATAAGCAGGTGATGCAACCATTCCATCAGCTCAACAACTTCGAGCCGCCAAAGCCACTGCTATTTTTACCCATGACCACGAGTCCCTTATGCTCATCTTGGGGTTACGTTGTATGTTCCGCTGGATGTTTATATTAGTGGATGCCCCCTATCCTCTACTGAGTAACGACTTCCTTGACCACTCCGACCTAGCGGCCGAAGCACGATGTCGGAGAGTCGTCGGCTGACAGAATTTTCTCTGTGTAACCGGTTTGTATTCCTCCATGAATCACATTGCAACCAAGTACACTGAACCTCGGGCCCAGCGCCCATACACGGAACCCCTTCTAGCTTACCTGGCGATGGTAAGGCAGTCCAGTCCTCTCCCGCGGTGGCCTCTAGTGTCACCTATAATATCGTCCTAAAGGGACCTTCAGCCTTTGGCCGACCCCGTGGCTCTGTACCATACGAGCTCTGCGTAGCGCAGGTAGAGCTCAAACACTGGCTGCAGTTGGGCATAATAAGCCCGCCAGCATCCTTGGCCCTTGTCTCTTTGTATAGTTTCTAAGCATAACGGCGACGGGCTCCCAAGCGGCAACTGCAGGGCCCTGATCCAGGCTACGATGTCAGATAGGTAGCCCGCTACACCTATCCAAGGCCTAACTTCTCCACTATTTGGTTGTTCCGTTTTCAGCCGCATCGACCTCATTGGAGGCTGCCACTAAATAACGGTGGCTGAGGCTGACACTCCTAGAACCGCTGTCACAACTCCACTCGGGCTATTCTAGTTCCTGCACGTGCCGTTTGGGCTCCACAATGGAGCCCATAACTTTCAAAGGTGTGTGCTCGAAACAACCCGCTGTTTAAAAAAATGACTACGTGTACTGGTACAGTATTCTGGCAGCAAGTCATTCAGAGGGGAGTGCTTTTAGGCCCATTTAGAACAACTCAGCCGAGGCGATGTAACAATTAGCCCTGCCAAATGCGAACTAGGCAGGACCACCGTAGCATTACAAGGTTACGAAATCCCAGCCTTGGGCATGCCGCCCCTGTCAGACAAGGTGGCGGCATTTCCCAGATATCCTGAACTTTGCTCTCACGGGCGGTTGGTCCAGTACCCTGGTTTGGTTAAATCTATCGTCGGTTTACTCTCCACTGCGCCTCAGTACCTTAGTATCCCATAGACCTTTTACGTGGAGGTAAGCGGTAATCCTTATTCCAAGACACGGCGCTGGCAGCCTTTACTCTGACCAGTGAAGCTATCGCCTACATAACACTTCCGATTATTCCTCGCATGGCCAGCGATAGCTTTCTCCTCTAAGCACCTCCAACCTGCGGAATCCCGATATAATACCTGGAACAGAGAACTTCTGGAAATTTATTAGGGTATCAGACACTCCGGCACACACTAGTGGGCCAAACTTTCACAGTGTTCTCGGATTATAAACCAGTGGTTTACACTCCCCAGTTAGCTTCCGACCGATAGTCGATAGGAGAGATTGGCTACTTAGACTCCAATTCGCAGTTTACTACAGACATCTGACAAGTCTCTGGGGCACACAATCATGTAACAGACCCACTCTCACTCGTTCACTGTATCGACAACCCGACACCGATGGGTGTCAACCTAGGAGCACTTGCCACGGCCCAAACAACAGATCCCGGGTTCGAGCAGCTTAGATACAGCAGTCACTAGCATCTAGTTCCGATGGTGCTTCCAAAACCGGAAATACTTGTGACTTGCGATGTCTCCCCGGGTCGAACCCAACACTAGTTCCAGCCACTTTTGGCCGACAAGTTTTGTCAGTCTCCACAACATGTCACGCATCATGGTCGCCGCCTCAGTAGCACTATTCACCTAACTACTAGTTTGGCTTCGCGTCGTGCCCGACGCACGTCTTTGGCCCCAGGCTTTTCTCCAATGATAGCGAGTTGAAATATGCCGCCAACCTATATCCGCGCTCGGCGCGTCGTCTGAGTCAGAGGCACTTCTTCCTCACGTGCATGCAGATTTTGTGGGACCTGTTCCCACATCCGGAGCACACGTCTTCATAGGCACGTATGTAGATTACTTCACTCCTGGCCGCAGGCCGCACTTTTAACCGGTCCTTCCTCAGAGGAGGCCGTAAAAGTATTTCCGATTGGTTGGATAAGTCATTTCGGTTGGCCTGCAATCGTGACCACGGACCGAGGTTCTCTTTTCTGCGGTGCCTTCCACGAGATACCGGACCCATTCAGCTGCGGACAAGGCAAGATGGTAGCCTATCATCCTCAGGCTAATGGCATGGAAGAATGGTTCCATCGCCTACTGAAAGCTACCTTTCGTGCCCACTGTATTTTTTTATGGGTTGAAGTTTTACCTATGATCCTCTTGGGACTGGGCAACGTAATTGGGGTCGACTTGCTCGTCACGCCAGATAAACTGGTTTGTGGCTGCACCTTGATGCTTCCAGGTGGGTGGGTTTCTCCACTACCGCCCGTAAGTTTCGCGTACGAAGATTACGCAAAATGGTTGTCACGCCGAAAGCGGATGCTAAGGCCCACCCCGCCACGGGAACAAACCCTCAGCAGCTACATACCTATGGCTCTAGTGAATGTAAAACCTGCGCGATAACCGATACCTGTTTTGATGAATCTCTCATTCTACTATAACTACAAAGATACCACTCACGATAACTGCAGGCGGAGAGCTTTGGAAGCCCCGAGGTGTATATATCAGGTAAATTCCTGTTACTTTACTGTAAACGTAAAGGAAAATGTGTGTGCCAGTAAATGGCACAAGCCATAACGCTAATGAACCAAAAGTGAAGGGAGTCATGCCTCAGTGGTATTGTTTCAATACTCCAGGACGCGCAACAGTATGAACGACTGTTCTCCCTTCCACCAAGTTGAGCAACTAATGGAAATTTCCACTGGCCCACGAAGCATACATATATTTACATGAATAGATGAATAAACGTTTATGCGTATACACACACGCAAAAATAAATCCATATGCATGTTCATGGATTTATGCACATATATATTTATGTATATAATTATATAGGTACATACGTGTATATATGCGAACATATACGTATAGAAATGTGTGCACATTATATATATACATATATATATATAAGCATATAAGCGTGTATGTGTTAATACATATACATATATATATATATACGTATACATAAAAATATGTATGAGTATATTTTGCCATAAATTTGTATGTGTATACGTCTATAAACATGTACATGTATATATATGTATGTAAATTTATATATATATATGTATATCTGTAAGCATGAATATATATGTACTTACATATGTACATGAGTACATATTTATATATATATATATTGATATTGATATTCGTTCTTATATGTTTATATATATGTCAGTGTTCAAATATATAAGTGTACACGTAAACATGTAAATAAGCTTATACATATGCATATGTGCACATGCCTGTATAAACATATGTATATACGTACGTACATATTGATATACGTAGACACATACGCATGGGCATATACGAACATACGTATTTGTGTATAAATATATACAAATATATATGTATATATATACATTTATGCATACATATGTACGTATATATGTATGAATATACACGCAAATATCTTTTATATGTACGTGTACGAATATGTGTACATATGTGTATATCACGTGAAGCATGTTTCATGAAACGGAGCGAAACATCGGTCTAAGTGGCCGTAAGGAATTTAATGAAGCCCTTGAATAAAAGCATTACATTTACGACAGTTACTGCAAAGGTTGACGGAACGAAATCACAGCGGCTGAAAATAGCGCCAGACATGTAAACCACCCAAAGTTATTCGCTTACGTAGAGGGCTATAAACCGAAAGTTCCAAGGTGTGGCAAAACACAATGAAAATGCGGGGAAATAGGAAAACAGGCTTGTATTTAATTACCGAACCTAAGAGACTGTCCTGAGTTGGGCGATAAACTAACTGGACAGTTCAAGCCGGAAAAAGTTTGTGTTCGGCACCTCTGAGGTGATCCTAGGGATGAAGGAGTTTCTCACGACAGGACCGAGTGAGTCAGCTGCTCAAATCTTGACCGAAGGGATATCCTCTCCCATCCTCTTGGTGGCTTCAAACTGAAAAACAATATGCTGCTGTCGAACTGTGTGTCACTTACTTGGCCGAGACATGCGATGTACACAGAAATAGTTCCCTCCGTTTTAAAAAGTGTCACAATGATAATGAGCCCGACAAGTGCATCTGCAGCATTTGACCTAAGTGGTAGTTTCGTCAAGCTCTACTGACGGGTTTTCCGTGTGACAGACGCTGCAGATGTCTTGCCGCATTGGTGAACTTGCCACATCGAACCATAACCTTTTCTCATGTGGTTTATATTGCGCCAAAGTTATTTTTCTGAGCTGTCAGAACCGTACAAGCTGCCGTGGAACAACTATGATTAGTAAGTCTGCACCACCAGTATTTCTAAGATTCAGGGTAGCCTTACTTTTCGAAGACGATGGGACTGTGGCGGAGTGCAATGTGCCTGGAACTGGTTCAACAGGCCGTTTACCGGAAAAGATTTTTCTGGGTCTTCTGCCGTTGCCGATAAACTGAGGAACGAGCGTGTCGTTGCTCAAAGTTTTACTCGTATTTTCTGCTCTGTACATAATACATAATTGCACATTCTTGCATGAACTCCATATCCGAGCCAAATTTCTTCAACTGTGGTACTAGTTCCATGAACTTGGTGTACCCCAGACTATTCAGCGCTACTGCGATATCTTTTCCTAAGTCTTCGCTTATTGGCATCCTTTTACTTGGACTAGTTCTGTCCGACTTTTCTATGACTGTCACTTCCATGGCCGCAGAAAGCATAGGAGTGCAAGGACTACCGATCTCTGCAGATCAACCGACAACAGGTGGCCTGCCCAAGTCGTACTTTATAAGGCTGGAAACGGCAACAGTTTGTAAAAGGTACGAGTGCAGTCTGGATTAACCCCAAGGTTAATGTAACTTCATAGGCCCGCCGACACTGAAGACTCCGCTGACCACACTGTCGGCTAACCTCTTGCATGACATGCGTGCAAATGCGCCTCTCTACGGCCACACGCGCAAAGCCAGTAAGCCGTCCTGGTTAAGTGGCATGCATCTCCATCCCACCTGTTGACTTCAAAGAACCTACTAGCTGCTTTCCAATCCGTCTAAGCCTGACTCTCTCCAATTCCACAGATCACTCTGGTAACCGGATGAAGACATCAACCAGGGAGGGCCTGGAAGATAATCCTGCCTTCATGTATTTATTTTCTCCTTCAGCCCTGCTAGTAGTGAACTTGCGCAACGAGGTAGCCCACTTACCGCCATAAGCAGCCCACATTTCTTCACAGGGCAACCACGTCTGACTGAGATATGCTAAAGCCACGGGGCTGTTCCTGGCGATTGCGACCTTGAACTTATCGAAATGCACCTTTGCAGACGATTGAACCGTGTTTCGCATCCACTGAAGGTTGCGCCGTTCGTCGTTTATGGTTACAACGCTCAGCTGAAAGCAATGCTTTTCCATATCCTGGAGCACGTAGAACTAACAAAACAGTATCCAAGACCCCAGGCATGCTTTCCGAAGTGAGGAGTGCTGTGCGAGACTCTCGTCTACAATGTTCTTCGCCCTTGAGGTCAACAGAAACTGCTCTTTTATTTGCCTAGTGGCCCGATTGTACCTGACGCCACCCCCATTTCGAAGAATGGCGTAGAAAAAAGACCTACCTGAACAGCTCTTATCTTCCAACGTGGCCTGTCACGTTCCTCACCCCCCTCAAGGTTTGACTGATGCGTCGTATCAACCAGCAATACCTCACCATACCTAGCCATCAACGGTTCAACTGAATGAGGCACGCAGAATTAGTATCTCACCATCCATTCCTCTGGCAGGATAGGCAAATCCCTTTACTTGCCACCGTCTCCTTTATCTTTGTTGCACCCGATTGCTCATCTAGATGCACTTGCCCTATCCCAAATGGAAGGATGTCTCTCACTTAAGCAACTTGTTAAAATTATTCCGAGCGTACGTACAGATTTCCTTGAAATATGGAAAATTGCCGTCATTCTGTCAACGTGTCTCATGATCTGCAGTGAGCCTTCTATTCCTAGCATACGACTTTCCGTTGAATAAATGGAAACAGTGGTTAAGCACAAGGCACCTACGCACCAACTTGCACTGAGTTCCTAGAGCACGGACAATAACAAGTGCCGGACAATGTGTACGAAGATATCTGGGGGAGCTGTTACATGTCAACATTATAATACTCATCTTGTGGCAGCCATTTGAGGCCTCCGCTTGTTAACGCAACAACACTTCATAGGATAATAAAGAAGCAACTTCAGAGAGGCACCGAGAAACTTGTGCAGCCACTTGAATTAACTCCAATATGATAAATATGAAAATAACTCGAAGTTTTCCTCTAAGAAACTCAAAAATCACTGTCAAAATCAGCAAACATTTTGTACGTATCACGGACTGGGCGAGGAAATATTCCAAAATCATCGACCACAGAGGTGCCGGCAGCATTTACAGTCGTCGCGGTCGACGACGGTGACAACCTTGAGCACAATGCTTACATAATCTGGTGGCACACACCCAAGGAGAAGTAGCACTACAATGCTTTATATCAATCTCATTTTCTGCGGGCGCAAATCAATCTGTTCCAACCGTTTCACATATTTTAACACCATAACTTCAGTCGGGGTACATTTGAGCCCGTACATTCTGACACTATCAGTCTGACCGGTCCGAGTGAAGACATCTGAGAGCTAACAGACTTACATAAGATGGGCTAGAAATCCGTATAGGAAACTGTGGTGGCGGAAGATGACGGGGAAAAAGAGAGACACATTGCGATAAATTGGACGGCAGCAAAGCACAGATGGTCGGAGGATACGACACAAAACTCACTGTGGAATAGGGCACGAGCAATACAAGGCGTAAACGGTGGGTCAGATGGTAACAAGTGATTAGGAAGAATAGAAAAGGGTAGACAGAATCCCTGTTGAAGGAGTAAAACAGCGTTTCAAGTGCCATAGGTATGACAAAGCGCCCCCGCGAGTGCATTTGGCTACCAGAGAGCATTCAACGCAAATCGTGTCCACTGTTGTTCATATTCCTTGACGAGAAATGTGCCGAGGAGTCCATTAAGAACCAACCCACTGTCGCTTCGAGAGCCTCTTTCAAGAAAAGTAGCATTGCAGTAAGCAAAACCCCACTGCAACGAGAAGTCTCCAGGACATCCAGTGCCGAGTCAGCTTCTCCAAAACCTGTCCTTCATTGGCGGTCTGCTTTATCGCCGTCTGACAATACGCAACGTACACGCAATACCAGTTCGGCTCCACGCTCGCCTAAGCATCGATCCCGTATGCTTGAAGCCGACTTCGATACATCCATTTCAACCTCGCCTTGCCAACCAACGCCTAAGAAACCAAGAACCATCGAGTTTACCCCTAGCAAGCTGTCCCCCCTCGGGATAGCTAACTGGATTCCGCCATTACCTATTACGGGAACATAAGCCACGACCGATGACGGTGCGACTCGTCCAACCAGTTTACAAACCACTTCTGGAAATCCTCAATCCATCAGTAGAATCACTCCATATCCCCTCAGTTTATCTTTTCACCCGGCTCCAGTAGCCACTTGACAGTCTACTGGCCACGGGTCAGCTGTGTCTGGGCCGTCTCACAGACCAGCAAAAATGTCAGTTCTGGGTGTAACACCCATTGCAAACTCTGCCCTCAGCTTTAAATCACACACCACAACACCCATTGCCAAGTACCCCAAGCGCAGCGAAATAGGGTGCAACGATGAACGAGAGAAAGTTATTCAAGACCTATCTTCACACTCAAAACCACCGTCCACTGGCTGCACCGTTCAAACAACCCACCCATGTTTCTTCTGCACCTTCCGGTAATCCCTTGCATCATGCTGCTAAAACCAACCCCCGTGTCTTTCCAATGATGCCGCCATCCACACCAAAGGATTTCTTAATTTTTTTACACAAAAACTATCGTAACATAAGTAATATTTTTCTCCACTGGTCCCCCGATCTTTATCGGCCGCGTTCCACGCCTACCTTGAATCCCTTTCCTAATACCTGCCGCCTAAAACAGTACCCACGACCTCTCAGTCTCTGAGCTAACCAGAACCGCTTTATCCCCCTTCCATTTCACATTCCCCCCAGGTTACAGCCCGTTAACTTATTGATATAAAGAGACATCCGTGTTACCTTCCGTGCCAGAGCAGATGCCAAGTTACTTGGTACTACTACAATTCCTCCTTTTCTCCCACTTATTTGCTACTTACCACTAGCAAGTTTCTCTGTCTTGGCCACCAATGCCCACCAGTAGCAAGGCACTCGTTGGTGAAACTTCACGGCGTTTTTCCACAAGATATAGACTCACGGACCGCTCATCTCCTTCCAATCTTACGAATTCGGTCAGTGCTAGCCTTACTCAGCCTACCCTAACAAACGAGATTATTCTCTGGTTAGATGTGCCTACTCAGCTCATCTCGCCATCCATGGTGTCATATTTCCTCATCCATATTACCGACTACTCCGTCTCGGGCAACACTGATTGCGATGTCGTATCCTCCCTCAGTGAAAGTTATTCTAAAATACTTTAAAGATCCCAAATTTGATCTTCACCCCACAAAACGGCTCTTGATGTTTATGCTGAATTCAAACTCAGTAGTGAAAAAGACTCGAAGGCTGCTTATATTATTGCTCACGCCTGACTACCATCTCGGCTAGTTGAGAAATACAGCCTAGAAGAACCATGTTTGCCGCTGGTTCGGGAGCGCGCAATGAAATGCCGTTCGAAAACGGGCTCATTGTTGCCACCTAGGGTAGGTCATTGAAATTTGTTGTCTCTGACTAAACTACAGACGCTGTCAGCTTCATCCCAAGGTTCGCAGAACCTTTGTTTGTCGGTAAAAGACAAGTGTTTGTTTATCAATGCTGGAAACCAGAGCGATGCAAGGTGAAAATGCGGGTAGGTAGATTATAATTCCATTCGCAATGAACCTGAAGCTGCGTTTTTATTGATTTTTCTTATTTTTTTTGGTGTAATCAACACCTCTCCAGGCCTTCTGGAGCTTGATATCAGCTTATTATAGTTCACGACTTCAGATTTATTTGTGCTTTAGTTGATAGTTTAATTGATGTTTCCCTACTTCATTGACCAAAGTGATTTTGATACGTAAATTATCAGATGATAATCCGTTTTTCAAGAACGGTTTTCAACCAAACTATTTTTGAAACCTGCACGGGAAAATGTTTTGTCGTCCAGCCTCTCTTAAAATGCCCCTGAATTACCCTTCAGCACAATATTTCAGATCCGGTGAATACGTAACACAAGAACGTTGAACATCTTTCGAAAATGCTGGACGAAGCTGCCTTCGAACAGCAAGTTTCCACTGGCCTTCGGTGTGCCACTTTTGTAACAAACTTAGTAATTTTCTCAAACTGTTATTCTAACCAGTGGTTAATTAGTAGTTTCGGTCGGAACTGGATACTGACGGATAAACTAAGGAGCGGGTAGTTAAGATAGATCGAGAAAAGAGAGATACCCATTTCCAGCAAATTTTTCAAACGTTGAGTGAAGCTCAAAGCCCTCCCAATTAGGCCCATATAAAGCTGCCTAGCATAATCCCAAAGGGAGCCCAACTTTAGCCCTAATTGGCCCAAAGAGCTCCTGATTGGAGACGCGTTGATAGTTCTGTTTTGGTAAGTAACTCTTTGCATCCCGCCCGATAAACTCCTCTTTTTACAAGGATCAGTACCATATCCCTTGAATATAATCAAATTTCCACCAGTGATAATTATTTCCAATGCCATTCATGCATGTACTCTAGAGTTTCAGCCAACCTCACTCGAAAATAGCCTAACCGACTACCGAACCACGAGTCCTTATTTGCCGAGCGTTTATACCATCTTAGTCCATTTTAACGTTCTCCTATAGTCCTATGTGTTCACTTATTTCACCCTACTATGAACCCCGGTTCTCTCATCAGTTGTTCCACTTGCGCATGCATTGCAGCATGTGTCGGGCCCATCCAAAATACACCATTGTTATTAATAATATCACAAACTTGAACAACACATTTACTTGAACCCTATTTAGCTCACCTGTCAACCTTTACTACTTTGCGCCACCAAATCCTGGTGACTGGGCACCTACTCCACACCCCACTATGTGTGGTGTCTCCGCAACCACTCGCTGAACATCAGTTACTGAAAGTGTAGTGAATCGGACTTTATGCTTCTTCTATGCACTTTTTCTCCGCAGCAAACACCTTGTGACCGCTCCGGAGTAACATTTCTGCCTTTTCACTAGACACCAGAACTACTAGTTCAAGTGCGCACCCGACATCAATAACTTTTCCCATTTTTCATCTCTCCTTTTTTAAGAAGGCTTTTGTCGGCATACGCTTTCTCGCGACCTTGTCGGTCACATCCAAATTCATGGAATTCTGCTTTCATTTCTATGGTACTTGATTGCGCATCTTGACCACGAAGCCGATTTAGCTCGTCAATGAGCGATGGAAAGCCAAGGACTGAACTACTATCCACAATCTGAAGGGAAACGGAAAATTAGCAAATTCTTGGAAAGTCTTGAGGAGAGTGAATAGTTTCGGGCTTAAATCAAAATCTGTGTGACAGGTGCGCTATTAAACTACTCTTAGTCATATTTATTCGGCTCCGTAAAAGACTCTTTCAGTATTTTACCAATCCCCTTCTATCACGGTCACGCAATATTACAGCTAAAGTTCGTGGCGCGAAACCAGTTCAGACGTAAAATTGGTAGTTTCATTCATGCTTAGCCTGAACGACTGGACCATCCGATCTTCAAATTCGATTTCGCCGGGCATTTCTTCATGAGTCCACCCAACCCCCCACTTCTCTGTAAAACGTATATCCATGTGCCGCTCGCTCGATTTCTGTGAATCATTTCTCTTGATATGATATATATGTATATATATATATATATATGCGGTTCCGTAAGTGACTAGCATCCATATCCTCCGTTGTATGCCCCAACCCTCTCAGAAACGTGTCATGCAGCTTCAGTTACACGTCATTAGCGCAGGACACACTTAATACAATGTTCAATAAAAACGAGAGCCTACCTTTCATTAATTCTTATCTTCTCGGCGAACTATACGTCTTCGTAATCGCTGTACCTTCCCGCACTCCATATTGCTTCATCTTCCATTATCAAATCGTTAGTCCTCGACCATACAACCTACACAAACAGTTCGCGCCCCGTCACCTGTATTCCTCTGGCTCCCCAATCAACAACGCTCGGTTGTCTCCCAATCCATCTACAATTCTTGCTCGTTGGCAATGCAGCTGATTTCACCAGTATGGAACCTCCTATTTCAACTGCCATATCTGCCGAATTTTTCTATTTTACTGAAAATCATGTGTTCTGATCCCGCTTTCCCGTTAAAACCGCTAGTTTCATATTTCTCTTCTCTATTTTCGTATTCTCCTTTATTTATAACGTTCAACAGGACAGTAATCTACTCCGCGCTCCATCTCACCTTCTACACGATATCCGTCTCTGAAATCGCGCTTCACATCTGTTCACAACCATTACTCCTTCACTTTGTTGTTACTTTGTATCATGCCTGCAATAACACGGCTAATCTGCCCAATGCTTACATACTCTCCTCTCGCTATTTCTACCATCATGGCACCAGCTCTCATTCCGATCTTTTGTACACTGTTCTTGTGAATGCATCCGCTGGCATCAAGCAGTCAAGGTTTCTATTTTTTCACCTCTGGATTTTTTCAATGGTTTTTTCAGCATACACTTCCTTCTGACCTATTCGATCATTTCTTAATTCCTGGGCTTTTCGTCCTCATTCCATCCGATAGTGATTAAGTATCTCAACTACGAAGCCGCCCGTGCTCGTCACTGAGCTATGCCACCTCCTGACTTTCTAACTTAACCTCCAGTCTTTTCTGTTGACTGATTCATTTTTTAATGAATCCGATATCCCGTTCTCTTTTCTCTTATCAGACTCATTGGTCCCGTAGCTGTTGCCCTACCATTGCCGCGTGACCTGCTTATCAAAGCAGCTATCAGCTCACCTATCTGCTCTCTACACCTTTTTTCTTCCGCACGCTATTCGCCCCTACAGTCGATGTATAGTGCACTTCGCGTTGATCCACTGCCATAAATCAATATCCCTGAAGTTACTTCGTGACATAACTTCATCAATGAAAACAAACCACCGAACACCTATCGGCTCATCACGGGACATTTTTTCATCACCGCTCTTAAAGTCCCTCTCTCTGTCCATCGAATTTGTTTGTCTCTTTCCTGGTGATTAAATACGTCGGCGTCTTACCATCGAATTCCACCATCACACCGGCCGTTGATTCATGGCATCTAACATCTGAAAATCCATTCTTGTACATCCTCGAGCTTTCTATCCAACTATTTTCACACCCTGCTAGCTGCAAACGACTCGTTGAATTCCCCTTGACGATCTTTTCCCTTTTTTCTTCTTTCCCTCAGTCTTTTACCAGATATCCTTGGTTTACCTGAAACTTTTGATTTTGTGATTATTTCCGGTACTGTTTATACATATACCTCCGTTTTTTCAACCGAATCCAAACACCGCCAGCCGATTTGACCGTCTGACCTTGGCCCTTAAAGTTGCCGGGCATTGTGACAGCTTTAGTCCGCTTTAACACTCTGCTTCATACTCTGTGCACACATATTGCACCCTTTTGTAAATGTTGATTCTGGCATCATTTGAGTCACCCGATCGTGCACTCTGGCATGCTTCTGGAGAATCCGAAATGTGCCAACACTGTAATTATAATTCCAGTGGGCTTTCCAAGAATCCCTATTGTAAACTCGCTAGTACCATGTGACCATGCAGCTGAGCATGCTTCGGGAGTCCCCGAAATAAACCATCATCAAAAGAATAAAGAGAGAAGCGGCGAAGAGCAATGCAGGGCTGGAAAAAAATAGCAGTGTTTGGAAGGAACGAGTAGAGTTAGATCCAATGGTATGGAATTAACTTGACAATAACCTGATGAATTTTCTTTTCGACAGGTGAACATGATAGATTAACAGAGAGAGAAACCAAGAGCTCTAGGAGACCAAGAATGATGACGGCTATGAACAGCAGTTCGTAAAATAGGGAAGACAAAGTAAAGTATCAAAGAGAGCAGGAAGAATGGATCTAATAGTTCGAATAATGCAAGTGCGACATGTGGTGACGGTAGAAACAGTGAAATTCATCAAATGGACTTGTACGATTCGGAGAGGAGACGATAGTGGTGGAAGTGGCTGGGGGGTTGAGCGAATACAGATACGGCGTGTAGGAAGTTACTTGGGGGGTGAAGATATTAGTGGTGCAAAGATGCAGCAGCTGTGACGGCGAATATTGTGGGAGCAAAATAAGTGAGTGAAAGACCAGAGGAATCGGGTAATGGCAGATTAAACGGATTGGAACTGCGTGTAAAAATCATGGAGCAACGTTCTGTTCATACTGTATGGAACGTGGAAAAGGGGACCAAGCTGAAAAGCACAGAGAAAGTGCCTGTGGCGAGCAATATACGAAACAGAAAATGAGAGCGCTGACCGGAAAGACAAGGTTAGGCATGACCAATCAGATCGTTTTGCTACAGATGAAACACAAAAAAGGCTGAGAAGAAAGAAGCGCCGGCAGAGGTCAACCTGTGGATGAACACAAGGCACGAGAAACGAATGCTTGACGGAGTTGGGCCAAAGAAACCGAAGAGCTGCTTGCCTGCAGGCATCTGTAGAAGTGGATAGGGCTCGAGGGTGCTAGTCGGAGTCCTGCCTGACGGAATGATCGACGGAGGAGTCGGGGAGTCAAGCAAGGAAAATTTGGTGGTGGTGAGTAGATAGTGTGAGGCTGTAAAAGACGCAAAGTTTGGAACGGCGGGCTCTGATGTGGTAACTGTTTACGGTTGCGGGTAGGAATGGCGCTTGACATCAGTAGGCTTGAGAAAGAAGAACGAGGGGGAGTTGACGAAGGCAAACATTGAGGAACTGGAACGCGATCAATGAGTTTCATGGGCGTAAAGTGACACCAACTGAATAGAGACTGAGAACTCGCGCTTGCGACATGGGTGTGAGAAGAAATATTGGCGGTCGTCGGCAGAGTAATTTAGGTAGGACGATAGAGAAGTGACACTGTGAGAGTCAATAGGAGCAAGGACAGAATCGATATTTGTGTGTACGGTGGAAGAACGACAAAAATGGAGTTATAACAGTGATGACGAGTGTGACAGTGGGCGTACCTTGGCGGAACAATGAGAGTGTGAACATATTTGGTGCTGCAGGGTGAGCAGCGTTACGGCTTGCGATCCGCAACCGGTACTAGTGTGTGGGGCTGCCCGAGCCCTGGATACTCAACCTAAAATACACCACGAAATGAACACAGGTGTGACTTACTGCCCTAAATGCTCTCGAGCATCGTTGCAGGCGGCCTGGAAGTCCGATGTGCGCCAGCCAAGGCGATGGATCTAGCCGCGTCCTGCACCGTTTTGAAATGGCACGAGTAATCTTCGGTGACTGTGCAGGAAAAAGAGCAATCAAAATCGGGGCGATTGGTCCAGGATCAATTGGCCAAGTGGTAAGGCCACGGACAGCAGGGCCAACGGGAGCAGCGGGGGTTGACGGCCTTGTAGCATCACTATCCAGGTTCACCCGTCAGGGAGATGGTCAGTACAGTGCCCGAGTTGGTTAACCGTCATCAAGGATCAACGGATAGGGAAAAGAAATAGAGAAGCACTGTCTTGGCATGCTCCATTCGAGGATCAACCGATAACGAAGAAAGACGGAGAAGAAAATGAATCGTGAGTTCACAGAAGTAGTGGACCCCTAAAAAAAGTTATGGCTAAAACCTAATGTATTTGGTAGTGGGGAGCGGCGATGGGGACAATTTGGCAGTGCAAACCATGAAGAGATGGGTGGACTCACGGCGGAAAGCAGAAGAATCTGGGTGAGCGACAGGGTCACCTTACTGAAATTAGGAGATAAGCTTGCTGCGGATAAACAATGACAAAGGTCATAGTTCGTGTTACTGAGGAGAAGTGTAGGGCATGAAATATACAAGCCTGCCTGTGAAGCAAAGGTAAGAGGCTACGGTGTGAGGCCTACTTAGAAGGCCAGATCAGTGAAGACGCACTCAATGGCTAGCAGTACAGCGCTGAGAACAGTTAAGTATATCACACGTGCACAGCTAAATGCGTACAGTGAGAAGGTACTGGTAAAATAACGGCAGCTGATTCCAGGTTTTGGAATGGGCTGACAGGAAGAATCGGGACCTCAAAATGAGAAAAAATTAAGGGGCAGGGAGAGAAAAGGCATCGTAACAGAGGGAATAAGAACAGGGGGCAGCAATTGAGACACGATAGAAATTGAAGACTTGGTTGTGGATTAGCTTAAATAGGAAGACCAGGCAGGGCCTATTTCTAAGAGTTCACAGGGGCTCAGTTTGTAGCTCACAGCTTTAGCCGTACTTTAGGGCTATGGATACCCCCAAGAGATTTTGGTGAAGGTAGGCTGAAAATTCATAAGAGATTCAATGAATGAACGTGGCCAGAGGCTGTAGGTAATCGGACTGTATTGTAGGAGTGGTCTTAAATGGGAGAGGCACACGGAGAGGCGATCGACGGATAGAAAGAGACCGATGTATCAGGCTAGGGGTTTGTTCAGCTTTGACAATTTTTAGCGATGCTTGTTCTGAGAAGTTAAAGGAACGAGAGAAGCTTACGCAAGGATCGATGACAATGGGGTGCGTGGGGACGGGAAGCCCTTCCAAACTTATTTGGCCGGGAGGTACAGTGAAATTGTGGGGCAGTAGGAAGCTGTCCTCTGCAGAGGATTTCATGAACCACGGGGTGCACTGGGTTTCGAAAGAGAGTAGGTCAGGCGACATGTTGCACAGGGCTAGGAATGGGTCATTAGGGCCCCAAGAGAGAACTATCTTTATATCACGGAAAGGATGAATTGGTTATCGTGACAAAAGAAGAGGAAATAGCTTTGACGTAAAGGAAAAATAGTAATGGGCCTGAGACACTGCCTTGAATGACACCGCCAAGATTGGGCCTGGCAGAAGACAAGTGGCCATCAACTAACACAGCTTGTGATCTGTGAGAGAGGTTCCAGAAAAGCCAGGAGATGAGAGGATCCGTTATACCGAGACCGGATTTTGGCTATCGAGTGCATACTGGAAACACGGTCAAAAGCCCCGACATGTCAAGTAGCAGGATAATGACGAGGTGACTGGCGTCAGTTTTAGACAACTGGACGCTGTGGAAGTTCAGAAAACCAAACTGACCAGGGTCCAGCAAGTTGTTTGAAAGAGATACTGAACGACATGTTTTAATAGGGCTCTCCATGACTTTTCGGACTACTGGGGTGTGTTTATTGGGTCGACAGTTGTCCGTGTCGTGCTGTGTGCCCTTTTTGCAACTTCAAGTGATGACAGAGGTTTTCCGTTGCAAAGAGTGAAGCCGTGAAGCGTTGGAGTTTCGTATACGATAGGTAAAAACAAAAGAAGACCAAAATTACCAAAACGAGAGAGGGCCGGTGGAAGACCGTTCGGGCCTGTTTCGGGGAAGGTTCATCAGGAGAGAATATTTTGTCAATTTCTAGGTGAGTGGAAGGAATCGATGGAAGAGAAGCTGAGGTGCTTGGATGGATGGTAGGAGGAGGGACTCTAGGGCAGTCAACAAGAGAGGAAAAGAAGTGATCAGTGAAGACCCCCGGAATGGGCGCTGTGGTATTGGCGGAGATGAGCCGCAGGCAAGTAATTTTGGGCGAGGCAGGAGTCGTGCGGTCGGACCTTTTGCTGATTGCGCTGGACAGTTAGCGGGCTTTATTAAGGTGCGCTAAAGTAGTGGCCTCCTGTCTTCTTAGGTGCGATTCGGTCATGCAACGCAGCTTCAGTTGCAACCGGTTTATGCGCAGAAGAATTGTGAGGTCGCGTGCTCTAGCAAGTACAAGTTGCAGCTAAGCCAGCCTACTTCGTAAAAGTGACAGGGGGGAACTGCAAGACTTGGGGCTTGGATCGGAACATAGTTTATCGGCACTTGAGCAATATGAGAAGTTGCAGTGGAGAGTTTACATCAGTGAGAAGATCAGGAGAAGGAAGAAGGCCTCCCAATCGAAGGGACGGATCATCGTTGGCACGAGAGGCCAGATACATGAACGGTAGGAAATTGGAACAGGGGGAGGGGATTTCTCCGGATGGGAACAGCTGAAGCAACTGAATTTACACGAGACAATACGGTGATCGCTACCCGGCAAGGGGCCAGTAACCTGAGTGGTAATGTCAGGAATGCCAGTGGAGAATACTAGGTCCAAGATGCTGTTCCCTCTTGTAGGGCAGGAGACTTGTCTGGTCCATCCACCAAGACGGGCACAGGAAAGGTAGATGGGGAGGGCGGGAGTGCTGGTACAAGCGAATCAGCAGATTGGAGGATGGTTAAAGCCACCCGCGATAATTTCTGCGCTGGCAGGATAATCGGGTGCAGCGTTAAACATATCCACTACAGAACCAAGTTTGGGGAGCTCCAGACCCGTAGGGACGTAGACGAAGCCAGCGAGGGGGTTCTGGCCGGAGAAGCAAATAGACAGCCGTAGCAAACTTTCAGTAAGCAAAAAAAGAAGGGTGGTCAATAAAGCTAGCGTGGATGGTGCATTTGACGAGGACTAAGCAGCCACCGCCACGATAGTCCGGCGAGTGTTTGAGAAGCATTGATATCAAGCTATGCCAAAAAGGTCAAGCGAGGTATCTTCGGGGGCCCAGTATTCAGTAACTAGTATTGGGTCAAGTTTTGGGGTAGGTTCCAGAGATAGCAGATGCGATATTTCCTTAATTAAAGATCAAGCTTTTAAAACAACTAGTAGAGAAGAGTTTGGTCTCGCGGTGAGCGGTCGAAGCCGGGTGGGCAGGTACTAAGAGGCATGGCATCGAGGGAGGGGTGAGCAGCGACATAGGCCTGAGAATGGTCATCGATACGGTTCATGGGACGGTTAGCAATATGGCCAGGGGTGTGGAGGGCACCGACTAGGAAAAAGATGAATTCTTGGCCGCCGGTAACCTACCGGTTGGGGAGATCCTGTAAAAGGCTGGTAGGTGGGCGCTGGGTTGGAGGTGTGTGTGTGAGTAACTGTGAGATGGTGTGGGGGGGGTGGAAAGGTAGCGGCAAGATATGGAAAGGTTTGGAGGCCCTTGAGAGGTATAGGAGCCAGTGAGTGTGGAGGGTTGGTCTCGTTTTCTTTTTTGCTCATATCACTCTTTAGACTTTTAACTGTTTCCACCCTAGAATATACAACCTATTTACCTGAAACCGTGACCTAGTTGTGTAAACAACTACGGCACACCACCATGCAGCCGCTAGTACTTATTGCGAGTTAGAGTTATAGACTATATTGGTTATTCACTGCTTCGATTCCACTTAACAACATCCTACGTGGCTTACCTAGCAAATCTCCCTTGATGCTCGCCACAATAAGATCCATCTGTCCTTTTTATTTCCCCTTCGCTTTAACCCAACTTCTACCTTATTCTCGCCATGCATCCACCGGTGCGCCTTATGAAGTTTCTGTCCCACAGTGCCTCCATTTATTTGTTTTCTCTGCCATAAGAGCGCACTCTCGTTCCACCTGGTCCATCGGCCCCATATCTACAATATACTTCCTCGCACAACCTGCTATTTGATCCAAGTAACACTTCAGTACCTACCGTATCCTGTGTGGGTTGCACCTCTGCGCACCACACAGCAAAATTTCTTCTATCCCACTATTACTCATCGTCCCAAGTCTCCTAATCCAAACTACATATATAGTGGGTCATATAGCTCACTTCCCGTACCGCATTGTTGCATGGGTCTCATCTAGACCTTTGCGCATATAGCACCCAGGCACACTCCTGGTCTGCTCAGGCCTTCGGCTTGTCTCTGTCTAGTTGACCGGTTTCCTGCTACCTCTTTACCTTCGTCATATACTCCTACTTATCATGCCGTCCCGGTCCCCAGCCAGTGCTCGGAAAATCCGTATTGCTAAAGCTGGCAAATCCAAACACGCCCAACCCCTCCCAAAAACCAGGCCGTGATCTGTCGCCCTCGTTAACGTCGACGGTGAAGCTTCTAATAGTCCTAGTGGCCTTAAGCAGAGTTTCGTCGAACTTAGAGCGAAGGTCGAGCTGATCGATGAAACCCTTTCACAGGTTTCACTCCTAGCTACTCTCCTTGGTCCTGTAGCCGCTACATCGCCCAAGAATTTGGTTTCGGCGCGACACCTCGACTCTGTGTTTACCGGAACATACCACAGCGTTACCAACTCCAAGAACGCAGCGGTTTTTAGTGTTACAGACCGCTTACCACTTTCCTTAGCGAAACACAACGTACTAAGTTTGTGCAATGTGGCTCACTAAAGAAGCCATTGCAGGATGCTACGTAAAAAGCCCCGTCGACATAGTTGCCCCCTGCTATTCCAATTCATGGATGATCTAACAGCTAGAGAGTTCATTAGCAACAAGTTGACAATTGCTGCCATTCCGCCATATAAGGACCTCAATATATTCCCTGATAAAACCCCCTTCCAACGAGAAATACTTCGCTCGCTGAGAAGCAGCTCTGCCTTGCCCATGCAGGCTGACCCCACTGTAACCGACAAGAAGGTTACCCAATGCCCCCCTGTCGAGAAGTCAAAGGCGAGCCCAGCGCCTCACCCTGTCTACCTGCAAACTGTCGACCTAGATATGTCTAACTCCTCACCCTCGGCTGCGCTTCCACACAAACGCCCTTTTCTGCCATCTCCCGCAGCAGCCTCTACTAGCAGTAGCTCTCGCTCCCCGACCACAGGCCCCAAGCGGCACTCCACTTCAGTATTAAAGCCGCGCTCCCCCGTCATAGTCTCTGAGCCAAGACAAGACCCTGGTACTACCATCAGCCCTCGCTCTACTACTTCCAATCCGTCCTACGAGCCGTTGACAAGTGTTGTCAACCACCGTGTGCGCTCTAACGACTCTATCAACTACCCACCAGCTGCTAGCTCAGCCGCGACACTTCGTTATTATCCTCATAAGTGCCGCTCCAATCCTCCTATGAGCCTACCTGGTACCCCTAACAGGTCCGCACCTGTTCAAATAATCACCCATCCTATTACCCCCCACTCTCAATCGGCTTCTGCTTATAGCGTACTCTTGGACCCTCAAGGTCGAAACCGGTTGGGCCACCATCCAGATTCGCCCAAAGCCATCGTCCCTTTAAGAAGAAGTGACCTTCAGGGCCTTGCCAGTGCCACTCACCCTTCCACTGCCTTGCACCCCCTTCCAATGTCTTTCCCTCTCTCTGATCGAAGGGGTCACACCAGTCCTCCATCTCCGTTGCTACCGTATATCCCCCCCTGCCCCCAGACACCAACCCTCGATACTATAGCTCCAGCATGCCTCCGCTGTTCCCCTCTGCTGCCCTCCACCAATCCTCATCTAACCCTGAAGTACCACGTACATACCCTAGCACATACTCTAGATTCGTACCTGCATCTCGCCACCTCGCCCCACCTCCCCACTTACCGGCTCCCTTGCCCCTCATGAGCCTCCAAACCTTTCCAAATTTGGCCACTCCTTTCCAGCCCCCCACCCCACACTACTTCCCAGTTACTCTCCCACATACCTTCACCCCTACGCCGACCTAACGGCCTTATACTGACTCTGCCCAACAGGTAGGTTACTTGCAGTCAAGATCTCGTTTTTTCCTCACCGGCGCCCTCCGCACCCGTGGCCATATTGCTAGTCACCCTATGGACCATACCGATAAACTTTTACAGACTCATATCACTGATCGCTCCTCACTCGATGTCATGCCACTTAGCACCTCACACCATGCACTCCCCCCTGTCCACCCAGCTTCAACAGATATTCTTAACCTCTCACCTTGCCATATGGTGCCTCCTCCCTCTGCACCGTGTGACACCCCTCCGGCCCACATCAGCGGTGTGCTGCACACCCACCGTATTGATCACCCACAGCGATCGGCTGCACTTAATGCTAACGCTTCTCCTACTTTCCGTCCCCCACCCAACACTGCCTGCCCTCCCCCTTCCACTGACGCTATATCTCCACTGAGACCCAACTCCTATCGCCACAGCGATCCCAATAGTCTTGCACCTGGCATCCATGCATTGCGCACACCAACACTGAACTCGTTCCTACTGGTTCTTATTACCGCTTGATCAATAATTGGAAAAATATCGCACCTGCCATCTCTGGCATTTACCTCAAACGCTGACATTATACTAGTAACCGAATCCTGGCTGTCAGATGATGCCTCGCTTGACCTTGTTCGCATAGCTGGGTATCAATGCTTCTCGAACACCCGCCAGTCCAGGCATGGAGGGGGCTGTTTAGCCTTTGTCAAGTGCACTATCCACGCTAGTGTTATTGACCATCCCTCTCCTCTTTATTGAGGATTCGGTATGACTATCTATCCACGCCTCCGGCCAGAACCTCCTGCCTGGATGCGTCTACGTCCCCCCGGGTCTGGGGCCTGCAAAAATTGACTCTGCCGTGGATGTCTTTAATGCTGCGCTTGACTACCCTGCCAGTGCAAAAATTATTGCGGTTGACTTTAACTTTCCTTCAATTTGCTGGTCCTCCTATACTAGCCCTCCCGCCCTCTCCGCCTTCCTTTCTTGTGTCCGTCTTGGTGGATGGACCCAACATGTCTCCTGCCCTACTAAAGGGAACAACATCTTGGACCTAGTATTCCCCATTGATGTCCCTGATATGATCACCCAGACCACTGATCACTTCCCGGGTAGTGACCACCGTATTGTCAGATGCAAGTTCAGCTGCTTCAGCTGTTCTCATCCGATGCAATCCTCCCCCCCCTGATCCGACTTCCTACCGTTCCTGTAGCTGGTCCCTAGTGCCAATGATAATCCGCTCCCCTAACTGGGACACTTTTTTCTTTCCTCCGATCCCCTCACTGTTATGAACTCTCTCTACTCCAACCTCCTACACCGCTTAAGTACCGCCAACCCATGTGCCGATCCACGCCCCAAATCCAGCAGCTCACGCCTGTCACTTTTAGAGCGTAAACTGTCTAAGCTACAACTTACCTTCGCCAGATCACAAGACCTTACAATTCTTACACGCATAAACCAGCTACAACTGAGGCTGCTTCCCATGACCGATTCGCACCTGAGAATGCAGAGGCCATCGCCCTAGCACACCCAAACAAAACTGGCTACCTGTCCGACGTGCTTGGTAAAAGGTCCAGTCATTCCATTCATACATCGCCCAAATTCCCCATCTGTGGCTCATCTACCGCTAATACTCCAGCTTCTATTTCTGAGGCCTTCAGTGAGCATTTTTCTTCCTCCCTTATAAGCTGTCCTGGTATTCCCCCTCCTACAATCCACCCCTGCACCTCTGCCTCTCTTTCATCCATTCCCTTCACCCATCAAGAAATTGAAAAATCAGTTTCCTCCATTAAACCTTCCTCGAAACCGGGACCAGATGATCTCCCACCGGCCCTCCTCCATTTCGGTGGTCCTGACCTCCATTTATTGTTACTTAGTGTATATACCACTTCCATGCCTCACAGTTTCGTTCCATCTCAATGGAAATACTCTGTCATAATTCCGCGCTTCAAAAAGGGCGTATTACACGACCCAGATAACTATAGGCCCATTATTCACACTCCAATATTCTGCAAAATCATGGAGAGAATTATCAAAAAACATATTGTCCAGTACCTCTCATCTAGCAACCTGCTGAACCCTGGTCAGCATGGTCTCTTAAACTTCCGTTTCTGCTCTTCCTGCCAGCTAGACTTTCGCAATGTCCTATCGTCTGCTGCAGACGCCGGCAACTCTGTAATTGTCCTGTACCTCGACATGTTCAAGGCTTTTGACCGTGTTCCCCATATTCATCTGTTGGCCAAAATCCGATCTCTCGGTATTACTGACCCTTTCCTCTCCTGGCTATCCTCCTATCTCTCTCACAGATCACAAGCCGTGCTCGTCGACGGCCACTTACCTCCCGCCAAACCAATTACTAGCGGCGTCATCCAAGGCAGTGTCCTAGGCCCATTACTATTCCTTATTTATATCAATGACATTTTCTCTTCTATTCGACACGGCACTCCTTTCCTCTTTGCCGACGATATAAAAATAGTGTACTCTTTCCTCCCTAGTGACCTATCCGTGACTCTGTGCAACATATCGCACGACTTACTCGTTCTCCAAACTTGGTGCATCTCGTGGTTCATGAAATTCTCCGCGGAGAAAAGCTTCCTCCTACCATACAAGTGCACCGTACCACCCGGCCAAATTTGTCTGGACGGCCTGCCCATCCCCAAACAGCCCATGGTTACCGATCTTGGCGTACGCTACTCTTGTTCCTTTAACTGCTCAGAACAGACATCGTTCCAAATCGCTAAGGCTAAGCGAACCCTAGGCCTGATCAATCGGTGTTTCCTAATACCGGTCAGTCGCCTCTCCATGTATCTCTCACACGTGAAACCGCTCCTAGAATATTGTCCCATTTCCTCCAGCCTCTGGCCACGTTCCTCTATTGTATCTCTTGAGAACGTTCAGCGTACTTTCACCAAAAGGCTGTTGGGCGTGTCCATAGCCCTAACATATCGCCAGAGCTGTGAGCTCCTACGAATCGAGCCTCTTTGGATTCGTCGCATGAGGCTCAACCTGATTTTTTTCTTCAAGCTAACCCATAAACAGGTCTACAGCCCTTATCTCATCTCATTCGTTGCTCCCTTCTACTACTCCGTCCGACATCTTGCCTTCTCCCTCCCTGTCCTTTATTCTAGTCTCAGTCTGAAGTACGATCCTTTCTGTCAGCCTATTTCCAAAATCTGGAATAAGCTGCCCCTTAGCTTACGCAGTGCCTCCTCAATGTTCGCTTTTCGGCGCTCACTTTTGTCATACTTAACAGTCCCCAAAGCTATATTGCTCACCAATGAGCTCGTCTCCGCCGACCTGGCCTTTGAAAGAGGCCCCACACTGTAACTCTACTACCTCTGCTCCACAGGCCACTAGGTACACCCCATGCTCGACACTCTTCCTCTCTCTAGGGCCGCGAACTCAGGCCATTGTCCTCACTGGTCCATAGCGAACCTACCTCCTGCCTTCATAAGATAACCCTAATGCTCACCTACGTTCATCTGTTATCCATCATATTCACTTTTTTCTCCTCAGTATCCGTTACTTCCCAGCTGGGGCACACCCAGACTGCGCTTCTTCATCCCTTTTCCCTTTCCAGTGATCCTCGATGACGGCCAAACTTTTCGGGCACTGTACTTACCATCTCCCTGGCAGGCACATCTGGATAATATTGCTACACGGTTGTCTACCACTAGTTGTTTCCGTTGGCTCTCTTGAAAAGGTCTCACGTCTTGGCCAATTGTTCCTGGATCAAGCACCCCTGTCGCGATCGTTTTGTCCCCTGTACAATTATCAACGAACACTCGTGCCACTCCCAACAGTGCAGGGCGCGGTCAGATCCACCACTATGACCGGCGCACATCGGGCGTGCAGGCCGTCTGCAACGATGTGCGAGCGCAATTAGACTGGTGGATCACGCCTCCTGTGTTTACTTCAAGAAGCGTTTTTCAGGTTGGGTGCCCAGCACACGGCCAGTCCCACCCACTAGCACCGGTTGCTGATCGCACGCTCTGACGTTTGTCGGACTACCAAATCCAATGCTGCCGGTTGAAAATTGCATGCTACTCACCCTTTTTCCGCCACAGTTTGTCCACCTATAGTTTTTATCATCTGCTAACACTTCCCATTTTTATCGCTCTACCACGGCATGCCCACCTACCCGTTTTGTCCTTCCTCCTATCGCCTCTCTCTACATCAACTTTCATTGCATTGAGTCACTATCGTCCTAACCGCTCTTCCCTGTCGACGCTCGCCAATATCTCTTTTTCCACCTGCTGCCATCGCTGGCTTCTGTTCTCTATGCACTTGGTATCACCCTCGGCTCAGAATGCCCATCGATGGCATTCTTATACCTGTCGTTTTGGCAAATCTCCCTTGTCCTCCCTCCTCAAGCCCAATGCCATTATGCACGAATCACACCCGCACCCATGACCAATCCGCATATTAGAACTTGCCGCTCCAAACATCGCCTCTTTTACAGTCGCATTTATTATCTAATCACCACCACCATATTTTCCTTTCTTGGCTCCGCGATTCCCCTCTGGTTCTTTCCATTAGGCAGTGTCCCGATTAGCATCCGCCTGTTCCATTTTCTGCCGGCACACAGCTGTCCAGGTTCATTGCCCCAACTCCATCGCGCATTCTTTTTTGGGCCTTTTTGTTTTATTACCGGTTCACTTATCTCGGGGCTTCTCGTTTCCTTGTCCGCCTTCTTCGTGTTTCATCTGCAGTAAAATGATCTGATTGGTCATGTCTTACCTGTGTCTCGTCGGTCATTGCTTTCATCCCTTGATCCGTTTATTGTCCGCTACAGGCATTTTTCTGTGTGCCTTTCAGTGTGGTCAGCTTTTCAATGTTCCACCGATTGTAAAGAAAACGTTACGTCATGATGTTCTTTTTCAGTTCGAAATCGTTTGATCTATCACTACCCAATTCCTCTGGTACGTCACCACATGTCGAACCTACATTGATCAAATAAGTAGACCCATTCTTACCTGTTCTCTTCGACCCTATCCTTTAACTTCACTCTTCGATGAACTGCTCCTCACAGTTTTCATCACTTCTATGCTTCCGCATTCTATTCTTCTCTCCGATGGACTGACATGTGCACCTGTCATGAAGATAATCCACCACAATATTCCAAAGGCATTTCTAAAACCATTCGATCTAACCTAACCTACCCCTCCCAATGACTGATAATTTCTTTCTAGGACCCCATTGTTATTGCTCTTGCTCCTCTTATATCTATACATATATAATATACATACATTTAAACTTGCGCATATATGTATATGTGCACGCACTCTGCATCTTGCAGTTCCTCACCGGCCATTTCTCTTGCTATCATCCCATTGACCGTCATGATATGCATCTATCAATTCTACATCTGTGCCTCACACCTACCGTATCCAATCCTTCTAAATCATTTTCGTTACCTGATCAACCTTCTACGTCTTGTACTGCCCGATCCCTGTTTTACTATGAGTTTTGTGCCCTGTCGGCCGACAATCCACTGCAGACCTCCAAAGCTCTATTGATACCTAATCCGCTGCAATGCATCTCGCTTCTCCTCCATCGTCCCTCGCTACTGCAGTTCCTTATACCGATTTCTAGCCTTTCTCATGTTTACCAGCCGGTCTCCATAAGTAACTACCCGGACCATCCATTCAGTCCATCTGACCTTGACTTTCAAACTCACCGGGCGTCCATTCAAACCCATCCTTGAGTTCATTTAAACTCCCCGCAACCTCTATGGTGTGCATACATTTTTCCTATTTTCGTCCCACTTTATTCCCCCTTCTGAGCCTTTTTATCCTACATTTTCATGCAAGTTTCCACATTTTCATGAATCATATCTGTCCATTCCATCACCTGTATCAACAAGATCATGCACATGGCATGCTTCGGGTGTCTCAGAAATAAATCAGTATTATTATTATTATTATTATTATTATTATTATTATTAATACTGCAATTGTGTGAACCATGAACTTCAAAATTGTGATTACCCCACATTACTGTGAATTGCTGTCTTCTCTGATCATGCCTTGTACATGTGTTTTGACCACGATTAAGAAATATACCATTATTATTATTATCACAGCGGAGAGGCGGGATACAGGAACGATCCTGGGGTGTTCTATAGTATGCTTAACGGGTACCGTGGGATCAGGTTGAGACTGATGCAGGAGAGTGGGGGAACGACGTGGCATGCTAAGGTTTCAAGTTTGAGGGTTGTGCCTGGGGGCAGGATGGGATATGGGGTGGCAACGTCACATTGAACCAGAAAGCGGGAGAAGCTGTCATAGTGGGAGGGGGCACAGTGGAAGGGTGTAGGGCACTTAAATGGCTCTGAAGGTCATGCTTACCTATAGAAAAGACGGCGATAGTCGAACCTGTATGGTGGCCCAACTGGTTTTCTCCTGCGGAGTCCGGGGGTGAGCTTTCAGCCAACCTCGACTGGGAGTGAGAGATTATGGGTGAAACGATTAGTTGAACAGGTGCAGACCTGTTTGGAGTACCAGGAAGGTTTACAGGAAGCTTAGAGGGCACTTATGAGGACAACTAAAAAGTGGCGCGTCTAGGCTCGCATCTGGTGGGTAGTTTTCAGAGTCGTTGGGGCAAGAACGGCGGTTGATAACACATAAGCGGCCCGAAAGGAAGATGGGAATTAGTACGGTGGAGGCTGATGGTTGTGTCAGGTCCCGTTCTGATTCTGAGGCTGAGATGTGGGAGTGCAGGATTCGGTACTGATGTAGTGTGCCGCTTGGGGTGTGTAGTTGGAGGGCTAAAGCTACCGAAAGTAGAAGCTAATGGGAAAGATGGTGGGAAGTGGTGTTTTTGTGGAAGTGGAACAGAGGGTGGGGAGTCAGCGGAATAGTTCCCGCTCAAGAAGGAGTTTCTCAGGGAACAATCTAATGTCTTTAAACGATGAACTGGTAATAATTTTCTATTTGTTGCTAATGAACTCTCTAGCTATCTAGTCGTCTACGAACTGGAATAGTAGGGGAAGCTGTGTCGCTGGGAATTTTAAGAAGCCTTCTGCAACCGCATCTATATTGAGCCATATTGCACGAACTGAGAATGGCATGTTTGACTAACGAAGGCGGTAAGTGGTTTGGAGCACAGAAAACCACGGTGTTTTTGGAGTTGGTAATGCGTAGTACATTTCAGTTGATACAGAATCGAGGAGGTGCCCCATCGAAACCACGTTTTCGGGGTGTGTAGCGGCTACAGGATCAAGGAGAGTAGCCAAAATAGAAACCTTTGAAGGATTCCACCAATCAGGCCGACCTTGTTTTTAAATTCAACGAAGCCATTAGAACTTCTGATAGCATCGTCGTCAATAACGAGGAGGGCAGCAGAGCACGACCTAGTTGTTGGGAGGGGTTGGGCGTGTCTGGATCTGCTAATTTTAGAGATTCCGATTTTCCGAGTACTGGTTGAAGACCGAGATGGCATGATAGGGAAAAATGTAGGATTGCGGTACGAAGTTAGTAGGAAGTCGGTCAGTCAGACAGAGACAAGCCAAAGGGTTATACAGACCATGAGTGTACGAGAGAGCTATATGAGCACAGAACTTGGTGTGATTTATGCAACGACGCAGTACGGGAAGTGGGCCATATGGGTTGGATTAGAAGGCTTGCGTACAATGGGGATAGTGAGCCTGTAGAATTTTCAAGTGCGGTGTGGTGAAACAATGTCAGCACGGTATACGGTGGATACTGTACTACTGTTTTGATCATAATATAAGGCGGTAAGGGGAGGTATGTCATACATATTGGATCGCCGGGATTGCATTCCTGTAGGATAAAACAGACGGTGCCACAGTAGGGATTTATAAATAAGCAGAAACATCAGGTGCACTGGTAGGTGAGTGGCGAGAGTTAGGTTCGAATTGGCTTGTAGGGAGTGAAATGTAAGTAAGTTAGGCGGATGGTATTGTGGCCAGAATCAGGGAAAATTTGTTGGGTGACATATTTCGGGATCGCTGACAGGGAGGGCAACAGGGAGCGACTTTTTAATACAGTAGACCCAGGAAACCAACAGGTCCGCCCTTCCTGCGACAGTCAAGACCTCCAGCTATCACCTCTCGTGAAACAGCGGAGAAAAGAGAGGTCTAGGGAGATTGTGAAGTATTTAGACGAGGTATCTAGACGGGTTGAAAGGGACTGAAGAAGAGAAAGGGAAAAATAATGCAAGGGGAGGTAAAGGAGGAACTCTGAAACTGACTGGAACACCACAACTAGGCCCAAGCCGCTGGCTCACGGGTATTCTGGAAAGGCATGTATTCAGCCAGCTTCCAGACTCCTCCTGAACAATGCCAGGTAGTTTACCTCCACCACCGCCTCCGGAAGTCTACACCATTTGGTAATTACCCTGCGAGCAGGCAACCTTGCCTTAGTGGTTTCATTGGCCCTCGGCCTGATTAGTTTCATCTGGCGTCAAAGAAGAGCGGAATTTCCGTCACTGGTAAACAGTGGCTTGTTTATGACCGACAACCCATCTAATTGTTTCATTGTTTCGATCGGTTCCCTTCACCCTCTCCAGCGCTTCAGTGAGAATAACCAAAGCTCTGCTAGCCTGTCTTCGTACAGCAGCCCTTGTAGTCCAGGTACCGATCTGGTGAACCTTCTCCGAACCTTCTTCAAAAAGAGGATGTTCCTCACTAACTACGGAGCCCAGGAGTGAACTACCTGCTCCCAGTGGGGTCGGATAAGGGTCGTATATAGTGGAAAAACACCGTAGGTTCTCTTGATGTGAGCTTCACGAGTAGCTGGTGCATGGGTCTATAAGCTTTTTGCTACCAGCCTGCAGACACTCACAGAGGGCTTAAAGTCACTTGAGGAGATCACGCTCAAGTCGCTGACCTCGCACTTGTAATCAGTGATTATGGGTTGTCCGGGCCTTAATGTCGCATTCCGCTGATTTCCTTGGCTACCAGGTGTCAGAACGTTGCCAGGTTTAGTGGCAAGTCTCATGCTACTGATCCTTGGTGCAAGGCATCTGGATCTACCTGAACCTGTTTATATTCTGGGGGTCCAAGAACCTTCACATCATCTGCGAACACCAAACAGGGAGGTCTCAAAGCCTGCGGTAAGTTTTCCACATGCACCAGGAACAGTATGAGACCCAGTACCGATCCCTGAGGGACTCCACTGGCTGCTGTCAACATCAAAACCTTCGTATCCTCCACTACGAAGTAAAATCGGCAGTCAGCTAGGTAAGCATTCAACTATTCCACTGGCCCTGTGGATAAGCCCAACCTCTACAGCTCACGCAGAAACGACCTATGATTCACATCATCAAATGTCTTACGGAAGTCCAGATAAAGTTCTTCCACATTCTCTCCCTGGTCCGAACTTTTGTTTACCTCATCAAAAGTGTTTAGCGAGTTGGTGAGGCAGGACCTGCCCTTCCCAAAGCCGTGCAACTCATCTGCAATTGGGCCGTTTTCCCCCAAGTGACTTACTTGAACGCTTGGGAATGATTTTTTCATAACTGTCAGCACTACTGATAGCAAGTTTACAGGCTGGTAGTTTGCCGTCCTGGCGCCTAAATCTCCCCTGTGAATTGGCCTGACTTCCGTGGTCCGCTGTTCACTCGGTAGCCCGGCCTCCCCGAGGGGCTTTTCGAGCAGTGTGAATAAGGGTCCAGCCAGTGTCCGAGTCAGATTTCTGAGGATCGCTAAATGAATTCCGTCAGGTCCCGTGGCTCTCCTTGTGTCCAGGGTGCCTAATGCTAATCGTGCACCGTCTGAAACTATTTCTATTTCCCACATTTGAGCAGTCCTAGGCCCTTCTAGGGTCAATAGCTGCCTTTCATCATCAATTCGGTGGACCTTCCCGAAGAATTTTCGAAAGGCTTCCGCCTTCTGTTCATTATGCTCTGCCAGGTTTACTTTCCTCATTTTCAGACATCTAACAGTTACCCGCATATTTGCCTTAGTCTGGACGTAGTTCAAGGACACCTTTGGGTTTTCATTGGTCGCCATAGTTTTACAGACTTCGTACGTCAGTTTGCCTGTTCTTTGTTGTTCACGAAACATTTTATTCATTCTCCAGTATTCCTGCAACCGTCTATGCCCTCGGTTTGCTAACACGTCCCCGTGCCTGCCATTTCCCCCTGAGTGCCCGCGGCGTACTTCCTTTCCACCAAAGTGAAAGTCCTCGTTCACGGACTCTGCGCATGGAGGCTACTTCCTCGGTCAGTCAGTGCTTGGTCACATTTCACTCACCGTATTTTCATGGCCCCAGGCTAAAAATGCTGCCACTGACAGCAACCCGTCCTCGTCCAGTCCCCCGGAGCCTCTTCGCCATTGTTCTGGTGGTTTTGCTCTATCGCCCAGAAATAGGAACATGACAACCCTATGGTCACCCTCACCTGGCAGAGTATCTAGTCTTACCAGGCATATATTTGTGATGAACTTAGTGATGACGAAGCTCAGTGACCCGGAAGCTGGCCATCTCGCCAGCAAGTGGCCCGGCAAATGTGCTACTGCACAGCCATATCATCATCTTGGCTTGGCAGGTACTGCTCGAAAGACCCCAAAAGTGCCCGGGTGGAGTGCGAGGTCAATCTCAGGAGCAATGAGATCCTCGAGTATCAGGAATCGTTCTGCTTTCCTGGTTGCCGACATAAATACTCCAGCAGACCTCCTCAGGAATCGTTGAGGGACTCCTGCGGACTCACACCTTGACCGAACTTTTATTTGCACTGAGATCCCCCTCTTATCAGGGATAGAATGCTGAACGCCTTCTGTAAAGGAGTTCAGGAAACCCCATTCCATGCATTAGCATCCATGTTACAAACGACATTAATCATTCGTATGAACTATATTTGCTGGAATTCCGATTGTTTGTTTTATTTCTCTAAGCCTTTGTTACAAACCGGACTCCTACCGTTGCCTCGAGCGAGAGTCGCTCAGTTTGAACTTCGTTGTGACTGTATTTGGTAATCTTATCTTCTGTATCTAACCTTTGGCTGTAACCCAGCTGCAGTTGTTGATTTGTTTTCCAATTTGGAGCGAAAGAGCCCAGAAGGAACACTATTGAGGTTTGATTATTGTAAAATTAATTAATTTGTTGTATATAGTACCGTAGCTATTTGGAATCGACTTTGTTTTGAATTGTGTCGAAATTGGTTGCTACGCGTCGCTCGAACGTTCCGGTGGCTGGACTTTACAGTACTCAATATCCTTGGCAATTGCTGAGACATGAAATTACGCAGCAAATCGGCAAACCGTTCCGAATCAAAGGACAATACCCCGCAGGTGAACCAAACCCTTTTGCCCGTAGGTGTTGGTCATGTTTCTTGCTCAGGCTCTAGTATATCAGGTTGTTCTAGGGTTAGCTCGGTTTCCCATAGAGCTAGAGCTGATCTGTTGTTAGCCGAGTTGAAGGAGAAGCAGGTTGTAGAACAGTTAGAGTTAGATAAGCAACGTAAGCTGCTCCAGGTGAGGAATGAGACGGAAATGGCGAAACTGCGTTTGGCACTCGCTGAGGAAGAAGAAAACCTAGTCAACGGAGATGAAGTCAAGGGTGGAGTAATGGTCAGTGAACATCTTTCTCGTTACTTAGGTGATTGCCACGTGCAGAACGACGCACCACAAAAAACAAGCTTGGTTCCAATGGTGAAACCTGCAGCGTATTATCGTTTGGACTTGCCTAGGGTGGAACTGGAGTCATTCGCGGGCTGCTCGTCAACGTACTGGAGGTTTGTGAAACAGTTCGAATATTACGTCGAAGGTACAGTTCGAGACGATGGACAGCGCCTACTTTATTTGATGCATTACTGCAAGGGACAAGCAAGGGATGCGATTGCCGAATGTGTTATGTTGCCTCCAACACTGGCATACGATAGGGCTAGGGAAATCCTAAAGGATCTGTATGGACAAGATCATGTAGTGGCTCGTTCACTGATTGACGGCTTGCTGCAAGGTTTAAAGCCTCTGGCAGAAGATTCGGATGCCCTGACCAAATTGTCGTTAAAAATGCTGAACTGCGAAGTTGCCCTCACGCAGATGAATTGCATGTCAGACCTCAACTCATTGCAGACTATGGAACGTATCACTCGAGTGCTACCAACGCGTCTCCAGGATTTGTGGGCTAGGACCGTTGATGATATTTTGGGAAGAGGAGTCGAACCGAGGTTCCAAGATCTGCAGCACCTAGTGTCCCGTGAGGCACGGATTGCTCGAAGTAGGTTTGGCAAACTTGCCGCCAATAGCAAGGCTCAGGGGTATTCGCGGTCATCCAGTTGGAGGAATTATGCACAAAACCCGCGTCCAGAAGCGACACGGTTCACGCCAAATCAGGGTAGTACTTTGTTGGTCGCAGCTAACAGGTGCTCGGTATGTAATGGAATACACACACTTGAGGAATGTCAGCGATTCCTGTCTCGTGATATACCCGGTCGTTGGGCATTGATCAAAGAAATCAAGGCTTGTTTTTCGTGTCTCAAGTGTGGACATCTGTCCAGCAACTGTTCTGTTTCAAAACCATGTTCAACATCAGGTTGTTTGAAACGGCACCACCCTCTACTGCATGTTGCACAGAAGCAAGGTGCCGATCAAGTCACGCAAGATACAACACAAGGGCCGCAGCTGGATAAGCTGGGTACGGACAGTGCGAAAGGGCATGGGCAGTGGACCAATAATTGTGCGGCTACTCTTAGGCCAGAATGTCGGGTCAGTTTAGGTGTGCTACCAGTGCGAGTAGACGGACCGGGGGGCTCCGTGGAGACCTACGCTCTGCTGGACAGCGGGTCTGATGTGACTCTAATACAAAAGGACATTATGGAGCTGGTGGGCCTGAAGGCATCCCCGACCTCACTTTCGATTTCGACCGTAAATGGGACTACCACTTGGAATTCGGGAATAACGGAGCTGCGACTGAACTCATTGTCAGAGAATGATTTCGTGAATGTAGAGAGAGCATTTTGTGTTGATAGGTTACCAATCCAAGCAGTCCAGTACTGCACAGATGCGGACATTTTATCCTGGCCTCACCTACATTGCGTCCAAAGACGGAATCTGGAAGATTCGAGAGTGCGAATCCTGATAGGTGCCGACGTCCCAGAAGCACATTGGGCATTAGAGCAAAGATGCGGCAAAAGAAAACAACCCTATGCTGTGCGGACGATTTTAGGATGGATTGTTCTTGGTCCGATAAACCAGGAACCACACTTTGCGAGAACAGTAAACTACATTGAGAGGGGAATCGATCCCTTAGCAGAACAGATCGATCGACTATACAACGCCGAATTCTGCGATGGGTGTGCGTCAGAAAACTCTCCTTCATTAGAGGACAAACAGGCCGTCGATATGGTTTCCAATGCCATAACCTGGTTGAACGGACACTATGAAGTTGCACTCCCGTGGAGGAATCCCGAAGTGAGACTTCCAAATAACTATATTGTGGCCAAAGAGAGATTGAACGGCCTGAGGAAAAGGTTTGCGCGTGACCCTGAATTCTTTGAAAAATACTCTACAATAATAGAGGGTTATGTGCGCAAGGGCCACGCCCAGTTAGTTCCCGATGTACAGCTAAAAATGGGTTTTGAGCCAAAGTGGTACTTACCACATCACGCAGTTACAAACCCTAAAAAGCCTAGCAAGTTGAGGGTGGTGTTTGACTGCGCGGCTGCATTCCAGGGACGCTCCTTGAATGATTACTTGCTACAGGGACCGGATACGACAGCAAGCTTAGTTGGAGTGTTGCTTCGTTTCCGAAAGGAATCTGTCGCGTTGGCTGCGGATATTGAAGAAATGTTCATGCAGGTTCGAGTGCCAACGAGAGACAAAGGAGCACTGAGGTTCCTGTGGTGGGAAAATGGTCGACTAGGTGGTAATCCTGTTGAATATCAGATGAATGCCCACCCTTTTGGTGCCACTTCCTCCCCATTTTGTGCAAATTTCGCGTTACGTCGCACGGCAAACGATTGGGGAGGACAGTATGAGGATTACGTCTCCACGGCCGTGTATAACAACTTCTATGTAGACGACTGTCTTGTTTCTTTGCCCACACCGGAGAATGCGAGAGTTTTCGCTATCCAGATGAGTGAGTTACTATCACGAGGCGGATTCCGGCTTCATAAGTGGGTGTGTAATCGTAAGGAGATGCTGGATATTTTACCAAAATCTGAGCTCGCACATCCCACTTTGGAAATAGATGATTGCGCGCCTGTGCCGGAGAGGACGTTGGGGTTAGAATGGAACGCAATAGAAGACACGTTCCAGTTTTCATTCTCAATACGCGAAAAACCTCAAACAAGGCGTGGCTTGTTGTCTATAGTATCATCCGTGTTCGACCCGCTAGGGTTGGTTTCACCTTTCATTCTGCCAGGCAAGGTGTTATTGCAATCGCTGTGTCGCTTGAAGCTTGGTTGGGACGATCCAATTGGAGAAGGACCCCTACGATGCTGGAATGAGTGGTTAAGAAGTATGGAACAACTTTGCGCATTCAAAATTCAGCGTCCCATTATTAGAGGTAACTCGCTGAACGAAGGTGTGCAGCTTCATGTATTTTGTGACGCTTCTGAAGTTGGCTATGGGGTGGTGGCGTATTCCAGAATGGTTTCAAGGGACATAGCCCCCTACTGTGCCCTATTGTTCTCTAAGTCAAGGGTAGTTCCTCTGAAGACCATAACGATCCCGCGCTTGGAGTTAGCCGCAGCAAGACTGGCCGTTAGAGTTTCTCGGATGCTCATGGAAGAAACTGGAATCAAGTTTGGTAAGGCCTACTACTGGACGGACTCTGCTATAGTTTTGCATTACATAAACAACACTAAAACGAGATTTAGTACGTACGTTGCGAACCGTTTGGCTGAAATCCATCAGTGGTCGGAACCCTGGCAGTGGCGGCATGTCAGATCGGAGGCTAACCCCGCAGACTTGGCATCAAGAGGCACAACATCACCGAGTGATATCAGCTGCTGGTTCGAAGGTCCTAAATTCCTGATGGGCGATGAAACCTCATGGCCGACCTGGCCTACGGTTGATGCAGCACCACCAAACGTTGAGTTGAAGCAGCTTTCGAGTACAGTTCTCACAGTGTTGCGGGATACATGGTCGGACGCACTTCTAGCTAGGCACTCCAGTTGGTTTCACTTGCTGAAGTCGGTAGCGTGGTTAACCCGTTTTAAAATGTACGTTGCAGTCATGAGAGGCGGGCGCACGGATCTAGGATTGACAACTGGGCCGTTGAAGTTACACGACATTGCTAAAGCGGAGGAAAGTGTTATTATGATTGTACAAGCTAAGGTCTATGGCGAAGAGTTAAAATGGCTACGAGACAGGAGCAATAACCTATGCACTAACAAATCTCCGATGAACAGGACTCTATTAAAACTCGATCCAATTTTATTAAATGGAATTATTTGTGTTGGAGGACGACTGAACTACTCCAGTCAGCTTCGGGGTGTGAAACATCCGGTGATACTACCCAAGACTCACCCGATTACAGACTCGATAATCCGATGGTACCACGCGATGGAAGGACACGCAGGACCTTCTCAGTTACTCGCGGAACTTCGCAAAAAATTTTGGATTGTACAGGGGGGAGCTGCCGTCAAGCGAGTACTTGGAGGATGTTGGAAATGCCGGAAGCATTTGGCGGTTGTGGGCAAACAGATGATGGCTCCTCTACCAGCCATTAGAGTCCAACAAGGTTGGTTTCCGTTCAAGTACGTCGGAATAGATTACTTCGGCCCATTTGCGGTTAAACATGGGCGCAGCATGGAGAAACGATATGGATGCATCTTCACCTGTCTCCAGATGCGTGCGGTACATATTGAAGTTTCTTATTCTCTAAGCACGGATTCATTCATCATGACATTACTGCGTTTCATGTCGAGGAGAGGAGCACCGTCCGAGATTTTTAGTGATAACGGTACAAACTTTGTTGGGGCTCAAAGGGAATTGAAGAACCTAATGAAAAACTGGTCTAGTGATAAGATTGCCGATAGATTGTTGCAACGGGGCGTGCAGTGGCACTTCAATCCTCCACATGCTAGTCACCGTGGTGGCATATGGGAGATCATGGTGCGCTCGGTTAGAAGAGTACTTCTTTCAGTTTGTGACGAGCAGCCGATGACTGACGAAATACTGTTGACATTCCTCACGGAAAGTGAGCGGATAGTAAACGGACGACCGCTAGTGCCTTTGACCTCGGACTGTCGTGATCTGCCAGTACTCACGCCCAATGACCTGCTTATCCTGAGGGCGAACCCACGAGATATTCCGACGGATTCGTTGCGCGATAGAATGGTTCGTCAGTGGAGGCAGGCAAACTACCTAGCGTCTGTGTTTTGGAAGAGATGGATCAGGGAATATTTTCCACTATTACAACAGAGCGGCAGAAGTGGATAACTCGAGAACGCAATTTTAGATCGGGTGATGTAGTGCTCCTAGTTTCGGAGGTTTTGCCGCGTGGCCGGTGGCCGATAGGAGTAATCGAAAACATCTCAGTTTCGGACGATGGCTTGGTACGAACGGCAACAGTGCGAACTAATGAAGGATTAGTGCTCCGTGACATTAGAAAGATTTGTCTTATTGAGGGCGAACCGGACACTGGTGGTGTAAGTTCAGAGGCCAACTTTCCTCAAGTGGGAGGCGGGTCTTCGGATCTGCCGAACCGGGAGGGACCACTGAGAGTTGATCCACTTGTCCGACTGGGAGCTGCTATTGACGGTGACCAGTTTTAGGTATTGGGGAACCGTAGGGCGAGCCGATGCATGAGGCCGACCACACCTAGCGGTGCACGGGAAAAAATCCGGGTCGGATTTTGGGGGCCGGTGTAAAGGAGTTCAGGAAACCCCATTCCATGCATTAGCATCCATGTTACAAACGACATTAATCATTCGTATGAACTATATTTGCTGGAATTCCGATTGTTTGTTTTATTTCTCTAAGCCTTTGTTACAAACCGGACTCCTACCGTTGCCTCGAGCGAGAGTCGCTCAGTTTGAACTTCGTTGTGACTGTATTTGGTAATCTTATCTTCTGTATCTAACCTTTGGCTGTAACCCAGCTGCGGTTGTTGATTTGTTTTCCAATTTGGAGCGAAAGAGCCCAGAAGGAACACTATTGAGGTTTGATTATTGTAAAATTAATTAATTTGTTGTATATAGTACCGTAGCTATTTGGAATCGACTTTGTTTTGAATTGTGTCGAAATTGGTTGCTACGCGTCGCTCGAACGTTCCGGTGGCTGGACTTTACACTTTCCTTTTGAGTTGCACGCTCGGCTACTGGCACTGGACACACTCCCCCCACTGTTCTATCCGCTCCATCTGCTCTAAGCACACAAAAACCTGCTCGGCAAGCCGGGCTTTCTTTCTTTCCTTCTCTTAGCCAGGACTCTGTAGCGGCTATTCAGTCCATATTCATAGAGCCCGCCTCTAGCTCCCCCCTTCATTCCCTTTGTTGTTTGCATTACACTGCATCATTGATATGCTCTCCTTATCTGGCAACCTACGGTGTTGTAATGCTTCACTTTTACACTCAAGTTTTAAACCCGAGCGCTTCCTCCGTTTTTTGCTACATCCTGGTTTCCCGGTTGTGCTACCGTGGGGTTCCTGCTTTCTGTCACTTTCCACGGGATTCTCTGAATCACCGGGCTCACTTGATTCAGCTAGTCTCTAAGACCAGCCGCTGGGGATAAGCAAAATACGGGGGGGGGAAGTTGGTAGGCCTCTAGTCTACTCCAGCCTACTTTGACAGTACAAAGCCTTGTGAACGAGCAACGGGGTCAGGCGCAACACCGGCAAAACAGTACCAGGTGGGCTTGCCGACACTACTGACAGGGACGGTGTGAGCACTCCAAAGTCCAACGAGGTAGTCCAAGACCTCTATGACGACCAGTTATCTGGTTCCATGATCATGCTGCCCTTGGAGTTCCCGTTGATCTGGCCCGCAGCCGGGGGGACTGTATCCCGATAACTGGAGTGCCAAACTCGACCAGGGTCGGCCTTCCAAGTGCCACCCATCAGAATTGGGCCTCTATCTACTCAGCCATAGTACCCCCAACAACTGCATGGTTTGGCACTCCAACTTCCCCTGTAATATCAGTTACGCGTTGTTTTGGGTTCTGGTTTAGTTGCGGTGTCTCTCTGCAGGGGAGCTGGGCCAACCCTTTATATCCATGCTCCTATTCCGCCCTAGTGCCATCTCGCTATGGGCCAGGGTTTCTTTGATGGCTATCGCTAGGGATACAGCTTGCAACCTGATTTGTTCCATCCTCACCGACTGGTCCTAGATAAGGTATGCCAGCAGAATCGCTTCCCTTCCGACTGTACTCCAAACAGTCGCTTCTTTATTTGTTCCTGAACCGAGAATTTTTCACTCCCATTGGTATAATCTTCCCTTCGCGCGATTCACAGTCAAAACATTGATTTTCAATTTTATAACGAAACCGAATTTGTGACTTTCTCAGGTGATATATACCAGGATGGACACACTTATGGGTCTAAATAGTGAGAAAAGCGAAATAAAAACACGAGACAATCTGAGTTTCACACCGGGGTAAGCTTGACTTTCCACCCCATATAGTCTGAAGCCGCTCCAACAACAGCTAACAGGCTCACGATCATACATACTGAAACCACTGCAGGTCAGTGGCAGCATGTCAAGTCCGCCGACAACCCGGCGGACTTGCTTTCTAGAGGTGCGACCAACTTCCGCCAGCTAGGTGCCTGGAAGGAAAGACCGAAGCTCCTGCACATGCCTAACCGGAACTGGCCCATTTAGGAGCTGAGGACGTCAACTGAATCCGAAGGGGAAATCAAAAACATTATGACGACGGTAGTCGCCATCGAACCGACATTCACTGTGTCTCGGTTTTTCTCTTGGACAAGCGTACTCCAATCGCCAGCATGACTAACAGGGTTTAAGAGTTACTTACCGATCATGAAGGATCCCCGCACGTTCGGCGGGTACACGTGGGTTCAGAAACTTCTGACGGGTTACCCTCTGCGGACTATTATTTCCTCAAAACAATACAAGCCCAGGCACCTACCCAGGAGGTTTAGCATCATGGAAAGCCGGGATTAAAAAACGAAAGAACACCGATCTCAAAGAACAGTTTGAAAAACCCTAAATCCTGATCTCATCGATGAATTACTAGACGGTAGACTGACAAACCCTTACTGAATCCTGATGCAAAACTCTCCGTATTACTATCTGTACGACAATCCGTGATATAACTACTGGCCATTCAGCGTGTTAGAGTGTGGGAGCTCCTAATTAGCCTGACGGAAGAATTTCACCGTCTCTAATCAAACAACCAACGCCGAACGGTGGGACACTGAACACCGTAGTGACGGACGTAGAGAGGGTCTTGAATAATCACCCAGTGATTCCTGTCTCCTCTAGATTCCACACTCCTCTGGCCCTTACCCTAAGTGGGTCGTCGAGGCTGAGGTCAAATATTGGATCTCAGGGACCAGTGAGTCTCCGAGCCAGTTAGTAACACGAGCGGAAACAAGCGAGCTATTTGGCCAGGGAGCATTTTTGAAGAGATGGTTACACGAATGTCTACGGAGCTTACAAACCCGGCAAAGATGGCTGACTAAGGAAACACTCTTCAAGGTTGATGAAGCAGTAAAGATATCAAACAAGCAAGCATGCCTGAGTACATGGCCCTTTCGTGTTGTCGAAGAAATACTTATCAGTTCCGGTGGGCTAGTGAGGACTTTGGGGGTTAAGACCGCAAGGTCAACGCTGACCCAAGATTTGTGTGGCATTAGCCTCCTTGAGGATGAAGGCTGACTACTTGGTTCCACTGACTCGGCCGCCTAATAGCCTTTCAAATGCAAGCTTCAAACGAAGGGAAGGTACACGTCCAAGTTTACCATATCAAGCCCATTACACGTGACAACCCCCTGCACGTTGTACGTACACGTTCACATTGGCCAACGAGTACGCACTCTGAATGATTAGTATGTCTTTTACTGGTTACCACCAGACCGCCACAGCATCCTGAGTTCTCAACTGTTGCTTTTCATTGAGGAAAGCCGCTCCACACGTGGCAGCCATCGTCTCTTTTTAAGCATACAAACCCACCAGCACACACATGCACAAACGGTAGTTCGCCTCAAGCTTCCATCAGGGCAGGACATTACCTTGGGAGCCCCTGTTTTATTATTGACACTAATGAAAATGATTCCATTTGTGATCGCATAGTTGGCATTTTTACATACTTCATGAGGTTGTTCATTTGACAATTCAGTATTCTGGAAAGTGCGGATCAATCTTGTTCTGATTTCGAGATCCGTGCAAATTTGGGCGTGTATTGCTCGAAGGCTTATTACAGGGAGGGAGAGAGCTGCTTTGACAAAGCCGCTCTACTTCTGGGTCATATGCCTGAGCTGGGGCATTGGCTGTTAAGTCAAAGCCACCGTTTGGTGTCATAAGATGGATGCGAGAAATGGCGTCTGCCGCAGAATGATGTTCACTTGAGGTGTCACATCTCGTCTGTAAACAGTAGAATAACGTGTGACGGGTTATTTTGGGCTAACACTGATCTGTAGTTGGCCGGGCGGTGAAGACGACTGGTTTGTGGCCTCTGAAAAGGGTAAGTTTTCTACCTTCCACCAAGTGCAGGAAACGGGGAATGGCCAAGTAAACCGATTTTAGTCCCTTTACTGGTGTACCATACCTGGATTTGGTCGGCCGCAGACGTTTGGAGAAGAAAGCTACAGGTTGCTGCATACCTTGCATTTATTGTTGTAGCACGGCACCAACAACCTGGTCTCAGGCATAGGTTTTCAAAAACGGAATGGATGCTTAAATCCAGGTGAGAAATCTTGGCCTGCAGAAGGTCTTTCGAAAATATAGGGAAACAGTAATATCAATCAGATCCGCCCTTCACTACTGACTACCACATCAGAAAGCACAATGAACTTCCCCTTCCTTCTCTTATTCAGTCCTGGTATACAGAGCTTTGAATGTTTTCATTTTGGCGCAAATAAACCCGATAACCAGTAAAATACGAGAATTCGCGGCACCAATGGATTCGCTGGATCACATTAGAATATGAGCTTCATCTCATTCATTACGCAAATTAGATCAAGTCATTTGTGTCCATTAAAAATAATCAAACGACTGCCCACCTAATTGTTTACATAATCAGGCAGAACTCAATTGAAATATTGTATGCTGGAGTAAGCCAAAGATAAGGTCCTCTTCGTTAGCCCACCAGCGGAGGTCAAAGTCGTCATTCCATCATGCCTCTCAGGTGTGGGAGAAATGTATTACCTACCACAATCAACTCCACCCGGAGTGTTCCAGTCTAGTGTGGGTGAAGCTGATGCACATGAAAGATACATCAGCTTCGTCAGCCACGGAAGTTGGCAGATCTCGTCCTTCTATGCATGTATATTTGCTGCAAGTGACGTACAGACAGGAGTTCTTCCAGTTCATGTGCCTCATTAGACCTGTGCGCTTCTTCCCACCTCAGTGAGCCGTTTGCTTCTCTGATTTGTTAATTGCACGTGTTAATTACCCGCAGTTGATTCCTATTTACTGGAAATCACTATTCGTCATACACTTTCCCGTTTCCGGGAGCTCAACCGGAATCATCTTTCTTCTCGCCATTAGTTTTTGCATAAAAGTTTGCGTGGAACCACCAGTTACTCGGTAATTGAACAAAAACCCAGACGAAGCAATGGAGGCGGGATGCATCCATGACTGCTGACGCCACTTCAAATCCGCCACCCGTACCGCTCATCACCGAGCAGGTTCTCTCTGACACTGAATTCAGTTTGAAAGACGTGGCCCACCTGCTGCTGCGTGTTAGACCCTCCTCCCGCCCTGGCTATGATGGTACCACCCCAGCACTGTTTCATCTTGGTGGAACCGACGTAGCCGCCATCTTTATGAATCTCTATGACTTATCTGATAAACATGGCACTTTTCCATCCCAGCGGAAAACTTCAACTATTATTCCTATCCATAAAAAGGGTCCAGCGCATGACCCTTCAAATGGTCGTCCTATTAACCACACCCCTTAAACTGCCAGAACAATGGAACGTTTGATTAAACAGCGGATGTCCTATCGTCTCCTTTCCCATAACGTCATTCACAGCGGTCAACATGACTTCCTAAAGTCACGTTCTTGTGCCCCATGTCAGCTTAATTTCTTCAACCTACTGACCACGGCAGTTGACGACGGCAGATCTATGATTATCATTGACCTCGATATGACCAAGGCATTTGACCGAGTTCCTCACTCCCGGTTGCTAACAAAACCCCGGGCCTACGGTATCCGTGACCCGCTTTTATTATTGATCACTTCTTACCTGTCGGACCGAATCCAGGTTGTATATGCTAATGGCCATCTATCGCAACCGTTGCCTGTCACTAGTGGTGTTATGCAAGGAAGTGTGCCTGGCCCGCTATTTTTCTAACTCTATATTGACGACATTTTTTCGGTTGTGCAGCACGGCGCACCTTTCCTCCTCGCCGAAGACATCAAAATCGTTTATGAGTTCCACCACCAAGATTTGAGCGCAGCGCTGTCTGAAATAGATAATGATCTTATAAAACTTGATCAATGGTGCACTTCATGAGAGACGTGCTTCTCGACATCTGAAAGCTTCTACACAACCTATAGATGTCAACCCCCCCAGAAGCCTGTCACTGAACCAAGTGACCATCGCCCTAAGCCCATCAGTGAGTGGTTTTGGGCCTCGATACACAAATATTCTGCTATTCTCGGAACATGCCTCATTCCAGACGGCCAGGGCCAGACAGATAATAGGCCCAGTTCTCAGATCATTTAAAATGAAGCATGTTATTCTCCTTACATACCAATCCCATGCAAGACCCCACCTCGAGCACTGCCCTACAGTCTTCTCCGGAATATCTAAATCGGATAGGATACGCCTTGAGGAAGTCCGGCGTCTTTTACCAAGAAGCTAATGGGACACTCTTATCCATTGAGCTATAAAAAGCGATGAACGCTAATAAACCTTGACCCCGCATGACTTAGATATGTTAGGCTTAACTTGTGTTTTCTACATAGACTTATTTATCGCTCTGCTTTCACGTCTACCAACTCTATACAGTTTTCGTTACCCTCATCTTACCCTCTGCGCCACAGAGACTTCAGTCTGACCATAACACAGTCCAGGCTGGCAATAAGATCCAACTTCTTTCTCAATAAATACTCAAAGCTTTGGAATAAGTTACCCCTGACTATTCGAAAATGTGCGTCAATAACCCATTTTAGCCATGCCCTAAAGTCACAACTTACCGTTAGTCGTCTGTTACCTTTGACTAACACCAGGTAATCTGAGGATAAAGCCTATGAAGAAATCATCGAACTTTAGAACCCTAGCTTCCGTCTCCCCTCTCGCTCTCTGCTGTCCGTCGAGCTGGCCTCCAAAAACGGGTTCCACTACCAGGATCATGTCACCATATCCCAAAAGTACCATTTCCTGCCTAACGACAGATGCTAGGCTTACCACTTATTATCAATTCTTTACGTATACCGCACAAAATCCACATTTCTGTAGGGTGCAGTTCTGCCATTTACAACTTTAACTGGCTAGATGCCCGCCGGTTCTCGCTACTCACCCGCAATCACCTAATATCACCTAATCATATGCGACCGTGCCTTATATATTTCACTAGTTGGTCTTCACAACTGTGTCCAGACAATTACTGCCTACCTTACTATATAGTGCTAGGGCGGCTATATAAACAACTTTTCTCCAGCTCAAGGTTTTTATCCGTTGATATTTTCCCCTAGCATCAAATGGTTCAGTGGTGCTGCATCCTAGGATATTAAGTTCCATCGCCCACTATTTCACTCCTTGATCCTTCGACTCTTCTCTTATTTATTCTGGCTTTCGCCCCCCTCAGCTTCCTTGCCCGGCAGTAATTTGCTTTTCTTAATAATCCCGGTTGAAATCTTTCATCCCACACGTCCACCTTCCAGTAGCTACCTGTTGGCCTCAATTTCCTCCTTTTATATCCCCCGACATAAACGCTAGTCTGTGCCGCCAAGGTTTCTCAGTCCACCACCTAACTAAAGCTGCTATTCTCTCTCCGTTTTTGCAATAACGTCTATTGGCGAGGCCCACCCCAACCACACCAGAACGGCCTCTGGCAGTCTTAAGCACGGCCTGGTGCTGTACAAGATTGTTACATATATGCGAGCGCGTACATTGCAACACTCGTTGTCCAACTGCTTATGTCTACTTAGCCTCACTCTGTCTTTTCTCAGCCCACTCAAGCGAGCCTCCTGGTGTCAACGGCACCTCCACCATTGCTGCTTTCGGACGTGTGAAAAACAGACCACCCCCAGCATTTGCAAAATAATGACATACACAATGAAATTTGCGGTTGGGCGGAAGGGAATTGGAAAGTTCCTAAATAGGCCCATCCGCAACTCTAAAAACAAAGCCAAAAAAGAAAAAGTGGAAAACGAAAAGGACCTAGTGGGATCGACCTGATCCCTAAATACCACTAACATCGGGCTATGAAGGAAATGAGCAACCTCCAATCATGAGTGTCTCCCATCAGCTCAGGCCTGACCCTGCGAAAGGGAAAACCCCAGACAGCCCTTGTCCGCTTGACATGCTTTTTTCCTACGCACGAGACCGACTGGGGTGATGGCGAACTGGCCTCTCCACACATGCTTACCCACCTCCCGCTCTAATTTTTAACCACCTCGTGCCATCCCATGAACGCCTGCCATGTGTATTGACGTCAGCTACAAAACCACCGTGGCTCTGGTCAACAAGTCGATACATCAGACGACAGACACGTCTCATCAGAGCATGAGTTATATCCATGTAGATAATGCTGTTTATATAAACACACTCAAGGACGTGGAGAAAAGCGCCCGTATTTTTCGCCCATTTATCTATTATTCTTCCCTTTCGTAGGAAAGTGGCGTTCCTCCCGTCCTAGAATCCAGCCCACTCTCCAGTTTACAGCCTTACCTAACAGCAACCAGCAGCACTAGACCTGTGGATACCCGCGACAGGATTTGTCATATATCCTCTGGATCTATCATACAAACTTGCCATTTGGGTTCTTAGTGTGTCCCAGCTGCTTCGTCGCGACCTGCTAAACACCACTGTGGGATTTGTCATATATCCCTAAGACCTATTACGCAAACTAGTCATCCAGGTTCTTTGTGTTTCCCAGCCGCGTTCTCACGTAGCCATCAGACCCTATAGTCTTAATGCACCTCCAGGGCTTCAATAACCCCGAAAGATAAGGCTTCCCGGCGAACGGCTGAACCGATAATCAATAACTTTGCCTAGTAGTGCAGGCCCAGTTAGCCCTCACGAACACCGAATCACATTGCCAACGACTCTTCATTTTACTCGGACCATTGTGCCTAATTTCCACCCTCCGTACCCTCATCTGTTATTTTGCTCACTCTAACCCTCAGCTGGAACATCTCCCAGCCTGCAATACTCCATTTTTTAATTTCAGAACCACCCGGCCATCAAGTTGCCGGGCTGTAATATATCTCGCAGAGAGCTTATCTTCTTCTGTGCCCGTCTACAACCGCACCAAAGGCCGGCTACCGCGAATACGATGTAGCCACCGGGTTTCACCCACAAGAAGTCCCCGTACTGTTGCTTATGCCCCTCTGAGGCTCACCGTGGAATTCTAACTACGGGACACTCCCGATGTCGAAGTCATTTGAACCACCGTGCGAGTATTCCTAAGTATACAGTGATCGGTCCACATTCCGTGATGCCTTCCTCCTTCCCATGGTGAGACGGCGAACACAAACCGCAGCCAACCCTTGCCCAAAAAGCCAAACACTGACACAGAAAAGCCACAGGAAACTCAACAGAATAATGCACTCGTCAATTTACCAGCATAACCTGGCTATTACAGAGGTTTTCACCCTTGTCTTGTCTTATTTTGTTCCTCGTGGACACGGCACTACGATTGCTGATTATTCCCTCCTGGAACTTCATCCATCTTCCACCAGCTGCAAACTGCCAACACTAGATGACACACTACTTCTCGTGGAAGTCGTCTCAACTTTCCAGGGAGTACCATTCATTATCATATCCGCAAATCAATGAAAATTAACATTCCCCTGCAAACCTTCATGAAATTCTTCCTCGCCTCCTTTGTCTCAATACCAATAACCCTTTTAGGTGAAAATGAGTGTGTATTACTGACCATTTTCTTGCATCATTCTTGTGAATATTGTACTGCCTGCGTCCTAAGCCCATGTCCGTCTGAACATTCATTAATATCGCTGCAGTTGACTCGAAATTAATTCGTAATAGCCGTGTGTTCTCTTGTCGTTTTGCTTCATTTGAACTCTCCTCAGCCTTAGCCCATTGTTGCTGTGATGTGCGAATCCCTCTTTGAAACTTGTGAATTTTCCATCTCATTCAGTGATATTGTAAACTCTGATCATGCTTACATGCGTGCCTCTCGACCACAGTCCAGAAGTATACCATTGTTAACATTATTATTATTAACTCCCCATGCTTACTTGAATAATTTTTGTCCGTTGGTGCTAATCTTCTTATTGAATAGTTTTACCGTAGTCAATTTGACACATCAATCCTCGTGGAGTGATTCCATATTTTCTGGTAGCCCCTTGCACAAAGGTGACCAGGATCTATTTCTATTTCCAAGCCTTTGTCACTGTGAACTTAAATCACTAGGCGCAAATAGCATTTTCTCACTGTCGTCGAGGAACATTGTACCACTATTCCAAATGCAATGACAGGGAAATACCTAAATCTATGGCAATAATGACAGCCAAAATTTCTTAGCTGTGGCAAACGGTTTGTCAAACTGGGAAAGTCTTGCCATGATAATTTGATCGCTAAGCCTGGCATTCAGATAGCAAGCATTTCATCACCACGAGCGCTGAAGTTTTCATCTTGACTGGTTCGCGATCTAGATGCCCAACTCAGCAATCAGAACAACAAGGCAACCTAGAACCTGAGCCACAACCAACACAAATGTTTGAAACCGTTGATGAACTCTTTGTTGGTGAAGGTTTGGGTAGCCACGTGCTGGCGATTGGTTATAAGCCAGCCGTACGTCATCTCTTACGAATAGTTTGTTTTACGGCAAGCCTTAAATATAAGACCACCGCTCAAAACCTTTAAAAGCAGAAATATTTTCTTTCGTGAAATATTCCAGTTGCCACGTTACGTTTTCTAATTTCAGAAACATCCCAAGCGGCACGCCCAACACTCCCAATTGGGCGCGTGGGGCCACGCTGGGCCATCGTTGGGCTACATCATTTAAAACGGTTGGCAGCGCTACCAGCTCCCAATGGAGAGCGTGTTGCGCTAGCTCGAGGCTGAGAGTAGCTGGAAACGAGTACCTTGGCTTTTTCCCAACCCATTCAACTGTCCGTATCTTGGTCTATTCGCTCATTGCTCATCAATTTGATCGAAGCCACAAACTCACCAACAACAAGAAATTTCGCTTGAGAGTATCAGATAGTTTAGTGGGAAAAAGCATGCCTGAAACCTGTAAAACAGAAAATGCTGCGTTCGTAGTGCTGAAATACTGTAATCAACATTGTGGTACTTTCAACATCATATTTTTTGTAAAACTCCACGAAATTCTGTGTAGTCTTTGAAGGCTCATACTTCCAGTCATTTTGGCTCAACGTTTGCTTAACAGTGTTGGGAATTGTGTTGCTTGGGATTTTCTGACAAAATAACTCACGTTGTAAAACTTTTCCCGTTCTAATTACAACTTTTCTCCGAAATGATTCAAGTACCCAAAGGCAATGTCGAAAATGGTCCGTATCATTTTTGCTAAGTGGTAAATATTACCTGTGCCATTGTGACACTCGTTAAAACCGCAATGTTTTGCCAACTTTCGTGATAGCTGCAGCACCGTTACACGGTATATGAATAACAGATTAATACCAATTTCACTCCAGTTAAACAGTACCAGCTACAGTATGACAGACGGTAACCTCGTTTCAAAGTTGATGATCGTTCAACCTGTCGCGAATTTCAAAAATAAAGAAAACCCCGAAGGGGACGCCACGGTTGTGGGCGTAGCGGTTTTCAAAGCGTAAGGAGACAAACCATCGGTTAAATTGAGGCCCATCCTCCGGTTACACCCCACGGCTGGGATCTGTAAATTGCACGTGACATAAACACATACAATGGCGCGAGCCTGTCTGCGTTTGAACTTTTCGCCGATCGCCAGGTGAACAGTAACCGCGAGAAATGTTGGTGCCAGGAATGCAATGAGGTTAAAGGCTCCTGTGGTTTCGTTCGAACTTATTCGATTCTATTCTGATAAACAGCCTTTTATCTTATACCGGACCACGTGTTCGGGGGAATAATTTGAAAACTTCATGGCACCGATTTCACTTTTACCTGCTTTCAGTTCACAGCGTGCGGTGGATTCATAGACTGGCTCCGAAAACGGGAGTGAGTTAACGCCTGAGTTGGGAGAGCTTACCGTCCGTGGGAGAAAGAAGAAGTAATTGTGGTCAGCTTTCATTCAGGTTTACCGACATAAAATATATTTTTGTGAAATGAAGGTGATCAACAATTGCTGACTTAGATTTGACTTCCAGAATAATAATCCAACGCAAAAGAGGATATATCTGATATTTCTCTGCAGATACTGGCCTTGAATTTGATATATTCTCTGCTCACAATATCTTCTCCCAGTTAGTACTATCATGTCTAAGCGTGTGAAACTCGACAGAAAAACAGCCGAAGCCCATTTGTCTTGCCATCACGTGATTGCCTTGCATTCCCCCTGAGTGTATCTGTGAAAAATCCTCACCGACCAATAAGTTTACGCCGCCGGAGAAGACGAGCAGCTTTCTCCTCTGTGACACTGAGCGGTTGCATTTCTTTTTCACCGGTGCCATATCACTTTGGCTCGGTAAGCCTTATTGTACTCGTAATTCAGATGCTGCATCATGAGTTTAATGAACATACGAGGACAATGATACATTGATAGAACCGGTTATCTCGACCGTACGACAAGGGCACACATTTTCAGGAAATTCGCTTTAACAAAGACGTTTTACAGTGTGACAGGTTCTACCAAATTAGATTCTTAGTACAGAGTATGAATTAGGGAAAAGATATACGACAAGAGTTGCAGAAATCGGGGTTTTTACTGAAATGTTTATTGGTAGAAAAAACATGAAATCTACGAAAGTCATACAGATTGTACCGCAAACTTGAAAACATTCATCAACCATGATGAAAGAGAACATGAGGCATAGCATTATGACTGAGTGTTCTCAGAGGAGCATTCAAAAGAAAACCTTTGGGAATGTGAAGGGTGATTGAAAATCTCACCAGTTGCTGTGATTGGCAAGACAATCAATAGTTTCACCAGACTGCGATGTACGACAACCAAGGCATTTGAAGGGCCAAAATGCCAGTGTAGATTTGCCTGATTATTTTGCCGCTATTGTGTGTTGTGTAAAGTGCTCACTTATCGTTTTGCGTGACCGCAATCCACCAACAGCTGGCTTTACATCCCGTGGCCAATTCAGTTAACTTTCATGTGATGAATTCCCTCTCTCTCCGTGAAAGGACACTTTCTCAAATTAATTTGCAAGTTATCATCGCGAGGCGTCGTTCATTTTATTGCTGTGCAATTAGAACAACTAAGCAATAGTGGAAAGCTGTATGACGTAGATTACGCGGAAGACACAGTCTACTTGTTCGAACGCACGGAACATGCACAGCGTGAACTAGATAGACATGCGAGAGCTGTGGCTCCATCTGGCATGCAGTTTTCTCACTCAAAGTGTAAAGTGATGTTACCAGAATGGATGTCAACGATTCCGAGCTTGATGCTCGATGAGGAAGAACAAATAATTTTTGACAATTTTAGTTACCTCGGTTGCTACGGCTGAGAGTACGGCATTAGAGATGAACGTGCGTATGTCCGAGGCTCGAGCGGCGTACGCTGGGCTGAGGCACCTGTGGCACTGACCTGATATTTCACTGGAGTTGAAAGGTTGTGCATACTGTGTCGCAGTGCGTTCAGTTTTGTTATATATTCAAAAGACATGGGAGCTGCATGTCACAAATGTTCGTCGTCTTGAGGTTTTTGATCTCCTATGTTTGGACAATATCGCTGGGATTGAGTGAAGTAGCCGACTGGGCAATGCTGAGGTTAGAAAGCGGGTATTGGGTATTATTTCGGAGAACGTTCTGTTACAGCCTATCCAGCTTGGCAGACTTCGTTGGTTGGTGAACGTGTTGCGTATTGCAAACACACGTCTACCGTACAGTGTTCCATTCTCCGTTCCTCCTCAGGAGTGGAAAAACCACGTGGAAGTCAACAGATGAAACGACACCGAGGAATGAGAAAATGTACAGCGAACTTGGGAAAAGTGCTTGCTTCACGTTTTTGTGGTTGGGGTCCGATAGATCCATCTACCAGTTGGCTGGAGACAATGAAGGATATGGCAGCAAACCGAGAACATTGGCAATCTTGTTGTCACTTTCTGTTTAGTCAGAATGGTTGATGGATGTGCGTTTGTACAATTAGACTGTGTATTCCGTGTGTTGGCCTCTACGGCCTCTCTTCTTTTTCCGACTCGTGTGGGTCCACTTCTGTCTATCTTGTATATTCGTACCTTACCATTTAACGTGTAACATGATGAGAAAAGTAGTGATCAGTGGAGTTTGTCCTAATGTTTAACGCCGTACGATGATGACGATGATGACAAGGCGATGTCTCACCTGGTTTGGATGGGTGTGGCGGTCGCTAGCAGCAGAGAAGTGGTTGGATAGCAGCTCGAGGAAAATCTCTGCGGTCATTTCCGCTAAGCTGATCATTTGGTAGTTCTCGCACGCTAGTTTTCCCCTATGGTTGAATAGAAGAGCAGAGCGAACGTGTCGTTCTTATTTGGAAAGACGTCATCTCGACAAATGGCGCCATGTATCGGACAGACCCAGTAGATCACTGAAGAAAGACAAGACTTGAAGACTACTGGTAGTATAACGTCTTTTCTAGAGATTTTCAGAATAACATCTGGTCTAACAGGGCTGCTCCGGTCCTGTCATTGACAACCATACCGGCGGCAGCAGGAACAGAATGGTTCTCCAAGGGAGTAGTTGAAATTTTACAGAAGGACTAGAAAGAAGAGTGAATCAGATGATGGAGCTGGAGTTTTGAATGCGAACCTCATGGATGGCGCAATCATCGGCAGAGCAGTGAACCTAAACAGTAGATAACACTAAAGGTATAGTAAGCGTCGCTAGAAGTCTCCACTTGGTTGGTTTTAGTGCTACGTTTTTGTATGCGAATGTTTCAAAAAAACGCCAACATAATGTTATGTTCTCCAATTGGGAATGCTGGTTTTCTCTTTCTACACGGTAAAAGCTAACTGAGTTTAATCAGAAAGCAAAGGGTGTGCTTCAACGGTTTTTTTCAACGAAACCTTTGTCTCATTATGTTCTGTACATATGTCAGAATTCCGTCACCTCACCAAGCTCTGCAAGTAATAAATATTTTTGCTCTCAGAACCAGCCATTTCATACCACTTGTCGTCCATGAAATCATAAAACAAGGAAAAAAGTGCCTTGGCTTACAGTCCGCATGCTTATTTGAAACTGTTATGGACACGAGCAGAAGGCGCTTTTATTTTGAATATTTACCACAGACGTCGAGAACAGTTGTCAAATCAACTGACCCACTGATATAGTTCTGAAAGTTACACAACTCGACATCTGAAAAGGTATTTGAACAGGTATGCATACTTCCTTTAAATGGTGCTGTTCCAATTTATGGTGGTGAAAATCTGCGTAATTTGGTAGAAATTGGGATTACCTTTATGAATTTAGTTCTTGTTCTACCAACCTAATGGCCCAGCAATAAAATGAACGACGCCTCGCGATGATAACTTGCAAATTAATTTGAGAAAGTGTCCTTTCACGGAGAGAGAGGGAATTCATCACATGAAAGTTAGCTGAATTGGCCACGGGATGTAAAGCCAGCTGTTGGTGGATTGCGGTCACGCAAAACGATAAGTGAGCACTTTACACAACACACAATAGCGGCAAAATAATCAGGCAAATCTACACTGGCATTTTGGCCCTTCAAATGCCTTGGTTGTCGTACATCGCAGTCTGGTGAAACTATTGATTGTCTTGCCAATCACAGCAACTGGTGAGATTTTCAATCACCCTTCACATTCCCAAAGGTTTTCTTTTGAATGCTCCTCTGAGAACACTCAGTCATAATGCTATGCCTCATGTTCTCTTTCATCATGGTTGATGAATGTTTTCAAGTTTGCGGTACAATCTGTATGACTTTCGTAGATTTCATGTTTTTTCTACCAATAAACATTTCAGTAAAAACCCCGATTTCTGCAACTCTTGTCGTATATCTTTTCCCTAATTCATACTCTATACTAAGAATCTAATTTGGTAGAACCTGTCACACTGTAAAACGTCTTTGTTAAAGCGAATTTCCTGAAAATGTGTGCCCTTGTCGTACGGTCGAGATAACCGGTTCTATCAATGTATCATTGTCCTCGTATGTTCATTAAACTCATGATGCAGCATCTGAATTACGAGTACAATAAGGCTTACCGAGCCAAAGTGATATGGCACCGGTGAAAAAGAAATGCAACCGCTCAGTGTCACAGAGGAGAAAGCTGCTCGTCTTCTCCGGCGGCGTAAACTTATTGGTCGGTGAGGATTTTTCACAGATACACTCAGGGGGAATGCAAGGCAATCACGTGATGGCAAGACAAATGGGCTTCGGCTGTTTTTCTGTCGAGTTTCACACGCTTAGACATGATAGTACTAACTGGGAGAAGATATTGTGAGCAGAGAATATATCAAATTCAAGGCCAGTATCTGCAGAGAAATATCAGATATATCCTCTTTTGCGTTGGATTATTATTCTGGAAGTCAAATCTAAGTCAGCAATTGTTGATCACCTTCATTTCACAAAAATATATTTTATGTCGGTAAACCTGAATGAAAGCTGACCACAATTACTTCTTCTTTCTCCCACGGACGGTAAGCTCTCCCAACTCAGGCGTTAACTCACTCCCGTTTTCGGAGCCAGTCTATGAATCCACCGCACGCTGTGAACTGAAAGCAGGTAAAAGTGAAATCGGTGCCATGAAGTTTTCAAATTATTCCCCCGAACACGTGGTCCGGTATAAGATAAAAGGCTGTTTATCAGAATAGAATCGAATAAGTTCGAACGAAACCACAGGAGCCTTTAACCTCATTGCATTCCTGGCACCAACATTTCTCGCGGTTACTGTTCACCTGGCGATCGGCGAAAAGTTCAAACGCAGACAGGCTCGCGCCATTGTATGTGTTTATGTCACGTGCAATTTACAGATCCCAGCCGTGGGGTGTAACCGGAGGATGGGCCTCAATTTAACCGATGGTTTGTCTCCTTACGCTTTGAAAACCGCTACGCCCACAACCGTGGCGTCCCCTTCGGGGTTTTCTTTATTTTTGAAATTCGCGACAGGTTGAACGATCATCAACTTTGAAACGAGGTTACCGTCTGTCATACTGTAGCTGGTACTGTTTAACTGGAGTGAAATTGGTATTAATCTGTTATTCATATACCGTGTAACGGTGCTGCAGCTATCACGAAAGTTGGCAAAACATTGCGGTTTTAACGAGTGTCACAATGGCACAGGTAATATTTACCACTTAGCAAAAATGATACGGACCATTTTCGACATTGCCTTTGGGTACTTGAATCATTTCGGAGAAAAGTTGTAATTAGAACGGGAAAAGTTTTACAACGTGAGTTATTTTGTCAGAAAATCCCAAGCAGCACAATTCCCAACACTGTTAAGCAAACGTTGAGCCAAAATGACTGGAAGTATGAGCCTTCAAAGACTACACAGAATTTCGTGGAGTTTTACAAAAAATATGATGTTGAAAGTACCACAATGTTGATTACAGTATTTCAGCACTACGAACGCAGCATTTTCTGTTTTACAGGTTTCAGGCATGCTTTTTCCCACTAAACTATCTGATACTCTCAAGCGAAATTTCTTGTTGTTGGTGAGTTTGTGGCTTCGATCAAATTGATGAGCAATGAGCGAATAGACCAAGATACGGACAGTTGAATGGGTTGGGAAAAAGCCAAGGTACTCGTTTCCAGCTACTCTCAGCCTCGAGCTAGCGCAACACGCTCTCCATTGGGAGCTGGTAGCGCTGCCAACCGTTTTAAATGATGTAGCCCAACGATGGCCCAGCGTGGCCCCACGCGCCCAATTGGGAGTGTTGGGCGTGCCGCTTGGGATGTTTCTGAAATTAGAAAACGTAACGTGGCAACTGGAATATTTCACGAAAGAAAATATTTCTGCTTTTAAAGGTTTTGAGCGGTGGTCTTATATTTAAGGCTTGCCGTAAAACAAACTATTCGTAAGAGATGACGTACGGCTGGCTTATAACCAATCGCCAGCACGTGGCTACCCAAACCTTCACCAACAAAGAGTTCATCAACGGTTTCAAACATTTGTGTTGGTTGTGGCTCAGGTTCTAGGTTGCCTTGTTGTTCTGATTGCTGAGTTGGGCATCTAGATCGCGAACCAGTCAAGATGAAAACTTCAGCGCTCGTGGTGATGAAATGCTTGCTATCTGAATGCCAGGCTTAGCGATCAAATTATCATGGCAAGACTTTCCCAGTTTGACAAACCGTTTGCCACAGCTAAGAAATTTTGGCTGTCATTATTGCCATAGATTTAGGTATTTCCCTGTCATTGCATTTGGAATAGTGGTACAATGTTCCTCGACGACAGTGAGAAAATGCTATTTGCGCCTAGTGATTTAAGTTCACAGTGACAAAGGCTTGGAAATAGAAATAGATCCTGGTCACCTTTGTGCAAGGGGCTACCAGAAAATATGGAATCACTCCACGAGGATTGATGTGTCAAATTGACTACGGTAAAACTATTCAATAAGAAGATTAGCACCAACGGACAAAAATTATTCAAGTAAGCATGGGGAGTTAATAATAATAATGTTAACAATGGTATACTTCTGGACTGTGGTCGAGAGGCACGCATGTAAGCATGATCAGAGTTTACAATATCACTGAATGAGATGGAAAATTCACAAGTTTCAAAGAGGGATTCGCACATCACAGCAACAATGGGCTAAGGCTGAGGAGAGTTCAAATGAAGCAAAACGACAAGAGAACACACGGCTATTACGAATTAATTTCGAGTCAACTGCAGCGATATTAATGAATGTTCAGACGGACATGGGCTTAGGACGCAGGCAGTACAATATTCACAAGAATGATGCAAGAAAATGGTCAGTAATACACACTCATTTTCACCTAAAAGTGTTATTGGTGTTGAGACAAAGGAGGCGAGGAAGAATTTCATGAAGGTTTGCAGGGGAATGTTAATTTTCATTGATTTGCGGATATGATAATGAATGGTACTCCCTGGAAAGTTGAGACGACTTCCACGAGAAGTAGTGTGTCATCTAGTGTTGGCAGTTTGCAGCTGGTGGAAGATGGATGAAGTTCCAGGAGGGAATAATCAGCAATCGTAGTGCCGTGTCCACGAGGAACAAAATAAGACAAGACAAGGGTGAAAACCTCTGTAGTAGCCAGGTTATGCTGGTAAATTGACGAGTGCATTATTCTGTTGAGTTTCCTGTGGCTTTTCTGTGTCAGTGTTTGGCTTTTTGGGCAAGGGTTGGCTGCGGTTTGTGTTCGCCGTCTCACCATGGGAAGGAGGAAGGCATCACGGAATGTGGACCGATCACTGTATACTTAGGAATACTCGCACGGTGGTTCAAATGACTTCGACATCGGGAGTGTCCCGTAGTTAGAATTCCACGGTGAGCCTCAGAGGGGCATAAGCAACAGTACGGGGACTTCTTGTGGGTGAAACCCGGTGGCTACATCGTATTCGCGGTAGCCGGCCTTTGGTGCGGTTGTAGACGGGCACAGAAGAAGATAAGCTCTCTGCGAGATATATTACAGCCCGGCAACTTGATGGCCGGGTGGTTCTGAAATTAAAAAATGGAGTATTGCAGGCTGGGAGATGTTCCAGCTGAGGGTTAGAGTGAGCAAAATAACAGATGAGGGTACGGAGGGTGGAAATTAGGCACAATGGTCCGAGTAAAATGAAGAGTCGTTGGCAATGTGATTCGGTGTTCGTGAGGGCTAACTGGGCCTGCACTACTAGGCAAAGTTATTGATTATCGGTTCAGCCGTTCGCCGGGAAGCCTTATCTTTCGGGGTTATTGAAGCCCTGGAGGTGCATTAAGACTATAGGGTCTGATGGCTACGTGAGAACGCGGCTGGGAAACACAAAGAACCTGGATGACTAGTTTGCGTAATAGGTCTTAGGGATATATGACAAATCCCACAGTGGTGTTTAGCAGGTCGCGACGAAGCAGCTGGGACACACTAAGAACCCAAATGGCAAGTTTGTATGATAGATCCAGAGGATATATGACAAATCCTGTCGCGGGTATCCACAGGTCTAGTGCTGCTGGTTGCTGTTAGGTAAGGCTGTAAACTGGAGAGTGGGCTGGATTCTAGGACGGGAGGAACGCCACTTTCCTACGAAAGGGAAGAATAATAGATAAATGGGCGAAAAATACGGGCGCTTTTCTCCACGTCCTTGAGTGTGTTTATATAAACAGCATTATCTACATGGATATAACTCATGCTCTGATGAGACGTGTCTGTCGTCTGATGTATCGACTTGTTGACCAGAGCCACGGTGGTTTTGTAGCTGACGTCAATACACATGGCAGGCGTTCATGGGATGGCACGAGGTGGTTAAAAATTAGAGCGGGAGGTGGGTAAGCATGTGTGGAGAGGCCAGTTCGCCATCACCCCAGTCGGTCTCGTGCGTAGGAAAAAAGCATGTCAAGCGGACAAGGGCTGTCTGGGGTTTTCCCTTTCGCAGGGTCAGGCCTGAGCTGATGGGAGACACTCATGATTGGAGGTTGCTCATTTCCTTCATAGCCCGATGTTAGTGGTATTTAGGGATCAGGTCGATCCCACTAGGTCCTTTTCGTTTTCCACTTTTTCTTTTTTGGCTTTGTTTTTAGAGTTGCGGATGGGCCTATTTAGGAACTTTCCAATTCCCTTCCGCCCAACCGCAAATTTCATTGTGTATGTCATTATTTTGCAAATGCTGGGGGTGGTCTGTTTTTCACACGTCCGGAAGCAGCAATGGTGGAGGTGCCGTTGACACCAGGAGGCTCGCTTGAGTGGGCTGAGAAAAGACAGAGTGAGGCTAAGTAGACATAAGCAGTAGGACAACGAGTGTTGCAATGTACGCGCTCGCATATATGTAACAATCTTGTACAGCACCAGGCCGTGCTTAAGACTGCCAGAGGCCGTTCTGGTGTGGTTGGGGTGGGCCTCGCCAATAGACGTTATTGCAAAAACGGAGAGAGAATAGCAGCTTTAGTTAGGTGGTGGACTGAGAAACCTTGGCGGCACAGACTAGCGTTTATGTCGGGGGATATAAAAGGAGGAAATTGAGGCCAACAGGTAGCTACTGGAAGGTGGACGTGTGGGATGAAAGATTTCAACCGGGATTATTAAGAAAAGCAAATTACTGCCGGGCAAGGAAGCTGAGGGGGGCGAAAGCCAGAATAAATAAGAGAAGAGTCGAAGGATCAAGGAGTGAAATAGTGGGCGATGGAACTTAATATCCTAGGATGCAGCACCACTGAACCATTTGATGCTAGGGGAAAATATCAACGGATAAAAACCTTGAGCTGGAGAAAAGTTGTTTATATAGCCGCCCTAGCACTATATAGTAAGGTAGGCAGTAATTGTCTGGACACAGTTGTGAAGACCAACTAGTGAAATATATAAGGCACGGTCGCATATGATTAGGTGATATTAGGTGATTGCGGGTGAGTAGCGAGAACCGGCGGGCATCTAGCCAGTTAAAGTTGTAAATGGCAGAACTGCACCCTACAGAAATGTGGATTTTGTGCGGTATACGTAAAGAATTGATAATAAGTGGTAAGCCTAGCATCTGTCGTTAGGCAGGAAATGGTACTTTTGGGATATGGTGACATGATCCTGGTAGTGGAACCCGTTTTTGGAGGCCAGCTCGACGGACAGCAGAGAGCGAGAGGGGAGACGGAAGCTAGGGTTCTAAAGTTCGATGATTTCTTCATAGGCTTTATCCTCAGATTACCTGGTGTTAGTCAAAGGTAACAGACGACTAACGGTAAGTTGTGACTTTAGGGCATGGCTAAAATGGGTTATTGACGCACATTTTCGAATAGTCAGGGGTAACTTATTCCAAAGCTTTGAGTATTTATTGAGAAAGAAGTTGGATCTTATTGCCAGCCTGGACTGTGTTATGGTCAGACTGAAGTCTCTGTGGCGCAGAGGGTAAGATGAGGGTAACGAAAACTGTATAGAGTTGGTAGACGTGAAAGCAGAGCGATAAATAAGTCTATGTAGAAAACACAAGTTAAGCCTAACATATCTAAGTCATGCGGGGTCAAGGTTTATTAGCGTTCATCGCTTTTTATAGCTCAATGGATAAGAGTGTCCCATTAGCTTCTTGGTAAAAGACGCCGGACTTCCTCAAGGCGTATCCTATCCGATTTAGATATTCCGGAGAAGACTGTAGGGCAGTGCTCGAGGTGGGGTCTTGCATGGGATTGGTATGTAAGGAGAATAACATGCTTCATTTTAAATGATCTGAGAACTGGGCCTATTATCTGTCTGGCCCTGGCCGTCTGGAATGAGGCATGTTCCGAGAATAGCAGAATATTTGTGTATCGAGGCCCAAAACCACTCACTGATGGGCTTAGGGCGATGGTCACTTGGTTCAGTGACAGGCTTCTGGGGGGGTTGACATCTATAGGTTGTGTAGAAGCTTTCAGATGTCGAGAAGCACGTCTCTCATGAAGTGCACCATTGATCAAGTTTTATAAGATCATTATCTATTTCAGACAGCGCTGCGCTCAAATCTTGGTGGTGGAACTCATAAACGATTTTGATGTCTTCGGCGAGGAGGAAAGGTGCGCCGTGCTGCACAACCGAAAAAATGTCGTCAATATAGAGTTAGAAAAATAGCGGGCCAAGCACACTTCCTTGCATAACACCACTAGTGACAGGCAACGGTTGCGATAGATGGCCATTAGCATATACAACCTGGATTCGGTCCGACAGGTAAGAAGTGATCAATAATAAAAGCGGGTCACGGATACCGTAGGCCCGGGGTTTTGTTAGCAACCGGGAGTGAGGAACTCGGTCAAATGCCTTGGTCATATCGAGGTCAATGATAATCATAGATCTGCCGTCGTCAACTGCCGTGGTCAGTAGGTTGAAGAAATTAAGCTGACATGGGGCACAAGAACGTGACTTTAGGAAGTCATGTTGACCGCTGTGAATGACGTTATGGGAAAGGAGACGATAGGACATCCGCTGTTTAATCAAACGTTCCATTGTTCTGGCAGTTTAAGGGGTGTGGTTAATAGGACGACCATTTGAAGGGTCATGCGCTGGACCCTTTTTATGGATAGGAATAATAGTTGAAGTTTTCCGCTGGGATGGAAAAGTGCCATGTTTATCAGATAAGTCATAGAGATTCATAAAGATGGCGGCTACGTCGGTTCCACCAAGATGAAACAGTGCTGGGGTGGTACCATCATAGCCAGGGCGGGAGGAGGGTCTAACACGCAGCAGCAGGTGGGCCACGTCTTTCAAACTGAATTCAGTGTCAGAGAGAACCTGCTCGGTGATGAGCGGTACGGGTGGCGGATTTGAAGTGGCGTCAGCAGTCATGGATGCATCCCGCCTCCATTGCTTCGTCTGGGTTTTTGTTCAATTACCGAGTAACTGGTGGTTCCACGCAAACTTTTATGCAAAAACTAATGGCGAGAAGAAAGATGATTCCGGTTGAGCTCCCGGAAACGGGAAAGTGTATGACGAATAGTGATTTCCAGTAAATAGGAATCAACTGCGGGTAATTAACACGTGCAATTAACAAATCAGAGAAGCAAACGGCTCACTGAGGTGGGAAGAAGCGCACAGGTCTAATGAGGCACATGAACTGGAAGAACTCCTGTCTGTACGTCACTTGCAGCAAATATACATGCATAGAAGGACGAGATCTGCCAACTTCCGTGGCTGACGAAGCTGATGTATCTTTCATGTGCATCAGCTTCACCCACACTAGACTGGAACACTCCGGGTGGAGTTGATTGTGGTAGGTAATACATTTCTCCCACACCTGAGAGGCATGATGGAATGACGACTTTGACCTCCGCTGGTGGGCTAACGAAGAGGACCTTATCTTTGGCTTACTCCAGCATACAATATTTCAATTGAGTTCTGCCTGATTATGTAAACAATTAGGTGGGCAGTCGTTTGATTATTTTTAATGGACACAAATGACTTGATCTAATTTGCGTAATGAATGAGATGAAGCTCATATTCTAATGTGATCCAGCGAATCCATTGGTGCCGCGAATTCTCGTATTTTACTGGTTATCGGGTTTATTTGCGCCAAAATGAAAACATTCAAAGCTCTGTATACCAGGACTGAATAAGAGAAGGAAGGGGAAGTTCATTGTGCTTTCTGATGTGGTAGTCAGTAGTGAAGGGCGGATCTGATTGATATTACTGTTTCCCTATATTTTCGAAAGACCTTCTGCAGGCCAAGATTTCTCACCTGGATTTAAGCATCCATTCCGTTTTTGAAAACCTATGCCTGAGACCAGGTTGTTGGTGCCGTGCTACAACAATAAATGCAAGGTATGCAGCAACCTGTAGCTTTCTTCTCCAAACGTCTGCGGCCGACCAAATCCAGGTATGGTACACCAGTAAAGGGACTAAAATCGGTTTACTTGGCCATTCCCCGTTTCCTGCACTTGGTGGAAGGTAGAAAACTTACCCTTTTCAGAGGCCACAAACCAGTCGTCTTCACCGCCCGGCCAACTACAGATCAGTGTTAGCCCAAAATAACCCGTCACACGTTATTCTACTGTTTACAGACGAGATGTGACACCTCAAGTGAACATCATTCTGCGGCAGACGCCATTTCTCGCATCCATCTTATGACACCAAACGGTGGCTTTGACTTAACAGCCAATGCCCCAGCTCAGGCATATGACCCAGAAGTAGAGCGGCTTTGTCAAAGCAGCTCTCTCCCTCCCTGTAATAAGCCTTCGAGCAATACACGCCCAAATTTGCACGGATCTCGAAATCAGAACAAGATTGATCCGCACTTTCCAGAATACTGAATTGTCAAATGAACAACCTCATGAAGTATGTAAAAATGCCAACTATGCGATCACAAATGGAATCATTTTCATTAGTGTCAATAATAAAACAGGGGCTCCCAAGGTAATGTCCTGCCCTGATGGAAGCTTGAGGCGAACTACCGTTTGTGCATGTGTGTGCTGGTGGGTTTGTATGCTTAAAAAGAGACGATGGCTGCCACGTGTGGAGCGGCTTTCCTCAATGAAAAGCAACAGTTGAGAACTCAGGATGCTGTGGCGGTCTGGTGGTAACCAGTAAAAGACATACTAATCATTCAGAGTGCGTACTCGTTGGCCAATGTGAACGTGTACGTACAACGTGCAGGGGGTTGTCACGTGTAATGGGCTTGATATGGTAAACTTGGACGTGTACCTTCCCTTCGTTTGAAGCTTGCATTTGAAAGGCTATTAGGCGGCCGAGTCAGTGGAACCAAGTAGTCAGCCTTCATCCTCAAGGAGGCTAATGCCACACAAATCTTGGGTCAGCGTTGACCTTGCGGTCTTAACCCCCAAAGTCCTCACTAGCCCACCGGAACTGATAAGTATTTCTTCGACAACACGAAAGGGCCATGTACTCAGGCATGCTTGCTTGTTTGATATCTTTACTGCTTCACCAACCTTGAAGAGTGTTTCCTTGGTCAGCCATCTTTGCCGGGTTTGTAAGCTCCGTAGACATTCGTGTAACCATCTCTTCAAAAATGCTCCCTGGCCAGATAACTCGCTTGTTTCCGCTCGTGTTACTAACTGGCTCGGAGACTCACTGGTCCCTGAGATCCAATATTTGACCTCAGTCTCGACGACCCACTTAGGGTAAGGGCCAGAGGAGTGTGGAATCTAGAGGAGACAGGAATCACTGGGTGATTATTCAAGACCCTCTCTACGTCCGTCACTACGGTGTTCAGTGTCCCACCGTTTGGCGTTTGTTGTTTGATTAGAGACGGTGAAATTCTTCCGTCAGGCTAATTAGGAGCTCCCACATTCCACCACGCTGAATGGCCAGTAGTTATATCACGGATTGTCGTACAGATAGTAATACGGAGAGTTTTGCATCAGGATTCAGTAAGGGTTTGTCAGTCTACCGTCTAGTAATTCATCGATGAGATCAGGATTTAGGGTTTTTCAAACTGTTCTTTGAGATCGGTGTTCTTTCGTTTTTTAATCCCGGCTTTCCATGATGCTAAACCCCCTGGGTAGGTGCCTGGGCTTGTATTGTCTTGAGGAAATAATAGTCCGCAGGCCAGGCAAACTGATGTACAAAGTCGGTAAAACTATGGCGGCCAGTGAAAACCCAAAGGTGTTTTTGAACTACGTCCAGACTAAGGCAAATATGCGGGTAACTGTTAGATGTTTGAAAATGGGGAAAGTAAACCTGGCGGAGCATAATGAACAGAAGGCGGAAGCCTTCCGAGAATTCTTCGGGAAGTTCCACCGAATTGATGATGAAAGGCAGCTATTGACCCTAGAAGGGCCTAGGACTGCTCAAATGTGGGAAATAGAAATAGTTTCAGACGGTGCACGATTAGCATTAGGCGCCCTGGACACAAGGAGAGCCACGGGACCTGACGGAATTCATTTAGCAATCCTCAGAAATCTGACTCGGACACTGGCTGGACCCTTATTCACACTGCTCGAAAAGCCCCTCGGGGAGGCCGGGCTACCGAGTGAATAGCGAACCACGGAAGTCAGGCAAATTCAGAGGAAAGATTTAGGCGACAGGACGGCAAACTACCAGCCTGTAAACTTGCTATCGGTAGTACTGACAGTTATGAAATAATTATTCCCAAGCGTTCAAGTAAGTCACTTGGGGGAAAACGGCCTAATCGCAGATGAGTTGCACGGCTTTGGGAAGGGCAGGTCCTGCCTCACCAACTCGCTAAACACTTTTGATGAGGTAAACAAAAGTTCGGACCAGGGAGAGAATGTGGAAGAACTTTATCTGGACTTCCGTAAGACATTTGATGATGTGAATCATAGGTCGTTTCTGCGTGAGCTGTAGAGGTTGGGCTTATCCACAGGGCCAGTGGAATAGTTGAATGCTTACCTAGCTGACTGCCGATTTTACTTCACAGTGGAGGATAGGAGGTTTTTGATGTCGACAGCAGCCAATGGGAAATTCTACAAGCCCACTGTCCCTCATTGTGCCCAAACCTCCTAATGCAACCTACATAGCCCACTTCCCGTACTGCGTCGTTGCATAAATCACACCAAGTTCTGTGCTCATATAGCTCTCTCGTACACTCATGGTCTGTATAACCCTTTGGCTTGTCTCTGTCTGACTGACCGACTTCCTACTAACTTCGTACCGCAATCCTACATTTTTCCCTATCATGCCATCTCGGTCTTCAACCAGTACTCGGAAAATCGGAATCTCTAAAATTAGCAAATCCAGACACGCCCAACCCCTCCCAACAACTACGTCTTGCTCTGAAGCCTTCATCGTTATTGACGACGATGCTATCAATGGTTCTAATGGCTTCGTTGAATTTAAAAACAAGGTCGGCCTGATTGGTGGAATCCTTCAAAGGTTTCTATTTTGGCTACTCTCCTTGATCCTGTAGCCGCTACACACCCCGAAAACGTGGTTTCGATGGGGCACCTCCTTGATTCTGTATCAACTGAAATATACTACGCCTTACCAACTCCAAAAACACCGTGGTTTTCCATGCTCCAAACCACTTACCGCCTTCATTAGTCAAATATACCATTCTCAGTTCATGCAATATGGCTCAATAAAGATGCGGTCGCAGAAGGCTTCTTAAAATTCCCAGCGACACAGCTTCCCCTACTATTCCAGTTCGTGGACGACTAGACAGCTAGAGTCCATTAGCACCATCTCCCCCATTAGCTTCTACTTTCGGTAGCTTCAGCCCTACAACTACCTGAAGCCTTGGCATGCCCCGTCGTTCCCTCACTCTCCTCCACCAGTCTCCACCTGATCCCAAGGTACCCGTTAAGCGTGCTAAAAACACTCCAGGATCGTTCCTGTGTCCCATCTCCCCGTTGTACTCACCCGCCCTCAAAACTAACCGGCTCCTATACCTCTCAAGGGCCTCCAAACCTTTCCATATCTTGCCGCTACCTTTCCACCCCCCCCCACACCATCTCACAGTTACTCACACACACACCTCCAACCCAGCGCCCACCTACCAGCCTTTTACAGGATCTCCCCAACCGGTAGGTTACCGGCGGCCAAGAATTCATCTTTTTCCTAGTCGGTGCCCTCCACACCCCTGGCCATATTGCTAACCGCCCCATGAACCGTATCGATGACCATTCTCAGGCCTATGTCGCTGCTCACCCCTCCCTCGATGCCATGCCTCTTAGTACCTGCCCACCCGGCTTCGACCGCTCACCGCGAAACCAAACTCTTCTCTACTAGTTGTTTTAAAAGCTTGATCTTTAATTAAGGAAATATCGCATCTGCTATCTCTGGAACCTACCCCAAAACTTGACCCAATACTAGTTACTGAATACTGGGCCCCCGAAGATACCTCGCTTGATCTTTTTGGCATAGCTTGATATCAATGCTTCTCAAACACTCGCCGGACTATCGTGGCGGTGGCTGCTTAGTCCTCGTCAAATGCACCATCCACGCTAGCTTTATTGACCACCCTTCTTTTTTTGCTTACTGAAAGTTTGCTACGGCTGTCTATTTGCTTCTCCGGCCAGAACCCCCTCGCTGGCTTCGTCTACGTCCCTACGGGTCTGGAGCTCCCCAAACTTGGTTCTGTAGTGGATATCTTTAACGCTGCACCCGATTATCCTGCCAGCGCAGAAATTATCGCGGGTGACTTTAACCATCCTCCAATCTGCTGATTCGCTTGTACCAGCACTCCCGCCCTCCCCATCTACCTTTCCTGTGCCCGTCTTGGTGGATGGACCAGACAAGTCTCCTGCCCTACAAGAGGGAACAGCATCTTGGACCTAGTATTCTCCACTGGCATTCCTGACATTACCACTCAGGTTACTGGCCCCTTGCCGGGTAGCGATCACCGTATTGTCTCGTGTAAATTCAGTTGCTTCAGCTGTTCCCATCCGGAGAAATCCCCTCCCCCTGTTCCAATTTCCTACCGTTCATGTATCTGGCCTCTCGTGCCAACGATGATCCGTCCCTTCGATTGGGAGGCCTTCTTCCTTCTCCTGATCTTCTCACTGATGTAAACTCTCCACTGCAACTTCTCATATTGCTCAAGTGCCGATAAACTATGTTCCGATCCAAGCCCCAAGTCTTGCAGTTCCCCCCTGTCACTTTTACGAAGTAGGCTGGCTTAGCTGCAACTTGTACTTGCTAGAGCACGCGACCTCACAATTCTTCTGCGCATAAACCGGTTGCAACTGAAGCTGCGTTGCATGACCGAATCGCACCTAAGAAGACAGGAGGCCACTACTTTAGCGCACCTTAATAAAGCCCGCTAACTGTCCAGCGCAATCAGCAAAAGGTCCGACCGCACGACTCCTGCCTCGCCCAAAATTACTTGCCTGCGGCTCATCTCCGCCAATACCACAGCGCCCATTCCGGGGGTCTTCACTGATCACTTCTTTTCCTCTCTTGTTGACTGCCCTAGAGTCCCTCCTCCTACCATCCATCCAAGCACCTCAGCTTCTCTTCCATCGATTCCTTCCACTCACCTAGAAATTGACAAAATATTCTCTCCTGATGAACCTTCCCCGAAACAGGCCCGAACGGTCTTCCACCGGCCCTCTCTCGTTTTGGTAATTTTGGTCTTCTTTTGTTTTTACCTATCGTATACGAAACTCCAACGCTTCACGGCTTCACTCTTTGCAACGGAAAACCTCTGTCATCACTTGAAGTTGCAAAAAGGGCACACAGCACGACACGGACAACTGTCGACCCAATAAACACACCCCAGTAGTCCGAAAAGTCATGGAGAGCCCTATTAAAACATGTCGTTCAGTATCTCTTTCAAACAACTTGCTGGACCCTGGTCAGTTTGGTTTTCTGAACTTCCACAGCGTCCAGTTGTCTAAAACTGACGCCAGTCACCTCGTCATTATCCTGCTACTTGACATGTCGGGGCTTTTGACCGTGTTTCCAGTATGCACTCGATAGCCAAAATCCGGTCTCGGTATAACGGATCCTCTCATCTCCTGGCTTTTCTGGTACCTCTCTCACGGGTCACAAGCTGTGTTAGTTGATGGCTACTTAGGCAGTGCTCCAAATCCATCCTCCAGCTTCATCCACTTCTAAAGGTGCCTGCATTCAAGCAGCTCTTCGGTTTCTTTGGCCCAACTCCGTCAAGCATTCGTTTCTCGTGCCTTGTGTTCATCCACAGGTTGACCTCTGCCGGCGCTTCTTTCTTCTCAGCCTTTTTCGTGTTTCATCTGTATCAAAACGATCTGATTGGGCATGCCTAACCTTGTCTTTCCGGTCAGCGCTCTCATCTCCTGTTTCGTATATTGCTCGCCACAGGCACTTTCTCTGTGCTTTTCAGCTTGGTCCCCTTTTCCACGTTCCATACAGTATGAACAGAACGTTGCTCCATGATTTTTACACGCAGTTCCAATCCGTTTAATCTGCCATTACCCGATTCCTCTGGTCTTTCACTCACTTATTTTGCTCCCACAATATTCGCCGTCACAGCTGCTGCATCTTTGCACCACTAATATCCTCACCCCCCAAATAACTTCCTACACGCCGTATCTGTATTCGCTCAACCCACCAGCCACTTCCATCACTATCGTCTCCTCTCCGAATCGTACAAGTCCATTTGATGAATTTCACTGTTTCTACCGTCACCACATGTCGCACTTGCATTATTCGAACTATTAGATCCATTCTTCCTGCTCTCTTTGATACTTTACTTTGTCTTCCCTATTTTACGAACTGCTGTTCATAGCCGTCATCATTCTTGGTCTCCTAGAGCTCTTGGTTTCTCTCTGTTAATCTATCATGTTCACCTGTCGAAAAGAAAATTCATCAGGTTATTGTCAAGTTAATTCCATACCATTGGATCTAACTCTACTCGCTCCTTCCAAACACTGATATTTTCTTCCAGCACTGCATTGCTCTTCGCTGCTTCTCTCTTTATTCTTTTGATGTTGGTTTATTTCGGGGACTCCCAAAGCATGCTCAGCTGCATGGTCACATGGTACTAGCGAGTTTACAATAGGAATTCTTGGATAGTCCAATGGAATTATAATTACAGTGTTGGCACATTTCGGATTCTCCAGAAGCATGCCAGAGTGCACGATCGGGTGACTCAAATGATGCCAGAATCAACATTTACAAAAGGGTGCAATATGTGTGCACAGAGTATGAAGCAGAGTGTTAAAGCGGACTAAAGCTGTCATAATGCCCGGCAACTTTAAAGGCCAAGGTCAGACGGTCAAATCGGCTGGCGGTGTTTGGATTCGGTTGAAAAAACGGAGGTATATGTATAAACAGTACCGGAAATAATCACAAAATCAAAAGTTTCAGGTAAACCAAGGATATCTGGTAAAAGACTGAGGGAAAGAAGAAAAAAGGGAAAAGATCGTCAAGGGGAATTCAACGAGTCGTTTGCAGCTAGCAGGGTGTGAAAATAGTTGGATAGAAAGCTCGAGGATGTACAAGAATGGATTTTCAGATGTTAGGTGCCATGAATCAACGGCCGGTGTGATGGTGGAATTCGATAGTAAGATGCCGACGTATTTAATCACCAGGAAAGAGACAAACAAATTCGATGGACAGAGAGAGGGACTTTAAGAGCGGTGATGAAAAAATGTCCCGTGATGAGCCGATAGGTGTTCGGTGGTTTGTTTTCATTGATGAAGTTATGTCACGAAGTAACTTCAGGGATATTGATTTATGGCAGTGGATCAACGCGAAGTGCACTATACATCGACTGTAAGGGCGAATAGCGTGCGGAAGAAAAAAGGTGTAGAGAGCAGATAGGTGAGCTGATAGCTGCTTTGATAAGCAGGTCACGCGGCAATGGTAGGGCAACAGCTACGGGACCAATGAGTCTGATAAGAGAAAAGAGAACGGGATATCGGATTCATTAAAAAATGAATCAGGCAACAGAAAAGACTGGAGGTTAAGTTAGAAAGTCAGGAGGTGGCATAGCTCAGTGACGAGCACGGGCGGCTTCGTAGTTGAGATACTTAATCACTATCGGATGGAATGAGGACGAAAAGCCCAGGAATTAAGAAATGATCGAATAGGTCAGAAGGAAGTGTATGCTGAAAAAACCATTGAAAAAATCCAGAGGTGAAAAAATAGAAACCTTGACTGCTTGATGCCAGCGGATGCATTCACAAGAACAGTGTACAAAAGATCGGAATGAGAGCTGGTGCCATGATGGTAGAAATAGCGAGAGGAGAGTATGTAAGCATTGGGCAGATTAGCCGTGTTATTGCAGGCATGATACAAAGTAACAACAAAGTGAAGGAGTAATGGTTGTGAACAGATGTGAAGCGCGATTTCAGAGACGGATATCGTGTAGAAGGTGAGATGGAGCGCGGAGTAGATTACTGTCCTGTTGAACGTTATAAATAAAGGAGAATACGAAAATAGAGAAGAGAAATATGAAACTAGCGGTTTTAACGGGAAAGCGGGATCAGAACACATGATTTTCAGTAAAATAGAAAAATTCGGCAGATATGGCAGTTGAAATAGGAGGTTCCATACTGGTGAAATCAGCTGCATTGCCAACGAGCAAGAATTGTAGATGGATTGGGAGACAACCGAGCGTTGTTGATTGGGGAGCCAGAGGAATACAGGTGACGGGGCGCGAACTGTTTGTGTAGGTTGTATGGTCGAGGACTAACGATTTGATAATGGAAGATGAAGCAATATGGAGTGCGGGAAGGTACAGCGATTACGAAGACGTATAGTTCGCCGAGAAGATAAGAATTAATGAAAGGTAGGCTCTCGTTTTTATTGAACATTGTATTAAGTGTGTCCTGCGCTAATGACGTGTAACTGAAGCTGCATGACACGTTTCTGAGAGGGTTGGGGCATACAACGGAGGATATGGATGCTAGTCACTTACGGAACCGCATATATATATATATATATACATATATATCATATCAAGAGAAATGATGGCACATGGATATACGTTTTACAGAGAAGTGGGGGGTTGGGTGGACTCATGAAGAAATGCCCGGCGAAATCGAATTTGAAGATCGGATGGTCCAGTCGTTCAGGCTAAGCATGAATGAAACTACCAATTTTACGTCTGAACTGGTTTCGCGCCACGAACTTTAGCTGTAATATTGCGTGACCGTGATAGAAGGGGATTGGTAAAATACTGAAAGAGTCTTTTACGGAGCCGAATAAATATGACTAAGAGTAGTTTAATAGCGCACCTGTCACACAGATTTTGATTTAAGCCCGAAACTATTCACTCTCCTCAAGACTTTCCAAGAATTTGCTAATTTTCCGTTTCCCTTCAGATTGTGGATAGTAGTTCAGTCCTTGGCTTTCCATCGCTCATTGACGAGCTAAATCGGCTTCGTGGTCAAGATGCGCAATCAAGTACCATAGAAATGAAAGCAGAATTCCATGAATTTGGATGTGACCGACAAGGTCGCGAGAAAGCGTATGCCGACAAAAGCCTTCTTAAAAAAGGAGAGATGAAAAATGGGAAAAGTTATTGATGTCGGGTGCGCACTTGAACTAGTAGTTCTGGTGTCTAGTGAAAAGGCAGAAATGTTACTCCGGAGCGGTCACAAGGTGTTTGCCGCGGAGAAAAAGTGCATAGAAGAAGCATAAAGTCCGATTCACTACAACTTCAGTAACTGATGTTCAGCGAGTGGTTGCGGAGACACCACACATATTGGGGTGTGGAGTAGGTGCCCAGTCACGAGGATTTAGTGGAGTCTCGGCCAGGTAAGTGACACAGTTCGACAGAAGCATATTGTTTTTCAGTTTGAAACCACCAAGAGGATGGAAGAGGATATCCCTTCGGTCAAGATTTGAGCAGCTGACTCACTCGGTCCTGTCGTGAGAAACTCCTTCATCCCTAGGATCACCTCAGAGGTGCCGAACACAAACTTTTTCCGGCTTGAACTGTCCAGTTAGTTTATCGCCCAACTCAGGACAGTCTCTTAGGTTCGGTAATTAAATGCAAGCCTGTTTTCCTATTTCCCCGCATTTTCATTGTGTTTTACCACACCTTGGAACTTTCGGTTTATAGCCCTCTACGTAATCGAATAACTTTGGGTGGTTTACATGTCTGGCGCCATTTTCAGCCGCTGTGATTTCGTTCCGTCAACCTTTGCAGTAACTGTCGTAAATGTAGTGCTTTAATTCAAGGGCTTCATTAAATTCCTTTTGGCCACTAAGACCAATGTTTCACTCGGTTTCATGAAACATGCTTCACGTGATATATACGTATGTATACATATTCGTACCCGTACATATATAATATATTTATGTGTATATTCATACATACATATATATATATACATATATATATATATATATATATAAACGTGTGCTTATGCATAAATGTTTATAAATACATATATATTTATATATATTTATACAGAGATACGTATGTTTATATATGCCCATACATATGTGTCTATGTTTATGAACATATGCGTATATATGTGCATAGTATATATACACATGCGTACACATGCGTATGTATATGCTTATTCACATGTTTACATGTTCATGTATATACATATAAATGCTGACATAAATATGAGCATATAAAAAAGAATATATACATATACAATTGTTTGTATACGTATATAATTATATATATATATATATACGTACACATATGCACATGCTTACAGATATATGTTTATATATATATACACATAAATTTATATACTTATGTATACATACACGTGTGTGTAGACCTATATACATACATGGTTATGGCATTAATTACGTATACATATTTGTATGCATACCTACGTAGTTATATATGTACGTATAAACACATATAAGCGGGTATTCTTGTTTATAATGTACTCTCATTTCTAAGCATATATATATGCATGTATATTCATATATACTTAGAAACATAAATACATATGTGTGTACACATCCATAAATATGCACATGGATTTACTTTTGCACATATATATGTATATATGTATAAACGTCTACTCATTTATTCATGCAAATATAAACATATATATAAATATGTTTCGTGGGCCAAAGGGAGTTTCCATTATTTGCTTGAATGGGTGGAAGGGCGAACACCGTTGTTCAGACTGTTGAGCGTCCTGGAGTCTTAAAACAATGCTGTTGAGGCGCGAGCTCCTTTAGTTCGGCTTCATTGACGTTATGGCTCATGCCATTTACTAGAACAAACATTTTCCTTCACGTCTACGGTAAAGCAGAAGAAATTCATGTATTACATACATCTCAGGGCTTTCAACGTTCTCCACCAGAAGCTATCTTAAGTGGTACCTTCGTAGTTGTCGTGGACTGTATGATTTACCGAAACAGGTATCGGTTATCACGCAGGTTTGACAGACGCGCAAAAAGTGGCTTTTCCCCGTGTCAGAGTGTTTGGATTATATCGAGCCCTATCCTTCATCTGACCTTGACCCTAAAATCCAACGGGCATCCGTTTGAATTCGCCCTTGGGCCCTTTTAATCTCCTTCCACTTTTCTGTGGAGTGCACACAGGTAATTCACCCTTATCTCCCCTAAATCACTCTTCTTAGACTGCTCATTCTATTTCCGTCATGCATGTTTTTAAGCTTTCACGAATTTTGTCTGTCCATTGTACCTCTTGTAAAAATTTGATCATGCATCTGGCATGCTTCAGGCCTCTCTGAAGTAAACCGTTACTAATATTATTATTATTATTGTCAGAATTAATATTAATATTGTCAAAGTAGTACAGCAAATCGTCCAGTCTGCAAAAAATCTTAATGAGCAGCTACTGGAGACGAGGCACATCTTTATCTCTTGTACCACCTTAGCAGCCAACACAGCTGCACAAAGTTCGAGTCGCGGGATAGAGACCGATTTTAGAAAAGTGACGCAGACCTCGGTAAAAGGGTACTTCGGTTGCAGCATTCATCACCTGGAAACAAACGCCCGTGCTCTACAGCTCGGTATCCAACTCCGGAAGCACCTGAAAAGTCGCGCAGCTCTCCCGTTTGGTTAGTACGATTAGAAGGCAAACACGGGAAATCCGTATGTTCCCTAGTTTCTTCAGTGTGACTAGTAGCTTCTCTCAGTGTAGCCTTTCTTTTGGGTCAAGTGGCTAGTCGAAGCCAACTTAATTCCGGCGAAGTCGGTGCTTCTGATCCCTTACGGCAACAACCAAGATGAAAAAAGGTCGGGCGGATCAAGCGGAGTGAAGATAGCCGACAGCGTTCCGCGGCGCGTAACTAGCTTTCCGGGAAAGTTCGGTTTGAAGGCAAATTCACCAATTTCAGCATCCTCTGTATTTCCATGGTGTGTTACTTTGGGCCGCCGAAACCCCAAACCCTTTACTCTTGATAGTTATCTGAAGTGGCATCCTTCACCTCCGTGGTGTTTGACATCCAATTCAGGGGCCGAAAATCATTTTTCTTCGGTAGTTCCTTTTATCCTTCCGGCTGGGTTACGGCCGTGATGATCTCGTCAAACGATCCAGAGTGGTCGTCAAAGTAGGCTTCGTGGCTTACCCTACCCATTACCCCCGGCTAACGGATGCTCCATACCTGGAGGCTTTTTCCCGTAGGGTGTGGTTCACGCAGAAGAGCAATAATACCGCTTCGAGCGGATGGGCAGTCATCATTCATTCCACAACAGATTTTTCCATATCCTTCCCGTCGCACCACAGGAGCCGTAATACACTTTTGTCCCCTACTGTCACCTTCATCCGTGAAAACAATTTCCGTACGTCGGCCGACTTCGCTACTTCAACCAGCCGGAACCGGCACAAGGTCTCAATCAATGGGTCTCTCCAGTCTGGTCCTTTTGATAAGCAGTTTATCTTTGCACTTCCCCGGAACTTAACTGCGCAGTCAGAGACGCTTCAGTGTAGCCAATGGCTCTGCTACAAATCACAGTATCTGACTGTCGCTCCCAAAAATGGTTGCTAAGTCAAAACCTCCCCTTCAACATCGGTAATCTAGGAAGTGCGCAATTCCTGTTGTCCAACAGGTGAATCTGTACTCGCCATGGGAGGGGCGCTTCAAAGTTGTCTGGCAGGCTCCTTGCCCCCTTCTGTACCAAATCCATCGCGAGTCGATTCTACCCCGTTAACGACGGACAACCATCTCCGAGGTCAGTGAACTTGTGGTCGTAGAGGTGATACAACTGCCGCCCCATACCCTCCTGCTCGCACACAAAATCTACTGAGACATGCCGCCCAGTGTGTCCATATATTTACCAGCCAAAGGCTTGTGCACCGCATAGGGCACCTGTCGGTTTCTCACTCCGTGGTCCAGCACCCAGTGCGATTCCGGTACATCACAAATAAATAGAAGCTCCCCATCCCAACCCCAACCATTCGTTTAGCCATCGCCACACCCTAAAGATGGGGACATGTGGACAAAATCCGATCGACTGACTTTGGAGCTTGCTTCAGTGAGTCGTTTAGAGGGTTTGTTCTAAGCAGCTCCGTGGCCCAGATTGCTCTGTCTAAATTTGTTATCAGCATCCTGGAGGTCATTCACTGCTGTTTTAGCTCTAATAATAATAATTGTAATGAAAAATCCACCACGTTTATCAAGTCGGAAAGTTGAGCGCATCTTGGCTGCAATATCATGTTAGAAGTGGTGTTGCGAAATGGAGGCTTGGCTTGGGAATCGGGTATATGCAGTACAAAAAGGGGTGAAGGTTTTAGTGGTCGCACGAAGACGCGCCCGGCAAAACTGAATTCGATGGTCATATGGCCACATCACTCAGCAATGCGGTAGACTGGATGCATGGTCTTCCTTGGGGGTCGCACGCGCATGATCTGCAAAGACGGAGGGAAAACTTGGTGATCCGGAGCATAATAAGTGCACAAACAGGGGTCAGCATTTACTCGATGAGGATGAGAGCGGCAACCTCTCTGAGGGCATAACAGTACTGGGCAAAATCGGTTTGGTGCTGGAGATACGTAATCGCGTAAACCTGGAGCAAAATAAAAATGTCTAAGAATCGGGGCATTATCGCAAGGGAGGTTATGCTGACAGAAAAGCTTTCAAAAAAGGCGCTGGCGAAAAATTGAAAAATCATTGCTGATGTCGGACACGCATTAAAACCCGTGGTTCTGTTTATCCGTGAAAAGGGGATGTTTTTCCGAGTGAGTTGCAAGGTGTTCTCTAAAGAGAGGGAATGCGTAGATAAATTAGAATATCCGACCAACCACAGCATGGGTACTTGATATCCAGCTATGGGTTTCGGAGAAAACACCGACAGAATGGTGTGGAGTAGATGCCCGATAATGGACTTTTGGTGTAGCACACTGAAAAAAGTCGACGCGTGAGTTGAACTAGGATCGAATAGAGGGTATGGTAAGATGAATAATAATCGCAATGCAGTTTTTCGGATGGACCCAACGTACTCTGCAGTGGGTGCTGAGGCGCCGCAACTGACGACTGAGTCAGGGCCTACAATAGGATAAAATACGTGCAAACTTCGGTTTACAGGAGAGAGTTGAAACAGACAGAAGTGATAACGATGTCGGACAAACTGAAAAATCGAGGTCAGATAGTCGGTTCGGCCATTCTCGGCTGAAGTCTTCTGAAAGTGCGGATTACATAAACAAGAAGTAACGGAGACAAATACAATTGTCGGAAATTCGAACACTACCAAAGGATATGTCTTCGGCATTCGTAGGAGGAATCCGTCAAGTAAGGCAAAAAGGGTCACTTTCGGGCTGTAGAATATGAGGCAGGTGGATCGCAATCTCGTCCAAGCACCAGGGAAAAGCCTTTGGCCCATGGTTTGCTTCATGACGGATATGTCAGGAGGTATGAACATGGAAATTTATCTGCCAGCGGGGATGGTGATATGAGTTGGTGGCTGGATACTGACGAAATCACATGCGTAGCAGACAAATGACGCATCTCGCGGGAAGGCGACTACCAGGGTGGTGGTGGAAGGAAACGGCCGGGGAAGACAGTTAACCGTGCAACAAATAGTTAACTTTATATAGGGTTGGCAAGAAATCTCGGGGCGGAAATGGAAGATGAATAAATACGGACTGCTCGGCTACAGCTATTACACAGATGTTTAGTCTTGCAGGAGAGATGGTAGAATAGTTCACAGGTGAGCGCACACCAGTAGACGAACGCTATGAAATGTGTACAGTGCAAAACTTGCAGATGGGTGAAGCTGCGCTACGTACATCGCAGAAGACGGCAGTAGATTAAAGGCTCTGGAATAAAATACGCCAGCCGTTATAGATGTTGGTGGAACCCAGAGACTGGATACAGGGTCCATTTCAGTAGCATACCTTAGAACTGCCGCCTCTGGAAAAAAGAGTTATATTGCCAGACTGACGGTGCAGGAAAGATGGTGGTGTGGTGGCTGGGCGGTAAGTGTATCATTTCTAAAGACCATTTTGACAGGTTTGAAATGTGGTGGTGACGGGATGGAGGAGCTTCATGAGAAGTTTATCGGAGACTCAAACATGGAGATAAAGAGGTGATCCGGTAAGTCAGGATAAATCAGTGAAATGGTACTACTGAGGCAATCGAATGGACTGGTAAAGAGTACAGATGCTCACTAATCACTTCACTGACCACTGGAAGGCTATGGAGGGACACTTTAGCGCGGGAAATCGTTTGGCGATTGGTGATCGAATGAGCAGAGACAATAAATGTGCCAGTGACTGAATAGCACCAGTGAGTTCCAGCTTGAGGAATGGGCCTGGTTACTTATAGGGCAGAAGAGTAGACAGGCTTGCGGTAAGGTAAGCAATAAAGTGACCGCCAAAATCGGTGAGTATTTACATGAACGAACTTTGTTTCCGAAGAAAAAGGTGGCTGATGGATAGAGGTGAAATTATTCCCCGTTCAGTGCAAATATAATGATAGGTTTCTCCGGACATGAAAAGCGCACGATATAACTTCAATACGGGTAGCAATCTCAAAGGGAAACCGGTGATAAATAGGGAGGAATAGAGCGAATCAAGCGTTTGCAGAAGCGATGTGAGCATAAAATAGAATTTTTGTAACCCACCGGCTGTGCCCATGGAAGGAACTGACCTTCCGCTGGACACTCACAGTAGAACCACTACTGGAAGGAAGAGGTAGGACTAGCCAGTCCAGTTGAGCCCGCACATCGTTGCAGGCTTCCCGCACGCCTTATATGCGCCGGCCTGAGTGGTGAATCTGGTTGCGTCCCGCACCGTTGGAATTAGAATGAGTCGTGTGAATGCGGTGCGATCAAGTGTTCCGGGTTCTGGAGACCGGGTTGTGGAAATCCTGAGAAAGGCTGTCGTGTGACGGTCAAAGATCAAATCGTACGAAAAATTCATTTTCTCTGTTCAGCGGCAGAAGTTCCAGTTTAGTATTTGTGAGATAAGCAGGTGATAATCGTCTTTAGGGAGCAAGTTCTGGAAGCAAAATGAAAAAGGCTGTCGTCAGCCATTTCTACCGGCTGTGGGTTAAGGGACGGACATAAGGTAACTTCACCATACCGTGACCTAGGTCGATCGAGGAAATAAAAATAACAGAATCAACAAACTGAAAGCAAAAACAGACCGGTCCTGGCCACATATTTTCGTCAGGCTGAGTGAAAATCATCAATGAAGGAATGGGGCATGGGTGAGCAAAATCTAGGGCGAATACTCTTGTGTAAATTGATGGATGGTGGATGGAAACCTCATGAGTTATGGTGGTTTGTCCATCAGAAAGGGGTCTGCAGCTCCTATAGTAAAGTGCTGTCGCAGCAGGCGAATAGTTTTTGTGTCAGTAGGGCTGGTACCCTGATGAGTATACAATACACGTAACTGGGTATACTAGAGCACTGGCGAAATTCTTTTACTTGATGGCGGCTACTGGAAATAGATCTTGCCGACTACGATAAAAGCAGGCTGCTTGAATCGATGAATCAGAAGGGCAAAAGTGGCCAGCAGGTTGTCGTGGTCGGGGGTGTTGAAAAAAGAAGCGTACGAGCAGATACATGGAAATTGTTGTTGGTAATCACGGGATACGGGCTTGACGGTTTCACATGCTTACTAAAACAAAGAAAGGATCCATATGTTCCTCAGCATCCCTCGGTAATAACTGCCTACTGGAGAAAAGTTGTCGAACTTCTCCTCAGTGTCCTAGGCCAGGTTTGCAGGCTCGAGTAATGGACATGAAGGGATCACGCCTCAGAATAAGGTTTTATACAGTCAAGTGTTTATTTACTTCTTTTTGGATGCTAAAAAGGCTGAAAATAGCCATCTAGTTTGCTGTGGGAGCTCGCACTAAAGAGGAGGATATTTGATAATGAAGAAGTTAGACCTCATCGTCACCCTAGATACTGGCCACGGAGTCCCTATATTGTAAAGAATAGTTGGAGGTAGTTTTGAAGTGGAAGGCTGAATTGTAAGATGTACGTGTTATAATATTGGAAAAGAAAGACAGGTTCATTCGTAGAAGGTGTGGTCATGGGGGCCTTAGGTGCAATACTTCACACCTTTCGATGTAATTTGGTGCAGGCAGAATCTTAGTAACCGTTTGGTTAATGTGCGTTGTACGTTCTCAGTTGCTATTCTAACAGTCTACAGCATGCCAGAAAAAATGACACTGCAGTACCCCAAAAGTGGTCTGAAGTGAGTTCTAAAAACGCCCAGATTGCCCTCTGGAGGACCGATGTTTCTATCAGTCAGACCGACCAACCGCCTAGCTCCAGCGAGGTGCAGAGCAGAACGTTCGCGTAAATTAAATGTACACGAATATTGTAATCCGAATTCCCTTACTTCCGGACTGTTTTAAATGTTCCTGCTGGGAAGAGATTTTTATACATGAGGATACAACTTTTGGAAGCGGAGAACCTAATCAACTATTTGCTTCTCCGTGAATCTATCGATAGTAAATCACTTGTTATTTGATGTGTGGGACTAGAACGATTGAGAAATAAACGGGATTTTCCTAGATCGCAGTGAAAGTTCTGCCATAATCCAACAGCTGACCGGGGGAATCGAATAGAAGGCGAGGATTTTAATTTCAGAGAAATGTTATTAAGGCGATGGCACGTCTTGCACCTGAGCACGTAGTGGAGTAGACATTGTTATTGGGGTCGACCTCTAGGTTATAACATAAAACCTTGTGGAGTCTGAAGAGGACTGTGTTGGGTAGAGTGACTATAAGAACACCTGCTCTATTTTATGTGTGGGCTCTAGATAATCCTTTGGCTTTGCTGCGGTCACCAGTGGCTAGAACCAATGGTGGGGCGGTTTATGTTCCTAACGCATGAGGCGTGGATGTTTTGTACCCTACGCGATGATGTTTGTAGGATGACGTCTGAGGCTACCACGGGGAAAAGCCCCTGCTCACACTTCATTCAAGCAATGAAAAAACAACGTGGGCGCATGGAAAGCTTGGTGGGTCGCAACTGCTGTTTGGCCGCAAATAACTTACGAGTAAATCCAGGGGTTTTCTTTGGACAGGCTTGGTTTTCTATTGTTCCTGATCCCTAATAAGTGCTAGTGATAGTCAGTCCACATATCAGCAAGAAAGGTTTTGGACATGTCGGACAACACATTGATAAACTTTGGGAAGTGTGTATGGGCAGCGGAATCTGGAACCAACCAGCTGGTCAGAGATGGAACAAGGGGCCAAGAGGGGTTTAAACTGAGAGATAAGAGGTCAGTTTGTAGGTGGGTAGTTTATTCGGCTAGCTTGTCAACCAGCACAGGGTCAGGAAGGAGTGCTGAGGGCTTAGCTTGTGTAAAGCTACCTGAGCCGAGCGTTACCTAATTCGAATGAATCCCGAAACCAAAACAGGATTGATTCGTAAATTCAACGATGCCGGATCACTAAATGAGCAATGACATAATACATATAACAACCCAAAATATGCAATAACACAGACCGAAAACGACAATCAAGTTCAGGGCGTGTGAGAGACAAGCAAGTGCGTCAAGCAGGTCCAAGATGGGATATGATAGAATAGTGCGTAGGATGCGAACAAACAACGTTCGGATAATGGAAACATACTTTGTGCGAGACACGCAAATAATGTATGTAAGAGAGCAACATCATGAAACATGGAATTGCGGTGTCTTTGAAAGTTTTCTACAATCGATCGTTACAGGTGGTGCTCTTTTTGCTGTTTTCCGGATATCCCATACCTAAGGATGGATCTTGGCGGTGACGGGGAATTCATCGATCGTTGGGGGGGAGTAGAGCATTGATCCAATACCTCCGCAGCCGGAAGTATTTTGTACTGTTTTCTTTCATTCCGCAGGAGCAGGAGGGCATGCTTCCCCCGTAAGAAATACTTCCCGTTCTCCTCCTCCCGTCATTCTTTACGCTTGCCCAATGGGGTCTGCAGCTGCTAGGGTTGGCTGTGTTTCCCTTCAATATAAGGCAACCACAGACTTGCTGTCATTTTCCCATCTCTGGTGTCGCGGCTTTTTGCTATGGAATAGAGTAAACGCGGGGAAGGGCACTTGGAAAGCTTTGAACGCTCAGGGACGCACAATAAGCAGCTCTTTCCTGACAAGGACAGAGGTCGACGGCTTTCAGTTTATATGTGAGCCGGCTGTTGTTAGCACGAACTTTGGTGATACTTGGGGTGACCCACAGAAGGTTCGTAGTTTTGTAGACTAAGTATCAGATTTCATAATGGCTATCCATTGGAGGATGCTAAAGTTTCATGACATGGGGGAAAGATGAGTGGTTAATGCCCAACGATTCGACATGGGGTCACCACTGGATGGCGGTTAAGGAATCTGACGGGTGCTGCTTTTTTGATTGGATATAGAAGCGGTGACTTAATCAAAAGTATTTCCGGAAAAGTTTAAATAAAACCTTTCGCGCAACTAATGATACTACGTTTATTCAAGTACCAATTCAGATGCACTGGCCTCAATCATGAGAGTAAATAATTGGGTGCACCGCAACTTGGTGGGTTCAGGCTGAGGTGGGAGCAACGACCGTGCATGGCAAGGCACATCCCAGGGACTATCGAGGGTTCGGGTTAGTATCCGGCGCTTTCCTTGTATGCTCTATCAATGGTCATGAGTGGGTCTAAAGGAGCGATCAGTTTTTCGACATCCAGCCTGGCCTACAATCTTGACCTAAATATGGTTTGGGAATCTTTTGAACGGATATTGGCTGGGAGTTTATTCCACGAAGTGGCATATTTGAGAAGGAAGGATTTTAGCCCCAAGGATTTCCGAGAATCAGGGATCGTTATGCGGCTTTCCCTATTGAGCAGCTGATGTTTTGAATGCATACTGAAGTGTACTTGACTAGAGGATCCAGATCGTTTGTGAAACAAAGAAAACAAAAGCGCAGGGCTGGGTTTTGTCTTCCTGAGCCACAGCGAGTCAAGCCGCGGGAGTGCACAGCGTCGTCTGTGGCCAAGGTTTATGGAAGTCCCGAATAGTTTTTTGACGCTGAGCATTTTCAAGGTAGCTCAAGTCACTTTTGTGCACTTTTGAGAACGCAAGTGTACGGTACTCTAGAGCCGGGCCAATATGAGTTCTATATATCTCATCTACGGTTATTCAGGGGGAAACGTCTCTTCTACAAGCTAATGGACTTGTTTGTCCGTGCTGCTGCGTGGGAAGCGTGTTCAGAGAAAGTGAATGTGTGAGAGTATTGTAGTGCGAGATGGAACACTGCTGGGCAGTGTGGAAGTGGAACGCCTTCAATCTTAGGTGGGCCATGAGGGAAGTTGCGGTTTGACGTGGGATGACTTCCTTTGTTTGCTGGAAATTCTACCTTCCAGAGATCAAACCAGGGTGATAGAAACCGTGTATCAACAGCGGTGACATTTATTCATATAGGTAGGTTTCCTCGTCTGGATTCTTAGAATACACCCATGTCAACGGCGAATGAGAAAATTCCGCCACCAGTGACGAGATTGCAAGTGTTATTTATATAAGGTAAAACATCAGTGGTCCTAGTACCCTCCCTTGGACAACCCCGCTGCTTACCGGGTGGGGGTTTGACATCCGGCCATCGATGGAAGCAACTTTGTGATGGTCTCGTAGGTAAGATTTAAATCAGCTGAGTAGAGAGTGCTCAATTTTGTAACCCCCAATCTTGTTCGACAATTTTGGTAGCAGGATTCTGTCGAAAGCGTTTACCGTACAGAGATAGTAGGTGACGAATGCTCTGCCTTTGTCAGCGTCTGTTTTGTCCAAGTTCAGAAAGTCAAATCCGCTGGTCCAAGAAATCCGAGCTGTCTGAGGCTGATGAGTTTATGTTCGGAAAGTTAGTCGGTCTTTGAGAGTTTTACAACTTTCTCCAGCAGCCTCGAAGTCGATGGAGTATGGATAATCGGTTGGTAATCAGTAATGTTACTCACTTTCTTTCTCATGCCCGGGGATGGTGACGGATTTCTTCCACTGGCTGGATGAGTTTCCATCCTGGAGGGGCAGGTGGCATATGTTTAGTTGTAGGAGGGGGTTATCCGGGCCTCTAAGGGCGAATGTTGCTGATGGTGGGCTGTCAGGTTTAGTGTGGTGAGATGTTTTAAATTGTGGACGTATCTTATTATATCTGTAATATAGACCGTGTTTGAACTGATTGGATGATTCGTGACTAACGGGGTGGCATGCTGGATACAGACTGGACAGAGAGTCACGGAGGTTGCGAAGAATGCGGTAAACGTATCAACTATCTTTTGAGGTTAGGTAGTGAGATCATTCAGATGAAAATTTGTTTTGTGCTTGAAGCCGGTTGTGGGGCACCGGTCCTATGTAGCCGGGCTGGGTCTTGGGCTTTGTTTGGGTGGCGCAATACTTTGGTTTCTTGCTTCAGTTGCATGCCACGGACCATGAAGTGCTCTTCGTGGGATAGGCTTTCGATTCTTAAGGCTGTAGAAAAGTCTTTATCTCCTTGGTGCTGCTGTCAAATCTCATACAGTTTATGCTTAGCCTTGTTATATGGTGACTTGCTGGTCTGGATGGGCAGTGGGAGTGATATTTTTTTCGATGCATGAATTTACTTTGAGTGGAGGAGGTCAGCAGCGTACTGAGGATTCGCTGGTAATAAGAACACGTCCCAGTTTCTAGAGCGAATTGGCGGGAGAATATGGTCCCACTAAAAGTGGTGGAGGGAGGGACAGCCATGTGATGAGATTTCTGTGCGTAGCTCGACCTTAAGTCTGCCACTGGCAGTTCTGTGGTCACTGCCCTTGTAGTCATTTAGCATGATGGCAGAAAGGTTTATTAGACTGACGAAAAATATGGAGTAGAGAGTGTTATTCTTTCTGGTTGCCCGTTGGGCCTACTTGCCACGGTGAGCGCATGAGGCGAATTGCAAATACTTGTAGGCGGAAGCGAAGGAAGACCGTTTTGTGCCCGGGGTAATGAAGCCGTGCACTGCCAGTTCACCTTCAAATGGTAGGTCAGCGATATAATTAAATGCACCAGTGATGGGACTACATATCGAAGTTTCATTGCTGGGAGTCGACATGTACAAACTAGAACTATGGTCTTCTGGTATTAAGAAATTGTAAACCGTATAAAATTTTCGATAATTGTCAGTTAGGATTTCTCCATTCGGGCGGCAGATAAGATGCACTTGACACCTCTAAACAACCTCCGCCCCGGTGGTATATTCTCTGAGTCCTGAGGGTTTTAATAACCAATCACTGATATTTGGTCGGGAGATGCGTGCTCAGACAGCCAAGTTTCAGTTTTCAGGGCGATCGAAGTCGTGGTAGTGCGTCTTTTTTGTGGAACGTTTGTTCAAGATGGAACTAGTGTTGAATAGAGCTATGGAATGCTTTTCTGTGGGAGGCTTTAGGTCCTCAGTAAATTTGGTAGCTTGAATGTGCACAAGAGGGTGCTGATCAGTAAGAGAGTTATCCTTATAGGAAGACTGCATTTGGGATGCTGCTTTCATGTAGACAGCTGTAGCCCCTTCGCGGCAGAGCTTATATAGGATTGAACACTCTTAAATTCCGGTGGAGGTTGACTCTGGAGGCTGAAGTGACTGAATAACGCGGGATAATAAATCTGGACGATGGCAGGCTGACTCTAGTTGGGACCCTTAGGAGGAATCATGTAGAAATCAGGAAAGAGTCAATAAGGATGCCAGGGTACTAGGGGCGGAACAACCACGGTTTGTATGGTGACCTTGTGAGGAGGGTGAGAAATAGCTGGGTAAGTGGGACTGGATTGAGACGGATATAATGTTATCGGTAGAATTCTCTGAAGCTGCAGGCCTCTCAAGTCTCCACGAAATGAGCTTGAGGGGGGGGGTAGTGGCGAAAGGGCTGATGATGGGGAGATTTGGTATGGGGGGTCAGTTTGCATAGTGTGCTGCGGGGTCAGAGTAGAATACTGCTACTTTATGTAGATGGGGAAGAGAGGGATGAAGTTGCGGAGGGGGGGGGGTAAAATTGGGCATACCGTGGGGTGGAAAAGGGTCAGCTGTGCGTTACATGTATTGGCACCGGTTTGCAGCAATGCCGGCGACTCTTCCTAAGTAATCCGGGTATGGTGTAGCTAACGATGGAGGGGGTACACCTCGCAGAAGTTTTGTGATGTGGTGCTGCATCCATAGACATGATGATAGCGGCTCCTGAGTTGATGTATGTGACTTGTAACAGTGGAGTACGTGAGTCTTTGGGGGCCAAAAAGATGGGCTGGTGGGCTAGCACCAGGGGGAGCTACTCTTTTCCGCAGGTATGCCAGTGGTGGAAGACGCGTGTGGGCAGTAGGCCGGTTAGCTGGAGCGCGGGGGATCGATGAAAGCTGGGAGCGTGATGGAGTCACAGCACGGAAGGTCTTGGCCATCAGCAGCTACATGTGAAGGGGATGGCGTTGTGACCGAAGCACTAGGAGACACCGTTGCTGCTGACCGAAAGGTGCGGGTTGGCGTGTGGAACCCGGCAATTTGATGGCTAGTTCAGTAGGCAGACTAGGACATGAATAGTTGCTGACTGACGGGAGGGTTGTATCACCCGGTTATGCGTAAACGAAGAAGGTCCACCGCGCCCGGACATCGTGTTCTAGGCGTGACCGAAAGAAAGCCTCGTAATACTGCAATATAACCCAGGGTTTTCCGGAAGCAACTGTTCCTTTAGGCTGGTAATTTTCCAACTGACTTTTTGGTTGGCCTCGCAGCACAGCTCTCTGGGCCGGAAGTTGTCCGACACTGCTACCCGAAGGCCCTTGACTGTTGTTGTTTCCGTTGTCTCGGTTCGCTTGTTTGCCTCTCTAAGCCACCTAGTCGGTTGGGGTTTCTTGCCATCTATAGATTGGATGCAGTTACTGGCATTCATTGGCAAGTCCAAGGTCATCGACGAGTGATGCGCTATATTCAGATCTTGTCGCACGGAATTGGTTGCTACGGCCCTAGCTAACTCCGCAACACAGGCAAATGCCAAGCGTAGGCTTTCCAAGTTTATGACCAAGTCGCTTATGAAAAGGTGAAAAACACACGTTCAAGGGCGAATCCCTGGGGCATGCCGCTAAGCAAACACCCTTCTTAGGATATGTCACCCTCCAAGTTGACTTGGAAAGCCCTACCCGAGATGGACCTACGAATCCACTCAGCAGTTTTTGGAGAATGACCGGAAGCACTCAACTTCATCGGCGACAAAAGGTGGTCAACTTCGTTAAAAGCCCTCTGGAGGTCGAATTATTAGAATTCTACATCATTCCCCTGGTCTAACCCTCGGTTAACCTCGTCCATGAAACAGATAAGGCTTGACAACCAGGACCTCTGACGAACAAACCCACGCTGGCCTGTCGCCACCAACCCAGTGGGCGGTCACGTGGGTAGCAAGCCGTCGAGCGAAACATGCCCCAATCCCTTGAGCAATGCGGCAGTTAAACTAACGGGCCTGTGGTTGAGACAGGGTTTCTCTGTCCCGGGCTTTGTAGATTCGGGTAACCCTAGGCTTGGGACAATCCTGGAGTAAGCAATCTTCCTTGATGGATGCACCGAACACTGTAGTCAGCGGCTGAGCCAACAGATCCGCCAGAGGCCAGAGGATGGCTGGGGGAATACCATCGGGCGCCTATGACGCCTTAGTCCTTACAAGCCACTCATAATCTTGAGTACCTCGCTTGATGTGATGGCTTCCTCTGAGAGCTGCAGCTGCAGCGGAAATCCGCGGAAGGCCTGAGGTCCAGCAGTCTCATTTATGCTCTTGCTAAAATCAGTGGCAGAATAATTTTGCCTTCTGAAGGTCGTTGGTAGCTGCTGGGCCCCGGGGATTCCCCACTTTCTGTAACATGCGAGGAGCAGAGATCTTCCGCAGGATGGGGTTGGGGAGGCCCGAGCATGACCTGTAAAACAGAAATAAAGGAAAACTTCGTGGGCCGAGATTCATCACATGTATCAGCAGGCATCAAAGCCTACATAGGATGAACAACAATATGGCGGGTCACAGTCCGGTCATTACAGTTTCCAGTGGCCATTCTTCGAGTAGCCTTGAACCACACGTAACTCTAACACCTCTTCGGGTTTATTTTGACGGGTTTGGCTAGTAGCTGCCCGCACTCCCTTCTACATTCGTTCTGGATTTTACTCGACTAAGCTCCTCCTTCTGGACTTGGCAGGTATCCTCCTTGGCAGCCAGTGTTTCGGTGTCTGGTCCAAGTTGACTTCTTCCGCTGTTTGACCTTCCAGACCTGACTGGTTCATCATGGTCGGCACCCCTCCGACGAACCCTCCTGGGCGGAGGCATCCTGTCAGCCAGTGACGGGAGGCTCTCAGTGATTTTCCTCCAAACTCGCCCACAGAGCACTCGTCCTGATCAACCCCCATTAGATCTCAGCCCCTGGTTCCCTGAACACTATCCAATGTAGCAGGTGGTAGCCAAGCCTTTTTTGTCTTGGGGTAATGATCTGCCTAGGTTTGGTGTTAGGCGGAGAACCCTGCGGCCACTGTTTCCTGGGAGAACTTTAACCTGAAGGTACTTAACGTCCTGTGGGGGTCTTGTGGTTACATGATCCAAGGAAGACGGACTTTGCCCTCGCCTCCACCTGGTCCCCCAAGTAACATACTGGGCTTTACTATGCATGTAACTTAGCAGACTGTGGCCGAACGACCTCCAGGAGCTATTTCGTTCACCCAGTCTACCTCTGGCTCCCTGGGGTTCTCATCTATCGCAACTTTCCAGTCAAACCTGTGATAGACCGTTTGTACTGCATTAGCTGATCATCGTCCTCTGTTGGAGAAGACGGGCTTGGGTACTCACAGACAATTCCCGGTTCTCCGAGTAAGCCGTGGAAGCAGCCGAAGTGGCCTGCGTACAGGTTGGATGCGGCTTGAATTCCTCTCGCCGGTGATAGAGCCCTCAACTGAGAAGCATCACATCTCCTTACAGCTGTCCGTGTGACCTGTCGGCACCGTTGACTGCAAGTTGGGAGGTATTTGGTGTGTAATGTCCTCTTGGCCTTGAATTCAGGTCTCAGCTTCTCCCATCCCGTCTACACCTATTGTGCCAGTTTCAAGCTTCGCTCACTTGTTTCCAACACTTGCTGATTTTGTGTACGCAGTTAACAATCGCTCAGTTGTTTGGATTCCCAGGGGCCCCAGCTTCTCAGGACTTGCGTCGGAGCTGCTTCCTCGTCTTCTAGAGGGGTGTTCCAATGACCTCCCGGCCTCTGTTAGCTTCAGCCCTCGCCACTGTAGCATACGTGGGTCATGGGCCCGACAGAGCTGGACTTCCTACCTTCTCCAATGGCTTCCTCATAGTGATTTTCAATTTCGATAAGGCTTTCTCCTTAAGAGATCATGACAACGGTGGCAGTCTAGCAAAGTGGTCCCTGGGTGAGTAGATAATAGCCATATTGAAGCCCGTTTGGGGAAAAGGTGAGACGATTCATTGGGTTGAGCTACAATTGTACTATTCGCGGCACTCACGCTTACTTTTTCAGCCGGTGAAAAGCTATCAGTTTGTCCGGGTTCATCAAACTCCACGAAAACCGGCCTAGACCCCTCATGCTGGCCCTCGTGGGGACCCTCCCATTTGCAAACCCGGAAGATGCAGTCCGTGGTCACATGGCTAGGCACTCCAATCATTCGCAGGAAGTTAAAGGTGTAAAACCTCAAGGCCCGTTTTCCCTGTTTTCAATCTCCCATAACCGGCTCAAAGAAGACCTTAACCTCCGTATTTCTTTTTTTCCGAATGCAGCCTCACCTTCGACTTGACTTTTGGCCAAAGACCGAGCAGATATTTCATTTTTTGGATTTCCAACAATTCGTCACCCAAACTAATGAGTTATTCTGCCAAAGGGGTGTCTACAGAGGTATCTTTTGGTGGCAAAGAGATCTTCAACTTCGGTAAGTCATTTTTTCGCCTCTTATTTCTGGAGCCTACCTTGAGATTGGAGCTGATCTTCGAGGTAGGCCGATGTTTGTAGTCACTTTTGTTTCTTTCTTTTTAAGCTTCTGAACGGAAAATGATGGAATGAAGCTACCTACGGATGTTTGTAACGGTTATTCCCACCGTGAGTAAAACTTCACCCAGTTGACGACTCCTCAAGTTAGAAGAAGTTTGGCTCACTGATTCTACGGCGCTGAATTAACAAGTTGTACGAATAGGGATTGTGTACAAACCCCAGCTGTGAGGCCACAACGTTCAGCAACGAGGACCAGAGTTCGGCAAAGGCCATTTTCAGATGCGACCGTCACTGCAGTCCGAGTACGAATCAGAAATGTGCCACGGCACATGAGCAAAATACAAACCAACGTCCAAGTATAAAGGTTGATGAGTACTGTACTTGTTCGAGGGTCAGTAACGTAAAGAGCGTAGTATCAACAATGCGAGCGTGTAACAATGACTGGGGAAGATTACCACGCTTGTACGTCACACCGCCTACCAAATTTTCCGACGAAATTGCCGACACCCCAGGAAGAGATGGGAATGCTGATTCGCCCTATCCTTCCTAGACCCTCAGGTCAGTGCGTAAGTCGGTCAACATGGGCTTCATCTTTTGTTGGCCAATCTCAGACACGCTTGTAGGTATTCTTGAGGTCATGCTCCATATATTCAGGTCTTACTTTTTCATCTGAAGATGGTACTGTAACAGGGAATGCTGGGGCGAGGGAACGGGGGGAACATCTAGGCGAACGAACAAACCAAATGAGGGCCACCGACAAAAGAACAGGTGGAGAATATGTCGGAGGCTTCTCGGAGCAGGCAAAAAGAGGCATACAGGCGACCAGAGAGGAAGCAGCGGGATCTCCGGCAACCAACAAGATAGCTCAGGTAAATGGCCGCCGATCGAGCCGTCAACTGAGACAATCGGACCAACCAAACGGAAATGACGGTCAGGAGAAGCAAGCTATTGGCCACAGGCAACTGGACAGAACGCAGCCGAGGATCTCAAGCAGCGGCAATAGCAATCTTGGTGCCGCGCAGTCTGGAAAAAGACCTATATAAAGGACGGTGTGTGTTCCATGACTTTACTTGTTTGGCCGGTGAACTACAAATATCCTGTCGAGTGTTGTCGTCCTTGTTACAATACTTCATTATCGATGTACGAAAAAATGGCTTCGATGTAGTCGGGATGCGTAGGCGGATTAGGTACAGTAGAGGAGAGATGCCACCCGATTAGGAATAACGTATATGGTAAAATGAAGACTAAGTTTACTCGATGAAGAATCGAGGAGTCTACATGGTACTTCAAACATCAAGGAGTTCAAAATGTGATGCGATCACTTTAAGGGTATGTTTGGCTCAAACTTATATCAATTTGAACACACGTTGGGTAATAATGCAGACTAGAGGTTCCGGAAACTGCGATGTTTCTACAAACGGTCAAAAAGTGCTTGTTCTAAAGTTCACCCCGCTCCAAAATCAACGTTTTTTCGAGTGGTAAACTGGAGTTTCGACAACCTAGCTCCATTTCAAATCGTGAACACCGTATCAAATTAGATGCAAGTGCACTTCAAAGACAGTGAAAACCGTTGGGACCTACACGAGAATGCGTGAGAGTTAAATAAATAAGTTCGACTTCAGTTGGCGTCGGTAGACTTGATATGAGCTTGGTCTGTCGCGTCGACCTCCCCCTCGCCGCTATCACCTTCAAGCAAATATATCTTACGGATATCACGCGGTATCTCTCCTTTTTTCATTTTCAGCACCACCGAGCGTACGAGGCCATCGATTCCTGTACGACAGTCCTTGATCACTCCAATAGGCCATTCTTCTTTATGTTAGTGGCCCTCCATGAGGATGACAGCATCACCACGTCTAAATGATCTCCCTTTGGAGGTTCACTTTTTTCGAAGCTGTAAGGTCGGTAAGCACACCCTCGTCCAAAGTTTCAGGAAAGCTTGTTCCAGGTGGTTCACTGGCTTCCACCCTATGACTTGCGTTCCACGTAGAGTTTTCCGCAAGAATGCCCCTAGATTTGACCACAAAAACAACAGATCATTGGGGATGAGGGCCAGTTTGCTCGCCGGGTCTAGGACTATCGGAACCAGGGGTTTGTGGTTCAATATACGTTTTACTTCTGTTAGAACCGTAGTTAGCGTCTCGTCATCAAGGGTTTGCCGTGAGATCAGGGCCGTGAGTACTTTCCTGTTTGATCGTATCAGCCCTTCCCAAACGACAGAGCGGTGACTGGCATAGGGTTGGTTGAGGTGCCGTTCTATCCTCTTTGCTGCTGTCTTGCTTCGTGTTTCAGTGTGGTTCAGGAAGTTCCACTATTTCTTTAACTCCGTATGAGCTTCAACCAAATCCGAGCCATTGCCTGAGTATACATTTTTGGGGAGGGCAAGCCAAGCGACAAACCTTTAAAAGGCCATTAGAGGTGAATCGGTGGCTATGTGCACTATTTCGAGATGGACTGCTCCGAATTGTAAACATGTTACCGGGCAGCCGCACCTCTTTTTCGTGCTCCTACGCTGTCGTATAATTGACGGGTCAGAGCGATCGGCGCCAATTTCAAAAATTGGACACTGCCCCGGTTGAACTCTCACAGCCGGAAGGGGGCCATCACTTGTTGGTCTGCTACTGCCTTCCGGCGGCGACAAATGATGCAGTTGCCGATGAATCACCTGACTGTCTCTGGTCCCTTGGTCACCCAAAACCGTCGAATTTTATTGTTTGATAGATGGTTTAAACATGCTGGTCCCTTTTCCCGATGTACATGATCTACCGGGCATCTCGTGATGTGGTGGTTACCATGGGCCCTTAATGGATGTTCTGTTTCGCACCCTAGATTTGAATTTGCCGACAGCACTCCAACTCTCAGTAGCCAGCTGACTAGCAAAGGGTTTATTCTTCGGATGCCACTGTGTATAAGCCTGCTTCTGTTGGGTCTCTAAAAGGAAGGCGTCTAGTTGTAGAAGGCTTAGGTCATCGAGTTTGGCTTGGTTCAACTAGCCTGGTAGTATCGTTCCTACATTTAAAGTGTTCTGTGGTCGTATGCCTTGCGAAACCCTCAACAGTATTTTGTATATCATCCACCAGAACACGGCTCTCAACATTGTCATCCGGTCGGGGAAGTGACACAGTTTTTCTATTAGGCCTACGTTGCCCGTGGAGTTTGCTGCCTGTATTAGTCGTTTCGATTCAGTATCACCATCCTCGGGTTTGGGTACTGGTAGTGTTGGCCACGTCTCTTTATATGCGGTTGAGAAGTCCGGTCCCGTTGTCCACCTCCGCAGTCTTTCTAGTGTTCTTAAGCCCCTTGAGCAGAAGTCGGCTAGGTTACTTGCGGATTGCACATAGAGCCACTGATCGGTCTTAGTGGACTCGTGAATCACAGTGAGTCCGTTGGTCTTGGAAGATTTAAAAGGAGTGCTAGTGTTGTTTGTGTAATGCAGTGTTGTGGCTGAGTCCGTCCAAAGGTATGATTCCCAGTTTATCTCAGAAAAACACCTTCCGATCAAAATCGATGTTTTCACGGCCAGTACTGCTGCAGTCTATTCTTGGCTCTGAATGGACAGTGTCCTCAGTGGAGCAACTCTCGTCTCTGCGGATGCTATCTGGCTGTGCTGCTCACCATTTTTTTCTGCCCAGCAGCCGTAAGCCACAACCCAGTAAACTACCTCCGATGGGTCTGAAAAACAAGTGAAGTTGGGCAAAGCTTGTACACTTGAGTCCTGTTACGCATCTTGGCATCTTGATCTCGCCAAGTTGATCTACGCTGTGTGACCATTCACTCTGTAGCTTTTCATCGTTCTGAAGAGGTTCATTCCAACCAGTCCCTCTTTGGCACAGCGATTACAACAAGCACTTTCCCGACAGAAACCATGGTGAAAAACCTGAGGGATCACTGGGGTCTGAGACTGGTGATAGGATTCCTCTCGGTGTGGCCGGTCGTTTGGGTAGGCCCAGAGCGAATGCGAATTCGTCATTTTCGGGATTCGACCGAACTCCGAGCGTGTGCTCCATTTGTAAAAATGATCCCAAGAGCTCTCTTGCACGCACTTGACTTTTTCGGACTTCGGAATAACATTGAGAGACTGGGGGCTGCTCGTAGTCCATTTTGTGAGGGCGAACCCTCCGGCCTTTGGAGTGGCGGTCAGTTCCGTCATATATAGAATAGCGTTATTCAGATAGTCCGAGGAAAGTAAAAAATTGTCCATGCAGAAACGGTGCAAACCTCTCCCCAACAAATCGCTGGTGCTGCGGGAACGCTTGAGGGTTTCCCTGAGGGCAAAGTTATGGCAGAAGGGGAATGATACTTTTCCAAAGGGATGAACCGTCAGCCTGTGCTCGTCCGGTGTACGATCTACGTCACTTTCAGACCACCAGAGAAAACGGGAGGCTACCCCACCTTTAATGGACATTTTTGCTTGTAGAAAAGTTTCAGTTTTGTCATCAGAGACCTCTACGTTTTCCAGCAGGAAACGGCACAAAACCTCGACTAGTGGTGTCGTCTAGTCTGGACCCCATAGTATTTGGCCGTTGAGTGGCACACCGTGACTCTACTCGGCACAATCGAAGACCAACCTGACCTTCCCCGGTTTCTTTTGGGCTCATCTCCAGGTGATGGGGTAGGCACCGCCTCAAATTTGCGTTGGTTAATGTTGACTCTGCTCTTTTCATATAAACCAATTCTATGTTATGTTGTATGGCTAGCATATATTCTATCCTTACTTGTGGTTCTCGAATTGGCCTGTGGTTGAGGAAGCATAGTCTTTTCCGAGCCATTCACTTTATGTTGGGTCCCCACGGGACACGAACCTCAAAAAGATTTATTACCTACTTGGCGTTCTCGGCTACCATTTTCAGAGCCGACCTATATTCTGGCGATGGAGCATGTCTATCAATGGCGAAGTCAGAAAATTCGGCGTTATACAGTTCTTGGAATGTTCGTTCAACCTCCGTTGTTCCCACCGAAATGCAGTTGATTTGGGTGTTCACCGTAATTTCCGTCTGTACTAACATATAAAGTCCGACCGAACATTGTGCTTGCCGCGTTTAAGTCACTTCCTGCCAATCGGGCAACGAGTGGCCAATTCAAATGAATCCTACAACCAGAACAACTTTATTCGTAGTTTCTACGATATTAAATTGGAATTCACAAAAGATACAAATAAGTACGAACCTCAATTACTCGGCAAATAGATTCAACGGTGAAACCCAAGGGCTCAGTTATCTGTGGCTCAGGTACGGCGATCTGAAACGTTTCGAGGCCAACTTCGAGTGGCTCAAGCGAATAGACAAACGTGCAAAAGTGTGGTGTATAGACGAGCTTTTTGAATTATTGTCAAATATATTCAAATTCACAAAGCACGTAGAACACCAGAAAGGATTATAAGTATTTGTTCTTTACTCTGCATACGGAGCTTCGTGGCTTCCTATTCTTTGATCTAGGGCCCAGTGTGCTTCCGGCACATCCCAACCGATAGCTGACCTATCTCGTTATTTTGGAACTTGCCAATTGTGACCCCGTGGACATGCGGCCACTGACTCAGAATCAATTGCGTCGAATGAGGTGCTCTCATCGGAAGGTCTTTTCTGCTCTGTAGTTGTTGACCAAGGAAAAGGGTTGCAGGCAAAGCTCGGCTGGCTTGATGATCTGGGTGCCACTCACTTTGCTCTCCGCTAGTGAAGACTGATTTCCCTGATCTCACACCTTTCTGCGAATTCCTCTTTAAACCCAAGTCGTATCTAAGCCACTGTCTACTAGGGCCAAAGCTCTTATCATCCCAACCGGCGTTTCTACTCCGACTGCTATCACTCTCAAGCGAATGGTTTTATTATTAAAGCGAGGCACTGAGGAGAACACACTTGGCCTCGGGGTTTCTTGGGTATTCAATTTCTTGGGTTTGACCACATCTTGTTTTCATTCGGCACACCTCCGCCGGACGTGAATCGCGGAGGAAAACATAGCACGCTCCTAGCCTCTTAGCCACTCTCCATCGTTGGTCGACGCCTACGTTACGGAAGTGAAGACATTATACTAGGCGATGAGGCGCTCCACAATTACCATGTACCGACATACTTTCATCTTGCGGGATGGTTCGTGTGCGTCTGCCCATGGTTGGCCTCTCCTTGATTCTCTGGCCCAAACTTGTGTTATCGCCTTCTCCTATAGCTTGCTCGTCTCAAGCACAAGTTGACCTAAAGGACTGTCTGCTATTCGGACAAGACGGTCTATAAATTGCCTCAGGTCCTCAAGCGTAGTTTCTCGCCCGAATCTGCTGATCCCTTCGGCTTCCTGGGCCCATTCATTCTGTAGTTCCGTGGGCAAACTGAGCGCTATGGTCTCCAATGTGTGAAGTGCGTTCAGGTCCGATCCATAATTTAGGTGGTTTGGATCGATAATGCTGTTTTGCTTTTTTGTCACCAGACTGGTCGGGGAGCCGGACCTGCATTTGGAACTTCTTGCCTCCGATAGTACTCCATAGATGAAGCTCCGAGAGACCTTAAATAATAATAATGGTTTATTTCGGAAGCGCCCGAAGCATGCCAAGTGCATGATCATGTAATGGTTGTCTAGGCAAGTTCGCCGAGATTTCACGTGCTCGGGTGTAGCTCTCTTCGGGATCCAGCATCCGGCACCCGTCAATCGCTTCTTTGGCTCTTCCAAGCTGGTAAGGTGGCAGATACAAGAATCTCTGTCCGGATCGGATACTCTCCTTCCAACAAAGTCCTCTTATTGTATATTGAGTTTGCAGCTCTGTTCTGCGTTTCCATCAAATTGGGACCATTCCACTTTTGGTGAGTCAGTTGCGTGTGTTACGCTGTCACGAGTCGGTTTCAATCGGAAATGCTAGACTGAGTGGTCGCACTCTCCGTGGCTTCCAGGACCACCTCTTGCTCCCGTCTTCAAAGATGTTTTTTCCTGGCTGACTCAGTTTCGTCCCCAGCCCATGTAAGTTGGTTTTATGACCCCACTATTCTCAATCCATAAATATTATCACGTCGAAATTCTTTGTCGCTGGCTGAAATACATGAAGCTGCACTGACGGGGATAGTAGACCTAACAATATCTAAAGAAATCAGTATCATCCAAAATTACGCCAGGGAATTGCCGGGTTACATCCTGTCCATCCTCTGTTCGTTTTTGCTTTCTTCTTGGCACTTCTGGTTGATTTCCTCGTGAAGATTCCAAGTTGAGTACTATAACGGTTATTCCGACCGTGAGTAAAGCTTCACCCAATTGACGACTCCTCAAGTTAGAAGAAGTTTGGCTCACTGATTCTACGGCGCTGAATTAACAAGTTGTACGAATAGGGATTGTGTACAAACCCCAGCTGTGAGGCCACAACGTTCAGCAACGAGGACCAGAGTTCGGCAAAGGCCATTTTCAGATGCGACCGTCACTGCAGTCCGAGTACGAATCAGAAATGTGCCACGGCACATGAGCAAAATACAAACCAACGTCCAAGTATAAAGGTTGATGAGTACTGTACTTGTTCGAGGGTCAGTAACGTAAACAGCGTAGTCTTAACAGTGCAAGCGTGCAGCACCGACTGGGGTAGGTTTCCACACACGTACTTTACAAAGCCCTCCTTTTCATTCTCCATCAGATGGGCACTTTAAGAATGAAAATCCGACTGAGCGACGATATTAGCGGTCCTGGTGTTTGAGGTGCCATCCATGGGAAAGCTTACCTGAGTGAAGTTTCTTTCTCTAAGTTGAGTTGTAACTGGCATCTATGGTCGCGAAGTTACGAGTAACACAATACAAAAATCGCCAAGCTTCCAATTGTAGGTTTCAATGCAGTTCTCTATGAAACAATCATAAATATGACACAGAAACTGTGCAAACCTCAACGGCAACGGCTTCGTGAACTAGAGCCTGCCAAATGCAAGCAAATTCTGGCTTGCTCTGTGTTCAGGAGTTCAAGTCAACGAAATATCTGTAGAAAATATGGGTCATAGGCCATGGGAAAAAATCAGTACACTCCTTAGTAGGCAGTCATTTAAGGTCAATATCTGATGTGTGGTTCACCGAATGAGCAGGTGCGGCACGAAAAGTCAGTGAAAAACATAATGCTGGGGTGAGGATGGGGGGTTCGGATTGATCCTGAGTTGGAGCCTCGACTTTTGGTGTTTTGTCGAATACAGTATTGGAGGCTCGATTCATTTCAGCGTTTGGCTTCGCTTGTATGAGTCCAACAAGCGGGTGCTTTCGACGGCTTGGGCAGATCCAACGTAACCCTTTAAGCCTGCGGTAGATGCAACTCAGGGCCACCTTCATGCCTCCTTGTTTAGTACGGAACCAAATGCTGGATGATTCATACTGGATCTCCTCTTCCAACTCACCCTTCTCACTACTTTAATTATCATGGCTTGCTCTAGTAGAAGAACCTACAGTATGCAAGAGAGCGAGAAGGATGTTCATCTGGTGTGGAAAATCTAGATGTGAGGAGAATTAAGCGGTATTCTGTCCAAGTAGGCTGGCGGCATTTTAGTACTCCGGATACCAGGTACTAACCGGATCCCGACAATGGTCTATGGAACGGAAAACAAGCCAAAATTCCCGAAGCTTACCAAAAGACGGTAGAAGTCGATGGAATAGGTGAAGGTCGTTCTACGTTGAAACAAAGTCCCTAACGTTTGGGTTTTGGGAACGACACCGGAGCCAAACATTCAACCGTCCGCAAGCAGAGCAGTCATCCATATGTTTTTCGATTAGCGAAAGCCAACTGTTCCTACTGCAAGCAGACAAACAACGCACTGCCCTGTGGCATCGAACAGCACATAAACCGCTTTAAGCTGAGTGCTAAGTGGTTATGTTTGTCCACGGTAGTTTTTAGTTATATACTTACACATTCAAACTTAGTCATCTCCAGGTAGCTACAACAACTTCCTTAGAAGGGAACTGTCTGATTTACCCTTCGATTTGAATGAGGGCGTACCCCGCTCGAAGTCTTATGTGAAGTCAGTCCTCTAGGGGGCCATTTTGCGATGCCAAAATCCATCCCTGCCATCCGTACAGAATTTCCAAAAAGCGCACGGGCTTAGCGGTCATTTACGAAGCCCTCACTTAGGTGTCGCATAAAATATATATATGCACTGTACAAAATAATCTAACACAACTTTCCGGGGGTTCCTCCATTCATCGAGCCCCAAGTTTGGGGCCAACACCGGGTTTGCGTAAAGTTCGCCTATGTGGCTGCCCCAAGGTTGGGGCTAACACCAGTTTTGTCCCGAGTTTGCCCCAAGTTTGCCCCAAATATGCCCGATGGGGCTAGCCTCAAATTGCCCCATCGCTTGGGGTTTGCCCCATGGGGGAAATAACAATGGGTTAGGACTCGGGCGCATATGACCACCAAGCAGTACGTACTGCATTGGTGTAGTGAGCAGGTCGGCGGTAGCCATTTTGGTGTTCGACTGAATTAAATTTAGGATGCTGTGATGCACTCGCTGGGCTTCGGCTCATGAGATTTTCCTTTTATTTTCCGCAGATAGCACACTTGCAACACCCACGGAATACACTGGTCACGCATACCACATTAAAGTGAGTTCCGGAAGCGTTTTACTGAAAAATACCAGGGGATCATCACCTCACACTCTCAGTAATAGGGCTGGCTCTGGGAACTTTAAGTTTCACCTCTAATCTAGGGCACTCATAAAAGCTGGTGCGTTGCTGCCAATAACAGAGTCCTAGAAATTCGATGGCGGTCTGAGACTTCCGTCCACCCGGGAGGATGACAATTCTGTAACACGATTAAGGGGACCGATCGACAGTGGCACACATATGTAGGCTAGCTGGGAAAATCAGTTATTCAAATTATTCAGCTACTATCACGGATAGGTCGGCTTTGGCGCCGAAGCAGAACAATCATTGAACGATCTGAAGTCTTGAGCTGATACACGGCTGCCAGGCTTGGGCCGCAATTTTCGCAGATCTCCTGTTTGTCTTGTGATTTGGACATTTTTGGTAAGCCGGGAAATGAATCAGTGTGCAGCAACCTGTAGGTGAATGAGTTTGAAAGTGCAAATTCGTGACCAAAATTACTATAGGCAAACAAATAATTATCATGTAAGCTTTCGGACATTCGTGGACCTGACGTTGGGTGGTGAGTGGGCCAGAGTAGATTGAGTGCATGCACAAATTTGTTCTGAGCACATAAAGGGGGGTTGTGGAGGCGAATCCCAACCGCTTCCACTGTGACCAAGATGCGACTTCTCACCGATCTTGAAAGCCGACCTCGGACCCTATACAGGGGGCGGAGTGCTTGATCCACGTTCACCATGTGATTAGATTCAGCTAGGTGTGAAACGACTGCGCTGGTAGTTGACCTAATTGTTCTAGTCCTCAACCACGCTGGATGATGCTCACGGATGCGTTTAGACAAGCGTCTGGTCTTGCGGCCGATATACGTTGTTTCACAGGAACAAGTGAAAGAATACACACAAAATGAGGCCGCAGAAACAGGCACATTGTCTTTTATCCGCAAACACACCGCTGGCTTAGAGGTGAACAAAACACGCAGTTTAACAGCGTAGAATGTTTTGTTGACGGTGCTTGCCCATCTTTGGTGAAATACATCTGCCAGAGTGTCGCCTTTAAATGGCAGAGAGATTTATACTGATTTCTTTTCAACTAACATTTTCCTTGGAATTTCTTTATCCAACCGCATTATTCGGTCGACTAGGCGTTCCGGGTATCCGTTTTGAATAAAAATATTGCGCACAGTAACAAGCTCTTCTTTCATGTTATCTTCGGTGCAGATCTTTTTCGCTCTGTTTGATAGGCAATGTGGGATGATCACAATTCTGAAGTTTAAGGTTCACACAAATGTAGTAACAGAACGATAAACTTGGACGGTGTTTAAGTGAACTAAGGCTGAGAGGGTAGGTGCGGCTATTGTGAATCAGTTTAGAATTCGAGACAAGGACGATATGGTTAGCCGGATGGACGTAGGAATGCAGGTAATAGCAATACTGAGGAAGAGTAAAAGTGCAGTGCTTGCAAGGACCCATAGAGCAACTGGTGTCGGACATCATAAAGTGAACAGAGAGTTGAAGCAGGAATATTACACAACTTGCCTAATGGGTGCTGATAACTGTCTACGACGGATCCGGTAGTCCAGAATGAATCAAGGCGATCTACGGAATTTGGTGTGCAGTCGATTAAGATAGAGAGGGAGAGCGGTGGAGTGGAAGAGAATCAAGGAAGAGCCGGGAAGTGTAAAAGGAGTCGCGGTGTGGCACCAACTGGATATCTGAGGAAGCAATATCCAGAAATTGGTTGAGAGTGTCACCCAATAAAAATTAAAAACAGATTTAAGAAGGTGTCATCAAAGTGCAATCGGAGACGCCTGCAGGATACAGAGAAGATTGGTCCTCCATTGGATAACTCATTTTGGAGGGAGACTGGGAACTTTATGTTTCACCTCTAATCTAGGGCACTCATAAAAGCTGGTGCGTTGCTGCCAATAACAGAGTCCTAGAAATTCGATGGCGGTCTGAGACTTCCGTCCACCCGGGAGGATGACAATTCTGTAACACGATTAAGGGGACCGATCGACAGTGGCACACATATGTAGGCTAGCTGGGAAAATCAGTTATTCAAATTATTCAGCTACTATCACGGATAGGTCGGCTTTGGCGCCGAAGCAGAACAATCATTGAACGATCTGAAGTCTTGAGCTGATACACGGCTGCCAGGCTTGGGCCGCAATTTTCGCAGATCTCCTGTTTGTCTTGTGATTTGGACATTTTTGGTAAGCCGGGAAATGAATCAGTGTGCAGCAACCTGTAGGTGAATGAGTTTGAAAGTGCAAATTCGTGACCAAAATTACTATAGGCAAACAAATAATTATCATGTAAGCTTTCGGACATTCGTGGACCTGACGTTGGGTGGTGAGTGGGCCAGAGTAGATTGAGTGCATGCACAAATTTGTTCTGAGCACATAAAGGGGGGTTGTGGAGGCGAATCCCAACCGCTTCCACTGTGACCAAGATGCGACTTCTCACCGATCTTGAAAGCCGACCTCGGACCCTATACAGGGGGCGGAGTGCTTGATCCACGTTCACCATGTGATTAGATTCAGCTAGGTGTGAAACGACTGCGCTGGTAGTTGACCTAATTGTTCTAGTCCTCAACCACGCTGGATGATGCTCACGGATGCGTTTAGACAAGCGTCTGGTCTTGCGGCCGATATACGTTGTTTCACAGGAACAAGTGAAAGAATACACACAAAATGAGGCCGCAGAAACAGGCACATTGTCTTTTATCCGCAAACACACCGCTGGCTTAGAGGTGAACAAAACACGCAGTTTAACAGCGTAGAATGTTTTGTTGACGGTGCTTGCCCATCTTTGGTGAAATACATCTGCCAGAGTGTCGCCTTTAAATGGCAGAGAGATTTATACTGATTTCTTTTCAACTAACATTTTCCTTGGAATTTCTTTATCCAACCGCATTATTCGGTCGACTAGGCGTTCCGGGTATCCGTTTTGAATAAAAATATTGCGCACAGTAACAAGCTCTTCTTTCATGTTATCTTCGGTGCAGATCTTTTTCGCTCTGTTTGATAGGCAATGTGGGATGATCACAATTCTGAAGTTTAAGGTTCACACAAATGTAGTAACAGAACGATAAACTTGGACGGTGTTTAAGTGAACTAAGGCTGAGAGGGTAGGTGCGGCTATTGTGAATCAGTTTAGAATTCGAGACAAGGACGATATGGTTAGCCGGATGGACGTAGGAATGCAGGTAATAGCAATACTGAGGAAGAGTAAAAGTGCAGTGCTTGCAAGGACCCATAGAGCAACTGGTGTCGGACATCATAAAGTGAACAGAGAGTTGAAGCAGGAATATTACACAACTTGCCTAATGGGTGCTGATAACTGTCTACGACGGATCCGGTAGTCCAGAATGAATCAAGGCGATCTACGGAATTTGGTGTGCAGTCGATTAAGATAGAGAGGGAGAGCGGTGGAGTGGAAGAGAATCAAGGAAGAGCCGGGAAGTGTAAAAGGAGTCGCGGTGTGGCACCAACTGGATATCTGAGGAAGCAATATCCAGAAATTGGTTGAGAGTGTCACCCAATAAAAATTAAAAACAGATTTAAGAAGGTGTCATCAAAGTGCAATCGGAGACGCCTGCAGGATACAGAGAAGATTGGTCCTCCATTGGATAACTCATTTTGGAGGGAGACTGGGAACTTTATGTTTCACCTCTAATCTAGGGCACTCATAAAAGCTGGTGCGTTGCTGCCAATAACAGAGTCCTAGAAATTCGATGGCGGTCTGAGACTTCCGTCCACCCGGGAGGATGACAATTCTGTAACACGATTAAGGGGACCGATCGACAGTGGCACACATATGTAGGCTAGCTGGGAAAATCAGTTATTCAAATTATTCAGCTACTATCACGGATAGGTCGGCTTTGGCGCCGAAGCAGAACAATCATTGAACGATCTGAAGTCTTGAGCTGATACACGGCTGCCAGGCTTGGGCCGCAATTTTCGCAGATCTCCTGTTTGTCTTGTGATTTGGACATTTTTGGTAAGCCGGGAAATGAATCAGTGTGCAGCAACCTGTAGGTGAATGAGTTTGAAAGTGCAAATTCGTGACCAAAATTACTATAGGCAAACAAATAATTATCATGTAAGCTTTCGGACATTCGTGGACCTGACGTTGGGTGGTGAGTGGGCCAGAGTAGATTGAGTGCATGCACAAATTTGTTCTGAGCACATAAAGGGGGGTTGTGGAGGCGAATCCCAACCGCTTCCACTGTGACCAAGATGCGACTTCTCACCGATCTTGAAAGCCGACCTCGGACCCTATACAGGGGGCGGAGTGCTTGATCCACGTTCACCATGTGATTAGATTCAGCTAGGTGTGAAACGACTGCGCTGGTAGTTGACCTAATTGTTCTAGTCCTCAACCACGCTGGATGATGCTCACGGATGCGTTTAGACAAGCGTCTGGTCTTGCGGCCGATATACGTTGTTTCACAGGAACAAGTGAAAGAATACACACAAAATGAGGCCGCAGAAACAGGCACATTGTCTTTTATCCGCAAACACACCGCTGGCTTAGAGGTGAACAAAACACGCAGTTTAACAGCGTAGAATGTTTTGTTGACGGTGCTTGCCCATCTTTGGTGAAATACATCTGCCAGAGTGTCGCCTTTAAATGGCAGAGAGATTTATACTGATTTCTTTTCAACTAACATTTTCCTTGGAATTTCTTTATCCAACCGCATTATTCGGTCGACTAGGCGTTCCGGGTATCCGTTTTGAATAAAAATATTGCGCACAGTAACAAGCTCTTCTTTCATGTTATCTTCGGTGCAGATCTTTTTCGCTCTGTTTGATAGGCAATGTGGGATGATCACAATTCTGAAGTTTAAGGTTCACACAAATGTAGTAACAGAACGATAAACTTGGACGGTGTTTAAGTGAACTAAGGCTGAGAGGGTAGGTGCGGCTATTGTGAATCAGTTTAGAATTCGAGACAGGGACGATATGGTTAGCCGGACGGACGTAGGAATGCAGGTAATAGCAATACTGAGGAAGAGTAAAAGTGCAGTGCTTGCAAGGACCCATAGAGCAACTGGTGTCGGACATCATAAAGTGAACAGAGAGTTGAAGCAGGAATATTACACAACTTGCCTAATGGGTGCTGATAACTGTCTACGACGGATCCGGTAGTCCAGAATGAATCAAGGCGATCTACGGAATTTGGTGTGCAGTCGATTAAGATAGAGAGGGAGAGCGGTGGAGTGGAAGAGAATCAAGGAAGAGCCGGGAAGTGTAAAAGGAGTCGCGGTGTGGCACCAACTGGATATCTGAGGAAGCAATATCCAGAAATTGGTTGAGAGTGTCACCCAATAAAAATTAAAAACAGATTTAAGAAGGTGTCATCAAAGTGCAATCGGAGACGCCTGCAGGATACAGAGAAGATTGGTCCTCCATTGGATAACTCATTGTGGATGGAGACTGTGATACAAGAGCAAGTGAGTCGAATGGGATAATCAGATTGGTCTTTTCGTATGGGTGATTTCGTCGTTATATGGAAAATCACACGCAGGCAGAAATCCTCACCAGGAATGCAGTGTGCTTTTAAGGAGCATGAATGGTAAATAAACACAGAACTGGGAATTTCAGCAAGAAACTGTCGAGGAAACACTGTTGGAGGCAAAAGCTGCTGATGCAACCAAGCAAATATGCACAGGTGGCGAAGAAGGAAGACATCGGCGACTGGAGGAGGCCAGGCCCGAAGGAACAGAGGAGGTCGAAAGAGTGTAAGGGTGAGACTTTCTGCATGCTTGTAACGACCGGTCGTGGAAAATCCCCTAAAACCTTTGCGATTCAGTGTTTTTCCTAACATTACTCACTTGCTTACACTATTGTCTTGTCTTTACGAACTGTTTGTTTTTATGGACCAATTGCTGCTTGTTCGTGCCCAGAGCGCTACTTTGTCATATCTTTGTTGTGGACCTGCGTGACGCACGTGCTCCTCGCTCGCACGCCGCAATTCCGTTTCTCGTTTGTTGAGTCCTTGTGATCTCACAATTGTGGTTTGTATCTGTTTTGTGTCATTGTTCATTCAATAATCTAGTATCGTGGAATATCACGGATAATCGCCCTTTGCTTTTGGGATCCGTTGTGAATTTGTCTACGCACTGCTCAAACGTGTGCAACAATAACAAGTTGATCAAATTGGAACAAGAAAACACACAAAATGCCAAGAAAACGATCGAAAACATTGGAATCTGGACGGGAAGTAATACGGCAAGTCACTGGGGGGTTTGGGTACCTTTGACTCTTCACCTTATGCAAGACCTTTAAGTCCTGTCAGTGCTAGCTCATATGCTACTGAGGGCAATATGGATTGTAAAGAAGTCGATCTATATAGACTGAGGATATTAGAGCTGGAACAACAACCGTTATCGTCTAGGCAACAGGCATAGGAAGCAGAACAGAAGTGTAGACAGAAAGAGCGTAAGCAAAAGACCAACGAGTACGGCACCTCCGATAGATCAGAACTAAATAAAATATGAAACTTTACGCCGGCAGCCGGCTATAAAACATCAACACCACCAACTACCGATCTGCCAAGAGTGAAACTAACGGTTTTCGACGGGCGATCTGAACACTACTGCAAGTTCGTCAAGCAGTTCGAAAAGTTCGTCGAAAATAAGATAACCGACCCTGGGCAAAGGCTTCTCTATCTGATTCACTACCGTTGAGGCCGAGCAAGGGAAGCTATCGATGGGTGTACCATGCTCGACCCGGAACAAAGCTACATCCGAGCAAGGAAGATTTTCAGGGACCTGTTTGGCCAACCTTTCAGAGTAGCCCGTAACCTAATAGAGGGCTTGATGGTAGAGGCAAACAGAACCAAGGGCGACGTCTACACAATGGCCGACCTGGTGATCAAGATGCAGAACTGCTCAATAGCACTCGACCATTTAGGTCACAGGGCTGACCTAGATGCTATGCACACTTTGGACAACACAGTCCGTCACCTCCCGAACTATAGGGTCGGTGGGCAGAAGAGACAGAACAGATAAGCCGAGGCGACCGGGAGGCTAACTTCGAAGACCTGACCGAATACTTGGACAGGCAAACCAAGATAGCCGACAGCAGATTTGGCCGACTTATCCGGAACAGCAACCGAGCAAACAAGCCCAGTACTAGCAAGGCTCAAACCCCTGCACGGGAACTTCCAAAATACCAGCCTTGGACCTAGACATATGCCATTTCACGCGATTCCACGGCTCAATCAAATTGCGGATCCTGTGGTGCTAGCCATGGACTACCAGAATGCCCCAAGTTCGGCAACGCCACAATAGACAAACGATGAAGAATGGCGAGGATGGCAGGAGCCTGCTTTATATGCCTCAACGCCACGCACCGGGCGGCAGCTTGTAGAACAAGGAACAGGTGTGGTCACGAGAGTTGCGCGGGCAGACACCATCGATTGTTGCACTGGGCAAGAGAAACTACGCCAGAGACGAATGCCAAACCCAGTGTGATTTGTTCAACCTCGCGGTCTGCCAGCAAACCAGTAAATTTAGGAGTAGTTGCCGTGGGAGTAGTAACCCCAACGGGGGTGGTCAAAGCGTTGGCTTTCGTCGATAGTGGATCTGACACTACCCTAGTGGAAGAGCGGTTTGCCGACAAATACCGGCTCGCCAGAAGTGCAAAGTCGTTAGCAGTGAGCACGGTGGGAGGAACACAAGTGATGACTGCCGGCAGGTTGAGGTTGCAACTCATTTCCCTAGACACTAACGAGCAAATGGAACCAATGGAGGCATTCACGTTAGCTGATCTCCCCATGCGAGCACCAAGGTTGGTGAACGCAATGTTGACTAGGTGGCCCAACCTGTAGGAAGTAACCGTTGTAGACTGGGATAACGGCGAAGTGGACCTCCTCATTGGCTGCGACGTGCCGGAGGCACATTGGGTACTTGACCAGAGAGTGGGCAACCGCCAGGCACCTTATGCCGTACGCAAAGTTCTGGGATGGATGTTTTATGGTCCAGTAGGGGTAAGTGGTTCCGTGAATTATTTATCCGCCGAAACGGACCGCATAGAGTACCACCTGCGGCAGCTGTATGAAAAAGATTTTCACAGCATCGGAGACGAATGACCATCGTCGTCTCAAGAGGATCACTTCGCTTCACAAACTGTGCGGCAAGGCACTGGAGGCCTTAACAAACAGTTCGAGGTTCCCCTCCCATGGCGCACATCAGTCAACCCGTGGACTGATAACTAAAACTGTTCTCCAGCAACTACTAGGAGTGAAGGAACGCTTTGTTCGAGACCAGGATCTGTGAGAACGATACGCAGAATCGTTGAAGCGGAACGGAGCTCTCGGCTACGTTGAAAAAGTGCCTGCAGACACCGATGGTCGAAAGGGTATCTGGTATCTACATCACCGCTCGGTTATAAACCACAAGAAACCCGAAAAATTGCGGGTGGCTTTTTGACTGTGCAGCCAAGTTCCAGGGCTAGTCGGTAAACGATCGCCTACTACAAGGATCTGACTAGACCAAACGACTGATCGAAGTTTTGTGCCGTTTCAGAGTGGGTAGAGTGGCCATGTCCGCCGATATTAGGGAGATGTTTTACCAGGCGAAAATACCGGTAGAAGAACGAGATGCTTTGCGTTTCCTGTGGTGGGAAGGGAACGACTGGGACAACGCAGTGGTAAGTTATAGGAAGACCGTCCACCCCCTCGGAGCTATATCGTCGCCGTTCTGTGCGAACTACGCCCTTTGGGAAGCTGTGAACAAACATGGAGATGTGATTCATCGGTCAGTGGTAGAAATGCGTCAGCAGAAACTTCTACGTCTACGACTACCTTGGGTCATTCGATGATGTGGAATCAGCTCTAGAGCAGTTCAGAGGCCTGACAAGGTTACTAGAAGAGAGCAGCTTTCATCTAACGAAATGGATGTCGAGCGCCCCAGAAGTGCTCGAGGTCATTCCGTACCACGAGAAGGCCGAAAGTGTAAGAGATTTGGACGGCTCTCCACTCCCTACCGAACGCACTTTAAGAATACAATGGGACGCGGAAGCGAACGACTTCGTTTTCGAGCTAAACACTCCCGAGCTGCCGGTAACCCGTCGAGGTATACTACCCGCTGCCTCTAGTCTGTTTGACCCGCTCGGTTTCGTCTCACCCTGGCTGTTACCCGGAAAGGTCTTGATGCAGCGGCTGTGCCTGAAGAAAGTCGATTGGGACCAGTCACTGGACCGAGAAGACTGGCTGGACTGGGAAGAATTTATAATCACCTCGAAGAAATTAGAAGACATAAGAGTTTTACGATGTTTGACTGCTGATCATGCAACACGGACGGGAGAACCACATACCTTTTCCGGTGCATCCGAAGTCGGTTATGAAGCTTTGGTGTACGGATGATGATGCTTAGGGGATGGACAATATACTACGAGGATCCTGTTCGCTAAAGCCCGCGTCACCCCACTGAAGCCGGCGTCGATCCCACGCCTTGAACCCAGCACAGCCGCGTTAGCAGTCAGGGCGGTACAAGCGATGAAGAGGTGTTCGGACTTCTACATTTGGTCGGTGAGCTTTTGGACGGACTCAACGATAGCACTTTACTACATTAACAACGTCCGGAGCCGGTTTGGTACTTTCGTTGCTAACCGACTCAAGATTATCCACGATGAATCAGCCACGCACCAGTGGAATCATGTCAGGTCTAGCGATAATCCAGCCGATCTGTGCTCCCGAGGTGCGAACAACTTCAGGCAACTGGACACGTGGACGAGAGGGCAAAACTTCCTGCAAATTCCTAAACAGGACTGGCCCGTGTGCGAATTAAAACCCCCTACGGAAGAATAACTGGAGATCAAAGGCGTAGTGATGGCGGCCAACGTCGTCGAAGCGACATCCATTTTATCATGAGTGGTCAGATTTTCTTCCTGGATGAAGACACTTCGTTCGCTAGTTTGGTTAACCAGGTTCAAGAGAAATTTGTTAGTCATGAAAAGGCTACGCCCCTCAGGCCGGATACGGGTCGGCCCGATAAGTCTCGATGAGCTACAAGCTGCAGAATTAGATATTTTCAAAATGGAGCAACGAGGGGCTTCCGCCCGAGAACACGAGAGGGCGAATGAAGTGGGACCAATCAACAAAAAAATATCACCTTCGAGAAGCGAATTGAAACATTTAAACCCCAAGCTCATTGACGGACTGTTGCGGGCGGATGGTAGGCTGAGCAACGCCCACCTGAGCTTCGACACAAAGTACCTTATACTGCTGCCTGCGAGACGTCCTGTAGTAGAGCTAATGATCTAACACGTCCACACTGGGGAGGAACTTGCCGGGGGAGGTCACTTTACGAGCGTCATCCGGAGGCGTCTTTTGTTGCTCAGAGGGAGAGCACCTGTAAAAGGTGTAATCCGACGTTGTTTACATTGTAGGAGACTCGATGCCGCAACGGGCAAACAGTGCGTGGCTCTGCTGCCAGAATGCAGAGTGACTACGGGCTGGTGGCCGTTCAATGACACCGGGTTGGACTATTTCGTGCCCTTGTGGATCAAGTGCGGGAAGAGATTAGAAAAACGATATGGGTGTACCATGACATGCATGAAGTCACGCGCAGTACACCCAGAAGTCGCACACTCAATGACGACCGATTCTTTCTTACGGGCCATTCCGAGATTTATCAACCGAAGAGGCGTACCGGCCGATATATACTCAGATGATAGGGCGAACTTTGTGGGCGCTCAACGGGAATTGCAGCGTTGGTACAAGAACATAAACAGAGAAGAACTGCATGATCGAACCGTGGCCTACGGCATACGACAGCATTTCAACCCCCCGCAGTCCAGCCACCGCGGCAGCGTATGGGAAAGCATGATCCGGTCCGCCAGGCGGATACAGCTGTCGATCATGAAGCAACAGTCGCCCGACGACGAGACGCTGAACGCCGTCATGACTGAGGTAGAGACAATTCTGAACAATCGCCCTCTGGTTCCAGTAATGAACGGCGACCCCACCCACCTGGCGCTCACCCCGAACGACCTACTGACGTTAAGGTCGAACGAAGGTTTCCAAGGGCCGGTAAACCTTCGTGGGAGCTACCTCCACGGGTGCAGGCAGGCAAACTTTCTTGCTAGGATTTTCTGGAGTCGCTGGATGCGGGAGTACCTACCGGCCCTGCACACTCGACAGAAGTGGCTGGTCAAAACAAGACCATTTGAGGTTGGGAATGTGGTGGTGATCGCCGACAAACGCGCACATTTCACCACCTGGTCCTTGGGAGTGGTTATGGAAACCATCAACAGCACCGACGGAATGATAAGAACGGTGAAGGTGAAGACTGCTAACGGAGCCTTCATTCCTGATATACGCGGTATTAGCCTACTGGAGAGCGAAGGCGGAGAAGCTGATAACGCTGAGGTTCAGTAGACTACTCCGCGCTGGTCGCCGAGGTGAGTAAAGAAACCCCATATATGGAGGCAATCCCGACACACTGACGTATCGAACCATCATACACCCCGACGCACACTCATCTACATTGTACTCGTTTATGCCACATGGTCCCCGTCAAACACGCTACAGTGCTCAAAGACTTTCGTTGACGTTACAGAAAGATTTTTTTATATGTGGTGGTACCTGCGACTCCATTGTATATCCAGACACACACTCATATACCCCATGCGCTCTATACATCGTAACCCCCTGTCAAACATGTGACGGCGTTCTCCTTTGGTTTTTTGACATCACTGAATGTCTTTTGCATTTGTGGCAGCAGCGGTGATTACATCATACATACACACTCACTCAAGCACATACAGCCAGTGCATCATGGCCCTTCCGAGGACAGCGTCTGTTTCCTCTTCACGTCCACCATCGGTCAGTTGTTCTCGTGGAAGATGTAGAATAGCCTCGCATCTATGTGGCCAACGGATTAGGTGCAACCATTAGTAGAACGTTGACGACAAGCATTAGGCAAGCGCACTGACAGCACGGTCTAGGTAGGTAGGAAGAATCAGTACCCTCATACCAAGCCTCTGACTCTGCTAAGGATTGGGGAGGATTTTGTTGGGCGACGTAAAGACCGGTCGTGGAAAATCCCCTAAAACCTTTGCGATTCAGTGTTTTTCCTAACATTACTCACTTGCTTACACTATTGTCTTGTCTTTACGAACTGTTTGTTTTTATGGACCAATTGCTGCTTGTTCGTGCCCAGAGCGCTACTTTGTCATATCTTTGTTGTGGACCTGCGTGACGCACGTGCTCCTCGCTCGCACGCCGCAATTCCGTTTCTCGTTTGTTGAGTCCTTGTGATCTCACAATTGTGGTTTGTATCTGTTTTGTGTCATTGTTCATTCAATAATCTAGTATCGTGGAATATCACGGATAATCGCCCTTTGCTTTTGGGATCCGTTGTGAATTTGTCTACGCATTGCTCAAAAGTGTGTTATAAAGTGTGACTGCGGAAAGTAGCAGGTTTCACTACGTGATCACAGTTCTCCCTCCATTCATCATCGGCGACGAGCAAGATGTGTTGGAATCAAGAGAACCCAACCCCCACAAACGCGTCAAAGCAGCGGCCGTTAGCCGGATTAGTATATCTGACAAAAAGCAAGTCTTCCGTTTTTTTACAGACACTAAGCTCGGGGATCGCAAACCTACGCGGATGTTTCGGCACGTGCGACTCTTTTAGAAACTACTAAGATCGATAATAATCTCCTGAAAGAGGTTTGGATCCAACGTCCTCCTAGCAACATGTGGAATGTCTTTTGTGTGTCCACAGAGGAAAACCTCGACAAGCTTGCTGAGACGACCGACAAAACTGGGGAAACCTACTAACCAAAGGTCAGTCAGTCGATTTCCCCGCAAACTGAGTCTGGAATTGCCTCTTTAATGGTCACTGTGCAAGATCGTGTCAAAAAGTTTGAGGCACTCAGCATGTCGCCAGATGAATGTCCAACCCAGGCATCACCCAACAAACAGAGTAGCACAAACAGATCTCCCAATAGAAACGGTGCAAGGATTTCCTTTCAGCTAACCAACTGATGCTCTTTGTTGGTATCATCAACAGTATCACTCAAAGGCGCGTTATTTCACCCCAACTTGTGCCATGGCCCCAGCCAGTCAAGGAGGCAAAGACACCAGGGCTTAGATGCTACGGAAGCTATTGGTCAGGAAAGTCTCATTTTCAACATAGTAGATCCTAAATCAGGGACACGCTACTAGGTAGATGCAGGTGTTGAGGTCAGTGTGCTCCTATATCCAGGTCAAGTTTTAGATAGGTGCCCCTTCTTCAACTTACTTGCCGCTAGAGGCACTTCCGTACAGACTTAAGGACAAATTTCAAAACACTAGATTTTGGGCCTTGTTGCACTTTGCTTTGGGTTTTCTTCATTTCAGACCCCCCAAAATGCCATCCCCGGCATTGATTTACTGCACCACCAGGTTCTATCGCAGGTGAGGGTATATCTGAAAAAGTGACCACGCTAATCCTTGGTCACTTTGAATTTTCACAGATGCCATCCGATTTACGTAAAGCTGCACAAACCTTTCCGCGTATCATTGACTGGGTTACCAGGAATCTAGATTCTGTATTTGCCTACACCGACGATCTTCTGGTGATTTGTAAGTCTGAAGGTGCACACAAGCGACACCTACACCAGTTGTTCGAGCGTTTAACTGCACATGGCATAACCCTCAATGCGGACAAAAATTCAGTTGAGCTTTGGGCCTCATGATCAATGAAGGCGATTTTCGGCCCCTGGAAGGAAAGATACAAGCCGTTTGTGACTTTCCGCTACCCACTTCACTAGCCGTCGGTCCTCATTTCAACGGGATGGTAAGCTATTATCGGCTTTTCATCTCAAACTGTGCTCACTTGATGCAGCCTTTGGCAGATTTATTTCCAGGCTCTAAAGGCGGTTTCATAGAATTATCCGTGGATGCTGAAACTGCCTTCAGTGGAGTCGAAGACGCCTTGGTTTCCGCTGCTTTGCTGGTCCATTTCGACTCCGAAGCTCAACTGAGTATAGCCACCGATGCCTCTGAAAAGGCCTTAGGCGGCGAGCCACAACAGTGATCTACATCACAATGGAATCCACTAGCCTTTTTCTCCTCCGTCGTCTCCCACTAACTGAAACTAAGTACTCTACGTTTAGTCGGGTGCTACTTACTGTTTACATTACTGTTAGAGACTTGCGACGTGTTTTCGAAGGCGGACACTTTGTCATCTTTACAGATCACGAACCATTAAAGCATGCGTTTCACAGTCGAACCGATGAACATTCACAGCGTGAGTTGTGCCATTTAGACTTTGCGGCAGAGTCTTCCAGTAAAGTTGGTCACGGTTCTGGTGCCGGCATGGTTGTAATGATGCTGTTTCTCGAGTAGACACTATTTTTAGTAAGCCACCGGTCACAGATCTCGGGGCCTTGGCTGCATCTCAATACTTGGAATTGGATTTCACAGATCCAAGCCAGGCCTCATCACTTAAACCTTTGGAGTTTCCTTTGACCACTTCCTGTGGCTCGATTTGGTGTGACACAACTCTTTCACGCCCAAGCCCCATCGTACCCACGCCTTGGAGCCGCACAACTTTCGGCGTTTTACATAACTCAGCCTATCCTGGCATCTGAGCCACCACCAAGCTAGTTGCGGACAGGTACTTCTGACACGGCTTACAAGCGGATAGTCGTAACTAGGCTCGTTCATGCTTCCACGGCCAACTATCGAAGGTAAGTAGACATGCAATGGCTCAAATGGGCCACTTTCCATTTGTATCCTCACGTTTTTCTTATATCAACATGGATATCGTTGGTCCCGTCGGTCCATGCAAAGTCTTCCATTACCGAGCTTGGGGCAAACCTCGGGCTAGCCCCAACCTTGCGGCGGCCCCATGGGGTAAGTTTTTGACATGCTCCAGGTTTACCCAAAAAGGTTGGGGCAACGAGCTATTTGGGTAGTGGAATACCGTTCAAACTTTGTTCATAAGAGCACCTCTTTTCAGTTGCTTCACCCACTGCCTCTCCCCCAGACATGAACGGTGACGTGAACGTGGTGATGGATTTAGATTTCATCAGGTTTCGTGATCAGACAGAAATGGAAAATATATCAGAATACTCTCTCCTACCGAACCATGATGAAATATCCCTGGAACGCCCTGCACTCCGGATAAAAATGGCTATCTGCCCGTCGCACGCTGTGTTTGAACGTCGGTCGTTTTTAAGTGGTGTAAACTAAACACACGAACTTGCAAAAGCGCTACCTTTGGCGCAGCTTTCGAACGCAAGCGATAACTGATACCTATTTTGGTGATTCGTACAGTCCACGATAACTGCAGAGTACAGCTCACGATAGTTGCTAACGTGCAACATAGAAAGTCCCGAAGTGTCTATTATGAATTGAATTGGATTACGTTCCTGTGAAAGTAAAGGGGACCGTTGTTTCCAGGTGTGACCCGTTGTATACGTATATGCGAACGTATATATATATATATATATATATATATATATATATATATAAACATGTAAATATACGTATTTGTACATTATATATATACATCCATACCTGTATAATCATGTGCTTTTCCACTTAGGTGCATGCAGGTAGCTATCTATGTATATGTATACATGTATATATATACATATATATGTATACTTATATATGTATGCATATATGTGTATATATATCCATATATATGTATATATATGTATGTACACATGCGAACGTATAAATATATCGTTACCTGTATGTGTTTAGGTGTAAAGACGTGTATAGAAATATATATATGTACACATATGTCTATGTACATATGTATGCATACGTATATATATCTATATTTCGATGTGTATACAAGAGCATATATATGTATATGTGCATACTTAGACGTGTGTATACATATATACAGGTATATATATATATGTAGCTGTATATATATGCTTTTACACCCAAGCACAAGCAGGTAACGATGTATATATATATATATATATATATATATATATATATCTACATATATATGTACATAGATATATATATGTTTATATACACATATGTTTATATGTGTATACACAATTACGTACATTTACCGCATGGAAATTGTTCAGCGAAACCGAACGAACCACGGCTGTCAGTAGCTGGGCCGACCCTACTGAGGCTCTCCAGGTCTCGTATGAATTTTCTACAACTACTCTTGTGAACCACCCGGAGCTAGAGGCCTACGGAACAGGCATGGAACCAAAATTCCGATGCGCGCCAAAAAACAATGAAAACTCGGTGAAGTGAATTGGAAGTTTTTATTTAGTTATTTAACCTAAGAGAGGGTCGTAAGGTGAGCCAAAAACCAACTGGATAGTTTCAGCTGGAAAAATTAATGCTCCGCCCCTCTGAGGTGAACTAAGGATTGATGGTTTTCCTCACGACTCGACCGAGTGAGTCAATTGTTCAAGACTCGATGGGAGAAGTATCCTCTCCCCACTCTCTTTCTGGTTTCAAACTGCAAAAAAGCGATTTAGTGCTCTTGAATTGTATGTCACTTATGTGGCTGCGACAAGCAATGTACGCAGAGGTAGTTTTATTCGTTTTGAAAATTGGCACAATGGTAATACGCCCACCGAGTGCATTTGCAGCTTTGGACCAAATTAGTCGTTTCGTCCAGGTCCATCGATGGGTCTTCCATGTGGCAGATGCTGCAAATGTCTTGGCGTACTGGTGAACTCGCCAGGTCGAAACTTTTCCTTTTTTCATGTAGTCTCTACTGCGCCAAAGTCGTTGTCTTAAGCTGTCGGAAGTGTACAAGCTGAAGTGGGTCACCGAGGATTTGCAAATCTGCATCATCGGTATTTCTGAGGGTCAGGGCAGCATTACGTTTTGAAGATGGTGGGACTGCCGTGTACTGTGATGTGCTGGGAACTGGTTCAACGGTTTGATTACGAGGAAAGGTTTTCCTCGGTACGTTGCTGATAAACTGGGAAACTAATATATCCTTGCCTAAAGTTACGCTTATATTTTGCGCTCTATCCGTACAACAGAAATCCACATCATTTCCTGAACCTAATATTCGAGCCGAATTTCTCAACTGAGGTACCAGTTTCGTGAATTTAGTGTACCCCAAATTGTTTAAGGCTAAGGCAATGCCCTTCCCCAATTCCTCACTTATTGACAACTTTTAACTAGGACTACTTTTGTCCGAATTTTCTGCTACCGTAGCGTTCGTTGGCACAGGCAACACAGGAGTGAACGAGCGGCCCGTCTCCGTTGCCCAACGACCAACAGGCTGCCTGCATAGGTCGTACTTAATGACGGTGGCAACCGCAACGATGTGGCTGTATGGTAGCAACAGCTGCTTAGAAAAGGGACAAGTGCAGGCTGAATTAACCCCCATGGTTACCATAGCCGCAAAGGCCCGCACACAGTTAACACTCCAACGGCCAGAATGGTGACTAACATCTCGAAAGGCATGCCTAATTATGCGCTTTTGAACGGCTTCATGGGCGAAGCCGGTAAGCTCTCCAAGGTAATTGGAGTACATGTGGAACCCAGCTGCTGACTTGAAAGAACCAACTAACAGCTTCTCAATCCGTCTAAGCCGGCTTTCCTCCAACTCCTCGGATCGCTTCGGGATCCGGGCGAAGATATGCACCAGGGAGGACCTGGAGGATAACCCCGCGTTCAAATACCTTGTAAAGGATTTCAGGAAACCCCGTTCCATGCATTAGCATCCATGATACAAACTACATTTATCATCCGCATGAACTAATTTTGCTGGAATTCCGATTTTTTGTTTTATTTCTCTAAATCTTTGTCACAAACCGGACTCCTACCGTTGCCTCGAGCGAGAGTCGCTCAGCTTGAATTTCGCTGTGACAGTATTTGGTAATCTCATCTTCTGTATCTAACCTTTTGCTGTAACCCAGCTGCAGTTGTTGATTTGTTGTCCAATTAGGAGCAGAAGAGCACAGAAGGAACACTGCTGAAGTTTGATTAATGTAAAATTAATTAACTGACAAATAAAAAACCGTAGCCATTTGGGATCGACCTATAAAGGCAGCCTGTTGGTCGTTGGGCAACGGAGACGGGCCGCTCGTTCACTCCTGTGTTGCCTGTGCCAACGAACGCTACGGTAGCAGAAAATTCGGACAAAAGTAGTCCTAGTTAAAAGTTGTCAATAAGTGAGGAATTGGGGAAGGGCATTGCCTTAGCCTTAAACAATTTGGGGTACACTAAATTCACGAAACTGGTACCTCAGTTGAGAAATTCGGCTCGAATATTAGGTTCAGGAAATGATGTGGATTTCTGTTGTACGGATAGAGCGCAAAATATAAGCGTAACTTTAGGCAAGGATATATTAGTTTCCCAGTTTATCAGCAACGTACCGAGGAAAACCATTCCTCGTAATCAAACCGTTGAACCAGTTCCCAGCACATCACAGTACACGGCAGTCCCACCATCTTCAAAACGTAATGCTGCCCTGACCCTCAGAAATACCGATGATGCAGATTTGCAAATCCTCGGTGACCCACTTCAGCTTGTACACTTCCGACAGCTTAAGACAACGACTTTGGCGCAGTAGAGACTACATGAAAAAAGGAAAAGTTTCGACCTGGCGAGTTCACCAGTACGCCAAGACATTTGCAGCATCTGCCACATGGAAGACCCATCGATGGACCTGGACGAAACGACTAATTTGGTCCAAAGCTGCAAATGCACTCGGTGGGCGTATTACCATTGTGCCAATTTTCAAAACGAATAAAACTACCTCTGCGTACATTGCTTGTCGCAGCCACATAAGTGACATACAATTCAAGAGCACTAAATCGCTTTTTTGCAGTTTGAAACCAGAAAGAGAGTGGGGAGAGGATACTTCTCCCATCGAGTCTTGAACAATTGACTCACTCGGTCGAGTCGTGAGGAAAACCATCAATCCTTAGTTCACCTCAGAGGGGCGGAGCATTAATTTTTCCAGCTGAAACTATCCAGTTGGTTTTTGGCTCACCTTACGACCCTCTCTTAGGTTAAATAACTAAATAAAAACTTCCAATTCACTTCACCGAGTTTTCATTGTTTTTTGGCGCGCATCGGAATTTTGGTTCCATGCCTGTTCCGTAGGCCTCTAGCTCCGGGTGGTTCACAAGAGTAGTTGTAGAAAATTCATACGAGACCTGGAGAGCCTCAGTAGGGTCGGCCCAGCTACTGACAGCCGTGGTTCGTTCGGTTTCGCTGAACAATTTCCATGCGGTAAATGTACGTAATTGTGTATACACATATAAACATATGTGTATATAAACATATATATATCTATGTACATATATATGTAGATATATATATATATATACATCGTTACCTGCTTGTGCTTGGGTGTAAAAGCATATATATACAGCTACATATATATATATACCTGTGTATATGTATATACACGTCTAAGTATGCACATATACATATATATGCTCTTGTATACACATCGAAATATAGATATATATACGTATGCATACATATGTACATAGACATATGTGTACATATATATATTTCTATACACGTCTTTACACCTAAACACATACAGGTAACGATATATTTATACGTTCGCATGTGTACATACATATATATACATACAACTTGTCTTTTTTCCACTCACTATTAAAATATAGATCCTGCAAAGCCTCCCCTGTGGTACGGGACCCATTAAGCCTAAGGTATTCGTTACAACACAGCAGTCATTCGGTCACTGTGCCGTCCTCGAGAACCAGCCTACGGTCCAATTTCTTCATTGTTAAATATTCACAAATGTGGAATAAACTTCCACCGAATGTCCGTGCAATAAGCCACTTGCCGTGATTCAAAGAGGAATTAAACAAACGGCTTGATGTCCTGACACTCGTATCAAACAATGATCCATACACTTCGGAGGAGCGAGCGTACGAAGTTGGTTTGGGTTACTGACACGCGGGTCTGAGTCGGGGGCCACGAGACCTACGTACCACACAAGTCGCCGTAAATACCACTCAAGTTTCATTAATCTTTCGCGTAAAACCTTGTGTTTTGCAAAGTCGAACCATCCCCCAATTAGTTCCAATTTCTAGATACTAGAGGTTTTTCTTTACTACTGACCGCTGATCCTCAGCTGGGAGCACCCCAGACTGCGTTTTTCTATTTTTACTTTTCCAAACAACCGCTGATGATGGCTTCCCTTCGATGGCTTGGCATAATACCTGGCCCACATTTCCCGCTGAAAACTCGATACCTGCTCGTCATTTCGTCACTACCACACAGGCCATGCTCTCCAGGACCCCTCGCAACCTCCTGGATTATTCGATCTCTATGTGACAACGCCAATATCACTCAAGCGAAGCCCGCCGGTGCGGGCCGCGGTCAGTTCCACCACTTTGGCCGACGCACATCGGGCGTGCAGGACGTCTGCAACGATGTGCGGACGCAGATAGGGTTGCGGATGGCACCTGTCAACAGAAACGGTTTTCAGGTTGGGTGTCCCGGGCACGGTCAGCTCCACCCACCAGCACCGGTCGCAGCAAAAAATTATTCACCCGAAATGCTGTAAATATGGAACTATCTCCCCCAGTTACCGCCTATTTTTCATCGAACTTGTCTCCATCTTCGCAACCTTAACTTACCGCTTCTTACGCCCAGAAAAATCTACTTTCCCTAGCACATAATTATCGCGGGGTTAAAAGACCGTTTCAGTACTCGGCTTACCGTTCATTATCCTTTATTTCCCGATGATTCTTGCCAAACTGCCCGCTTGTCCTATTAGCAAACTTAACCAATCCCCGAGATAAAACTCGCTTCTATTTTATAAGTTATCAATACATTTGCAAAATTCACATTTATTGTTGCCATACACTTCCGTACCACAATGTCCGGTATTCTATCTTGGTAAATCCTCCCAGACAATTTTCATTCTTGCATCTCTCCGGTCATCATGTTCGGCCCTTAGATAACGATTATCAAACGTAAATACTTACCTGCCATTTAAATACTCGCCCAGTACCCATTTCTATTTTGGTGCATCACATTTCACCTTTATGAAAGTAAGCAATGTGCGCAACGATTACATGTTTACATCCTGCCACTTCTTCCACCATCACTCCAGCGACCTCGCCAGATGTGATGTCCGTTTGGTTTACCACGGACTCCATCCACATCCAGCCGCCCAACTTCCCAACTGTATTCAGCGTTTGTTGGTGCTTTTTCATATTCGGTATTCTATCTTGGTAAATCCTCCCAGACAATTTTGATTCTTGCATCTCTCTGGTCTTTATTTTCGGCCCTTAGATAACGATTATCAAACGTAAATACTTACCTGCCATTTAAATACTCGCCCAGTACCCATTTCTATTTTGGTGCATCACATTCCCCCCTCATGAACGTTAACAATGTGCGCAACGATTACATGCTTGCGTCCGGTCACTTCCTTTACCATCACCTAGGCAATCACTCTCTACAAATGAGTCCTTCATTGGGTATTTAACGGACTCAGCCGATATTTGGTCGCTGAACGTTTCAAGGAAAATCTTCGAAAGATTTTGATTGTTCTCTGTCTGCAAATTCATTCCTCTCATCGTCTGATTTCCAATCCAAAGCCGTGCCATACTCCGCGGAGCGCTGTAGCTGGTTCATGTCTCCCTCGGAAGCTTCTTTTCCCTCGAAGTGAACAAAACTTTCGTCAGTTCTGTTTGATTCTCTTGTTGCATAGCACTTCGTTTTGTACTGTTTCAGGAAGAGTCAGCTACCTTCGACCATCTCGATCCTGACTTGACCGGGTTGGCCACCCGACCTTGAGTTCAAATTTGCCGGGCGCCGCCACAGAGAGTGACTTAAATACTTTCTCCTGTACAATATTGAGTGCACATACCTTAACCAACCTCTTGGAATTCGGACTCTACGTCCAATTGTACCGTTTGATCTTGCGTTACAGCATGCCTCGGGTTATCCGAAATAAACCATTATCATTATCATTATCATATGGATATATATACACATATATGCATACATATATAAGTATACATATATATGTATATATATATACATGTATACATATACATAGATAGCTACCTGCATGCACCTAAGTGGAAAAGCACATGATTATACAGGTATGGATGTATATATATAATGTACAAATACGTATATATACATGTTTATATATATATATATATATATATACGTTCGCATATACGTATACAACGGGTCACACCTGGAAACAACGGTCCCCTTTACTTTTGCAGGAAAGTAATCCGATTCAATTTATAATAGACACTTCGGGGCTTTCATTGTATGCGTATATGCGAACGTATGTATATGTATATGTACATGTATATATACGTATTTGTACATTATATATATACATCCATGCCTGTATAATTTTCGAACCGTAAGGAGATGAACAAGATGCGGAGAAAGCTGCAAAGTCAAGTTACGAAAAGCCTTAAGAATGATCGCGAAAATTGGTGGTTCAAGGTAGCCGAAGAAATGGAAATAGCAGCTGCTTCAGGTAACAGTCAAAGACTGTTCAAACTTATCCGTGACACCGATGGACGACGAACCCAGGTCGGTGAAACGATTTGCGATATAAATGGAGAACCCATCCATGGCAAACAGCAAAGGCTTGACCGATGGGCCGAGTACTTCAAGGAACAGTTTAGCTGGCCGCACGCTAGTGTCAACAACTGCGACCACTTGAGTGGTATCACTTGAGCCCCCATCGGAAGTAGAAGTAGAGTCGTATTCGATTACTAAGGCGGGGGAAAGCGGCAGGTCCCGACGAACTTCCCCCAGTTCTTTTCAAACTGGGTGGTGAGGCGTTGATAAAATCACTAACCGCCTTGCTCCGTGACATTTGGAACGCGGAGCGTATTCCGTTAACATGGAGCGAGTCATTGATTGTTCTCATCTTCAAGAAGGGAAGACGCAATGACTGCAGTAATCATCGTGGGATTAGCTTAATTCCAATAGTCGCCAAAGTATCAGCTTCGATTTCGCTGCACGTCTTACGGCTACTCTCGAGAGGAATGCCCGCGAACAGCAGGCTGGATTCCGCCCAGGTCGAGGATGTATCGATCAGATTTTTACTCTTCGCCGACTACTTGAAACGCGTCACACGCACCGCCGACCGACAATGATGATTTTCTTAGACCTAAAAGGCGCCTTCGATTCAGTTGATCGAACATCGCTTTTCAGTGTTCTTCATCGAAAATGTTTGCCCCAGAAGTTCGTGAACCTAATGAGATCACTGTATTCTCATACTCCTGGCCGCGTTAGGGTTTACGGTGAACTATCCGGTCGGTTCGAAACGACCAGCCGTGTTCGGCAGGGATGCCCTTTGTCCCCATTCCTTTTCAACTTCGTCACGGACGAAATGATGGAGAGTGCGCTGCAAAATCTTCAGGATGTAGGCGTCAAACTAGGAAATAGTGAAAAGCTATGTGACCTAGATTACGCAGACGACGTTGTCTGCTTGTTCAAATGCATGGAACATGCTCAGCGTGCACTAGATAATCTCGCAAGAGCTGTAGCTCCATTCGGCATGCGCTTTGCACCTTCAAAGTGCAAGGTGATGTTACAAGACTGGACGTCAACGATTCCGAGCTTGATGCTCGATGGGGAGGTGCTGTCAGTTGTCGACCACTTCACCTACCTCGGTAGCTGCGTGACGACGGATGGGAGCACAGTAGTAGAGGTGAGTACGCGGATATCCAAAGCTCGAGCGGCGTACGCTGGACTGAAGCACTTGTGGCGCCAATCCGATATTTCACTGAAGTTGAAAGGTCGTGTATACTGTGCCGCAGTGCGTTCAGTTTGGTTGTATGGTTGCGAGACTTGGAGTCTGCGTGCTGAAGATATTCGTCGTCTTGAGGTTTTTGACCATCGATGTTTACGTAGTATCGCTAAGATTGGATGAAATAGCCGAGTAAGCAACGATGAGGTGAGAAAGCGAGTATTGGGTACTAACTCAGAGAACGTTTTGTCGCAGCGTATCCAACTTAGTAGACTTCGTTGGTTGGGACACGTGTTACGTATGTCAGACACACGTCTGCCATACCGTGTCCTATTCTCAGCCGCTCCTAGGGAGTGGAAGAAACCACGTGGAGGTCAACAGATGACGTGGCACCGAGAAATGAGAAAATGTACAGCAGACTTAGGAAAAGTAGGTGCTTCACGTCTTCGTGGTTGGGGTCCAAAAGATCCGTCTACCAGTTGGCTGGAGACACTGAAGAATATGGCAGCGAACCGTGAACAGTGGCGATCGTGTTGTCACTTTCTATCGAATCAGAATGTTTGATCGTTGTACATTTGTACAGTTAGAGTGCGTATTCCGTGTGTTGGCTACTAGGGCATTCTTTTCTTCTCCCACCCATATAGGTCCACTCCCTCTTCATCTTGTATATTCCTACTTTGTAATTCAACGTGCATCTCGGTGAGAAAGGCGGTGGTCAGTGGGGCTTGCCCTACTGCTTAACGCTATACGATGATGATGACGATGATACCTGTATAATCATGTGCTTTTACACTCAGGTGCATACGGGTAGCTATCTATATATATATATATGTTTATATACATATATACGTATATATATACACATATATATGTATATATATATATATATATGTATTTGTGTGTATATGCATATGCGGCTGTATCAATATATATATATATACATTTATGTATATATATGATATTATTAATAATAATAATAATGGTTTATTTCGGATAACCTCGAGGCATGCTCTAACGCAAGATCAAACCGTACAACTGGAAGTAAAGTCCGAATTCCAAGAGGATGATTCAGGTATATGCACCCGATATTGTACAAAAGAAAGTATTTAAGTTACTCTTTAAGGCGGCGCCCGACAAATTGGAACTCAAGGCCACGTGGCCAACCCGACCAATTCAGGGTGGAGCTGGTCGGAGGTAGTAGACTCTTCCTGAAATAGTACAAAAAGAGGGGCTATGAAACGAGAGAATCAAACAGAATTGACGAAAGTTTTGTTCACCTTGAGGAAAAAGAAGTTTTTAAGTGAGACATAAACCAGCTATAGCGCTCCGAGGAGTATGGAACGGCTTTGGATTGAAATCAGACGATAGAAGGAATGAATTTGCAGATAAAGAACAATCGAAATGTTTCGAAGATTTTCCTTGTAACTTTCAGCGACCAAATATCGGCTGAGTCCGTTAAATCGTTGCGCACATTGTTCACTTTCATAAAGGCGGAATGTGACGCCCCAAAACGAAAATGGGAACTGGGTAACAACTCATTTTTCGATGCGTAGCCATGATAGTCGCAGATACACGGTTTGCACAGATGAGTATTTAAATGACAGGTAAGTATTTACTTTCGATTATCGTTGTCTAAGGGCTGAACATAAAGACCAGAGAGATGCAAGAATCAAAATTGTCTGAGAGGATTTACCAAAATAGAATACCGGATATGAAAAAGCTTCAAACAACCGATGAATACAGTTGCTAAGTTGGACGGTGAATTAGTCAACAGGCGAAATGCCATCTGCTGGTATTCTTTGTAAGAAATGGATCCTATGATGGCGAAAGATCAAAAAGCTGCAATACAGATGTCAGTATATGGGAAAGGCATGAATCTTTGCAAGGTGAGGATATTGCTATGCTACGGCCATATGGGCGATTAGAAGGACTGATAGAGAGAGCGAACTATCACAATATAGCCGACTGATGGGATGCTCCGTGAAATATACTGTTTGGGCTCTGTGGGACGGACGTGTATGGCAACATTAAATGTGACTTTTGCAAATATATCGATAACTGTGATAAAATAAGAGCAAGTTTTATCTCGGGGATTGGTTAAATTTGCGAATGGGACAAGCGGGTGGTTTGGCACGAATCCTCAGGAAAAAGAATAATGAACGGTAATCCGAGTACGGAAACGGTCGTTTAACTCCGCGATAGTTATGTTCTAGGGAAGGTAGGGTTTTTCGGGCGTAAGAAGCGGTATGTTATGGTGGCGAAGATGGAGACAAGTACGATAAAAAATAGGCGATAACTGGGGGAGATAGTTCCATAGTTGCAGCATTTCGGGTGAATAAATGTTGTTGTTTTTTTGCCGCAACCGGTGCTGGTGGGTGGAGTTGAGCTTTCGCTGAACACCCAACCAGAAACCTTTTTTGGTGACAGGAGGCGCGATCCGCCATCCTAGCTGCACCCGCACATCGTTGCAGACGTCCTGCACGCCCGATGTGCGCCGGCCAAAGCGGTGGATCCGACAGCGCTCCACACCGACAGGCTCCGCTGGAATGATATTGGCGTTGTCACATAGAGATCGAATAGTCCAGGAGCTTGCGACCAGGTTGCGAGGGGTCCTGGAGAGCAGGGTCTTTGTGGTAGTGACGAAATGACGAGCAGGTATCGAATTTTCAGCGGGAAATGTGGGCCAGGTATTATGCCAAGCCATCGAAGGGAAGCCATCATCAGCGGTTGTTTGGAAAAGTAAAAATAGAAAAACGCAGTCTGGGGTGCTCCCAGCCGAGGATCAACGGTCAGTGGTAAAGAGAAACCTCTAGTATCTAGAAATTGTAACTACTTGGTGAATGGTTCGACTTTGCAAAACACAAGGTTTTACGCGAAAGATCAATAAAACTTGAGTGGTATGTACGGCAACTTGTGTGGTACATAGGTCTCGTGGCCCCCGACTCAGATCCGCGTGTCAGTAACCCAAACCAACTTCGTACGCTCGCTCCTCCGAAGTGTATGGATCATTGTTTGATACGAGTGTCAGGACATCAAGCCGTTTGTTTAATTCCTCTTTGAATCTCGGCAAGTGGCTTATTGCACGGACATTCGGTGGAAGTTTATTCCACATTTGTGAATATTTAACAATGAAGAAATTGGACCGTAGGCTGGTTCTCGAGGACGGCACAGTGACCGAATGACTGCTGTGTCGTAACGAATACCTTAGGCTTAATGAGTCTCGTACCACAGGGGAGGCTTTGCAGGAACTATATTTTAATAGTGAGTGTAAAAAGACAAGTTGTTCTTTACCCGTCGGATCCAAAGGGGTTCTAGTTGTGGCGGGTCACAGCGCTGCCTATAGTTGAGACTAGACGAATATCCAACTATTTGTTTAGTAAAGGTAAGCTGAACATTTTTGATGGCGATCCTATCAATCTGGCGCATGTTGGAGCCAACTATTGAGCTATACTCTAGCAATGGTCTAAGGTGTGTTGTATAGACACTGAGATTACTTTCACGCAAACGGAGTGTTTTGTGGACAAGTCCTATCAACCTGCGAGACCTAGCAATTTGAGTGTCTGTTTGCTCCGAGAAGTTGAACGGGCAGGAGTAGTATATGCCCAGTTCGCGTACTGGTGATGTTTTGGGGATCAGATGACCACCCATACTAAACGTTTCGGGAGGGACATGACACTCGTATGTAAGAATGCAGCTTTTATCCGCCGAGCACTTCATTACCCAATCGGTACACCACGAATTGAGCATCCGTAAGTCCTCCGATATTTTTGCCGTAGTATTACCCAATGAATTATGGTCGAAGGTGTACAACTACTTTACATCATCAGTGAATAAAAACGGAGTTCCATGGTAAGCCACGGTAAATATGTCATTTATGTACATGAGGAACAACAATGGGCCCAGTATTCTACCTTGGATCACACCGCTGGTCACAGGGATGGGTGTGGAAATTGTGCCATCAACGTTTACTACTTGACTGCGCCAGGACAAGTACGATTCTAGCCAGGCATATAGTGGGTCAACAATGCCGAATGTCTTAGCCTTTGACAACAAACGAATGTGAGACACCCGGTCGAAGGCCTTAGACATGTCTAAAAAGACTGAGATCACTGCCTTACCATCATTGGCAGCTACTGTAATAAGGTTCAGAAAGTCAGTCATACAGGTTGCGCAGGATCGATGTTTTAGGAAACCGTGCTGACCTTCACTTATAAGGTGGTTTTTGAGGAGGTGATCTGTTAGTTTAACTTTTATTAATCTTTCCATAATCCTCGATACTACTGGGGTATGATCCACAGGCCGGTAGTCGGCCGGGTCCTCCCGCGTTCCCTTCTTATGAATTGGAATAATAACCGACGTTTTCCACTGTATGAGATACCAACTAAAGCGCATAGACAAATTGAATAAATTCGATAGAAGAATTGGGATATCTGGGCCACCCAATTTAAAGATGGCCGATGGTAACGAGTCCGATCCGGGGTGAAAAGACATTTTGACATTTGAAATTAAAGGCCCGATTTCGGAGGGCAGGAATGTTACAGAAGGAAGTGGCTCATATGGTGGTACCGGTGGATTGCAGAAAAATGGTGCAGTGTCACTAATTAGGGAGAAGCAAAAAACGTGTTAAGTGCCTCTGCCCTGTCCAGCGGTTTGTCGAGGCACGTGTTATTGAAAGAGATAGTGGAGATAAATGAAGATTTTTAGGGTTCCTCGACTTCATCAGTTTTGCAAGAATCTCGACTTTCTTGGAATCACGCAAGGTCGTTTTCAAGTGGTATAAACTAAACACACAAACTTGCGAAAGCGCTACCTTTGGCGCAGCTTTCGAACGCAAGCGATAACTGATACCTATTTTGGTGATTCGTACAGTCCACGATAACTGCAGAGTACAGCTCACGATAGTTGCTAACGTGCAACATAGAAAGTCCCGAAGTGTCTATTATAAATTGAATTGGATTACGTTCCTGTGAAAGTAAAGGGGACCGTTGTTTCCAGGTGTGACCCGTTGTATACGTATATGCGAACGTATATATATATATATATATATATATATATATATATATATATATATAAACATGTATATATACGTATTTGTACATTATATATATACATCCATACCTGTATAATCATGTGCTTTTCCACTTAGGTGCATGCAGGTAGCTATCTATGTATATGTATACATGTATATATATACATATATATGTATACTTATATATGTATGCATATATGTGTATATATATCCATATATATGTATATATATGTATGTACACATGCGAACGTATAAATATATCGTTACCTGTATGTGTTTAGGTGTAAAGACGTGTATAGAAATATATATATGTACACATATGTCTATGTACATATGTATGCATACGTATATATATCTATATTTCGATGTGTATACAAGAGCATATATATGTATATGTGCATACTTAGACGTGTATATACATATATACAGGTATATATATATATATGTAGCTGTATATATATGCTTTTATACCCAAGCACAAGCAGGTAACGATGTATATATATATATATATATATATCTACATATATATGTACATAGATATATATATGTTTATATACACATATGTTTATATGTGTATACACAATTACGTACATTTACCGCATGGAAATTGTTCAGCGAAACCGAACGAACCACGGCTGTCAGTAGCTGGGCCGACCCTACTGAGGCTCTCCAGGTCTCGTATGAATTTTCTACAACTACTCTTGTGAACCACCCGGAGCTAGAGGCCTACGGAACAGGCATGGAACCAAAATTCCGATGCGCGCCAAAAAACAATGAAAACTCGGTGAAGTGAATTGGAAGTTTTTATTTAGTTATTTAACCTAAGAGAGGGTCGTAAGGTGAGCCAAAAACCAACTGGATAGTTTCAGCTGGAAAAATTAATGCTCCGCCCCTCTGAGGTGAACTAAGGATTGATGGTTTTCCTCACGACTCGACCGAGTGAGTCAATTGTTCAAGACTCGATGGGAGAAGTATCCTCTCCCCACTCTCTTTCTGGTTTCAAACTGCAAAAAAGCGATTTAGTGCTCTTGAATTGTATGTCACTTATGTGGCTGCGACAAGCAATGTACGCAGAGGTAGTTTTATTCGTTTTGAAAATTGGCACAATGGTAATACGCCCACCGAGTGCATTTGCAGCTTTGGACCAAATTAGTCGTTTCGTCCAGGTCCATCGATGGGTCTTCCATGTGGCAGATGCTGCAAATGTCTTGGCGTACTGGTGAACTCGCCAGGTCGAAACTTTTCCTTTTTTCATGTAGTCTCTACTGCGCCAAAGTCGTTGTCTTAAGCTGTCGGAAGTGTACAAGCTGAAGTGGGTCACCGAGGATTTGCAAATCTGCATCATCGGTATTTCTGAGGGTCAGGGCAGCATTACGTTTTGAAGATGGTGGGACTGCCGTGTACTGTGATGTGCTGGGAACTGGTTCAACGGTTTGATTACGAGGAATGGTTTTCCTCGGTACGTTGCTGATAAACTGGGAAACTAATATATCCTTGCCTAAAGTTACGCTTATATTTTGCGCTCTATCCGTACAACAGAAATCCACATCATTTCCTGAACCTAATATTTGAGCCGAATTCCTCAACTGAGGTACCAGTTTCGTGAATTTAGTGTACCCCAAATTGTTTAAGGCTAAGGCAATGCCCTTCCCCAATTCCTCACTTATTGACAACTTTTAACTAGGACTACTTTTGTCCGAATTTTCTGCTACCGTAGCGTTCGTTGGCACAGGCAACACAGGAGTGAACGAGCGGCCCGTCTCCGTTGCCCAACGACCAACAGGCTGCCTGCATAGGTCGTACTTAATGACGGTGGCAACCGCAACGATGTGGCTGTATGGTAGCAACAGCTGCTTAGAAAAGGGACAAGTGCAGGCTGAATTAACCCCCATGGTTACCATAGCCGCAAAGGCCCGCACACAGTTAACACTCCAACGGCCAGAATGGTGACTAACATCTCGAAAGGCATGCCTAATTATGCGCTTTTGAACGGCTTCATGGGCGAAGCCGGTAAGCTCTCCAAGGTAATTGGAGTACATGTGGAACCCAGCTGCTGACTTGAAGGAACCAACTAACAGCTTCTCAATCCGTCTAAGCCGGCTTTCCTCCAACTCCTCGGATCGCTTCGGGATCCGGGCGAAGATATGCACCAGGGAGGACCTGGAGGATAACCCCGCGTTCAAATACCTTGTAAAGGATTTCAGGAAACCCCGTTCCATGCATTAGCATCCATGATACAAACTACATTTATCATCCGCATGAACTAATTTTGCTGGAATTCCGATTTTTTGTTTTATTTCTCTAAATCTTTGTCACAAACCGGACTCCTACCGTTGCCTCGAGCGAGAGTCGCTCAGCTTGAATTTCGCTGTGACAGTATTTGGTAATCTCATCTTCTGTATCTAACCTTTTGCTGTAACCCAGCTGCAGTTGTTGATTTGTTGTCCAATTAGGAGCGGAAGAGCACAGAAGGAACACTGCTGAAGTTTGATTATTGTAAAATTAATTAACTGACGTATACAAGACCGTAGCCATTTGGGATCGAATTTGTTGGATTGTGTCGGAATCGGTCCCTACGCGTAGCTCGACATTTCCAGTGGCTGAAATTTACAAAGGAATTGGAGGATTCAATCCTTCTGCCCAAAGCTCCAGCCCGTAATCCGTCCTCAGAACTCAGAACACTCACATTGGCCTGGACGTAATTGGAGGACAAATATATGTATTTCACGACCGCGCTGGGAATGCCGGTTTCATGTGTCAACCCACTCACCCTCTTCCGTCCACAAACATATCCTCCGTCCCCAGGTATTCGAGCAGCCGTCTATGCCCCTTGATTTCTTGATATTTCCCCATGCTTGATGTTTCCTTCTCGGTGCCCACTTTTTACTGCCATCACACCGATGGCAGTCTCCGTCCACGAACTCCGCTCACTGGGGATAATTGTGCGGTCAGCCATGACAGAATATTTTCATGGCCTAACAAAGTTTCGTTCACGGTATCTCCATCGTTCCAGACTAATGGTGATGCCGAGGACAGCAAACTTCCCTCGTTTAGTTCCCAGTTAATTATCTGGCATCTTAACCGCAAGGCTATCCGGGCTGGCTCTCAACGGTTTGTTGAACATCTACACTACATGATATAGCACCCTTCCGTCACTGGCTTTTGAACGGTAACAACCCGCTTCCCACACAGCGATCGACTCCTATGATGGATGACTTCTCTGTAGGGGCCTAAGTACAACGAAGGCATTCCGTTATGAACAACCTACAGAGCTTGGTTACTATTTGCAAGTGAGTAGTAGGAGATTAGATTTGTATATAATATGATTCATCATGCAGCTTGAACGCTCAACTCACCATTGAAAACCATGGAAGCACTGTACAGCTGTTTCATCCTTGTTGGGAATCATCAGCAGTGCACATCCACCGAGCCCCCACGGGGACTCGAACCCGGGGTGAACGATTATGAATCAAACACTTGCAAATAGTAACCAAGCTCTGTAGGTTGTTCATAACGGAATGCCTTCGTTGTACTTAGGCCCCTACAGAGAAGTCATCCATCATAGGAGTCGATCGCTGTGTGGGAAGCGGGTTGTTACCGTTCAAAAGCCAGTGACGGAAGGGTGCTATATCATGTAGTGTAGATGTTCAACAAACCGTTGAGAGCCAGCCCGGATAGCCTTGCGGTTAAGGTGTTTGATTCATAATCGTTCACCCCGGGTTCGAGTCCCCGTGGGGGCTCGGTGGATGTGCACTGCTGATGATTCCCAACAAGGATGAAACAGCTGTACAGTGCTTCCATGGTTTTCAATGGTGAGTTGAGCGTTCAAGCTGCATGATGAATCATATTATATACAAATCTAATCTCCTACTACTCACTTGCAAATAGTAACCAAGCTCTGTAGGTTGTTCATAACGGAATGCCTTCGTTGTACTTAGGCCCCTACAGAGAAGTCATCCATCATAGGAGTCGATCGCTGTGTGGGAAGCGGGTTGTTACCGTTCAAAAGCCAGTGACGGAAGGGTGCTATATCATGTAGTGTAGATGTTCAACAAACCGTTGAGAGCCAGCCCGGATAGCCTTGCGGTTAAGGTGTTTGATTCATAATCGTTCACCCCGGGTTCGAGTCCCCGTGGGGGCTCGGTGGATGTGCACTGCTGATGATTCCCAACAAGGATGAAACAGCTGTACAGTGCTTCCATGGTTTTCAATGGTGAGTTGAGCGTTCAAGCTGCATGATGAATCATATTATATACAAATCTAATCTCCTACTACTCACTTGCAAATAGTAACCAAGCTCTGTAGGTTGTTCATAACGGAATGCCTTCGTTGTACTTAGGCCCCTACAGAGAAGTCATCCATCATAGGAGTCGATCGCTGTGTGGGAAGCGGGTTGTTACCGTTCAAAAGCCAGTGACGGAAGGGTGCTATATCATGTAGTGTAGATGTTCAACAAACCGTTGAGAGCCAGCCCGGATAGCCTTGCGGTTAAGGTATCTGGCATCTATCTGGTGTTTTGATCCCTCGCCCAGAAATTGGAAATCCATGATTCCATGGTCCATCGACCCATAGCAGCATCGATTCTTACCTCGCCCGTTTCCAGTGCAAACATCGTGATAGTTCATATACTTGGTTCTGGGAACGCCCTTTCAGCGTGAACCTAGGGCTTTCTTGAAAGTTAGTACATTGCTGCATCTAACGGCATCCTCTGGCGGTCAACTCCACATAAACACAAACCTGTTTGTGAAAAACTTACCTCGTATGTCCAGCCTTGAGTGTGCCCTTTGTACCCTAAGTCTGTGGCCCAGGGCTCCGCACCCAGGGACAGAAACGGACCTGCCACCTACTTCTATACCGACAGACCCCTTGCAATCTTGAGTGCTTCAATTAGGCCACCCTGGTCTCTACGACGCGCTAAAAAGAGATTAAGATCAGACGTTGAGCGTAAGACTTCCCTTGCTTATTAGTCATAATTCTAGCTGAAAGCAGCTGTACCCCTTCCGAACATTCTGTGAGGAACTTCAACCCTATTCACTTATTTACCGCATGGATTTTATCTGAACTGCCGCTGTTAAGCGCGGCGACCGTTGACCTTTGCCAGTACGCTCTACATGCACGCTTCCATATTAAACCTTGACCACTCCCTCACTACCGATAGTGTTCTGCCTCTCATGGGTTGGGGGAAACGCCGCTTGGTGATCAAGGTGGCGTAGAACGGGGCACCGCTGGAACGGACAAGTGTCCGCATGTGGCCGGAGGGACTAGAGAACGCGCTAGGTAAAGTTAACCCAGCATCACCATTCCTCAACCTTACGATGATAAGGAGCCCATGTCTGCACACTATACTCAAGAAGAGGCTGCACAAATACCTTGTGAAATGGACCGAAGACGTCTGCCTTTTTCGCACGTGACAGTTTTACGCGAACAAGTTATTACTCCTATTGCCATACTTGCATCTCTCTGGCACGGTCTCGAAGGCCTTAGGTCCCACGTTACCATCGCACCTAGGTCTTTCACCTCCACCAGTTCGAAACTGAATACTGCTCGTTTTGTCTACGTTGATAAACGGGACTTGAAATCTAGCGAGATTCAAGAGTAAATCTCACCGATCCGCCCATTTGAGAACAACATATACACCTCGCGCTAGGCAGCTTTCCGCTATTTTCAAACTATCTGCAAGGGCGAAGCTCGGGTTGCTCATTCCTTCCGCTAGACCATTCATGTAGGGCAGAAGGAGAAATGGTCTCATTGCTGAACCCCGTGGCACACCACTGGTGTCCTGCTCCTACCTCGATAAATAAACACTAACCTTGACACAGAAAGTGCGACCCCCTGTAGAAGTGTGTGATCCACCCACTTGTCTTTCCGATTATCCCAAATGTCTGTAGGTAGCAGTGCGGCTGGCGATGACTTACAAAACCGGAAGCCTTACTGGGATCAAAATGACCAACCTCATTTGCCGTGCTTTCATCCTTCGGTCCTGTGGTATCTTCCAAGTACGTCGGTGGGCTTACCAAAAGCCATCCTTTTTAGCAAGGCCGCAACTTGCAGCAGTGATTAGTTCGTTATTATCCAGATGCAAGGAAAATAGCCTTCTGATCGTAGTTTCAAGCACCTACAGAACACTGACTTCGGGCTGGCTGGTGCGTAATACCCCTCCCTCTGCCTTCATCTCGTTTTACTCATCGCTAAAACTGCCTCAGATTAGGAATATACCATTGCCTCAGGGGCTTACTGTATGCGAGGCCTAGTTGCTCCAGAAGCCCTAATGTTTGTGCATGCATGAAGCAGCCGGATAGGATGCCGTTCTTCCGGCTGGTGTTCAGCCTCTTTCAGTTATCTCATTGATTCCCTATATTCAGCTGCACCAAGCTCCGCTCAGGGAGAGTAAAGTGCCTACAGGTTGGCTCAGGGTCGCAGTTGTAGCAACCAGTAAGGCTTCCGGTTTTGTAAGTCATCGCCAGCCGCACTGCTACCTACAGACATTTGGGATAATCGGAAAGACAAGTGGGTGGATCACACACTTCTACAGGGGGTCGCACTTTCTGTGTCAAGGTTAGTGTTTATTTATCGAGGTAGGAGCAGGACACCAGTGGTGTGCCACGGGGTTCAGCAATGAGACCATTTCTCCTTCTGCCCTACATGAATGGTCTAGCGGAAGGAATGAGCAACCCGAGCTTCGCCCTTGCAGATAGTTTGAAAATAGCGGAAAGCTGCCTAGCGCGAGGTGTATATGTTGTTCTCAAATGGGCGGATCGGTGAGATTTACTCTTGAATCTCGCTAGATTTCAAGTCCCGTTTATCAACGTAGACAAAACGAGCAGTATTCAGTTTCGAACTGGTGGAGGTGAAAGACCTAGGTGCGATGGTAACGTGGGACCTAAGGCCTTCGAGACCGTGCCAGAGAGATGCAAGTATGGCAATAGGAGTAATAACTTGTTCGCGTAAAACTGTCACGTGCGAAAAAGGCAGACGTCTTCGGTCCATTTCACAAGGTATTTGTGCAGCCTCTTCTTGAGTATAGTGTGCAGACATGGGCTCCTTATCATCGTAAGGTTGAGGAATGGTGATGCTGGGTTAACTTTACCTAGCGCGTTCTCTAGTCCCTCCGGCCACATGCGGACACTTGTCCGTTCCAGCGGTGCCCCGTTCTACGCCACCTTGATCACCAAGCGGCGTTTCCCCCAACCCATGAGAGGCAGAACACTATCGGTAGTGAGGGAGTGGTCAAGGTTTAATATGGAAGCGTGCATGTAGAGCGTACTGGCAAAGGTCAACGGTCGCCGCGCTTAACAGCGGCAGTTCAGATAAAATCCATGCGGTAAATAAGTGAATAGGGTTGAAGTTCCTCACAGAATGTTCGGAAGGGGTACAGCTGCTTTCAGCTAGAATTATGACTAATAAGCAAGGGAAGTCTTACGCTCAACGTCTGATCTTAATCTCTTTTTAGCGCGTCGTAGAGACCAGGGTGGCCTAATTGAAGCACTCAAGATTGCAAGGGGTCTGTCGGTATAGAAGTAGGTGGCAGGTCCGTTTCTGTCCCTGGGTGCGGAGCCCTGGGCCACAGACTTAGGGTACAAAGGGCACACTCAAGGCTGGACATACGAGGTAAGTTTTTCACAAACAGGTTTGTGTTTATGTGGAGTTGACCGCCAGAGGATGCCGTTAGATGCAGCAATGTACTAACTTTCAAGAAAGCCCTAGGTTCACGCTGAAAGGGCGTTCCCAGAACCAAGTATATGAACTATCACGATGTTTGCACTGGAAACGGGCGAGGTAAGAATCGATGCTGCTATGGGTCGATGGACCATGGAATCATGGATTTCCAATTTCTGGGCGAGGGATCAAAACACCAGATAGATGCCAGATAATTAACTGGGAACTAAACGAGGGAAGTTTGCTGTCCTCGGCATCACCATTAGTCTGGAACGATGGAGATACCGTGAACGAAACTTTGTTAGGCCATGAAAATATTCTGTCATGGCTGACCGCACAATTATCCCCAGTGAGCGGAGTTCGTGGACGGAGACTGCCATCGGTGTGATGGCAGTAAAAAGTGGGCACCGAGAAGGAAACATCAAGCATGGGGAAATATCAGGAAATCAAGGGGCATAGACGGCTGCTCGAATACCTGGGGATGTAGGATATGTTTGTGGACGGAAGAGGGTGAGTGGGTTGACACATGAAACCGGCATTCCATAGGCGGCCATGAATTACCCATGATGGAATCCACTGCAAACACTAGGCCGCACTGCCACGATCCATCAGACGTCTGATGGATGAAATCCCTGAAAGGTTTGACAGGATCAAGTCCACAGGAATTGAAAGGGAGACAGAGGAATTTCAAGTCATTCTTAATGTTCTGCAAATTTGAAATAAGAATGTGCTTTTTTGAACATCTGAGTGCTCTCTTCGCGCGAGCAAACTCGAAAGAATCTGCTCTTTTCAGGTTCATGCGCACGAACAGGCAATCGGGTCCGGCTCACTTTCTCCCTGCCTTATAAAGAGCACTTCGGCATTAACATTTTCCCAAGTGGCAGAAATGTTTAGGTCGCATTTCCAGGCGGCTTATACCTCACTACCTATCTCTAGCCAGCCTCACCTCCCAGGACAACAAGCGGAGCAACATTTATGCACTACACTCTTTACGTGGCAGGAAGCAGAGGGCCATCTCTGTCAACCTAGTCCATTTAGTTCGATAGATCTTGAGGAGTTCGACCTTTAATTTATCAAATAACCGTCCGTAATATTGGCACAAATCTACGTGCAGCTCTTCAGGGGTGCTTAGATTCTGGAACATTCCCAGTCTCTTCAAAAAGAGCGATCGCCATCAACCAGAAAGCTACAAACCTATAAGCCTAATGAGCATTCCCATCAAGATCTTGGAATGCACGGTAAAGAGTGTCACACTGAAACACCTGCGCAAGAATGGCCCGATCTCCCCAGCTCAGCATGGCTTCATGCCGGGCAGGTCGTGTATTACCAATATTCTCTCTGTCATGAGTAGTCTCACTCGGGCCTACGACGAAAGCATGAAACCGTGCGCAGTCCTTATCGACTTATCGCAAGCTTTTGACCGGGTACCGCATATTTCTCTTATACACAAAATGGAATCCCACGGAATTTTCGAAAAGATGCCCACTCTTCTTCTTCTTGGCCTTCTCACCAATAGTTCACTCAGGGTCAGAGCAGGTCCTCGCTTCTTGGAACCATTCTCAGTACACTCTGGAGTCCACGAAGGATCAGAGCTAGGTCCTTCATTGCTTCTTATTTATGCGGACAACCTTGGAAACAATATATCAGTGTACAATACCATATATGCTGACGATGTTACGATCTGGGGCAACAGCGCCACAGAAGTGCAGTTGCCAGTGGACCAGGCCAGGCAATGGTCTGACGACTGGAGCCTGCCAATTGGTGACGTCAAATGTGTGGGCATGTCGTTTGGCAATTCCCCGGCTTAACTCTTCTATATGAATAACGCCACACCAATCTGGGATGTGGAACAGCATAAGGTCTCGGGCTTCTGAGTAAACAAGTCGCTTCCCTTCTCCTATCACCATCAACTAGCCAACAGGTCTGCCTTTCGCGTTTTCGACATGGTAAGGCGAAATTTTCCTTCGGTTATGGTAGAAAACTTTCAGGTCATCTATGGGGCTTATATCCGAACCCTTCTGGAACAAGGCAAGCAGATTGTACACTGTGTCCTGGTCCATGACGGAGACTTCTTAGAAAGTATACAAAGGAAAACCACGAAGCTAGCTCGCTGGTTTTCGCGCACCTCTTGTCCTCAAGGGCTGACCGACCTAAAACGGTACCCATTAAAAGCTAGCACAGTTAGAGATCTTTAACCAAAGTACAAACTTTTCACTACTAGGCTTGCAGATCATTTTTCATGCGTTCCAGCCTCATCCTCGTACAAACATTCGTGAAAACCTGTTCGCTCGCAGTTTAGTCTCGCTTTGAAAATACTCACAGCAGGAGGTTACTGAAGCCGCTAGCAAAAAAACGCCTAAAACGAGGTTGGACAAGTTCTTAGGGCTGAAGTTTTCTCCTTTAACCCTCTTACCATTCCAACCGACCTCTGCTCCCCTTCGGATTTCCTTTAATCGGCCAGTATTTCTATGTCTTGCCCTCCCCCTCAAAACTAAATGCATATACGAAGATTAAAGAAGACGAAACAAAACCTTTTCACCACCTTTCCATTTGCTTTGTTTTGTCGTTTTATCTTAAGCATCCACGTTTGCTTCTAAGCACAATATCCGTGCAGACTTACTGTGCAAACACCTGCAGCGTATGCCCCTGGTAGTTGCCCCGTGTTGTCCAGCTCTCCTAATTTAAGGAGGAATGACCAATACGGACAACAAGATACCTCAAGAACAGGGAAAATTTGGGCTCAAGCCTCAAACCCGCGCTCTGCTTCAAGACTACGGGACAACTGTGCACGGAAGGGAATTTAATATTGGCGGTCGACCGAAGCGGCTGCGCTATTTTACGAATGTGAAAGCGGTTTGCTGGAATAGCCCTGCCTGGCTTGGTGCGTCTGCCATTTGAGGAGCAAACATTTTAAGTGTCGTAATGATCTACCTTCATTTTTGTTGTTATCTTGGAAACCCTTGCAGTTATAATTAAAACAGCTTCAGTATTAAAGATAACAACTGTGGCAAATTTTTTGACTCATGCCGTTTTCTCTACTTCTTCGAAAACTGGATGAACGTCTTCACCACACAACCGCGGTGACATATTGGGCAGATATATGAAGCACTTTTGCTATCAATGCCATCAAAACACAAACGGGTTGTCCGGTCGTTATTTTATAAGCACATGTTTTGTAATGTGCGGAATTGGCACTAAAGGGCCTGAGGGCTCCTTATTCATGAGTTCCAGCCTAGGCACCCTCAGAAAGTCAGCTAAGAAATTTTTCCAGATTCTCTTCGTCGAGTGTACGTATTAACTCTAAACCTGGGGAGAATATGTTTACGAACTGACTTGAAACTGCTAAATGGAGGTATCGAAATATAAATTTCCTTTACAGCTGTTTTGCTACAACTTGTCGGGCGATCTTCAGAAGTAACCCTAGAATAACTGGAGCTGAATAAGAAGTTGATAATTTTGATGACAAAACTTTTCGGTTGTTTCATCTTTCATTTGTGTACAACAATCGGGGAATGTATATATATATATATATATATATATATATATATCACGGGGAAATTACCGGAAACCTAGAAACAATGGCCCGTCGGAAATCGACGACTACGGACGGCCTAATGAACCTCCAAATCAACCACTCAACATGCCACTGGAAGAGCTAGGTGCGCACCCTATTCCTCCGGACCGACAAGCACTGCCGAGTACTGGACTCCGGAACAAGAACTAGTCAGACTCACAGTACTCTAGCCATCTCCGGTGATAACGTGAAAGGAGATTCACAGGCTAAAGTGCTTATCTAGGACCAACTGAAGCAAATGGACACTCGGCAAGTTCATGGTGATCAGATTATATGTTGGCCACAACGGGGTCATTTTGCGTTTACTTGTGAGTCGTTGCCGGTCATCGAGCAAGGCCGTACACGCTGGAGTAGTCCTCGTTGAGTTGAAATAGAGAGCATCGAAAGCGCTTCCAGCACCCACAGGACTGACACTGAACCCATCGTACGTCTTCATTCGTGTCCATTGTTGGTCCCTCCACTGGGCACACACTGTCCACGTCTTCCCGTATCGGCTTGGCCTGAGGATCCAGTCGTCTTCTTTTGTTGGTAGTTTGGTATTTGACGGAGGTTGCGGTGTGCAGCCGTCGGAACAGCGCCCATCGCAACGCATGCCCTGTCACAACAATGTCCTCTTCACCTACACCCCTGACATTCAAAGGTTATTTCCGTTTAGATTTAGATACACAGTCCCTAGCGCTAGGTTTGGCTGAACAACCACCCGAGGACCTGCAGGACGGTACCATTTTCTTATAGTCCTCCTTATACCTCACGGGGTTATCGCAACGCACCTGGACACTAATTCTCACCTTTGGCTGTAGACCAATGATGAGCTTCACGCGCCTAACCTAGTAGTAGTAGTCGCCCCAAGGATTACTTATTGCGAGAGCTGAATTTTTCTCGATATCTTCACATTCGGCTAGTTTGGGATTTTTGCTTGTGACCCGTAAAGCTCCGGTATTTGACTAACCCGTGGAGTTCTAAAGCTCATTAGTGGATGTGTATTTGCACATGTCCATCTACTCCTTTGTTTCCCTTCCGGAGGAAACCTAGTCTCCCTAACTCCACAAAGCGTGTACGGACATGGTTAAGCTCACTGAAGGCTGAAAGAACAGTCACACTATGGGTGGCCTCAGAGCGGCAGCGCCCGGTATACACGGCCCCTTGATGTGTGAACAGCATGGGCGCCTTTCGATAGAGTAAAGCACACGATCTTTTGGTTATGTGGGTTTTGCGCCACGGCCTCGATTGCTTCTGGGGCTCTGTATTGGACCATCTTGTCCCCAGCTAGTTGTTGCCTACGCTTATTAGCCAGGGACTCCGAAAGGTCAACCACTTTTTAAATACATCGTGCCTTGAAGTCCTGAAGTAGTACACGGGTATGAGGCTCAAGCCAAAAAGTTCACGGATCTTCTGGTTATCTCGTAATCTTGATGTCACCAGCGAGCGGGAAGATGGTTCACCGGATAAAATGCGATTAAAAAAATAAAGGGGGTTTTAAATATAAACCTTGACAATTTCTCGCATCTGCTATTGCCGGCGAGCTGGAAGATAGACCGATGGACGGCGGGAGAAGGCTCAGCTTTGCGGCAGTCCGTTCGACCCGAGAGGCATGAAAGAATCCGTCATGGGAAACCGTCCACAATCTGAAGTGGGATTTTTGGACCTCGCGCCGAGTGACGCCTTGCGAGTAATAATAACCCCGTAACTTTCCTGTGCCAGTTCGTCACTTCCACTCCTTGTGTGGTAAAAGTGTCAAATGACATATAATTACGCATCAGGTGCCTCCCGCAACTGGTCCTAAAAGGCGTCCAAGTATTTGGGGGATACTTGGCAGCTTCGAGGCTCCTAGCTTGTATGGCTCTAAAAACCGTGATAAACTTACCTTGCTTTCAGGGTGTATCATGTTACTCATCCAATTAAACAGTCTAAGCTTGTCCATATTTGACAATCCACCATTGATTACGTCTCTTTTCCATGTCTTAAATTGTGAACTTGAGCTTTCCATGCGGTAGCCTCAGGTCTCACCCTCCAAAGGTACAGTGACACAAGGAGTAAAAGATCTATACCTCGTGGAGGAAGAGTATAAACTTCCCCAACGTCGACTCTAGCCACTGGCGACCGGAGCGAAGCCAAAACATCATCCACCGCCCAAACATGAAAGAAACTAGATGTTCCGATAGCCACAGCATCCAACACATTCCTCTTAAGACTCTTTATGATTTCATATCAAAACTCAGCAGTCGTCCCTACCAACACTGTGTCTATTCCACTACCCGTGCAGTTACATGATCTGCCATGGCCTTGATAACATTTCTCTGAAATTAGAAACTTTGACAAGAGGTACAGATCGAAGTTACCCTATAACGTGATGCTGGCCATCAAGCACATGCTCGTAGTCAACTGTCGAACTATGACCGAATTGTCACCATCATCTAGGGAAAATAATATACTTCCCCATCGCCCTAATATCACACGACAAAAATTGGTTCACCCACTCCCTGTTGAAACAGATCCTATCACGCACAAAGCGCTCCGCCACATCGTGACCTCATCAAACTGCAACCGCTTATATAAGACGAAACCAAGCCTATCCCTGTCAACACGCTCCCTTCAAGCTTCCGCTATCAATACTTGATTTCAAAGTCCTGTCTACGGCATATAACGTGTGCCACCGAGCGCCAAAATGAAGCCTCGCCCTTGCCGTGACAACACACCTAGCTCATCATATATTGCATTCACTTGTTGTTATAACCCACTGCTGGAACTACTTCCAAATTGTCGATCTTCCCATCTATTCTAGGTCTTGAATTATGCCCTGAAATTGAAGTCTTTGGATTTCTATTGATGCGTTAATCATAACCCGTGGCCGGAACAACCTCCAGACTGCCACATCTCCGGTATCCTCTCACATGATGCCGGTTACCTGGGTAGCCCTTGGTCCACGCTGCCTCGACAGCATATCGCTTTCCTTGTGAATTATTTCTGCACATGCCCACGTTCAAAGGGAGCGTCGTTCTGTCCACATCAGCAATGGAATTACCTAGAAAAGAGACAACTAAAATAGTTTTGTCTGACCTCGCAGGCTCACTTCTTCTTCAGGTTCTCACACCTCTGTCCACTAGCCTAGGGATTTGTCCAAATGACATCAGCAAAATACCACTCAAGACGCCGCTGGCATTGCTGACTGATGATTTGCCGTCGGCTTTACTCTCCACCGTGTCCGGATATTCATTGGTAGATATCTCCCTCCGGTCTTTCGACATCGATCCTTCTGATAACCAGCCGATGCTCCCGTGTATTTCTTTCTATACTTTCCGATTTTTCTTTGATCTCTCGATGAGCCATTGTTTAGACCATTTTTGTACATGCTACAAGTTCCCCACAATTCATTAACGCCTTATCGGCCAGCTTTGCATTTGGCAAACTCTCCACAAAATCCAGCTTCCGGAAAGGCAACCGCATTATACTTTCCGCGTTACCCGTTCTCACTTTAGTTAATTTATACGGTGCCTAGTCTTATCGTACTGTAACTAGTATGTAAAACCCGGCCTTTAAAATTTCTGAACACTTCATGTTGCTGCGATAAGCTGTACTCCGTGATCAAGCCTTGCGCATGTGCCTCGATCCCAGTAGAAATATACCATTATTACTATTATTATTGCATGAAGTTTATAGAACACCATCTGCGCATCGGGATATGGCCACATGAAGGCATTATACTACGCTAAGCTCCTATCTACGGCCATGGTTTTGAAATCTCTTGACATGCGTCAAAACTCCAGCCAGGTAACCCACAGCTGTACGGCAGCCGTTGCCACCCTAGTTGGGAGGAGTGGTATATAATAATCCATGCCTTGAACCCGTTTCGTCAACGACCATTAGTTGCCACAATACATACCCACCACAATCCATTTGGTGGGTTGCATCTGCAAGCGTAACATCACAAAGCTTGCTACTAAGTTCCATGCTCACAGAAGGCACGAAGGACAAATTAAATCACATTGCCATCACGCAATATCTTATACTGTCCTCTATCCTCTAATAAATGACCTGCCATAAGTGCTTCGTTTTGGCTATTCCATGTGGTAAGCCTGTCTCTGATTGGCCGAAAATCCTAGCTACAGAGAAGATCGTTGAAAGCCTTCTCTGTATAATCCCCAAGCTCAGACATATGGGGGAAGGTATGCATCAAGTCGAACACATGACATTCTCCTTCATGTTTCACAGGTTTATTCCTAACAAGCAAACCTTCCGTATGGTACTGAAAAATATGGTTTTGGACCACTGACTGCTGCATTACCATGTACCTGCTACCAACGGCACGGACCGAGACGACAGAATCGCGTTCATGGTTTGGACACCTGAAATAACGAATGAGTTTTCGTTCGACAGAACACTTTCTCCGTCCGCGATATACGCAGCAGTAATTGAAGAAATAGTACTCCGTATTTCTCGCCAAAACCATGGCACGTTTGTGGGCCACTTCAGCCGAGCGAGAACTATACACATAAAAACTAGATGAAGTCGCCTATTGGAAATGCCGGAAACCAGAGTTGAAACACTCCACGTTCGGGTAGCTCCTCTGCGCCAAGTGCAGGACACGTTTGAGCAATGCGTAGCCAAATTCGCAACGGACCCCAAAATCAGAAGGTGATTGTCCATGAAATTCTACGATACTAGATTATCAGATTAACAATGACACGAAACAGACACAAACCACAATTATGCAATCACAAGGACTCAAAAAACGAGAACCGAATTGTGGCGTGCGAGAAAGGAGCACGTGCGTCACGCGGGTCCAGAACAATGATATGACAGAGCAGCGCGCTGGGCGCGAACAAGTATGCTTTGGTCCATAAGAACATACAGTGCATAAAACAAGTCAATAGTGTAAATAAGTGAGTGATGTTAAGGTAACATGGAAACTGTCGTGATCTTGGGGGAGTTTTAAGCGATAGGTAGTTACAGATACGGCGTACGTCGCAGATTAGCGTTCCATGGGCGGTCTTCAACTTCACAGTTCGTATTATTTCGTTGGAGCTTTCGGTGATTTCCTTAACCACGCCCAAAGGCCAGGTGCTGAAATGCGCGTGTTTGTCTGCGATCATCACTACATCCCCAACCTTGAATGGTTTTGTTTTGATCAGCCACTTCTGTCGAGCTTGCAGAGCCGGAAGTTACTCCCGAAGCCATCGCCTCCAAAATCCTTGGAAGGATAGTAGGCCTGCTTCCTTCTGTGGAGGTGGCATCCACGAAGTTTTGTCGGTCCTTGGAAACTCTCGTTCGACCTTAACGTCAATAAGTCGTTCGAGTTGAGAGCCAGACGGGTGACTTCACCTTCGGTTACTTAGACCAGTGGGCGGTTTTTAAGAGCCCTCTCGACGTCTGCCATGACGTTGCTCAGCGTCTCGTCGTTGGGCGGCTAAAGCTCCGTGATCGACAGCAATATTCGCCTGGCGGACAGGATTACGCGTACCCATACGCCGCCGCGGTGACTGGCCTGTGGGAGATGAAACGCCTTAATATGCCATAGGCCACGGTTCGATTCTGCAGTTCGTCCCCGTTCATGTTTTCCAGCCAGCGTTGCAGTTCCAGGTGAACGCCCACAAAGTTCGACCCATCACCAAAGTGTATATCTCCCGGTACGCCTCTTCGGTTGATAAAGCGCGCAAGGCCCATAGGGAAGAGTCGATTGTCATTGAATGTGCAACTTCTAAGTGCACCGCACGTGACTCCATGCACGTCATGATATACCCGTATCGTTTTTCCAGCCTCTTCCCGCACCTGATCAACAAGGGCCCGAAATAGTCCAACCTGGTGTCGCAGATCGGCCACCAGCGCGGAGTCACTCTGCATTCTGGCAGCGGGGGCCGTGTGTTGTTTGCCCGCTGCGGCATTGCGTCTCCTACAGTCGCCCTTCCTCACAGCAACCAAAGGCGCCTACGGATGACGCTCGTAACGTGACTTTCCCCGGCTTGTCCCTCCACGACATGGACATGTTGGATCACTAGATCTACTACAGGTTGTCGATTCGGCAGCAATATGGAGTACTTCGTTTCAAAGCTCAGGTGGGATTTGGTCAGTCTACCATAGTAGTCCATTACTGAGTTTGGGGTTTAAGTCTTTCAAGTCGCCTCTCGGATATGATGTCCCCTTGTCGATTGGTCTCACTTCTTCCGCCCTCTGGAGTTCTCGGGAGAAAGCCTCCCGTTGTATCTTCCTAAATATGTCGTGTTCTGCTGCTCGTAGTTCATCGGGGCCTATTGGACCCACTCGTATCCGACTGGAGGGGCTGATCCCTTTCATGAACAGCAAATGTCGCTTGAACCTGGCCAACCAAAACTAACGCACGAAGTGTCTTCATCCAGGAGGAAAATTTGGCCAATCGTGATAAAATGTGTGTCGCTTCGACGACTGTGGCCGTCATCACCACGCCTTTGATCTCAGGTTCTAATTCCAGAAGGGGTTTTAGTTCGTGCACGGGTCAGTCCTGTTTGGACATTTGCAGGAATTTCGGTCCTCCTGTCCACGTGCCGAGTTGCCGGAGGTTGGTCGCATCTCTAGAACACGCTGCTGTTGGGTTATCGCCAGACCTGGCATACCTCCACCGGTTCCTGGCCGATTCGTCGTGAATGATCGTGAGTCGGTTAGCAACGAAAGTACTAAACCGGCTCCTGATGTTGTTATAGTGGTGCAGTGTTATCGTCGAGTCCGTCCAGAAAGTATCCGATTAAATGTTGAAATCGAAACATCTCTTTAAGGCTTGTACCGCCCTGACTGCTAACACGGCTGTGATGGGTTCAAGGCGCGGGATCGAAACCGACTTCAGTGGGGCAACGCGGGCTCTGGCGAACAGGATCCTCGTAGTATATTGTCCATTTCCGTGCTCCGTCGTTCGTACACCAAAGCTCCGTAACCGAATTCGGATGCGTCAGAAAAGGCTTGCAGTCCTCCCGTCCGTGTTTCATGACCAGGGAGCCAACACAATGGAATCTGCATGTCCCCTTTTTTTCTTTTAAGTGTTCAGAGATTCTTCCCAGTCCAGCGGGTCTTCTCGGTTCAGTGGATGGACCCAGTCGACTTTCTTGCGGCAGAGCCGCTGCAGCTGGATCTTTCCGGGTAACAGAAAGAGAGAGACAAAACAGAGCTGGTCGAACAAACTTTAGCCAGCAGATAGTATGCCCCGAAGGGTGGCTGGCAGCTTGGGAATGTTTGGCTCGAAAACAAAGTGGCCGGCTTCCGCGTTCCATTGTATTCATAAAGTGCTTTCGGTCGGGAGTGGAGAGCCATCCGAGTATTTGCACTTTCATCCCTCTCGTGCTAAGCGTTACGAACGTTTGAGCAATGCGTAGCCAAATTCGCAACGGATCCCGAAATCAGAAGGCGATTATCCGTGATAATTCTACGATACTAGATTATTAAAATAAAACAATGACATAAACAATATACAAACCTCAATAATACGATCACAAAGACTCAACAACGAGAAACCGAATGGCAGCGTGTGGGCAAACAGCACGTGCGTCATGCAGGTCCTGAACAAGGATGTGCCAAAATAGCGCTCTGGGCGCGAACAAACAACAATTGGTCCAGAAAAACAACCAGTTCGTAAAGACAAGTCAATAGTGTATGAAAATGAGTGATGTTGGGAAAAAACACTGAATCGCGAGGGAAAAAGGGGGATTTTCCACGACCGGCTGTTACACCGCCCACCAAAATCCTCCTGGATCCTTAGCAAAGTCAAAGGTTCGGTATAAAGGTACTGATTCTTCCTACCTGCCTAGGCCCTGCTGTCAGTGCGCGCGTCTAATGCTCGTCGTCGACGTTCTACTACTGGTCGCACCTAACCCATTGGCTACATAGACGTGAGGCTAGTCTACATCTTCCACAAGACCAAATGACCGATGGCGGGCGTGAATGGTCACATAGACGTTGTCCTCCTAAAGGGCCGTCCGGCCCTGGATGTACGTGCTTGAGTATGTGTGTGAGTGCGCGTGTGTGTGTGCCGGGGTTACAATGAAATCACAGGTATGACTATACATCAAAGGAGGACTTTCTGCAATGTCGACAAAAGACCGCGTGGCAAGAAAACGAGTAAAATGTAGCATGTGTGTGACCTGAGCTCCGCTACTTCCACATATGCAAGGGGCATTCGGTAGCGTCAACAAAAGGCAAACAAAGAACACTGTCACATGTATGATGGGTTTACGGGATGTAGAGTGCGCCGTGCATGCGTGTATGTATCGGGATGTATAATGGAATCGCACTCATCACCACATATCGGAAAGAACCTTATGTAATGTCAACGAAAAGACCGCGAGCACCTTAACGTGTTTGACGGAGACCGTGTGGTATATATGGTGTTTCTTTGTCCACCTCGATTACTGGTGTGAAAAAGGTTTACTAGGCCACAGGGTTATCAGCTCCTCCGTCTTCGCTCTCGAGTAGGTTAATACTGCGTATGTCACGAATGAGCACTCCGTTAGCTGTCTTCACCTTCACCGTTCTTATCATTCCGTCAGTGCTTTTGATGGTTTCCGTAACTACTCCCAAAGACAAAGTGCTGAAATGTGCGCGTTCTTCTGCGATCATAACCACGTCCCCAACTTTGAATGGTCTTGTTTTGACCAGCCACTTCTGTCGAGTCTACAAAGCCGGTAGGTACTCCCGCAGCCATCGCCTCCAGAAGATCTTGGCCAGATAGTTCGCTTGCTTCCATCCGTGGAGGTAGCTCCCACGAAGGTTTACCGGCCCTTGGAAACCCTCGTTCGACCTTAACGTCAATAAGTCGTTTGGGGTGAGCGCCAGGTGGGTGGGGTCGCCGTTCATTACTGGAACCAGGGGGCGGTTGTTCAGGATTCGCCTCACCTCAGTCATGACGGTGTTTAGCGTCTCGTCGTCGGGCGGCTGCTGCTCCATGATTGACAGCAATATCCGTCTGGCGGACCGGATCATGCGTTCCCATATGCCGCCTCGGTGACTGGCCTGTGGGGGGTTGAAATGCCAGCGTATGCCGTAGGCCACGGTTCGATCCTGCAGTTCGTCCCTGTTTATGTTCTTGTGCCAACGCTGCAATTCCCGTTGAGCGCCCACAAAGTTCGATCCATTATCTGAGTATATATCGGCCGGTACGCCTCTTCGGTTGATAAATCTTTGCAAGGCCCGTAGAAACGAATCGGTCGTCATCGAATGTGCGACTTCTAGGTGTACCGCACGTGATTTCATGCACGTCATGATACATCCGTATCGCTTTTCTAATCTTTTCCCGCACTTGATCCACAAGGGCCCGAAATAGTCCAACCCGGTGTCATTGAACGGCCACCAGCCCGTAGTCACCCTGCATTCTGGTAGTGGGGCCATGAGTTGTTTGCCTGCTGTGGCATTGCGTCTCCTGCATTGCACACACCGTCGGATTACGCGTTTTACAGTCTCTCGTCCTCTCAACAACCAAAGACGCTTTCGGATGACGCTCGTCACGTGACTTTCCCCGGCATGTCCCTCCATGGCGTGGACGTGTTGAATCATTAGCTCTACTACAGGTTGTCTCGCAGGCAGCAGTATGGGATACTTTGTGTCGAAGTTCAGGTGGGCGTTGGTCAGCCTACCATCCACCCGCAGCAGTCCGTTGATGAGTTTGGGGTTTAAACGCTTCAGCTCGCTTCTTGGAGATGGCATGTCTTCATTGGTCGGCCCCACTTCTTCCGCCCTCTTGAGTTCTTGGGCGAAAGCCTCGCGTTGTATCATTCTGAAAATATCGTACTCTGCCGCTTGTAGCTCATCGGGACCTATCGGGCCGACCGGTATCCGACCTGAGGGCCGTAGCCCTTTCATGATTAGTAAATTTATCTTGAACCTGGTTAACCAAACTAGCGAACGAAGTGTCTTCATCCAGGAAGAAAACCTGACCAGTCGCGATAGAATGGACGACGCTTCGACGACGTTGGTTGCTATCACTACGCCTTTGATCTCCAGTTCCAATTCCGTAGGGGGTTTTAATTCGAACACGGGCCAGTCCTGTTTGGGCAATTGCAGGAAGTTTGGCCCTCTCGTCCACGTGTCCAGTTGCCTGAAGTTGTTCGCACCTCGGGAGCACAGGTCGGCCGGATTATCGCCAGACCTGACATGACTCCACTGGTGCGTGGCTGATTCATCGTGGATAATCGTGAGCCGGTTAGCAACGAAAGTACTAAACCGGCTCCGTACGTTGTTAATGTAGTAAAGTACTATCGTTGAATCCGTCCAGAAGCTCACCGACCAAATGTAGAGATCGAAACATCTCTTCACAGCTTGCACCACCCTGACTGCCAACACGGCTGCGCTGAGTTCAAGGCGTGGGATTGAGACCGACTTCAGTGGGGCAACGCGGGATTTGGCGAACAGGATCCTCGTGGTATATTGTCCATCTCCTGCGCACCATCGTCCGTACACCACAGCTCCATAACCGACTTCGGATGCATCGGAAAAGGCATGTAGTTCTCCAGTCCGTGTCGTATGGCCAGGGGTCAAACATCGTGGGATTCTTATGTCCCCTAATTTCTTCAAGGTGTTCAGAAATTCTTCCCAGTCCAACCGGTCCCCTCGGTCCAGTGCCTGGTCCCAATCAACTTTCTTACGGCACAGCCGCTGCAGCAAGATCTTTCCGGGTAGCAGCCACGGTGAGACGAAACCGAGCGGGTCGAACAAACTTGAGACGGCAGATAGTATGCCACGACGGGTTATTGGCAGCTCGGGAACGTTCAGTTCGAAAACAAAATCGTCCGTTTTCGCGTCCCATTGTATCCCTAAAGTGCGCTCGATAGGAAGTGGAGAGCCGTCCCAATCTCTTGCCCTTTCGGCCTTTTCGTGATACGGGATGACCTTCAGCACTTCTGAAGCGTTCGACATCCATTTAGTTAGATGGAAGCCGCCCTCTTCCAGCAATCTCGTCAGACCCCTGAACTGCTCTAGAGCTGATTCCACATCATCGAATGACCCAAGGTAGTCGTCGACGTAGAAGTTCCTGCTGACGCTTTCTACCTCCGTCCGATGTACCAGATCGCCATGTTTGTTCGCTGATTCTCGGAGGGCGTAGTTGGCACAAAATGGTGACGATATGGCTCCGAAGGGGTGGACGGTCATCCTATAATTCACCACTGCGTTGTCCCGGTTGCTCCCTTCCCACCACAGGAAACGCAAAGCATCTCGTTCTCCTACCGGAATCTTCACCTGATGGAACATTTCCCTAATGTCAGCAGACAAAGCCACTTTAGCCACTCTGAAACGGCACAGAACATCGATCAGTGGTCTTCGAAGTTGGCTTCTCTGTCGCCTCGGCTTATCCGTTCAGCTTCTTCCGCCCACCGACCCTGTAGTTCGGGAGAGAGGTGACAGACTATGCCTTCCAAAGTGTGCATGGCGTCTAGGTCAGCCCTGTAACCTAAATGGTCGAGGGCTATTGAGCAGTTCTGCATCTTGATCACCAGGTCGGCCATGGTGTAGACGTCGCCCTTGGTTCTCTTTGCCTCTGCCATCACGCCCTCTATTAGGTTACGGGCTACTTTGAAAGGTTGGCCAAACAAGTCCCTCAGAATCTTTCTTGCCCTTGTGTAGCCTTGTTCTGGATCGAGCATGGTGCACCCGTTGATAGCTTCTCGCGCTCGGCCTCGGCAGTAGTGAGTAAGGTAAAGAAGCCTTCGCCCAGGGTCGTTTACCTTGTTTTCAACGAACGTCTCGAACTGTTTGACAAACTTGCAGTATTGCTCAGCTCGCCCGTCGAAAACCGTTAACTCCACTCTAGGCAGATCGATCGATGGTGGTTTGTAGTCGGCGACCGGCGTGGGGTTCCCTACCTTATTGCACCCTAATCTATCGGAAGTGTCGAAGTCACTGGTCTCATGCTCTCGCTGTTTCTGTGTACACTTCTCTGCTTCATGCGCCTGTAGTCTAGCCGAATGTAACTGTTGCTCTAGTTCTAGTATTCTCAGCTTATATAAATCGATATCCTTACGATCAATATTGCTTTCAATAACACATGAGCTAGCACTGACAGGACTAGGCGATCTAGCATTAACTAAAGAATCATATGTACCCAAAACCTCCCCAGAGACTTGCCGTATTACTTCCTGTCCGGATTCGACTGCTTTTGATCCTTTTCTTGGCATTTTGCGTGATTTTTCCTCGTTCCAAATAGATCTATTGAGTATTGTTACGAACGTTTGAGCAATGCGTAGCCAAATTCGCAACGGATCCCGAAATCAGAAGGCGATTATCCGTGATAATTCTACGATACTAGATTATTAAAATAAAACAATGACATAAACAATATACAAACCTCAATAATACGATCACAAAGACTCAACAACGAGAAACCGAATAGCAGCATGTGAGCAGACAGCACGTGCGTCACGCAGGTCCTGAACAAGAATGTGCCAAAATACGCTCTGGGCGCGAACAAACAACAATTGGTCCAGAAAAACAACCAGTTCGTAAAGACAAGTCAATAGTGTATGGAAATGAGTGATGTTGGGAAAAAACACTGAATCGCGAGGGAAAAAGGGGGATTTTCCACGACCGGCTGTTACAGTAAGGAATGACTTCGGGCACTTCTGGAGCGCTGGACATCCATTTTGTCGGATGGAAGCCGTCCTCTTCTAGCAATCTCGGTAGGCCTCTCAATTGTGCTAGGGCCGAGTCTACATCATCGAATGACCCAAGATAGCCGTCCACGTAGAAGTTTCTGTTGACGTTATCTACCATCGACGGGTGGACCAAATCTCCACGTTTTTTTGCTGATTCTCGAAGGGCGTAAATTGCACAAAAAGGTGATGATATCGCTCCGAAGGGGCGGACGGTCATCCTATAATTTATCACTGCCTTGTCCCGGTTGTTCTCTTTCCACCACAGGTAACGCAATGCATCTCTTTCATATGCTGGTATTTTCACCCGGTTGAACACTTCCCTTATTATCGGCGGACAGTGCCACCCTACCCACTCTGAAACGGAAAAATCTTCGATCGGTGGCGTGGTCCAGTCAGGCCCTTGTAGTAGGCGATCGTTTACCGACTAGCCCTGGAACTTGGCTGCACAGTCAAAAAGCCACCCGCAATTTTTCGGGTTTCTTGGGGTTCATAACCGGGTGGTGATGTAGATACCAGATACACTTTCGACCATCGGTGTTTGCAGGCACTTTTTCAACGTAGCCGAGAGCACCGTTCCGCTTCATTAATTCTGCATATCGTTCCCACGGGTCCTGGTCTTGAACGAAGAGTTCCTTCAGTCAAAGTATTCTTTGCAGAGCATGGTTTCTGTTATCAACCCAAGGGTCATCTTGTGTGCGACATGGAAGGGGAAACTCGAATTGTTTTTCAGGGCCTCTAGTTACTTGCCGCACAGTTTATGAAGCGAAGTGATCCTCTTGAGACAGCGACAGTCTTTCGTCTCCGATGTCGTGAAACTCCTTTTCATACAGCCGCTGCAATCGATACACTTTGTGGTTCATTTCGGCTGATACGTAATTCACGGAACCGCGTCACCCTACTGAACCGTACAATATCCATCCCAGAGCTGTGCGTACGGCATGAGGTGCCTGGCGGTTGCCCACTCTCTGGTCAAGTACCCAATGTGCCTCCGGCACGTCGCAGCCGATAAGGAGGTCGTTTTCGTCGTCTTTCCAGTCTACAACGGTTACTTCCTACAGATTGGGCCACCGAGTCAAGATTGTGTTCACCAACCTTGGTGCTCGCATGGGGAGATCAGCTAACGTGAATGCCTCCATTGGTTCCATTTGCTCGTTAGTGTCTAAGGAAATGAGTTGCAACCTCAACCTGCCGGCAGTCATCACTTGTGTTCCTCCCACCGTGCTCACTGCTAACGACGTTGCACTTCTGGCGAGCCGGTATTTGTCGGCAAACCGCTCTTCCACTAGGGTAGTGTCAGATCCACTGTCGACGAAAGCCAACGCTTTGACCACCCCAGTTTGGGTCACTACTCCCACGGCAACTACTCCTAAATGTACTGGTTTGCTGGCAGACCGCGAGGTTGAACAAATCACACTGGGTTTGGCATTCGTCTCTGGCGTAGTTTCTCTTGCCTAGTGCAACAATCGATGGTGTCTGCCCGCGCAACTCTCGTGACCACACCTGTTCCTTGTTCTACAAGCTGCCGCCCGGTGCGTGGCGTTGAGGCATATAAAGCACGCTCCTGTCGTCCTCGCCATTCTCCAACGTTCACCTATTGTGGCGTTGATGAACTTGGGGCATTCTAGTAGCCCATGGCTAGCGTCACAGGACCTGCAACTTGGATGAGCTATGGCCTCGCGTGAAATAGCGAGTACATTGGTCCAATGCTGGTATTTCGGATGCTCCCGAGCAGTGGTTTGAACCTGGCCAATGCTAGATTAGTTTACTAGGTTACTGTCCCGGGTGAGTCGGCCAAATCTACCGTTGGCTATCTTGGTTTGCCTGACCAAGTATTCCGTCAAGTCTTCGAAGTTAGCTTCACGGTCGCGTCGGCTTGTACTTTCCGCCCCTTCCACCCACCGACCCTGTAGTTCGCGAGAGGGGTGACGGACTATGCCCTCCGATGTATGCATTGCATCGAGGTCAGCCCCGTAACCTAGATGGTCGAGGGCTATTGAACAGTTCCGCATTTTGATCACCAGGTCGGCCACTGTATAGAGGTCGCCCTTGGTTCATTTGTCCTCCATCATCAAGCCCTCTGTTAGATAAGGGGCTACCTTGAGTGGCTGGCCGAACACGTCCCTCAAGATCGTCCCTGTTCGTGTGTAGCCCTAATCTGGGTAGAGCATGGTACATCCATCGACGGCTTCTCTTGCTCGGCCTCCACATTAACGAGTCAGGTAGAGAAGCCTTTTCCCAGGCTCAGTTATCTCGTTTCTGCGACGAAAGTTTCGAACTGCCTGATGAACCTGCAGTAGTGTTCAGATCGCCCGTCGAAAACTGTCAGTTCTACTCTTGGCAGATCGATCGTTGGTAGCGTAGATGTTTTATATTCGGCGACCGGCGCGGATTCTCCTATTTTAATTCGTCCTGACGTATGGAATAGGTCGTAGTCGCTGTCCTTCTGCTCACACTCGTTCTGCCTATACTTCTCTTCTGCTCCCTGGGCCTGTTGTCTTGCTGATAACAGTTGTTGTTCTAGGTATTAAATCCCTAGCTTAAATATATAGAAACTCTTACAATCCATATTACCCTCAGTATTGCATGAGCTAGCACTGACATGACCAGGTGATCCAGCATTAACTAAGAAATCAAAAGTAGCCAAAACCTCTCCAGTGAATACCGTTTTACTTCCTGTCTAGATCCCAATCGTTTCGATCCTTTTTGTGGCATATCGCGTATTTTATCGTCCAAAGTTGATCACTTGAACAATGTAGGACGAGTTTGAGCAATGCGTAGCCAAATTCGCAACGGACCCCAAAATCAGAAGGTGATTATCCATGAAATTCTGCGATACTAGATTATCAGATTAACAATGACACGAAACAGACACAAACCACAATTATGCAATCACAAGGACTCAAAAAACGAGAACCGAATTGTGGCGTGCGAGAAAGGAGCACGTGCGTCACGCGGGTCCAGAACAATGATATGACAGAGCAGCGCGCTGGGCGCGAACAAGTATGCTTTGGTCCATAAGAACATACAGTGCATAAAACAAGTCAATAGTGTAAATAAGTGAGTGATGTTAAGGTAACATGGAACTGCAGTGGGTTTTTTTTTGGGGGGGGGTCCATGATTGGTCGTTACAACAAGCTCCGAAATTCACAAGCATTTTCCACGCTTGTCCGCTCTATCATGTCAACCAAGTAGGTAGACAAACCCGAAGGCTGTGAAGAATACGGCGTTCTAACTGTTTTTATTTGACCAACTAACCAATAAAGGCACAGACATCGAAAAACACAAAGAACAGTTCCATTTTCATCTCACACATTTGCTCTGCTTAGTCAAAGGTGACAACCATAAATGAATAGCATTTGGAGCTCATTTAAGATCCAGGCATCATCCTCTCATTTCCCATCTCCACTTTACATCAACCCAGGGACGGGGGCGAGTCCACACTTTCCAACCCGTGCACTACTTCAAGACTTCAAGACAACTGTGCTCGGAGCGGAGTAGGTCAGGTGCAAACCACCTTGAGTCCCAGACCAAGATGTGCACTCGCAATATCCAGCTATGCGCTGTTACGATCATCCTTCCAGGCAGAAGGGTTAACGTCATCTGTGTCTACAGGGCACCAAGCACAAACCACGAAGAGGACGTTTGCTTGCTGCGGACTTTGACTGAACTAGTTAAGGACGCACAAAAGACCCTCATAGTGGGTGACTTCAATCTTCCGCACATCGACTGGGTGGCTGAGGTCTGCGTGCCGGGATCGGAGGAGCAAAGCTACTTAGAATGGCTGCATGACAATGCGTTGCATCAGCATATTAGGGAGAATACCAGATATAGGACTGGATGCGTTCCATCCCTGCTGGATCTAGCTATAACGAACTTCCCCAACGATGTGGCTGGACTGCATTATTGTGCACCGCTGGGAAAGAGTGACCACGTGTGTGTCAAAATAGTTCTATGCATGCGGCAACCGAAGGTACCCTCAAGGCTGATTAGGAATTTCGGTAGTATGGACATAGATAGGCTTCGTAATAGGGCGATGGGTTTGACCTGGGACGCGCCAGAGGAGGCTACTGTGGAGGAGCGCTGGCAGGCCATAAAAGGATCCCTGACTGCCCTACAGGAAGAGTTCGCACCCCTAAAACGAAGGAGTGGGGAGGGCAAGCCCATGTGGTGGAAGGCTGCAATAGCCAAGGCCATCAGACGTAGAAACCGCTATTGGAACCAGTACAAAGCTTCCGGCAGCCAGCTAGCCTGGAATCGCTATACGAAGCTGAGAAACGAGACTGTAAGCCTTTTGAGAACTTCTAAACGGGAATTTGAGCTGAAATTGGCCCAGTCTGTAAGACAACAGCCGAAGAAGTTCTACAGCTATGTACAGTCTAAAGGCTCAACAAGAAATGCCGTAGGTCCGCTATCCACTAGAGAATATGGTATTGTCACTGACGACCAGGGCAAAGCAGACGCCCTGGGGGAATACTTTGGTAGTGTACATAGGATAGATAGTGGGGTACTAGTAGATGTGGCGCTGATACATCCTCCTCAGTTAAACGAGCTAGATCTTTCAGAGGAATGCGTGCGTAAGTACCTACAGGAGTTAAACAGCCACAAGTCAGCGGGCCCAGATGGCATTCATCCAGCTATCATCAAGCCGTTGGCGGATATCATAGCTCCATCGGTATGCAGATTGTATAGATCCACGTTGGACCAGGGAAAGCTGCCTCAGGACTGGAAAGTCGCGGCAGTCGTGGCAATACATAAGAGTGGGCCTAAGTCGGATGTGCAGAACTACAGGCCGGTAAGCCTAACTAGCATTCTCTGTAAAGTTCTCGAGAAGATCATCCGTGCTCATATCTGCCAGCACTTACTGCAGCACTCCATGCTAAGCCCGGCGCAACACGGATTCCTGAAAAATAGATCTTGCCTGACCAATCTCCTGTGCTTCTTAGATGAAGTAACTCGACGACTGGACGAAGGTAAGCATGTTGAGGTATGTTACCTCGACTTTAGCAAGGCGTTCGACTCCGTTAATCATCGTCTTTTGCTATGCAAGATGGAGACTTTCGGGATAGGTGGGCCAGTATATAGGTGGCTGGAGGACTTCCTCTCCCACAGGACGTTTTACGTCAAAGTGGGGGACAGGTGCTCCAGTTTGGTGAACGTCACCAGTGGTGTACCTCAGGGATCCGTCCTAGGCCCGGTCCTATTCTTGTTATTTATTAATGACCTAGCATCCACTCTTCAATCGCCCAGCTTTATTTTTGCGGATGATGTGAAGATTGTTGGATCTAAGGGTAGGGCGGACTTGGGCAGGGAAATAGGCACCGTCCTAAACTGGGCATACAAATGGGACTTACCTCTAAACGCTCAAAAAAGCCATTTGTTGTCAAGGGCAACAGAGAGCCTAACTGTCGCTCATGATCAAGGGCTGTTCACCGTAGAGGCAGCCAGTAGGGTTAAAGACCTGGGGATCATCATGAAAAGTGACTTCAAATGGTCGGAGCAGTGCAACGCGGCTGCGCATAAGGCTCGTGGGGAGCTCTTTAGACTGCGATCGGCTTTGTCTTGCCGGAAGCCGGAGGTATTCGTACCTATTTACATGGCTATAGTACGACCTCACTTAGAAGGTAGTGTGCAGGCTTGGCCACCCTTCTACAAAAAGGACGCCGCCTGCCTAGAGAAAGTCCAACGTCTCGCCACGCGGATGGTTGAAGGGCAGAGGGGTAAGACTTACGAGCAGAGACTCTGTGACCTGAATCTCTTCTCGTTGGAAAGGAGGAGAAGTCGAGGAGATCTCATAGAAACGTTCAAGGTAATGAAGGGCTTTTCTGGCCTCAGACCAGATAGTCTATTCCAATTGGCCGTAGACTCCAGAACAAGGGGACACGAAAAGAAGTTGATAAAAGCCCGATCTAGGTTGATGGCTAGATCGCACTTCTTCAGCAACAGGGTTGTGAACAGTTGGAACGGTCTGCCTGGTGAAATGGTAGATCTGCAGACAGTCCAATCCTTCAAATGTGCCCTTGATCGCAAGTGGTACGAGATCTTTCCTTGTAGTGAGCCTTAAGAATATCAACTAGATGGATGACGGGTAGCACTGTGGTCCTTCTGGAGTATGTTTTAGCAGACTTTTTCCCTCATTGCATACTGTCTCAGTGAACGCTCACGATGCATAATGTCTCTCGCAGTTGATGTGCGATGAGGTTTTCCGTTTCCCTCTCATTTTTAGCGGGGATTCGACGAAATACACTCGGCAGTGGTGGGTGCATAACTGGTGTGCATACCATCGAAGGAATTCTGGACGCTCGATTGGCCGTGGCCATTACCTGTCCTGTGCAAACTGAACTGAACTGAACTGAACTGAATCAAATATTGGCGGTCGGTTGGAGGGGTTGCGCTACGCTACAAATGCCGAAGTGGGTGTGGAGTTTTTGCATCCGTATTCGCTTTTAGATACTATTGCGATTATTGTGATACTTTCTTAACGCACGACTCGCCGTCAGTGAGAAAAACACACTGTGGCGGTAGGAATCACAAGGATAACGTGAAAGAATATTACCAAAAATGGCTTGAAGAGCAAGTTCAAAAACTTGTGGATCATACGTGTAAGACTCCTTAGTTCTCTCCTGAGGTTTTTTTCTCCAGCTGAGGCATATAAACAAGGAAAAGTCCCACCGCCTCTCTTCGGAGCCCCAATGGGAATGCCACCACCCGGGTTAATGGCCCCAATGCGTTATCCTCCTGCAGCTCTTCCTCCTGGTTACCGTGGTCCTCCTCCTATGGTAGCTCCACAGGGAATGATGATGCCTCCACGTCTGGGAGCACCGGCGGCAGTCCCTATGTGGCATCAACCAGCGGCTCCCGGATACGGCGTTCCACCTCGTTAAGAAATGTTTAAGTGCTGTGGAAATATATACTTCAATTACTTTGCGCGTTTTGTTTCACGGATGTTCCCTGTAAATTAATTGTTAGTATCCCATACTAAGAATAGCCCGGACAGCAGATTCAGACGGAACCTGTGTGGGTGTGCTGCTTGGGTTGTTTTCGCAATGTATATAGGCAAATTTGACTTGAAGGAAACCAGTGTAAGCTGTATTGTACACAGTACACGATGAGCTGTCCCAACGCTTGCCGACAGTAGCTATGGACGATGTGCTGCTTGGGAGGTAGCACCCCGTACGAACTCTGTCCCATCAACAACCAAGCTGCCTGTTAGTCACTTGTCCAGTGGAGTCTTGCCCTTGGTCATCTCAGTGGGCGACTTTCTAAATGAAATAAACTGAGGAATAGTCATACAATAAGGTTAATTACACAACTATATTATTACATTAACTGCCATGCTATTACAGTTAACGGAGTGTGGTTTTTTAGCGAAGAAGATTGAGGTAGATCGAAAATCTCTATGCTCCTCTGATTCGCATTATGTTGTGTGATTACGAAAAGTGAAACTGAAGTAACTAAACGAAGCATGATTGGGACGGTACATTGACTGTCCCAACCCATATGGACAGATTACTCCGCTGACAGATACCTTATTTTTGCCAGTAATCGAGTTGTACGAGGCCATCATATATGATGGAAGATTGCCATGGGGCTGGAAAAAACGCTCGGAAATGGGAAAACAGACCGGTTAGCCCAACCCGAAGCCCATTCAGTGTTAGGAGAGATCGTCTTGACGCATGTCTGCGAGCATCTAGGGGATTCTGTGCTTTGCCCGGCTCAGCATGGATTTCTAAAAAAAATAAGTTATGCTCAGCCAATCTCTTGTGCTTCCTACACGAAATGACCTGCAGAATGGACGGACGCAAACGAGCGGAAGTGTTATCTTGATTTTAGCTAGGCATTCGACTCGGTAAACCATCGGAGTCATATGATATAGGTGGACCGATTCAGGACTGGCTAAACTTCCTTACCGGTAGGTCTCTTTACGTTAAAGTGGGTGACGGGAACTTTAATTTGGAGAACGTCACCGGCAGAGTATCTCACGGGTCCGTACTAGGCCCATCGCTGTTATCTCTATTTTCAAACGACCTAGCCTCAGCCCTGTAGTCACTTAGTTCCCTTTTTGCAGATGGTGTGAAATTAGTAGGGGCTCAGGGGCAAGTGGATCTGAGCATAGGCATCGTTGCCCTTTTAAACTGAGCACACTGGAGGGAATTACCCCTCTATGTTGGATAAGCAGACTTGCTGTCGCGGACAGGGACAAGCCTGACGGTCGTACACAACCAAGGCCCATTAACTATGGATGCAGTAAACAGGGTTAAAGACATTGGGACTTTGGTGACTTCTGATCCTGAGTGGTCGGCTCAGTGTGCAGCAGCTGCACAAAAGGTACGCGGTGAGCTCTTCAGATTGAGGTCAGCGCTGTCGAGTCCAAAACTAAAGGTTTTCCTGCAGTTGTGCATATCTGTAGTCAGGCCTCTTTTAGAACACTATGCAGGCGCAGTCACCCTTCTACGAAAAGAACGCCGCTTGTTTGTGGACCGTACAGTGTCATGCAGAGCGGACAGTTGAGGGTCAGAAGGGCAAGACGTACGAGCAGAGACTGCAGGACCTCGGGCTTCTATTTGTGGAAAGTAAAAGACTAAGTGGGGCGCTAACGAGTACGTTTAAGTCATTAAAAGGCTTTTATGGTCCCACCCAGTCAGCAGATTAGTCCAAAGTGGTCCCAATTTAGTCCCGTTTGAAGCGCCCCGGAGACATTTTTGGGACTGTTTTTGAGCACCGGGAACGCAGGGGCCTACGTGCTTTACTTCGAAATTTCAATAGGCTCTACTACATTACTTCATCTTGAGGTACTAGTCGATGAACTTTCATCAATTTCCACTAGAGAAAATAACATGATCTATGAATACCCTCGAAAATTACTTACCACGACCCGAGTACCTTCTGCTGCCCAACATCCCTATAAAAAGTAGCATTTTACAAAGAAGTCAAGGTGTGCTTCCATGTAATGAACCGCACTTGAAGCAAAGGGCGAAATTCCCCAACTTATACCACATAATCAAAATAGTCCCTTGAAGGTTTTTTGGGACTAAATGCTCTATCTGAGCGCTGACCGGGCTGGTAGACCATAGTCTTTTTCAATGAAGTAAAATTATTTTTCCATGTTTTGAACATGTCCAAACCTAATGGTTTGACAAAAATCATCAAACTAATTACTAAAACAGTCCCTCGCGGGACTATTTTTGGACTAAAGTGCGCACCCCTGTACTGACTGGGAAGCCCGACGAGTCTATTCCAGATGGCTCCAGACTCCCGAACAAGAAGTCACGGGAAGAAGCTAGTGAAAGTTCGATCTAGTTTGGTATCTAGGTTTCACTTCAGCAGTAGGATGGTAAACTACCGGAATAGATTGTCAGAAGCGATGACAGAAGGGGATCTGTTCAGGCATTCAAGGGGACCCTACATCGTAAGTGGAACGAATTCATCTCTGACAGTGAGCTAGGAGCATGTCTCTAGACGGACCGCTGTGAACACTAAGGTCCGTCTGATATATTTTATCATTGAGCGTTTCCGTTTGTTGCATAATGACTCAGTGAACGCTCACGATGCACAGTGTTTTTTGCGGTTGATGTGCGGTGAGGTTTTGCGTTTCCCTCAGATTTTTAGCGGGGACTCGACAAAATACACTGCGCGGCGGTAGTGGGTGCATAACTTATGTGCATACCGTCGGAGAAATTCTGGACGCTCGATTGGCCGTGGCCATTATCTGTCCTGTGTAAACTGAACTGCATTCCTAATGTGCATATACACATTTAGGTTCTTTCGAAAGCATATTTGTTCTTCATTCGTCATTCGCACAAACCACTCGCTGGTATAAACTCAAGATTGAGTAAAACGCCTTAGCCCCAACAAAGATTGGTCGAGTTCCCTCCAAAATGTCTTGTCGTTCCGCTGTTTCACCACATAGGCGAGTAAAGAATTCCAAAGGGTTGCAGCGCTCCGAGACAAGCGATAGACAAACGACAAACTAGTAGAATGCATCTCCACCGATGTCACTGAATACTGGCGCACACGATGTAGCCCATGAAGCGGGAGGTCCGCTTGCAGCTCCGGTCCCAGGTCACCCCGAATGAGTCAACGTATGTAGATGAGATCATCATGCGTCCTCCGATAGGCTTCTGGAAACAAACCAGTCGTTTCAAAACATCCTTCATAGCTGACCCCGCGTAGTCCAGAAATTAGACGAGTAGAAGACCTGCACTCTCTCTCCAACTTGGTTGATCCTACAGCTGTACATAAATGTACAACCACTCCATCCAATTCAAGTCGAGGACGTACATGGGAAGTATGCAGCATGCGGTAGTTTCCCAAACGATCGGCGAACTGGACCAAGGATACTCCAAGCTAAAACACACACTGTCCATGTGACCTTTGGTTTTCAACGAGAAAGACATCCAAACTTCTAGATCGTGCTCACAATCCGTTCTTCGTAGCAGGTTTGCAGACAGATTGTAACTCATAAGCAGATGAGAACGACCCACACGCATGTGTACGCACTTTGCAAGATTTAGTTGGAGCATCCATGCAGAGGACCAGGGCATCAATGCATCTAGATATTCCTATAGAATTTGACTGTCTTTATCCAAACAAAGTAAGCGCCACAGTTTCAGGTCATCTGCATACAATAAGACTGAGGACTGGAAAACTGTTGGGAGATCGTTTATGTAAGTGAGAAATAGTAACGCTCCGAGAACAGATCCCTGGAGGACACCACTGGACGCTGAGTACCTCCTGGAGATAGTTCTTGAGACTCTGACAGCAAATCACCGTCCTCTTAGGAAATCCTCGATGCATCTTAGTAAGAGATCAGTTGTTCTAAGTAATCCAAGCTTCCGAAAGAGATGGTCGTGTGGAACTTTGTCAAAAGCTTTGCTGAAATCCAGAAAGATAGCGTCCGTTGAATATCCCTCGGTCTTCGCTTCATTCCAGCGCTCACGAGGGAGCAGAAGATTGAACAGGCAGGAACGAGTTTTAAGAAAGCTATGTTATTGTGATCTGGACAGATGGTGGCGTCGTAGGTGTTCCTGTGGCTCTTTGGTTATGGGGCGTTCCATGATCTCGCAGACGCATGCAAGAATCACAGGACGGTAATTGACAGCTGCAGTTCTGCCGCCGCCTTTGAACAGCTGAAAGATTATAGCATCTCCAGTTGTCCGGTAGCTTCCCCGCTGCCAGCGAGGTTTTTTGATAAGGCACAATGTATATACAGGTTGCTGGGCCATGTGTTCGGACATAGTGACAGCCTGCACCTCATTCGAAGATCAAATACAGTGCATTTTTTATCTGAGGGGTCAGGTTGCGCTGCCTAAGGCATAACAACAACAGCGAGTATGCCATTCAGACGGAATTGGCGTTAATAATCACCGACGTCATCACCTGTTACACGAATTCGGTTTTATTTCGTGGTCACGTGTGTGCACACACAAAGGTAGTGGCCACTGCCAAAACACTTTGGCCTAGAAGTGCAGCGGTCTGGATCGCACATGGCTCATGTGGCCCTGTGTCAAGGGTGAGCTGAGTACGGCTGGTATGACGGATAAACTGAGCAGTTGTTCGTTTGCACATCTAAGACATAACATGTGAATTGAATTGACTGTGTAACTGAGGCACGGAAAACTAGGGCCCGATCGGGGTGGTCAATAGAGTGGAAAGGTAACTTGGAGGCACTATGATAACCGCCGTTCGTTGTCATTAATGCTCAATAAGCCCCATGACTAAACGTTGAGAAAAAACTGACAGGTCTGTCGGGGATTCATCGTTTTTGAAAACTACCGATGCGCGTGTACATGCGTACGCCAATTACAACACACAGTGGCGAGATAATCTTGTGGAGGGTAGGAAGAAACCAGTCATTAGAGGACTTGGATGCACCGGACTGTGCGAGTGTGCACGACCAGAAAAAAAATTCGCCGCTTAACAGTAAAGGGATGCAGTGCCCCAACATTGACTGACGGGGTCGTTGACAGGAAAAGTCTTCTGAGGGTGTACGAATGATCAGCACCGGAGGGGTTTTAGAACATCTACCATTAATGGTTTGAGTGACAGTTACAGAACGACATACTGGTCCCATCAGGGCAGCCTAATGAACACGGCACTCTGCCGGGACAAACTGAAGGTTGAGAAGCGCAAAAGTAACAGTAGTCTGTGAAATATTCATCGTTTCCGAGAAGCACCGATACTAATTGGCATGCGAAAGTGATAGTCCTGGCGGGATTGTTTGAAATAGCAGTGATGTGCATTCGTGCTGATCGCGTGATTAGACCATATCTGGCTGAGGATGGTGATATACCCAGTCCATCTTTATCTAATTAGGGTGGTTGCGATTAGGGATCGATGTAAACGAGTGCATATCATGACAACTAAGAATTAATTCATTTGTTCCGATCTCTTACCGTGTTTCGGACGACTAACTGAGGGGGTTATGGCAAACATAGATACACCTTTTATAACTTCATGTTTGTGACTAAGTACTGATGAACTAGCTAGTCATTTCGATTCGGACTGTAATGCAGTGGATGATCACAATTGATAACAAAATGTGGACCACTTGTCTCCCACTTGATCTACGGTCTCACTTCCAAGTCATTTCTCTCTTGAAAAAGATTTCTGATTGATTTATTGGTACATTAACAGGAATACTAGCCTTTAGCACGTATTTATTGAGATGAATGGGTGTGGGCATTTGCTTGTTTGATAATGTATTCTAACTTCTGATCTCTGTCACTACCAAACGTATTTCATGTATTTCTATATGTTGTACCGTTACCGACATGATCCAATTGATGTTACCCAGAAATCTAGGCAACTATGTGACTCACCAGAATTGCTTGCTTTTAACACCAGTTGACTGCAACTTTTTCCAGTTTTGTCGAGTTAAGTCAAAGTGAGGTATTGCTGCACGGTTTGTCGCATGAAGCGAAGTGCTCCTCTGTTAGGGAACTGATTAATCTAAGGTGAAAGATGACACTGAATCGTGACACTACCTCAATGGACCTTTCCAAAATGACAGTCTTTCACTAGATGACCAGAAAAATGATAAGGGAACAACGAACTCCAATAAAATTGCCGATATGTCCAAGATTCTCTAATTCCTCTGATGTGCCACTTTACCATAACAAGCGAAAAGCTGCCACACACTGGAAAGACGGAGAATAAACCTCGACGGAATGGCGACATGTCCGTACGGACACTGTATCATAAAGCCCGAAAAAAATGCCCCACACAAACTAATCGGACCAAATTCGAAAGCCGATAGTAAGATCTTTTCAGATGTACCAAAGTTATTAGGGGAATGGAATGCAACTATGAAACACCACTTCAGTGGAACTTTAAGGAAACGCGTGAAACTTATCACCAGAAAAGGTCACGAAATTTCAACAAAGTGCTATGAAAATGAAGTTACTCAGGTTTTACAACCAGCCAGTGTCGCCTTAAGCTCTTTCGGTGTTCTAGTGCTAATAAAGAGATAACGAGAGTTATGCTAAATGCTACAATATATGCGCAAATAATCGTGCACACAATAACTGCAGCTACTTTGTAATCCACCAGAACGAACAAAAGTAATCATCATCCACCTCTGTTTGGCAGCTTGATAAAGTTGAGCCCATCTGCTTAGCATCGAAAACATCATGACACTACACGGTTCCCAATGAGTATTCGAAAGAAAATTATGGCATTAGAGAGGTTACAGCATCTGATCTGCTGTGTGAGTGGTAACACATTATGGTTCACGTCAGGGACTTTTTACAATAAGATTTACATGCCCTCAAGGAACTTTACATGCACCATACTGATCCTAATTTTCATTGTCACTAGTGCGGCAGATCCAGTTTTTTAATTGATCGACATATTCAAAAACGAATTGCTGTTAGTAAGATTAACTGGTTACCGCATACCATGCGACTGTCGGAAAGCAATCTGGACCACTGGCTTCATAACCCTGTGTACTTTAGGGAAGTTGATTACATATTGGTATCTATCCGTCGATAATCTTGGTTTCATGGTAACTTTTACTGGCGAGAATTTTGTCAGCATGCAAATATACGGCCTATGCAATCAGGCCGACGCTCACATCCCAAATGGATTTTTCGATAATTTGCCTACTGAGAAGCGTAAAAGTAGCCCGGTACAGAACGTGGCTTAAATGGAATTAGGCAAATCTAGAATTTTTTCATGACTTAGAAAACATACTGTATGATAAAGAACATCCCAGCAAGGTCAAAAACGAGAAGATTCTCCGTTGGAGGATGGGACTTTCATGTTTCAACTGCGACGTTATTTACCGTTCCGGAAAGGAAAACCTCGCGGCTGATACCCCGTCACGAGTTCACTGCTTCTTAATGGTTTGTCGCCCGAGTCTCCAGGATCTCCACAATTCTCTGGGCCGCCCGGGTAGTACACGCCTTACGCACTTTGTGAGGACACGTAACTTACCTCATTCCTTACAAGAGGTGTATTCCTTGATGACTCAATGCCCAGCGTGTGCAGAAATCAAGCCTCGCCTCTGAAGCCCGCCATATGTTTACCTCGTCAAGGCGACACAACTGTAGCGGTTGCCATCTTCATTCGTACTTTTACTACGTTTATTGTTTAACTGAACGCTGACTGCCAAGCGCGGTTGCCATTTGACCGTTGCTCTTACGCACGCTCTCATGCACACTTCTAAATATACACTAACCACTATCTCTCCCAGTTGCCTTCTCGTTCTCACGGGGCGTGGAAAATACCGTTCTGGTTAACATATTCGTACAGTGCCGAGCATTAGAGTAACGTGCAGGTGGTCCACGCAGTACAAAGGACCGAAGCACGCGTTTACTAAGGAAACTGCGAAGTAGGGTCTAACCAACCTTACAATTGATGAGCCCGACGTGCTCCCCAGGTCACGTGAGTTTCCTTGTTTTCTACCGTTCAAGGTCCCGTCTGAGTACGTTTTTGTGTGTTTTATTGTTTCCCTATCTGTTGATTTTTTTTGGTCCGTTTACTAAATAATTTTTTTTGTCCATACATATTTTGTGTGTCTAGTTCGTCGTGATTTTTTTTTCGCGAAGACTATAGTGCCCCATTGGCCGTTGATTTCTTTTCCCGTCTGTATTATATAAAGTAATCGCTATGTCTGCCGAACGGAAACCCTGCTCAGACCCCACCGTTGGGGCGATCACGGTGCACATACCGGCATTCACGCCTGCTGATCCAGAACTCTGGTTCACGCTGTTCGAGTTAGAATTCGAAAACTGCCATATAACTAGTGACGCCAGCCGTTTCAGGTGGGTAGCAGGCCGCCTCCCGCCGGAGGTCACAATGCAAGTAAGGGACGTAATAATCTCTTCCCGAAGCTATGAGGCCTTAAAGGAGGCCGTCGTTGCCCGCACGACCCCAACGCAGGACCAACGTATGCAACAACTTCAAAACGTTGAGCTTGGAAGTAGGAAGCCCTCCGAACTGCTGCGTGAGATGCAGCGCTTGAGAGGACCGACGGTAGGCGAGGACCCGCTCTTAAGGGAACTTTGGCTGCAGCGTTTGCCGCACAACATCCCAGTTTTACTAACTGCCACGCGCAAGTGTTCGCTGGAGGAAACTGCAGCAATAGCTGATGACATTATGTCACGATACAACCCCGCTGTAGCTGGAGTAACCAGGTCCTCCGCCACAATGGTGCCTGCCTTGTCAACATCTAACCTCCTCGCGTCAGTTTTGTCTAGAATTGGCGCGAGCCTGCAACGCCTAGCGGTAAGAAGTGGGTCACAGGAACGGCACCCCGCACGCTCACCTAGGCGCCATAGTCCGTCATTGCAACGACGTTTTGGCTCTTCAAAAGAAGGGTATTGTAAATACCACAGTCGCTTTGGTGAGGGAGCCAAACGATGCGAACCAGGGTGTACGTTTCCCGGTGCTCATCAGGGAAACTACCCCCCCCCCGGCTCGTGGTGGCGACCCACGAAGCCGGGTATCAGACCAACAGTCGTCTTTTGAACATGAGGGAAATCATTTCAGATAACCTATTCCTTGTAGATACCGGTGCCGAAGTGAGCGTCCTGCCCCGAGCGAAAGGCGAGAATAGCACACCGCAGGCCCAAACACTACACGCTGCCAATGGCACGGCCATCCCAACGTTTGGCCAGCGGTCGCTCACCTTAAACTTAGGTTTAGAGCGTAATTTTCGTTGGGTATTCATCATCGCCGATGTCCCGTACCCAATTCTAGGCATTGACTTCCTGCAGCACTTTGACTTGTTAGTAGGTGCACGGTGCTGCAGAGTGGTGGATCGTCAGACCACTCTCGTTGCTGCGGGTTATAATTCGCGAGTGAATCATGTCACGCCTTTTTACGTTCAACCACCGGCACACCAACCTTATAGCGGACTCATCGCCGCCCATCCAGCCATGTTTCGGCAGGCCGGGCCTCTCCCAGCAGTGACCACCAGTGTCACTCACCATATCGATACTAAGGGACCCCCAGTGTTCAGTAGGCCGCGTCGGTTAGCACCAGACAAACTTCGTGTTACACAGGCTGAATTCGAACACATGCTAGAACTGGGTATAATACGCCCTTCTAGTAGCCCTTGGGCCTCCCCCCTTCATATGGCCCCTAAGTCTAGTGGCGACTGGCCATCCTTGGTGATTACAGAGCGCTTAACAAAGTCACCGTCCCTGACCGATACCCGATTCCCCATATACAGGACCTTATTTCGTCTTTATCAGGTTGCTCCGTCTTCAGCCGTATCGATTTAGTTCGTGCGTACAACCAGATCCCGGTAGCAGAGGCCGATATCCCTAAAATTGCTGTTCGAGTTTCTGCGAATGCCGTTTGGACTCAGCAATGCAGCCCAGACCTTTCAACGGTTCATGCACGAGGCAACTCGTGGTTTGGAAAATGTCCACGTATACCTGGATGATATTTTGGTGGCGAGTTCTTCAGAGCAAGAGCACGCTACACACTTACGAGCACTTTTCGAACGCCTTAGCCAGCACGGCGTTACGATCAATATCGCGAAATGCGAATTAGGCCGGTCTGATATCACCTTCATAGGACATTCTATTTCATCCTCGGGTATCCGCCCTCTGTCAGATAAAGTTTCCGCTATTCGCGACTACCCTGAACCCTAATCTTTTCGCCAGTTGCGTCCATTTGTCGGCCTCGTGAATTTCCACCGCCGATTTATTCTGCACTGTGCGGAAATGATGCAACCCCTCACCGACCTGTTGCGCGGAGGTAAGCGGAAGTTTGTGTTTCCCGACACGGCACAAGTCGCATTTGCCTTGGTCAAAGATGCTGTCGCCAACACAGCACTCCTTACACACCCTGACCCTTTGGCTCCTATTTCGGTAGTGACGGATGCCTCGGAAACAGCGGTTGGAGCAGTACTTCAACAGTTCGTAGACGATTCTTGGCAACCTTTAGCATTCTTCTCCAAGCGCCTACAACCCGCGGAATCAAGGTACAGCACATTTGTTAGGGAGTTATTAGCCATCTACTTGGGAATCCGTCATTTTCGACATGCACTGGAAGGCCGTTCGTTCACGGTGTTTACAGACCACAAGCCTTTGGTTTACGCACTAAAGTCAGCTTCGGATCGATACTCACCACGCGAGATTCGCCACTTAGACTTTGTCTCACAGTTTACTATGGACATACGACACGTCTCTGGGGTACTTAATCCCGTCGCCGACGCCTTATCGCGCGTATATCAACTAAGTCTGTCACAGACGCCTAACATCAACTTGAACGCAATGGCACAGGCTCAAACTATGGACCCTGACATCGAACAACTTCGACAAAACGGTTCTTTGAGCTTGATGACAGTACCTATCCCAACTTCCCAGAATACCATCGTGTGCGATGTGTCGCAAGGTCGCCCTAGGCCAGTAGTTCCTGCTGCCCACCGTTATCCCACTTTCCTGACACTCCATAATCTGGCTCGCCCGGGTGTGACGTCCTCGGTGAAACTGATAACTGAGCGTTTTGTTTGGCACAATGTCAAACGAGATGTCCGTCAATGGGCTCGTGCTTGTCTGCAGTGTCAACGTGTTAAGACCCATAGGGACATTAAGGCGGCGTTAGCCAGGTTCCCAGAACCTGAAACACGTTTTCATCATGTGCACGTCGACCTTGTAGGACCACTTCCACCTTCGCTTGGGTACGTTTACATACTCAAATGCGTGGATCGTTTTGCTCGCTGGCCGCAGGCCATTCCTATCCCTCGTCCCACGTCGAAAGAGGCCGCGAAAGCTTTTCTGACCGGTTGCGTTAGTCATTTCGGTTGCCCGGCAATAGTGACCACCGATCGTGGTCCACACTTTGACGGCGCTTTCGGCAGCCTAGTCGCTACGCTCGGTTGCCAACACGTTAAGACGACAGCTTACCACCCTCAGGCCAATTGTATGATTGAGCGTTTCTACCGGCAATTAAAAGCCGCCCTTCGAGCAAACGGTAACCCCCTTTGGAGTGAAACACTACCATTAGCACTCTTAAGCCTGCGTAGCACCGTTAAGGAGGAATTACACACAACACCGGCCGTACTAGTATATGGCTGTACACTTCGTCTGCCTGGGGAGTTGATAGCCCCCTCACCAACCGTGACCTTCGACTACGGTGACTATGCTCAGCGCCTTACGCAGCACATGCGAGTGCTCAAGGCCAGTCCGCCGCGTGAACAACAGTCTACAAGTTATGTCCCAACTGCGTTAGGAACCGCTACTCACGTATTCCTTCGTGTCGATGGCGTTCGATCACCACTACAAGCGCCATACACTGGCCCGTTTCGAGTGATAAAACGTAGGACAAAAGCATTTGTCATAGATATCAGCGGACGACACGACACCGTATCTATCGACCGTCTTAAGCCTGCCATCATGGAGTGCGAACCGCTCGGTCAATTTACACCTACTCAAGCCGCTCAATCACCCGCATCGAGCGAGTTACCACTCGAACCACCCCAATTACGCCTAGTGAGGACTCGGCAGCTAGTCCATCAGATTCTCCATCCGTACCCGCAACGCGAAGTAGCCGTCGCGCTCGCCAACTATGAAATCTCGTCCGCTTCGCCGATTTCGTAACGATTTCTACAACCGACTGTTAGCAATAAGTTGGGAAGTTCGCCATGGATTTACCAACCAACAGGCCCGTGAAATTACAATCGGTAGTTATGATTTCATCTTCTTCTGGTCTCCTAGCGACTACAACAACACCGAACATCGTTCGTGTGTTGTTATTGCAGTCCAACATTCGCCGGCGCCCTCAGGGGCTATTTTGTTCCAGTTTACCTTGCCCTCTCTCAGACGGATCTACACAGTCACGTTGGCTTCATCCGTAGCCTCGCTGACTCCCGTGCACGTTCAAGGAGCCAACCACTCATTGGATAACGGGACGATTCGTCAGCCTGGTACTAGAGACGATAAATGGACGCCCTTTTGGATGGACCTGACGCGGGATCTTCCGGCTCGCATGCGTATGAGACCCGTGGGCGCTAAAAACAGTTGGACCTATGCACATCAGACCTCGAGAGTGCAGGCACCGTTAAACTCATCAGCAGTCGTTCGACGTCACCAACAACATAACAAGCAAGCTACGAGGAGTTCCTGGACAACCAATAATTCCGGCCTACCATCATGATCGAAGCCCAACTCCGTCGGACTTCTGAGAGGAGGCCCCTGTAGCGGTGGCCATCTTCGTTCATACTTTTACCACGTTTATTGTTTAACTGAACGCTGACTGCCAAGCGCGGTTGCCATTTGACCGTTGCTCTTACGCACGCTCTCATGCACACTCCTAAATATACGCCAACCACTATCTCCCCCAATCGCCTTCTCGTTCTCACGGGGCGTGGAGAATACCGTTCTGGTTAACATATTCGTACAGTGCCGAGCATTAGAGTAACGTGCAGGTGGTCCACGCAGTACAAAGGACCGAAGCACGCGTTTACTAAGGAAACCGCGAAGTAAGGTCTAACCAACCTTACACAACCTTTCGAAAGATTAAGTATCGATTTTAAAGGACCTTTTGCCGTCAGTTTCCAGCAGTCACTATCTACTCACCTGCATCGACGAGTTCTCACAGTTTCCCTTCGCCTTCTCATGCTTTGATGTTTCCTCGTCCACTGTCATCACATGCCTCTGCCAATTGTTTGCGATCTTTGGCATGCCGTCATTTGTCCACTCAGACAGAGGTTCCTCGTTTGTATCCTCAGAACTTCCAACTTCCCTCCATCAAAAAGGAATCGCAACCAGTACAATCACTAGCTACAGTCCCCAGGCAAACGGTCAAGTCGTACGTTTAAATGCGACGCTATGGCACACTATTTTGTTGGGACTAAAGACAAGAGGATAACCTGTCACTCATTGGGAAATTGTTCTCCTCGATGCTTTACACTCTGTTCGGTCCTTACTCTGCACATTCACAAACGCTACCCCTCACGAGCGCTTATTTTCGTACGGTCGCAAGTCCGCCACCTGTACCACCTTGCCAACTTGGTTATCAACTGCGTGTCGATTTCTCGTTAAGAAAATTTCCCGCACATCAAAGTACGATCCACTGGTAGACGAAGTGGAGTTCGTCAAATTTAAGCCACAGTACGTTTTCCCATCGGCCGAGAGGAGACTGTTCCAATTAGACAGCTCCAGCAGGGACAGAACAACCCGACAACCCTATTTTGCACCCTCAGACAGACCTACGGCACAACATTCCTTGCGAAATTCAGTGTACTTCTGACCCCGATGCGTCAGTCAATATATCACAGTCTACCGCCCCACATGGCTCTCAACAAAATAAATCAGACGTAGTTGATAATACCAAGCAATTCACTACCCAACAACAGCGAACCCGACCATAATTTTGCGAAGTCGAGAAGCTTGAGTCGCTGATTACAATCCTGTTTTACTCTACATTTTAAAGTTGTTAAACTACTTCCAACGTTCCAGAGTGTCCACCACTTTCCCCGATGGGCGAGAATGTCATATACTTCGGTGTTGTTCGTTTTCGTTCTCACTGTAAACACTCCAACAATTCTTACCGTTCCTTTTCAGGCTGTACTTAGATAACAAGTCTGAAAAAGCCTCAATTCAAGGCCTTTGTCTTCTGATTTTCACTGACTGGTACGCTTGAGATTACGACACATCAAGCTCGGAACCATTGACGTCCAGCCTGGCAACATCACTTCACACTTTGAAGGTGCAAAGCGCATGCCGAATGGAGCTAAAACTCTCGCAAGTCTATCTGGTGCACGTTGCGCATGTTCCGTGCATTCGAATAAGCAGACAAGGTCGTCCGCGAAATCTAAATGACATTGCTTCTCACTATTTCCTAGTTCGACGTCCACATCCGGAAGGTCTGAAAAGTCATTCTCCATTATCTTGTCAATGATGGAATCAAACATGAGTGGAGAAATGGGACATCCTTGTCGAACACTACCGTTCATTTCGAGTCGACTGGATAGTTTACTGTAAACTCTTACGCAGCCAGATGTATGAGAGTAAAATGATCTCAGCAGACTCACGAACTTCTGGGGCATACCTTTCCGGTGAAGAGCACTGAATAACGCTGTTCGGTCAATTGAATCGAAGGTGCCTTTGAAGCCGGGGAAAACCATTATCGTCGGTCGACGGGGCGTGTGACACGTCTCAAGTAATTGACGAAGATTAAAAGTTTGGTTGAAGCATCCTCGACCTGGGCGGAATCCGGCCTATTGTTCGCGGACGTTCCTCTCGCGAGCCGATGTAAGACGGCGCACCAAAATCCAGGCTAATATCTTGGCGACAATCAGAATCAAGCTAATCCCACGATGATTACTCCAATCATTGCGTATTCCCTTCTTGAAGATGGGTACAACCAGTGACTCATCCCATAATAACGGAATACATTCCTTTTTCTAAACATCACTGATCAAGGTGATAAGTGATTTTATCAACGCACCATCACCTATTTTGAAAAGAATTCGAGGGAGTTCATCAGGACCAGCCGTTTCCCCTCGCTTTAGTAATCGAATGCCCGACTCTACTTCCACTTCCGATGGGGGCTCAAGTGATACTCCCCAAGGACGCTGTCGCCAACGTACAGTTGTGATACCAAGGCCGTTACAGGTGGGTGTCGCTTCAAGCATTGATGAGAGTCAGCGCTCATTTGGTTACATCCCGTTTGTTAGGTCTCAATCGAAGATTCGGGGGACATTTACTGAAGCAGAAACGCTCGAATAATAATCTAAACATGATACCTCCTTCAACAAACAGTAGGACACAAAGACTTGGACTATCAAATGCAGTGCAACAGAATTTTTTCAGAGAGCGCCCGCTCATATACTTCCAGATAGGTTGGGAGCTTTACTCGATGACCTGAACAAAACACCGCTTACACCAAAAACGCATACAACGTTGTTGCGCGACTATGTTGCTCCACCAGCAAGTTTTATCACAACAGTAAACACTACCTGAAGTGGATATCTTCTGCTGCCTGAACAATCATATTGCTGTCCAGCTCGTTGCTAAAACCGACCGATCAGGGCTACGTGCGATTTCTGAATCTCACGATCATCGCGCCAGAGCTGACTAGCCGTCCTTTTTATTACGGAGTCCTCAAAGTGAGCTCTTATTTGTGTTAGAAAGACGCGTGAACCCCCTGAAGCGGAGTTACTAATAGCTGTGAACGTACCAAGCCGAGTCATTCTACACACCACTACCCATCTACGTGGCTGAACTAGCCGAGCGAGTACTGAAAAAAGGGTCCGACGAGACTAGAAAAAGAATCATGCAGCTGTGCCCGTCAAGTCGACAATTACGTTGGACGGACACGTTCAAGATTTTTATATTTTTGCCTTAAATAGCATATTCTCTCACACGAGAACAGGCTTTCGGAGTGTTGTGCTGTCGTTGTTTCGATCCATTAGCTCGCTGGAGCGATCGGAGTTGCGATCAGAAATCGAGTACGTAGTTCATAGAAATCGAGGAGTAGAACGCAAACGATACAACCATTTGTTAGAGAAGTACCCTGATAGAAGGAACCTCTCCTTACTATTTCATTTGTTCTCCGATATGAAGGTGCATTTGTCTTGATTCTGTTTTAACCTACATGTTAAAATAGCTTTGGCAGCAAAACAGTATTGAAATAAACCTTCTTGTACTACTGTACCTTTTTAGTTGGTGAGCTATGATGCCGCCCACTTGTTATCCACAAGTTTCCTCTCGAACTCGCCATAACCGAAAAAATATTGTCTTAAGCCTGTGAACTAATTCATAAAATATATTCGAAGGTTAGACGTTAAGGCGAGTGGCAGCATTACGTTAGAAGTGCGGTCCTGTCTACACGCTAGTTTCTGTTTACCTGATTATTCAAAAAATCGCTCTTCTACTTACTTTATTTTTATGCTTTGAATTCCGTCACTTCCGCATAGTGATACAAGGAAACAATTAACACTAGTATGAAACACTTTTCACACCCAACTAAGTGCACAATCGTTCTACCCAATGTTGTCATCGAACACAAGCGACTCATATATATCGATCTGTTTACAATGGAGACCTTTAGACCCAACTTGGAGTGTCCAAGAAGGTCTCATTAATTTACGGTAAGGCAACGAGCCTAACAACGTCGTCGGATTGTGAATGGTGTTGGCTAACGAAAATCAGTTTCTATGTATAACTGTCCTGATATATCAGAGCTTGCATTTAACTTCTCTTTGAGTACCGGTAGGCGATTCGAAACCGGAGTTCTGAATCAATATCCATGATTGTGTTGTTAACAGACACAAATCAAGACACTCGAACATCGCCAAAGTGGGTACGTGCTGACCGCCCGATCACCGTTAGCCATGAGTGACTTGTTACACATGGCCTTGAGCATAACTGACCACCAGCTGCTAGCAGCTAGCAACAAGGACTCAGTACACCCTTCTGAGTGGTACAGTGGCCGGAGGTGTTTTCCTTTCCGTTTTTCCCACTATTAGATTGAAGAAGGCCCGGCATTTCCGCTTGTCGCAGCACCAGGAGATCCAAGGAGCTCACAGTGTAAGAAAATGCACATTTTCGGAGCATTCCCGTACACGTACAGTGAACCGAACAGAATCACTAACGTTACTTCCCACACACGACGCCGAATGGAATACGTGTAAATTGGTAAAATCTGCCCCCCCCCCCCCCCCCGCGTCAAAAGCAGCAAACTTTTTGTCCTCATTCCTTAGTGGTATTTGATGATGAGCTTTTTTCAGATCCTGAGTACCGAAAACTCTGCACGGAGCTATCTTCTGAATCATATCGTCAATTCGAGGGAGTGGGTATGCGTCCAGATGTGTGAATCGATTAGTCGTTGAGCTATAATCTACAACCATTCTCTTACTCTTATTTTCGTTGGTAGTGACGAGCACCTGTGCCCTCCAGGGTGATTCTGAAGGTCCTGTAATACTGTGCGCTAATTTCGGCTTTGATAAAAAGTTTGTTCTCCGGTGACTGTCGATGAGACTGCGTTGCGAGAGGCTTGCAGTGCGGGGTCAGATGCTCAAAAAGCGATGGGGGATTGATGCGCATCGCCGAAAGTGCACCTACCGTCAAGGGTGGGTTACGTCCATTGAACGATATTTCGACACGCTCATAAAGTTCCAAGAAGTCATGACCTAGGAGCGTATCAGAACAGAGATTATCCAGGAGGGAGATTTTTACCCGACCGTACACACGTTGTTTGTATTGGAGTGTTGCGTGACAACATCCACGGCTGATGCTCGAGAACCGAGTTGAAGTCATAGAGATTTTACCCAAAAATGGTTGGAAATTCCAGTGGTACTTACGAGCGACGTCGGAAGACACAAAACTTTCTGATCTAGTATCTACCAGGGCGCGCAAGCGTTCACCGTTCACTATGACACCATTTGTGGCCCGCAGCAGACAGTCAGGGGCTGCAGCATTCAAGGTCGACGAGAGTGAAGCAGTGGCAGAGGTGTTTGCTCTCCCGGGTCGTTGACTAGAGCGACACACTTTCTGGAAATGGCCTGTTTTTCCACACTTCTTACACGTTGTTCCCGAACAGGACACTTGGCTCTGGGATGGCGAGCATAGTCGCAGAAGAAACAGGTGGAAGTATTAGCTGCCGAAGTGACGACTTCAGTTCTAGGTGAGTTTGGAGTTGACTCGGCGGTGTCGGTGGTTAGGCTGCAGGCGGAAGGGGTTTCATCATTCTGACATATTTAGGATTGGGTTAGAGCTGTTTCCAGCAACTGGGCTTTTTCTATGGCAGTTCGCAGGTCGAGTGTTCTCTGTTCAAGTAAACGCATACCACAGATGGGCTCTCGGGCGGCTTTGGTCCGCAATAACGGCCTGGAAATTGCACTCTTTGGTTAGTGAAAGAAGTTTCTGCGTAAACTGATCAAGGGTTTGATCTTCCTCTTGTTTGTACGTAGAAAGTAAATAACGCGAGGATATTTCATTTTTCAGCTGAAAGTAAATTCCTTGTAAAGCAGAGGTGGCGAATTCAAACGTATCGGAGTCAGCAATAAATTCGTACACCAAAGGGGACGCATGGTTGGTAAATGTGTTAAGTTTATCTGGTTTATGAAACTCGATCTAAAGCAAGAAATTCGTGAATGTTCGGTACCAATGGGTCCATTGTCTCGGTGCATCAATCGCATGAGGTTCCGCTTCGAAACGCTCCGGCTTCAGAAAATGGTCCATTATTGATAAGAAGTCAGATAAATTGTGGTAATCTCAAGCGTACCAATCAGTGAACATCAGGAGACAAAGGCCTTGAATTGAGTCCTTATCAGACTTGTTATCTAAGTACAGCCTAAAAATGAACGGTAAGAATTGTTAGGGTGTTTACAGTGAAAACAAAAATGAACAACACTGAATTACATGATATGATGCTCGATGGGAAGGGACTAACAATTGTTGACCGCTTCACCTATCTCGGCAGCAGCGTGACAAAGCACGGTAGTAGAGGTGAGCACGCGTACGTCCAAGGCTCGAGCGGCGTACGCTGGATTGAGGCACTTGTGGCGCCGATCCGATATTTCAATGAAGTTGAAAGGTCGTGTATACTGTGCCACGGTGCGTTCAGTTTTGTTGTATAGTTGCGAGACTTGGGGTCTGCGTGCTGAAGATATTCGTCGTTCGGAGGTTTTCCACCAGCGATGTTTGTGTAGTATCGCTGAGATTGGATGGAATAACCGAGGAAACATTGCTGAGGTCAGAAGTCGAGTATTGGGTACTAGTTCAGAGAATGTTCTATCACGGAGTATTCAGCTTTGTAGACTTCGTTGGTTGGGGCACGTGTAACGTATGGCAAACACGTCTACCATTTAGTGCCTTGTTTTTTGTTCCTCCTCGGGAGTTAAAGAAGCCACGTGGAGGTCAACAGGTGGCATGGCAACGAAAAAATGTAAAACGAACCTAGCTTAAGTGGATGCCTCTCGTCTTCGTGGTTGGGGTCCAAAAGATCCGTCTAGCAGTTGGCTGGAGACACTGAAAGATATGGCAGCGAACCGGGAACAGTGGCGATCGTGTTGTCACCTTCTGTCGAATCAGGATGATTGGTCAATGTGCGTTTTTACAGTTACATTGTTTATTTCGTGTGTTGGCTATTAGGGCGTTCTTCTATTTTTCCACCCCTGTAGGTCCACTCTCTGTCCATCTTGTAAATTCGTTCTTTCTAGTTCCACGTGCAACGTTGTGAGAAAGGCAGTGGTCAGCGGGGCTTGCCCCGCCGTTTAACGCTGTACGGTGATAACAATTACACAAGACCCCAGTCTGATGGTGGCATTGTACTGAACAAACACAACAACAGTCCCACTTAATTCTTCGTGTTCCGGGTGATTTAGTGTACAGTACACGAGAATTGTGTGGGATCCGCTGGAGCGGTCTGAGTCAGCGATGCATTTCGGCTGAACAATTCTATGCCTATCGATAGATGTTCCGAAGCGTCAGTGTTTGTCCGTTCTATCTGCGTTTGCACCGACAAACTTCAATTTTCTTCAGGAAAAGTACCAGTTCCATGGGACCAGCTGCTCCTGACCAATGTGGTAGTTTGTGAGGGTGCGAAACTCATCCCAAACATTGCTGCAACACTGTTTAAACTATCTGGAAAAGCTTTCAGCCTACTTGAGTGGAGTTTGAAAGGATTCTCTGAGTGGACTTTTCGCATGCGGCCTGGTGTAGTTCATACACCTTAGATAATGAAGAAGACTGCCGGCCCGGAGGCTCAATTTCAGGAGCACCCGTTGGGCGGGGCATTCTGAGCAGTTTTACAGCCCAAGAAATCACCACAACATGGTGCACCAACTACTGGGTAAGCTGAAAGTCGCTAGTTCGATTCAGGCTCGCGACGCAGACTTTTGGATGCTCAAAAAACACTTGGATTTTTCACTACTTGTGAAATCCAGCTGCAATAACCATTAACAGTTCACTGATCCTGGCGCTTCTGGTTATTGACTCTCAGCCGCTACGTAACTCATGAATCAGAGCAATCACCAGTATTAAAAGTAGGGTGAGAACTACAAATGATGGTACCAATATCATGATTAATGTATGTGAGTACAACAGCGTCACCTGCCATGTCTGCCTCTCTATAATCCGTGATTGGACGGGTGTCTTGGAATCATCCGGGGAAACTCGACGGGCCGTAAATTGCCAAGTGCACCGATTCGGGTTTTAATACGTTTCTTTTGTGTTATGGACTAGTCACTTAGTAGTACTTACCCTTCCAAGGCTGAAGTTGTTTTCAATAAAAGGTAGATTACTAATTAGCCAAACCTACTATTTGACTACAGTTTAAACCTGTGTTTGGTCTTCCGAGCGTCAGACGGCAATGAGAAAATTATCCACATATTAATATGAATTCTGTCAGCTTTCTTGCATTAATTTCATCCAAAATACTTGGCCAAACCGTTGAACAGAGATGATTGATAATCACGCTAGTTAGTTATGTCTAAATATACACCGATTGTGATGGGTAATCGGATGTCACACAGGTGACTGAATTAGCGAAACCCGGACGCGCCTTTCCCATCACGACGAGATCGTACCTTGTCGCAGTACGGTGGTTTGAGTGACTTAGCGACCCAAAGAGCTACACGGTATGTTATTCTCAATCCAGAGAGCAATCATACCTTTCAGGTCAATGGGTAGAGGCCAGACAAAGTCCACTCTCTCTGAACCATGTTTTGGGTAACACCTGTTTCCAGCCAATATGCCCCTGGGGAGGACACTCCAGTAGGTAAACAAAGAGAAGCAATGTACTGGCCAAAATGTCACTAGATTGGCGTCAGAGTGGGGTACCTGGGGTTCCACTTCACGGCGGAAGAAATCGTCATACGTCACTGGATATCTGTCGCTTGCCTAACCTAGGCAACCCCCTCTCCAACTCAAAGAATACTGCCCCGCCCAGGTTCCGCTTGCTCCATCAGGTACACAGGGCTAAGGACTGAAACCGAAAAGTGGATCGATAATAAAGCACCAGCGAAGACAAGACAGTCTGTGTATAACAATCAAAGAGGCCTTGTATGCTGCTTCTAATGCCACCCAGGACTCTGGCTCAAGTAGTCCTCATAAGCGATGGATATCTTCGACATCAGTTGCTCTGTTGGATGCTTGCAGATCCGTCCCCCCGAATGCCACATCCAATGAAGTGCGTAAATTCCCGAGGTGCCAACTGTTTAGGAACCTGAGAAATGACCGCGAACAGTGAGGGATTGTGAAATGTAGATAAATGGAAAAGGCTGCGTTTTTTGGCAATACTCGCAACCTTTTCCTTTTGGTCAGAGGTACCGGTCCACGGAAGCCCGTTTTAAGTGAGCTGATCGAGGAATCTGGCGGCTCACAGATTCTATCTAAGGAACGTTGGGCAGAGAACTTTAGGGAGTAACTCAGTTGGCAAACTTTCATGGTGGATCTCCCGAAAATATCTGCGTATGAAGTGACGCCGGCTCATAACACTCCTGCATCCGGCAAGTAACTTGAGAAAGTACAAAGATACTGAACCGGATGGGTTGTCTTCTCCCTTAAGGACGGAAGCGAAGCTTTGGTTTCAGAACTAGCAAAACCCCCCGGGTGATTTTGGGTAGTGAGCAAATTACTGGGAATGGTGTGAACTGGAGACTCGATTTCAAGAAAGGCGATAGGTCCTCTTGTGAAAACCACAGATGAATTAGCTTGGCAAATCTTGCTTCCGAATTTCCCGGTTATCTAACGGCCGTGAGAATGAAGCCCGTCTCAGACGTGGTAAGAAGATTGCATCAACCGTATCTCCACTCTTCAACAAGTTTTAGAGCACATGCACACCTGCCTAATGCCCATTATCTGTGTCTCTCTTGATCTGAAAGCGACACTCAACTCAGTCAACCGCAGTTCTGTTGCATTGCCTCCTATCAAATGATGTCTCAGGTATATCTATTTCTCTTTTCCAATCATTGTATACGAATAGCCGAAGTTGATTTCCTGCTTACGGTGATCTTCTGTTTGAGTAATATCTGCCGAACGACGTGTGACTACTTCTTCCATCTTCGTGAAAATCCCCAGGCACTTCAACCTACAACCATCTAGTGGTTTTTTGACCGACAAACGTCTTCTCTCCGTGTTTACTTACTGAAGTGTCTTCTCCGGGGGCAACTGTGGCCCAAAACCTGGTCCAGAGGCGGGACTTCGTTTGGTCTATACTCACTGAGCTGTCAGGCATGATGGCATCGCCGGCGTAATAAAGCCATCCTACCTACCTCTGAGTCGCTAGGACTTGCAAGCCATCACAACATGTCAATGTGCAGTCTCGCCGTGATGACTCAGAACATCATCCGAATATTTGAAGTCAGATAATTTACTGTCTGATCAGAGACCGATACCGCTTTTCTCACAGAAGGGTAGAATTATCTACATAATTTGCATCGCTTACTGCTAATAGCCCTTCGCCCAAGATGGAAGAAATTACATGGGACTCAGCAGATGATGTGGAGAAAACCCACGACAGGTGTCTCCGGTTTTTCAGTTTAGGGCCCCAGTTTTTCTTATTGGAGTTGATGACAGATACTTGTGTATCAAGCTTTTCAGCCAAAGGCCGGTTAGACCTGTACAAAAATACCGTTTGAGCTTGGAATAAGTAACACCCGGAAATCCTCAACATCATTCTCTTCATCAACTGTGCAAGTGGCATTCAACAGTCCTTTTTGTGAAGATCTACACCCCAACTACTTTCAGTACTCATTTAAATAGATAGTACAATAATGATGACGCAGACAGAAACAATATCATAGTCACGGGTCGAAATCCCGGGGCCGGTGGGAGACAACGGAACTAGAGAAATAGAGGCATGAAAATAACAAATACTTCGGACAATAACAAGCAGGGTTCGGTTCCCGCTACCGCTGGTCACTTTCCCATTTGGCAGCGGTCCCTTTCAGAAATGTTGTGCTTTATCGTATAATAAATGAGGTGAAGGAATACTTTTTGTATTTTTTATGATTAATGGGGTCTATACAACTTTTATTGATATTGTCAGGAGGATGAGCATTTGGGTTCGCATTCATCCAAAACAGCACACAATAGCCTGTCTTCTTCAGTCACCATTGGTTCCTCAAAAGATGATTCGGCCGGCTTCTGGGGAATACTGAAATGGGCATCTTCAATCGGTTTCGAGCGTAAGACAGACTGTGGGATAGGGTAAGCTGGAACAGAAAAAAACGGGGAGGTTACTGTTCCAATCAGACCAAACTGAACAGATCGAGATAAAACTTCATGAACACCATTTTTAATGACGAATTTGGATGAAACACTATCGTGAGCCGAAACTCGGCATCGTAAGACAAATCACTGATGCAGCATTTAGTCAGCGGCACCAGAAAACTGTGGTCGATTGAAGTGAAAGGCACTTCTAAGCCGAAATGTAGAATGACAGTCTACCTTTGATCAGTGGTGGTCAAACGGTCACTATGGTGGGCTTTAAACCCTTCTGTCTCGCGTTCGAATCCTGTTGCCGCCGTCAGTCACCTTTCCAAATCGGCAACATCTATTCGGTCGCGACCTCCTTCCTGAAAATACCGTACCATTATCACATAACAAAAGCAAGTAAACAAAGATGAAAGGCACCTTTAAGCCGAGACGTTTGATGACAGTTAGTCTATGAGAAGGACATAAAACGACGGAACATCTCAGAAATTTCAACAAATAGCTCACTTGGAGAGCGATAATCCAACGCCCTGCAATCTGGGTCCAAGCATCGCTGGTAATAGCAACCCTCGAGTAGATCGAATACCAACCTTCGGAAAAATGGAGTGGTAAAATAAGAAAGCAATACCGGAGTAACAAAGTGTGGCCGGATGATCGCAGCTACGTTTTTTTTTGATTACACTGCTCAGGGTTCCATGCGCAATGTCAGGTATGCCGCTGTACACATTTGCCACACCCTCAACAGTTGTGCCCCTCATTATTGACTAACTGGTCTTTAGGTTCGCCAACAGATTGACGCTCACGTATGGTCCATCTTACTGCAGTCACCTATGACTGATTATCTCTGTCATGTTCCTAGCTTGTACAGTCTGTCCAAAAAATTCGGGATCAACTCGATTCGGGCGGATCCCCGACACACGATCGAACTCCAATTTATACAACAGACACTACTCTCTGTAGCCAAAAATATACAGGAGATACTATTGCTTAGCGAAAGTGGTGTAAACTGGAATTCGACCGAATTGTGGTGATCCCGAATTTTTTGGACAGACTGTACACACGTATGCATGCAACACAGATGCACTCATCCGGCTTTCAATTTAGGCTTGTCTGCCCCATGGCCCTTGCGACCAAAACTTTTGTGGGATACTTGAAATAAATCTTGATAATGAACTCATCTAAGCACGTTATTTGTGGGTTTTCTAAATCACCCAATGTTCTAAGAACTTGACTTGACATGCTTAAAATCTGTGAGCGGCTTGCGTTCGGATTCCACATGAGATGCACTGCAGTGCTGCTATCCGACTGCCGAAATTCGTGATTTCGGGCATAGATGGTTCGTGTTCAGAGTACAGTAAATCCGCAGTACACTTGTTGTACCTATGAACAACGTCCCTGACCACCCAGGATCGCCCATCTGGTAATCGCAAAAACCCCGTGATTAATCACCAGACGGGCAATCGCCGACCCGACCCAGGGACGTGCCCAACAGTACGCAGCTCTGATCCGATGGGTAGTATACAATTGCAGTCAACCTGTTACACGAAATGCAACTGAATGGATGGAATGTTATAACTTTGCTAATATTGCACTATAAACTACACGGAAAGCGATAGCCACAGATTGTGATGGTTGAATATGAACCAAGTGATAGGACAGTTTAGCGAACAAGATGAGTTTTTTTATTCTTCGTTTATTAGTACACAACTAATCCAAAATCTGTGGACAGTTTGTGTGAATAACTCAAACGAAATCTCATAGAACATACATAATATGGTTACTTCGGTGTTCCCGTTCGATGCGTTCACAGAAACGCATTTTATCAACTGACACTGTAAAACGGCTTGACGTGATACGATTTACCCTCCATGGTTTCATTCGGTATGGTTCAACACCGCAGGGCCTTTGCACTGGTTGACATTTGCGCCCGCGTTCAAACCAATGATCCAGCACACTTTCCACGAATCCAGTTAGTTCTGGGGTTAGAATATTGTGGTTCAACGGAACTTGTATAGGTGTCATTTCTTGAGAACAGCATGAAGGAATGCGAGGCGGGGCGAACCGTTTCTGTGTACACGTGCAATCAATAACCGGGCAGATCAGAGTGGACAAAGGTCTAGAAATATAAAATAGAAAGAGTTGTCTTCCAGTAGGGATGCGCTCTCTTCACATTCCATACACTAAATCTGCGACACCGCAAAGTGACTGAAGCTCGATAAGGAAAATAGAGAGAATCACGGAAAGATTGTCACATGATCTTACAATCAAAATGCAGAACCTGTTTATTTGGGGTTGCGAGGCACCTGCAAGAATCCACTGCGGGAAATGAACCGCGACCAGTGATATGCGGTAGTGTGGCCCAGGATCTATAAAGAGCCTGTACTGTATCATCGAGAGAGCGTTAGGCCTTTTCTTCCGTCTGCTATCCGACCATCTGCCAAAAATCGAGCGTAAGCGGTAACAGTTTGGCGAGCCTCAAAAATCTGCGTGCTGCCGAAGGAAGACGAGGGTTGTTGACAAGTGAACATTGATATCTTCGAAGGATTACTCGGTTTGGGTGGAAATATTGGACCGAAAATTCCAAATTTGGGCTCAGACATGAGGACGGTCACTTGACCGAAATCAGGCCTAGAAAGCCATGATGGTATAAACATGTTGCACATGCCATCAAAAAGAATTTTTCGGTTTGCAAAAGTCATTATGCATGTAAGATGGGCACCTAGTCCTTGATGTGGGACTAATGTACGAAAGAGGGAGTGATTCATGTGGAACGCGGCACGTTTTCTGGATGGAGTCCACGTGATGCCTCTACCCAGGTGTTAGTGGCACTGGGAGATACGGTAGCGTCTCATGACCGACGGCATCCACGCATTACCAATGTCTTACATTTACTTCTTTGCTATTCTCATGTTCGTTTATTTTCGGTTCTTAACGCACGAAGCCGAACTTATATTCACTACCCGGGGCATGAATACTAAGGCTCAAGGTTACAGCGGTTCCCCCTTAAATTTAATTCCAGTCTTAGCAACCATTTACCGTGCGCTGGGTGCTATCTTAGCAGAAACCAAGATTAGAAAAAATAAGTATGAAAATAGTAAAGATAGAACTACAAACGATAGCATCAATAAAAGAGCACCAACGGCCGCGACATACTGCCATATCGCCAAGTATGTTTACCCATGAATAGGTATATGTCGTACACACCATTCAGGAGGCTAAACAAGCCTTATACGATTGAGATTTCTTCGGAATTTTATCAAATGCTCTCCCCGAATAATGCAGCGGGTACTCGTGGCAATGACATGGTTGAGGTCCTTGACCCCGAAGTATGGTGTGATGCGTTACAAGTCCCCAATAAGGCAGCTGTGCCAGTACGCCGAGCGAGTAGTGCAAAGACTATCCGTCAGGAGTTGGGCGTGAACAAGTGCCCCCTTACAGACGCGATTACTAGGCAACATCCTTGGTGAACCGGATGTATACTGTGTCTGTTCATCAGTTCAGTTCATTCAACCAAAACCTCGCACCTGTGACGTGATTTTGGTTGCTACCTCGCAGCATCGTGCGGTGTGAACCAAAACGAATAGAAGGATAAGGAGCAATCGAACAGAAAAGAAAAGTATGATTGGAAATCAAGAAGACGGAGAAAAAACTCGAGTGAAACAACGCCACTGACCGCGGCATTTAGCCGCGTCCTCAAATGTCGGTCGGTTGGTGGATCTCATGAATTCCACAACCCGGGATTTTATCACGTCCCACCCAATCATGTCCACGGGGTCAACATTTTCGTACCCCTTTGCCATGTCTGCTCCACACACCGTGTGGGGCACTATCTATAAAATTTGAAAATGACCGGAAGAAGCATAGAGCTGACCAACTGCATTTAGTCCATGATTGAATAGGAGTGCGGTGGAACGAGCACCAAGGCCCCACTGTCTCAGCAGAGAACTAACGAACATTAATATGAAACTCCAAATTGAGAACAATGAAGGCCAGGCGCGGTGGTGTTGAACCGAACGACGGCGGATGGTGATCACCAGTGGGCGCAGGAGCATGAAGATATTTCTTGGGGTTCAGTGGAAGCTTCCCGAATTTCGTGTCAGGAGTACAGCTTTTGGAGATCTGAATAGGATGGATACAACTTTGAAGACACTTGTGTGAATGCAACACGGTTCATTTTGCCGGTATTGATGGTCTCTAACCACTTTCCAGGATAAGAAAGAAAACGCCACTGGTAACCCTATGCCATGAGCGAACTGGGTCTGCCACGGAGATAGATCTCTAAGTATCACTACAAATAATCTGTTTCAAACTTACTCCGAAGGGAAGAATGTGACCAGCGTTCGAGCCCACGAAACACACGTGGGCCAGATCTTTGAGAGAGAAGGTTCGCGAACACCAACAGGCCAGAGAACACTGAGACCATTCAGCTTACGGGAACCGGCGACACGGAAATTACGGTTCCTAGTGTAGACACCGGAGTCACAAATGCTCACCGAAGTGGGACGTTCGACAGCGCTCCCAACAGCTGCAGGCAAAACGAAACAACTTTTTGCGGTAGACGGAGAAATGTTAGCCGAGGGAAATGCTTGTTCTATGAGTCGCTTGATAGCGGACTGACAACTGGTACAGTTTGTAGGTCTATGACAGTTATCTGTGTCGGTTGGAATAGTCTCGCGAAGACCGGAAAAAGTTTCCAAGGCATCAATGATGAGACGGATCAAAGGACCTGGAAGAAACACAACGAGCAGGTCGTTAGTACGGTTTACTGTTTGCAAATCCAAATGCGTACTAGTTCATGCACCGCAATCAAATCTGATGCCCGAGGATATTATTTGTTTAAAATTAATAGATGTGTTGCTGCTCCTAGTGATAGTAAATTACATGAAACTGCGAAGACAATAACCGACACAGTTATGCATACACACCCAGGAAAAGCACTTTATGACCGCTCAATAGGAAGGGCGGTGAGACAGGTCTCAAATGACTGGATTTCGTAAACCACCAAAGAAGTATACGCCAACGGGTGGAGACCACACTGACCTTGTTCTAAATTTGATGCGAACATGACCCGGGGATTGTTCACGATCACGTGCTGACTGAATTTTTTCGGAGTACTGAAAGCGAATGTTAATGATTAATGTGTCAATAACTTCCGTTTCCAATCGTCTTCTGGAACGAATGAAGCACATATCGTTGACGAATAGCTTACCTGGCGTCTAAGATCAATATCTCATCGGTCTGTACAGGGATGTGATAAAAGAGATCCAGTGCAGCACAAACAGCCTGAAAAAAAAGAAAAAGTACCAAGAGATTCCACGAGACGCAATTTACTCTAAGTACCTTACGCAGCTGCGGCTAGATCAGTGGTTTTGGTCATTACTGTTATACTAGTTCGAGCACGGTGATACAATGATCCTTCGCTTAAAAAAGTCGGTAGTGTTGGAAATATACCGCAGAATTCCAATTATAATCGAGTTACAGTTTCAGAAAACAATAATCCCTGTAGGTCAGGACTGATAACGCAATATACTCAGGACATGAATCACTTATGAGGCTTGGCTAAGACTCAACCTGTAACTCGACAAACGATGGAGAGACAATGACAGAGTGTGGGTGGTACCGACGATGCAACCACGACTACCTTCGGCTAAGCAGATGCAGGTTAGTGATAATTTTTTTTAATGATCACCACACTGGTTGCCGTACAAGGAACGAATACCAGTTGATCATAGCATCATTAAAACCAAATTGTCTCGGTAGCCGACTGGGATTCATAAACTTGATTTACAGGAAACTCTCAATATAAGATACGTGTCACAGGCCAAAATCACCTTACTCTGTCTCGCGTTAATAATGACCTCGAATTTTGTGCCTGAATTATTTGATTCAAAAGTTGGGGAAAATGGGATAAACACATGAAAAATCGAGTATGCGGTAAGTCAAAACCGAACAAAATTCGGAATGTATCGAAAACATGATGTGCCCCGTTGGGTATGTTGAACGAGAAAAAGGCAATGTTAATAACGCGGTGTTGTCAGTGAAAAGCTATAATCAACCGACGTTTCGGTTACCGCAAGTAACCTTTCTCAAGGCAATTTTACAATCTGAATCATTCGATTGCTATATATATATATATATATATATATATATATATATATATATATATATATATATATATATATATATGAGAATATAGGTGGGTTTTCAAATCGAGCAGCCTCTATTCTTTGAAATGTGAACAGTACCGTGACGAACACAGCGGCCGCATCCGGACCATTCTTCTCCGGATTCGCAGGAATGGAAAACTCCAGATCCAAATAGAGCTTGGCGGGTTTGTCTGAATGCCAGGAGAAACATGATATATAAGCAATTAGGCACCGAATGAACGTATCAATGGTATTATTGCCGTCAAACCTCAGAAAATTATTCTATATGGTTCTTCGTACTTGCATTGCACTTAGCTACAAAACCCAGTACCGGACTGCGAAACGACCGAAAAGAAAATCAGTGCTACAGGATAATCGCTGCTACACAAAAACGCATGCATCGGAAGTAATTTGGTAATATTCCACCTTTATTTTACTTATTATATAGAAATCGTACATATTTCACGAATGGCGTCCAGGCCAGTCTGAAGCTTTCGAAAAAGGAAAAGCCGTGGCAGGATTCGAACCTGGGACCACAGGGTCTAAAGTTCATCATGAAGACCGTTGCAACACCATCGACCTACTCAAACTTAACATTATGAACACAGTATGGGGATTTAATATTTCAGCGAAGCGTGAGCAATTCGGCTTAACTGAAAACAGAAATGCTTTAGTTGATACTATAAATTCAATACACTGTATGCCATCCCACCATATACTACTTTCTTCAGCAAAACCAAGCCCGTCGTCAGGGTCAAAGGCCAGCGAGACATTAAGCTATTCCATAACATTGTTTAGGATCGTGAAGTATGACCGGGTTATTTGCTGTTGTCCGCATGCCAGAAGACAACTGATTTTCGAATCACGCACCCCACGGTCCTACGCTTATCAAGCCGGGTCAACCGGCTCGTGTTTGTACATAGTCATGTCGTAACAAAGAAAGCAGGACGGGTGAGGCACATCTGTACTTGATCAGCCAAACAAGTCAGATCAGTAAAACGTCCAACGGTTTATGCAGTTTCCTTTCAAGACCGCGATGTAGCAACATCGATCCTCCGACTCCGATTTGGCCAGGTGCCTGCGATTACTAGACTGACTCTTGAGCCCGTAATTTCTGTTCGTTTGGTCCGATTGACGGCTTAATCGGCAGCCCCTCACATGGGCTATCTTACCGGTTGCCTGAGATCCCACTGAAGTCCGTCTACAAGTTCGAATGTCTTTTTTCGTCTGTTGTGGAATGCTTCCAAAATATCACCGTCTCTTCTTTGAGCAATGGCTCTCAGCTGTTTGGCCCAATCGGTTTGACACTCACCTCGTTCTGTTGCTACAGCATTCCCCGCTGCTCACATCAGCTACACTCTCACCAGTGGAGACCTTCATTTCTAGCTGACTGTTTGCTGTGTTCATCGACAGACTGTCGCCCGCACATGTTCCATTTCATTGCAATAGGTAATTTCTGTCATGCCTGCTGACCCACAAACTTTCCAGAGTGCTACTTAGACTTTCGAAACCCTTTGTTTACGACCAGCTTTCGGAGTGTAGTTGCTGTTCATAAGACGGAACTCGCGTTTAAATCCTGGCCGTTACTGAATATACAGCTAAACACGTATGGCTAGAGCCAACACACATCTTAAGTAGGTGAACTGATCTTTAGCTAAACCTCACTCCCCGCGCAAAGTAAATCAGATATATGACCCAGATCTTTTGAAAAAAACAGAGCACGTACTCCAATAAACAGTATTACGCTAACTGAAACTTATGTTAGAGACATGATTAAATCGCTTAAGGACCAGTTAAATTTTCCTACTCGTACAACTGGTTACACGTTATATGGCAGAGCAAAATGACGGCGAAACGTAGTACGCCAAGATGATTTATGCAAATTTTGGGGCTAAGGGGCTACACCACAAACACTATCAAGTCCACTTATTTTTCTATGGCAAGGTCATTCATAGTCATCAACATTAGGGTACGGCGTTCAACAACAGGGCAAGCCCCACTGACCACTGCCTTTCTCACCATCTTGCATGTAGAAACAGAGAAAGCAAATAAACAAGGAAAACAGAACGTGGACGTACAATGGTGAAGAAAAGAAATAACACCCTAGTAGCCAATATAAGGGAAATATACAGCATAACCGTACAAACGCAAATCGATCCATCACTTTGATTCGAAAGAAAGTGACAACAAGATCGCCACTGTCCACGATTCGCAACCATATCCTCCAGTGTATCCAGTCAACTGGTTGAGGGATCTTTTGGACCCCAACCACAAAGACACATGTTTTGACAATTACTTATCCTAAATTCGCTGCACAATGTGGACAGCAAAAGTGTTTACACCCTGGGGAGGTCGAATTTCGAAACTTATTACTCAAAACCTTGTCAGTAGGGAAAATGAAACAAATACCACAAAGTAAAGAGTGAAATCAGGTACAAACGCCTATGCGAAAATTGGATGATAGAGAAGCAAATTAACGAACTTGATCGGCGTTCTATGTCGACTAATTGCTCTAGGCTCCACAGTAACCCTAAATAAAGAGTTCATAGGTGTTATATTCCTTTTAAGTATATGGGGTGCTAGTGAGAATAAAGTGTGACAAGGTCAGTGGCCCAGACGGGTTTTCGCCAAGGGTGCAAACTGAATTTGCTCCTATTTCATCTTCAGTGTTTACATGTTTATACAATCAAATTTTGTTCCGCGAAAGTGCCCTGGATTATGCTGGAATGGTATCCATAATGTGAGCGCATGTTCACTACCTGGAAGATATACAGTGATAATCTAATACTCTGGAGTTGTGTCCTTGTGCCTACTCCTACCGTGTCGATAGCCTTTGATTTTGTACGGGTAAAAAGTGAATTTATTCTGGAAAATATTCTCACTGCATAAGGTTGGTTGGTCAATGCAGGAACCAATCACAGAACTCCATCCGTTCAGTATAGCCTCTTCCATCAGAGTTTGTACCGGGTGGGGTCTATGACCCTCGTGTCCGTTTCCGCAAGATATTTCTTACGGAGCCGTTAGAGATTCCCAATTTGGTGGCTACTTTACGAAGGGAAGTGCCTGGTTCCGTAGCCAAGAGGTCTGATTTACTGTAGTGGCCTCCTTTGGGCGCCCGGGTGGCTTTCGAGGATCGCCGCTGCCGTAATCTGTAAGTCTCTGGCCAACAGGAGCACAAAATTTCACTTATGATTTAGGCAAATCAGGATATTTGCGATGAAATTCCTTGCATATTTTTCGTAGACTAAGGCCTCCTATCCTCAGTGTTGCTAGCTCGACCGTATACGAGACAGGCGCTTGAATGAAAACTGATAATGGTTTCAACCGTAGAATAACCCGTACATCAAGTTTGAGCTGAACTCACGTTGATGAGTGGACCGTTCCCACACCACACGTTGCGGCATACACACACAAACACCAAAAGAATGTGTGGTGTCTGAGCATGCATGTAGTCTGTAAACTATTTCCGGTGACAGCCCATATCGGCCGCATTTCAGTGTTTACTACTGACACGATTGACAGTAGCCAAAAATCATGTAAACGCCGTGGACAAATTGAACGCAGTGTACTGTCGATCGGTTAGTCAATGATACCATTCCGTACTACATTTTTCTACCACGAATGTCTTCCGAAAAGATAAAAAACAGAGATTCCCATACCGTTGTGAGGCCCATACTTTTTTTAATTAGTTTGCTACATGCACTGCATTTAACATGAGAGAACTGACACGTCAAACAAAAAATTAGTACCTCATTCACAAATGGTTTCCACTTTCGCTGATTACTAAAACACACACTGTTATTGTCGTCCTCATTTTCTAACCTCTAATTTCACTAGGTATTTCCTCTCTAGTTTCATGGTTCTACTCTACGATGTATGAATTCCAATCATTAAGATTGCTCTGCGAGGATAAACAATGTAGACTGAGAGTAATAAAATACATGATTTCGGTTTGCACTGCGTCAAAAATAACCCAGACTTGAAGCATTTAAGAAGACAAATATTTTCCCGTTCGATATGAACCCTTTTTCCAACCAACCTAATAACTACTACCGCTGTTTTTGACGATAAATCAGTTTTCCCGAAGTGTACTCATCACAACAGCCGACGCAGACATTTTAGCATGGAAGTGACCGAGCATCGATGTTTTCCCTTCAATGAAAAAACACGTACGCCACAGAAACATCACACAAATAGAATGATGTGATAAATCCTATCCAGTTCACTGTAACCCATATTGCTAAATAACTCGGTTAAATCTGTTGACTGCATACCTAAAGACTGGTCTTCAACCTCTTCAACTTCATTTCAAGACCACAGGTACCACACAGGCCTCATTCCTTCGGGTGCTCACCTGGTTAATCGGCATCGTAGATGATGGTGGTTGGAAGGCTACCTCGGGAGGACTGGTTTGATGTCATAATCTGCAGAAGTGATAACTAATGTGTTTGAAAAATAGGTTCACATAGAACGGAGGAATAAAAACCCTGTAAAATGCTACATTTCCGACCTGCACTGCTGGTGTAGTGAAATCCGAAATGATATAATTTACTTCTCCCATTCTAAATCACTCATCCTCGTTATGCTTTCTAATCGATGGAAATCCATACATATGATAGAGTAGAATCACGGAACCAAAGGGACATACCAAGTGAAATCAAAGGTTAAAAAACGAGGACGAAAACCACAGCGTTTGGTTCAGCAATCAGCGAAAGTGGAACATAATTAGTTGTGGAGGAGATATTAGGTTGCCATTTAACGCGTCAGTTGACTTTAGTGTGCAATTTATTGAATTAAAACGGCAAACAAATTCACAAAAACCATAGGCCTCACGATGGTACGGAAATTTCGGTTTATTTCTTATCCTTTTGGAAGACGCTCGTGGCAGAAAAAAGTCCTACGGAATGGTATCATTGGCCGTCCGAATGCCCCCTATCCATTGCTGTCACATACTTTTCGGCCACTGACACTTGTGTCAGTAGCAGAAACTGGAATTCAGTAGTAAAACGTTAAGTACGACCGATATGGACCGTCACCGGAAGTAATTTGCAGACTGTACGTCGTGCACGTGGGCAGACACAAGAAACATGTGCGCTTCACAGGCAGAATGGAAAGGCAGTTACGTCATCGAATGGCACAACACGTCCGAATGAACCGCAAATTCATCACGTTGCATTATCATACGAGTGTGTGAGTGCATATATGAGCAGACTACAACAAACAGACAGCGGTGAGAGTCTCGGGGATAGCCGGATGAACCCAGTCCTTGGAAGATTTTCGTGAGTGTATTTGACCAGGAAACCAACTGTGCTTAAACGTGAGTGTGTGTGGTGCCCTAAAGTTGATTGATGCGACCGCTTTGCTTACGTGGACGGGGTCGTTGAGGCACACAATTGAGTGCGTTTACTCAGCCTTGCGCTGCAAAAGCTACTCTGTGTCCAATGGCAGATTAGACTCACCCATCGAAAGTCTATATTTAAGCTGAGGAGTGCGCTACAAATTCCATGATGATCCTGGCGTAAACTATCAATCAAATTTGTTGGACGTTGTGGATCGCCTATATTTCGTCACGTTCCTTTTAGACATGATGAGAAATGCCTTGAGATGAACCACATGAAACGTTAACACAATGTGCAAATGATTCGAACAAGTAAGTTTCAGATGGGAAATTAGAATTGACTGATGAAAGAGAATAGGTCGGTCGATAAGTTAGTCAATGAGGTTTAGAAATAGACTTTAAAATGAGTGGTATATGTGGGATAGAAACAGTGATAGAGTGATACCCTGAGAAACTTCTGTCGTTGAAAGCGGTTAAGACGTTGTGACCACGACCATGTGTTAACTATTGGCCATTGGTAAGAGGGTCGGACAAACGACCACCGGTAGAGAGTTGGCTATTATCTACACCTAATATATTTCGATCTTTCCGGTACATATTTGAATACATCACTGCAATCTCGACTACAAATAGTAGCGGCTTTATATATTTTATAGAATGAAAAACAAAATAGTGTATGATATACTGACACTGAATGGGTTACTCAAGTGAGAAAGGCTGAGCAGCCCAGTTTTTCATATCTCAGAGGACGTTCGAGGCAATAGAAGTGTTTGAAAACACCAGTCCTTGGAATCTGTTCGATGTATTTTCCTCGACTATTCCTCCGCATTCGATTCGGTTCCCCGTTCTCTACTTCATCAAACGCTAGAGTCCTTTGGCTGTATCACTTCTTTACTCTCGTGGTTAAAAGACTTTTCCAACAGAACCCAACGTACTAGAGTTGGTACAAGTTCATCGAGTCGTTTGATTAACAACTCAGGTGTTCTTCAGGGTGCCGTTCTCTCTCCCTTTCTCTACACCACATATATCAGCGACGTGACCACTGCACCACCTGCACAACATTTTAAGTACGCCGATGACCTCGTGCTCTATCAATCTATCTCCAATCAACAAGACTTCAACTTTTTCCCAGAACTTGTATAAAATCCAGAATTTTTTGTCTCATTCTGGACTCCATCTCAACACTTACAAATGTTTTGAGTGAAATTTCTCCTTTTCTGGTTCCTCTTACCCCAATTAGCAGTCAATCATCAACAGTGTTCCCATTTCCAGAGCTGACTCAGTCAAATACTCAGGCGTCACAATCAGCATCAATTTAGTGGTCTTCTCATATTCTTGATTGTGTCAAAAACTACGTAGACTCTCTTGTCGAATTCGTAGGTTAAGGAAGTTTGGTGCCACACAAGTCATTGTTTCTTTCGCCCTTCATTGTATTCTCCCAATCTTACTCTACTGCTATCCCGTGATCTTTTATGCTCAGCTTAAGAAAGATTTCATCGCATTACGCCGCGGCGTAGCAATTATTATTCGTGTCTTTTTGAATTCCATGGGCTTTCTCATCTCAAAACTTGTCAAACTGCCTAATATAGCCTGTGAAAAATTTACCAAGAAGATTCCTGAGAACCCCACTCATTCCCTGTACCGTGACTTCCCTGCATGCCGTTCGCATCCCTCCACACGTTCCGAACTTAGACTTATTCCCTCTCGCATAAATGTCCGTTGTAACTTGATATTGCCTTGCTTAGCAAGTGTTCTGGGTGACAAAATGAAAGTCACAGAGGGAATTCACACTAAACTCGGTATCAGAACCAGTTTTACTTCTACAGTATTTACTTTTATGCCTATTTCAAAGTGTCAAAGATCAGTTTTCCTACATTCGGCTGAAATGCGAGTTTTTTGACTTGATAAAAACTTCAATAAAATACAATATTGATAGATTACCACTATATATCTTCCAGGTAGTGAACATGCGCTCACATTATGGATACCATTCCAGCATAATCCAGGGCACTTTCGCGGAACAAAATTTGATTGTATAAACATGTAAACACTGAAGATGAAATAGGAGCAAATTCAGTTTGCACCCTTGGCGAAAACCCGTCTGGGCCACTGACCTTGTCACACTTTATTCTCACTAGCACCCCATATACTTAAAAGGAATATAACACCTATGAACTCTTTATTTAGGGTTACTGTGGAGCCTAGAGCAATTAGTCGACATAGAACGCCGATCAAGTTCGTTAATTTGCCTCCCTATCATCCAATTTTCCTCCTCCTTACAGTTCGAGAGCTGACGCTTTTGCTCCCTTATATTCAACGACTCTTGCGAAATCCAATGTCTGTGATGGGCATCGGATCTAGGACCACAGACAAAACCTGCTGCAACGTGCATCGCCTGTTTGATAGGAGTCCAATTCTCATCTACAATACTGTTCGTCGTTGATCCTAGCTCATGTGCTAACTTCTGCTCATAACGAGTGCGTACTTCCGGATCACACATGTTGCACGGCAAACCGGGTTCGCGGTTTGTGGCGATTACCATAGAGCTGGAGAGATAATCGCATTAAAACTAATGCATCGTCAAATTCTACGTACGTGGACCAGTAAGATCCGCAGTTCTGAACAGAACTGCGCCACTGGTAGCTTACGGCGATATGATCAATCTGACTCAAAGTACCTGTAGAGTTAGAGCGCCATTTCACTGTGCGACGCGAGCTGTGTCGGGAATTGGTGCTAGACAAGAACAATCAATTGTCTGCACAAAACTGGAGAAGCCTATCCCCGTTATCTGTACGCTCAGCGGGTAAAGCACGACGGCCACCTAAACAAGATTCTACCGTACGAAGTTTGCCAACTTGTGCATTGAACTCACCAGCTAACACTACAATGTCAGAACCTTTACTACTGCGAACGAGAGTGGTGAGTTCTTCGTAGAACTCATCTTTCTGCGCGTCTGAGTTGCAGTCTGTTAGGGCGTACGCTGAGATCACAAACAAATTGCGCTTAGCACAACTATCCTTTCGAACGCCGACTGACCCCTGGAGTCTCACAGCACACAAACGACTGTTAATCGAGATCCAGTCTAGGAGGGCAATCTCAGCCTTGTCAGTCAAGACTATTCCTACACCACATTGACCCGCAACTCGAGCTACTTCGTCTCCTGAAGTGCGCAGAAAATACCTCGATGAGATACCAGGAGCAGTTAATTGAATCACACTGTTCGAATTCTGGATACGCGTTCCACTTACGCATCAGACATCAATCTTCAGAGAGGCCATTGTGAGGGCTAGGCACGCTTGATGACCGGCCTGCATGAGTGTTCGCACGTTGAAGGAGCCGAGATTCAGAGGCTGATGAGGCTTGAGAAAATGTGAGTTACATGATAGAGGACTATTCCCGACACTATTTGACAATGAATCGTTGCGAGTTATCCTTTGGTAACGGACCCATCTATGACTCGCTAATTCCCACTGTTTGCTGATCGGCATTACGTAACTGACTGGAAAAAAGAAAATGGCGATCAAAGCCTAGTTTAGTCATACGACTGTTATTATCCAATTGTACATATACGTTGAGAGAGAGGCCCAACTGTTAGCACAGAATGAAATGATGGGCAGTGTAGGAACAAGAATGAAAACTTATGCGAAAAGCAAAAACAAGCAAAGAGAAAATGAATGACGCACCGACTGCAATCACCTCATAGTGACATCGTGCGGACTGCGGCATTTGGCTGGTGGACGAAAAAGAGTAGGAAAGTGTACGAGAATTGTGAACGTCAATCGACACAGAGCAAGCACCCATCGAACGCTAAACCTACCTGTTGAAAAAAGAGCATAGTTTCTTTCGGTATTCACGAGGAAGATATTGTTTCCTCGAAAACCTCGTACTTAGTAATCCATTAATTTTAGAAATTTCACGTTTTTTCACACTTCAATTCTTGTGTGGTTATCCACATCTAATTCATTTCAATCTCAAGCTTCTCTACACAACAGAGTATGATCTGTCCAGAGAAATTACACTAACAGCAGAGAATTTGTGCATATCGCCCACGGGCAGCAGGAATATATAGAAAAACCGAGACCGTCTTGGATCTTGATTCCCCCTCCATGGACCGTGTTTTCCCAGGTGATGGCGTCAAAAAAACATGAAACTCGTGGGTTGTCAGGCGTGAGAAATTGCGTTGCTCTAACGAGGGTAAAATTTATTGTTTGGGAATCAATGAACACATTCGCAGGTGTGTTCAGTGGCGCATCCGTTTTAATTCGTGCAGTCGGTGGTGGAATGGCATACGTCCTTCACCAACAATGCTATACCTTTAACACTATCCAAAACGATCAACTTCGGTAAGTGGGAAATTCAGTGCCACCCATCTTACTAACGCACTTGACAAAGTAGGGTCGCGGGGCAAGTGGCACAACAAAACTGAAGCTCACCAAGTTACAGCGGTTGAAACGTGGCTCATGTGACCTCCTGCCCTCTTTCGGCGTGCAATGCTCGCTGGGGTGGGCGGTTGTTGGAAGGTAAATAAGTGCGACCAGACCGTAGTATGGAGGAAAGGTAATGAGAACCTTAACCACTGAACTTGACGACGCAGAATGTGGTAGGCTTTCCCCGTGAGGCTGTGGTTGGGGACAGTAACCTCAATCGGAAATAATGAAAAAGTATAAAAGGACTAAGAACAGAACTACAAATAGTATTAGGTCGACAAGGGAAGTTTGTGAATACAAGAGCGCTAGTGGTCGCGACACCGAACCATATCATCCAAGGGGTCTATCACGCCGTTGATTAGAGACATCAGATTTGGTGCAGTGCCGCAATTATTGGCGTTCTAATTACACTGCCTTCCGTTACCTGGTATAATCTGCAGCCCTTCACATGTTTCACATACTATTACCTAGCTGAAACATAGCAACTAGAACCACCGCACCCGGTGTATGGTTATTGTCTACTCCAACAGAAACAGATCAACGGAAGCATTAAATAGTTCACTGGTTCAAGTCTCAGGATCAAAAATGCCAGCTACTCTGAACATACCTTGGAGCTTCTATGGGTGTGGTTCCTGATAATGTGCAAAATAGAAGTGAAGGAGTACGGTGCCAAAGGCGAACCACAAATGCAGGTCCTGTTGTATCAGTTGAGTGCTTACAGTTCCCAACTCGGTTCAGTTCATCCAACCATCAATCTCGCACTTGTGTTATCGTTTTGGCTGCTACCTCGTAGCATCACCCAGGCGCGGGTAGATAAATAGAAGCAGAAAGTGAGAAAGAACCGAAAACAAAGCCATATACGGAAATCACGAAGACAGCGGAAGAGCCCGAACGCAACTGCAATACTGGCCGCCACATCAAGCCATGTCACGTAATGCCTTTAACCATCTGGTAGGCGGGTCCAGTGGACCTTAACCTGGAAGTCTTACACGTCTTAACTGGCTATTTACTGGCCACGGCTTTCATACCTTTTGCCGTGTCACGGACTGACTACCTTGACCTATCTCCGAACCACTGCCAACCCCGGAAGTCGTGACACATGCCCTAGTCACTTTAACCTCTTTAGATTCAGTACCTGTTCCGGTGACTGACCAGTGGTCCCTAAAACCCCACGTCTAACCTCAGCATTAATTTTTACTTACTTCTATGAGGCTAACTCCTGTGAAGGGATGAGCCGGTTTCATTATGTCCCGAAAGGCACCTGTCCATAAGCAACGTTTGTAAAGGAACTGTTAATACAGCGTCTTGCGCATCAGGTACGAAATGACGATCCCAGCGTCATTCCGATATTCTTTGAGGTAGCAACTCTAGCTCGTGCACACCCAAGCGCTACCTGTCGGGCGAGAGGAAGTGCGTTGGAAGCCGGTCATCGAATAAACGGTTCATATGCCTTTTGGATGGTAGTCTGTCAGCTGAGGATGCCCAACGCATCCTAGTGAACCATACCCCATCCAGGATGGCTGAGGAATAGACAAAAAAGGAAAAGCCCTTATTTAGTGGCGGGCCACATTCGTGCATGTCACGTCGCTGTCAGTGAGTTCCCATGCAGAGAGCTCGCTGCCAGGCGAAAAACGCGCCACGCATTCTAACAACGCGGTTACTTTTGTCTGGTTACTCGTCCTTGGTCTGTCTGATATGGGTGAATCTGAAGGAGTACATGGCGCTGCAACCGACATCGTAACACGCGAACCCGATTACAACGGTAAGGTAGCAACATCGACCGGGAACCTCCACATAGTTGATACGTTCCAACCATACAGGGTCAATGCTAGGGAGACATCGATTGTCTTCGCCTATCTGTTTACCTCAACAGCCACGTTTGAGTAATATAAATGTACGGTTCTAACTGCCGTAGTGTACACTCGATACTTGGTAGACAACCGTATGTCACGCCGAAACAACAGATGACTGAGGTTGACAAGAGCCAAAAGGAATATGTGTATACGAGACAACGCCTCAGCTCAGTTTAGTTCAAACAAACATTAACCATGCACTGGGTGCGGTGGCTTTGGTTTTTATCTCCTAGCGGCTGATTCGGTCCTTGAACCTAAGACTTCCCGCCGAATTTCGGCGTTGCTCACACGGTGTTCCCACCAGATTCGAGCAATACTACGAAGACATCGGTGTTTAAATACCGACAATCCTCGTATATCCTCCACCCGCAGTACCCATGTCCCCGAATCATACAGAAGCACGGGCCTCACTGCTGCAGCGTACACTCGACCTTTGATAGGTAAACGGATATCGTGTCGACGCCACAGATGACTCGGGTTGGCAAATGCCAAACGAGCCTTCTGCATACGCAAATATACCTCATCCGATATCCGACCTCTGGGTGAGATGCAGCTCCCCAGATAATAGAACTTGTCTACCACGTTTATAGTCTTCCCAGACATTGAAAGGTTTGGCGTTGGACCAACCCAGTCCTACAACATTATCTTGCACTTTGAAGGTGCAAAACGCATACCGAACATTGCCACGCAACCCGTCAAGCTGTCTAGAAAAGCTTCCAACTTATCTGGATCTTCACTTAGAAAAACTATGTCGTCCGCATACTCAAGGTCTGATACCTTTCCACCCAGGAAAAGTTCGATGCCGCTATCCTCACCTGACAAAAGTGCGATCTCTAGGACCATTTCAATCACAAAGTTGAGGAGAAAAGGAGAGAGAGAACAACCATGACATACACCACTTTTCGTCTTGAATTCGAGTGAGAGATCACCGTAAGCCCAAACTCGGTTTCGGCTATTAATGTAAAGGGATTTTACGATACAAATGAATCTCTCTGGTACATCCTTCAACAAGAGGCAGCGCCAAAGAACAGTGAGGTCAACTAAGTCGAAGGCCGCTTTAAGATCAAGAAAAACGGAGATAGTGGGCCTACAGAAGGTGTGTCTATGTTCTAAAATTTGTCGAACAGTGAAGATGTGATCAATACAACCTCGACCAAATCTAAACCCAGCTTGTTTCTCGCGCGAGTACTGTTCGAGAGCGTTAGATAAGCAGTGAAGAATAATATCTGCGAGCAGTTTAGATGCAATGCTAACCAGATTTATTCCCCTGTGGTTTTCACAGGAGAACCTGTCGCCTTTCTTATAAATCGGTACGATCACTGATTCACACCAACTCTTTGAAACTTGTTCCTTCTCCAATATCAAACCGAAGAGTTTTGTCAACTGCAGTAAAAGTGCTGGGCCACCGTCTTTGAAAATAGACGGACGCTACCCATCCTGTCCGGCAGCCTTGTCGTTTAGGGTAGCTCATATCACGAAGAACCTCCGCTTCTGACGGAGGACTGCTATTTACTACAAGAGCTGTACCCATTGCGATACTGAACAAACCTGAAGAGGATAAAGGCCAATTAAACTGCTTCTCGAAATGCACCGCCTAGCAAATCAGACGGCGCTTCTGAATTCGAATCAGTGAGCCGTTCGCCCCTTTGATCAACTAGCTAATACCTGGTTTACGTGGACCAGTTTGTCTAATCAGACGGAAAAAGTTGTGGCTATCGTCAATCACTGCAGCTTTTTCCATCTAACTACACTTTGCAATCCACCACTGCTCACGGTCATTTCTCTCGCTCCGAATCAGTTGGCGTTTAAGACATCTCCGTGCTTCATCGTATCTGGAATTCGGAGGAATCGATCTGCGAGCATCTGACAGTGCAACTGAGGATGTAGATATCCATCGTTTCTGAGTCTAGTTGTTGGACATTGGGTACCATCAGCACCCGCACGTACAGCCTGTTTGATCTCTGTCCATCGCTCTTCTGGATTCTGGGCATTTGGCTGCATTGATAACGTGGTGGGTAATTTTTCTTGGGAAGCAGATCGCTGGTTACTGCGTCAAGTAGCAGCTGCGGGGGACGGTTCGCTTTGGCGTTGTTTCGGCCATCAACGAGGCGCAGGTTGAAGCGCGTACGGACAAGAGCGTGATCAGTGTCTACAGACGAGGACCAAAATGATGGGCAGTCTTGATTTGATCCGAGCCAGTGGTGACTGACAACAATATGGTCGATCTGAGTCCAACGCTGTCAAGGGGCAAGAGGACGCCAGGTTAGCCGGTGCCACTTTTTGTGCGAGAAACTTTTACTCCCTAGGAATAGTCCATGGTCGGAACATAGTTGAATGAGTCGATCACCGTTATCATTTCGATCGGCTGGAACGCAATATCGGCCTCCCATGCTCCTCTCCGTCTCGTCCAGGCTTCCGACTTGGGCACTGAAATCACCAGCAACAACCATGATGTCCAAAGAGCGCACCCTGCGGAACAGTTGAGACAATTCCTGGGAGAATTCGTCTTTAGCCCCAGGAGAGCTATAGTCTGTTGGGGTATACACAGAAATGACAAACTGGCATCGGCGCTTCAATCTAGTGCTGTTGACATGCATAGAACCATTCAACCGAACTGCACACAGACAACTGCTGACTGGGATTCAGTCGAGCAGTGCACGCTCAGTCTCCACGTTCAGAGCGATGCCAACTCCAGCTTGTCCACGAGCACCAGACACCGAATAACCTGACACGCGAAGAGTGAAACAAGTAGCCGAGCTTGTATGTGGAGAGCAAAGTGTTAACACTGAAGTTGGGTCTTGAATGCTTGTTTCGGAGACACAACACATGTCTATGTTAAAGGTTTCAGGAGTCCTAGCTAGGGCAGCCTATTGCCCCGTTTGGCAAAGTGTGTGGACGTTGAAGCATCAAAGTGAAGAGAATGCTTAGGTTGGAGAATCGATTCTCTTTTTTCCCCCTGTCTCTAATTTGCTACCCTCTCCGAGAGCTACAAGTTCACAGTCACGACTCATTGTGGCTACTCGTACGCATTTATAAATGGAACGTAAAGGATGGGGAGCAGAGAGATAAAGAATGTTTCCCCATTGACCGCTGGAGATTTCTGGACACATCATACTCCACGGCTGCCCACACCGCAGAAGCGGTTTTTCTTTTGGAACCCTAACCGGAGACTTTGACTGAAAAATCTCACCCACAAGGCAGTGGGACATTAACCCAGCACGGGAACGTGACCGAAGAACCCGTGAAGAAACTTTCCCAGCTCTGTCACGAGAACCGATCGTTTAGAGCGTTTAATCTCGTCTTCGCTTGTGCTTTGTTATCGATCCGCACTTCGAATTCAGTCCTCAGCCCCATGCACCCAATGGAGTATGCGGAACGTGGACGGGGAAACATCCTTTGGACCGGGGGCTGCTCAGCTTAGGCGGGCTGTAGCTGCCAATGGAGTGCGATGACTTCTCTCACCGTGGAGAGAAACCTTAGGTATTCCACTCCTACGTCCATCTAGTGGAGGCTTTTTGACCGGTGAACTGTTTCTCTCCGTGTTTATTTGCTGGAATGTCCCCTCCAGGGGCATAGTGGTTAGAGCCAGATGTTGCCCATCAACTGGTTCTGAGACTGGACTTCGTCTGGCCTCTACCGATCGACTTGTCAGACATGATTGCATCTCCGGCTTAAGGAAACCATCCTGCATAGTTTGCTGGGTCATGGAGGCAAGCATGTCACCACACCCCGCCAAGGTGCAGTCTCGTTGTGATGACAACACTTCACTCGTTATCTGATCTCATGGTGAGATGTAAATGTAGGTAACAAAACCTTTTTACTTCGGCTAGGGCAGAAAAGGTTTGGTGTAGCGCCAATCCAGTCCGGCAGCAGCACTTAACCTTTTAAAGGTGTCAGACGAATTCCTAACATTGCTATATTGCTGTTTATGCTATCTAGAAAAGCCTATACCTTATCCGGATCTTCATTCGGAAAAACAACATCGTTCGCTCATTATAATTTAAACAGTTTACTGTCTGAGCAGAGACCAATGCCGCTATTCTAGCATGAGGACAAGGCTATTGCAAGAACCATTTACAAAATTGAAGAGGGAGTGCAATAGACGGCCACCCTGATGAACAGTACTTCTCGTGGTGAACTCGTGTGAATTAGTCGTAAGCACGGAATCGGCTTCGGCTGTTCGCATACAAGGATTGAAAGAGAGAAATAAATCCCCCTCATGAACTCTCGAATGAGAAACAACGCCAAAGAACTCTGCGGTCGACAAAGCCGAATGCCACTTTCAGATCAAAAGAGACAGAAAAAGACAAACAGTGCTCTGGAATTTAGCCAACGGTAAAGATGTGATAATACAACTTCGACCAGGTCTTGATTCTAGCGCGTACACATTTCACAGGCGTTGGAGCAGTTCCAATGTTAATTCCCCTGTGGTTTTCACGAGAGGATCTATCACCTTTCTTGACATCGGCACAATCACTGATTCACACCATACCCCGGCAGTCCACTCACTGCTCTTTGTGTGCGCGATTCGGGGACACTGCACACATTTATTTGGAAGTTGCAACGGTCCTAGCAAAGGCAGACTGTTGCTCTATCAGACAAAGTTTGCAAACATTGAAGGAAGCCAAGTGCGACTGGCCTAAACCCGACTCCCGACCTACTGGTACCCGTGGCATTTCGCATTTCCCTTAAATTAAAAGTAGGAAAATTATTAGAGCGTCTTACAGAAAGAATGCTGGTTTCTGGCGGATCCTATCTCACAGCTGCCCTTATCATAAAATTGTTTTTATTGTTTGCGAACCTAACCGGAGCCTTTCACTCGAAATTCTGATCCACAAGCAATCGGGCATAAACCAAGCACCCCTGAACAAAATTCTGGTCCGTCACAGAAGACCTGATTGTTGCACACAGACTGTCTTGTCTTCACTGGTGCTTTATTATCGATCCAATTTTCAATTTTAGTCCTTCGCCCCATGTACCTGATGGAGCAATTGGAACTTGGACGGGGCAGTGTCTTTTGAGTTGTAAGGGGGTTGCCTACGTTGGGCGGTAGACGATAGCTATCCAGTGATGTGTGCTGATCCTTCGCGCCATGGAGAGAAACTCCAGATAATCGACTCTGACATTCTTCCAGTGACTTTTTGGCCAGTGCACTGTTTCTCTGTGTTTATCTGTCGGAGTTTCCCCTCCAGATGCATAGCGGATAGAACCAACAACCGCCCAAAACCTATTTCAGAAATTGAACTTTGACTGACGTCTGTCTCTTGACTTGTCGAGCATGATGACATTTCTAATTTAACTAAGCCAACCTGCGTTGCTCTTTGAGTGCAAAAAGGCACACAAGCCATCACAATTCAGTTTATTCAACCACTAACTTCGTCCAGTAAAGAGAAAAAAGAATAGAACCATAAACTGAAAAACATTCAAAAAATCAAAGTATTAAACGGAAATCACGAAAACAAAGCAGGAGTCATTATACAAACACGCCACCGACCGCAACAGCTAACCACATCACTTAATATTTACAACTACTTAGTAGGCGCATCACGTGGATCCCAACCTGGGAGTCTAACACGCCCTACTTGGCCAAGTCCACTGGTCAAGGTTTGCATACCGTTTTGCCATGTCATGGCCTGACCACCTCGACCTACCTTTCAATCACCACCTGCCTCAGAGAACAGCGTACGCTGAGGAAGTCTATCCGTGGGCATGAGTAACACATGTCCCAACCACCCTAACCTGTTTAGATTCAGTACCTGACCCACAGACTGACTTCTGGTTACCAACACCTTACGTCTTAACTCAGCATTGCCGATACGATGTTCCCACCATACTCAGGCAATGCTACGGAGAAATCGGTGCTCAAACGCCGACAATCTTCGCCTATCTTCCATCCTCAACACCCATGTTTCTGAACTATATAAAAGAACGGACCTAACCACCGCAGTGTATACTCTATCCTTAACAGACAATCGGATGTCACGCCGACGCCACAGATGACAGAGGCTGGCAAAAGCCAAACCCGCTTTCTGCATACGCGATGACACTTCATCCGATATCTGTCCACCTGGTAAGTTGTAACTGCCCAGGAAAGAAAACTTATCTACTTCAGCTAGGGCTTCTCTGCCAACACAAGGTTTGGTGTGGCGCCAACCTAGTCCTGAAGCAGGATTTTATAAAAGGCATCCCAAACATTGCTACATTGTTGTTAAGGCTATCTAAAAGAGCTTGCAACTAACCTGGATCTTCACTCAGAAGAACAATATCGTCCGCATATTCCAAGTCAGACAGTTTACTGCCTGAGCAAAGATCGACGCCGCTATTCTCACACGAGGATAGGGCTATCTCAAAAATCAATTCAATCACAAAATTGAGGAGGAAGGGTGAAAGAGGCCAACCCTGACGAACACCACTCTCCGTGGTGAACTTGAGAGAAAGATTGCCGTCAACAAGAACTCGGCTCCGGCTGATTACACATAACCACTGGAAAAGAGAAATAAATTCCTCTAGCACACCCTTCAGAAAGGCAGTACTCGAGAACTGTGTGGTTGACAGAATCAAATGCCGCCTCTTGATGAGAAAACAGTTACTGTGAACCTACGGAAGATTCGATGAAGAGTAGAGATGTGGTCGACACAATCTCGACGGGACGGAACCGGTTCGATTCTCAAGCGTAGACCTCTCGCGGGCGGTCGATAATCGGTGGACAATCAGCCCGGTGAGCAGTTTTTGCGCAGCACTTACCAAGCTAATACCTTTTTGGTTCTCAAAAGGTGATCTGTTATTTTTCTTGTAAATCGGCACAATCACCGATTCACACCATTACCATGGAATTTGTTCACTATCCCAAGTAAAACGGAGGAGTTCTGTTAATCCTGAAACCAAAGCTTCGACTCCATCCGGTTCAGCGGCTTTGAACTTTCCAAGTAACCTACCCCCTGCATAACCTCCATTTCTGATGGAGAAGAGATATCTACCTTTGTCGTTTCTCTGGCGGGTATATTGAGAAGATCCTGTCATTGAAGTCGGCTAAATGGAGTGTTCCTTAAAGTGCTCCATCCTCAAGGCAGACAACGCCTATGAGAGTGAAACAATGAACCGCCGGATTCCTTGATCAACTCACTCACATCGGGTTCAGTGGGCCGGTACTTCTACTTGAAGGGTAAAGGTTGCGACTTTTGTCAATAGACGCAGCCTCTTCCATTTCTTTACATTTCGTAATCCGCCACTGCTCGCGATCAACTCTCGGGCTCCTAGTCAGTTGGCGTCTCGGGGGTTTAGACACTTCACTGCATGTGGCATTCAGAGGGACGGATCTGCGAGCATCCAACAAAGCAACTGATGTCGAAGATATCCATCGTTTGCGGGGCCCACTTGAACCAAAGTCGTGCGCGGCATTACAAGCGGTATACACGGCTTTCTTGAACTGACGCCAACGTTCACCTGGGTCGCTCACCTCTGACCACATAAATAACCGTGTAGGGACCTTAGTCTGGAAAGCTTTTGTCGGTTATCGTCTAGAGGCAACTGCACAGGTTGGGTGGTATTTCCGTCGGTGCGACCGCGGATGATACGTAAACAGAAGCGAGCACGCACCAAAGCGTAATCACAGTTCAAGCGCAAACCAAAATAAACGACAAACTTTAATAGATCTATGCCAGCAGTGACTAATCACAATATGGTCAATCCGAGCCTAACATTGTGAACACGTAAAAGGAAGCCATCTCATTCCTTGCCGTTTCCAATGACAGAAGTTCGCACTCGCCAGAAACAATCGGTGATCAAAGCACAGCTGGATGAGATGATCAACGTTCTTGGTACGATCGGCCAGGTTATCAAATGGGCCCACGATATGCCTTTCAGAATATCTCAAACAGCCACCTTGGGCGTTGAAATCACCGGCAATATCAACTACCTCCGTTGATGGCACGCCTCGAAGCAACTGAAATAAACCTTGGTAGAATTCGTCCTCGGTCTCAGAGGAACTGCACACACAGACACGGCGAACAAGCGTCGATACTCCAGTTTTCTGCTATTGACATCATCATCGTACAGTGTTAAACAGCAGGCCAAAGCCCCACTGACCACTGCCTTTCTCACCATCTTGCAAGTTGAATTAGAAAGTATGAATATACAAAATGGAGAGGGAGTGGACCTACAAGGGTGGGAAAAGGAAAGAATGCCCTAGTAGCCAACACACGGAATACACAGTCTAACTGTACAAACGCACATCCATCAATCATTCTGATTCGACAGAAAGTGACAACACGATCGCCACTGTTCACGGTTCGCTGCCATATCTTTCAGTGTCTCCAGCCAACTGGTAGACGAATCTTTTGGACCCCAACCACGAAGACGTGAAGCACCTACTTTTCCCAAGTTTGCTGTACATTATCTCATTCCTCGTTCCCACATCATCTGTTGACCTCCACGTGATTTTTCCACTCCCTAGGTGGAACGGAGAATAGGACACGGTATGGTAGACGTGTGTCTGACATACGTTGCACGTGCCCCAACCAATGAAGTCTACAAAGCTGAATACGTTGTGACAGAACGTTCTCCGAATTAATACCCAATACTCGCTTTCTGACCTCATCATTGCTCACTCGGCTATTCCATCCAATCTTAGCCATACCGCGCAAACATCGGTGGTCGAAAATCTCCGAACGACGAATATCTTCAGCACGCAGACTCCAAGTCTCGCAACCATACAACCAAACTGAACGCACTGCGGCACAGTATACACGGCCTTTCAACTTCAGTGAAATATCAGATCGGCGCCACAAGTGCTTCAGTCCAGCGTACGCCGCTCGAGCCTCGAATATCCGCGTGCTCACCTCTACTACTTTGCTCCCATCCGTCGTCACGCTGCTGCCGAGGTAGGTGAAGTGGGCGACAACTGCCAGCACCTTCCCATCGAGCATCAAGCTCCGAACCGTTGACGTTCAGTCTTGCAACATCCCTTTACACTTTGAAGGTGAAAAGCGCATGCCGAATAGGTCATACCAGCAGATGTTCAGACGGGTCTTAAATTGTACCACCGAGTCAGCACGCATCGCCCCAGCCGGCGGAGCGTTCTGTGCAACTTTGATGTATATTTACACTCACGTTGCTGCTGTCTTGTGCTATCTGTTGTTTACGTATCGAAACTGATCATCCATTTCCAGCAGCCTTCTATTCCTAATCCTCAGAGTTTGCTATCAACTTGATCACCAAGCGGTGTGCTGTGTCGAACTGCACAAGATATCAACGGGACAAGTGTGTTACTTAACCACAAGACAAATGTCTTTTCCGTAACATGTCTTGTGTCTCAGGTTAAAAAGAAAGGCAAAAATAGAATAGCCTAATCCAGCTCCGACGGTAAAATTGCTCGAGATTTCGTTTTCAGAAATACAGAAAGCAAAATAAGCCATAAAGACAAACCGCTGAAATTCAAGAACGACAACTATAACACGGAAAAATGTTAATAGGAATCAAATTAAACTTAAATACGTGTCCAATCATCTATTCAATTCGTTTTTAAAAGCCATTCACGTTTCGATGACGGTCACTTGAGTAGCAGAATGGCCTAAATTTGGATACAATAATCAAGTCGTCCACAATGCCGGAATAGCATACACATACCAATAGTAATGGAAAAACGACTGTACTGAGCAAGCTAAGAACATCCGGGGTCCGGCCTGACCCAGGCAATCGCTTTCGTAGCTGAAAACCATCATATCCTGAAACAGGAGATAAACACAAAGAGTTCAAAATAGATAGCTGCGCAAAATTCATGGGAGCCCGAGACTAAAATAAAAAAAGTCGTAACATGTATTATTGACACGAGAAGTCCGGATATCAGATAATGGAAAATTAAGTTGCGTTATTTATACCCGATTAGCCGTACCGCGATACCTCAGCTGATAATGTCTACTCAGTAAGCCGAGGATCGCGGGTTTGATTCCGGCTAACGGCGTTGAACTCTGAGACGTGAAAAATGCCAGCGGATTTCCCATTAACTAAGTCAATTCTTCTGTGGGCTGGACAGCCGAATAACAAAACCAGTCGATGACTGATATTACGTGTGTCAACAGTACTCGGAAGCGGATTGTCCATTGCAACCAGAACTGACACGAAAACGAATGTATTAGGTTAAACTTTCTACCTTATCAATGAAAAAGGTAACAGCTTACCGATCCGTAAGGTCGAGCGAATTCCAAAGCCTCATCTTGTCTGAAGAAAACTTTACGCACGGCAGTTGGACCAAAAATTCTGGAAAAGAAACGTTTTACAGGAAAACCTGATTATGAGTAACGTCTATAATTAGGGCCAGTTTAAATTAAACTTTGAGGTTGATTCCGAGACTTTCAACGATGGTGTTCATGAGTTTCTTTCGATCTTGTCAACTGTTACCGGCATACTCTAGGTTTCAGGAACTTCAACATCAGCATTGAAAAGAAACCTAATTGTACGCCTAACGTACAGAGCGAAAATGATTTGCACCGAACATACTGTTAAAGAACTCCTTATTCAAAGCGGATACCGGGAACGTATAATCGACCGGATGATGAATTTGGACACAGGAACTCCAAGGAAAAGGGTAGTTGAGAAGAAACTAATAGCATATTTCTGTCATTTAAAGATGATGCATTGACAGATGTAAAGCACGGGAGATCGATAGGTGTCGTCAACAAGACATTCTATACTGATAGATTGCGTGTTTTGTTCACATCTAGACCAACGGTGCTTGAGGTTAAAAGACAATGTGCTTGATTCTGCAGCTCCATTTTATGGGCATTTTTTCACTTGTTCTTGTGGAACAATGTACATCGGTCGCACGACCAAACGCATGTTTGAACGCACTCGCGCGCATTATCCAGCCTGGCTGAGGAATGAAGTAATTAGGTAAATTACGGGCGCAATCATTGCGCACCTAGCTGAGATCAACCACACAGTGAACGCGGATCAAGCTTACCGCCCCCGGTATAGGGTTCGAGGTCGGCTGCCCAGATCGGTGAGAAGTCGCATCTTGGTCGAAGCGAAAGCGATCAGGATTCGCCTCCACGGCCCTCATTGTGTGCTCAGAAATTTGTGCATGCACTGTCTGTCTTGGCCCACTCTACACCAAATATCAGGTTCTAGAACGTCCAGAAGCTCACACGCTGAGAATGAATCAATCTGTTTGCATTTGGCCTCCGGATGATCCTATGTCAAAACGGGTGTGAACACTAATCCCGAAAGCTATTCATTGACAATATCCCGTGTGAATTTTGTCACATATAGTGTTACATTGGCATGACCGAGAATCACCGAAAACGAGCTTGTTCGCCAACCTGCTTTCCAAAATATGAAGTACTCTAAAAAGCTAGACTCCAACATCTTCAAACAGGGCAAGAGAAGGCCATCTCGGCTTGTCGCCTGTGACCTCCTGAGGCTTGAATTCCCTTGTGGATCTCCGCCTCAGTTGGTGGGTTTGTCCAAACGGACAACGGGATGAGTGACAAAATAACTGCAAAACTGACGAAAGTACTCATCCCAGCGTTTGAGGCGTCGCGACTGGTTCTGAATTGGTGAACCGCCAACTCCACAGATCGGTTCGTTTAAACCCAATGGTTTCCTACTAGTGAATCGAATAAGACAGAACAGTTCGCAGGAATTTCCCATGGCGACCGCATGCTTCATGGCTGACGCATGTTGGAACCACCAGATTTTGCGATCTCTGCGTAGACTTCACTTAAGTCCCGTTACGAGACGTGTTTCGAGAAGTTGTAAACATTCAGTGGAAATTCAGGGAGTCACAAAGCGACGTGACGAGCCATAAGCCACTAGACAAGGTAACGTGACTGCGACAGCAAAAATGCAACCTGTGTCAGTGAATACCCGTATGCACTGACTACAACTCACGGCAAAAAGGACACGTTCAGGGGCTAGTAGGTTAAACCCAGCTAACATGTAACTGACCATGGAAAACGTGTATGTATAGCGGCGCGAGTGAAGAAAAGGTACGATTAAACGTGAGCGCACATACAACTGCGCCAACTGTAGTGATTTGGGCACGTTCTCCGTAAACCTGATCACGCCCTAAACCAGCAATACTCTGGTACCATCTCCATGCCCAGACTGACGTCGCCGACGTAAATGGCAACATAAAACCGGATGGATACCGTTTTCGTACGGTGAACGGCACTTGTCAGTGGAAATTGAACTGGGTCGACATCTGCAAGAACCTCTCTCGCAACCGCCCAGTATGGGCAGCCGCGATCAGACATTCATGAAGCCGGCTCATTCTCCCCAAGGAGCCAGCCGCACAGACGTAAGTAAGAATGCGCGCAGTGACCTAGTATTGATTGACTCTATTAAATTGTTAATGACAGCGGGGTGGTCGGGTGGATGGTGAAGACAGGAACAGCGCGAAAACTAGGGTGTGACTAGATGATATCCGAGAAATTTTTCGATATATACCATTGATGGATGCGAGTGAAGACTTGAGAACGGCTTATTGTTTCTCACATGGTAGAGGGAGAAAAACAGCATCATTCCAGGATGAACGTACCTATTTCATTTTAATTTGGAGTTAGGCCGTTCTAACTTCAAATGATTTACAAGTGCATAAAAGAGAAGCACCAAGTTTATCACAAGCACATCTTGCTGATCAGTTCAAAACCAGCTTAGAAGACAAACGAATGATTACATGAATACAACAAAATAAAAATTAAATTCTTTTCTGATAAAATGAAATGGATATCATGGGAGAAGAAGAGTAAGTTTAGCAGAAACGCATTGAGAAACATAGGAAGGTAGAAATGTGGATGTAAAGCAGAACTGTCTGAGCTATTGAATTTCAAAGATAAGGCAACGCAACTGGCGCATACAGTTGATAAAATGAGATCAGTGCTTAACGTCATTACCATGTGCCCCTTAGATCCAGATCTGCGTAACTGAATCGTTCGCGCAATGTAATGAACATTTGAGAAAGCAACCACAATTCATTTTATTCAACCACTAACTTCGTCCAGTAAAGAGAAAAAAGAATAGAACCATAAACTGAAAAACATTCAAAAAATCAAAGTATTAAACGGAAATCACGAAAACAAAGCAGGAGTCATTATACAAACACGCCACCGACCGCAACAGCTAACCACATCACTTAATATTTACAACTACTTAGTAGGCGCATCACGTGGATCCCAACCTGGGAGTCTAACACGCCCTACTCGGCCAAGTCCACTGGTCAAGGTTTGCATACCGTTTTGCCATGTCATGGCCTGACCACCTCGACCTACCTTTCAATCACCACCTGCCTCAGAGAACAGCGTACGCTGAGGAAGTCTATCCGTGGGCATGAGTAACACATGTCCCAACCACCCTAACCTGTTTAGATTCAGTACCTGACCCACAGACTGACTTCTGGTTACCAACACCTTACGTCTTAACTCAGCATTGCCGATACGATGTTCCCACCATACTCAGGCAATGCTACGGAGAAATCGGTGCTCAAACGCCGACAATCTTCGCCTATCTTCCATCCTCAACACCCATGTTTCTGAACTATATAAAAGAACGGACCTAACCACCGCAGTGTATACTCTATCCTTAACAGACAATCGGATGTCACGCCGACGCCACAGATGACAGAGGCTGGCAAAAGCCAAACCCGCTTTCTGCATACGCGATGACACTTCATCCGATATCTGTCCACCTGGTAAGTTGTAACTGCCCAGGAAAGAAAACTTATCTACTTCAGCTAGGGCTTCTCTGCCAACACAAAGTTTGGTGTGGCGCCAACCTAGTCCTGAAGCAGGATTTTATAAAAGGCATCCCAAACATTGCTACATTGTTGTTAAGGCTATCTAAAAGAGCTTGCAACTAACCTGGATCTTCACTCAGAAGAACAATATTGTCCGCATATTCCAAGTCAGACAGTTTACTGCCTGAGCAAAGATCGACGAGAGAGAGGTTTTGGAAGCATTAAATGAATGATTATGGGATCCCCAGGAGGAGAGGTGTTTCAGGTCGGACTCCAAAGATACACTGACTGCACTTCGGTCACGGTGGATGTTGGTGTTGGCATGGCGAGCGCGGTAAGAAAGGGGAGAATGAACGGTTGCATCATCGCAAAAGGAATTGATTGGATTAGAAGCAGTGGACAGAAGACCTATAATAAATAAAATAAATAGGGTGGGCACAAGTACTGAACCTTTAGGGACGCCAGTAGTCACAGAAAATGGCTGGAACAGAACCCCATCAATTCGGACGGAGACGGTTCGCTCAATAAAGAAACTTCATGTCTACGATACGCGAGCGGAGAACCCGGACGAAGGCAGTTTTGCCAGAAGACCTTCGTGCCAAACTTGGTCAAAAGCCTTAGAGATGTCGAGCGAGACTGTGTTTCCTCGTGGTTATCGAGTGCAGCCGACCAGAAGTGTGAGACGAGGGCCACGATATCACCGGTGGAGCGGCGGAGTCGGAATCCGTATTGAGGATCACTCAGCAGTCCTTCGCGTTCGAGAAAAGTACGCAGTTGGTTGGAGATGACAGTTTCGAATACTTTCGAAATAATAGGTGTGAGGGAAGTCGGAAGACGTTTATTCGGACCAGAAAGATCACCGCCTTTGGGAATAGGAAAAATCATTGCGTGTTTCCACGAAGAGGAGAGAGAGGGGGGACATTTTAAGGACGATGGGTGATGCACCATCCGGATCGGGTGGTTTGCATAAGTCCAGAGAACGCAACGCTTGGTGGATCTTCCTAGTGCTAATGTGAGGTAGAAAATGGAGGACAGAAGGAAGAAAAGTAACCGAAAGAGTACGATAGGATGGTAAAGCGGAGTTGGAGGCAAACCGGGAAGCGAAAACCTAAGCTTTCTTGTGCGGGAGTAGACAAGCGGCACCAGCGGCGATATGTTGCACGCTTTAAGCGTACAGCACGATCGTATGCTTGGTTGAACAACTCGGGGTGGGTGGGGTTCGGGTTTGCCCGGTTAGGAAAAGTGAGAAATAAAAAGTTGCATACCTTGAAAAACAATATCAGTGGAGCTAGAAACGGAAGCGAAAACATTCGAAGTAAAGCAGCAATTGTTCCAAGGATAGGAAGCCAGGAAGTCGCGAAAGCCGTCCCAGTTCGCTGAACTGTGGCGCCAAATGTGTTTCTCGAGGCGAGTAAAATTGATGGAACAGGAAGTAATACTGTGGTCAAATGAGCCAATTGGAGGGACAGTGGAGATGCCTCGGAAGAGACAAGGAACAGAAGTGAGAATAAGATCAAGGGTATGGGCACGATCAACAGCTTGATCGGGAATACCTGTGTGGAGGGCAAGTAGTTGGAACAAGTAGTTGACTATGGCGAAATTTTCGGCTTCGCACCCCAGAGCCGAAGTGTCCGATGAGTAAATCAACCAATCTCTATTGTGGACATTAAAATCGCCTAAGATGGTGATGTGGCAGTTGGGATCTGACATAAACAAGTGCTCAATGTTCGGACACAAATCAAAGATTGATGAGTCGCTACTGTTGGGTGAACGTTAGTCAACGTAAAAGTAATGATTAGAATAAGGAAGTCTGAGTTTCAGCCACATCAACTGAAATTCACGACTGGAAAGGTCAGGATTTTGGAGTCCGCGTTTGGTAACTGACTGATGGGCAAAAGCACAGACACAAGCTTTGGGTGGAGAAGAGTGAAAGGTATAGTTTGCAATTTGGAGGTGGATGGCGTCTGATGAGGGGGAGATTTAAATTTCGGTCAAAAACGGCAACAGGAGAATAGTGGGGAAATTACTGTACAGAATTGATATGATGGTTTTGTCTGCGAATGTTAGTGAGGGTGATGAGTTCGTGGTGGTTTTTTGAGTGAGTAGAGCGAGCACGCGTGTGATTGTGTAGTGCCGTAATTCATCATGTGAAGGAAACCGGCAACCACGATCGTGAGACCTAAAGTGGAGAACCACATAAGGCCTCAGCAGATCAGACGTGGTAGTGAGCCGGGCGAGAGCAGAGCTCATTGGTCATTTTTCCCCCATCTGTTTCCTATAATTGCCAGTTCCCTTGTTTGCTGCTCCACGGTGCTCTCAATCCTGCCTGCGTGCGCTTGCGACCCCTTCGATGGGTGATTTGATCTCCATTGACTGGTCTATACATGGTGGCCGGATTGTTCATAAACTGAGGTATGCATTCACTACCGTTTGATTGTGATTCTTCTAAGGTAGATGTGGTTTATCGACTTTGCATTCTCTGACAAACAATTTGGGATTCGACTTCTACGAGTCGCTCAACCACTAGATCAGAGTCCGGTACAATAAGTTAGGGTGTTCAGTTTACAAAATGAAAAAAGGAGCCTAGCCAGTGGATCTGGTCATGCGGGACCTGTTAGGTCTCTTGAGGCGGTGTAAGACAGTCCCTCATTCAGTGGTTAGATGCATTGGTGGATACTGTTGTGCCGCGATCAGTGACTACTTTGTCGGGTTAGAGCTTACGGGCAGCTTTTGTCAACTTTCTCCGTTCCTATTGGCTTACATTCCCACTTCTATTCAACTTTAAAGTAGAGGATGTTCTATAAAATACCCTGTCTAGTCTCCCAAACGACGGAGTTGAACTCCTCCCAGAAAAGAGTTCTGAACTTAGAATACGCCGATAAGATCGTCTTGTTGTGATAAGACACAAACAGTGCAATATGTTCCGGACCACTGGGCGATTGAGGTGTTGAGATATGGCATGCACTTTGCACCTTCCTTATAATCCCATTTATTGACATTTAACCGACTCATTTTTTTCGTCCAAGACTCACGATCATAGACGACGCACGGGGCTGTCCACTTGCAAACTTCCAATCGATCGTACATAATCACACAGTCATTTCTGTTGTTACTCTTTAGTGTTCGGCTCAAGCAAACATACGCGCAGCTAAACCGTCCCGCACCCCCCCCCCCTCTCACACACACACAAAAAAAAAAAATTCCAAATCAAGCGTTCCCACGCAAATATACCAGAGACACTAGATTGTCGACTAGCTCAGGCAATACACGTCAAAAAACTGACTTATCGTCCCGCCGTTTTCTCGACTTAAACTGTTTGACACCCAGGGAAAACAAATTCCACCACAAATTGGTGAGCCCTGATATTATTGAGCACATTACACGTACATTACGCCCTAAAATGATTCCTCTGACATCCACGCCATTTCACTCAAGCTACCTCAAACAAAACTCGCATTTGGTTCCGACAAATTGGAGCCGTTGTCACCATCATCGAGCGTGCTCGTTGTTCTTGCGTTGTCCCGTCCTTACCACACGATGTTGCTGTTGACGCGGAAGACTTTTTGGACCTTATTCCAACTGAGCATCCTTATCCCTAGTTGAAATAGGCCGCCGTCCAACGCACCAAAAAATCAGCTAGTAAAATGCTACGAGAATTTTCCAATTCAGTTGAACTCGGTGACCAAACTCCTTCTCAGCTCAAGCGTCACATGAGGTCCCCTCAGGCTGGTCACACGGACGACGCAATTTTCCGAGATTTGGATTGTCAAACTGCCTTACCTAATGCAATAGATGCTGTCCATGCTGGACGTAAATACCCCTCTAGACAAACTGGTTCAACATACCAACCATCCAGTCATTTGTGTACGTAACAAGCGACGCCTTGTAACATCTCAAACGAGACGTCTTCCATGAACCGTCCGGGAAACTGTATCACTCACCGCATTCCCGAAACCTGTTTCCTCCCATCAAACTTGTTGTTGCGCTGTTTCTCGCCACCAAGTCAACCATACATCAACAGTGGTATCGTTAACCTCAAGAAAACCGTACGCATGTTATGCAGTCAGGGGAGTACCGTGTGCAGTGCAAAGGCTGACCAGCGACAATCCTCCAAACCCTTCACCCGTCAGTCTCGTTCCCGGCCTCGCATGCATAGTGATGGGACTACCGAACTTTCGGCCAACAGGCTCGCTAATGTAACCCGCTGTTTTTTCGACAACATATCGTCAGAACGACCAAGCCAGCCAGTAACGGCGACGACTGCGCCTGGCTCTCAACACCAGAATCGCCTATTCTACATCGCAAACCGGTCCAGTGGTTTCCGTTTCCTGGTCGATACCGGTGCTGAAACCAGTGTCACTCCACCACCTAAAAATCACCACTAAAAGCCATCGCCGCTGACCTTACAGGCAGTGAGTAACACATCAATTTTAACTTTTGGTCAACGGTTTCTCACACTTGACCTCGGCCTACGGCAACGTTCCCAATGGAATTTCACCTAGGTGGATGCACAGATCCCCATCATTGGTGCAGGTTTTCTGCCACATTTCGACCTGTCGGTCGACTTGAAACTCCGCAAATTGGCAGATACTACTACGAACCTGTTTATCTTAGGCACCAGACATATGCACAATCATTTGTTTTTCGAATGGCGATTCCCACCTCACCCTGCGCTGACATTCTGAAGGAGTTTCTAAGCTTCCCTAAACCTTGTCAGTTCACTAATCAGATTCCCCATTCCGTACGCCATCACATTAACACCAAAGACCAACCTGCGCATTTGCATCCTCATCGTTTGCACCCATACAATCTGAGACAGGCACACCTTCAATTCGAACATATGATTAACCCGGTGATTATGTGACGCTCGTCCAGCCCATGTTCTTTACCACTACACATGGTTCCGAAGTCATCAGGCGATTGGAAACCCTGGGGGACTATCGCGCTCTCAACAAAACTGCCGTTCCCCATCGGTATACTATACCGCCTGTACATGACTTCACGAACAGTCTCTGTGGCAAGACCATTTTTCCGAGATCAATCTTGTCAGGACGTATCATCAAATCCCTGTGGCTGAAGAGAACATCCTGAAAACTGCTATCAGCACTCCTTTTGGACTTTCCGAGTTCAAACGTATGCATTTTGGGTTGCGTAATGCCGTCCAAACATTTCCACGCTTTGTCGACGAAGTTTTACGTGACCTCCTACTTGCTTCTGGTCACGCCGATGACACTATCGTCGCAATCAGATCCCCAGAACAGCGTGTCACACACCTCCGACCACTGTTCACGTTTTCAATAACACAGGATCCAAATCAATCACGGGAAATGTATCTTCGAAGTTACATCTCTAGATTTTCTTGGCCACTACATCGATGAACACGGTATCACTCCCATCCCAGACAAAGTGAACAGTATTCTATATTTTCCCACTCCCAAAACCACTACAAAATTAATTTGTTCCCTAGGTGTTCTGAACTACTATCGTCGTTTCATTTCCGATTGTGCTTCGATCCTCACACTTATGACCGAGCTCCTCAAATCTACCTCCAAGGTTGTTAAGTTCAGTCCCGAAGCGGCATTCGATAATAATACCAAAGAAGCTCTTTTTTGATGCTGCTACGCTACACCACCTAAGTTCAGACCCACCAGTCGAGCAATATCTCACCACAGGTTCAAAAACCTCCAAATGCCTTAGTATAGTCGGAGGCGGGTGTCTCAGGCTCTGAGATGGATACTCGTCCTGAACACCTTTCGAAATGCTTCCAAATGACCGTGCATCTTCTACAGCATCTGCTGAGGAAGTCCTACTCACTGCCTTGTCGTGGTGAAGGTGTTATCAACAAAATGAGAGGATAAAAGCGAATGCCCGGCGCTCCCCACCGGTTTGACTGACTGATAGTCAGTTTAGGGGAGATGGATAAACCTTGACTCCAAACCAACCACGGGTGGCGTATAAAGCGTACAACTCTGTGCTCACCGGCATCAATGGCGGGGGGTGTATTGGGCACCCAGGATGTATGGCCCCATCCTAAGAGCGTATGAACTGAGAAATCTCTCACCAGCTCCCAGGGGTCTGAGACTTTCATATCGTCCTACTGCCTTGTACGTTAGACGTTCTGGTCAAAGGCTCGGGGTAGGGTCCCTTAAACCGACCCTCCACTTCGGTCTGGGCAAGCGGATAGTAGTCAGCCCATATGTTTATATGGTATGGAAGTGACAACGTTGAGGCCAAGCCATGACACAGCACCGTGTTCATCAAACCGCTAGCTCAAAGTCGTGCTGCGTGGTGGTTATGTTGTGACTAATTGTGCTCGGACTTCAGAGAGATTTCCCCTATAAATCTAAAAGTTTATTTTTCTGTCTCACGTTTTTGCATGTCACCACTCCGCTGTATTTTGTACCAGGTTATCTGTGAATGTATACATACAGGTTCGAAGTGCTTTTATATGGCTGGCAGAAACCGGTAACTGTACCTTCTTCTTGAGGAGATCAACTGCAGTTAGTCGACAACTTCAAGTACATCGGGACCTTGTTTACAGCTGGATATTGGGGAAGAGAATACATCACGAGTAACGATAGCCAGAGCAGTTTTCACCAACCTGCAACATCTATGGCGCCGCCATGACACTCGGTTCTCTCTAATGTAAGGAGCTATCCCACCAGCGTGTACTCTTTCCGAATAATATCGGAGGGAGCGTCCCCCTATTCCGCCTTCGCCATCGTCGTGCTCTTCGGTGCTCTGGGTTCACATAACGACTACGATGTGAGGTTTGATGTCCACTCCTACCTGCTTCAGTTATACCATTTTGTTGGGGATGAGGCAATTTGCGTGCAGGCATCCAGTTCCTGCACACAAGAAGCAAAAGGAATTCTAACAAGGTAGATTCTATGGTCTGCGGAAGGATACCTTCTAAAGAAAGGGGTTGCATATAGTATCCAGTTGAGTGGGTACGTGTAGGCATGGTCCACTAGACCATTTCCCTATGATGATTGGGTATGGACTGCTCCCTCATGAAAATGGGTTTCCTGTGACACTGAGGTAGGAATCAGCGAATTATGAAGGACGGAATAGTTTCTGTGCGATAGCTTCCGGCTCCGGTCTGACTTTATTTGTGCACCTTGCGAGTGCTTTTGACAAGCGGATTAAACGAGTACCCAAACACCTGTGTGCTGTTTATTGGACTTCGACCGTGGTTGATTCTTGGTTTCCTTAGACGGTGTCATCATTATTCTGGCCCTGCTTTATAAGGTTCGGATCAACTTTGATGGTTTTTACAAGTTCATCGTTTGGACTGCAGTAGTTCTACGTTCATTGTAAATATTTCTAGTCTCCAGTGTATTCCAAATTACTACACCAACATGAGAAACAAAAACTTAGTTACGAAACCAAAAGATTTGCTCATTATTTGTAAGCTAGTACCAGAAGCCACTCCCATTGCTGACTTCTTATATTACATGTTTTACTTCCGTGACTCATTATACGACTAAGTCCAACATTTTTGGAAGAGGACCGCAGCTAATGAAAGGCTGCCAAATGGGTAGGTGACCGGCGGTGCCAGGAATCGAACACAGATCGTAAATCTCCACGAAAATAACATTTTGACTAACGCCAGTCAACCTCGGAAGCTTGATTACAGATAGATGTGTTGAAAGGATCAGTTCATGAGTAGTGAAAGCCAGAGCAGCATTCGTCAACCTGCAGTACTTGTCACCGGAGTGGCATCCGCCTCTCACCTAATAGACGCGTACATCGCCGACGTTCGCAGTGTTTACGGTTGCAACACCTGGCTACTCGGCACTGGGAATGCACAGCGGCCTGTAGTGTTTGATCACACATGTCTCTGAAGCATCGCTCGCATCAGGTGCGAATATTGTGTGAGTAATGAGGAAGTTTGTCGTCGTGTTAGGTACGAAAAATACCTCTCTGGCTGAAGTGATTGATCTACACCAAATACGGTGGCATGGAAATGCTTTACTAATGCCGGTCCATCGTTTAACGTTCCGTGTTCCGTTCGCACGTGCTGGAAAAAGCGATGCGGCAATCAGATTATGACCTAGTGTATGGGGTAAGAAGCCAGCATCTGCAATGGCTTTGATTAATGCCTCCCGTCTTCCTGGTTAAGGTGTGTCAGGTGGCTGAGAGGAATCGAACCTCCGATTTGGTAGACCGTCATGCCATTGGGGGCATCTTTCATCTCCTTGCAAGCACATTCACATTGCCTGCTGGAACGTGAGAACGCTCCTCTGAATCGGTAATCAGGCCATCACGACGCACACGCTACACGATTATCAAATAGACATTGTATGTCTCTCCAAAATTTGTCTGTCTAATTCTGGTATATGGAGTATTAAGGTTCCCGAAATATTCGACTGTTACCGACTACCACAGAGGACCCACTGACAACTCCGGTTATCGCGGCGTCGCGATCGCCGTCAGCAGTATGGCTAATAAGGGCACTGTTTTCATGGGACCCGATATCCTCTCGAATCGCTGCAGCTCGTTTTTGTTTCTCGCCTCTGAACATATCAGTTATTACGAAATACGCCCAGACATCAACATCCAGAAACGGAGAAAGATGAGTCCCACGACAGGTTGCGGAAGCGGTCAACAATGTCGCAAGTTGAGATATACTTCTCGTTACGGGGGTCTGGAACGCCCACACTCGTCCCTCAAATCAAGCAACTAGACAAATCCTAGGGGAATATGGCCTTGGGCAACAATGCGACAACGGTGCTTGTCTCGTCAGTTTTGAATACTACAACAGAATAACCAAGGGCAACACCTGCTGACGTGGTACTCAAATGACGGTCACACTGCACACCAGATCGACCATACACTGGTTCAGCATATCCGCGCGACTTCGATCGAAGACTGCCGTTCCTACAGAAATCTTGAGACAGAAAATAATGATGGCACCGACGACACCCTCGTCCGTGCACGCCTCAAGGTCTATTCAGCCATTAGTCACAGATCTTATACCCCAAAAAACATTAAGGTAGCTTCCCTAGGATCACCAACATCACGAAAAATAGTATAAGATCCTATCACTGCACATCTAACCAATCACCCAGTGAGTGAAGAAACACCGATGAGACAAAAGAGGGAGTCAGTCAAATAGTCTCTCGAGCAATCTGACGTCGACGAACTAGGCATCATCCGACGCCAGACGGATTGGACATCGGGGATGACCCACACTCTATCGAAAACGGCTAGAGAGGCACGCCTGAAACGAGTTTCTTACTTTCCGCAAGTTCGACGAAAAGACAACAGCACCAACGGAAAACACCGAAAAAGCCACATGTCCGAAACTGATGACAATAAGGACGCAGCAACTAACTCTTCCGTCTCATTCATCATTACAATCATCGTACAGCGTTAAACAGCAGGCCAAAGCCCCACTGACCGCTGCCTTTCTCATCATCTTGCAAGTTGAATTAGAAAGTATGAATATACAAAATGGAGAGGGAGTGGACCTACAAGGGTGGGAAAAGGAAAGAATGCCCTAGTAGCCAACACACGGAATACACAGTCTAACTGTACAAACGCACATCCATCAATCATTCTGATTCGACAGAAAGTGACAACACGATCGCCATTGTTCACGGTTCGCTGCCATATCTTTTAGTGTCTCCAGCCGTCTTACACCGGCTCGCGAAAGGAACACCCGCGAACAGCAGGCTAGATTCCACCCAAGTCGAGGGTGTATCGACCAGGTTTCTACTCTTGGCCAACTACTTGAAACGCGTCACACGCACCGTCGACCGAAAAAATGGTTTTCTTAGACTTGAAAGGCGCCTTCGATTCAGTTGATTGAACAGCGCTTTTGAGTGGTACAAGAGTGGACGTCAACGATTCCGAGCTTGATGCTCGATGGGGAGGTGCTGGCAGTTGTCGCCCACTTCACCTACCTCGGCAGCAGCGTGACGACGGATGGGAGCACAGTAGTAGAGGTGAGCACGCGGATATTCAAGGCTCGAGCGGCGTACGCTGGACTGAAGCACTTGTGGCGCCGATCTGATATTTCACTGAAGTTGAAAGGCCGTGTATACTGTGCCGCAGTGCGTTCAGTTTGGTTGTATGGTTGCGAGACTTGGAGTCTGCGTGCTGAAGATATTCGTCGTTCGGAGATTTTCGACCACCGATGTTTGCGCGGTATGGCTAAGATTGGATGGAATAGCCGAGTGAGCAATGATGAGGTCAGAAAGCGAGTATTGGGTATTAATTCGGAGAACGTTCTGTCACAACGTATTCAGCTTTGTAGACTTCGTTGGTTGGGGCACGTGCAACGTATGTCAGACACACGTCTACCATACCGTGTCCTATTCTCCGTTCCACCTAGAAAGTGGAAAAATCACGTGGAGGTCAACAGATGATGTGGGAACGAGGAACGAGATAATGTACAGCAAACTTGGGAAAAGTAGGTGCTTCACGTCTTCGTGGTTGGGGTCCAAAAGATCCGTCTACCAGTTGGCTGGAGACACTGAAAGATATGGCAGCGAACCGTGAACAGTGGCGATCGTGTTGTCACTTTCTGTCGAATCAGAATGATTGATGGATGTGCGTTTGTACAGTTAGACTGTGTATTCCGTGTGTTGGCTACTAGGGCATTCTTTCCTTTTCCCACCCTTGTAGGTCCACTCCCTCTCCATTTTGTATATTCATACTTTCTAATTCAACTTGCAAGATGGTGAGAAAGGCAGTGGTCAGTGGGGCTTTGCCCTGCTGTTTAACGTTGTACGATGATGATGATGGCGATATGTGGATCTGAATTAATGTAAGAAAAAATCAAAACTTCGAAATTGATGCTGAATAGCGTGAAGGAATACGGAGAACTCACGATGATTTAAAGTCTATGGGTAACTGGCGAATGTTCGCGACTGCAGCTTCCAGATCCCATTTAGAAGATCGTCTATAATGAAGGAAAGATAACAGTTGAATAGTCGAATGAACTGGTTCGATTCGCACCTGAAACAGAATCACACTTGCGTGACTGGTTGTAATTCAAACAACTAAGTAATGAATCGCGAAAACGCAGACTGAACTTGTGATGTCCGCGTTTGAAATATTTAGTTTTCCCCAGTGAGACACTTTGATTTACACATTGGTATAGACTACCACCGGTCGTCCAAAGCATAATGAAAAACATCGACGGACCTAGTCATTCTAAAAGGAAACTCACTTGTTGGCCATAGTCAGATCAAAAAACTCCGTCCTTCATGAGACTGACTGGAATTTCAAATTCACGACAAGGTTCACACAGAGCGTCCTAAAAAGAACGTGTTCGTCGGTTGATAGTGATTTGAAGAAGGATCAGTTCACAGTAAACGAAAATTTTAAGATATCGAATTCAACACAACGTATTAGCTGCTGAATGTTTCCCGACTTTTTTTAATTAAGATGAAAGTATAACACATTACGTCATCATAACTTACATCAAAAAGAAAGTTTGTTATTTACTAAGTGATTTCAGCTAGTATTATCCAGGCTGAGTTAACTCAGCCAACTGGGATTATAAATGCGCACTTTCTTGATGGGACACTATCGTGAATTTTGAGTTATTCCCATACGTCAAATAGTTCCCTATCAAAAATATATATTCGTCATACGTACAAACCTCGATTACTTAATCGTATGTTTTATCAAGTAGCTTCAGCAGTATGCGTTTCAAGTATGACAAACTACTGGGTCACTCATACATACATTTGTACTAAGCAGTCTGATGAATGCGAGAATAGTCGAAAATGGTTTAGCTGAATTTAACTATTCCTCATTCTGTCAGTTACGTGAAGGTTGGGTCATGATCTATGACTGGCTTGTAGTTGCTGCCTGTCGCGTTTATGGCGGAAACGTTTCATCACCGGTCTAGGCGACGACATTGGTATCGACAATACACTCGTCCATCCATGGTTTAAGAACGTGTTTCGGAAGTCAGTTCGGTTTTCGTATTCGACTGAAACCTGGTGTTTACGAGCAGATACGTGGAGAATATTGGATTTTTATCATCAGTGGTTTCACGGTAAAGGGGAAATGGGGGGGTGAGTGTATGATACTCTACGTTGTCCATCAGCCCAGAAGAGTAATTTAAATAGACCATGGTGCTTGTGACGTGTTGCACATTCTCCTAGCTACCTTTGGAATGCATCGTTGACTGGGGTGGGTAGTGTTGAAGTCATGAAGTACTATAAGGGCGTGATGTTTTGAGCCCAATTGTCCCGGTTCTTGATGAAATCTTTGATTGTCTGCCAGATTCACTGGAATCAAACGAGTAAAAGGAGGCGGTGGTGGAGCGGGGGCGATAACCAAAACAAAATATACATGGCATCAAACAATGTCCCACTAAGGACAGTGCCTTAACAGAGATGAGGGTGCGACATTGACAGACATGGCGGAATGGAAATGCGATGAAAGACATACATTTCACTTCTTTGTTTTTTGTCTTCGGACAAAGACTTATCGGGGGAGACTAACGCTGAGGTAGTTTGTTCTGCGAAAGAACATCTTCCGGAAGAGTGTTCCACAGAGCAATAACCATGTAACTAAAAAAGTTAATTCCCAGAGAGGCACGTGATCTCGCTTTAGAAAATTTTCTTCTGTGATCACGAAGAAAATAGGCTGGACAGACGGAGAAGCAATCGTTCCGATCTGATTTAAAAAGGTGAAACATCAAACACAGATGGCTTCTTATGCATCATCATCATCAACATCATCATCGTACAGTGTTAAACAGCAGGCCAAAGCCCCACTGACCACTGCCTTTCTCACCATCTTGCAAGTTGAATTAGAAAGTATGAATATACAAAATGGAGAGGGAGTGGACCTACAAGGGTGGGAAAAGGAAAGAATGCCCTAGTAGCCAACACACGGAATACACAGTCTAACTGTACAAACGCACATCCATCAATCATTCTGATTCGACAGAAAGTGACAACACGATCGCCACTGTTCATGGTTCGCAGCCACATCCATCAGTGTATCCAGCAAACTGGTTGACGGAACTTTGGGACCCCAACCACGAAGGAGTGAGGCATCCACTTCTAAGTTCGTTGCACATTTTCTCATACCCCGTTGCCAAGTCGACTTGGCAACAGATTTTGGAGACCTGAACGATATATGCGGACCCGATTCCCGTCCAGTGAGTGAAACGCGCAGAAGGATAGCAGCTGATGGGTTTCGGCAGCTATATTGGTTATCCAGTACAACTGACAGGAGATGGGAGACTGAACGAGGCAATGGCCGGAGCTGACGAGCTGAAGTGCGCCTTGTCTCTAGAGCCGCGTGACCTAAGATGGCGATGATGCTGTGTGAGCCAGTACCAGGTGGACTTAAACAAACACACATCAAACAACCAGTTTGTTGAAAGAACTGAGTCTAACCTGAATTCCTGACCTATCGAAGAGCCTGGTCAACGTTTGCCTGACCGGTTGCGTACCTTAATGGATGACTGATGAGAATCACCCAGATGTCCTACAGGACTGCTAACACAGGTCCATGTGTTCTACCGAAGAAAATTATCATACCGCACTGGTTGAATCGGGTCTGTATGTGGGAAAGTACTTTGAAGTACAATTGTCCTAACTATAAGCCACTTTATGTGACTGAGAAGAAAGACTGGAAAAGGAAGATTGCCTGTAGCTAGTGGAAAAGCTGGTACCGGAATTGGATGCTCCTGGGGAGCGGTTATCATTCCCAAGTAGACCTAAGTACAGATACCTATCTATACACGAGGGGCACCTAAGCTCTAAGCCCGCAGCTGCATTTTAGTGAGTTTGGTGTATGCGAAGCCGCTACATCAGTCCCCCTCCAAAAGGACGACCGAGTAGGAGGACTTCGATCTAAGAGAGCGTCGTGAGTTGAGCCGAAAATCAGCTGGATGGTTCCAGTTGGGAAAGGTTTGTGCTCAGCACCTCTAAGGTGATCTAAGGACCGCTGGACCGTATATGGCCACAGGAAGGTTACTCACAAGTGAATTGATGGGGTATCCCCTCCCCGCGCTCTCTATCTAGATACCTTAAATGATGGCAGGGACGTACCAAAATTATGTACAAGGCATGTAAATAGCAAAAACAAAAAAACGGTAATGTCCGCATGGTGACACATGCCCGTTGTTAGTAGTGTGCCAGATCCTTCCCAGGTAAAACGACTGACCCTGGAAGACATCGAAAAAACTGGAGAAAGTACGCAGACAAAAAACTGAAACATCTGTGTGAGAAAAATAAAGTCAACGAAGCGAGCAGGGGAATGAACATGCCTACCAGACCTGGTGGAATTCAGTTGGGGGTCGACATGTGACTCACGCGTGTTGGAGATAGACGTTGTTGGAGTCTGGTCAACGTCCGTGCTTTGGCCATCGGTGGGATTCTCTGTAGACTGGGGTTCCGGGTCGACGAATGCAGGCTTAAGGTGATTGATGTTGACGGTTTCCTGACGGCCATTAAGGTCGATGATGAATGTTTTCTCCAAACGCCGAATGATTTTGTGCGGGCCGGAATATGCTGGAATCAACGGGCGGCGGTTCGGCGTGCGCAGAAAAACGTGCGTGCACATGTGTATGTGACTGGGAATGAACGGCGGTCGGGCTGCAGAACGGACAGGAATAACAACCTTTTGACGCATGTAGATCGTGAGACGTTGAGTGTAATCCCCAAGGCTTGGGACTGGTGCGCTCACCTTAGGTGCGAAAAATTCACCGGGAAGACGAGCAGTGGTGCCGACTGTCATTGATGCAGGTGTGCAGGGCGTGTCGCTGCGCATAGTGTTGCGAATGCCCAATACCACCAGTGGTAAGACGTCCGTCCACTGAGGATTGTTGTGGGCACTGAGCGCGGTTTTGAAATGCTGGTGAAAATGTTCGGCCAAGCCATTGGCTTGGGTATGATATGCTGTGGTGCGAATGCGTTTAGTGCCGGTCAGTTGGAGGAGATTGTCGAAAGTGGCAGATTCGAACTGAGCTCTTTGATCGATGGTGACTGTGGTTGGACAACCAAAACGGGAAATCCAGTGTCCCATGAACGCACGGGTGACAGTTTCACTGGATACATCCGGGATGGGTATGGCTTCGGGGCAATGAGTGGAGCGACCAACACAAGTGAGTAGATAGATCATACCTCTTGACGGTTGCAAGCGCCCCACAATGTCGACGTGCACGTGAGCGAAGTGAGCATCTGGAGTCTCACAAGATCCGATCGGAATGGCAGTACGTCGTTGAATTTCGGCTCGCTGACAAGCAAAGTTACGTGCCTACTGACGAGCGTCGCGGTCCATATTGGGCCAACCAAATCGGGCACTGATGAGTTGGCATGTGGCCTTGGTACCAGGATGGGATAGACCGTACAACACATCGAAAACAGAACGGTGATGTGAAAGGAGCACAATTGGCCTTGGGTGATCCAAGGTGGAGCCGCAGAAAATGGTGCCAGCGGATAACAAAAGAGACAAAGCACGCACTCGGAGACTTGTATCGTGAATGGCCTGTTGAAGCTCAGGATCCTATTGGCCCCGTGCCAGATCCTTGAGACTGATACCGGGAATAGCGGGTGACACGAGATAGTGGATCCTGGAAAGAGTATTTGCAGCCACATTAGCTGACCCGGAGATGTGAAAAATGTCAGTGGAAAATTGTGTTATGAAATCCAGCTGTCGAATTCCTCGTGCAGAATGACGATCCGAAGCGTTGCGAAAAGCATAAACTAATGGCTTGTGATCTGTGAAAATGATGAATCCCCGTCCTTCCAGGGCGTGGCGAAAGTGACGGATGGCGGTGTAGATGGCAAGTAATTCACGACTAAACGCGCTGTATTTGGATTCTGCAGATGACAGACACTGTGAGTGAAAGGCCAACGGTTCCCAAGCGAGGTCCACGGCCTGATAGAGGACGCAGCCAATTGTAACATCGAAAGTACCAACGGCGATACTGACGGGAGCATGGGGATCCGGATGACCTAGAAGAACCGCAGACGCCAAGGCTTGTTTGAGCCGAGAAAACGCCTCCTTGGTCTGATCGGTCCAGATGATGGTTCGTTGTTTGCCCCGCAAAAGGTCGGTGAGCGGTTGCATCCGCGTGGCGCAGTGCGGAATGAACCAGTGATAGCAACTAACACGCCCGTTAAAACGTTTGTGCTGTTTGGAGGACTTCGGTAGTGGAAATTCAGTAATATCACTGACCTTGGTTTCAACCGGACGGATGCCGTTGGCGTCGACGATTCAACCGAGGAAGGGCAATGACGGTTTCCTTAATTCGGTCCTAGCGGCGGTGATGATGACACCGTGCTCCGTCAACTGCTGGAAGAGCTGTCGAACATACAGCTGATGTTCGGCGACGCTGAGGCTCGCGACAAGAACGTCATCGATATAAAAGTGAACGAAGGGTAGCCCGCGGGTAACACCGTCAATAAATCGCTGGAACGTTTGGGACGCGTTGCGCAGGCCAAATGGCATACGAAGAAACTCGAAGAGACCAAACGGAGTGGTGACAGCGGTTTTGGAATGTTCTCTTCCGCGACCGGAATTTGATGATAGGCTCGAATGAGGTCAATTCTGCTGAAGATGTTGGATCCAGCCAGAGCAAAGATGATGTCATGAATGTATGGCACAGCATAACGACCTCGCGTTGTAACCTGATTGAGGCGACGATAATTACCACACGGAGGCCAGTCGCCGGAAGTTCTCTTCGGCACCATATGCAATGGAAAGGCCCAAGGGCAGTTGGGGGGGGCGGATGATGCCAAGGTCCATCATTTGCTGGAATTCAAGACGAGCAATGGAGAATTTTGTCTGGGGCCAAACGACGAGGATGGGCAAAAACGGGAGGTCCCGTAGCACTGATGTGATGTGCGACCGTCAAGCGCACCACAGGTAAAGTTGTTTGCAGGCCCGGTGACGGACGGAAACTCAGCCGATATTTTGGCGGAGGTGTCACTGATCTCAATAGATACGGACGGTAGAACAATCTTGACCAAGCGCGCACACCCAACAACAGCACGAGTCTCAGGATCGATTATCTTACGAGAACCCGTATGTAACGAAAGGTTAAAATAATGCAAAAAAGTAACACTTAAGATGACCTGGAAAAACATCCGCAATAAAAAAATTTCACTGAAAAACGCGGGGCAAGCCAAAATCTCAGTTGAGAAACTTGGAACCAAAATCAGATATACGAGACACGCCGGCAACCCGAAGCTCCAAAGTGTTACAACGCTGACGGTCAGGGGGTTAACAACATCATCGTCCAGCGTTAAACAGCAGGGCAAAGCCCCACTGACCGCTGCCTTTCTCATCATCTTGCAAGTTGAATTAGAAAGTATGAATATACAAAATGGAGAGGGAGTGGACCTACAAGGGTGGGAAAAGGAAAGAATGCCCTAGTAGCCAACACACGGAATACACAGTCTAACTGTACAAACGCACATCCATCAATCATTCTGATTCGACAGAAAGTGACAACACGATCGCCACTGTTCACGGTTCGCTGCCATATCTTTCAGTGTCTCCAGCCAACTGGTAGACGAATCTTTTGGACCCCAACCACGAAGACGTGAAGCACCTACTTTTCCCAAGTTTGCTGTACATTATCTCGTTCCTCGTTCCCACATCATCTGTTGACCTCCACGTGATTTTTCCACTTTCTAGGTGGAACGGAGAATAGGACACGGTATGGTAGACGTGTGTCTGACATACGTTGCACGTGCCCCAACCAACGAAGTCTACAAAGCTGAATACGTTGTGACAGAACGTTCTCCGAATTAATACCCAATACTCGCTTTCTGACCTCATCATTGCTCACTCGGCTATTCCATCCAATCTTAGCCATACCGCGCAAACATCGGTGGTCGAAAATCTCCGAACGACGAATATCTTCAGCACGCAGACTCCAAGTCTCGCAACCATACAACCAAACTGAACGCACTGCGGCACAGTATACACGGCCTTTCAACTTCAGTGAAATATCAGATCGACGCCACAAGTGCTTCAGTCCAGCGTACGCCGCTCGAGCCTTGAATATCCGCGTGCTCACCTCTACTACTGTGCTCCCATCCGTCGTCACGCTGCTGCCGAGGTAGGTGAAGTGGGCGACAACTGCCAGCACCTCCCCATCGAGCATCAAGCTCGGAATCGTTGACGTCCACTCTTGTACCACTCAAAAGCGCTGTTCAATCAACTGAATCGAAGGCGCCTTTCAAGTCTAAGAAAACCATTTTTTCGGTCGACGGTGCGTGTGACGCGTTTCAAGTAGTTGGCCAAGAGTAGAAACCTGGTCGATACACCCTCGACTTGGGTGGAATCTAGCCTGCTGTTCGCGGGTGTTCCTTTCGCGAGCCGGTGTAAGGCGGTACAGCAGAATCAAGGCTAATACATTGGTGACTATCGGAATTAAGGTACTCCCACGATGTTTACTACACTCATTGCGTATTCCCTTCTTGAAGATGGGAACAATCAATGACTCGCTCCATATTAGCGGAATACGCTCCTCGTTCCAAATGTCACAGAGCAAAGCGGTAAGTGATTTTATAGAAGCATCTCCACCCAGTTTGAAAAGAACTGGGGGAAGTTCGTCGGGACCGGCCGCTTTCCCACGCTTTAGTTATTGAATGCTCGACTCCAATTCCACTTCCGATGGGGGCTCAAGTGATACCACCCAAGGAGTCGCAGTTCTTGACACACGAGTAACCACATTAGCGCGCGGCCAGCTACACTACTCCTTGAAGCATTCGGTCCAACGGTCCAGCATATGCTGTTTGCCATGGATGGGTTCTCCATTTCTATCGCGAGTCGTTTCACTGACATGGATGCGCCGTCCACCGGTATCACGAATAAGGTTGAACAGTCTTTGACTGTTACTTGAAGCAGCGGATTTTTTCATTTCTTCGGCTACCCTGACCCACCAATTTTCGAGACCATTCTTAAGGATTTTCGTAGCTTGCTTATGTAGTTCTCTTCGAACCTTACTCATCTCCTTACAGTTCGAGAGCTGACGCTTTTGCTCCCTTATATTCAACGACTCTTGCGAAATCCAATGTCTGTGATGGGCATCGGATCTAGGACCACAGACAAAACCTGCTGCAACGTGCATCGCCTGTTTGATAGGAGTCCAATTCTCATCTACAATACTGTTCGTCGTTGATCCTAGCTCATGTGCTAACTTCTGCTCATAACGAGTGCGTACTTCCGGATCACACATGTTGCACGGCAAACCGGGTTCGCGGTTTGTGGCGATTACCATAGAGCTGGAGAGATAATCGCATTAAAACTAATGCATCGTCAAATTCTACGTACGTGGACCAGTAAGATCCGCAGTTCTGAACAGAACTGCGCCACTGGTAGCTTACGGCGATATGATCAATCTGACTCAAAGTACCTGTAGAGTTAGAGCGCCATTTCGCTGTGCGACGCGAGCTGTGTCGGGAATCGGTGCTAGACAAGAACAATCAATTGTCTGCACAAAACTGGAGAAGCCTATCCCCGTTATCTGTACGCTCAGCGGGTAAAGCACGACGGCCACCTAAACAAGATTCTACCGTACGAAGTTTGCCAACTTGTGCATTGAACTCACCAGCTAACACTACAATGTCAGAACCTTTACTACTGCGAACGAGAGTGGTGAGTTCTTCGTAGAACTCATCTTTCTGCGCGTCTGAGTTGCAGTCTGTTAGGGCGTACGCTGAGATCACAAACAAATTGCGCTTAGCACAACTATCCTTTCGAACGCCGACTGACCCCTGGAGTCTCACAGCACACAAACGACTGTTAATCGAGATCCAGTCTAGGAGGGCAATCTCAGCCTTGTCAGTCAAGACTATTCCTACACCACATTGACCCGCAACTCGAGCTACTTCGTCTCCTGAAGTGCGCAAAAAATACCTCGATGAGATACCAGGAGCAGTTAATTGAATCACACTGTTCGAATTCTGGATACGCGTTCCACTTACGCATCAGACATCAATCTTCAGAGAGGCCATTGTGAGGGCTAGGCACGCTTGATGACCGGCCTGCATGAGTGTTCGCACGTTGAAGGAGCCGAGATTCAGAGGCTGATGAGGCTTGAGAAAATGTGAGTTACATGATAGAGGATTATTCCCGACACTATTTGACAATGAATCGTTGCGAGTATTGGTCGTGTTATCAGTGGGAGCATTATGGGTGGATAGAGGGAACAAAGAGACGTGGTTAGGAAAAGAAGACAGAGGTTGAATAAAAGAGGTTAGAGGGAATGACACTGATCTGTGCACCAGTGTCGATCAAAAACGGACGCTGTGAGGTGTGGTCTTTGTTAAAGAGAAGACGGCGGGACGAAGGAAGGCCAATCAGCGCTGCTGTACTTACTCGTTGGCCGGATAGTTCCCCTGGTAGTCGTGAAACGCGCACGGGGGCGTACACTTCCGGGCGCTGGCACGATACCGGCGGTGATACCAACACCATACCCCAATGTGAGCATCGGAAGAGGCTGGCCTGGGAGGACTACGAGCGGCAATAAGACGCTGAGTGCTGGCCGGGGAGCAGCTTCAACGGGGCGAACGTGACGATTGAATAGCGGTCACGTTCACCTGAAGGGCACTAGGTCGTGTAGCTATATCTGCCAAAGTCGAGTCCGTGGTGGCTGTGGACGGACAAACGCACTGACTAATTCGGGCGGAGACGGTTTCCATAAAACGGCCTGCTGCCGAAGCCAGCTTGTTTAATGTCACTTTATCTACGAGAAGCGCCAGAGTGTACTACGCCAGTTCGGGTAGCTGTTACATCCACATTGGTCGCAACATCATGTCACTAACTTGGATACCCTTAACCAGTTGCCGCATACGACGTAGAAGCTGTGAAGGCTTCTGGTCGCCGAAGGAAATGCCACTCAGGAGCTGACGAAGAGGGTTTGATTCGGAACCGCCAGTGAGTTCTAGGATAGCCTGGCGAAGCACATCATAAGGCTTGTCTGAGGGCGGACTAGAGACGACGTCCTCGACAACTTCAAGGACATTTAATGGAAGTTCAGTGGCGAGATGCACCCACTTCTGCTAATATGAGGTAATTCTGGAAACAGCAAACTGTGCTTCCAGATGAGTCAGCCAAAGGTCAGGTCAGGTCAGGTCAGGTCACAGGACTTGAGGCTGAGGCCAACAGACCAGTCCACATTATTGCACCAGCGAGCGTTAGTTGATTCTCACCGGACTACTACCTATGCGCTCCCTTTTTTCTTCTTTTTTGTTTCTTTTCAATCTCGCATTTGTAGATGAACAAGGTTAGGGCTCGGTTGGCTGTCAGGAGCGCAGCACCACCACGGTTACGAACTGGGTCCCTTCCCAGTTCTGTCCCCCCCCCCCAACCAAGAGGGTCACTCTTACAGCGGCGTTTGGCATAAGGGCTAATATGGAAAGGTCATGTCTTAGGGGAGAATACGGAGGGCATTGAAGAGCAGTGGGGTGTAGATGCGGGAGTGGAGGACAAGTATAAGGGGAACGGCGGATGAAAAGAAAGGAAGGGCGCTGCATTCAAATTTGCCCCTGTGTATGCTAAATTAGTTGACCTCAGTGAATACGGCCGACCAGCAACGGCCCAGACGAGCTTGAAACTGAAACACCTCGGCCGGTAAACCATTCTACGCATTGGTGACCCGGCACGCAAAAAATTGTTTCAACTGTCCTCAGCGCTCTTGGTTTCACTAGTTTGTACTCATGACCCCCAAGTCAGGATTCCGTCGCTTTTTCTACAGTCGGCTTTGTTGGGATGGACAGCCCTCCGCTCTCTTTCAAGACATCTATGAATTCACCTCTAAGTCTTCTACGCTTTAGGGAGAGCAGATTCAGTGCCGTGAGTCTCTCTGCATATGGCCTGTTCCTCAATCCATCTACCATCCTTGTGTAATGACGCTGAACGTTTTCCAATACTGCAGCGTCTCGCACCAGAGCAGGAGCCCACGCTTGGATAAAATATTCGCGGTGTGGTCTGACTATCGTTTTGCAGTGTGGTAGCAGCACATGAGCCCCTCGCGATGAGAATGCGTGCAGTAGTTAGTAGGGCGCCCGTTTAGCCTTGACCGCGGTGGTTAGGCATTGTTCAGATGATTAGAAGCAGTCAGTTATCCGAACTCCAAGGTCCGTGATATCTGTTACCCGTGCTAAAATCTGTGGGTCATTCGGGTCTATATATTTTTAATCCCCTCCGGCATCCTGGGTCAGGCTTCTAAACTCCCCCACATTGAGTGGCAATTGCCACTGGATGGTCCAAGCATGAGCCCTATTTAGGTTCTCTTGGAGGTATGGGGTGCCTGTTTCGCCTATCAGTTACAAGTCGACTGCAGACAGGTAACCTGGGTTTTGCACAACATCCAATAGGTCGTTCACGTAAGTGACGAATAGAGGTGGACCCGTCACTGAACCCTGTGGGACCATAATGATAGCCCTTACCCTCGTGCATCTGCTGACTCCTACCCTTGCGTAGTACATCCTGTGGCAAGGGTATGCCAGGGTCCACTCCAGGACCTGAGGCGCGATCCCAAGGACCTCCGTTTTGCGGTGCAGGAGTCGGTGGTTTACGGAGTCGAAGGCCTTTTGGAAGTCCAAGTAGCAGACCTCAACCTTTTATCCTTTATCCATTCTGGCCGATACTTCGTCTGATAATGAAAGGAGGTTAGATAGACAGGATTTGCTTTTGGAAAATCCATCTTGTCTATTAAAGATGAACCTATATTCGGCTAAGTGACTAGCCACTCGATTCCTGATCAGTCCTTCCAGTATTATTAGGGGCACAGGTAGTGAGCTGACCGGCCGGCAATTTCGCACCTTCTCCTTCTTACCACCTTTGTGTACAGGAACGACTTCCGCTGTCAGCCAGACTTCTGGTAGTTGTGCATCGGACAGCGACCTAGTGTACAAGTGGGCCAAGGGTGCCGCTTAGATCTGGGCTAGGTGGCGTAGAATCGCTGCGTGGGTGCCATCTGGCCCGGTTGCCTTGTGCAGATTTAGTCCTTAAGGGCTTTTTCGACATCATCAGGGGAGATTAACACTGGCTGCATCGTCCGTGGTTGGATGAGAGGTTCTAAAGAAGGATCTAGTCCATGGTCAGTTTGATGCACCGTCTCGAAGTGCCCCTTCAGCGTTTCAGACTTATTTCTATCATCTAAGGCATGACTGCCGTCTTTATCCTTGACGCAATCTACAGATACACACAGGGCAGTTTTTGACTGAACATTGTAGCAGTTTCAGTCCAGCTTATCCTCGCACTTCTGTGCTCTGGTTTCGGTTGCTACCTTCCGGAACCGTCCAGTAAAGGGCAAAAAGAATAGAAGCATAGTGATTAGGATTCAAAAAAGTCAAAGTAACAAGGAGAAATGAAGACGATAAGGAAAGAGTCCGAACACAACTACGTCACCGACCGAAACAGCTAACCACATCACTTAATATTTACAACTACTTAGTAGGCGCATCACGTGGATCCCAACCTGGGAGTCTAACACGCCCTACTCGGCCAAGTCCACTGGTCAAGGTTTGCATACCGTTTTGCCATGTCATGGCCTGACCACCTCGACCTACCTTTCAATCACCACCTGCCTCAGAGAACAGCGTACGCTGAGGAAGTCTATCCGTGGGCATGAGTAACACATGTCCCAACCACCCTAACCTGTTTAGATTCAGTACCTGATCCACAGACTGACTTCTGGTTACCAACACCTTACGTCTTAACTCAGCATTGCCGATACGATGTTCCCACCATACTCAGGCAATGCTACGGAGAAATCGGTGCTCAAACGCCGACCATCTTCGCCTATCTTCCATCCTCAACACCCATGTTTCTGAACTATATAAAAGAACGGACCTTACCACCGCAGTGTATACTCTACCCTTAACAGACAACCGGATGTCACGCCGACGCCACAGATGACAGAGGCTGGCAAAAGCCAAACGCGCTTTCTGCATACGCGATGACACTTCATCCGATATCTGTCCACCTGGTGAGTTGAAACTGCCCAGGTAACAAAACTTATCTACTTCAGCTAGGGCTTCTCTGCCAACACAAGGTTTAGTGTCGAGCCAATCCAGTCCTGCAACAGCATTTTACCATTCGAAGGTGCAAAACGCATCACAAACATCGGTACACTGTTTTAGGTTCTCTAGGAACAATTGCAAATCACCTGAATCCTCACTCGGAAGAACAATATCATCCGCGTATACCAGGTCAGACAGTTTACTGCCTGAGCAAAGATCGATGCCACTAGTCTCACACGAGGATAAGGCTACCTGAAGAATCAATTTATTTACAAAATTAAAGAGGAAAGGCGAAAGAGCGCAACCCTAATAAACACCACTTCTTGTGGTGACCGCGGGTGAAAGATCGTCGTAAGCACGAGCTCGGTTTTAGCTTTTTGCGTGCAAGCATTGGAAAAGAGTAGTAAACTTCTCTGGCACGCCCTTCAGTGAGAGACAGCGCCAGAGAACTGTGCGGTCAACTGAGTCGGCCGCCGCTTTCAGATCAAGAAATACAGATTGTGGGCCTACGGAAGATGTATCTGTGCTCTAAGGTTTGCCGAAGAGTAAAGATGTGGTCAATACAACCCCGACCGGGTCGGAAATCGGCTTGATTCTTACGCATACACATTTGGGGGGGCACTGGATAATCGGTGGAGAGCAAGGCCAATGAGCAGTTTAGACGCGTTAATTACAAAGCTAATTCCTCCGTGGTTTACACAAGAGGACCCGTCACCTTTCCTGTCAATCAGCACAATCACTAATTCACACCATTCCCTGTGAATCCGCTCACTACCCTAAATAATACGGAGCAGCAGTAGGCCTTTAGGCATTGCTTAACTTTCCTAGCCCGTGCGACCTCGTACGATAATCAACATGCTTATCAAGATAGTCTCGTACGATAATAAGTTAAATATGATTATACTGACATAACGGCCGCATATTGACGACAGCCATTCTGACGCATGATTTGTCACCTGACAAAAGTTGGATTCGCGTGATGTACTAAGGTGCCATTTTTGTTTAAGTTTCATGATGTGGGTATATAGAGCAACGGTATATTACTGCAGTGGCCAAGGTCCACCCGGTGAATTGCGGTGGCTGTTTCCGCGCGCTGTGCTATCACTGCCGACGTGGTGATTGGTGATTCAGAAACCTTTTGTCCCATTGTTAGTGATATCCATGCGTCATTTAAAAGTTTTGAAGAAGATTCTGAAATTTTTTCAACGCGAGACTTTGTTATCTTTTTAAATTTATGAGAATGTGAGCGCCCAGAACTGACTGGAAACCCATCCTGGTGCTTTCCCAAAGTCCTTTCCATATTCCCGTGTTAAATTTTGCTGGTCATCCACAAATGCCTGCAATTAGGCAAGCATTTTTCCTGGGCTTTTTAATGAGACATTTCAGATATATAAATATTCGCTGTCCGCCGTTTGTTATGGTGCGAGCTGTGGGAACACAGTACAAAGTTGTACATCGGTGTCTCCAACATAACCACCGTTTTAATTTGCCTAATGATCAGCTGAATGTTAGGAATAGGCGTTTCACTCCCGAGCAGGAGTCACATCTTAGTGAGTTGATGGGGACTTTCCACAACTCCCAACAGCACGCAAATAGCTCTTGTCACACTCATTTGGAAGAACGGCATAAAAAAATGGCCTACTTAAAGCACTTTCGTCAATCAACATTGTGTGCTACAATATATATCCCCATTGTTCAGCCGATGTGCTGCATTAGACAAGTGAACATCAATAAATTCATTTATCAATGGAATAACTACAGTCATTCCGCAAACATGTTCGCAGAACGTAGAAAGCTAAACGGGCAACTCCGACGCGAGAAATTATTCTCAAAATACCCTTACCCTTCACTAACTCTTCCATCCTCAGAACATGGGAACGGCGATCTTCCGTATTTGTTTTTCCTTTCAACGGGTACACATCTCCAACGGTGGACAATTTGTTGAACTTAGTCCGGGCACAGGAGCAAAGATCTTGGGAGTTGTGGAGAGCCCCCATCAACTCACTAAGATGTGACTCCTGCTCGGGAGTGAAACGCCTATTCCTAACATTCAGCTGATCATTAGGCAAATTAAAACGGTGGTTATGTTGGAGACACCGATGTACAACTTTGTACTGTGTTCCCACAGCTCGCACCATAACAAACGGCGGACAGCGAATATTTATATATCTGAAATGTCTCATTAAAAAGCCCAGGAAAAATGCTTGCCTAATTGCAGGCATTTGTGGATGACCAGCAAAATTTAACACGGGAATATGGAAAGGACTTTGGGAAAGCACCAGGATGGGTTTCCAGTCAGTTCTGGGCGCTCACATTCTCATAAATTTAAAAAGATAACAAAGTCTCGCGTTGAAAAAATTTCAGAATCTTCTTCAAAACTTTTAAATGACGCATGGATATCACTAACAATGGGACAAAAGGTTTCTGAATCACCAATCACCACGTCGGCAGTGATAGCACAGCGCGCGGAAACAGCCACCGCAATTCACCGGGTGGACCTTGGCCACTGCAGTAATATACCGTTGCTCTATATACCCACATCATGAAACTTAAACAAAAATGGCACCTTAGTACATCACGCGAATCCAACTTTTGTCAGGTGACAAATCATGCGTCAGAACGGCTGTCGTCAATATGTGGCCGCTATGTCAGTTCAGTTCAGTTTGCACCGGGCTTGGTGTTGCCAGAGCCAATCGTGTGTCCAGTTGGTTGTTTAGTCTGCACGTTTCCGTAGCTCCCAACCCTGCGTGATCTTCTTTTTCTGAAAGGCAGAAATTTTGTGCGGTATCAGCTCTGGCAGTGAAAGGTGGAACAACGAGTAAACTGCGTCTGACCCTAAAAACTGCCTCACATAACGAGCGGTATACTGCCACCCAACATAAGTCTGCTGCTTTTATAAAAGCCTTCACTGTTGTGGTATTTATCACCTCCTCCGGGAGCCGATTCCAATAGGGTACCACTCTATTCGAGAAGTACTTCGCCCTAATTTGGAGCCTCGAATGCTCTCTTTGTAATCTAAGTCTATGCCCCTTGTGCCTCTCTCAGGTATCGGAGAGAAAAGGTCTTCTCGATTTATTCCTGACAGTCCCTTCAATACATTGAAGGTTTCTGTGCAGTCCCCGCGAATGTTCTGCCTTTCCATCGAGAACAGATCTAGGGCACGGAGACCCTCTCTGTAGCCAAGCCCCCCTTGCCCAGTCACCATTCTTGTGGCTAGCCCTTGTACTTTCTCCAGACAGTCTATATCTTTCTGGTAATACGGTGACCAGGCTTGCAAGCAGTACTCCATATGCGGCCTAACTACGGCTTTGTATACCGAGCGAAAATCTGCGGCTGTCTACATGGCACGATGGATTTAACTCGAAAGAGTTCCCTCCTGGCCATATTGGCTTCTGCGGTGTGCTGCTTCCACGGCCTAAAGCTGTTGTCCACTATAACGCCCAAGTCTTTGACCTGAGAGACCATTTGCAACGAGCCCACACCATTCTCACTAGCCCCTGTATTTGTGGTCGAGCATTGACACTTGGTGAGGTTTAGTGGAAGGTCCCATTTGCGTGACCAGTTTTGTACTGCAAACACGTCAAGTTCTAGATCTACTCCAGCTATCTTGACGCTATCGGCAAACATATAGGTGAGGTTCGTAAGCCCACGTGCTAGGTCATTGATGAAGATGAGGAAGAGCAGAGGGCCGAGCACTGAGCCCTGTGGCACCCCACTTGTCAAACCTTCCGGTTTTGAGACATGACTACCCACCTTGACAACAAAAGTTCGCCCTGCTAAAATCTAATTATCTATTGTCTTGCCTTTCCAACAGTTCCCATAGACTGCAGTTTGATGTCCAAAAATCTGTGGTTCACAGAATCAAACGCCTTGCTGTAGTCCAAGTAACAGACCGCAATCGATTGCCCTTCGTCCAGGCGCTTGCTTACCTCATCGAGGAATAGCAGGAGATTCGTCAGACAGGATCGTCCTGCCACAAACCCATGCTCAGCATTTGATATGAGGTTGTGTTGAGCCGAATGCCTAGAGATCTGTTTCGTGACTATTCGCTCCAGGCACTTACACAGCACTGAAGTTAAGCTGACCGGCCGGTAATTTTTGGCCCTTTGCCGGGGTCCGCTGTTGTTAACTCCTGCCACTGTTGCCCTCCTTCAGTCTCCTGGCACAATTCCCTCCCTAAGTGACGTTTCATACAGCTTCATCACCGGAGCCTTCAGGACCTCTCCCAGAGGCTGAACAATTGCTGGTTGAATCCCATCTGGCATTGCTGCTTTATTTCCGTCCAAGGTTTGCACCCCTGTGTGCACTTCTTCTCCTGCAGTAGGTTCGGGCATTGGAGGCCCCGTGGGCCCTCCATTCTTGCCTCTAAGTTATTTTCTGGTCAATATATGCTCTTGAAGAATGCCAGTAACATGTCAGCCTTGTCTTCTTTGCTTAGAGCTAGTCGTCCCTGGGCTCCTTCCAAAGTTGCTACACTTTCGTCTCATACGTTTGTGGGATTGCACGCAGGAGTAGAACCACTTTGGGTTTGGGCGGACCGACGCAGCTAACCGACGCTCGAAGGCTTACTTCTCCACTCTTCGGATCTCTTGAGCTCTGTTCCTGGCCATCATATAGCCGTTCCATGCTCCCTGATTTTTGCACAGTCTGTACGCTACCCATCGTTGCCTGCGAATGACTATAGCATTGCGGACTTTTGACTTCCACCATGGGGGTGGATTTCTAATACTAACCACCCTCAGAGGTGCAAACTCCTCTGTAAGTTCTGGTAGCCCCATCTTGATGGCCTCTCAGCTTTCCTCTACGGGGACGTTTGTGTGTCTCGGTGTCCACTGAACTTCCTCCGCTGCCCCCTTTGGTTCGCCTATATTGATTCTCCCATAGAGCCGACGTAACACTATTTCCTTCGGCTCCTTGCTAAGTCTCGGCGAGACCCTTAGGACTACATGATCAATTTTGCCCAGTGGCTCTTCCCACCTAATTTCTTCAACGTCCTGATGGTGCCGCCTTATGATTAAATCAAGGAGAGACGGGTGCTGTCCACCTCTGTGTCAAGTGGCCTGCGTCACATGCTGCTTAAGTACACGTAACCGGACCCACAGCAGAAACTTGTCGCCCGTTTATCCCTTTGGTGCGATTCCGCTTTCTCAGTTAATTTCCGGCAGGTTGAGATCCTCTAATGGGATGAACTACTTTGTCTGTGCCAGCACCGCATCCAGCATTTGCAAGAGCTCAACGTCTTCCTCATCTTTCGCTAGCGGTGCCCTGTAGACACAGATAATGCATGCTGTTCGCACCCCGATCCTGATAAAGCAGGATCTGGCCTGCACTTTACCACAGACTAGGTTGAACGGAGCCTCCCAACGGCCCACGCCGGTCCGCATTAGAAGTGTTACTCTGCCCTCCTGTCACCTACCCGTTCTCTCCTGTCTGTAGGCAGCGCATCCCCGAAAGCTCATATCAGTATCTGGCTTTATCCAAGTTTCCGTCAGTGCAACGACATCAGACTCAGCGATCCTAGTCGTCAACTCTCCTCTTTTTCCCGGTAGACTGCAGGTGTTGGCTTACCATATTGACTCTATTGCTAATTTTAGGGCCAGGGTACACTCGGGCGCAATCTCCGCGGTGATGCCCCATTTTTTGCCTCCATATTTGTCTGCGGTGCAGCATCTTGAACATCAAGTGACACTCTCAGTTTCGTGGCTTTTTCTTTCCCACCCGCCGCCCCAGTGTCGGGCCCAACTTGCGCAGCAGACCTTCCTCCCTTTTTAATCGCCATACAGCTGGACCGGGATGGTCTTGCGGCCATTTCAGTCCTACTGGTTTCCTCGGCTTTTCCATCAGATACCTCCATTTTCGCTGTTTGCACAAGAGAGAACTTTTTGGGCGTCTTCTTCAGAATCGGGCTGCTGGCCGCACTTTCTCAACACCAACCGGACTGAATACCCTGTTAGTTCCTTTCTTTTTGGTCTTTTGAACTTCCTGAACTTTGGCTTATTTTACCGGTGCCCAAAGCCACTTTTGGGACCTGAATTGCTCCTCGAGCTTCAGATGTTGACTTCTCAAGAGGGCTCATCTCAAGTTTCGCTACATGGAGAGTCGGCCGCCCGAGATCAGGTGCGTTCGATCTCAGCGAGACTATGGCATTACCCGGCTTGATGAAAGCCGGGCTGTCAGGTGTAACCCCAACCAATCCCTGCGGGCTGCCCTCAACGGCTTCAGCCTTGGACATCAGCATATCTCTGGTAGACACTGTGGAACACAACTACCAGGGGTCGTGGCGGAGCTGGTTGTGTTCCTCGCCACAGTTCTATTCGATGGCACTTGGCTAATGGTGTCGTAGCAGGTAGGCCAGCCATCCCAAGAACCTCGGTCACGCTGGCGGTTTTCTTCCTTCCTGATTACCGTCTTTTACGATGTTCTCCCCAAAGTTGTGAGTTGGCAGTCTTCTACTTCTGCCTGCCATGACCTCCGTGTCAAGGTTCAAGCGTTGCACTTCAGCATCCAAGCGTTTAACCTGCTCATTGAGGGATTATACTTCCGTCAGGAGGTTTTTTCCACATTGGTGAAGCCTACTGCCTCCTTGTTTTTCTTACCTTTAGGCTTGGGTTGTCTTTTTAGTTTTCCGACCTGGCACACAGTTTTCCCCCTCCTCTAAGCTGTGGATCGAATTCGCAGTCTCTAGTTTCGGTTCCAGCTTCATGTTCCTGTCCTCTTTTCCTTGCTCGTTCAGAATTATGCCCGAGCACTCGCTTGCGAACGCGAAGCAGTGGGCGCATACCCACTCGGGCGATGCGTACTTGATTTGCAGCCCGAAGTCTTTCTCTTCCAGCTTGGAGCACTTTTGATGACACTAAAGGCAACACTGGTTGCATTGAATTCCCTCATCCTGCACCAGGTCCGTGCACTACTTGTTCCCGCTGTTCACTGCTTGATAGATAGGATCAACATCTGTTCCACTTATTTCGGCAGTGGTGGTCGAGTTTGCTTGAAAATACCGTATCGAACACAAGTACGATACCAACACAACCTTTTAAACAGACACAAACGTTACACTCAAGCAAGTGCTGCAAAATCTGCACACTACAAAGTTCCACAAAAGCGGGACCATAAAAAAGACAAAAAAGATGTTATCCGGTATCAGTTGCACTGACACCAATAAAATCACCAAAAGGGACACCGAAATGGATAACCACTTTGTGAAGAGAACAGACTCTTCTGAAGAGAATGACCTCCTCAAAAAGTACCCGTACCGAAATACTAATTACGATACGTCAGTTTGGGTGAAATAACCTGTGTTATTTCACCATTCTAAGCAAAAATGCTTGTCGTGGAGATCAATTCAAAAATTCAGTGTGACAACGTTCACCGTTACACACACCTTCGGCATATATGATTTATTTACGTGCACATATATCAGCGACTCACTTATAACACATTGGTGTCTCGAGTCTTGAAGTAATACAAGTTTTCGGGGCCTTCAGCCCAGATGACCCGCTTCTCGAGGAAATCTATGATCGTCTGTCGGATTTATGAAGCTGAAACGAGAGCATAAGGAAGCTAATGATGGGGCGAGGGCGGGGCGGGGCTGCAACAAAAACAAAATATATATAATATCATGCAGTGCCTAAGCGGAATGAGGGTATGACATTCATAACCATATAGCCAAACGGAAATGCTATAAAAGACGTCTATTTCACTTTTTGGGCGAGGAAGTCCTGGTGGAGACTAAGGTAGTGTCTGACCTACTTTGGAGGTACTTTAGCTCTGCTACAGAACACTATCTTCCGGGAGAGCTTTCCACAGATTTATAACCCTATAGCTAAAAAGATAATTCGTAAGGAAATGCTTGGTCTCGGTTTGAAAACCTTTCTACAGAGACCACGGAGGGAAGAGGCTGGACAGACGGAGAAGAAGCAATCGCTTTGACCTGAATAAAAAAGGCGAAACATCAAAAAACAGATCATTCCCTACGTGTCTTAAGTCAAGGGGATAGAGGTTGAGGAGTGAGAGGCGAACAGGCTAAGGTAGGTGGGACAGATCCTATACTCCCTTGGTGGAGGACCTCTGAACCCTTTCCAGGATCTCACGATCTCGGACAAGACCAGAGTGCACTATCTGACTACCGTGCTCTAGCAGAGGTCTGGTGTGTTTGCAGAAAATTATGGTGAAATTATATCTAGAGGTGCTCGGGAAAGATCTTCGAACAATATTTAAGACTCAAAAGGCAGACTTGCTCGCAAGTCGCTGATAAAGGGGGAAAGACAGGTTGCAATCTAACCAGAAACCGAGCGTCTTGTGTCGGTCAACCCTAGGTAGTGTGGTTAATCCCTTAATGGAGAACGTGTGACCAATCTCTCTGCCGAAAGACATGCTCACTCATTTGCCGTCATCAACTGGGAGGTCCCAGTCCTCAGACTAGCGTTTTGTTTCATCGACTGCAATTTGCAGGTTTTTAACGCTTGAGCTCCAGAGGGTCACATCGTCTGCATACACTGCAACGTTGACAGGTATGGCTGTCCGAAAAACCTTTCCTGTAGATCAGGAAGAGAAGAGGACCTAAGACCGACCCTTGGGGGACCCCAGCTGTTACTGGGGAGGGTTGAGACAAAGCATTCCCCACCTTAACCACAAAGATGAGGTCGGTAAGAGAGTTGCATAGGACGTCCAACATGGAACCTGTAATCCCGTGTTTGCAGCTTTTAAAGAGGGGGCATTGAGGGAGTTTGTCGAAGGCCTTAGCCCTAGACATGAAATATCCATACATTATTAAGTCGCATAAGTACTCCGGTAAAATATGTTCCAATGTGGCCTCCTCCGTAATCCTTGGAAGGATTATTTACCTACATACTAGTGCCATCTTAATAGTATACCAGAATAGGGTTCGCATATCATATTCTGTGGATACTTCTACAGTCATTATCAGTTACAGTGGCTGGTATCTTTTGCAGATACCGCTCGCTGTAGAATTACTGCATTTTAGAATGTGTTATTGAGCATACAATAGCATTGTTCGCCTTTGTATCCAAAAAGGATACTTAAATCTGCGATACGGGTTCGGAGCCTCTCCGCTGCTAAGGTGCTGCAAGGGTTTGCTCACGGTGGGCTTTTCTAGTGGTTGAACTAGTCTGCTTCCTTTTGACTGACCTGCGGCCTCAGGAACCGTCCGCTGTGCACTGTTGTGTTTGGCCTGAATAGGCGTGCGTTTAGACAGACAACCTCGCCCGCACACACACGTACGTACACAGCTTACGTTTGCCGTGCTTCTTCCCGGACATCATTGACCAATCAGATAGTATCACGTGTTGCTTTACCTCGCGCGACTTAATTCGATTGTACCGTTGTCTTACACTTCCGACTGCATACACGACTGACTCAAGCACTTGCATACCTGTTTGCGTTTTCGCGTGCTCGCCTGTATTGGCGCTTACTGTACGTTGCTGCGGGAATATACGCTTATCCATACACGTGAGCCTTTCTCCTTTTACCGAATTGTGAACCCAACATGCTCCATTAGTGGGAGACCTTTTTCGTTGTATAATGATAGGTCAGTGATATTTTCTATGCACTATTGTCTTCAAAGCGCGAACCATATACCTGAAATGCTTTGTGCTTATATTTTGTATGTAAAAAGGTAAAAATGTATTCTAAATATAAAGGAGTTTTGGTGTCGTCCAGAGCGTAAAATCAGTTATAAAATGGATCGTTATGGTGCTATCGTGGAAGGAATTTCATATTTTGTAGAGTGAGGTATGTTTAGCCTGCATGTAGTTTGATGGAATTCCCTTTATTTCAAACAGTTTGTAATAGGTTATCTGAATCAGTTTTACGTAAAGCCGTACGTGGATGCATGTGCAATGAATGTCGAGGGTAATCTTGCAGGAAGTTGTTCAATTTCCCCTTGGTTGGTTGCCAGTACTGTCAGGTGGGACCTGAAGTACCGTGGCTTGTTGGCAGGATCGTTTCAGTGTATTTCATAGGCCCGGTGACGCGACAAAATTTCAACCCCGTAGTCCGTTGAATCGTTGTTGCCTCAAGCCTCTCGCCAATTTGGATGCACGGAAGATGTACGCGGATTCGTTTCCCGCCTGAGGTAACATCAATCCTTGATCTATCAGACAGGCCGATCGAAATTTGCGTGACCCGTTACGTACCTAAATGGATGCCCGACGAGAACACCTAAATATCCTTCTGGACTTCTAAGATGAGCCCACTTGCTCGGAACCAGGGAATGTACTTTGAGGTAAGATTTTATCCAACTATGAGCCGTGCTAGACCTAGGTGTAGACGCCTAAACCAGCAAATTCATTTTGATGAGTTTGACGTCCGCGAGGAGCCTCTAAACGACCTTATACATTGCAGGCTTTGCTAATAACTGAAGTAGATACCCAGGCTTTCAGTTATGAATACGTTCTCACGTCATGCACCTTCACCCCGAAGTCAGGCGATATCTCCCACGCCTCTGGCTTTATTTGCATTGCCACGTAGATGCAAACAAGATACGCTCCCCTAATTGCAAGTGGCGGCTGTCTTAATAATAATCGTAATATTAATGGTACATTTTGGAAGGGGCCCCTGTTACCTTAGACGATCCCCTCCGAAGAACATTTGACTCAACTTGTACAGCAACTTCAACACCGTAACCCAGCCGCAGTCCTGATTTCCCACTCCAAATTGGCGCACATAAAAGAAAGCTCGTGTGCAAATGTGCTCCTTAGGCAGTAAAAAAGGCCAAACTGGGGATAAACATCAGAGTGACTTGGCCCTGAAAAGGGCTTCTGGGTGCTTTCACGTGTTCTGGCCTTGATGCTAGTAGGTAAAGCAACGCACACAGCGATATATCTCCCCACTATGGAATGCTGTATACAAAAACTGCGCCCATCAGCCACCCTTTGAAAGTCTTCGTTCAGGTCCACCGTGGGTTCATCCTTGCAAAGGCTGCTAACTTCCTTTAGAGTAGGGACTACGCGAAGTCCAGCTTCCTGCGTTTGACCCTTAAATGGTACCCTGTGGAGTTTGCTGTCCCAGATCTTCTGAAAGCAACTGCTTTCGGCCGGTTCAAATAGTCTAACATTTCATCCTGATCAATGTTCATCGTAGTTAACGCTGACTTACGCCTTAAAAATGTACTACCTGCCGAGGAGCGTACTGGGTGATGTTTGCCGTGCTGCCTCTGGGAACAGACTAATTGCTGGACTATGGGTACTGCTTACTGCGCGAGGCCGTTTTGGATACATCCGCGAGTAGCCGACCTAATACAGGCGAAGGGATGTCACATAGCCTGGGCGGCCTCTGTGCACCTGGAACAACAACATAAAAATTGAGAACTAGGCCTAACTGATTGAGCAAGTTATTGAGATATTTTCACCCAACATACTCAAAGCTACATTGACATCCTCCAAAAATTTGTGAGCCCGCGGTGACCGGTTGCTCGATGAAGTGACGGCGGGCTGTATTGCAGGTTCATGTATTTGTACAGGATCTCCCTCTGGGACGGCCGCCGTCGAGTTAACCTAAGGGACCACCTACCTGGTGGTATTTGACGCACTGGATAACCGGTACTCTTCATGACCTTCAACGGACTTTGGCACGGAGGAGGCCATCGGAGAACGTAAGAACAGTTACTTTTTGCTCCTAGCGAAGTTTTGTACTTCTATGTTTTCGCGTAAACCACACACTGCTTGCCTGCTGCAGACACACCTGCTTCGGCGCACAGGAGATCCGAAAGAATAATGCTAGCATACCCATCTCAATTCACCCGCGGCAGTGGATCCGGGGGATACTATTAATAATAATTATAATAACAATAATAATGGTAAATTTCTGCTGGGATAAGTACACATGCACAAGGCATGATCACGGAATACATCTTATCACAGCAGTATGGAGTGTTCATAAGTTGGAAAGACCGGGTTTTACCACCCCAGAGACAGTACAATAAAACCGGACAGTGTATAAATTAACTTAAGTGGGAACGGGTAACGCGGGAAGTACAGAGCGATGGCAGTTCCGGAAGCAGGATTTTGTGGAAAGGTTGCCAAACGCAAAGCTGCAAGTTAAAGGGTTATTTAAGTGTGGGGAAGATGTAGTAGATACAAGAATAGTTTAAAAAACGGTTTCTTGGGAGATCAAAGAAAAACTGAGAAGTACAGAAAGAAACACAGGGCTCACCGGTTGGTTGCCAGAAGGATCGATGTCGAAAGACCGGAGGGAGATATCTACCAATGAATATCCGGACACGGTGGAGAGTGAAGCCGACGGCAAATCATCAGTCGGCAATGTCAGCGGCGTCTTGAGTGGTATTTCGCTGATGTCATTTGGACAAATCCCTAGGCTGGTGGACAGAGGTGTGAGAACCTGAAGAAGAAGTGAGTCTGTGAGGTCAGATGAAACTATTTTAGTTGTCATTTTTAGGTAATTCTATTGCGATATGGAGTGGACGATGGTACATTCGAACGCGGGCATGTGCAGAAATAATTCACAAGGAAAGCAATATGCTGTCGAGGAAGCGTGGACCAAAGGCTACCCAGGTAACCGGCATCATGTGAGAGGATACCGGAGATGTGGCAGTCTGGAGGTTGTTCCGGCCACGGGTTATGATTAACGTATCAATAGAAATCCAAAGATTTCAATCTCAGGGCAGTATCCAAGACCTAGAATAGGTGGGAAGATCGGCAATTTGGAAGCAGTTCAAGCAATGGGTTATAACAACAAGTGAATGCAATATATGATGAGCTAGGTGTGTTGTCAAGGCAAGGGCGAGGCTTCATTTTGGCGCTCGGTGGCACACGCTGTATGCCGTAGACAGGACTTTGAAATCAATTGTAGATTGCAGAAGCTTGGAGGGGGCGTGCTGACAGGGACAAGCTTGGTTATGTAGTATATAAACGGCTGCAAGCTGATAAAGCCGCTGCGCGGAGGACCACTTCGCGCGTAACAGGATTTTGTTTTAACGGGGGTGGGTGAAAAAATTGTTGATGGGTGATATTAGGGTGATGAAGAAGTAGATTAGTTTTCCATAGATAATGGAGAAAATTCAGTCGTAGTTCGACAGTTAACTACGAGCATGTGTTTGATGGCGAGCACCACGTTATAGGGTCATTTTCCCCAGGTTATTTTTGGTTTTTATGTTTATTAGGCTAATAACCCTCGGCGATTTGGCTAGAAAGGCTTAGGAAAGCTATCCGAAATTTTCTACGTAGCTTTACACTCTCGGAAAGTTCAACCTACTGACCCGTAATCTTTCCGCCTTCTCCACGGTATCTCCTGAACTACTTATGGAAGCTCCAAAGGTCCTCCGTAAACATGCCAAGGTACTGGGTGCGAATCAGACAAGTCGTACTGTCTGGTTCAGAAAAACCAGGAACACTCAACCTCAGTTTGCAATCAGTCCATGCTCAGTAGCGCTCGCTGATGTTTTTGACTTAGTCAACAAGAATATTAGCGAAGTAAATCAAAGAGTGATGGACCTGCATAACCAGATCCAGTCCATCAATGATGTTCTATTAAAGATATCACCTACATCTAGCATAGTGGAACCCGCCCCTATAGCTAATCGCCAAAGCCTAGCTACGGTGGGCCGTTTCTTGGACTCACTTGCGACCAAAATTCACAAGCGTATAGCCAAAGCCAAAAACGCGGTAGTTTTCAACATCCCTGACCGACTGCTCCTGTCGTCAACCAAACTCGCCATACTGAATGCTTGCAACATTACACACCATAGGTGCTATTGCACTCGGCTGCACAAAAATCACAACGCGACGACTGTCCTTTGAAAGTCCAATTTGCTGGCGAAATATCAGCCACAGAATTCATAATCGGCTGGCAAATTATTGTCAACGCCACCCTATTCAAAAGGAGCAGAATATTACCGGATAAAATGCCTTCCAGAGATAAGTTTTTCGATCACCGAAAAGTACGCAACCTGTGACTAAAATACCAGTCGCCGAGCCGTCTCGCCGCCTGTTGAGCCACCCCGCAACAAAAAAGCACTCAATTGCCTGCACTACGCTAGTTGACTTAGACCTGACGACCACCCCAACTCCAGCACATCCTCCTAGTAAACTGCCCTGCCTTCTACCATCAACATCCGCTCCCACAAATGGCTAGATATCCATGCCAAACCCACTATTAGCCCAGGGCTACCAAAGTCCCGTGCATCCAAGCCTGCCACTGCTAATGTCAACCTACTGCTCACCGTCTCACCAGCGGAAAAGACTCCGAGGAAGTCTGTTGCCAAAAGCCCGTCCTGACCTAATTCGTGTCCAACCGTCTTGCAGAAAAAATCGTTCAAAAACCCCATGATCTATTATAAAGCCAATCGTCCCATCAGCCGACAGAATTCTGTGCCCACCCACAGCATTCAGCTACTCCGGCTACTCCCGTAATCCCCCCCGTAAGTCTTCTCAGAGCCCCATTTAGAACCCCCACCAAGCACTCCAAGTATACCCCAAATAAGCCATGCTTGTTGGCGAGTGGGTAAAAACCCGGCATCACCCTAAAGCAGCCGACCCTGCCTCGTTGTACTAGCGTGCTACCTCGGCCTATCAACAGGGTCCTCCTAACTCCACTTTACAATACAGGCGAAAACGGCCACCAAGTAATGCATCATCATGCGTCGGGACCAAACATACCACATTCTGCAAGTATGCCAAAGCAGTTCCCCAATCATCTGGCTGTGCGCCTGTATCTTCCACCGAACCTCTGTAACCAACTTCCCTCTCCTCTAATGATACAAATAATTAACCCCCAGTTGAATTATAATCAACGGCCTCCATTGTCAATCTCCACGATTTTTCCCAAACACAGGATGGGCCAGCCTAACCAAATACAGTTATTTTGTCGGTCCTAGTCGAAAGATAACCACCCGCCCTCTGCGTATCTCGTTGATCCCAGCCACCACTACTCTCTACCATCTAACTTGCCGTTGCCCATTACCTCAGCACCCAACCATTCACCTAGTTACTTCAACCACCCAGGAAAATCCACATCCGCAGACGACCAATTTTTTTCTTGACAGCACCCCCCACCCCCGAACCCAGCCTCACCACTACTTCACACTGCCGGATCCTCAATTCTAACTCCTGTTCAGGCTCCATCGCTTCTACACATGACAACCCTGAAGTTATGAGTCCACTCAATGATGTTAACAATCTCGATAGTGTTAGCCACCAATACCGGCCGATGGTTGTTCCTAATCCAAGCTGTAACGAACGTTTGAGCAATGCGTAGCCAAATTCGCAACGGATCTCGAAATCAAAAGACGATTATCCGTGATATTCTACGATACTAGATTACTACAATAAACAATGACATAAACAATATACAAACCTCAATAATACGATCACAAGGACTCAACAACGAGAAACCGAATAGCAGCGTGTGAGCAGACAGCACGTGCGTCACGCAGGTCCTGAACAAGGATGTGCCAAAGTAGCGCTCTAGGCGCGAACAAACAACAATTGGTCCATAAAAACAACCGGTTCGTAAAGACAAGTCAATAGTGTATGGAAATGAGTGATGTTGGGAAAAACACTGAATCGCGAGGGAAAAAGGGGGATTTTCCACGACCTGCTGTTACACCGCCCACCAAAATCCTCCTGGATCCTTAGCAAAGTCAAAGGTTCGGTATAAAGGTACTGATTCTTCCTACCTGCCTAGGCCCTGCTGTCAGTGCGCGCGTCTAATGCTCGTCGTCGACGTTCTACTACTGGTCGCACCTAATCCATTGGATACATAGACGTGAGGCTAGTCTACATCTTCCACAAGACCAAATGACCGATGGCGGGCGTGAATGGTCACATAGACGTTGTCCTCGTAAGGGGCAGTCCGGTCCTGGATGTATGTGCTTGAGTGTGTGTGTGAGTGCGTGTGTGTGTGCCGGGGGTACAATGAAATAACAGGTATGACTACACATCAAGGGAGAACTTTCTGCAATGTCAACAAAAGACCGCGTGGCAAGAAAACGAGTAAAATGTAGCATGTGTGTGTGACCTGAGCTCCGCTACTTCCACATATGCAAGGGCATTCGGTAGCGTCAACAAAAAGCAAAACAACGAACACTGTCACATGTATGATGGGTTTACGGGATGTAGAGTGCGTCGTGCATATCGGAAAGAACCTCCTGTAATGTCAACGAAAAGACCGCGAGCACCTTAACGTGTTTGACGGAGACCGTGTGGTATATATGGTGTTTCTTTGTCCACCTCGATTACTGGTGTAAAAAAGGTTTACTGGGCCTCAGGGTTATCAGCTCCTTCATCTTCGCTCTCGAGTAGGTTAATACTGCGTATGTCACGAATGAGCACTCCGTTAGCTGTCTTCACCTTCACCGTTCTTATCATTCCGTCAGTGCTTTTGATGGTTTCCGTAACTACTCCCAAAGACCAAGCGCTGAAATGTGCGCATTCGTCGGCGATCATAACCACGTCCCCAACTTTGAATGGTCTTGCTTTGGCCAGCCACTTCTGTCGAGTCTGCAAAGCCGGTAGGTACTCCCGCAGCCATCGCCTCCAGAAGACCTTGGCCAGATAGTTCGCTTGCTTCCACCCGTGGAGGTAGCTCCCACGAAGGTTTACCGGCCCTTGGAAACCCTCGTTCGACCTTAACGTCAATAAGTCGTTTGGGGTGAGTGCCAGGTGGGTGGGGTCGCCGTTCAATACTGGAACCAGGGGGCGGTTGTTCAGGATTCGCTCCACCTCAGGCATGACGGTGTTCAGCGTCTCGTCGTCGAGCGGCTGCTGCTCCATGATTGACAGCAATATCCGTCTGGCGGACCGGATCATGCGTCCCCATACGCCGCCTCGGTGGCTGGCCTGTGGGGAGTTGAAATGCCATCGTATGCCGTAGGCCACGGTTCGATCCTGCAGTTCGTCCCTGTTTATGTTCTTGTGCCAACGCTGCAATTCCCGTTGAGCGCCCACAAAGTTCGATCCATTATCTGAGTATATATCGGCCGGTACGCCTCTTCGTTTGATAAATCTCGGAAAGGCCCGTAGAAACGAATCGGTCGTCATCGAATGTGCGACTTCTAGGTGTACCGCACGTGACTTCATGCACGTCATGATACATCCGTATCGCTTTTCTAATCTTTTCCTGCACTTGATCCACAAGGGCCCGAAATAGTCCAACCCGGTGTCACTGAACGGCCACCAGCCCGTAGTCACCCTGCATTCTGGTAGTGGGGCCATGAGTTGTTTGCCTGCCGTGGCATTGCGTCTCCTGCATTGCACACACCGTCGGATTACGCGTTTTACAGTCTCTCGTCCTCTCAACAACCAAAGACGCCTTCGGATGACGCTCGTCACGTGACTTTCCCCGGCATGTCCCTCCGTGGCGTGGACGTGTTGAATCATTAGCTCTACTACAGGTTGTCTCGCAGGCAGCAGTATAGGATACTTTGTGTCGAAGTTCAGGTGGGCGTTGGTCAGCCTACCATCCACCCGCAGCAGTCCGTTGATGAGTTTGGGGTTTAAACGCTTCAGCTCGCCTCTTGGAGATGGCATGTCTTCATTGGTCGGCCCCACTTCTTCCGCCCTCTTGAGTTCTTGGGCGAAAGCCTCGCGTTGTATCATTCTGAAAATATCGTACTCTGCCGCTTGTAGCTCATCGGGACCTATCGGGCCGACCGGTATCCGACCTGAGGGCCGTAGCCCTTTCATGACTAGTAAATTTCTCTTGAACCTGGTTAACCAAACTAGCAAACGAAGCGTCTTCATCCAGGAAGAAAACCTGACCAGTCGCGATAGAATGGACGACGCTTCGACGACGTTGGTTGCTATCACTACGCCTTTGATCTCCAGTTCCAATTCCGTAGGAGGTTTTAATTCGAACACGGGCCAGTCCTGTATGGGCAATTGCAGAAAGTTTGGCCCTCTCGTCCACGTGTCCAGTTGCCTGAAGTTGTTCGCACCTCGGGAGCACAGGTCGGCCGGATTATCGCCAGACCTGACATGACTCCACTGGTGTGTGGCTGATTCATCGTGGATAACCGTGAGCCGGTTAGCAACGAAAGTACTAAACCGGCTCCGGACGTTGTTGATATAGTAAAATACTATCGTTGAATCCGTCCAGAAGCTCACCGACCAAATGTAGAGATCGAAACATCTCTTCGCAGCTTGCACCACCCTGACTGCCAACACGGCTGCGCTGAGTTCAAAGCGTGGGATTGAGACCGACTTCAGTGGAGCAACGCGGGCTTTGGTGAACAGGATCCTCGTGGTATATTGTCCATCTCCTGCGCACCATCGTCCGTACACCACAGCTCCATAACCGACTTCGGAGGCATCGGAAAAGGCATGTAGTTCTCCAGTCCGTGTCGTATGGCCAGGAGTCAAACATCGTGGGATTCTTATGTCCCCTAATTTCTTCAAGGTGTTCAGAAATTCTTCCCAGTCCAGCCGGTCCCCTCGGTCCAGTGACTGGTCCCAATCAACTTTCTTACGGCACAGCCGCTGCAGCAAGATCTTTCCGGGTAGCAGCCATGGTGAGACGAAACCGAGCGGGTCGAACAAACTTGAGACGGCAGATAGTATGCCACGACGGGTTATTGGCAGCTCGGGAACGTTCAGTTCGAAAACAAAATCGTCCGTTTCCGCGTCCCATTGTATCCCTAAGGTGCGCTCGATAGTAAGTGGAGAGCCGTCCAAATCTCTTACATTTTCGGCCTTTTCGTGATACGGGATGACCTTCAGCACTTCTGAAGCGTTCGACATCCATTTAGTTAGATGGAAGCCGCCCTCTTCCAGCAATCTCGTCAGACCCCTGAACTGCTCTAGAGCTGATTCCACATCATCGAATGACCCAAGGTAGTCGTCGACGTAGAAGTTCCTGCTGACGCTTTCTACCACCGTCCGATGTACCAGATCGCCATGTTTGTTCGCTGATTCTCGGAGGGCGTAGTTGGCACAAAATGGTGACGATATGGCTCCGAAGGGGTGGACGGTCATCCTATAATTCACCACTGCGTTGTCCCGGTTGCTCCCTTCCCACCACAGGAAACGCAAAGCATCTCGTTCTCCTACCGGAATCTTCACCTGATGGAACATTTCCCTAATGTCAGCAGACAAAGCCACTTTAGCCACTCTGAAACGGCACAAAACATCGATCAGTGGTGTGGTCCAGTCAGGCCCCTGTAGTGGGCGATCGTTTAACAACTTCCCTGGAACTTGGCCGCACAGTCGAAAACCAACCGCAGTTTATTGGGTTTCTTAGGGTTGATAACCGGATGGTGAGGCAGATACCAGATACATCTTTTGCTGTCGGTATTAACAGGCGCCTTTTCAAAGTAACCGAGGGCCTCGTTTCGTTCCATCAAATCCTCGTATCGTTCCCACAGATTCTGGTCTCGAATGAAGCGTTCTTTTAGTCGTAGTAATCGTTGGAGAACATAATTTCTGTTGTCAGTCCACGGGTCGACCGGTGTGCGCCGTGGGAGGGGAACCTCGAACTGTTTTTTGAGGCCTCTAGTGCTTTGCCGCACCTTTTGTAGAGCTAAGTGATCCTCTCGAGACAACGTCGGTCTTCCGTCTCCAATGTCATGAAACTCCTTTTCATAAAGCCGTTGCAGATGATACTCTATGCGGTCCGTTTCGGCGGATAAGTAATTCACGGAACCGCGTACCCCTACTGGACCGTATAACATCCATCCCAGAGCCGTGCGTACGGCATAAGGTGCCTGGCGGTCGCCCACTCTTTGGTCAAGCACCCAATGCGCCTCTGGCACGTCGCATCCGATGAGGAGATCCACCTCATCATCTTCCCAGTCTACAACGGTTATATCCTGCAGGTGGGGCCACCGAGTCAAGATTGAGTTCACCGACCTTGGTGCTCGCATGGGAAGATCCGCTAACGTAAATGCCTCCGTTGGTTCAATTTCCTCGTTAGTGTCTAGAGAGATGAGTTGCAGCCTTAATCTACCGGCAGTCATTACCTGTATTCCGCCCACCGTGCTCACTGCTAACGACGTCGCACCTTTAGCCAGTTGGTGTTTGTCGGCAAACCGCTGTTTCACTAAAGTGGTGTCGGATCCACTATCAACGAAAGCCAACGCCTTGACTATCCCAGTCGAAGTCACTACTCCCACGTCCACTACGCCTAAACGTACCGGTTTACTGGCAGATTGTGAAGTTGAACAAATCACGCTGGGCTTGGCACTCGCCTCGGATATGGTTACTCTCGCCTGATGCAGCAGCCGATGGTGTCTGCCCGTGCAGCCCTCGTAACCACATCGATTCCTTGTTCTACAGGCTGCTGCCCGGTGCGTGGTGTTGAGACAGATGAAACATGCTCCTGCCATCCTCGCTATTCCCCACCGTTCGTCTATTGTGGCGTTGCCGAACTTGGGGCATTCTGGTAGGCCATGGCTAGTACCACAGGACATGCAATTTGGTTTCGCCGTAGCATCTCGTGAAATGACGTGTGTGTTGGTCCAAGGCTGGTACTTTGGATATTCCCGTACAGGGGTTTGGACTTGGCTAGTACTGGGCTTGTTTGCTCGGTTGCTGTCCCGGATGAGTCGGCCGAACCTGCTGTCAGCTATCTTCGTTTGCCTGTCCAAGTATTCGGTCAGGTCTTCGAAGTTGGCTTCTCTGTCGCTTCGTCTTATCCGTTCTGCTTCTTCCGCCCACCGACCCTGTAGTTCGGGAGAGAGGTGACGGACTATGCCTTCTAAAGTGTGCATGGCGTCTAGGTCAGCCCTGTAACCTAAATGGTCGAGGGCTATTGAGCAGTTCTGCATCTTGATCACCAGGTCGGCCATGGTGTAGACGTCGCCCTCGGTTATCTTTGCCTCTACCATCACGCCCTCTATTAGGTTACGGGCTACTTTGAAAGGTTGGCCAAACAAGTCCCTCAGAATCTTTCTTGCCCTTGTGTAGCCTTGTTCTGGATCGAGCATGGTGCACCCGTCGATAGCTTCTCGCGCTCGGCCTCGGCAGTAGTGAGTAAGGTAAAGAAGCCTTTGCCCAAGGTCGGTTACCTTGTTTTCGACGAACGTCTTGAACTGTTTGACAAACTTGCAGTATTGCTCAGCTCGCCCGTCGAAAACCGTTAACTCCACTCTAGGCAGATCGATCGATGGTGGTTTGTAGTCGGCGACCGGCGTGGGGTTCCCTACCTTATTGCACTCTAACCTATCGGAAGTGTCGAAGTCACTGGTCTCATGCTCTCGCTGTTTCTGTGTACACTTCTCTGCTCCCTGCGCCTGTAGTCTAGCCGAAAGTACCTGTTGCTCTAGTTCTAGTATTCTCAGCTTATATAAATCGACATCCTTACGATCAATATTGTTCTCAGTAACACATGAACTAGCACTGACAGGACTAGGTGATCTAGCATTAACTCAAGAATCATATGTACCCAAAATCTCCCCAGAGAATTGCCGTATTACTTTCTGTCCGGACTCGACTGCTTTTGATCCTTTCCTTGGCATTTTGCGTGTTTTTCTCGTTCCGAATTGATCTATTGAGTATTGTTACGAACGTTTGAGCAATGTGTAGCCAAATTCGCAACGGATCCCGAAATCAAAAGACGATTATCCGTGATATTCTACGATACTAGATTATTAAAATAAACAATGACATAAACAATATACAAACCTCAATAATACGATCACAAGGACTCAACAACGAGAAACCGAATAGCAGCGTGTGAGCAGACAGCACGTGCGTCACGCAGGTCCTGAACAAGGATGTGCCAAAGCAGAGCTCTGGGCGCGAACAAACAACAATTGGTCCATAAAAACAACCAGTTCGTAAAGACAAGTCAATAGTGTGTAGTGACCTCGATCGTTTTGAGAAAATGACTATTTTCTGGACACCATTTTGGATCTATTTTCTCCACGATCTTTTCTGACGTTTGACATTGACCTCAGTGTTCTCCGGTTGCCTACGTTTTACTGGACTGACTTTTCCGAGGTTTCCGTCGACCTCGTTTTAAATCACTTTCACTTTCGTTCGTTCGCTCGCGATTCGCTCTCAGCACAGCCGTCGCGTTTCGTTCCGTTTTCCGTTCGGTGTATTTCTCGTATCGGTACTGTTTCGGTGCCACGATATATAGAATACACCTCGCATCTGCAAACCGACTTACGTCTTCTCTATTCGTCCGATAGAGGGGATATCGTTGGTATTCGCTGCTAGACCCGATAGGAGACACGTTCGCTAGCCGCTCACGAACGTCTTCTATATTGGTGAGCCCAAAAACTTCCAGAACCTCCTGGATTATTCGCCCGCCCGGTGAGTCTGTGATTTATCGCTGTTTCACGTCCTCCTTTCGTTGCACGATATATATTTTTTACGATATATTATCGCAACGTAGCCATGTCAGAGGATAAGGCGCAGCTCGACACAGATCTCACTCTGTCTGCGGTTGCCTTTAAACCCGTGGCGTTTATCCCTCATGATCCAGAGGTTTGGTTTGCAGCCTTAGAGCTGCAGTTTGAGGCACGTAGGATTGTTGGCCAACGCCAACGATTTTCCTATGCCTTAGAGGCTATTCCAGGTGGTGTTATCGCCTCGGTGAGGGATTTGGTAATAAATCCTCCTCAAGTGCAGCCGTACGATCGGCTTAAGGAGGCTATACTACAACATTTCCTTCCTTCTCGGGAGGAAAGGCTACGTCAGCTACTAGCACGGCACCCCATAGGTGATACTAAACCCAGCCGCCACCTAGCTCATCTCCGGTCTTTGGCAGGGCCCGCCGATAAGGATTTGGAGATAGTTAAGGAACTGTGGTTGGATTCTCTACCCTTCCACGTTCGGACCACCGTTACTGCTCTCCTCGAGGACTCGTCCTTGGAACGAGCAGCCGCCGTGGCTGACAAAATTGTCGCACGTGTCGGCAGTGGGGCTAATCCCCTCATTGCCACGACATCGCGAAATCCTAGGGGTGTCGACCTGGATGAATCGCCGGAGAGGCCTCGGCACTCTCGATCCATCCAGCGCCGCCTGTCCTTCAAGGACAGAGTTGAAATACCTACACCTCGCAGTAGCCCACGTAAACAACGGCACGGACGGGCGCCCTCCACTGCCCACGTCCGCCGTGAATCCGCCCCACCTGCCTCATCCAAACCCGATCATCCTACCAGCGGCTTTTGTTGGTTCCATCGCGTTTTCGGACCAGCCGCCCGTAGGTGCAGACAGCCGTGTTCATACGCGGCGGGAAACGCCACTGCCGGCGAGTAGAAGCGGCCGTACTCGCCGGCAATCAGTCTCAGGTTGGCCGTTTATTTTACGTGCATGATTCGTGCACTACCGCTAGGTTCCTAGTCGACACTGGGGCCCAAGTTTCTGTCTTGCCGGTTGGTAAAGACAAGCCACGAGCTTCTTTGCTTCGGCTGTCAGCGGCGAATGGTTCCTCCATTCCTACCTACGGCACGAGACAGCTTGCGGTCAACCTGGGACCACGACGACGGTATCTGTGGACGTTCATTCTTGCGGATGTTCCCACAGGCATACTGGGAATCGATTTTCTGCAGCACTATGAATTACTTGTTGATTCACGTAGGCTGCAGCTTATCGATCCTTCGTCGGACATTAAATTTACGGGTACTGCAGCTCGAACAGATGCACACCGAATCACAGGATTGTTTTCTAACATTCCGCTCGATTTTCAGTCTTTGTTTATTAAATTCCTCATATTGACTAAACCATTTGAAGAGATAGAGACAGTGACCGATCGTGTGGCACACCACATTGTCACTAACGGACCACCAGTCACGGCACGACCTCGCCGACTGGCACCGGACAAATTGGTTTTCGCCAAACGTGAGTTTGACACTTTACTTTCTAAAGGTATTGTTCGTCCTTCTCACAGTCCATGGGCCTCACCTCTGCACATGGTTCTTAAGAAAGATGGCGTTAGCTGGCGACCATGTGGCGACTATCGCGCACTAAATTCGGTTACCCGTTACGATAGTTATCCGATACCCCACATACACGACATCACGGCATCACTTCACGGCACGACTGTATTTTCCAAGATCGATTTGGTGCGAGCCTATCACCAGATCCCAGTCGCCGCTGAAGATGTCGAGAAAACCGCTGTCACGACTCCTTTTGGTTTGTTTGAGTTTCTACGTATGCCTTTTGGTTTGCGAAATGCTGCTCAGACATTCCAGAGTTTTACTGATAGCATTACACTAGACTTGGAATTTGTTCACGTCTATATCGATGACTTGTTAATCGCATCGTCGAGCGTAGATGAACATTTCCAACATTTGACGCTACTATTTCAACGTTTGTCCGAACATCGAATAGTAGTCAATCCTGATAAATGTGAACTTGGCAAGCCGGAACTTGTGTTCCTCGGCCACAAGATCACTCGAGAGGGTATTAAGCCTTGCGAGGATAAAGTGCGCGCTATTTTAGATTACGCCGTACCGTCCTCAATCAAGGAGCTCAAGGCATTTTTGGGGTTAGTTAACTTTTATCGTCGTTTCATACCCCATGCCGCTGAACGTTTGCTTCCATTAACTGACCATCTTCGTGGCAATCCACGTAAGTTGTTGCTTACGGATGCCGCACGAGTAGCGTTTTCGGAGATTAAAGCGACATTAGCTCAGACCACGCTCCTCATGCACCCAGTTCCATCCGCCACGCTAAGCATAGCGGTGGATGCATCCGACTTTGCCATCGGAGCGGTCCTGCAACAGTCTGTTTCTGGGATATGGCAGCCATTAGAGTTCTACTCTCGACGCCTCAATCCCACGGAAACCAAATATAGTGCTTTTGGTCGCGAACTGCTGGCTGCATATAATGCCGTTAAGCACTTCCGCCATGCAGTCGAGGGTCGATATTTCATCCTCTTTACAGACCATAAGCCTCTGACGTATGCATTGCATACTAAGTCTGATAGTTACTCTCCACGAGAAGTCAGACATTTAGACTATATTTCTCAGTTCACGACTGACCTTCGACACGTTAAAGGTGAGTCGAACTGCGTTGCAGATGCTTTGTCGCGTATTCCGCTTAATGTCATTAAATCTCCGGTTTTAGACATCCCTGCCATGGCTGCCGCACAAGCACAGGATTCTTCATGTATGGAAGCAGCTCAGTCATCGTCGCTACAGTGTCAGTCCGTACCTCTAGCCACCAGTGCTGGGACGATACTCTGCGACATGTCTACTGGCATACCTAGACCAGTCGTACCCTCTGCATATCGACGTCTCGTGTTCGATACCCTTCATGGACTCTCTCATCCAGGCATCGCAGCCAGTCTCCGATTAGTAGCTGCACGATACGTCTGGCCGTCCATGAATAAAGATGTTCGTATGTGGGCAAAACAGTGTCTACAATGTCAACGATCTAAAGTGCATAGGCACGTAGCTTCGCCTATCGGTACTTTTGCTACGCCTGATGCTCGCTTCGATCATATCCACGTAGACATTGTGGGTCCATTGACCCCATCACACGGGTATACCTATTTACTAACGTGCATCGATAGATTTACGAGGTGGCCCGAGGCTATTCCCATCTCTATCGTCACGGCCGAATCAGTGGCTCGACATCTGATAGAACGATGGATAGCTTCATATGGTTGTCCTTCCACAATCACTACCGATCGAGGGCAACAATTTGAGTCCGATCTATTCTCTTCATTAACTCACATGCTGGGTACGGAACGCATTCGCACGACCGCGTACCATCCGGCATCGAATGGTTTAGTCGAACGTTTTCATCGCCAACTCAAAGCGGCTCTTAGAGCACACGAGAGCCCCGACTGGTACGAAACGTTACCGCTAGTTCTGCTTGGTATCAGGACTTGCATAAAGACAGATATCCAATGTTCCGCCGCAGAGCTTGTCTACGGCACGACATTACGACTGCCTGGGGAATTCTTTACGCCACGGAGTACAGTTTCACTTGCCGTACAGACTTACGTTCATCGTTTGTCTACGTACATGCAAAATCTCGCTCCGGCGCAGACTCGAATGCAGCGACGACAGGTTTTTGTTCCGACCGAACTCGAAACTTGTTCGCATGTATTCATTCGTGTTGATTCGGTACGGAAACCATTACAACAGCCTTACGAAGGTCCATTTCGCGTGATTTCTCGTCACGATAAGACCTTTAAGGTTGATCGACACGGTCGCGTCGATACCGTTAGCATCGATCGTCTCAAAGCCGCGTACGTTGATGATAGCGTGTCGCCCGCTGACATGAGATTCGATGTTAACCCTGCACTGCCTTTTGACGACACTTCCGTGTCACGTCAAGGTCTGCAGTTAGCGTTGCCTGCTACGACTTCGAATGAGGCTATCGTCTCACGTTCAAGTCAGCAGCCAGTTGGCCCTGCTACGTCCTCGAATGAGAATACTGTCTCACGTTCAAGTCAACAGAGCACGCCTACGCACCCGTCCGTGAATGAGGCTCCCGTCTCACGTTCCGGTCGGAAGATCGTTTGCCCAGCACGTTTTCGCGACTAGGTCAAACACGATCTTAACCATTGCACTTCGCAGTAATAACTTTCGTGTTTATCGTTTCGACACGATTTAACATACCTCATTAGTTATTACTGTATTCTAGTCAAGTCCATTGCGGTTGCTACACCAGTTTTTCGTTTCTTTTTGTTTCATGGAACCTCGCCATATGGTACGCTTCGCTGGTCCCACGAAATCTGAAGAATTTTGGCACCAACGTTTGCATTCCGGATCGGCCTTGTCGTTCTCGTTCCTGCCCATTTACGAACCTATCGATTTGGCCTCCGGATATCATATTGGTTAACGGTTACCCGACACTGGACGTTATTGGTGTGGCACACCTTGATGACGATTTACGCAACCGACGTCATTGGCAACGAATCTGGTTTACGCTCGACCATCATCCTACGGTTCCTGCACACCACGGATTTTGCCCGTCAGCATCCTACAGCACAGCTTAATGCACGTATTTTGCACGCATTCGCGCACACGAATACCGTTTGTATGCCTTTTCCTCCTTGACATTTTTCCGAAAGCTTTCCGTGCTTTCTAGCGGGGGGCTGCTGTAGTGACCTCGATCGTTTTGAGAAAATGACTATTTTCTGGACACCATTTTGGATCTATTTTCTCCACGATCTTTTCTGACGTTTGACATTGACCTCAGTGTTCTCCGGTTGCCTACGTTTTACTGGACTGACTTTTCCGAGGTTTCCGTCGACCTCGTTTTAAATCACTTTCACTTTCGTTCGTTCGCTCGCGATTCGCTCTCAGCACAGCCGTCGCGTTTCGTTCCGTTTTCCGTTCGGTGTATTTCTCGTATCGGTACTGTTTCGGTGCCACGATATATAGAATACACCTCGCATCTGCAAACCGACTTACGTCTTCTCTATTCGTCCGATAGAGGGGATATCGTTGGTATTCGCTGCTAGACCCGATAGGAGACACGTTCGCTAGCCGCTCACGAACGTCTTCTATAAGTGTATGGAAATGAGTGATGTTGGGAAAAACACTGAATCGCGAGGGAAAAGGGGATTTTCCACGATCGGCTGTTACACAAGCCATGACGGTTTAGCTGCACTTACCTTGATCCGCATGAACGCCCGCTCATTACTGAATAAAACCCATTCTCTCAGTAATACAGTACTATCTTCCGACCTCGACATCATTATCATAACCGAAACCTGGTTAAATGACTCTGTTTCAACAGACCAAATCTCTACTGCTGGTTACCAAACCTTCATGAAAGATCGTCGTCGCCCAGAAGAAGACTGCCTAATCCACATTAAAAACTGCTTGCCCACTATTCCTCTCTCTGATCCAACACTGGACGCAATCCAGGACTCAATACGAGTAACGGTTCTTCTGGCCATCTCTCCACTCCATATGGTCTGCGTTTATCGACCGCTCAATTCAAACATCACATACCTCGCTCACGCGGTCAAGGCTTTTGACCATATTGCACCATTACCCTCCTCGTCAAAACTCACTGCTGGTGATTTCGATGCACCAGACATCTGCTGGGACAACACGTCTTCACCCCGATGCTTCACGAGCTTCGTTTCGACCAAACGCGCAGGGCGCTGGGTCCAGCACGTAATGACACCAAACAGAGGAAACAGCATATTTGAAACAGCATACTCGGATGTGATAACTACAACCCTCAACCTCTGCCCAGGCAGTGGCCATAGAATGGTACCTTGCAGATTCACGGCCGGACCCGTGGACCACACATGTGGCTCATCTCAACAGTCCCTACGCAGGATAATCTGGATAAACCTTAAGCCCATGCTTCGATCTCTCAACTGGGATGACCACTTCCTACAGCACGACCCTCAGCTCGCAAATGAAGTGAGCTGATATGAGCTGCATAGTAGCCTCTCAGCAATCACTACCATCGGGACCAACCGTTCTCAAGCCCGCAGCTCTTACCAAACAAGGCTGCAAAATAAACAAGCAAAACGGCAGATCTATAATAAAACCAGAGACTTCCCCATATTAATGCAACTCCTCTCTCTTTCTGTAACCATTAGCCTTCGGACTAATGAACTGCCGCGAAAGCAGGAGCTTTCGGCCTTGAATTCCTTCGACAGATCTTACAGATTGTCTCGACTACTAAAGAGCAGAAGTCAGGGGGTCTTCTGGGATAACCTATTTAATTATATGAAACAAAACGCAAGTTAAATCTGCAGCCGATATAGCAGAGGCGCCTAGTACCTTCTTTTCAGAGACCATGACCACTGAAGCCACTTCAAATCCGCCACCCGTACCTCTCATCACCGAGCAGGTTCTCTCTGGCGTTAAATTCAGTTTGAACGACGTGGCCCACCTATTTCTGCTTGTCAAATACCCCTCCCGCCCTGGCTAAGACTACTCCCCCAGCACTCTTTTATCTTGGGGGAACTGACGTCGCTGCTATCTCTATGAATCTCTATAACTTATCCCTCAAACATGGCATTTTCCCATCCCAGTGAAAAACTTTAGCCATTAGTCCTATCAACAAAAAGGGTCCAGTACATGACCCCTCGAATTGTCGTACTTATAACGATAACCCTCTAGCTGCCAGAATAACGGAGAGTTTGACTAAACAGCGGATATCCGATTATCTCCTTTTCCATAACCTCATTCGCAGCGGTCAGCATGACTTCCTAAAGTCACGTTCTTGTGCCCCATGCCAGTTTGATTTCTTCAACCTACTGACCACGGCAGTTGACGACGGCAAATCTATGATTATCATTGACCTCGATATGACCAAGGCATTTGACCGAGTTCCCCATTCCCGGTTGCTAACAAGACCCCAAGCCTACGGTATCCATGACCCGCTTTTATCATTGATCACTTCCTACCCGTCGGACCGAATCCAGGTTGTATATGCTAATGGCCATCTATCGCAACCGGTGCCTGTCACTAGTGGTGTTATGCAAGGAAGTGTGCTTGGCCCGCTATTTTTCTAACTCTATATAAACGACATTTTTTCGGTTGTGCAGCACGGCACACCTTTCCTCTTTGCCGACGACATCAAAATCGTTTATAAGTTCTACCATCAAGATTTGAGCACGGCGCTGTCTGAAATAGATAATGATCTTATGAAACTTGATCAATGATGCGCTTCATGGAAGACTTGCTTTGTGACATCTGAAAGCTTCTACACAACCTATAGATGTCAAGCCCCTCCCAGAAGCCTGTCACTGAACCAAGTGCCCATTGCCCCAAGCTCATCAGTGAGGGGTTTTGGGCCTCGATACACAAATATTCTGCAATTCTCGAAACATGCCTCATTCCAGACGGCCAGGGCCAGACAGATAATAGGCTCAGTTCTCAGATCATTTAAAATGAAGCATATTATTCTCCTTACATACCAATTCCATGCTAGACCCCACCCCGAATACTGCCCTACAACCTTCTCCGGAATATCTAAATTGGATAGGATACCCTTTGAGGAAGTCCAGCGTACTTTTACCAAGAAGCCAATGAGACACTCTTATCCACTGAGCTATAAAGAGCGAAGCATCCTAATAAAACCTCGCCCAGCATGGCTTAGACATGCTAGGCCTAACTTGTGTTTCCTATACAGACCTATTCATCGCTCTGCTTTCACTTCTACCAATTCCATACAGTTTTCGCTATCCCCATCTTACCCTCTGCGCCACAGAGACTTCAGTCTGACGATCCCACAGTCCATGCTGGCAACAAGATCCAACTTTCTTCTCATTAAATACTCAAAGATTTGGAATAAGCTACCCCTGACTATTCGAAAATGTGCGTCAATAACCCAGTTTAGCAATGCTGTAAAATCACAACTTACTGTTAGTCATCCGTTATTTTCGACTAACGCCAGCATATATGAGGGCGGGGCCTATGAAGAAGGCATCGAACTTTAGAACCCTAGCTTCCGTCTCCCCTCCCGTTCTCTGCTGTCCGTGGAGCTGGACTTCAAAAATGGGGTTCCACTACCAGAATCATCGCACCATATCCCAAACCTACCATTTCCTGCCTAAGGAAAGACGCTAGGTTTGCCATTTATTATCACTTTTTACGTATACCGCACACAACCCACATTGCAGTAGGATACAGGTTTGCCGTTTACAACTATAACTAGTTAGATGTCCGCCGGTTCTCGCTACACATCCACGTTCACCTATTATCACCTAACCCCCACACGACCCTGCTTTATCTAATTCACCGGTCGGAATTCATAACTATGTCTGGAATATTACTGCCCTCCTCGCTATATAGTACCAGGGCAGCCATATAAAACAATTTTACTCCAGCTCAAGGTTTTTGGCCGTTGATGTTTTCCCCTAGCATCAAATGATTCAGTGGTGCTGGATCCTAGGACATTAAGTTCCATCGCCCACTATTTCACTCCTTGATCCTTCGACTTTTCTCTTATTTATTCTGGCTTCCGCTCCCCTCAGCTTCCTTTTCTGGCATTTATTTGTTTTCCTTAATCATCCTGATTGAAAATCTTTCATCCCATACGTCCATCTTCCAGTAGCTACCTGTTAACCTCAATTTCCCCCTTTTATATTCCCCGACATGAAAGCTAGTCTGTGCCGCCAAGGTTTCCCAGTCCACCACCTAACTAAAGCTGCTATTCTCTCTCCGTGTGTGCAATAACATCTATTAGCGCGGCCTAACTCCAGCTCACCAGAACGGCCTCTGGCAGTCTTAAGCACGGTCTGGTGCTGTACGAGATTGTTACATATATGCGAGCGCGTACATTGCAACACTCGTTGTCCTACTGCTTATGTCTACTTAGCCTCACTCTGTCTTTTCTCAGCCTACTCAAGCGAGCCTCCTGGTGTCAACGGCACCTCCACCATTGCTGCTTCCGGACGTGGGGAAAACAGACCACCCCCAGCATTTGCAAAATAATAACATACACACGGAAAGTTACGGTTGGGCGGAAGGGCTGTGAAAAGTTCCCAAATAGGCCCAACAGCAACTCTAAAAACAAAGCCAAAAAAGAAAAAGTGGAAAACGAAAATGACCTAATAGGATCGACCTGATCCCTAAATACCACTAACATCGGGCTATGAAGGAAATGAGCAACCTCCAATCATGAGTGTCTCCCATCAGCTCAGGCCTGACCCTGAGAAAGGGAAAACCCCAGACAGCCCTTGTCCGCTTGACATGCTTTTTTCCTACGCACGAGACCGACTGGGGTGATAGCGAACTGGTCTCTCCACGTATGCTTACCCACCTCCCGCTCTAATTTTTAACCACCTCGTACCCTCCCACGCACGCCTGGCATGTTTGTTGACGTCAACTACAAAATCACCGTGGTTCTCGACAACAAGTCGATACATCAGGCGAAAGACACGTCTCATCAAACATACGTGTAAGAACGTAGAGAAAAGCGCCCGTACGTTTCCCCCACTTATCCAATTTTCCTCCTTTTCGTAAGAAAACGGCGCTCTTCTTGTCCTTAAATCCAGCCCACTCTCCAGCTTACAGCCTCACCTAACAGCCACCTGCGGCATTAGACCTGTAGATATCAAACGATAGGATTAGTCATATATCCTCTGGATCTATCATACAAACTTGCCATTTGGGTTCTTAGTGTGTCCTAGGTGCTTCCTTGTGACCTGTAAAACAATGAGATTTGTCATATATCCCCTAGACGTATTACGCAAACTTGCCATTCAGGTTCTTTCTGCTGCTGCTTTTCCACGTAGCCCTCGGACCCTATAGTCCAAACGCACATCCACGGCAGAAGTTGATAAACGAAGGAACATGAGGGAAATGATCGACAAAAGGAGGTAAGATTGAATCCAGCAGTCTGATTATTGCAGGCGTGGCATGTATCGACGGTCAAACATGGGTGAAGCGGCTACAAATGGACGTACACTATGCAAGAAGATGATCGCGAAAACGGCCGGAGAACGCAGAGCGAATGGAAGTACGGGGTGGTTGGAGAGGTGTAAAAGATCAATGGGGGAGGGTAGCTTGTAGGTTGGAAGAACTGTGGTGCGAAAATGCATCAGTTGTAACGGCGAATAACATGGAAAAGCAACAAGAAATTGAAGGGTCGGAAAGACCAGGTAATGACAGATTGCATGGTTTGAAACTGTAAGTGAGAATGATGAGGTTACTATGACGTTACACTGAATGGAATGCGGAAAAGCGGAGCAGCCTGGAAGGCACAGTGAAGATGCCTGTGGCGAGCAATGTATGAAGCAGGCGAGAGTTTTGACCAAAGAAAACCAGAGGTGAGATGATGAATCAGATCTTTTCACTGCAGATGACACGGGATAAAGACCGAGAAGAAGAAGACAGTGCGGACGGGAAGGCTTGTGATGGAACAACAATGCACGAAAAATGGTTGTGCTTTGGGGTTGGGAGACTGGAACTGAACAGCTGCGCGCTCACAGGCCATTGCACCAATGGATTGGGTCAGTTGTTAATCGGCTCACTGCCTAAGAAGAAGAATCACGGAAGAATTATGGATTCAGAAGTGAAAAATATGGAGGCGGTAAAAAGATAATAAATTTGGTTGTAAAAAAGGCAAAGGTTGGAAAGGCGAGTTCTTATATGGTGATTGGTCATGGGTATGGATGTGTCTGGTGTGTAATGGTGAGGGGTATAAGATGGAAAAAAGGATATCGCAAAATGGTGACTATGGAAGTATGTGATCAATGAGCTTTATAAGCATATGTAGGTATCAAGCGACTACTGAATAGGGGCCGTCAGGAGCGAAGTGGGTAGAAAAGAACGTACTTCGGCTTGTGCAGAGTAAAATGGATGGGGTGACAGTGACATCATGCAGTAAGGGTTGTCACTGTGAAACACGATTGGAACAAAAACAGAATGGATGTGTGTGCATACAGAGGTGAAGAGACACGGAAGGGAAGTGATAAGAGTGCCGACAAGAACGATAGATGAGCAAAACGTGGCGGAAGAATGGTAGGAGCATGCTGTCCGCAGCGGATAGTGATAGGCGCGGTAGGGCGAGAAGAGTTTGAGCGTGCAATCCGCAACCGGTGTTAGTGGATGGGGCTGACCGTAAGCTGAGCACCCAACATGAAAAATACTTCGTGAAGTGAACACAGGAGGTGTGAACCACCAGCTTATTTGCGCTCGCACATCGTTGCCGACCGTCTGCACGCCCGATGTGCGCCGGCCAAAGCGGGGGATCTGAGAGCACCCCGCAGCTTTGAGATAGGCCTGAGCGTTCACTGATGATTGTGCAGAGGGCTGAGCAACCGCGATGAGGGTGTAACAGCCGGTCGTGGAAAATCCCCCTTTTTCCCTCGCGATTCAGTGTTTTTCCCAACATCACTCATTTCCATACACTATTGACTTGTCTTTACGAACCGGTTGTTTTTATGGACCAATTGTTGTTTGTTCGCGCCTAGAGCGCTACTTTGGCACATCCTTGTTCAGGACCTGCGTGACGCACGTGCTGTCTGCTCACACGCTGCTATTCGGTTTCTCGTTGTTGAGTCCTTGTGATCGTATTATTGAGGTTTGTATATTGTTTATGTCATTGTTTATTGTAGTAATCTAGTATCGTAGAATATCACGGATAATCGTCTTTTGATTTCGAGATCCGTTGCGAATTTGGCTACGCATTGCTCAAACGTTCGTTACAATACTCAATCTGACCAACCAGACAGGTTGTGGGAACTTAAGCAACAGAGCCAACGGGAACAGCGAGTGGTAGACGGCCATACAGCATTGTCATCCAGGTGCACCAGCCAGGGAGTTGATTGGTATAATACCCGGGGTGGTTGACCGGCATTGAGGATCACTGGAAAGGGAAGTGAGATAGAGAAAGCAGTCTGGGTATAGCCCAGCTGAGGGCCAACTGTTAACCGAAAGAAGAACAGAAGGGAAGAGTGGGCTCATAAATGCCGCTGATCCCTAAGAAAAATTGGGGCCAAGGATAGTGAGACTAAAAGAGGAGACACATAAGTAAGGGCTAGAATATTCAAGGGGGAAGTTAATATTTCACCTAGAGTAGTCATTTATCAGAGGGAAAGACTAAGTTCTATATGAAATTATGGAGGAAACTTAGCTGGGGGAAAGGGTAGGGGCAGAACAAGTGCCGTCATAACTGGGTGTTGAGTTCAGTTGGTGAGCCACGCTAAGTGAGATAAATGAGGCTGGATTGCCCAGTTCAAAATCGCAGTGGTGATGTAAGTATATGGGGTGGGAGCTGGTGTGGAAAAGAGGCATTGTAAACCAAGAGGTATCAAAGAGCTTTGGGTGGCTTACCATGCTTGTGTTAATAATTACAGGACAGTAATGAACATATATATACATAAACACATATACGTATATGTTTATATATAGCGGACCAGGTAATAGTTACTGATGCAGCTCCCACAGCGTAGTTGATGTTGGTTTCAGGGCCGCAGACGTGATACAACAAAAAAAGGTAGTCAATCGTGGAGCAGATAAGGCAAATTGACAACCTGTGAGGAGTATTACGGTGGCTTCTTTATAAATGCGAGCACATCTGGAAGGACTCATTTCAAAGTGAAATTAGCAGGATCCTATAGGTTGGTATGGAAGAATAATTAGTGGAGGCAGACATGCTTTAAATAGGTCGATGACAAAGTCTACGGAGAAGCGGTCAAACAAAGCAATCAGAATTTCAAAAGCAATAAGGTTATTTAGGAAGGTAAGGTAAAGAGAGAAAGCAGAGCAATCGCTTGAAGGTCGAGGCCTTTCTCGTGAGCTTGGCTTTCGGTTATGTAAAATATGAATAAGAGCAAAACAGTTGGGACAGACGGGAGTTTATCAGTAGCACGCACGAATGCGTACTTTGGCTGAGAATATCTGATGTCCAGGGGAAGTTTATTCCAGATTCTGGAGTACGTAAAGAGAAAGAACTTAGAGCGTAGAACAGTCCTCTTGTAAGCTGTGGTAAAATTATTCTGTATGTTATGGAGCGAATATCCAATACCCGGGGAGAAGCACAACCGGTTGGATGAATAAGATTGCTCAGTCAATAGCTTACACAGAAATACCAGGTTTGGCTTGATGCGACGAAGCCACAATGGTTCGATTTTGAGAGATAAGCATCGTTCCCTGTAGTTTAGGTTTACGACCAACCAATGAGCTGCTTTGTGAATCTACTCTGAATATATTCGATAATAATCCCGTCGGATTTTCTTATGCTAGTAAAGATTAAGGGATAATATTCGAGAAGGGGCCTGGAATGTACTTTGTACGTGTAAAGAATGCTCTCCCTAAGCTGGAAGGATCTGAACAGAAGACGAAGACATATTTTAGCCTTCGCCGGTTGGAAGACAGCATGTTCCGAGAAGTTGAAAGAGCGAGAATAACCTAAGCCAAGGTCTCTTACTAAAGGCTGGCTGTCGATGGGTGAACCGCCAATGCATAAGGAACCAGGAGGAACCTGGCATTTGTAAGTAAGAAAAATACACTTATCGGCGAAGAATTTCGTCGCCCAGGCTGAGCACCATTCATCGAGAGCGGCTTGGTCGGCGGAGATTTTAGGGATATTGGTACTGAGGGTGCCAGGCAAAAAAGTGTAGACTATCCTAATGTCGTCCGCGAACAAAAACGGCGTGCCATTGAGTATTGTCGGAAACATATCATTTATATATAGTAGAAAAAGAAGGGGGCCTAAAACACTGCCCTGAATAACACCGCTAGTAACAGTCCTAGGGTTAGAGGTTTACCCGTTTATCGAGACCACCTGTGAACGATGAGATAGTAGGATGAGAACCCAGAAAGAAGTGGATCAACAATCCCAAATGATCGTAGCTTTTTTAAGGGGTGGGGGTGAGATACACTATCAAATGCCTTAGATAAGTCAAGATAAAGAACAACAAGAGATTTCCCACCCTCAGCAGAGTCGGTGACGAGATCCAGAAAATCATACTGACAAGTCATGCAGGCCTTGAAAGGAAGACTCCTTGTTGGTTGTGAATAATAAGACTGAGGCCTAATGAATAGTTAATAATTTGATCTTTAACTATTTTTTCCATTATTCTGGATAAGATGGAGCTGTGGTTCATAGGGCGATAATTGGATACCGCATGCAAAAGTCCCTTTTTATGGACGGGAACGATTACCGAGCGCTTCTAATTAGCAGGCACGATGCTACTATTCAGTAAAAGAGTAAAAAGGTTAGGCAGCAACAGAGAGAGAGATCCGGTCCGCCATTGACAAGAGCAACTGGTGGTAAGTCATCGGGGCCTAATTGAGAAGCGGGTTTGCTATTGGACAGTAGCTTAGAAATAATCCCGGCATCAAAGGGTATCGTAGAAAGGGCAGAGTCAGTAAATGGTAAAGATGGGGGCGGGGCAATGACAGTAGCTGGAGCCATGGCTGAAGCAAAGAACGCACTGAAGGCTTCGGCTATACAAGGTGGGGAGGTGATAGATGAGTTATTATCCAGAACCATAAGTTGGAAGTCGGCCGTAATATCAGCGTTTCTAGGCTTATACAATATAGAAAGAAGTTGCGATTGTTGAAATGATTCAAAGCCTTAGCTTCTTGGTCACGAAGTCGCGTATTACCTTGTCGTTGAATAAGTGTGGAGAGGCGGTTTAGAGGAATAAAGAGTGAAAAGTTGTTGGAATTATGTAGTTGTTTAAGAAGTTTATGATACTTCTTATGGAGTGACGAGACAGGCGACCTCTTTTTAGGTACAGCCTGGGCAGTATTGGACAATTTTTCCGGACAATCGGAAAAGAAGGAGTAGAAAATATCCGCAGCATGCTGAGGGTCCTGGGTAAGGAAATAATCATCCCAGTCTTTCTGTCGAATAAGCGTGACTGGCAAGGCCCAATTTATGCGTAGGAATGTTTTGTTGGAGGGGTGTGCGGGATTAGGTGGGCCACTAAGGGGCAGATGGCAGATAACCATTTTATGGTCACTGCCGGGGAAATTTCGTGTTACGGTCACGTCGATGAGAAGCATGTTATGAGTGAATACCAGATCTAGTATATTCCCATTTCTGGTACGTTCGACAACACGTTGTGTCCAGCCGCCAAGATGAATGCTAGTGATCAGGTCCATAAGATTAGGAGGAGCCGAGAGGGTAGGCCAACAAATGTGAGGGAGATTAAAGTCACACAAAATAAGCTTGGTTTCAGAAAGAAGGAAAGAGGAGTATTCGAAAGACCTAATGAGAAGTGGAAATAAGGAACTGGGGGAATTTGGCGAGTGATACACGCAGCCAATGTGAAGAACAATGCTCTGGAGGTTGATAGTGAACCGAGAGAATCGGGAATAGAACCCGGCGGCGTACGTAAAAGGGGGGTCGCGGTGTGGATTTCCTTGACGTAGGCTAGGCACCCACCACCACGCCGGTCCGGTCTGTTGGTCTCTATAAGACTGTACCCTATAAAAGATATCTGATCATTGGGAGTGCTCCCAGACAGCCAGGATTCGGTTAGTAGGATAATATCGTAATCATTTGTGAGGACGTTTTTTTTAGGTGTGGGAGTTTTCCAAGAATAGAATGCGAGTTGAATAAGGCTAAAGATATACCATTTGTGGGAGGTGGTATAGGCATATCGGGGGTAGAGCAAGTGGGAAGGAGGCAGGCTATATCGATTGGATGTAGCGGATGTCAGGGTCAAATTAGAATACGTTGATGTTGAGGCCAGCGGATGTTCAAATAGGGTGGCTTCCAGCCAAGCTGAAGTAAATTTTGCAGTGAAGGTGACTGCTGCGGGGTGGAAAAATTGGGTATCAACGGAGGGGAAGATGTCGGAGCAAGGGGAAAAACCTGTGGGGTTTGGCAGGTAGATATCAGCCAGGGGTGACTGGGGGCAGTTGAGAAATACCGGCCAGTCGGAATCGAGTATTGGCTGATGAGGGATGCAGAGGGAAGAGTTGAAAATTTGTGAGGAATAGGGGTGTAGGGTGGTAGATTAAGTTGCCCGTTGTGAGAGCAGTAACTCATGTTGGATGGAGCACCAAATATGGAGCAGTTAGTATAGGGAGCAGTAGAGATATTTGCCAGGTAAGGAGTACTACATGAGTCAGAGTGGATGGCGTGTGGAGGCCGTATTTTAATGTTTGTAGGCAGCGAGCTCGGTGAATTTGTAAGTACCACAGATGCATCCGAGCATGAGATATTTTCTGAGATCGAAACTTTAGTCGGTGAGTTGAGTCCAGTCAATTTAAGAGAAGAAAGTTGGATGAAGTAGGGTTTTGTGAGAAGGGTGGAAAAGCTGGTAGACCTGTTCTTCTGGAAGGCGAGTAGTTTATCATCGAAGGGAACAGAGAACGAATCAGAGTTGGGAGCGTATAGAAAAGGCTATGAAGTGGGAGGGCGAGGCAATAGTTGACGTCCTTTACTGGGTGGCAATAAGAGGGGAGAAGCGGAAATGTCTGGATCAACAGTAGTGAGATCAGGTTTCAAAGAGTTTAGTGCGGGAGCGGATGAGGAGGCACTGGAAGGTTGCCAAGAGGCAGGAGGCGCGTGTGAAGATAAAGCAGTGGGTACCTCAGAAGAAGCGATGGAGCGACCGGCTGTCTGTGTCGAAGGCTCAGGACTATCGGGAGTCTTTCACGTGGGGAAAGTCGACGAAGATCTAGTAATTTCCCTTCGAGGAGGAGTTTGATCTTCAGTTAATTTTGTTTTTATAGGGGGAATTATAAGCTACAGTGTTACTGGAATGTCCGAAGAAGCTGTAGTTTTTAGTATTTCCTAAGACGGCTGAATGAAAACTTTATCGATAACAGCACGCAACACGACCTGGTGTAGAGCAATGATCGTAATCCTATAATCGGACTGACAATCACTTCTGAAAGCCTCACCTGTTAGCAGAGTGGATTCCTGACACCAATCATCACCCAACATAAGCTCAATATATGTTTCCTTTACTCCACCCAAACAGTTCGACTCATTCTGTGTTGCAGTAAGAATTCAGCTATCAGAATCTAACCATTGCCGCTGCGTTCCAAACTTACATTTTCCAGCTTGTCAACTTAGCCCTTTTTACCTGCTACCCTCACTAGTAGCTACTTGCCCTCACCTGCAACCAAGGTCCTCATGAAACAAAATGCCACCCATCTGTAGCCAAATAGAACCTTGGTAATGATTCCTTTATCATGCATACAGAAAATTTTGTCCTTACACTCTTCCAAATTCTGCTTCGTCGCATCAACAGCGTTTATCTTCAGTAGTCTGTTTCCTCGACGGCTCTTCTTTGAAGGTCCGTTCTGCATCCACTCATGCTCTTCAAAAGTGCACTGCATTCTTCGTAAAGTTTTTGCCTTCATGTGAATTTCCATATGACGCTGAAATTACCTATACAAAAAGGTCTATCGTATTATCACATCCGACTTACTTGCATTTATATCACAGGCTCCCCCACAATTAGTTATCCAATGTTGGATCAATCCTATATATTTCGCTGACACCCCTGATTGCACTTTGATAACCCTATTCAGACTTTATTCTTAACCGTGTCTTTTGGTAACTCTCCCACCCGATTATTCGTTATTAATCCTCCAAATATCCAGCTGGTGCACACTCGCATCTTTTTCTGGACACCCTGACCTGTCACAGTCAGCCTTCGGCACCCATAGAGCGCATTGTGTATTGTTCCTGCCTCAACTCCCTGTCCATGTTGTGATCTCCGATACATGTTGCTTTACTGATTCTTGTGAAAACTGCATCTTTAACACTCTCCAGTGTCGTTTGTATCAGCATTTCGACGTCCGTCTAGCTATATACTATGCCCGATCGGAATTCGAAACCGGTTTACAATGCCCGTGTTAACCATCTCTGCTTTAGTTCACTCAAACACTTTCCAGCTATATTGTTCTATTTCTGCCACGGCGTGATTCTTAAATTTTAAAATTTTGAATACCACATATTGTTACGTACTGCTGTACTCTCTGACTATGCCTTGTGCATTTTTCTTGACCATGGTCAAGAAATATGCCAGTATTATTATTATCATCATCATCCCGAAATAGTTTGCTCAGTTCTGGGGGGGGGGAGGAAATGATGAGGAAGGCCATTGAGTGGAAGGTAAAGCCGAAGACGGACTGGGTAAATGTAGAGTGAACGAAGGATTGGACTAAGAGACTAACCATGAAAAGCCTCCGGTCCTTTTTGCGAGAAACAGATGTAAACAAACTTGCAAGCAGCGAGGAGCTGCTTCTTAAAATCGCCACGAAACTAGAGGATCACGGAAAATGATAAAGGACCTACTCGGGGACAGAAAGATTTCCCGGCAGCAGGACGGAAGCCTAAAAATGGCTAGTGAAGTAGCCACGGAAGGTATAGAAATGTGACGGTTCACAGAGTCCGGAACAGCATGTAAAGGAGAACAGAATAGGGATTAGGGTCATAAGAAATCATATTGTAAACTGGCTAGAAAGCTTTTGTCTGTCCGACCAAGCCACATTAAAAGGAAGCCCGCGGCTAGGGCAATGGACGGTTGGTATATCGGAAAGCGACAGAAGGCCGAGACCCACACCAATTGGAGTTCACAAACCCAAGGCACGGAGACAGGGTATTGGCTGCCACGGAAGAAACAAGGCGGCTCCCAAACGGTCGGGTCTTTTTCGAGCCGGATAATGCCACCGGCGAGTATAATACTCGTGAAATCTTCCTAGCTGTCACAGAATCTGCCACTCCGGAGTCTCCGAAACTGGCAGCAAGACGGGCCACAGTACCCGCGGATAAGAGGTTTACCGAGAACCATGGGAATGCTTACCTGGAAAAAGAGAAAAATCGTGCCGAAAGTAGAATACTGGGGGAAGAGCAGAATTTCTAATAAAGCTTGTAAACAGATTTCGGGGAAATGAGGCCCACCAAAAGAAAAAAGTGTAAATTACTTTTTGTGATTTGTATTTTTGACGACATCTTCGTTTGTCCGCAGCCACGGCCAACGAGTACATTATGAAAGGCTACGCTGAGACTGTATCCGGCTCAGAACAGAACTTGACTGGCCCGCATGTATTGTATCTTGCGCACCATGGAGTGTACAAGCACGGAGATCAAGCGAAGGTTAGAGTTGTATTCGATTGTGCTGCAGAATGCAACAAAACGTCCCTGAATAAGCAAATACTGACGGGACCAGACCTCGTCAAAGGTCTGTGTGGGGTTCTTCCGAGGTTCCGGGAGTATCGGTACACTCTGGTTGCAGATACTGAAGCCACGTTTCACCAACTAAAAGTATCGTGGAAAGCACCACCATTGGACGCGACGGTCGAACAAGAGAAGTCGTGGTACGCACTGCTAACGGCATTCACCGACGAGATCTACGACAACCGTGCTTGCTGGAAGGTGACGCTTCAATTACGAATAGGGCTGGTGAGGTTCCCTGACCTGAGGGCAGTGTAAATTACTTTTTGTGATTTGTATTTTTGACGACATCTTCGTTTGTCTTACTCGTGAGTAGTGTGTATATGCCTCATGAACCTCGAATACTTGTGATCCAATTATCTGTTTTTGCTGTACTGACACAGTTCAGATTTACCCCTTTCCGACGTATGGTGCGTGAACATTTTACGTTATGTTCCCGACTCGGTTGTTTTATGATTGTACATTCCCCTTGTAAGAAAATTTTGCAGAACGTTTCACTTACGCTTCTTGACCCACTGTCTGTACCGCAACCGTGCTGCGCTACAGTTTCGCATGACTCCTTGCTGAGTGGACCGTTTACGACCGCGCTGTCCCGATTTTTCGGATAACTTTCTGTACTGTTGCCCTTGGTTGCTCACCTGGCTGTAAGTCATTGCATTTATGTATTTTTATGTATTGCATTGTTTAGAACCACGAAATTACGATAAACACGGTTATACATTTGGAATTTGTTCTGCTGCCCGTAGCCGTGTACAGCCCATATCGTGCGTAAAGCTAGTGAGACAAAGTTTTCTGTTATATTGAAAGTTCAAGTAATCGGGATAGTTTTTTACAGTGGACAGCTCTACAATTTAGGATTTGGGAGCCTAAAAACTCCGTGTAAGTGCCCCAAGATGAAAGGACTGCTAGCTTCTGGGTGGCCGCGGACTATGTGCACAAGTGCCTGAAACATTGGCAAAAAGTGGAATGAATTAGCGGCCACATTGAGCGATACACAGATCGTTGCCGTCACCGGAACTTTGCTGACACAGCTGGATGTCTTCGCTCATGCTTGCGTGGGAGGCATCTTGCAGTAGAGGCTGGATAGGACGGTGGCAGATTAGGTGGTGGAGTGCCGTTGCTAGTGGCCAAGCACTTGTGCCAGCAAGAGGGAATAGAAATGGGATTACTAGGTGTGCAGAGTATTTGTTGTAGAATTAGAAAGTAAAGATGCCCTGTGGCTCTCCTGCGCATTCACCGGAGCTCATCCTCTACCAGAGAGGAGGATACTGAACTGCTGGCGGTAAATGACATTGTCAAGAAAGATGAAGCAGTGTTCATCATGGGGGCTTCATCGCCCCAGAAATAGAGTAAGAATTGGAGGATGCACTACCGGGATCTTTCGGAGATGCACTTCTGCAAACTCCACAAGGAGAAGCGCCCGTGCAACACGTGCACTAGCAAACGCGGCGAGAGATAAACCAGAACTGCGCGGTACTTGATTTAGTAATAACCAAATACGGAGGGGACATAGGTCCGGTGGTCATCTCAGCACGGCAATGAAAGCGATTACTGGGTGATAAGCACCGAACTGGTCGGACGCGAAAGTGAGCGGCCTAGCAAATACCGCCTTGAGCTCGACGGATTGAAGACCCCGGGGCTGGTGAACGCGGCGACGGAACTTTGTTGGAAGAACATTCATAGCAGCAGGGAAGAGAATCTGAATCATATCAAGGGGAACCCTAGGACACTTTCAGATGCTTTTGCACCGTCAGTGGGGATTGAACGAAATGGTTTGCCGCCACGGAGGAAGTCTAGGGCACGGAATTTATGGCCTATAAGACACAAACCCCGGCGCGGGTCCGGGAAGAGGGTGAGCCATAGGAAACTAATGGAATATGCGACGGCTGGCAAGAAAGCTTTGAAAACCCAACTAGAGTGAAGAAGCTAGTGAGAAGAGGGGCCAGTGAGAGGGATAGAACGTGACTCAATAGCATATTTTACTTATTCCCGGTCAAAGTATACCCTACAGGTTGCAGGTGGTAAAATGAAGGGCTCGGGGGGCGAAAAAGTTAAAAAGAGCCAAGGAAAGGCCAATATATTGCTCCAGTGCTTTGAGGGACTGCATAGCAATCATAGTGGTGGAAACTCACGTAGTCTCCCTCTATTATAGCGGGAAAGAAATGCCACTCGTCCAAGATGAGGAAGACGAAGTTAGACGGCAGCCAGCAGGACTAGATATACGTAAGGCAGAAGGTCCAGATGAAATACGTCCGGCCCTGTTGAGGCCATAAGCCAACCTGTTGGCCGAACCTCTTCCTTAGCTATTCCATCAGTCTCCGAAGGACTGTAAACTGCCAAGCGACTGGAAGTTGACACAGGTGATGCCAATCCACAAGGATGGGAATAAAAAAGAAGCCTCCAACTACAGACCAGCAAGCCTGACCCCAGTGGTTTTGAAGGTCCTGGAAAGGGTTCTAGAAAACCAAATGTTTGCCTTCCTATCCGGGAGTGCAGTGATAAGTATGCACCAATATGGCTTCATGAAGAAGAGGTCGCGCACGATGAATCTCGTGTGCCCCCGGAAGACATTACAAGGCGCCTGGACGATGGTGAAAAGATGGGGGTCGGTTACTCGGATTTTGAGAAGCCCTTCGGCTCAGCAAACCACAGGCTGCCAGTGCACAACCTTCAGGCCTGTAGAGTCAATCCATCGTTGGGTGACTGGATGGCTGAGTTTCTGAAAAAAGAAGTTCTATATAGGGGTGAGGGTCGCCCGCTCAGCGTGGGTAAGGTGACCAATGGAGTCCCACAGGGACCGGTGCTTAAGCCACTGGTGTTTCTGTTATAAAAAAAACCTCTTGGCTCATGATCTGGATTGCCCACACCTTATATTTGCCGGCGACTTTGAGATTGTGGGGGGGTCCTGGGGAAATTCCCCTGCGGGGCTAACTTGACAAGGTGTGCCGGTGTTGCACAGAATGCAGCTCCCACTCAACACCACTAAAAGCAGGCAACTTGCCGAGGACAGCCCGCGGGTCCGCCCGAGGGAGCTTGGGGACGGAGATACAAGGGTGGATTTCGGAAGGACTGATACTGTCAAAGATCCGGGGCTATTGTAGCCGCTGATTTCAGGCCCCAGAGGCTCTGTTCGGAAGCTACGGGGAGAGGTGATGGTGTCCCCTCGAAGTGAATAGGAACCGTTTCCTCAGGGAAGCCATGGGTACAGTTGCATTTGCGCACAACCCACCTAAGGCCGCTTCTACAGTGTTCCGTTAAAGTCTGGCATCCAAATCTTGTCCGGGAAGGGCAAATACTTGTAATCCTCCCCACCCCCAGTGAAGTGAATAGAGCTGGCCAAACAAAGTTAGTGACACAGTGTCTTCTGTGCTGCGGACGGAAGACTCATGTAATAGCCCAATTTCGAAAAAGAAAGCATCCCCGAAATTGTCCAGGAGGGTTGCGTTTAAAAAAATTTGATGTGGCTAACATCTCCATGAATTCGTGTACCGAAGCCGAATCAGGCAGTGACGCACCCGAAAGCCGCAACTGCAGGTGTGAAGGAGTTCAGGAAATTCCGTTCCTTGCATTAGCATCCATATTACAAACGACATTTATCATTTGTATGAACTATCTTTGCTGGAATTCCGATTGTTTTTTTATTTCTTTAAATCTTTGTTACAAACCGGACCCCTACCGTTGCCTCGAGCGAGAGTCGTTCAGCTTGAATTCCGTTGTGACTATATTTGGTAATCTCATCCTCTGTAGCTAACCTTTGCTGTGACCCAGCTGCAGTTGTTGATTTGTTGTCCAATTTGGAGCGAAAGAGCCCAGAAGGAACACTATTGAGGTTTGATTATTATAAAATTAATTAATTTGTTGTATATAGTACCGTAGCTATTTGGAATCGACTTTGTTTTGAATTGTGTCGAAATTGGTTGCTAAGCGTCGCTCGAACGTTCCGGTGGCTGGACTTTACAGTACTGAATATCCTTGGCAATTGCTGAGGCATGAAATTACGCAGCAAATCGGCAAATTGTTCCGAATCAAAGGACAGTACCCTGCAGGTGAACCAAAACCCTTTGCCCGTAGGTGTTGGTCATGTTTCTTGCTCAGGCTCTAGTATATCAGGTTGTTCTAGGGTCAGCTTGGTTTCCCATAGAGCTAGAGCTGATCTGTTGTTAGCTGAGTTGAAGGAGAAGCAGGTTGCAGAACAGTTAAAGTTAGATGAGCAACGTAAGCTGCTCCAGGTGAGGAATGAGACGGAAATGGCGAAACTGCGTTTGGCACTCGCTGAGGAAGAAGAAGATCTAGTCAACAGGGATGAAGTCAAGGGTAAACATCTTTCTCGTTACCTAGGTGATTTCCACGTGCAGAACGATGCACCACGAACAACAAGCTTGGTTCCAGTGGCGGAACCTGCAGTGAATTATCGTTTGGACTTACCCAGGGTGGAACTGGAGTCATTTGCGGGCTGCTGGTCAACGTACTGGAGGTTCGTGAAACAGTTCGAATATTACGTCGAAGGTAGAGTTCGAGACGATGGCCAGCGCCTACTTTATTTGATGCATTACTGCAAGAGACAAGCAGGGGATGCGATTGCCGAATGTGTTATGTTGCCGCCGACAATGGCTTACAATAGGGCTAGGGACAAGATCATGTAGTGGTTCGTTCACTGATTGACGGTTTGCTGCAAGGTCTGAAGCCTCTGGTGGAAGATTCGGACGCCCCGACCAAATTGTCGTTAAAAATGCTGAACTGTGAAGTCGCCCTCACGCAGATGAATTGCATGTCAGACCTCAACTCATTGCAGACTATGGAACGTATCACTCGAGTGCTACCAACGCGTCTCCAGGATTTGTGGGCTGGGACCGTTGATGATATTTTGGGAAGAGGAGACGAACCGAGGTTCCAAGATCTGCAGCACCTAGTGTCCCGTGAGGCACGGATTGCTCGAAGTAGGTTTGGCAAACTGGCTGCCAGTAGCAAGGCTCAGGGGTATTCGCAGTCATCCAGTTGGAGGAATTATGCACAAAACCAGCATCCAGAAGTGACACGGTTCATGCCAAATCAGGGTAGTACTTTGTTCGTCGCAGCTAATAGGTGTTCGGTATGTAATGGAATACACGCACTTGAGGAATGTCAGCGATTCCTTTCTCGTGATATACCCGGTCGTTGGGCATTGATCAAATAAATCAAGGCTTGTTTTTCGTGTCTCAAGTGTGGACACCTGTCTAGCAACTGTTCTGTTTCCAAACCATGTTCAACATCAGGTTGCCCGAAACGGCACCACCCTCTACTGCATGTTGCACAGAAGCAATGTACCGATCGAGTCACGCAAGATACAACACAAGGGCTGTAGCTGGATAAGCTGGGTATGGACGAGGCAAGAAAGCCTGGGCAGCGGACCAATAATTGTGCGGCTACTCTTAGGCCAGAATGTCAAGTCAGTTTCGGTCTACTACCAGTGCGAGTAGACGGACCGGGGGGCTCTTTGGAGACCTACGCTCTGCTGGACAGCGGGTCTGATGTGACTCTAATACAAAAAGACATTATGGGGCTGGTGGGCCTGAAGGCATCCCCGACCTCACTTTAGATTTCGACCTTAAATGGGACTACCACTTGGAATTTGGGAATAACGGAGCTGCGACTGAACTCATTGTCAGAGAATGATTTCGTGAATGTAGATAGAGCCTTTTGTGTTGATAGGCTACCAATCCAAGCAGTCCAGTACTGCCCAGATGCGGACATTTTATCCTGGCCTCACCTACATTGCATCCAAAGACAGAATCTGGAAGATTCGAGAGTGCGGATCCTGATAGGTGCCGACGTCCCAGAAGCACATTGAGCGTTAGAGCAAAGATGCGGCAAAAGAAAACAACCCTATGCTGTGCGGACGATTTTAGGATGGATTGTTCTCTGTCCGATAAACCAGGAACCATGCTTTGTGAGGACAGTAAACCACATTGAGAGGGGAATCGACCCCTTAGCAGAACAGACCGATCGACTGTACAACGCCGATTTCTGCAAAGGTGTACAGCTTCATGTATTTTGTGACGCTTCTGAAGTTGGCTACGGGGTGGCGGCGTATTCCAGAATGGTTTCAAGAGACGTAGCCCCCTATTGTGCCCTACTGTCCGCTAAGTCAAGGGTAGCTCCTCTGAAGACCGTCACGATCCCTCGATTGTTGTTAGCCGCAGCAAGACTGGCCGTTAGAGTTTCTCGGATTCTTATGGAAGAAACTGGAATCAAGTTTGGTAAGATCTACTAATGGACGGACTCTGCTATAGTTTTGCACTACATAAACAACACTAAAACCAGATTCAGTACGTACGTTGCCAACCATTTTGCTGAAATCCATCAGTGGTCGGAACCCTGGCAGTGGCGTCATGCCAGATCGGAGGCTAACCCTGCAGACTTGGCATCAAGGGGCACGACATCACCGAGTGATATCAGCTGCTGGTTCGGGGGTCCTCAATTCTTGATGAACGATGAAACTTCATGGCCGACCAGTCCTACGGTGTCTGCAGCACCACCAAACGTTGAGTTGAAGCAGCCTCCGAGTACAGTTCTCACAGTGTTGCAGGATGCATGGACGGACGCACTTCTAGCTAGGCACTCCAGTTGGTTTCACTTGCTGAAGTCGGTAGCGTGGTTAACCCGTTTTGAAATGTACGTTGCATTCATGAGAGGCGGGCCTACGGATCCACGATTGAGAACTGGTCCGTTGAAGTTACACGACATTGCTAAAGCGGAGGAAATTGTTATTCTGATTGTACAAGCTAAGGTCTATGGCGAAGAGGTAAAATGGCTACGAGACAGGAGCAATAACCTATGTACTAACAAATCGCCGATGAATAGGACTCTATTAAAACTCGATCCAATTTTATTAAATGGAATTATTTGTATTGGAGGACGACCGAACTACCCCAGTCAGCTTCAGGGTGTGAAACATCCGGTGATACTACCCAAGACTCACCCGATTACATACTCGATAATCCTATGGTATTCCGCGATGGAAGGACACGCAGGACCTTCTTAGTTACTCGCGGAACTTCGCAAAATGTTTTGGATTGTACAGGGGGGAGCTGCCGACGAGCGAGTACTTGGAGGATGTTGGAAATGCCGGAAGCATTTGGCGTTCGTAGGCAAGCAGATGATGGCTCCTCTACCAGCCATTATAGTCCAACAAGGTTGGTTTCCGTTCAAATACGTCGGAATAGATTATTTCGGCCCATTTGCGGTTAAACATGGGCGCAGCATGAAGAAACGATATGGATGCATCTTCACCTGCCTACAGATTCGTGCAGTACATATTGAAAATTCCTATTCTCTAAACACGGATTCATTCATTATGACATTGCTGCGTTTCATGTCCAGGAGAGGGGCACCGTCCGAGATTTTTAGTGATAACGGTGCAAACTTTGTTGGAGCTCCAAGGGAATTGAAGAACCTAATGGGAAACTGGTCTAGTAATAAGATTGCTGATAGATTGTTGCAACGGGGCGTGCAGTGGCATTTCAATCCCCCACATGCTAGTCTCGGTGGTGGTATATGGGAGATCATGGTGCGCTCGGTTAGAAGAGAACTTCTTTCAATTTGTGACCAGCAGCCGATGACTGACGAAATATTGTTGACATTCCTTACGGAAAGTGAGCGGATAGTAAACGGACGACCGCTAGTGCCTTTGACCTCGGACTGTCGTGATCTGTCAGTACTCACGCCCAATGACCTACTTATCCTGAGGGCGAACCCACGAGATATTCCAACGGATTCGTTGCGCGATAGACTGGTTCGTCAGTGGAGGCAGGCAAACTACCTAACATCTGTGTTTTGGAAGAGATGGATCAGGGAATATCTTCCCTTATTACAACAGCGGCAGAAGTGGATAACTCGAGAACGCAACTTTAGATCGGGTGATGTAGTGCTACTAGTTTCGGAGGCGTTGCCGCGTGGCCGGTGGCCGATAGGAGTCATCGAAAGCATCTCAGTTTCGGACGATGGTTTGGTGCGAACGGCAACAGTGCGAACTAATGAAGGATTAGTGCTCCGTGACATTAGAAAGTTTTGTCTTATTGAGGGCGAACCGGACACTGGTGGTGTAAGTTCAGAGGCCAACTCTTCTCAGGTGGGAGGCGGGTCTTTGGATCTGCCGACATGAGAGGGACCACTGAGAGTTGATCCACTAGTCCGACTGGGAGCTGCTCTCGACGGTGATAAGTTTTAGGTATTGGGGAACCGTGGGGCGAGCCGATGCATGAGGCCGACCACACCTAGCGGTGCACGGGAAAAATCCGGGTCGGATTTTGGGGGCCGGTGTAAAGGAGTTCAGGAAATTCCGTTCCTTGCATTAGCATCCATATTACAAACGACATTTATCATTTGTATGAACTATCTTTGCTGGAATTCCGATTGTTTTTTTATTTCTTTAAATCTTTGTTACAAACCGGACCCCTACCGTTGCCTCGAGCGAGAGTCGTTCAGCTTGAATTCCGTTGTGACTATATTTGGTAATCTCATCCTCTGTAGCTAACCTTTGCTGTGACCCAGCTGCAGTTGTTGATTTGTTGTCCAATTTGGAGCGAAAGAGCCCAGAAGGAACACTATTGAGGTTTGATTATTATAAAATTAATTAATTTGTTGTATATAGTACCGTAGCTATTTGGAATCGACTTTGTTTTGAATTGTGTCGAAATTGGTTGCTAAGCGTCGCTCGAACGTTCCGGTGGCTGGACTTTACAGCAGGTATGCTCCCTTACTTCTGGTTCATGGCCACCGGAAGAGGTGGCAATCGACCATCCACTTGCTGTGAACCACAGCACACGAATTGTCCTCTGCAAACCTGATTTTCATCTTTAAGCCAATCCATAACCAGGCCTAAACCTCTTATCTCATGTCATTCGCTACTCCCTGCTCTTACCCGGTCCGACATCGTGCTTTCTCTCACCCTGTCCCTCATTCTAATCTCAGTCCGAAGTCCCGATCCTTTTTGTCGGCCTATTCCAAAATCTGGAGTAAACTCCCCCTTAGCTTACGCAGTGCCTCCTCAATGTTCGTTTTAGGCGCGCACTTTTGTTTTACTTAACATTTCCCGGTGCTATATTGCTCACCAATGAGGTCATCTCCGACGACCTGGCCCTTGAAAGAGGCCTCACACTGTAACTCTACTACCTCTGCTCCACAGGCCACTAGCTACACTTCATTCCCCAACACTCCCCCTCTCTCGTGCCGCGAACTAAGGCCATTGCCTATACTGATCCATGGTGAACTTGCCTCCTGCCTTCATAAGATAACCCTAATGCTCACCTACGTTCGTCTCTCATCCATCATATTCACTTTTTTTCTCCTCGGCATCCGTTGCTTCTCAGCTGGGGCACACCCAGACTGAGCTTCTCAATCCCTTTCCCCCTTCCAGTGGTCCTCGATGACGGCCAACCACTTCGGGCACGGTACTTACCATCTCCCTGGCAGGCGCACCTGGATAATATTGCTACACGGTTGTCTACCACTCGTTGTTTCCGTTGGCTCTCCTGAAGAGGTCTCACGTCTTGGCCAATTGTTCCTGGATAAAGCACCCCTACCGCGGTCGTTTTGTCCCCTGTGCAATTATCCATGAACACTCCTGCCACTCCCAACAGTGCGGGGCGCGGTCAGATCCACCGCTATGGCCGGCGCACATCGGGCGTGCAGGCCGTCTGCAACGATGTGCGGGCGCAATTAGACTGATGGATCACCCCTCCTGTGTTTACTTCACGAGGTGTTTTTCAGGTTGGGGGCCCAGCGCACGGCCAGTCCCACCCACCAGCACCGGTTGCTGATCACACGCTCCAACTTTTCTCGGACTACCGAATCAAGTGCTGTCGGTTGAGAATTGCATTCTCCTCATCCTTTTTCCACCACAGTTTGTTCACCTATAGCTCTTATCGTCTGCTACCACTTTCCATTTTTGTCACTCTGCCACGGCATGCCCACCTACCCGTTTTGTCCTTCCTCCTATCGCCTCTCTACATCAACTTTCATTGCACTGAGTCACTATCGTCCTAACCACTCTTCTCTGTCGACGCTCGTCAATATCTCTTTTTCCGCCTGTCATCATTGATTGATTCTATTCTTTATGCACTTGGTACTACTCTCTGCTCAGATTGCCCATTGATAGCATTCTTATACCTGTCGTTCTTTTAAACCTCTCCTTGTTCTCCATCCTCATGCTCAATGCCATTATGCACCCATGACCAATCTGCATATTTGAAATTGCCACTCGAAACTCCGCTTCTTTTGCAGTCGCATTTATTATCTAATCACCACCACCATATTTTCCTTTCTTGGCTCCGCGATTCCCCTGTGGTTCTTTCCAGTGTCCCGATTAGTATCCACCTGTTCAATTGTCTGCCGCCACACAGCTCTCCAGGTCCATTGCCCCAACTGCGTTGCGCATTCATTTTTTTGGGCATTTTTATTCTATTGCTGGTTCACTTATCTCGGGGCGTCCCGTTTCCTTCTCCGCCTCCTTCGTGTTTCATCTGCAGTAAAATGATCTGATTGGTCATTTATTACCTGTGTCTCCTCGGTCATTGCTTTCATCCCTTGATCCGTTTATTGCCCGCTACAGGCATTTTTCTGTGCCTTGCAGTGTGGTCCGCTTTTCCATGTCACACCGACTGTAAAGACAACGTTACGTCATGGTGTTCTCTTACAGTTCCAAACCGTTTGATCTATCACTACCCGATTCCTTTGGTCCGTCGCCATATGTCGCACCTGCATTGATCAAATAATTAGACCCATTCTTACACGGTCTCTTCGATCCTACACTTCATCTTCCCTCGTTTATTATTTGCTCTTTACTGCCGGCAATACTTCTGTGCTTCTTCAGTCTTCTGTATCTGTTGATCCACTGTTATCCCGTCATGAAAAACTTCGTCTGAATTCTCCCAAGTCAATCCTGCACACTTTGATCAAATTCTATCTCCGTCTTCCAATCACTGATACTTTTTTCTCCTAGTACTCCTCTGCTCTTTGCTCCTGCTCCTAGCATGTATATATATATCTGTACTACATCTTACACTTTTCTTGCCGGCTATTTCCTATGCGTCCATCCTCCTGACCCTCATGATATGCGTCCACTTTTTTACATCTGCACCTCATACTTACCATATCAAATTCCTACAGATCACTCTTGCCATCCGCACCACCCTTTACTTATTCCAATGTCCGCTACCTGTTCTACTATGTGTTTTATGCCCTGTCCGCTGATTATCTACTGTAGTGTAGCACAGGCTTATTACTATATGATCCCTAGCAATAAATCCCTCCTTTTTCTCTGCCGTCTACCACTACCACCCTTTCCCATATCAATTTCTCGCCCCTTTCATGCATGCCTGAGAGTTTTCAGATATCCCCAAATGGGCAACAGGGATTTCCTGTGTGCCTTTCAGTTTGGCCCGCCTTTCCATGTTCCACCGATTGTAAACATAAAGTTACGTCGTGATGTTATTCCACAGTTCCAAATCGTTTGATCTGTCACTACCCGATTCCTCTAGTCCACCACTACATGTCGCACCTGCATTGATCGAATAATTAGACCCATTCTCACCTGTTCTCCTCGATCTTTTCTCTCATCTTCATTCTTCCATGAACTGCTTTTCACAGTCTTCATCACTTCTGTGCTTCCGCATTCTATTTTTCTCTCCGTTGGGCTGCCATGTGCACCTGTTATGAAGTTATTTCAAAACGATATTCCAAAGTTAATTCTACAACCACTTGATCTAACCTTACCCACCCCTCCCAATGACTGATAATTTCTTTCTAGGACCCCATTGTTATTGCTCCTGCTCCTTTTATATCTATACATACATAATATACGTATTTACATAAAATTGCGCATATATGCATATGTACACGCGCTCTGCATCTTGCAGTTCCTCACCGGCCATTTCTCTTGCTATCATCCCAACGACCGTCATCATATGCATCCATCAATTCTACATCTGTGCCTCACACCTGCTGTATCCAATCCTTTCAAATCGCTTTTGTCATCTGATCAACCCTCTACGACTTGTATTGCCCTGTCAGCCGACCATCCATTGCAGAGCACCAATGCTTCACTAATATCTAATCCACTGCAGTGCACCTCACATTTCTATCCATCGTCCCTCGCCACTGCAGTTCCTTACACCGATTTCTAGCCCTTCGCATATTTATCAGTCGGCCTTCAGAAGTATTTACCAGGACCAATCACCCAGTCCATCTGACCTTGACTTTCAAACTCCATCCATTCAAATCCGCCCTTGAGTTCATTTAAACTGCACACAATCTCTATGGTGTGTCTACATCTATCCTATTTTCATCTCACTTTATTCTCCCTTCTGAACCTTTTTATTCTATATTTTCATGAAAATTTCTACATTTCCATGAATTATATCCGTCCATTCCATCACCTGTATCAACAAGATCATGCACATGGAATGCTTCGGGTGTTTCCGAAATAAACAAATATTATATCTAAATAGAATTAATTAAACGCAGAAGACGCCGCTTTTGTCAGTGCTTTCCGCGGACAACCAGCTGCCTTATATATATATATATATATAATGCATAGAGAGAATGGCAGTGGAAACAACACTTTTATAAAGAAGAATGTAGGATGGGGTGCACACTTGCTAAGAGTTTACAGATAAGAGTAAGCATTTAGGGAGACAGTGTGAACGGGAGCTGTATGGGTATCGGACCGCAATCCACCAAATGAGAAGATAAATAAACGCGTTGAGCGCAGGGCTTGCGCAAAGAAGTCTCCAACGATAATGAAATACACGAAATGAACTTCCTCGTTCACAATATTGACTACGGTGGCTGGTTCGCCGTCCATCATAATGATATCATTGGGACTTACATTGGAAAAAATAACCCGTCAACGACACAAGAACTAGGAGTTTCGGACAAACGGGGCATGGGCAAGAGCGTGTCATCTAGGACCAATGTTTTCTCGAGATGAGTGGACGGCGTTCACTTCGTGCGATCGCTTATACAACTACTCTACTAGTCCAGTGGGTCCTTTTATCAAACATTTCAGCTTGCCCAAATGAGAGTCGTAAGGGAAGCACGAGATGCTGTCTAAAGTTCCATGTCTTCTCATATGATTATTCAAACAATGAAAGTTGTACACAGCTGAATTGGGGGCCATAACATTTTGCCATCCCCTACACAAAAACAAGCAAAATACGATGTGCGAAGCCTAGCAAACGGAAGTGTAAAAAGAGATACGAGAAGATGTATGCAGAAACAGACAAAAGTAAAAAATCCTCATGTGAATCATAGGGTATTAAATCGAGTAAACACACAGGACCAAGGTAAAGGAAGAACTGACGAAATTCCGTCGCCTTCCAGCGTTCGATATCACGCGTGTGACGGCATTTGCGCTGTCACAGTTGAGAGCACCGTGGGTTCGCAGAATTCGGTCGTCAATTTCCTCCGCACCTGACCTACTCAGGCGGTAAGTAGATTCTGTGTTACCCTTAGGCATATCAAATGCATATAATCGAGCGGGGATGGGATAACTTTATCGGTGAGTAGGTTTAGGAAAGGAGCGGTGCCTATGTGGTGACAGCCATACTTCTCGGCGAGAAACCTTTCATTGGTTCGTGCGGTAGCCTCGACAACGGGAAACGGCATCCTCTCATCAATATGCAAGCTACTTTGGTTGCATCCATCGCAGCCGAAATAACCAGCAGGGCTTTTGACCTGACTAACGAAGGCCCTGGCAGGAGTACCACAGATGACGGCCTCCAAACAACATCGTATGGAAGAGTTACGATAGTTTAGGCCATCTTGCAGCCGATGTTCTAGTTTCTTCACCGCGTGGCGCAAGTTGCCATTTACCGGATATGGTTTTTTACACCACGATAAAATCCCACAGTCATGGTCTGCGGACACAATGGCAGCACTATCCTTGCCAAAGTTGGCAACATCTGGAAGGAAGATCCTTGGAACAAAGACAGCCCATCTACATTCAGGTGTAGATCGATAGAATTTGGAACAAAATCCATGCCGCTTAGGCACATTCGTTCCGTCTGTCAGTCCAAAGTGAATATATATTATACTGTCCAACTAGATTTTCTCACACAAAAGTGGTGTACGAGAAATAGTCCATGGATCACTTGGGAGACCTGGCACAAACTTGCCCACAAAGGAAAGTACGTCTCGCCACCGTTTCATGCTTAAGTTTGCGGTGCAGAATAGATCAGACAGTGACTGATGCACAATGTTCATGTCTTCGCCTAAGGACATATTTCTTCCTAGAAGTGCATCCTTCGTGTCTTGAAAATAAAGCTAAATAGGAACGATACCATCTTACCCGATGGAATAATTTCCACGAACGTGCACGCAATGGGAGGCGTGTCTCCACTTATCAGGACCCCGGGCAGCCCCTCTGTTTGTTCCTCCGGCATTCGTGGCTCCGCTTCAACAAATGCACCTGAAGTGCCAGCTGTAACTGCTGTTCAATAACCCACATAAATAAATCCACTATAAGAGCATACTCCGGATTCTTTCTTTGGGACACAAAGTTCTTTTCTGCCACAAATTGGCATCGTGACATATGGGAGATTGCACGGAGCCCAGTTCCATCTGCTACGAACGTTTGAGCAATGCGTAGCCAAATTCGCAACGGATCCCGAAATCAAAAGACGATTATCCGTGATATTCTACGATACTAGATTATTAAAATAAACAATGACATAAACAATATACAAACCTCAATAATACGATCACAAGGACTCAACAACGAGAAACCGAATAGCAGCGTGTGAGCAGACAGCACGCGCGTCACGCAGGTCCTGAACAAGGATGTGCCAAAGCAGAGCTCTGGGCGCGAACAAACAACAATTGGTCCATAAAAAAACCGGTTCGTAAAGACAAGTCAGTAGTGTATGGAAATGAGTGATGTTGGGAAAAACACTGAATCGCGAGGGGAAAAAGGGGGATTTTCCACGACCGGCTGTTACACCGCCCAACAAAATCCTCCTGGATCCTTAGCAAAGTCAAAGGTTCGGTATAAAGGTACTGATTCTTCCTACCTGCCTAGGCCCTGCTGTCAGTGCGCGCGTCTAATGCTCGTCGTCGACGTTCTACTACTGGTCGCACCTAATCCATTGGATACATAGACGTGAAGCTAGTCTACATCTTCCACAAGACCAAATGACCGATGGCGGGCGTGAATGGTCGCATAGACGTTGTCCTCGTAAGGGGCCGTCCGGTCCTGGATGTACGTGCTTGAGTGTGTGTGTGAGTGCGTGTGTGTGTGTGCCGGGGTTACAATGAAGTCACTGGTATGACTACACATCAAAGGGGGACTTTCTGCGATGTCAACAAAAGACCGCGTGGCAAGAAGACGAGTAAATGTAGCATGTGTGTGTGACCTGAGCTCCGCTACCTACACATATGCAAGGGCATTCGGTAGCGTCAACAAAGGCAAACAAAGAACACTGTCACATGTATGATGGGTTTACGGGATGTAGAGTGCGTCGTGCATGCGTGTATGTATCGGGATGTATAATGGAATCGCACTCATCACCACATATCGGAAAGAACCTTCTGTAATGTCAACGAAAAGACCGCGAGCACCTTAACGTGTTTGACGGAGATTGTGTGGTATATATGGTGTTTCTTTATCCACCTCAATTACTGGTGTGAAAAAGGTTTACTAGGCCTCAGGGTTATCAGCTCCTCCGTCTTCGCTCTCGAGTAGGTTAATACTGCGTATGTCACGAATGAGCACTCCGTTAGCTGTCTTCACCTTCACCGTTCTTATCATTCCGTCAGTGCTTTTGATGGTTTCCGGTTAGCAACGAAAGTACTAAACCGGCTCCGTACGTTGTTAATGTAGTAAAGTACTATCGTTGAATCCGTCCAGAAGCTCGCCGATCAAATGTAGAGATCGAAACATCTCTTCACAGCTTGCACCACCCTGACTGCCAACACGGCTGCGCTGAGTTCAAGGCGTGGGATTGAGACCGACTTCAGTGGGGCAACGCGGGCTTTGGCGAACAGGATCCTCGTGGTATATTGTCTATCTCCTGCGCACCATCGTCCGTACACCACAGCTCCATAACCGACTTCGGATGCATCGAAAAAGCATGTAGTTCCCCAGTCCGTGTCGTATGGCCAGGGGTCAAACATCGTGGGATTCTTATGTCCCCTAATTTCTTCAAGGTGTTCAGAAATTCTTCCCAGTCCAGCCGGTCCCCTCGGTCCAGTGACTGGTCCCAATCAACTTTCTTACGGCACAGCCGCTGCAGCAAGATCTTTCCGGGTAGCAGCCATGGTGAGACGAAACCGAGCGGGTCGAACAAACTTGAGACGGCCGATAGTATGCCACGACGGGTTATTGGCAGCTCGGGAACGTTCAGTTCGAAAACAAAATCGTCCGTTTCCGCGTCCCATTGTATCCCTAAAGTGCGCTCGATAGGAAGTGGAGAGTCGTCCAAATCTCTTACACTTTCGGCCTTTTCGTGATACGGGATGACCTTCAGCACTTCTGAAGCGTTCGACATCCATTTAGTTAGATGGAAGCCGCCCTCTTCCAGCAATCTCGTCAGACCCCTGAACTGCTCTAGAGCTGATTCCACATCATCGAATGACCCAAGGTAGTCGTCGACGTAGAAGTTCCTGCTGACGCTTTCTACCACCGTCCGATGTACTAGATCGCCATGTTTGTTCGCTGATTCTCGGAGGGCGTAGTTGGCACAAAATGGTGACGATATGGCTCCGAAGGGGTGGACGGTCATCCTATAATTCACCACTGCGTTGTCCCGGTCGCTCCCTTCCCGCCACAGGAAACGCAGCACATCTCGTTCTCCTACCGGAATCTTCACCTGATGGAACATTTCCCTAATGTCAGCAGACAAAGCCACTTTACCCAATCTGAAACGGCACAAAACATCGATCAGTGGTGTGGTCCAGTCAGGCCCCTGTGGTAGGCGATCGTTTAACGACTTGCCCTGGAACTTGGCCGCACGGTCGAAAGCCACCCGCAGTTTATTGGGTTTCTTGGGGTTGATAACCGGATGGTGAGGCAGATACCAGATACATCTTTTGCTGTCGGTATTAACAGGCGCCTTTTCAACGTAACCGAGGGCCTCGTTTCGCTTCATCAAATCCGCGTATCGTTCCCACAGATTCTGGTCTCGAATGAAGCGTTCTTTTAGTCGTAGTAATCGTTGGAGAACATAATTTCTGTTGTCAGTCCACGGGTCGACCGGTGTGCGCCGTGGGAGGGGAACCTCGAACTGTTTTTTGAGGCCTCTAGTGCTTTGCCGCACCTTTTGTAGAGCTAAGTGATCCTCTTGAGACAACGTCGGTCTTCCGTCTCCAATGTCATGAAACTCCTTTTCATAAAGCCGTTGCAGATGATACTCTATGCGGTCCGTTTCGGCGGATAAGTAATTCACGGAACCGCGTACCCCTACTGGACCGTATAACATCCATCCCAGAGCCGTGCGTACGGCATAAGGTGCCTGGCGGTCGCCCACTCTTTGGTCAAGCACCCAATGCGCCTCTGGCACGTCGCATCCGATGAGGAGATCCACCTCATCATCTTCCCAGTCTACAACGGTTATATCCTGCAGGTGGGGCCACCGAGTCAAGATTGAGTTCACCGACCTTGGTGCTCGCATGGGAAGATCCGCTAACGTAAATGCCTCCGTTGGTTCAATTTCCTCGTTAGTGTCTAGAGAGATGAGTTGCAGCCTTAATCTACCGGCAGTCATTACCTGTGTTCCGCCCACCGTGCTCACTGCTAACGACGTCGCACCTTTAGCCAGTTGGTGTTTGTCGGCAAACCGCTCTTTCACTAAAGTGGTGTCGGATCCACTATCAACGAAAGCCAACGCCTTGACTATCCCAGTCGAAGTCACTACTCCCACGTCCACTACGCCTAAACGTACCGGTTTACTGGCAGATTGTGAAGTTGAACAAATCACGCTGGGCTTGGCACTCGCCTCGGATATGGTTACTCTCGCCTGATGCAGCAGCCGATGGTGTCTGCCCGTGCAGCCCTCGTAACCACATCGATTCCTTGTTCTACAGGCTGCTGCCCGGTGCGTGGTGTTGAGACAGATAAAACATGCTCCTGCCATCCTCGCTATTCCCCACCGTTCGTCTATTGTGGCGTTGCCGAACTTGGGGCATTCTGGTAGGCCATGGCTAGTACCACAGGACATGCAATTTGGTTTCGCCGTAGCATCTCGTGAAATGACGTGTGTGTTGGTCCAAGGCTGGTACTTTGGATATTCCCGTACAGGGGTTTGGACTTGGCTAGTACTGGGCTTGTTTGCTCGGTTGCTGTCCCGGATGAGTCGGCCGAATCTGCTGTCAGCTATCTTCGTTTGCCTGTCTAAGTATTCAGCCAGGTCTTCGAAGTTTGCTTCTCTGTCGCTTCGGTTTATCCGTTCAGCTTCTTCCGCCCACCGACCCTGTAGTTCGGGAGAGGGGTGACGGACTATGCCTTCTAAAGTGTGCATGGCGTCTAGGTCAGCCCTGTAACCTAAATGGTCGAGGGCTATTGAGCAGTTCTGCATCTTGATCACCAGGTCGGCCATGGTGTAGACGTCGCCCTCGGTTATCTTTGCCTCTGCCATCACGCCCTCTATTAGGCTACGGGCTACTTTGAAAGGTTGGCCAAACAAGTCTCTTAGAATCTTCCTTGCCCTTGTGTAGCCTTGTTCTGGATCGAGGATGGTGCACCCGTCGATAGCTTCTCGCGCTCGGCCTCGGCAGTAGTGAGTAAGGTAAAGAAGCCTTTGCCCAAGGTCGGTTACCTTGTTTTCGACGAACGTCTTGAACTGTTTGACAAACTTGCAGTATTGCTCAGCTCGCCCGTCGAAAACCGTTAACTCCACTCTAGGCAGATCGATCGATGGTGGTTTGTAGTCGGCGACCGGCGTGGGGTTCCCTACCTTATTGCACTCTAACCTATCGGAAGTGTCGAAGTCACTGGTCTCATGCTCTTGCTGTTTCTGTGTACACTTCTCTGCTTCCTGCGCCTGTAGTCTAGCCGAAAGTACCTGTTGCTCTAGTTCTAGTATTCTCAGCTTATATAAATCGACATCCTTACGATCAATATTGTTCTCAGTAACACATGAACTAGCACTGACAGGACTAGGTGATCTAGCATTAACTCAAGAATCATATGTACCCAAAACCTCCCCAGAGAATTGCCGTATTACTTTCTGTCCGGACTCGACTGCTTTTGATCCTTTTCTTGGCATTTTGCGTGTTTTTCTCGTTCCGAATTGATCTATTGAGTACTGTTACGAACGTTTGAGCAATGCGTAGCCAAATTCGCAACGGATCCCGAAATCAAAAGACGATTATCCGTGATATTCTACGATACTAGATTATTAAAATAAACAATGACATAAACAATATACAAACCTCAATAATACGATCACAAGGACTCAACAACGAGAAACCGAATAGCAGCGTGTGAGCAGACAGCACGCGCGTCACGCAGGTCCTGAACAAGGATGTGCCAAAGCAGAGCTCTGGGCGCGAACAAACAACAATTGGTCCAGAAAAGCAACCAGTTCGTAAAGACAAGTCAATAGTGTATGGAAATGAGTGATGTTGGGAAAAACACTGAATCGCGAGGGGAAAAAGGGGGATTTTCCACGACCGGCTGTTACACCATCTTTCCCCTCCTATACCTGCACCACCTGCTCTCTTTCGGCACAACAAAATGGTTCTTGTAGGATTGAGAAATGACGAGGAGAATGGGTTTCAACAGGTAACCATCTCATTAATGCCATTCATTTCCCAGGAAATACTGGTTACCCTTCTACTGACAACGTCGGAAGAATCTTCTACTTTTGTTTGAAGTATGGAATGTTCCAACCAATTAATTCCTACGATTCAATAATTAGACGACGAAACAGTACCAATACAGTCCAAAAGATACTTATTCATGACACTTAGACAATTATGATACCGACCGTACCTACCCGCCCCCGAAAACACTCACCTGCCTACAAACAGTTAGCGAAACCAATAAAGGCCACCCAGTTCCGAGGGCAAGCAGTTGAACAAAAAAAGTGCAAAATGCCACACACATTTTCGTTACCCATTTGTACGAAAGCTATATGTATGAATAACTCTCCGCAATTCAGGAAGGTTTATGCCATTTACTTTGAAGGTATCGTCATCGTGCGTTATCCCAAGGCTCCATTGAGCAGCGCCCAACAGGGTTTTCTGTAACCCAAGCAGCACTGCCTAATGTCCGCCCAGTTGGGCTAGGGTTGAGATAGCCCATAGCAACGCTGAGCAACTCCGTCGAAATACTTTGGGCAGAGCTTCCAGAGCCCAACTGGGCTAGGTTTGGACATGCCCAAATCATCGGAAAAAATGCGCAAAATGGCTATTTCCTTCTCACCAACAACTCCAACTTCGGTCAGTCTTCTGATATATCATTGAAGTATTCTCCTGCCTTTCGAGCTTAACCACTAAATGTGATCAAAATGGCCATTTTAGTAAAAAGTAGAGAAATGTGTTTAAAAAACTATGTCTGATTTAATTACAAAGAAGCAGCTGATCGATTTTGCATCAATTGATTAATCTACTAGATTTCATAAACATATGGCATGTAAATATATACATATACATATATATATATGTATTTTCAAACATATTACCGGACACTTGCCCAAAAGGTTGCGCACATCGAATTCGTGTACCGGAATTGAATCAGGCAGTGACAATACACGAACAAGATGCTTGTCATCTAGGACCAATGTTTTTTCAAGATAAGAGTGAACAATGGCCATTTCGCGCAAGCGCCTGTACAACTGCTCTGCTGGTCTAGCGAGTCCTCTACAATAACTAGAAGACGAAACAATGCCAATATAGTCTAAACAATACTTTTTCAGACATTTTGACAACTAAAATACCAACTCTTGCTATAACTGAAATACTTTAACCAATCCGTGGACCCAATCCAAAGCTGCGCACACAGATGAAGGCGTAGACCGTGGATTAAAATCGGAATACGGTAGCCCCAAAAGTGGCCTTGAGTTGCGTGCACGTCTTTGGTGCTAGTTGGTCATTCAATGCACACAGCGAAAAGTCTCCTCGTTCTGGCATGCTGCGCGCCAGAAATGCCTTCATCGTCCACAGGTCCCGCCTTGAACCTACTGAACATCTTCGTCCAGGTCCATTTTCGGTTCGTCCTTCTTACAGACGTCGCAAACTTCCTCTCGATTCGAGGGCAACGCGATGTCCCGCTTCCTCCTTTTGGCCGTTGTGTTTTAACCTGCGGAATTTGTCGGCCGGAATCATCTGAAAGCCATTGCATGCAGCAGATCCGAATAATCCTACTGATCACCCTGGTCTATATTTCTTGTAGGTACTGTTGACTTACGCCATGAAGAATGTGCTACCTGCCAGGAGGTGGATGGGGTGGCGCTCCCCATTCTGGTGCTGGGGACAGGCTCATTGCTGGACTGAAGAAGCCGTTTTTTACGCGGGCAGTTGGTGCAAAGGGCAACTGGTCCCCTTCGTGACAGTCAACCGATTTTGACAAGGAAGAGGCCACTGGCGACTGAATGAACAGTCACTTCCTGTTGTTCAATAGGACCACGTGGAATGTTCCGGTTCTATAGCTTCGAATAAACCACGCACCTTTTACCAGCTGCAGGGATACAACTACCTCGGAGCACAGGTAATCCACAAGAATAGTGCGAGCATACACGGTCAAATTCGCCAACACGAGCTGTGTCCACAACAGTGCATCCGGCTCAAGGGCTGCACGAGCCTAATCACGTTCCTGAATACCTCCATCGCGGTAGAACGGCTGGACAGACCACTTTCCATATGTCTGTTCTCCGTTTCAACCCTATTAGTTGTGTGGTTACCCAACAGTAAAACCTTACACAACAAGTGACCAGCCCACATTTCCGTGTACGGCAATCATGTACTACTCAGGCGTGACCCTGCTTCCGAATTTCTGGACTCGGTGTCGGCCAAATATCGTTCGAAGTCCAGTCGGGATCGTGTAAAAACATGTTACGCATCCATTGAAAAACGCGCAATCCATCGGACTGCAGCACTGCATGCTGCCTATTACGTCTAAGTTTTGCATCTTGCTTTATGTGGGACCCGGAGAAAACTACTCTAGATTGTGAGTAAACCTCTGCAAACGCATTGCATTGAGCTAAACTCCTGTCTACAACGATAGTCTTGCAGCGTAGACTTTGCGGGAGAACCTGCGACATGAATGTCAGCGCCCTATGATAACCATAGCCACTCTCATTTGGGAGAATGGCATGAAAAAATGCTGTGGCCCAATCCCGTTCTGTCCACCATCACGGTAGGTCTGAGGATGGACCCTCCACGGTAGAGATGATGAGTTGCATCCTCCAAAATTATCTCACCAAACTTTGCGCACAACTACCTACTGATTGAAGGACTAAAGAAAACAAATCCAATTTTGTTCTCCTCCACTGTTATGTCACTGTAGCCGTGGGCATCCAACAGCCTCTTCATCCGCTGAGGCTCACTTGAAGAAAGCTGCGGACTTAGCCGCTTTTTAATATTTCGAAAGTGAAAACGAATTAAACGCCTGTCACATTCTTGACGCGTATACTGACTTAGTTCCGCAGTTCTATGAAAACCGCGCATCATCCGGAAACACAAGACTCCCTTGGTTATGTGTGAGCCTACCGTTAACTGCGCACAAACCTACATCGCCCACTTGGAAGCTGTGAGAATGCTCCATGGACCAGCCAACAAAGCAGAAATACGAGCCAACGAAATGAATCGTGACGAGTGCACCACAGTCCAGATCCGAATATCTACAGAAAGTATGAGTTAATTTCAACCATCACAACTTACGTCGAAGACTTTCCACATTTTCTTCTTCGGTGTGCGCAGCAGTGTTCAATGTACTGATACGGAATACTTTCAGGCAAAACCCGACTCCATTTGGCCGTCATTCACGACGTAAGAGGGTTACAGACAAAGAATGACGAACAACTTTCTGATGTAAATTTCTGGTCTTTTTGGAAGGTCTTCAGATCCGGGCATATTTCACGCACCAAGCTCTGAGACAAGGCTGAACCGTCAACAGGTATTAGCTCCATTTGCTCCACTGGACACTACCAGATGCAAAAGCGGAATGAGAAATGTGCTTTGCGCTCAGACCCATATATGACCGGCCCGCCAACAAAAGGAGTACGTTCCACCAACCAATCACAATCGAATAGATAACCACCTTGCAGATATTAAACAAATTTCGTCGTAACACCGTACCAGCTAAGCACATTTTACCGTACACAGACCAAGCTAAGCGTAACAGGAGGTAGTCTAATCGGGTCGTACTCCAGCCAAAGCAGACTAGTTATACTGTTCCGTTTGATGTTTGACGGACGTACCAAGCCAAACAGACGGCCGCAAACCTGAACGTCCTCTCACCGTCCAGCAGTCTATCTTCCAGATCACCGGCAATACGAGAAACGAAATGCCGTACAGACCAGTATCCTGGGCCCTTTCGCGTTGCCGATAGGTCTATCTTCCAGCTTGCCTGCAACACCAGATGCAAGACTTAGTCAAGGTTTGTATTTTGAACCCTCTCTTTTTTCATTGCTCTTTATCCGGTGAACTATCTTCCAGCTCACCGGCGACATTCAAGTAACTACGTAATCACAAGATTTGGGGCCGTTTTGGCCTCAACCTCGTACTCGTGTACTACTTCAAGACTTCAAGGGAACATAACTATCTTGGCACACGATCGGCTTCAGCCACCTAAAGTCCTGTGCGCTGGAAGATAAAAATTGGCAGTACTGCCCACAGGTGGAGAACAGCGCGACCCTAGCCAGCCTGGGTGCCATGGAAGCTCCTATGGAGATGGACTGGGAATCGTCGGAAGTTTTGGATAACCAGCCGGCGTCATGTACACCGGCGGGAACGACCGACGCAAAAGACTTGTCATCATCTGGGGCATAGCGCCCGAGAACCAGACAGGAGTAAATAATAAGGGAAACCCAAGTGAAGGAGTAAACACGGTGGTGTTATAAACCAAGGCGTGTAGCATAAGAAACAAATGGATGGAACTCACCAAAACCGCTGGGGAGCACAAAGCGTCAATAGGTGCCGTTAAGGAAATGTGGCTTCCTAAAGAAGACCACTTGCCAAGACTGACAAGTAACGGTTTCGCAGTCTATATGCGGGATAGAGAATACGATCGCTTTGGTGGGGGAGTGGCCATCCTCATTAGGTCAGGTACAAACCACCTTGAGTCTCAGGTTAAGATATGCACTCGCAGCGTCCACTTATACGCAGTTACGATCATTCTTCCTGGCAGGAGGGTTGACGTTGTGTGTGTCTACGGGGCACTAAGCACAAACCGCGAAGGGGATGTTTGTTTACTGCTGACTTTGACTGAACTAGTTAAGGACGCACGAAGGACCATTACAGTGGGTGACTTCAACACTCAGCACATTGACTGGACGGCTGGGGTCTGCCTGCCGAGATCGAATGGCTGCAAGCCTATGTGTTGCGCCTGCTTATTAGGGAATGCACCAGATATAGGACTGGATGCGTTCCATCCTTGCTGGACCTAGCAACAACGAACATCCCCGACGATGTTTCTGGACTGCATTACTCTGCACCGCTGGGCAAGAGATTCCACGTTTGTGTGGAAAATCGCCCTGCGCAAGTGACAACACAAGGTAAACTCAAGGCTGGTAAGACATTGCGGTAGTATGGACATAGATAGGCTTTGTAATAGGGCGTTGGGTATGACTTGGGACATGATGATGGAGGCTAATATCGCGGAGCACTGACTGGTCAAATAGGGACAACCGATTGGCCTGAAGGAAGGGTTCGCACCCTTGAAACGGAGGAGTGAGGAGGGAAAACCCATGTGGTGGAAGGCTGCAATAGCCAAGGCCATCAAACGTAGAAATCGCAGCTGGAACCAGTAAAAAGAGTCCGGCAGTCAGCTGGCCTGTAACCGCTATTCAAAGCTGAGATACGAAACTGAGAGCCTTCTGAGAACTACCAAGCTGAAATTTGGGCTCAAATTGGCCCAGTGTGTAGGACAACAGCCTAAAATATTCTACAGCTATGTGCAGTCGAAAGGAGCAACAAAGAATGCCGTAGGTCCACTATCCACTGGGGACCAGGGCACTGTCACTGAGAACTAGGGCAAAGCAGACGCCCTGGGGGAATACTTTGGTAGTGTACATATGATAGGTAGTGGAGTACGAGTAGATCTGGCTCTGGTGCATCCTCCTCAGTTAAACAAGCTAAATCTCTCAGAGGAATGCGTGCGTAAGTACCTACAGGAGTTAAACAGCCACAAATCAGTGGGCCCAAGTGGCATTCATCCAGCTATCATCAAGTCGTTGGTGGATATCATGGGTCCATCGGTGTGTAGACTGTACAGATCCACGTTGGATCAGGGTAAGCTGCTTCAGGACTGGAAAGTCGCGGCAGTCGTGTCAATACATAAGAGTTGGCCTAAGTCGGATGTGTAGAACTACAGGCCGGTAAGCCCAACCAGAATTCTATGTAAAGTCCTTAAGAAGACCATCCGTGCCCATATCTGCCAGCACTTACTGGAGCACTCCGTGGTAAGTCCTGCAAAGCATGGATTCCTGAAAAATGGATCTTGTTTGACCAATCTCCTGTGCTTCTTTGACGAAGTAACTCGAAGACTAGAAGAAGGTGAGCATGTTGACGTATGATACCTCGACTTTAACAAGGCGTTCGGCTCCGTCAATCATCGTCTTTTGCCATGCAAGATAGAGGCGTTCGGCACACTTGGGCCAGTTTATGGGTGGCTGGAAGACTTCCTCTCCCATAGGACGTTTTACGCCAAAGAAGGAGACGGGTGCTCCAGTTTGGTGAATGTCACCAATGGCGTACCTCAGGGATCCGTCCTAGGCCCGGTCATGTTAATATTGTTTAATAACTACATGGCGTCCGCTCTCCAATCGCCTAGCTTTATTTTTGCGGATGATGTGAAGATTGTTGGATCTAAGGGTAGGGCGGACTTGGGCAGGGAAATAGGTACCGTCCTGGATTGGGCATACAAATGGGACTTACCTCTGAACGCTCAAAAAAGCCATTTGTTGTCAAGGGCATCAGAGAGCCTAACTGTCGCTCATGATTAAGGGCTGTTCACCGTAGAGGCAGTCAGTAGGGTTAAAGACCTTGGGGTCATTATGAACAGTGACTTCAAATGGTCGGAGCAGTACAGCGTTGCTGCACAAAGGGCTCGTGGGGAGCTCTTTGGGCTGCGATCAGCTTTGTCTTGCCGGAAGCCGGAGGTATTCGTACCTATTTACATGGCTATAGTACGACCTCACTTAGAAGGTGGCGTGCAGGCTTTGTCACCCTTCTACAAAAAGGACACCGCTTGCCTCGAGAAAGTCCAACGTCTCGCCACGCGAATGTGATTCCCCCTTTGTGGCCAATGTTTCATTCCTCAACCCGGATGAGACTGTCCTTCATATTGCGCTGGCAACTGGTGCACTAAATTGTGCAGTCCAAAGTCAGGCTTCAGAGATATTTGAGCTAAAGGCTACCCCAGCCAGCATAAAACTTGGTGAATACATGTTAAAATCATGTTTTTACCACTTCAAAAAAGGGGTTTTTAGGTTCTCAGTGACCCCGATAATATAGCTTAAATGCCACTTAGTAGTACCACTTAAATGCCACTTAAGTACCACTTAATAGTACCACATAAATACCACATAAAAACACTTTTCGATGGAACGCGACAGGACCCTTTTTACTTAGACACCTCTGCTCCGGCTTCCGTAAAGCCTTCACACTAAGTGGCAAACATATGCCAAACATAGCTCTGTAATGTTGGCAATATTTCATTAACAGACCGGTAATACGTACATAAACGACCTGATCTTAATTGTTACCGTGAATATCCCGGAAATATCTCTAATTTCTTCTTAGCACTCAATTCGACAGTGTGGCTTGATGAAAAAAACAAATAATAACTAGAACAATATATCATCATTTTTTGCAAGCTCAAGCAGCACTATCCGGCTCCTCCGATTCGAGGTGCGGTGCAGTCTGAAAATCTACGGAATTTACTTGACATTTCCGGTTTGACCTAATGCATTTCCGAGACCTCCTGCTGTGCATCCACATGCGAACATGAAATCGGAACTCTGAATATGAATGATTCGCAAAAGTAGTGTGTGATTTAGCAGCATCTGGAAAATAAGGTGAAAATAGGTTTAAACCTATAGAGAAACGCTTTTCTGGCTTGATGAATATCACAGACTCATAAGTAATTGAAAGGAAGTACCTTGCATCACTTCAAATAAGAGTTTGTCATCAAGCGCAATTTTTTGCTTTTTTCCTGAGAGGCTGCATTCTTTCGCGAGGTTGGCATGCAACATTTTATATCGTTCTTCAGCAGCAACATGATCTTGAGAACTAACCCTAAGAATATCAGATGCATAGGTCCACAAGGAAACGCATCTATCATATCAATAGGTAATTTTTCAAAAGGTGAGCGCATCGATTGGTGGTGACCCGGATGCAAACGCATGCGAAATGAAGCGTCTGTGCGAAGGGAACTGCACAGACTGGGAAATGTCATGCGACCCGTGACATAAACACCTTTGCAAACACACCTATCGCATCTGTGGTATCCAGCACGTCCCTTGATCTGCTTTATAAAAGCTCGGGCAGGGGCGTCGCACAAAACGGCTTGCAGATTGACACCAATTTTAGAAGGTCTTTCTGGCATAGCAATTCAATTACTTATAACGGGCTTTAATTCCGAAATCAAGTCCGTTAGATATTCAACCACGTCCAAAGGTTTGCTGTCGTCATAGAAAACTCCAACAACAAAGGATCACGTGAGAACTGGTTTCACGATACGGAATTGTATGGGCCACAGATGTTTTGTGGAGTCCTTGAAGCAACACATGCCGTCGAAATGTGGCTGAATGGAGATGCAGGTAGGAATGGGATCCATATGAACAGCTTCACGGAGTATTGCTGCATGTAAGCCCGAATGCACATAACAACCACCGGGAATGACACGTGATTCGCATGTGTGAGGCGTACCAAGCATCGTCCGTGGATCCCGAGGTACTTGGATAAAATGAGAACTTAAAGTTTGTAACCATCGTCGTAAATCCGTTAGTGACATTTTGCGTTGGCTGTACAAAGGACGGATATGATCCAGTATGTTTCCAGTGCTTGTACATATGTTCGCATCAGTCACATTCCTGAATTCCAAAGCAGCAATATGACTGCCAAATGTAGACGTATTCACGTGTTCCGCATTGTCTAAGATATAAGTGAACACTGTAGGTAACCAAGTCTTACCAGCCGGACTCAGGCAGACAGACGTCTCGGCTAAATCAGATATAGATGCTTCTTCTGTTGACCTGTCTGATGCTCGAAGCAGTTGACGCAGTCTTCGCTTCTTAGCGGATTTCGACGAACCAGAATGGGAGAATGTTCTTCCAGGCATTGTTAAAATAGTTGAATCTGCATAATTTAAAAAGAGAGGCTGAAAAGAGACGACCATCAACGAACTGCCCTTTGTTTCATGGTTTTCAATAATATTATAAAACTGAGCGGATAGATCGCTGCCCTGGGACAAAAGCTCAATAATCCAAGCACCACATTGAAAAAACGGTCCGAAAGATGAGTTATATCACAAGAGTCAAATTTAGAGATCTGTACTGAACTTGGCGAAAAATATCGTCACCCGAGGACAGAATCACGAACGAGAAATTAGCGCAAACCATACCTGATCACTCAGCAGGGCGGACTGGCAGGTACGCGCCAAAAACTCGTAGCACATTAAAACAAACAAATCAAAGTCAACTAGTTTTCGTAATACTCTTTTTATCGAAATTTCTCTGCACAACGACGAGTTGCTATGCTATGCAAAGAATCAATTTCGCCATAGAGAGCGAAAAAGCACTCATCCTAGAGAAAAACAGACGTGGTATTTGTGTGGTGAATCTACCACATGGAAGGTGGTATTTTGTGCTGGCTGGGACTATCCGTATCCTGAAGGATGAAATGACCAGCCTTAGGAGCTTTTTTATCAAATCCCTCCTGGTGTCCCAGGCAGCCGATCAGGTGTGTAGAGTTTCTTAGCAGCAAATTCTTGATGCCGCCAAGATTTTACAAGACACCGAAAATTGCTTCAAGCGAGTCATTCCTTGGAGTCGCTCCCTCAACTCGGATCACCCCATGACACCATTGATCAGGTGCGTTACCAACTTAAGCTCCTTTTCCCACCTAAAGGTCGGTCCACTCGGTTGGTAACCAAAGGCACCAACCGGGTACACGGCATTCTCATTGAAATGGGCTCCCCAGAGGCAGCCAAACGAATTGTTTCCTAGGCCGCAAAGCTCAAGGAGGAAAATAAAGGGTTCAAGAGAGTATCCATTGACAAGCCACTTCATCTAAAGCTCCACAGTGTGAAGGCCAAGCCAGAAATTCCACAAAAAGCCGATCCTAAGCTCAGAGTGTTGCCACTCGTCCAGGTAATTCGCCCTGAGAATCGAGCTGCATGCCTACCATCCGTCGCTTCCCTACTCGCTGTATCTCCAGTCGCGGAGAGTACTCCCAGTAGTAGGCCTAGTGTCACTAAACATCTGATGCCTACGAAAAGTATTCCAGACCCCAACATAGCTAACAAGACCACATCAACGGACGAGACTCACCCCTAGTGGCAAATCTGTTCCGGGCCGGATCCGGACCGGTTCCGTTTGCTTGCCGGACGCCTTACGGAAAAGTGTCGGTAGGTTGCCGGTAGCCTGCCGGCCATGTTACCGGTGGGATGCCGGCACCGGAAGGGCATACCTCAATAAAGCCGAAAACGGCTAACGATTTGAGTCCACTCTTAAATGTAAACCCGGTTTTCGAAGTCGCACACGCACCCCCAATGATCATGCAATTCTAGCTTGTCCGATATTTACGCAAGTAGTCAGCTGATCGATCAAGTTACCTACGTGAACAGTCTTATCTCCACATACTTTGCAAACGCAATTTTACAATTGCCTGCTACTGCATTCCAAAAGCTCGTTCACGCTCCACTCTCCCATAGCATTCCCAGAGCTATGCTTACCTAAGGACGGCATGATCTAACGTCTTACAACGGCCGGTACAACTTAAATGAGACTTACTCCAAAATGCTGAACCTTAGACATTTCAAAACGAACAAATTTTATGAAGTAAAAATGTTATATAGTTGCCAGCGCATTATGAAGGACAGTCTCATCCGGGTTGAGGAATGAAACATTGGCCACAAAGGGGGAATCACATTCGCGTGGCGAGACGTTGGACTTTCTCGAGGCAAGCTATGTCCTTTTTGCAGAAGGGTGACAAAGCCTGCACGCCACCTTCTAAGTGAGGTCGTACTATAGCCATGTAAATAGGTACGAATACCTCCGGCTTCCGGCAAGACAAAGCTGATCGCAGCCCAAAGAGCTCCCCACGAGCCCTTTGTGCAGCAACGCTGTACTGCTCCGACCATTTGAAGTCACTGTTCATAATGACCCCAAGGTCTTTAACCCTACTGACTGCCTCTACGGTGAACAGCCCTTAATCATGAGCGACAGTTAGGCTCTCTGATGCCCTTGACAACAAATGGCTTTTTTGAGCGTTCAGAGGTAAGTCCCATTTGTATGCCCAATCCAGGACGGTACCTATTTCCCTGCCCAAGTCCGCCCTACCCTTAGATCCAACAATCTTCACATCATCCGCAAAAATAAAGCTAGGCGATTGGAGAGCGGACGCCATGTAGTTAATAAACAATATTAACATGACCGGGCCTAGGACGGATCCCTGAGGTACACCACTGGTGACATTCACCAAACTGGAGCACCCGTCTCCTTCTTTGGCGTAAAACGTCCTATGGGAGAGGAAGTCTTCCAGCCACCCATAAACTGGCCCAAGTGTGCCGAACGCCTCTATCTTGCATGGCAAAAGACGATGATTGACGGAGCCGAACGCCTTGTTAAAGTCGAGGTATCATACGTCAACATGCTCACCTTCTTCTAGTCTTCGAGTTACTTCGTCAAAGAAGCACAGGAGATTGGTCAAACAAGATCCATTTTTCAGGAATCCATGCTTTGCAGGACTTACCACGGAGTGCTCCAGTAAGTGCTGGCAGATATGGGCACGGATGGTCTTCTTAAGGACTTTACATAGAATTCTGGTTGGGCTTACCGGCCTGTAGTTCTACACATCCGACTTAGGCCAACTCTTATGTATTGACACGACTGCCGCGACTTTCCAGTCCTGAAGCAGCTTACCCTGATCCAACGTGGATCTGTACAGTCTACACACCGATGGACCCATGATATCCACCAACGACTTGATGATAGCTGGATGAATGCCACTTGGGCCCACTGATTTGTGGCTGTTTAACTCCTGTAGGTACTTACGCACGCATTCCTCTGAGAGATTTAGCTTGTTTAACTGAGGAGGATGCACCAGAGCCAGATCTACTCGCACTCCACTATCTATCCTATGTACACTACCAAAGTATTCCCCCAGGGCGTCTGCTTCGCCCTGGTCATCAGTGACAGTACCTTAGTCTCTAGTGGATGGCGGATAGCCTCGAAGTCTTGAAGTATGTAGGTACCCGTATATTTCAGACTTTTTCCATGATTTTCAACGTCCCTTGGTACAACACTCCTTTGTTGTATCGACGTTTTAATGTAAAACACACGCACCTTTTTGGTCTTCATCACCGCGCAATACAAAAAGGCTGTCAATAAATCTGTCATTCTGGCCCGGTCTCATCTTTTGGTTTGGAGTGTCTTGGAATTATATCGGCCGGAACTAACTGTGTGAAACAAAACATTTAAGAAGCTTCCACGGCGTCACTTGGCACTTCGCTCAATACCATCCTGTTTTGTTCAACGGATGACTGTCAGACCGAACTGAACTGAAGACATTGGCGGATAATGGCTTTTCGGCGTTTTCTGATCACAAGAACACTGAACAACTGTGAGTTTGTGTCGCACCTTTTGTTTCATTTTAAATCCTGATGTACATACTTTTTGGCCTTCTCATCACAGCACGCTCCTCCGCCCATCTTAGTTTGCTAGTGTCGTCTTAGATATTGTTGACAATAATTTAGTGTACCACATAGACAAAGTAGTACGCTACAAGTACTACACGGGTTCGAGGCTTTGAACCCAAGTGTCCCGGTTCTCGAGGAGATCTTTGATCATCTGTCGGATTCACCTAGCTGAAACGAGAGCAAAATGAAGCGGGGGCGGCAACAAAAACAAAATACGCATAAAATCATGCAGTGTCTCACGGTGGACAGTGCCTTAAGCGGAGTGAGGGTGCGACTTTCATGAACAAATATGCAAAAAATATCTAGTTCGCTTTTTTGACAAGGAATTATTGGGAGAGACACAGGTAGATGTCTGGCTTTTTCCACAAGATAGTTTTGTTCTGCGAGAGAACAATATCTTCCGGAAGCGCATTCCACAGAGTAATAACCCTATAGCTAAAAAGGTTTATCCTTAGTGAAGTGCATGGCCTCGGTTTGAAAACCTTTCTGCCGTGACCACAGAGAGAAGAGGCCGGACAGACGGGGAAAAGGCAACCGCTTTGACCTGATTCAGAAAGGTGAAACATCAAAGCAGATCACCTCTTAGGCGTCTTAAGTCTAGGGGATAGGGATTTAGGAGTGAGAGGCGAACGGGATAAGGTAGGTGGGATAGACCCCTTACTGCTTTGGTGAAGGCCCTCTGAACTCTTTCTAGGATCTCACGGTCTCGGACAAGACCAGAGTGCACTAACCGACTACCGCACTCCAGCAGAAGTCGGGTGTACTCGCCGAAAATTATGGGGAATTCACCCTTAGATAGGGGTGGGGAGGACCTTCGAATCATATTTAGGACTCGAAAGGCAGACTTGCTCGCAAGTTGGTGATGATGAGAGAAGGACAAATAACAACCTAACTAGAAACCGAGCACCTAATGTCGCTCAATCCTAGGTGGTTTGGTTGTTCCGTTAATGGGAAACGTGTGACCAGTCTCTCTGCCGAAAGACATGCTCACGCATTTGTCATCATTAACTGGGAGGTTCCAATCCTCGGACCAGCGTTTTGTTTCATCGACTACAACTTCAAGGTCTTCAACGCTTGAACTCCATAGGGTTACATCGTCTGCGTACTTGGCAGTGTCCGCAGGAAGTGCTGTCGGAAGATCGTCTATATAGATCAAGAAAAGAGGAGGACCTAAGACCGACACTTGGGGGACCCCAGTTGATACTGGTGGGTGGAGGTTGTGACAAAACATTCCCGACCTTAACCACAAAGGTGCGGTCGGTAAGGAAGCCGCGTAGGATGGCCAACATGGAGCCTGTAATCCCGTATGTATGCAGCTTATAAAGAAGAGGGGCATGGGGGACCTTATCGAAGGCCTTAGCAAAATCGATGAATACAGTGTGTAAGAGCTGACCATCATCGTAGGCTTTCGTTAGACAATCCATGACAGTAGGCATATTAATGATGCATGATCTTCCAGGAAGAAACCTGTGTTGGGACGGGGGGAGGATCTTATTTCTATGCAGATGGGAAAGAACCCCACTCATAAGAATTCCCTCAAAAATTTTGATGGTGATGCTAGTGAGACTTATGTGTCTCTGGCTAGAAGCAAGATGCCTACTGCCCTTCTTATAAATGGATATGATGACTTTTTTCCAGCTACTGGGGAAACCCCATCGTCAGCACATCGCTGAAAAAGAGAGGCATAAGCAGCAGCTAATGTGTCTGTGGTGTCCTTGAGAATGCGGGGGTGGATTAGGTCAGGACCCATAGAGCAATATTGGTTGAGCCGTCGGAAACCTTGTGCGACTGCACCAGTGGGAATAGTGACGCCGTTAAGGGTAGTGACCAGAGATATCGGGTGCATGGTAGGGTGGGATGATATGGGTATGGAGCTAAAAGTTGTACGGAAGTAGGAGCTGAAGGCCTCGGCTACTTGGCAAGGGGAAGTGATTGGAGATCCGGCACTATCTTTGAGATCTAGTGGCGTCGGAGCTGTGCCCCTTGGACGGAACATGTTCTGAAAGAAAATGCCTTATTGGTCCGTGCTCGATCAGGTACAGATCGTTGAACTGCATTCTGATAGGACCTAATCTTGTCTTTGCATGTGTTCCGTATGATCCTGAAATCTTCTGCATCACGGGCAAGGCCTGTGGCATTATATCTAGCAAAGAGGAGTGCTCCTTCGTCTAGGATGTGCCTAATAAGACGAGGGGGGTCTCTTAGCGGCCCCGCGGACGACGAATTCTGAGGACACGGCCTATCAGCTAAGGAGATCAACTCTCCGAGATTCTCTGCCATTTCATCCGCAGAGTTACCTGGGTTAGTTGAATTTAGCCGGGAGCGAATAAACGCACAGACTTGGTCAAAATTGGTCTCTTTGAAGGATCTCAGAATTTTTCTTTCTGAGGGAAGACGAGGCCATTTCACGATATAGTCGAATCCAATGAGACAACTGATTTTGGGTTTGAGGAGCGGGAAAGAGGGGGATTTGGCGGTGGAAAGGAGGTCCTGGGGGAGTCGGGGGCTGAAGATATTAGGGGGGGGGGGTTTAGAGAGTAAGCAGTCTGTTGGGGGTCTGGTAAGTTTTGAAGTCTAGTAACCTGGGGGGTATCATACCAGGCGGACGGTCTGCTTCCTCCGGTCTCCGAGAAGGGTGGGCTGCTTTTTGTAGTTTGCCTTTCTGCGCACTGCATGATTCACGGTTCCGAGTTTTCTTGTTAATTATATTGTTTTGCATGACAGCACCAGAGACCTTTTCTTATGCCTCAACCTCCGTAGTGCAGCTTTCAGCAGAAACAGGTTGCAGGTTTAAGTCTAAGCTCAAGGATGGGTCCCTAGTGGCGCTTTGCCCACCGCCAAATTCGGGTAACGTGCAGGTGACCGACGGGCAGAGAAATGACTGAAATTTCAAGAAACACATGACGTGGTTCGTTCTAATTCTCTGTGTAGATTACCAGTGTCCTATTTTCGTGGTTATTCGTTTCCGTTGATTGCGTTGCAAACGTTGTGCCAATTGTTTTAACTGACTTGGATATACCCGGCGGCGGCCATTCTGGTCGTGCTTTGTTCGCTAAGGTTAGCGCTCAGCTCCTTCTGTATTAGGTGCTGATGATCCGTGCTGGCTGTAAAGTGTTAGTGACATATCGGGTTATCATTTACCAATTAGTAAATGATAAGCTTAATTGTGGGGACTGCAGTATTGTGCTATGGTTGTATTTATAACATGATAAGGTGTATTTTCCCAATTAAGTATATTTCACGTAACTCTAGATGATACCCAGGCAGTTTTGTGAAATCCATAAGGCTTCGATGTGTTCGAATTGAGTGCTCTGATATCGTGTGACATTTGCAGTATGGTTTTCAGTTATGCTTTGCTGCCACTCTATTACTTTTATGATTAACAAATGTGTATTTTAGGACCTTGTTGCTTATTATTTACGGACAATGGCCGATATGACGAAACAAAAGAGATACCATTTGAAAAAGAAAGAACTTAGCTCATTAATGTGGGCTGTTTGTGATGAAGCCATCCTGTGGGAACTTCCGTTTGGTAGCCCTAAACGGGATTTGCCAGGTGAGGTTATTTAGTGGCAATTTCACTTTCTGTTCGGACTAGACACCTTTAGGAGTTGCAGGTGGATGCAGCGCTGTGGGTTCCGAAGACGTGTACCGTGAGGGACAGCGATGTGCCATTGCAAGAATTGAACGCGGCCTGCCGTGTGCTTCCACATAACAACCAACAATGATGGGTAAATTACTCTGTTGAATCACGTTATACCAAATGAAACAGTTTCGGCTGCTAAGGCTGTTTGTTAACCCAAAATTACCCCTGAAGAAAGGCCGAAGTGTCAGGTAAACCCTGTTTCTATGCTCATTGGCGTATTAGTTACTTCTTTGACCACCCTACGACGTGCATCACAGTTTGAAGAGGAAAACGGTCCGCTGCTTAACTCACTATCGAAGCCTTTCATTCGATATCGACTGAAGCTAGTACAACGAAAGGGTATATTGGAGGCTATAGGCAAACATATACCGAACATGCGGCGGGACCCAAGGACATTTTTGCGCACGCCACGGGATTGTCCAACCACAAAATTGGAAAATGGCGAATATGTACACATGGGTTTAACCGAAGGCCTGCAAATGCATTCGAGTAACATCACAGCTGTACCCGACGAAGTTTTCCTCCAGTTAAACTGTGGCGGCTCCTCTGTTTTTTTCGTCGGACCTGCAGCTGTGGCCTGTCCTTGCTAGGGTGGCTAAGTCTCATTGCTTCCCCATACTTACCACTAGTTTTTATTGTGGTTGCGGGAAACCATCCGAAGTTTCATCTTATGTGAGTGAAACTGTCAGAGAGCAGCACCATTTGGTGACAGAAGGCCTCAAGCTTAGTGAAAAACCTGTGAAGTGTCACCTGCCATCCGTAATCTGTGATACCCCGGCACGGGCCTTTATTAGACAAGCGAAAGGTCCTACTGGCTACTTTGGCTGTGATAAATGCTTCCAGCTTGGATCTCACTTCGACAAAAGGATGACATTACCACTTGTCAAATGCAAGTTACGTGACAAGTTGACGGACTGGATGACAATGTTGTCGAAGTTTCTGTTGATACTATTTCGTGTAAATGTTTCCGTATTTGCCTCTCTAGTAATAATTATAGTTATAGTTGTAGTATGTTTCTTGACCGTGGTCAATACACATGCACTAGGTAAAATCGGAGTACGCAGCAGTACATGTTAATGCGAGGTATTCACAAATTCTAAATTTATAAATCACACAGCCAAAGTAGCCAGTAGGACCTTTCGCTTGTCTAATAAAGGCCCGTGCCGGGGTATCACAGATTACGGATGGCAGGTGACACTTCACAGGTTTTTCACTAAGCTTGAGGCCTTCTGTCACCAAATGGTGCTGCTCTCTGACAGTTTCACTCACATAAGATGAAACTTCGGATGGTTTCCCGCAACCACAATAAAAACTAGTGGTAAGTATGGGGAAGCAATGAGACTTAGCCACCCTAGCAAGGACAGGCCACAGCTGCAGGTCCGACGAAAAAAACAGAGGAGCCGCCACAGTTTAACTGGAGGAAAACTTCGTCGGGTACAGCTGTGATGTTACTCGAATGCATTTGCAGGCCTTCGGTTAAACCCATGTGTACATATTCGCCATTTTCCAATTTTGTGGTTGGACAATCCCGTGGCGTGCGCAAAAATGTCCTTGGGTCCCGCCGCATGTTCGGTATATGTTTGCCTATAGCCTCCAATATACCCTTTCGTTGTACTAGCTTCAGTCGATATCGAATGAAAGGCTTCGATAGTGAGTTAAGCAGCGGACCGTTTTCCTCTTCAAACTGTGATGCACGTCGTAGGGTGGTCAAAGAAGTAACTAATACGCCAATGAGCATAGAAACAGGGTTTACCTGACACTTCGGCCTTTCTTCAGGGGTAATTTTGGGTTAACAAACAGCCTTAGCAGCCGAAACTGTTTCATTTGGTATAACGTGATTCAACAGAGTAATTTACCCATCATTGTTGGTTGTTATGTGGAAGCACACGGCAGGCCGCGTTCAATTCTTGCAATGGCACATCGCTGTCCCTCACGGTACACGTCTTCGGAACCCACAGCGCTGCATCCACCTGCAACTCCTAAAGGTGTCTAGTCCGAACAGAAAGTGAAATTGCCACTAAATAACCTCACCTGGCAAATCCCGTTTAGGGCTACCAAACGGAAGTTCCCACAGGATGGCTTCATCACAAACAGCCCACATTAATGAGCTAAGTTCTTTCTTTTTCAAATGGTATCTCTTTTGTTTCGTCATATCGGCCATTGTCCGTAAATAATAAGCAGCAAGGTCCTAAAATACACATTTGTTAATCATAAAAGTAATAGAGTGGCAGCAAAGCATAACTGAAAACCATACTGCAAATGTCACACGATATCAGAGCACTCAATTCGAACACATCGAAGCCTTATGGATTTCACAAAACTGCCTGGGTATCATCTAGAGTTACGTGAAATATACTTAATTGGGAAAATACACCTTATCATGTTATAAATACAACCATAGCACAATACTGCAGTCCCCACAATTAAGCTTATCATTTACTAATTGGTAAATGATAACCCGATATGTCACTAACACTTTACAGCCAGCACGGATCATCAGCACCTAATACAGAAGGAGCTGAGCGCTAACCTTAGCGAACAAAGCACGACCAGAATGGCCGCCGCCGGGTATATCCAAGTCAGTTAAAACAATTGGCACAACGTTTGCAACGCAATCAACGGAAACGAATAACCACGAAAATAGGACACTGGTAATCTACACAGAGAATTAGAACGAACCACGTCATGTGTTTCTTGAAATTTCAGTCATTTCTCTGCCCGTCGGTCACCTGCACGTTACCCGAATTTGGCGGTGGGCAAAGCGCCACTAGGGACCCATCCTTGAGCTTAGACTTAAACCTGCAACCTGTTTCTGCTGAAAGCTGCACTACGGAGGTTGAGGCATAAGAAAAGGTCTCTGGTGCTGTCATGCAAAACAATATAATTAACAAGAAAACTCGGAACCGTGAATCATGCAGTGCGCAGAAAGGCAAACTACAAAAAGCAGCCCACCCTTCTCGGAGACCGGAGGAAGCAGACCGTCCGCCTGGTATGATACCCCCCAGGTTACTAGACTTCAAAACTTACCAGACCCCCAACAGACTGCTTACTCTCTAAACCCCCCCCCCTAATATCTTCAGCCCCCGACTCCCCCAGGACCTCCTTTCCACCGCCAAATCCCCCTCTTTCCCGCTCCTCAAACCCAAAATCAGTTGTCTCATTGGATTCGACTATATCGTGAAATGGCCTCGTCTTCCCTCAGAAAGAAAAATTCTGAGATCCTTCAAAGAGACCAATTTTGACCAAGTCTGTGCGTTTATTCGCTCCCGGCTAAATTCAACTAACCCAGGTAACTCTGCGGATGAAATGGCAGAGAATCTCGGAGAGTTGATCTCCTTAGCTGATAGGCCGTGTCCTCAGAATTCGTCGTCCGCGGGGCCGCTAAGAGACCCCCCTCGTCTTATTAGGCACATCCTAGACGAAGGAGCACTCCTCTTTGCTAGATATAATGCCACAGGCCTTGCCCGTGATGCAGAAGATTTCAGGATCATACGGAACACATGCAAAGACAAGATTAGGTCCTATCAGAATGCAGTTCAACGATCTGTACCTGATCGAGCACGGACCAATAAGGCATTTTCTTTCAGAACATGTTCCGTCCAAGGGGCACAGCTCCGACGCCACTAGATCTCAAAGATAGTGCCGGATCTCCAATCACTTCCCCTTGCCAAGTAGCCGAGGCCTTCAGCTCCTACTTCCGTACAACTTTTAGCTCCATACCCATATCATCCCACCCTACCATGCACCCGATATCTCTGGTCACTACCCTTAACGGCGTCACTATTCCCACTGGTGCAGTCGCACAAGGTTTCCGACGGCTCAACCAATATTGCTCTATGGGTCCTGACCTAATCCACCCCCGCATTCTCAAGGACACCACAGACACATTAGCTGCTGCTTATGCCTCTCTTTTTCAGCGATGTGCTGACGATGGGGTTTCCCCAGTAGCTGGAAAAAAGTCATCATATCCATTTATAAGAAGGGCAGTAGGCATCTTGCTTCTAGCCAGAGACACATAAGTCTCACTAGCATCACCATCAAAATTTTTGAGGGAATTCTTATGAGTGGGGTTCTTTCCCATCTGCATAGAAATAAGATCCTCCCCCCGTCCCAACACAGGTTTCTTCCTGGAAGATCATGCATCATTAATATGCCTACTGTCATGGATTGTCTAACGAAAGCCTACGATGATGGTCAGCTCTTACACACTGTATTCATCGATTTTGCTAAGGCCTTCGATAAGGTCCCCCATGCCCCTCTTCTTTATAAGCTGCATACATACGGGATTACAGGCTCCATGTTGGCCATCCTACGCGGCTTCCTTACCGACCGCACCTTTGTGGTTAAGGTCGGGAATGTTTTGTCACAACCTCCACCCACCAGTATCAACTGGGGTCCCCCAAGTGTCGGTCTTAGGTCCTCCTCTTTTCTTGATCTATATAGACGATCTTCCGACAGCACTTCCTGCGGACACTGCCAAGTACGCAGACGATGTAACCCTATGGAGTTCAAGCGTTGAAGACCTTGAAGTTGTAGTCGATGAAACAAAACGCTGGTCCGAGGATTGGAACCTCCCAGTTAATGATGACAAATGCGTGAGCATGTCTTTCGGCAGAGAGACTGGTCACACGTTTCCCATTAACGGAGCAACCAAACCACCTAGGATTGAGCGACATTAGGTGCTCGGTTTCTAGTTAGGTTGTTATTTGTCCTTCTCTCATCATCACCAACTTGCGAGCAAGTCTGCCTTTCGAGTCCTAAATATGATTCGAAGGTCCTCCCCACCCCTATCTAAGGGTGAATTCCCCATAATTTTCGGCGAGTACACCCGACTTCTGCTGGAGTGCGGTAGTCGGTTAGTGCACTCTGGTCTTGTCCGAGACCGTGAGATCCTAGAAAGAGTTCAGAGGGCCTTCACCAAAGCAGTAAGGGGTCTATCCCACCTACCTTATCCCGTTCGCCTCTCACTCCTAAATCCCTATCCCCTAGACTTAAGACGCCTAAGAGGTGATCTGCTTTGATGTTTCACCTTTCTGAATCAGGTCAAAGCGGTTGCCTTTTCCCCGTCTGTCCGGCCTCTTCTCTCTGTGGTCACGGCAGAAAGGTTTTCAAACCGAGGCCATGCACTTCACTAAGGATAAACCTTTTTAGCTATAGGGTTATTACTCTGTGGAATGCGCTTCCGGAAGATATTGTTCTCTCGCAGAACAAAACTATCTTGTGGAAAAAGCCAGACATCTACCTGTGTCTCTCCCAATAATTCCTTGTCAAAAAAGCGAACTAGATATTTTTTGCATATTTTTTCATGAAAGTCGCACCCTCACTCCGCTTAAGGCACTGTCCACCGTGAGACACTGCATGATTTTATGCGTATTTTGTTTTTGTTGCCGCCCCCGCTTCATTTTGCTCTCGTTTCAGCTAGGTGAATCCGACAGATGATCAAAGATCTCCTCGAGAACCGGGACACTTGGGTTCAAAGCCTCGAACCCGTGTAGTACTTGTAGCGTACTACTTTGTCTATGTGGTACACTAAATTATTGTCAACAATATCTAAGACGACACTAGCAAACTAAGATGGGCGGAGGAGCGTGCTGTGATGAGAAGGCCAAAAAGTATGTACATCAGGATTTAAAATGAAACAAAAGGTGCGACACAAACTCACAGTTGTTCAGTGTTCTTGTGATCAGAAAACGCCGAAAAGCCATTATCCGCCAATGTCTTCAGTTCAGTTCGGTCTGACAGTCATCCGTTGAACAAAACAGGATGGTATTGAGCGAAGTGCCAAGTGACGCCGTGGAAGCTTCTTAAATGTTTTGTTTCACACAGTTAGTTCCGGCCGATATAATTCCAAGACACTCCAAACCAAAAGATGAGACCGGGCCAGAATGACAGATTTATTGACAGCCTTTTTGTATTGCGCGGTGATGAAGACCAAAAAGGTGCGTGTGTTTTACATTAAAACGTCGATACAACAAAGGAGTGTTGTACCAAGGGACGTTGAAAATCATGGAAAAAGTCTGAAATATACGGGTACCTACATACTTCAAGACTTCGAGGCTATCCGCCATCCACTAGAGACTAAGGTACTGTCACTGATGACCAGGGCGAAGCAGACGCCCTGGGGGAATACTTTGGTAGTGTACATAGGATAGATAGTGGAGTGCGAGTAGATCTGGCTCTGGTGCATCCTCCTCAGTTAAACAAGCTAAATCTCTCAGAGGAATGCGTGCGTAAGTACCTACAGGAGTTAAACAGCCACAAATCAGTGGGCCCAAGTGGCATTCATCCAGCTATCATCAAGCCGTTGGTGGATATCATGGGTCCATCGGTGTGTAGACTGTACAGATCCACGTTGGATCAGGGTAAGCTGCTTCAGGACTGGAAAGTCGCGGCAGTCGTGTCAATACATAAGAGTTGGCCTAAGTCGGATGTGTAGAACTACAGGCCGGTAAGCCCAACCAGAATTCTATGTAAAGTCCTTAAGAAGACTATCCGTACCCATATCTGCCAGCACTTACTGGAGCACTCCGTGGTAAGTCCTGCAAAGCATGGATTCCTGAAAAATGGATCTTGTTTGACCAATCTCCTGTGCTTCTTTGACGAAGTAACTCGAAGACTAGAAGAAGGTGAGCATGTTGACGTATGATACCTCGACTTTAACAAGGCGTTCGGCTCCGTCAATCATCGTCTTTTGCCATGCAAGATAGAGGCGTTCGGCACACTTGGGCCAGTGTATGGGTGGCTGGAAGACTTCCTCTCCCATAGGACGTTTTACGCCAAAGAAGGAGACGGGTGCTCCAGTTTGGTGAATGTCACCAGTGGTGTACCTCAGGGATCCGTCCTAGGCCCGGTCATGTTAATATTGTTTATTAACTACATGGCGTCCGCTCTCCAATCGCCTAGCTTTATTTTTGCGGATGATGTGAAGATTGTTGGATCTAAGGGTAGGGCGGACTTGGGCAGGGAAATAGGTACCGTCCTGGATTGGGCATACAAATGGGACTTACCTCTGAACGCTCAAAAAAGCCATTTGTTGTCAAGGGCATCAGAGAGCCTAACTGTCGCTCATGATTAAGGGCTGTTCACCGTAGAGGCAGTCAGTAGGGTTGAAGACCTTGGGGTCATTATGAACAGTGACTTCAAATGGTCGGAGCAGTACAGCGTTGCTGCACAAAGGGCTCGTGGGGAGCTCTTTGGGCTGCGATCAGCTTTGTCTTGCCGGAAGCCGGAGGTATTCGTACCTATTTACATGGCTATAGTACGACCTCACTTAGAAAGTAGCGTGCAGGCTTTGTCACCCTTCTGCAAAAAGGACATCGCTTGCCTCGAGAAAGTCTAACGGCTAGCCACACGAATGGTTGAAGGGCAGAGGGGCAAGACTTACGAGCACAGACTCTGTGACCTGAATCTTTTCTCGTTGGAAAGTAGGATACGTCGAGGTGATCTCATAGAAACGTTCAAGGTATTGAAGGGCTTTTCTGGCCTTAGACCAGATAGTCTATTACAAGTGGCCGTAGACTCCAGAACAAGGGAACATGAAAAGAAGTTGATAAAATCCTGTACTAGGTTGATGGCTAGATCGCACTTCTTCAGAAACAGGGTTGTGAACAGTTGGAATGGTCTGCCCGGTGGAATGGTAGTTCTGCGGACAGTCCAATCCTTCAAAGGTGCCCTAGATCGCAAGTGGCACGAGATCTTTCCTTGTAGTGAGTCTTGAGTATGTCAACTAGATGGATGACGGATAGCACCGTGGTCCTTCTGGAGTATGTTTTAACAGACTTTTTCGCTCATTGCATACTGTCTCGGTGAACGCTCACGATGTATAATGTCTCTCGCAGTTCATGTGCGATGAGGTTTTCCGTTTCCCTCCCATTTTTAGCAGGGATTCGACGAAATACACTCGGCGGTGGTGGGTGCATAACTGGTGTGCATACCATCGAAGGAATTCTGGACGCTCGATTGGCCGTGGCCATTACCTGTCCTGTGCCAGGAGGGAACTCTTTCGAGTTAGATCCATTATGTCGTGTAGAGATCCGGAGATATTCGTTCCGATATATCAGGCCATAGTTAGGCCGCATATGGAGTACTGCGTGCAGGCCTGGGCACCGTACTACCAGAAAGATATCGACTGTCTGGAGAAAGTGCAAGGGCTAGCCACTAGAATGGTGGCTGGGCAAAGGGGGTTTAACTACACAGAGCGTCTCCGTGCCCTAGACCTATTCTCGATGGAAAGACGGCGCATTCGCGGGGATTTGATAGAAACCTTCAAGGTAATGAAAGGACTGTCAGGAATAAGTCGAGAAGACCTTTTTTCGCTGATCCCCGAGAGAGGCACAAGGGGGCATAGCCTTAGATTACAAAGGAAACATTCGAGGCTCCAAATTAGGGCGAAGTACTTCTCAAATAGAGTGGTACCCTATTGGAATAAGCTCCCGGAAGAGGTCATAAATACCACAACAGTGAAGGCCTTTAAGAAAGCACTAGACCTATGTTGGGTGGCGGTATACCCCGAGTTATGCTAAGCAACTTTTAGGGTCAGATGCAATTTACTTATTGTTTCCACCTTACTCTGCCAGGGCTGATACTGCACAAAATTTATGCCTTTCAGAAAAAGAAAATCACGCAGTGTTGGGAGCTACGGAAACGCGCCGACAACACAACTATCTGGACACACGATTGGCTCTAGCCACACCAAGTCCTGTGCAAACTGAACTGAACTGAACTGAACTAAACTGAACTGAACTGAACTGCGCTACGCCGCGTCCCTGATGTTGTGCTTCATGGATTTGTTGTTTTATGATATTTCTGACCTCTCTTCGTAATGAAGAATATGGGCTAAATTAACCCTGTGAATCAACACGTATGTTTACTTTATTGGAAAAATATTAGTCCTCTTACTAGAGCCCTGATATGATTGTTTTGATTAGTGGATTCACCTAATGTGCAAAAACCGATAAGGGTAAATCAGTGGCTCCATTCCTGCGAAATGTGTGCGCATTCTGTGTCGCCGGTTCAATTTGTGGCAGTAGTGAACCAGGGACCCGCAGCACCGTGTGTAACGAGCTCGAGGTCCCACGTGGAATTTGCTCCAGCCACTCTTCAATCTTCAGTCTTCAAAATTAGAAGCAGTAGGGCAGTCTCCTGTATGAGCCTCGTCATCTCAACGCTGGGGCATGAACGTAGGTTTATCTGCCCTGCCACCACTTCAGAAATACGCCCAGGCGTCGCTTGAATATGTGATCATTTTCCTCTTCTACCTCTTCTGTTGGCAGTGCTTTCCATAGACTCGCCAGCCTCTTTGAGAGGCGGTATGCCAGTGGCAGGCCTATTGACTACTGTTTCATAAGATTCCACGAATGACCTCAGGTACGGTTGTGCGCCCGCAAGGGAAAGTATGTCATTAACTCTAGCCCTAAATCTTCACGGAGAGTGCGTCTGGTGCATGTGAGATCACCGCGAATTCTACGATATGCCTCTGGGAACAGTCTGGTGGCTTAGAGACGACCTTCATAACAGATCCCACGCAATCCAACGACGAGCTGAGTGACAGCCCGCTGTATTCTTTCTAGCTTCGCAACTTCCGTGGCCGTATAAGGGGAAAGCGACAGGTCCGCCGTATTCCGGTCGCGGATGTACATGGGGAGCATACAGCACTTTGGAAAATGACACAGACAGTTGTCCAAAAGACCGATGTGTCGCTCCATACATACTCCAGCCAGAGACACATGCCTTGTCCGTGCTGACTTTGGTCTTCAGATTTGCTGCAACCGCTACCCCAAGATATTTCTCACAATCCGAAGTGCGGACGGGCATTCCGTGTAAGTTCTAAGAAGGGCCGCTCTCCACCCTCCCTACATTCATGTATGCTCACCTCCCAACATTGATAAGGAGTTGCCAAATCTCGGACCAGCGCTCCGATCCGACCAAGGCATCCTGTACAACCTTTCGTTCAGCATCTACCCGGATCGTTCTCCAAATTTTAAGATCATCCTCACAAATGAGGCAGGACGATTGGACAACAGATGGCAGATTGTTTATATAAACCAAGAAAAGTAGTGGCCTCAAAACTGAACCCCGTGGGACTTCACTGGAGGCACTGAAGGGAGGTGAAAGTGGCTGCTCGATTCTCACCGCAAACTTCCTTCCGTTTAAGAAATCTCCCATGCAATGAACTAATGGGGCCTCAACACCGGTGGTCCCCAGGTTCGGCAACGAGCGTCCATGCGGCACCTTATCAAATGCTTTGCTGAAGTCGACAAAGATTGCGCTCTTGGGGTACCCTGCAGCCTTGGCTTCTTAGCAGTCTTCCCGGACAAGCAGCAGGTTGGATATACGCGAAAGCTTCCCCTAAAACCAATGCTGCTGCGAGCGGAATAGTCGGTTGCTCCTAATATGTTCACTGAGGCGGAGAGCAACTAGACGTTCAAACGTCTTGCCAACCACATATGTCAGGCAAACAGGTCGATAGGTAATGGCGACTGTTTTTAAACCGGCTCTGAACAAGGGGACAACAGTGGCCTGTTTCTACCCTGGGTAGTCGTCCAGCCAAAACTGACGAGTTAAAGAGTCTTGTGATTGGCGGGGCCAATATTCCACCCAGTTCTTTTATTACCAGGAGATGAACACCATCTAGTCCCGGAGACTGATGAGTTTTAACTGATCGTAGTGCTTCAGCTACCTCTTTCTCGACAAACTCTGGAAAAGGCATGATGGGAGCACTGCTTTGCACTGTGGGAAGCAGCATACTTTCTAGTGCAGACAGATTCATGGTGTCTCACCAAAATATCCGCCTTACCATCATCCTTCTCGACCAGTAAATTGTCCTCCATCAATGCTGGGATGCCAATTTTGGTCCATGTTCTAAGCTTTAAATACGCTAATAAACGTTTAGGAGCGCGCACAGAGTCAACTGCAAATGTCTCCTCAAATGCACGCTTGAGTTCGGAGCACTGGTTGCGAATGTCTCGATGTTGCTGATATCCTGCCCTGGTTGCACAAAGGAGTTGCCACGCCAGATTTTTGCTCAGAAGTAGGTTTCCGAGGTCCAAGTCAAACCACAAAGACCCCTTTGCTTGTGGACGCCGGGATAGATGTGCAAACATTCGACACAAATGAAGTTCCACATCTCAGATAGATTCCCAGGCCTGGTCAATGTCATGCGGACCACTAGGGTACCATAGAATGGATTCCGCAGCCCTGCGTACTTTATCAAACGGCATGCGCCAAATATTCGGTACACTCTGCTCTGTGAATCGCTTGCACTCCTCGTCGCCAGCGTATGGTCACTGCCTTCAAGAGGTGGCCTGAGCAAGATCCCTTCGACATCACAGCTTCTGGGAGATATGACCAAGTCCAAAATGGAGTTGTGATCCCCTTAAGTGCGCGTCGGCTGAGTCACATGCTAGCACAGAGGTAGGTCCTGGAAAGTCAGGACGAGTTCTCGAATAAATACGTCGGCACCAGGGAGGCACTGTTGATTCACCCAGTCAACACTTGGGCAATTAAGGTCGCCCAGAAAGAGAACGGCCGCCCGCCGCCCATCTGCGTATGCCTGACAGTGTGTTTGGTAAGTCTACAGCTGGAGTTCGGTAGATGACACCAACGGATTCCTACCCGCCTGTGACCAGCTTTACACGGCACCATAGGGATTCGCCGTAGCCTTCCGAGTCTGAATAAGGATCCAGTTTTAATGATGGTATATCCGACCTGACGAACAAGATGACGTCACCACCACCTCTGATTTGGCTCTTGTCTGCGCGGCATAGCGTATAGCCCTCGATGGCCACCTCCGAATCCAATACATCCGCCGTGAGCCACGTTTCTGTGGGAGCGACCAGCGCTGGCATGTGATGTAACACCCAGTACTCTAACTCTTCTCATTTCCCCAGGAGACCCCGGACATTCGACAGCACAATCTCAGCAAGTCCTCTCCGCGGGCCGCACGCTAGCCACTACTGAGGATTCGATGGTGAGTGTAGTTGGCAGATGGCAGAAAGCGACTGCCGCTTGATGTGCAGTCTCCTCCTTTGGACCCGAAAACCCTTAATGTACAAGTTTTTTCACCATTTGCACGGCGCCTCCGTTGCTTACTACCCAAGATCTTCATTTTCTTCCTCGCTTCAGTGTCTTAGTCACGTAGCATTCGAACCTTTTCACCCTTCAATCGGTATAGCCGTTGGAATACCAAACGAGCCTCGTCCGAGCCAGGGGCTACCTTCAGTAACCTGAGTTGACTGTCTTCCTTTGTTTTTCCTAGCCTAAATGCGGCTTTGACTCGCACTTTTTTCGCCAATTCCTCCTCATCTTGAGCGAATAGTTTTCCAAGCACTTCACGCAGCGGTGCCAAATCATGGCTGAGACTTTCTTGTGGAGCTGTTACCTCAGCCTTTGGAAGGTTCGCCGCCAAGAAGCATTGTGTCCTCGGTGGAGGGGCATTTTGCTGTCGACGAGGTGTCACGCTTGTCCATGAGTTAGGCGACGGTTGCTGATCGGTGCTGAGTTGCGCGTTATCACTTGCGGAGGCAGTCCCGTGGCTTATCACGGGAGGCTGACCAGTCACACTTGCCGCTATTGACGGAACTGCAGCTGTAGTAGACGTTTTCTTTTTCTGATGGGTCTTTGGAGGTTTGTTAGCCTCTTGGGTAGCAGGGGCGGACGCGGCTTTTGCATACGCTGCGGTCTTAGAAAAGCTCTGGTCCGGTAGCATGGAAGATTCATTAGGTGGAGATATATCTTGGGAAGCGGCACAAATTGTGTCCATGGACGTATAACAGAGTATATCCGAAGGTTTAGCACATACTGCATCTATAGAAGTGGTACCCAATGTATCCTGAAGCAACACACGCTTTGGCGGAGCACACTTGGTACACCATACTTGTAGGAATGATGAAGGACATTTCACTAAAGCAGCATACAATTCCTCACAAACGGTGGTGCGTTTTGGGTGCAACCGACATAAACGATGGTCACATTGTAGAGCTTTATCACGGTTGTTCACCAGCTTGGAGCAAACCAAGCAGGTACTTTTCACACTGGCCGCTTTTATAGGAGCCATACCAATTAAAATCCACTGAATACACACAAATGCCACAAATTAACTCTGGACTCAGCGTAGATAAATGCACCCTGGTGTAGAGCCATAAACATCCCATCGACATCAGCACAGAAACATCGTAAAAAACCCATGGTTACTAGCAATACCGCGGTAGCTGTTAGGAGGACAACGCTGCCGTTTCAGGAGTGCCGAATACAGGGCAACTAGAAACCAAAAGTCAGTGAAAAACGGTAAAGCCACATTAAGGGACGACGCCACCAATTAGGACTAAGTGCTTCCCGGTCGTAAATTTAACGGGACCAACTGAGTCGATGTCACAAAGGCGAGTAAATAATAATGTCCCTTCTACGTGACATATTCGCCAAGATGTTCTCCACGGAAAGGGAAAATCTGGCAAATAATGTGAGCCGTTTTCCGCTTAGGAAAAATGATTGAGAATGGCAACCCCCGTCCGCTCAAGATGTGTTGGGTTCCGATGAGGAATCCGATCCGTTGCTACAGCGATCCTACAGACTAAAATGTGAAAAAGTGCGACGCCTTCGAGATCTCGACCCCGAGGACAGAGAAGAGCTCAGGTTGGCGTCGCAAAGGCTTCACGAACACCAGGCCACTGGGGGAACAGGTCTTCATATCCGGGATTTTCGAGTACAACGGAGGCGTCTTCAACTGAGGTGAAAGCCGTTTACTCTCAACAGCATCAACCAGGCAGTTACGGCAATGGGGGTGCAGTGAGGGCTCGCACGGAGGGGGGAGGCAGACGAGGACAAGCACCTGTCGTGTCTAATGTCAAGAGTCCGTTGAATGGGCGAAATGAGCTCGAGACATGGATGGTTCTCCACTTATCAACAGTGGTCGCCGTGACAGAGACGTGGCTCTTCAGGGGGGTGATGGATTCGGAGGTGGCTCTCCCAGGGTACACGTTCTACCGTGTTGACAGGAGCCAAGCTAACCATTCTTTTAGTTAGTCTCTTCCACATTTCCACTACTGAAGAAGTTCGCCGGCGCACTTAGCCTAGAGCTTGGCTTCCACAATTTTTTGCTGTTTCTTCGTTTTGTGATCAGTGGCCTGTTCAAATATACCCTGGGCATTTATGCCCGATAAACCCTTCGAGATTTTGAACGCTTCAATTAGGTCTCTTCTGAGTTTTCTTTTCCCAAATGAAAAGAGCCCCATTACCTACAGTCGTTGTTCATATGATTTCCCTCGTTGTCCTTCAACCATCCCAGTGGCTAGTCGCTGGAGCTTTTCTAGGCAGGCTGCATCCTTTTTCGAAAATGGCGCCCAGTCCTGTACACAGTGTTCTAAAAGTAGTCTCATTGCTGCCTTGTACATAGGTATTTGGCCGTTTCTCTTGCGTACGCCCTCATGCACGCTAACCACTATCTCTCCCAATCGCCCTGTCGTTCTTACGGATCGTGGAGAATACCGTTCTGGTTAACGTATTCGTACAGTGCCGAGCATTAAAGTAACGTGCAGGTGGTCCACGCAGTACAAAAAACCGAAAAACGCGTTTAACAAGGAAACCGCGAAGTAAGATTCAGCGACCTTACAACTGGTGAACCCGACGTGATCCCCAGTTCACATGCGTTTCCTTATTTTCCTCCGTTCAAGGTCCCGTCTGCCTACGTTTTTGAGTGTTTTATTGTTTCCCTTTTTGTTGATATTTTTGGTCGGTTTCCCAGGTCGTTTTTCCCCATCATATAATTTTGAGGCGTCTAGTTCGTCGTGATTATTTTTTAAATTGTATCGCCACATTGGTCGTTGAGTTCTTTTTCCGTCTTTATTCGACAAAGTAATCGCTATGTCTGCTGAGCGGAAACCTTGCCCAGACCCCATCGTTGGGGTGATCACGCTGCACATACCGGCATTCGTGCCTTCTGATTCAGAACTCTGGTTCACGCTGGTCAAATTGGAATTCGAAAACTGCCGAATAACCAGTGACGCCAGCCGTTTCAGGTGGGTAGCAGGCCGCCTCCCACCGAAGGCTGCAATGTAAGTAAGGGACGCGATAATCTTCTGAAGCTACGAGACTTTAAATGAGGCCGCCATTGGCCACACGACCCCAAAGCAGGACCAAAGCATGCAACAACTTCAACGCGTTGAGCTTGGGAGCAGGAAGCCCTCGGAACTGCTGCGTGAGATGCAGCGCTTAAGAAAATCGACAGTAGGCGAGGACCAGCTCTTAAGGGAACTTTGGCTGCAGCGTTTGCCGCACAACATTTCAGTTTTACTAAGCGCCACGTGTAAATGCTCGCTAGAGGAAACTACAGCGATGGCTGATGGCATTATATCACGATACAACCCCGCTGTCGCTGGAGTAACCAGGTCCTCCGTCACAACGGTGCCTGCCTTGCCAACATCTAGTGGTTTAGCTTCAGTTTTATCTAGAATTGACGCGAGCTTGCAACGCCTAGCAGTGAGTAGAAGTAGGTCACAGGAGCGGTAACATACACGCTCACCTAGGCGTCGTAGTCCGTCACTGCAACGACGGTTCCGCCCTTCAAAAGAAGGGTATAGTAAATACCAAAATCGCTTCGGTAAGGGAGCCAAACGATACGGACCAGGGTGTATGTCCCCCGGCACTCATCAGGGAAACTAAACCTCCGGCACGTGGTGGCGAACCACAAAGCCGGGTATCAGGCCAACGGTCGCCTTTTGAAAGTTAGGGGTATCGTTCCAAATAATCTTCCTTGTAGATCGGTTCCGAAGTGAGTGTCTTCCCCCGACCGAAAGGCGACAATAGCACACCGCAGGCCCAAACACTACACACTGCCAATGGCACGGCCATCCCAACGTTTGGCCAGCATTCGCTCACCCTGAACTTAGGTTTAAAGCGTAACTTTCGTTGGATATTCATCGCCGACGTCTCGTACCTAACTCTAAGCACTGACTTCTCGCAACACTTTGATTAAATGGTCGATGCTCGGCAAACTCGTCGCCGCCTACCTGGCCATATTTCGGCAGGTCGGGCCCCTCCCGGCACTGACCATCAATGTCACTCACCATATTGACACTAAGGGACCCCTAGTGTTCAGTAGACCACGTCGGTTAATATCAGATAAGCGCCGTGCTGTACAGGCCGAATTCGAACACATGCTGGAACTCGGTATAATACCCCCTTCCAGTAGCCCTTGGGCTTCCCCTCTTCATATGGTCCCTAAGTCTATCGGCCATTCGCGACCCCATGGTGATTACAGAGCACTTAACACTTCCACCGGTCTGCAAGAAAGGAGCTCACCTCTTGCTTTGTAAGCAGCCAGCTTGCACTGTTCAGCACACTTGAAGTCCCCAGTCATTTGGACGCCCAAGTCCCTTGTTGACTGTATCGCCTCAATAGTGAGTGGTCTATTTTCGCCCATGACCATCAATCCCACCAAATCTTTGGTTAGTAGATGACTGTTGCTTTCGTCTAAGGGCATATCCAATTTGCGTGCCCAGCTAATTACCTACGCCAGGTCTCTCGCTAGTTCATCACGATCTCCTGATCCCACAAAGTTTGCATCGTCTGCAAAAATAGAACACGGTAGTGACAAATCTCTCGCTAAGTCATTTGTATAGAGAAGAAAAAGCAGCGGGCCTAAAACTGCCCTTTGAGGTACTCCGCCGGATACCCCTACTGCTTTTAACCGGCAGGTTCCTACTCTAACATAAAGCGTCCTGTTGGTCAGGAAGGCTGATACCCACCCGCGTATTTCCCCTTCTGTCCCAAACGTCTTCAGTTTCCCCATTACTAAGTGAGTCAAAAGTGTTGTTGAGGCTTCGGCAACAAACTTTGACTATCGCCCTCGTCAAGCTGGTTAGTGACTTCGTCTAGCAATACTATAAGGTTCGAGAGACAAAATTTCCCCTTCAAAAACCCGTGCTGTGCTTTACAGAGCAACTTGCGGCCTAGTAGGTATTTACATGTGTTCCCTTACCAGTCGCTCCAAACACTTGCAGAGAATGCATGTAAGGCTTACAGGACGGTAATTTTCCTTATCTGACCATGACCCCCCCCCCCCCTCCGTTGTGGATAGCCAAAACTAGCTAACTTCCCATCCAGCGGTAATACTCCTTGGCTAAGTATGGCACAGTATAGACGGCAGAAATGTCCACTGATCATGGCAGCCAGTGGCAGTATGATAGTTAGCTGTATGCCCTCAGGGTCCGCCAATTTGCGTATGTCAAGTCCTTCCACTAATTCCTCTGTCTCCCTTTTCCCAATTTTCAGGTTGGAAAAGATAGGAGCAACCGTTTGCGTTTCAGTTGATGCTTATTATTCCCCCCCCCCATCGCGTCTTTGTTCACCCTCAAAGCAAAGGCCCAAGGCATCGGCTTTACTTTGATCGTCATCACATATTTCACCCCCGTCCCTCAGGACCAGGGGTTCCACTCCATTCTGAAGCGAAGCCTTTGACTGAACATATATGCAATAGCTTTTTGGATTTCGTTTAACTTCTTTGGCCAGGGTCAGCTCAAAAGTTTTCTTTGCCTCTCGTTGGATCTTTACGTCTGTTTTACCCTGTTTGTACCGTAATTTGGCCCTTTCGCTACCAGTGGCCTTGAAGATCTGCCAGCTTTGTCCTTTTGTTGCCTGCTCGTCAAACCGCTGGCGTCCACCAAGCTGGCTTGTCTGTATATTTGCTCTCCTGGAGTGGGGCAAGACTGTCCTGTAACTCCAGAAGGTTCCCTTTTACCCTCCGCCACATTTCACCTACTCCAGCTTCCTCATCCTCTATCCTCCAGTCTAGTCCTGCAGCCCTAGTTCTGAGTGCCCCTACGTTTATCCTCCCAAAATCTCCACGTAATTTTCCTACGGCTTTCGTATGCCTGAGACAAAGGGTAAATTTGGTGATATGATCACTTTTGCCCAAAGAAGTCAGCAAATCTAACCCGTCTGTCGTTTCCATGTCTTGTGATCATCAGGTCAAGGAGCAAAGGCTGCTGCCCTAATCTGTACCTTGTGTTTCCTCTAATATGCTGAACCAGAGCCCGCTATGCGTCCAGTCGACGAGGTCTTCCTCTGCTCTACCCGAGATACAGCTACCTGTTATCCAATCCACTCCTGGCAGGTTAAAGTCTCCTACTTCAGAAGTTCGCTTGCTGATGCCCGCAGCTGATGTAGTGCATCCACCAGTCTTTTGTCCTCATCTAAGTTTCAGTTCGGGCTTTCCATTTACGCATGCAACAGCTGTCTTCCTGGTTCACAGTCTTACGATGACAGCACACATTTGAGTGCTTGTTATGCACAAACTTACTTCTGATTCCATGCGCACTAGTTCTTCTCTGACCAGGAGGGCTACTCCACTACCTTTTGTGTCATCTCCCCTGTTTTGTCGATAAACGAGATAATGGTCTTGCACTCCCTGTGGAATGTGGTCGTTTTGGGACAGACAGGCCTCTGAGACTGCGACTATTGCAACATTGCAATGAGCCACTCTGATGGTCGGTTACTCCCATTAGTTCCTAATGCTGCACGCATTGATGTGTGGTACTATAGTGACCCTTTCGGTCAACACTGCATTTTTCTCTTTTAGTTTGTGTCTTGCCCCGGGCGGGGTACCCGAGTGGCTGCTACGTTTTTTGCTCTTATTGTACTCGATGTCGTAGTTTGCTGGTTCGCCTCTATGACTGTTTGTTCCATCAGGTCGGGATCTTGTGCACGCATCATGAGTGCTCCAGTACCAATTCCCGTTTTTGTCGATCCGGAATTTCTTATGGTCATCATCATCATCATCATACAGCGTTAAACAGTAGGGCAAGCCCCATTGACCACTGCCTTTCTCACCATCTTGCAAGTTGAATTAGAAAGTATGAATAAACAAAATAGAGAGGGAGTGGACCTACAAGGGTGGGAAAAGGAAAGAATGCCCTAGTAGCCAACACACGGAATACACAGTCTAACTGTACAAACGCACATCCATCAATCATTCTGATTCGACAGAAAATGACAACACGATCGCCACTGTTCACGGTTCGCTGCCATATTTTTCAGTGTCTCCAGCCAACTGGTAGACGGATCTTTTGGACCCCAACCACGAAGACGTGAAGCACCTAGATTTCCTAAGTTAACTGTACATTTTCTCATTCCTCGCTGCCATCTCATTCCTGTGGTTGACGGCCTAGGATTACTTTCGTCTTCCACTGAGATCTTCCCCGATTCGTCTTCCAGTACGTCTTTAATGACAACCACAGCTTGACAGTACCTGCTGGGTGTGCTGCGCTGGATATAGGGCGTGGTTTTTTATACCGAGCTTGTTCCCAGCGAACTCCTGTATTGAGGCGATGATTTTAACTGCCTTCCTTCTGGGTTGGTATTTCCGTGTGCCATTGTGCCCATTTTTGAAATATCAGGCACGATACTGTATCTTCCCATTGTGCGGTGACATATTTCCCCCACTCTAGCTAGAAGCCGGTCCCTGATATTCGGGTTTATGAACTCAACCAGGATGGGTCTGGCTGGTCCTGTTTGTACTCCCGGTCATGGTTGCTTCCGCAAGCCGACCCTATGAACTCTCCTGATTCCTACCGTTCGCTCTACACCGCGTCCGACGGACCGGGCACATTTTGCGTATGCCTGCCCACCATTTACCTTTTCGTGCTCTTTTTGCACGTGCTGGGCAAGGCTGGAAGAATCGGCGTGGCGGTCGGGTTGACTTGGCGCAGGGGCAGGAAGAAGTTAACTTTGGCTTCGGTTGGTGCTTCTCGCCTTCTTGATTGGGCTCAAGAGATGGATATTTCCGTTGGGTACAGATGCTGAGAGATATGGCTCAGAACCGAATCCAGTGACGCGAATGCTGTGTGGCCTGTATATTGACTTCCCGTTCCCAATAAACAAATGAAAAACACAAAAAATCTGCAAAACGTGTACGGTGAAAATATTGAAAAAATGTGCTTTTGCTTGTTGTAATCTTTATGCTGGTTGTTTAACCCCCGCTCATCGACTTTGTAATTTTTCTCTGTTGTTGTTGCGCTGGCACTATGCTTGTTGTCAAGCCGGTGTAATATGTATATATACCATTTGACTAGCGCCTACAAGCCTTGGCAAATCCCGCACCATCCTGCTGTCCAAATCCCGCCTTGTTTTAGATTCCCTAATGGTCGGTTCCTCATGATTCAATATAAGGACGTTACGGCATCTTACTGTGCTGGGTTCCCCTCTAGCCGTTATCTCCTACAGTTCTCTTTTTAATCCGTTTATTTGGCGCTCTAGGCCTTTAGAAACTGGGTTTACAGTGCACTCAGAGGCATTTATCACTCGTGGTTTATTGGTGGCCTTGTTCTTCTTTGGGGCTGTTTTTGCTGCACCGTTCGTCTTTGGTGTTGTGGGGTGGATCTTCGTCTACCTCTTTCTATTCTTGATCGGGTTCAACGAAAGGTTATCCGGCTGATCGACGACCCTTCTTTAACCTCCAATCTGCAGTCACTAGCCCATCGCCGGGCTGTTGCTTCGTTGTCTCTCTTTTAATGATACTGTTTTGGATTTTTTTCTTCTGAGCTTGATTCGGCAGTTCCTCTTCCCAAAACGTTTTCCCGACCATCACGTACCCAGGCAACTGGTCATCCGTATCAAGTTCCTGTCACCAGATGTCGCACTTCTATCTTTCAATCCTCTTTTCCCGGACCGTTAAGTCATTGAACACTCTTCCTCTTTCTGTCTTCTCACCCACTTACAACCTTTCCCTCTTTAAAAGTAGGATCGATAAACTGGTTCTAATTTGAATGTTTCGCCTCAACTCTCACAGTATGTCTTCTGACTATGGGGTTTACCCCTTATACTGTAATTCACTTTATGGGTAGTAAAAAAGAGTCCCTTTACGTGAGTCCCTCTCGCCTTCTCACCGCCCATCCCTACTACCTCCTCGTCGGGGACTTTTGAAAGTTCCTTTTCTTCCGGAGTGCTGAAGCGCCCTTTGGTTCTCAAAACGAACTGAACAGATCTGATCTGGAGGTCGTATTCGGTTTTACGGCGCAGATCAAATTCTTCTAATGGACGCGGTGTGCTGTAACGCATCGACATAGACCGACATTCCCATTCTCTGATGTAAGTGTTGGTACCTGCTTAAACACTTATTGGGCTTCGGATCATCGCGTTTTCATTCTCTCCATACCTTTCCAGATCGTGCGCGTACAACCCCCACGGAAGAGCGCTGCATCCAGCGCATCCGGCGGCCCTGCTTGCATGTGTCCATGTCGAACCGCCGTCCTTGTCGTTGTCGTGGTTTTCTTTGTGTTCTGGATCCGATCGTTATCATGTTAAAGCGCTTCGGTGACTCAATGTAGCGATGCAGTCAAGTCAAGTAAATGCTTTGTACACCTTAAGAGGTGAATATTAGCCTCAAACCAACCGGTGGTCATCCACACAAGATTTGATGCCTCGCCTACGAAAAAGAGACGACTGAACTGCGATACGTTGTGACGTGCCACTGATCGGGAAGGCGGCAGGGGTATTTTGGACAAAAAAGTCAGGAATCGAATAGGATCAACCTTAAAATCTCCATATAAATCCACTCACTGAAGATTCCATGCAGATGAATCAACTACCACCTGGAGGTTTGTATGTATGTATGTATTTCACACCCGTCTGATTTCAGGCTGTGTGCCAAACAATACATGGTACAATCGTGGAGGAAGGGGTAGATAGTCCGAGTCCATGATTTGTTTGTGGGCGCCATACTGCCAGGTTGTCCGAACCAAATCAGTTGGTTTTCTTAAGGATCCACAACCATAGCTTTTAGATATCTAAAACTTAACCCCCTTAGGTAGTGGGACAAAACGTGGGGTCCGTAACCCACTGGGTGACTGAATGCACATTTCATACGCTCTTCGGAAGAGGCCAAACATCCTAGGTGCCCAGCGCATCTCTCCGCAAGAGATGCCGGTGAGCAGTGTTGTACGCCTCATACACCATCCATGGTTGGCTTGGAACTACTAGTCAGCCAACCCGGTGGAGAGCGCCGGGCATTCGCTTGCGTCCTCTCACTTTAGTGGGAACACCTCTGCCACGAGAAGACAGTGAGTAGGTTTTCCTCAGCAGAGGCTGCGTTAGACGCACGGCCACTTGGGAGTATTTTGATGGGCATTCAGGACGAGTAGCCATCTCGGAGCCTGAAATATCCACCCCCGACCATAGGGTTTTGCTGAAAGGGCTTTCGCCAACCAGTGATGAATAAACGACTTTTGAGTCTCCTACAACCCTTGTTGATATTCCCTCCACTTGGATTACCATATCAGCAGTGCTTTTTCTTGGTCATTCTTCAGTCTTATTCTCTGAATTTACCACTTCTTGGTTAAGCCTCACCGCTCGCTTCTAAAATGAGCCAACGACCAAAATGCCCCAAAGCTAGTGTCAACAAGGCCGTAGATGGCACTTCTCAGTGCAGGAACCTGAAATGCTCCAAAGTAGTAGACGATGGTATCGAATGTGATGTCTGCCCTAGTTGGTATCACCGGCGATGCAGTCGACTGTCTCTGAGGGCTTTTGATCTCTACAACAAACACAAGTGTCTCAAGTGGGTGTGTCGGAAGTGCCTCACCCCATGCAAACCTAAGCGACCAGCATGTGAAAGCTCTGGTAAAGACGGGATGATTAAATGCAAGGGCTGTCCATAGATGGATACACTAATTCAGAGGACCCCAAAAAGGGGTCCAACTCTAGAAACCCACAACATTTGTGCTCGTAAGAGACTAGAACATGAGCCAGCGCAGATGCACCAAAAGGTCGTAAAACAAGAAGTGGACTTGGAGGCCGTTAGGAATAGGCTGGATGTCGTAACTGTCAACCTGAGCACACTAGTAAAGTAGACAGAGTTAGCCTTGTGTCGAAATCGCAACACTGTGGTGAAGAGGATACATAAACCCGTCTGTCAAGCTGCCAGACAGCGGGAAAAGGATATCAGGCACCGCATAGCAACTCTTATGGACGGCGGGTCTTCATAGGCAAACCGTACTTAAGATGGTCTTCAAATTAGGTCGGTGGAAATTTATACCGAGTGAGCAGCAACCTCCCAGGCCAGTGCTCGTGAAGTTCGCTAACCCTAGAGGAAGGGGCACCTTAGCCTCAGCGGAGCTAGTGAAGACTGAAACTCAGAGAGGGTTCACAGTAGAGCCGAATGATTCGGCCAGTTGGCGCACGCGAGATATTAGGTAGTTTGCCGAACCTATAAAACATCGCCAACCGCGTGTCAGCATTAAAAAGCGTCACATTCCATCTAAAGGGCGTAGCACTCCCATATCTCCTAATCCTGGCAAAACACCAGCAAGAAGTAGCCGGATGAAAGGCACTAACCAGTCTCCTAACTCGCCACAAAAAAACGTGGAAAGCACTAGGAAATAGTTTCCGAGTGCCATATCTACCAGCTGAAATGTAGTGCACAACGAGGGGCAGGTAGCCTTGCCGTGGTCTACACTGATGCATGCAGCACTGGAAGCGAATGGCATGCGTTAGCAGCAGTGAATGCCAAATCAGACTGCATCGCTGTCACCGAAACATGGCTAAAAGGAAGTCAAGAAATCGTTGTAATTTTGCTTGCCGGCTACTGCACACATTGGGCTGATAGAGTGGATGGCAGGGATGGTGGTGGCGCGATGCTTATAGTCTCGGACGAAATCAAACAGATAGCTGGATAGAGCGTATCAATACCAAACATACAGATATTCTGTTGTGACTTGAAACTTCGCCAATTAGAAATCCGAATGGTATGCGTTTACCGAAGCCCTTCTACCCCCCTCCCCGGAGTACCAGGTACTGCTGGCCTACCATCGCAGTTCCGTAGTCGGAGCAAATGAAATCATGATCCTTGGGGACTCCAATTCCCCTGAGATAGATCAGGTGAATTTGTGGGCTTCTGGAGGTGGATTGCCCGTACAGTTACTTGATTTGCTTTTGGAAGAGCACCTTGTCCAACACGTACTTCAGTCAATTAGACAGAGGAAAGGATAGACCCCGAGGCTACTAGACCTGCCATAAAAGCGGCAGAGTCATATAGCGTCCTCCTACGTCTTGACGACGTTGAACTCAGATTAACCAAATTGTGATTGGTCACCATTGGCGTGGATCAGTTGACGATTGGTCTGTTATTGCATAGAATGTCATCCACGTACCACTTGTATAACCGAAGTCCGCGAATCGATGACTGTAACGGGCCGTTTTCCAATTTTTTCCATAAAGATATCAGCAAATAGTGGCCCGAGTGGAGACCCCATTGCTACACCGTCTTTTGGCGGTAAATCTGCTCGTTAAACTTAAATTGAATATTCTGGGTACATACAAAGAGTAACTGTCGCAGGTCGTCCAATGGTACACCTGTTTCAATCCCATTAGCTTGTATGAAGCCACAAAGATAGTCAATGGTTTCCTTGATTGGGACGTTAGTGAATGCTGACGTGATGTCCAATGAGAGCATATATTGTCTTTTCACATTTAGATCACACACATTTTAAAAGTTCGAAAGTATCCTCTAGACTGTGTTTTGTCATTGCCGCTCTAGCTTGCTCCAAGAGACTTGTCAACCACTTGGCTACGGCATGATACGATGAGTTGCACATGTCTAAAATTGGCCTTGGTGAGACTTCTGTCTTATTAGTTTTTGGCAATCCATACAGTCTTGGGATGATAGTTCCTGTGGGTCGAATTCTTTCAAATGTGACGGAGTCAATAGCGCCCTTTTGTTTAAGATGCCGCAACCTGTTAGCCAGGGACTTCTCTGTCTGTCTTTCTCGGTTTCCATCTTCACGAATTTGGAACCATCGTTAAGTATGGCCTTCATCTTTTCAACATTGTCCGACTTTTTAAGAAGTACTATACCCGCCCTCTTGTCAGGTCTTGTTATAATCACTTCTCTATTCTTTTGTAACTCTCTTAGCTTTTTAAAATGATCTATTGTTAGTATGCCTCTCACTGTTGGTTTGGCCCATTGTACTGGTAACTTGTATTCACTAGGGTAGATTTGAGATTTTCTAGTTCGGTTTGTGATGATGAAGTAGATCACTCAATTGGGCATAGAGATTCTCAAATTCCACCTCGGTATCTAGCTGTGTGATCTTGTTCGTTGGGCAGCAAACTTAGGTCCCAAGAATAATACTTCTAGCAGAAATTTGTCTAGCTCAATGTTGGATAGGTTGTGTACAAATCTTTCAGGATTTGATGGAAACTCACCAACAGGTTTTGATCTTTCAATACGTTTCATCAGTGTGTTTCGTTTCTGACCCACTTGTTTGTGCACGATTGATTGGACATATTCAGTGAATTTCTTTCTTTCAATTAGTGTTAACTGATTAAGTACGCGGGGGTATGACACACAAGTCCGTTCTAAATCCACGAGATGGCTAGACACAGTATCACGTTCATCGAGAGCTTGACGCCGAAGCGACACACAAGTTATATAAATCCGATTCCGTCTCAACATAGTTTCGTATTGTTTGAGAAAAATTGATTGATTGATACAGTCATCAAGAAACTGAACGTGAGTTCTCGTCATAGCCAGTTTTGTAGAGAACTTAATATACTTATTAAGTTCCCTTAATACCACGTGGTCTTTGGCCTGTTTGAATAGTCCGAAAAATCCCCCAGAGCACGTTTGAAAAACACAGGTTGGCGAACAAGTTCGTTTTCAGTGATTCTCAATCATGCCAATACAACACAGTATATATAACTAGATGCATAAGAGATACAGTCAACAAAAATCGTGTCAGGGATCATTGTTCACACCCAGTGTGGTACAGGATTATCCGGAGACCAGGTGTGAGTGGACTAACACGTGTGAGTGATCTGAATGTGAAAAGACAATATATGCTCTCATTGGACATCACGTCAGCATTCACTAACGTCCCAATCAAGGAAACCATTGACTATCTTTGTGGCTTCATACAAGCTAATGGGATTGAAACAGGTGTACCATTGGACGACCTGCGACAGTTACTCTTTGTATGTACCCAGAATATTCAATTTAAGTTTAACGAGCAGATTTACCGCCAAAAGACGGTGTAGCAATGGGGTCTCCACTCGGGCCACTATTTGCTGATATCTTTATGGAAAAAATTGGAAAACGGCCCGTTACAGTCATCGATTCGCGGACTTCGGTTATACAAGTGGTACGTGGATGACATTCTATGCATAACAGACCATTTTGGTCTGCACATGTGGACTGAGATCACTCTTTGATACGTGCTCGCTTACGTTTACGTCTCGTCCGTGGGCGAATTAACGTAAATGCCAGCCGTCTTTTTCAGTTGCTTCCAAACGATCACCAGCGATCTGGTTTTTGGAGGGAGTTGTCTGCACGATTATCTATGCAGCCGGATGCTCAGGACCCCAACGAATGTTTTCAACAGATCAAGGAAGCTCTGTATACCGCTTCGAATGCCACCCAGGACTCTGGTTCAAGTAAGCCTTGCGAACAGTGGATATCTTCGACATCAGTTGCTTCGTTGGTTGCTCCCTAATCCGTCACTAAATGCCACATTCAATGAATTCCGCAAAGCCCTGAGACGCCAATTGACTAGGAGCCTGAGAAATGACCGTGAACAGTGGTCGATTGCAAAGTGTAGGGAAATGGAAAAGACTGCGTCTGTTAACAATATTCGCAACCTTTTCCGTTTGATTGGAGGCACCAGTCCACGGAAACCCGGTATAACCGAGTGTTAGGATGTTAAAACGAAAAAAACTTTTTCCTGGGCAAGCCATTAACCAACTCGAGCGTTCCAGGCCGGATTCAACAATCAGCAGTCAATAAATTATCGGACCACTCGCGTGAGAATAGTGGCATCGACCTTTGCTCAGGCAGTAAACTGTCTAACTTGGAATGCGCGGACGGTATCGTTCTTTTGAGTGAAGATCCAGGCAAGTTGCAAGTTTTCCTAGACAGCCTTAACGACAGTGTAACGATGTTTGGGATGCTTTTCGCACTTTTAAAGCGTAAAACGCTGTTACAGGAATGGGTTGGGGCTACATTGAACCTTGTCTTGGGAAGGGAAACTCTAGCTGAATTAGATCAATTTTGTTACCTGGGAAGTTATGTTTCACCAGATGGACAGATATCGGATGAAGTATAATTGCGTGTACAGAGGGCGCGTTTAGCTTTTGTCGACCTCCGTCATCTGTGGCGCTGGCGTGACATCCGATTGTCTGCTAAGGGTAGAGTGTACAATGCGGCGATTTGGTCCGTTCTTTTATACTGCTCAGAAACATATCCATTAGGAGTGCAAGATAGACGAAAATTGTCGGTGTTCGAGCGCCCATTTCTCCGTAGCATTGCCCGAGCGTGGTGGGAACACCGTATCAGCAACGCTGTGTTAAGACATAAGGTGTTGGGAACCAGAGTTCAGTCTCTAGATGAAGCACTGAAACTAAACAGATTAAGATGGCTGGGACATGTGTTACGCATGCCGATTGATGGACTTCCTCGGCGAACTCTGTTCTTTGAGGCAGATAGTGGTTGGAAGGTAGGTCGAGGTGGTCAGTCCATAACATTGCAAAATGGTATGAAAACCTTGACCAGTGGACTTGGCCAAGTAGGGCGTGTTAGACTTCTAGGTTGGGGCCCACGTGATCCGCCTACCAAATGGTTGGAGACATTAAGTGATATGGCTGGGCGTTGCGTCAGTGGCGTAGTTACATTCAGACTCTTTGTCTTCTTGGTCTCCGCTTATTTCTTTGATTTTCTGGGATCTTTACCACTATGCTTCTATTCATTTTGCTCTTTAATGGACGATGCTAGGAGGTAGCAACCTAAACCAGAGCGCAGACGTGCGAATTTATTAGTCGCACAAGGTGAAACTGAATATTTAGTACCGCGGGTTGAAAGAATGCATATCATCATGTTCCTATCGCGAAGCACGAGAAGCCATATACTGCATTCGAAGCGTGTGGTGTTCTGTATCAACTTAGACGTTTAGCGTTTGAGGTTACCAACGAAGTTGCTTGTTTTCAGCGCACCGTTGACGAGATCCTGAAGGCTGAAGGCGTCATGCATACGTTCGCCTACACATACAACGCGTTTTTCTGCGCTCTTCTTCGAAAAGGTATACTACAGAAATTCGTGAACCTACTGAAACCATTGTACTCTCATACTTCTGACCGCGTAAGGCTTTACGGCAAACTATCCAGTCCATTCGAAGCGACCAGTGGTGTCCGAAAAGGATGCTCTATTTCCCCACTCCTGTCCAACTTCGTCATGGACGAGATAATGGAGAACGCCTTGCGCAACCTTCAGAATGTGGGCGTCGAACTGGGAAGTAGTGAGAAGCTGTGTGACCTAGATTACGCGGACGACGTTGTCTGCTTGTTCGAATCCACAGAAGATGCTCAACGTGCACCAGGTAGACTGGCGAGAGCTGTAGCTTCATTCGGCATGCTCTGTGCACCTTCAAAGCGTAAATTGATGTTGCAAGACTGAACGTCAACTATTTCGAGCTTAATGCTCGATAGGGAGGTGCTGGCAATTGTTGACCACTTCAGTTACCTCGGAAGCAAAATGACAACCGATGGGAGCACAGTAGTAAAGGTGAGCACGCGTATATCCAAGGTTCGAGGGGCGTACGCTGGACTGAAGCACTTGTGGGGCCGACCTGATATTTCACTGAAGTTGGAAGGTCGTGTGTACTGTGCTGCAGTGCATTCAGTTTCGTTGTATGGTTGCAAGACTTGGGGTTTGCATGCGGAATATATTTGTCGTCTTGAGGTTTTCGACAATCGATGTTTGTGTAGTATCGTTTAGATTGAGTGGAATAACCGAGTGAGGAATGCTGAGGTCAGAAATCGAGTATTGGGTACTAATTCAGAGGACGTTTTGTCACAGCGTGTCCAGGTTAATAGACTTCGTTGGTTGGGGCACGTGTTACGTATGAAGAACACACGTCTTGCGTACCGTGCCCTGTTTTTCGTTCCTCCTAGGGAGTGGAAGAAACCCCATGGAGGTCAACGGATGATGTGGCAGTGAGGAATGAGAAAATGTACAGTTAACTTAGGAAAAGTAGTTGCCTCACGTCTTCGTGGTTGGATTGCAAAAGACCTCTGAACCAGTTGACTGGTGACACTGAAGCATATGGGAGCGAACCGTGAACAGTGCGATCGTGTTGTCATTTTCTGTCGGATCAGAATGACTGGTCAATGTGCGTTTGTACCGTTAGACTGTATTCTGTGTGTTGTCTGTTAGGGCGTTCTTTCCCTTTCCCTACCATGTAGGTCCACTCTCTGTCCATCTCGTAGATTCAAACTTTCTAACTCTATGTGCAACATGGTGAGTAAGGTAGTGGTCAATGAGCTTGCCCTACTATTTAACACTGTACGATGAAGATAATGATGATGACAGGGACGTGACTATACGTGACATTACCAAGGATGACCATGATCGAAAACTTGGGCTTTTTCTGAAATCCGACGCGAAATACGGCATAACGTTCAATGTGACCAAACCTGTACCGCCGCAAACAAAATCCCACTTTTGGGTTATCTGATATCGCAAGAACAAGTAAGAAAAATCCTGACCGGATGAAACTCGTGCGCGAGATTCCACCGCCAAAATATATGAAATCCATGCGTCGTGTCGTTGGGATGGTTTCCTACTACTCGTAGTGGTTACCTTCGTCCCCTGACTAGATCTGTCCACTTGTAAAAAAAATACAGTTTTTCCTCGGCCAGAAAATGTAGAACATGCCTTCGAACTCCCTAAACAGATGATAGAAAGCGCTTTGGTTTTAACAATGGATAAGAGGGCTCCGTTATTTGTTGAAACGGATGCTTCGGAGGTTGCAATAGTCGCTTCGCTGAGCCAGAATAATCGTTCCGTAGCCTTCTTCTCTCGTACCCCAGCAGCCAGCGAAGGGCACCACTCTGCTGTCGAAAAAAACACGAGCAATTGTCGACGCCCTTCGTAAGTGGTAAGATTATCTTCTACGCAACCACTTCAAACTTATCAGTGACCAAAGGTCTGTGGTCTTCATGTACGACGGAAGGCAAACAAGCAAAATAAAAAATGACAAGATTCAACGCTGGAGACTTGAATTATCTGCGCATTGTTGTGACATAATTTACAGGCCCGGGAAAGACAATACAGATGCAGATGCGCTCTCTCGCAACATGTGCGTCACTCTTTTTGATACGGCCAAGTTAAGAATACTGCACGATTCGCTATGCCACCCTGCAGTTTCCCGAATGGCCCACTTTGTGCAATCTAAAAAACTGCCCTATTCGATTGAAGAGATTAAACACATGATCTCGCGGTGCAGCGTTTGCGCGGAAATAAAGCCACGACTCTACGAATCCCCCATCTGTCGTCTTATCAAGGCAACGCAACCGTTCGAGAGAGTGAGTATTAACTTCAAAAGCCGTCTGCCTTCGACAACTCGTAACCGATTTATGCTGACTATCGTTAATGAATACTCGCGTTTGTTTGTGCGGATACGCACTCATCTACTGTTATCGGTTTGCCCATGCCAACTTTCCACCATATTCGACATGCCGGCATGCATACACTCTGATCGACTAACGAGTTTCATGTCGACTGTGCTGTCTGAGTTCCTGCGAAATAAGGGCGTGGCTCTTAGTCACACCACTGCATACGACCTCGAGGAGAATGGACAGATGGAACGCCTGAACAGTACACTTCGGAAAGCTATCACTCCTTTAAAAACCAGGGGTCTACCAATCTCGTAATGGGAGACCGTTTTCCTACATGTCTTGCATTCTGTCCGTTCGCTGCTGTGTACGGCAACGAACTGCACTCCGCATGCGAGGCTATTTAACTTTTCCCGGCGATCGACTAACCGCACTTCATTGCCAACATGGCTCCCAGTCCCATGCTCCGTACGGCTCAAACTGATAGACTGATCCTCTAAGTTTGATCAAAAGTTACCTCTGGTACAAACAAACCTGCATTCCATAAATGATGCGATGGAACATGATGCCAGAGATGTACCCATAACCCCATCCACACCCAACGCTCCTACACCCGACGGAATTTCCGACATTCTCACTGGACAACAGAGAACTCGCCCCTATAGTTTACGCAACAGAGAAACCTGAGTCAGTCATTTTCTTCTCATCACGGTGACCCCCTACATACTGAAACTGGTCTTTTTTCCTTGTCAGGGGTGAATGTCGTGCTGGTTCACTTCCCGTACCGTGGTTTTATTTTATACATCCTACTTACGTTATTGTTTTTGCGTTTCAGCTCGTGTACGTTTCTTACTAGTTAATTAAAGCGTTACAATCAGAGTCGATGTTCCAAAGTCTTTTGCATTCAGTACGTACGTGATCGTTGACTAACGTTACACTTGGTAAGGGATTTCTCGGACAGGAACTCGCATGTAATGGTCCGGCACCAACAAGTGGTGGATGGAAACCGAGTGCGGTGGCCAAGGGTTATCGACTTCGGCGTCTATCGCTGATGTCAGCGTTTTCATTTTCGACAGATACCTTGATAACGCAAGAACGCAACGGAAAACATCCGATAAAGAAGAACGGTGTGCCAAGCATTACTTATTTGATGTTTTACTTAGTGAAAACCCATTTTTCGTAAGCATATATATGTACATATACCGGCTTGAGATCAAGCTTGGTGCCAACGCAACAGCACTAACAAAACCAGAAGAAAATAGTGGAAAGTGTAAGGTACAAAATAGTCAGATAGAGTAGTTAATAAGTAAAGGAACTACAAGTGGTCTCTTATTTTCACTGCACAAATTTCGCTGTTTTTATCTGGTTTGTTTGCAGGTAATGAAAGTCAGTGGAGCATTCGTGCTACTGACATCTATTCTAAGCTGTTTCTCAACGTCTCTAACCAACGACAATCCGCATCCCGTGGGCCCCAACCAAGAAGACAGGAACGACTAACCGAAGCCAGTGAAGATGTTAACGGGCAGTGATGGAACGTTTGCAAGCATCAAGAAGCATTCATCCTTTTAGTCCCACTATGGAGAACTTCAGCCTCCCCGGACTTTTTCTGCATGCTCGTGCAAGAGTGCAGTGGAAGGGGTATACCCCATAGTTTCAACGGCCTGTTGAAGTTAGCGGTAGCCGGTAACCTGAGACTTGGAGTAGAGAACCACATAATGTCCCAGTAGACCAGATGTGATGGCGAGCCGGCCGATATTTGGTTGCTGGTGGATGGCACCCCGTCCACGTACCGCTTGCTCCATTGGGTACATGGGACTAAGTTCTGAATCCGAAAAGCGGATCGATAACGAAGCACCAGCGAAGACAAGACAAAGCGCATGTAGTAATCAGGTCTCACGTGACAGACCAGAAGAAGTCCCTTCAAGGGGGCTTCGGTCTCGTTCCCGTGCTGGGTTGACGCCCCACTACCTTGTGGGTGAGACTTTTGAGTCAAAGTCTCTGGTTAAAGTTCCCAAAGAAAAACCGCTTCTGCGGTGTGAGCAGCCGCGGAGTATGATGTGTCCAGAAATCTCCAGCGGTCAATGGGTAAACATCCTTTATCTCTTTGCTCCCCATCCTTTACGTTCCATTTATAAATGCGTACGAGTAGCCACAATGAGTCGTGACTGTGAACTTGTAGCTCTCGGAGAGGGTAGCAAATTAGAGACAGGGGGAAAAAAGAGAATCGATTCTCCAACCTAAGCATTCGCTTCACTTTGATGCTTCAACGTCCACACACTTTGCCAAACGGGGCAATAGGCTGCCCTAGCTAGGACTCCTGAAACCTTTAACATAGACATGTGTTGTGTCTCCGAAACAAGCATTCAAGACCCAACTTCAGTGTTAACACTTTGCTCTCTACATACAAGCTCGGCTACTTGTTTCACTCTTCGCGTGTCAGGTTATTCGGTGTCTGGTGCTCGTGGACAAGCTGGAGTTGGCATCGCTCTGAACGTGGAGACTGAGCGTGCACTGCTCGACTGAATCCCAGTCAGCAGTTCGGTTGAATGGTTCTATGCATGTCAACAGCACTAGATTGAAGCGCCGATGCCAGTTTGTCATTTCTGTGTATACCCCAACAGACTATAGCTCTCCTGGGGCTAAAGACGAATTCTCCCAGGAATTGTCTCAACTGTTCCGCAGGGTGCGCTCTTTGGACATCATGGTTGTTGCTGGTGATTTCAGTGCCCAAGTCGGAAGCCTGGACGAGACGGAGAGGAGCATGGGAGGCCGATATTGCGTTCCAGCCGATCGAAATGATAACGGTGATCGACTCATTCAACTATGTTCCGACCATGGACTATTCCTAGGGAGTAAAAGTTTCTCGCACAAAAAGTGGCACCGGCTAACCTGGCGTCCTCTTGCTCCTTGACAGCGTTGAACTCAGATCAACCATATTGTTGTCAGTTACCACTGTGGACACTGATCACGCTCTCGTTCGCGTGCACTCCAGCTTGCGCCTCGTTGGTGGCCAAAACAACGCCAAAGCGAACCGTCCCCCGCAGCTGCTACTGGACGCGGTAACCAACGATCTGCTTCCCAAGCAGAATTACCCACCACGTTATCAATGCAGCCAAATGCCCAGAAACCAGAAGAGCGATGGACAGAGATCCAGTGAGCTCTATTCGAGGCTGCAAATGCTACCCAAGACTCAACCACTAGACTCAGAAACGATGGATATCTACATCCTCAGTTGCACTGTCAGATGCTCGCAGATCGATTCCTCCGAATTCCAGATACGATAAAGCACGGAGATGTCTTAAACGCCAACTGATTCGGAGCAAGAGAAATGACCGTGAGCAGTGGTGGATTGCAAAGTGTAGTTAGATGGAAAAAGCTGCAGTGATTGACGATAGCCACAACTTTTTCCGTCTGATTAGACAAACTGGTCCACGTAAACCAGGTATTAGCTAGTTGATCAAAGGGGCGAACGGCTCACTGATTCGAATTCAGAAGCGCCGTCTGATTTGCTAGGCGGTGCATTTCGAGAAGCAGTTTAATTGGCCTTTATCCTCTTCAGGTTTGTTCAGTATCGCAATGGGTACAGCTCTTGTAGTAAATAGCAGTCCTCCGTCAGAAGCGGAGGTTCTTCGTGATATGAGCTACCCTAAACGACAAGGCTGCCGGACAGGATGGGTAGCGTCCGTCTATTTTCAAAGACGGTGGCCCAGCATTTTTACTGGAGTTGACAAAACTCCTCGGTTCGATATTGGAGAAGGAACAAATTTCAAAGAGTTGGTGTGAATCAGTGATCGTACCGATTTATAAGAAAGGCGACAGGTTCTCCTGTGAAAACCACAGGGGAATAAATCTGGTTAGCATTGCATCTAAACTGCTCGCAGATATTATTCTTCACTGCTTATCTAACGCTCTCGAACAGTACTCGCGCGAGAAACAAGCTGGGTTTAGATTTGGTCGAGGTTGTATTGATCACATCTTCACTCTTCGACAAATTTTAGAACATAGACACACCTTCTGTAGGCCCACTATCTCCGTTTTTCTTGATCTTAAAGCGGCCTTCGACTCAGTTGACTGCACAGTTCTGTGGCACTGCCTCTTATTGGAGGGCGTACCAGAGAAATTCATTTCTATCGTAAAATCCCTTTACATTAATAGCCGAAACCGAGTTTGAGCTTACGGTGATCTCTCACTCGAGTTCAAGACGAAAAGCGGTGTACGTCAGGATTGCCCCCTCTCTCCTTTTCTCCTCAACTTTGTGATTGAAATGGTCCTAGAGATCGCACTTTTGTCAGGTGAGGATAGCGGCATCGAACTTTTCCTGGGTGGAAAGGTATCAGACCTTGAGTATGCGGACGACATAGTTTTTCTAAGTGAAGATCCAGATAAGTTGGAAGCTTTTCTAGACAGCTTGACGGGTTGCGTGGCAATGTTCGGTATGCGTTTTGCACCTTCAAAGAGCAAGATAATGTTGTAAGACTGGGTTGGTCCAACGCCAAACCTTTCAATGTCTGGGAAGACTATAAACGTGGTAGACAAGTTCTGTTATCTGGGGAGCTGCATCTCACCCAGAGGTCGGATATCGGATGAGGTATATTTGCGTATGCAGAAGGCTCGTTTGGCATTTGCCAACCCGAGTCATCTGTGGCGTCGACATGATATCCGTTTACCTATCAAAGGTCGAGTGTACGCTGCAGCAGTGAGGCCCGTGCTTCTGTATGATTCGGGGACATGGGTACTGCGGGTGGAGGATATACGAGGATTGTCGGTATTTAAACACCGATGTCTTCGTAGTATTGCTCGAATCTGGTGGGAACACCGTGTGAGCAACGCCGAAATTCGGCGGGAAGTCTTAGGTTCAAGGATCAAATCATTAGATAAAACACTTAAGCTCACCAGGCTAAGATGGTTGAGACATGGGTCACGCGTGTCCCCTGACAGGATCCCACGGCGTGCTATGTTTGCTGAGGCGGGTACCGATTGGAAGATGAGTAAGGGTGGTCAGTCCGTGACTTGGAAGAAAGGTATGAAAAGCCTAACTAGTGGACTTGGCCATGTAGGGCGTGTTAGACTTCGTGGATGGGGTCCAAGAGACCCTCACATTCAATGGTTAGATACGTTGGAGGAAATTTCCAGGTGTCGTGATCAATGGGACTCTTGTTTTCGAAAGCTTTCTTTATGGACTGGATGTCAATATTTGTAGTTCTTTTACTGCTCGTTTAATTTTCCTGTCCTTTCTCATTGTTTCCGACTGAGACTGTCGCCACGAGATAGCAACCAAAGCCACCGCACCCAGTGCATGGTTAATGGTTGTCTTAACTGAAGTGAGCAGGTGGATCTGTTATCTCTGTTCTCCAAATGGAATCGGAAACATGAATAAACAAGACGACGAAATGTGCTTTAGTTCAGTTAATTCAAACAATTAACTCACACTTCCATACTGTGTCTTTAGGGGTTATCTTGCAGCCTGGTCAAGGGCGAATAAACGAGCACAAAATGAGAAAGGGCCGAAAACAGTAATAAACGGAAATCACGAAAAAAAGAAAAAGATCTAATGCAACTGCGCTATTGACTGCCGCAGCTAGCTATATCACTGATGTTTCCAACCACCTGGCAGGTGATTCTTTTGGACCTCAATCCGACAGTCTAACGCGTTGCACTTGGCCAAGTCCATTGGTTAAGGTTTTCATATCTTTCTACCATATCATGGACTGACCATCTCGACCTGCCTTCCAACCACTAGCTACTTCGTAGAACAGCTTAGACCGAGGAAATCTGTCAGTGATCAAGCCATCCGAATCCGTTTAGACTCAGTATTTGTTCCAGTGTCTGACCACTGGTTGCCCTCACCTTGCGCCTAACTTGAGCATTGCCGATGCAGTGTTCTCACCATATTCGAGCAATACTTCGGAGACGTCGATGCTAAAACACCGACAGTCTTTGTTTATCTTCTACACCTAACGGCCATGTCTCAGCCGTATAAAAGAACCGCTTTAACCACCGCATTGAACACCCGAAACTTGGCGGACACATGACGGATTTAACACTGGCGCCACAAATGGCTAAGATTGGCAAAAGCCAATGGCACCTTCTGTATGCGTGATGACACTTCATCCATCATCTGCCCACCCACTGAGATGTCACTGGCCAGGTAATAGTACTTATCTCCTTCAGCTAGAGCTTCCCCTTCCAAGACAAGTTTTTTGTAGAGCCGACCCAAATCTTGCGGCAGCATTTTACGTTTGAAAGTGCGAAAAGCATCCCAGACATCGTTACTGTTGTTAAGGCTATCTAGAAAAACTTGCAACTTACCTGGATCTTCACTCAAAAAACGATACCGTCCGCGCATTCCAAGTTAGACAGTTTACTGCCTGGGCAAAGGTCGATGCTACTATTTTCACACGAGGATCGGGCTATCTCAAGAGTCAATTTGAGGGGGCGCAAAAGAAGACAACCCTGACGAACGGCACTTCTTGCGGCGAACTCGAGTGGAAGATCGCCGTGGGCACGAAGTCGGTTTCGTCTGTTTGCGTACAAGGATTGGAAAAGAGGAATACGTTTATCTGGCACCCCTTCAGTATGGCAGTGTCAACGAACTGTGCGGTCGATTGGGTCAAATGCCGCTTTCAGGTCGAGAAATACAAGAAATGTGCTTAGTTTGTCGGGTTAACACGATTCGGTGACTGAGATGCGGAAATCATGCTTCTGTCGGTTGAATCAGTCTGATGCGCTTTAGTCTATTTTGAATCAAACAGGCTGGACCACAGCTTGGTCGGCCATGTTCGTTGAGTAAGTTTTTACTATTATAATAGTTCGAGATAAAGCACTTCGAACAACTGATTCAGTAATAGTAAACAGCGCTTTCATCATCTAATTAAACACGCAACTGGTGGTACTGTCATCACAAGCAGGCTCTTGCCTTCTTACTTATCTTTTTACCTTAGATACTGTTGATCTGTTATTGTTCATGTTGAATCTGCCATGTCTGCTGGTCGAACCCATTTGATCGTTTTTCACTCGGCTAACATTTAGTTTGCCAGGATCCATTTTTTGCCTGAATGCTGATCCCATCCACACGCACGCATGCTTACTTCCTCCATACTGTGCACCTTGTGACCGTTTAGTCACCTTTGGGTCAGATCTGAGCTTCCTTCAGGTCCATGGTAAATCCCATCCATGGTTTATTCGGTGAGTATTTCCTATCTCCTTTTTCCGATATTTTTATTACACACGAAATGAATTACAGTAAAAGGGGTAAACCCCGTAGTTCGAAAACATACAGTAAGATGAACCTGTAGAGAATATTCACGTCGAAACCAGTTTTCGATTCCGCTTTTGAAAAAGGAAAGGTTTCAGGTCGGTGGAAAGACAGAGGAGAAGAGTGTTCTATAACTTAACCGTCCGGGGGAAAAAGACCAAAAGGTCGAGGTTGGAGATCGAACGACAAAACCTGATGAGGGTGAATAGTTGCCTGTGCTCGGGATTGGCGCTGAATAATAGTGGAAATAAGAACAGCCAAGGCAAGCTCGGAGGAACAAAACTCAAAATGATAGCGGTAGAATAGGGACATCGAAGCAACTGCCCGGCGATGGGAAAGCTACTACAAATTAGATGCTAAAGCTCGGTAGTCTGCCAAACTAATGGCTTTACTTTGGACCAGACCGGGTTGGGGAAAGTGTGGAATAAAAAAAAGCATGTCTTGGAAAACTGTCTCAGTAAAGTTTGAAATGGAGGAAGAAATATCAGAAGTGAAGCAACAGACGCCCCAGGGATAAGAGACCAGACAATCCATCCCAGTTGGCTGAATGGTAATGCTAAAAGGTGCGTCTGGAGTTTCACATAGGAACAAGGCGAGAAAATGTGATGGAGAAGGAGATAAGACGGTGGTCAGATAAGCCAATTGGAGGGAGGGGGGTTATACCAGAGAATAATAAGAGCGAGAAGAAGATCGAGAGTATGTGCACGATAGCCATCCCGGTCGGGGATGTGTGTGGGGAAGTCAACGAGTTGACTTAGATTGTTGACCAAAGAGAAAGCTTCGGCCTCGCATCCCGCAGCCGTATTGCCAGAAGAGTGGAAAAGCCAGTTCTTATTGTAGACATTAAAGTCACCAAGGATGGTAACCTGGCAACCGGAGTCTGATGCAAGCAAGTTCTCAATGCCAGAAAGTAATAAATCACAAATTAATGGATCCCTACTGTTGGTAGAGCTATAAAAGGCACAGAAATATTGGTTAAAAGAAAGGAACCAGAGTTTCGACCACATCAACTGGAAATTGCAGTTAGAAAAGTCCTAGTAAGGGATACAGGAGGTAATTAAAAGCTGGTGGATGCAGACACAGACACCAGCTTTAGGTAAAAATGGGAAATGGAAAAAGTAGTTCGGAGACTGGAGATGGGTAGTACCAGATAAGAGAGAGATTTGCGTCTCAATCGAGAGTAAGGGAAGGGAAGAAAATGATTGGAGAACATAATGCACGGAATCAGTATTGTGGTTCAAACCGCTAATGTTGGTGAGAGCTACGATTCTTTTTCGTTATAAATGCCGAGAAAACATGAGCGATGATTTTCTGTAGGATATGAACTTCATGAGTTTTTTTTTGTGTGAAACCGACAACCCTACCGTGGAATTTGGAGTGAGATACCCCATAAGGCTCCAATAGGAAACGTTCATCACTATGAGAGTGCACCTTGACGTAGTTTGATGGTTTGCGTACCTCTATGATCCAAAGAGATATACAGGATGGCTTCCTTAAGCCGGTGATACAGTCATGCCTGACAGGCCAATGGGTAGAGGCCAGACAAAGTCCAGTCTCCTGGTCCTCCAGGTTGGGGGTCCATTTGAGCTGGCAACTCAATCGGTAAAGTCAGTGGAAGGATAATTGATCCAGGCAAAAGACTTCTACTCAGCCACCCCGCTGCCTTACGGACAGGTTCTTGTTAGAATTAAAGGCTTTGATTGAGAACCCTAATCGTTCTGCTGCTTTGCGACTGGACCCCCTAGAAGTACCGGTCCAACATCTCCCATGAACTATACGAATAGAATAAAATTCCTAGTGCATCAGTCGTCGCGCAGGATGATCAGGACTGCGCTGCCCATTTGCATCGGGCGGATGGAGCGGGTGGGCAGTGATAAGTAGGCTACTGCTCAGAGTTCCCTCTCTGTTATTCAGCCTTTGTCTTCTGTCCCCAACCACGTCTCTTTGCCCCTCTATCCACCCATTATGCTCCCACTGATAACGCGGCCAATACTCGCAACGATTCATTGTCAACTAGTGTCGGGAATAATCCCATTTTGTGTCTCATTTTCTCAAGCCTCGTCAGCCTCTGCATTTCGGCCCCTTTAACGTGCGCACTCTCATGCAGGCCGGTCATCAGACGTGCCTAGCCCTCACAATGACCTCTCTGAAGATTGATGTATGACGCGTAAGTGAAACGCGTATCCAGGATTCGAACAGTGATTCAACTAACTGTTCGTGGTATCTCATCAAGGTATTTTCTGCGCACTTCAGAAGACGAAGTAGCTCGAGCAGCGGGTCAACGTGGTGCTGGAATAGTCTTGAATGACATGGCTGAGACTGCCCTTTTAGACTGGATCCCTATTAACAGTCGTTTTTGTGCTGTGAGACTCCAGGGGTCAGTCGGCGTTCGAAAAGATGGTTGTGTTAAGCGCAATTTGTTTGTGATCTCAGCGTACGCCCTAACAGACTGCAACTCAGACGCGCAGAAAGATGAGTTCTACGATGAATTCGCCACCCTCGTTCGCAGGAGCAGAAGTTCTGACATCGTAGTGCTATCAGGTGATTTTATTGCACAAGTTGGCAAACTTAGTGCATCGGAAGCTTATTTAGGTGGCTGTTCTGCTTTACCCGCTCAGCGTACAGATGACGAAGACAGTCTTCTGCAGTTCTGTGCGGACAATCGATCATTCTTGTCTAGTACCAATTTCCGACATAACCGGCGTCGCACGGCGACATGGTGCTCTAACTCTACAGTTACTCTAAGCTAGATTGATCGTATTGCAGTAAGCTACCGGTAGCGCAGTTCTATTCAGAACTGTAGATGTTGCTGGTCTACATACATGGAGTCGGACCATGCACTAGCTTTAATGCGATTATCGCTCATGCTCGATGGTCATGGACGCAAACCGCAACCCCGGTTAGCCATGCAACCTTTGTGTGATCTAGAAGTCTGCATCCGCTATGAACAGAAGTAAGCACATGAACTAGGAACTACGACGAACAGTAATGTAGATGAGCATTGAGACCATATCAAATAGGCGATGCACGTGGCAGCGGTTTCACCTGTGGTCCTAAATTCCATATCCATGGGAGACACTGGATTTCTCAAAAGACGACCAGTCTAATTGAGCAAAAACGTCGGCCGTCGAACTGTAGGGAGATGAATACGATACGAAGACATCTACAGAAGCAAGTTACGAAAAGCCTTAAGAAGGATCGAGAAAATTGGTGGATCGAGGTAGCCGGAAAAATGGAAGTAGCAGCTGCTTCGGGTAACAGTCAAAGACTGTTCAGACTTATTCGCGACACCGGTGGACGGCAAACCCCGGTTAGCGAAACGATATGCGACGAAAATGGAGAGCCTATTCATGGTAAAGAGCATAGGCTGGACCGTTGGGCCGAATACTTCAAGGAGTAGTTTAGCTTGCCGTGTGGTACTGTAGTTACTCCTGTGTCAACAACTGCGATTCCTTGGGTGGTATCACTTGAGCCCCCATCGGAAGTGGAAGTAGAGTCGAGCATTCGATTACTGAAGCGTGGGAAAGCGGTCGGTCTCGACGAATTTCTCCCAGTTTTTTTTTTAAGTGAGTAGAAATGCTTTGATAAAATCGCTTACCACCTTGCTCCATGACATTTGGAACGAGAGGCGAATTCCGTTACTATGGGGTGAGTCATTGATTGTTCCCATCTTCAAAGGCCGGATTCCGCCCAGGTCGAGGATGCATCGACCAGATTTTTACTGTTCGTCAGTTAATTGATACGCGTTACGCACACCGTCGACCAACAATAATGGTTTCCCTCTGCTTGAAAGGCGCCCTCGATTCAGTTGATCGAACAGAAGTTCGTGAACCTACTGAGACCATTGTACTCTCATACTTCTGACCGCGTAAGGCTTTACGGCAAACTATCCAGTCCATTCGAAGCGACCAGTGGTGTCCGAAAAGGATGCTCTATTTCTCCACTCCTGTCCAACTTCGTCATGGACGAGATAATGGAGAACGCCTTGCGCAACCTTCAGAATGTGGGCGTCGAACTGGGAAGTAGTGAGAAGCTGTGTGACCTAGATTACGCGGACGACGTTGTCTGTTTGTTCGAATCCACGGAAGATGCTCAACGTGCACTAGGTAGACTGGCGAGAGCTGTAGCTTCATTCGGCATGCTCTGTGCACCTTCAAAGCGTAAATTGATGTTGCAAGACTGAACGTCAACTATTTCGAGCTTAATGCTCGATAGGGAGGTGCTGGCAATTGTTGACCACTTCAGTTACCTCGGAAGCAAAATGACAACCGATGGGAGCACAGTAGTAAAGGTGAGCACGCGTATATCCAAGGTTCGAGGGGCGTACGCTGGACTGAAGCACTTGTGGGGCCGACCTGATATTTCACTGAAGTTGGAAGGTCGTGTGTACTGTGCTGCAGTGCATTCAGTTTCGTTGTATGGTTGCAAGACTTGGGGTTTGCATGCGGAATATATTTGTCGTCTTGAGGTTTTCGACAATCGATGTTTGTGTAGTATCGTTTAGATTGAGTGGAATAACCGAGTGAGGAATGCTGAGGTCAGAAATCGAGTATTGGGTACTAATTCAGAGGACGTTTTGTCACAGCGTGTCCAGGTTAATAGACTTCGTTGGTTGGGGCACGTGTTACGTATGAAGAACACACGTCTTGCGTACCGTGCCCTGTTTTTCGTTCCTCCTAGGGAGTGGAAGAAACCCCATGGAGGTCAACGGATGATGTGGCAGTGAGGAATGAGAAAATGTACAGTTAACTTAGGAAAAGTAGTTGCCTCACGTCTTCGTGGTTGGATTGCAAAAGACCTCTGAACCAGTTGACTGGTGACACTGAAGCATATGGGAGCGAACCGTGAACAGTGCGATCGTGTTGTCATTTTCTGTCGGATCAGAATGACTGGTCAATGTGCGTTTGTACCGTTAGACTGTATTCTGTGTGTTGTCTGTTAGGGCGTTCTTTCCCTTTCCCTACCATGTAGGTCCACTCTCTGTCCATCTCGTAGATCCAAACTTTCTGACTCTATGTGCAACATGGTGAGTAAGGTAGTGGTCAATGAGCTTGCCCTACTATTTAACACTGTACGATGATGATGATGCGATTGTACTAATTCGGGCAAAGGCAAGGCCGTCTACCTCCATAAGATTTCCACTGAATTCATGGCCCGGCTGGTCAGACTGCATTGTTTGGTAGCCGGAGTTGATGTCTATTTTCTGGTCATTGGGCCTTAGTTGTCATTGTCAATCTGCGTACATTTTCCGGGATAATGATTAGTAAATTCCCCTATGGACGCCATAATTTAAGGTTTAATGGTTTCCTCCTATTTTCACTGAATATTGTGTTACAGTATCGCATTAAAAACCTTTGCTGGTTGCAGTTTTTCCCCGGTGTTTATGCGTCGCTCTTCGCTGGCCTGGATACAGGTCAGATTTAACTCTTTATCTCCCAAAATACTAGCAAAACGGCCAAAAAGTCGTCAAATAGTATGTATAAGGTTTGCAACACTTCCGATTATTTCTACTCCGGACAGGGTCTCCCTTGTAAAAGCAATGGCTCTTCTTAGCAGTCAAGGAAGTAAGTGAATCTACTAAGGACTAGTTTACATAGACATATCGCCTCAGAGTTACGGGGTTACAAACCTGCTACCGACGGGGGCAGTTTGCTGTCAACCGTCTTGTTACTACACATGAACCATTTTAACGTTATATGATTCTTTAATTCTGTTCTCAGGTCCAGGTTTTCAGTCATCCGTAGTAGTGCGACGGGCCTTTAGGGTAGTGAGGTGTGCCCCTTTACACCGCACTAATTTGTAAGCATGTAATTATATATATATATATATATATATATATATATATATATATATATATATAATGCTCAAGTTGAAAACCTAAAAGAGACGGTGCGGTGTATGGGAGGCCGGTTTGGCTATTATGAAACATCTTTCCCCCCTATCTGTCTTTCCACCGACCTAAAATCTTTCTCTTTTCAAAAGCGGAATCAACAAACTGGTTTTGACGTGAGTTTTCCCTACAAACGTATCTTACAGTGTTTCTGAACTACGGGGGTTTACATCTTTTACTGTAATTCAGGCAATTCCAGTCAATGGAACCGTCAACGGTATTCGATTAGTCCAATTATGTTCCTACCGCAGAATATTCCTAGCGAGTACGAATTTCTCGCTCAGAAAGCGGCACCGACTAACCTGGCGTCCTCCTGTACCTCTACAGCGTTAACGCAGGTCGACCACATTGGTATTGGTTACCATTGGCGCGGCTCAATTCAAGATTTTCCAACGTTTTGGTCCACATCTGTAGATACTGATCACGCTCTCAACCCACGTCCCATCGAATGCCGAGACATCGCTAAAGCCAGCCGTCCCCCGTGACTGTTACTGGACGATAACCATCTACCTGCTTTCCAAGCAGAATTATCTACCAGATTATTGATGCAGTCAAATGCTCAGGATCAAGAAGAGCGATGGGCAGAGATCCAACGGGCTCTGTTTGAGGCTGCTACTGCTACCCAAGGCCCAACAACCAGAGACAGAAACGATGGATAGCTGCATCCTCAGTTGCACTGTTAGATGCTCGCAGATCGATTCCTCCGAATTCCAGATGTGATAAGACACGAAGACGCCCTAAACGCCAACTAATTCGTAACCTGAGAAATGACCGTGAGCAGTGCTGGATTGCGAAGTGTAGTTAGATGGAAAAAGCTGCAGTGATTGGCAACAGCCGCAGCCTTTTCTGTCTAATTAGAAATACCAGTCTCCGAAAGCCAGGCGTTAGTGAACTGATCAAAGAGGAGACGGCTCTCTGATTCAGACTCTGGGGTATAGTGTTGATCGTTTGGCGGAGTATTTCGAACAACTCCTGGATATACACACCAGTCCTCCGTCAGAGGCGGAGGATCTGTGTGAGATCATAAGATTGCAAAACCAAACGGGTTGCCTCCGTTTATTGTAAGACAGCGGCTTAGTATTGACACTGAAGTCGAAAAAACTTAATTCAATATGGGAGAAGGAACAAGTTGTGGAGAGTCAATGTGAATTGGTGACCATACCGGTTTATGAGAAAGGCGACAGGTTTTCATGTGAATTACAGGGGAATAATTTTAGTTAACATCACATCTAGATTGCTCCCTGGTATGATCCTTCGACGCTTATTTAACGCTCGCACAAGAATCAAGCTTGGTTTCGGCCTGGCCTCTTCGACAAATTTTAGCATATAGACACGCCTTCCTTAGGCGTACAATATCTGTATTCCTAGATCTGAAAGCGGCATTCGGCTCAGTCAACCGCACAGCTTTCTGGCGTTGTCTCTTGTTGAAGGGTGTGCCAGAAAAATTTATTTCCATTATAAAATCCCTCTACGTGAAAAGCCGATTTCGAATACGAATTTACGGTAATTTTGCCCTCGAGTTTACCATGAGAAGTAGTGTATGTCAGGGTTTCCCTGTCTCTTCTTTTATCTTTCACTTTGTGATTGATATGGTCCTAGAGTCCGCGATTTTGTCAGGTAAGGATAGTGACATTAGACTTTTCCCGGGTGGAAAACTGTCAGACCTTAAATATACGTACGATATAGTTCTTCCAAGTGAAGATCCAAATAAGTAGCAAGCTTTTTTGCACAGTTTGAACAACAGCACATTAATGTTGGGCATGCGTTTTGCACCTTCAAAGTGAAAGATGCTGTTGCAGGCCTTGGTTGGTCCAGCACCAAACCTTTCGGTGTTTGGGGCGGATATAAACCAAGTTTTGCTATCTAGGAAGCTGCACCCCACATGGAGGTCTGTTATCGAATAAAGTGTATCTGCGTATACAATAGGTCCCCTTGACTTTTGGCAACCTCAGCCATCTGTAGCGTCTACGTCGCATCCGTTTATCTGCCGAGGGTCGATTGTACACGGCAGCAGTCAGACTAGCGCTTCTTTTTGATATCACTGTGGATAGAGGATGTACTAATATTGTCAAGTCCAAACACCAATGCCTTGGTAACATTGCTCGAATCTGGTAGGGACACCAAATCTGCAGTGCCGTTTACTAACCTGACCTATTGGGTCTTTATGTGGTTCTCTCAGTTCAGTTCAGATAACCATTAACCGTGCACTGGGTGCGGTGGCTTTGGTTGCTATCTCGTGGCGACAGTCTCAGTCGGAAACAATGAGAAAGGACAGGAAAATTAAACGAGCAGTAAAAGAACTACAAATATTGACATCCAGTCCATAAAGAAAGCTTTCGAAAACAAGAGTCCCATTGATCACGACACCTGGAAATTTCCTCCAACGTATCTAACCATTGAATGTGAGGGTCTCTTGGACCCCATCCACGAAGTCTAACACGCCCTACATGGCCAAGTCCACTAGTTAGGCTTTTCATACCTTTCTTCCAAGTCACGGACTGACCACCCTTACTCATCTTCCAATCGGTACCCGCCTCAGCAAACATAGCACGCCGTGGGATCCTGTCAGGGGACACGCGTGACCCATGTCTCAACCATCTTAGCCTGGTGAGCTTAAGTGTTTTATCTAATGATTTGATCCTTGAACCTAAGACTTCCCGCCGAATTTCGGCGTTGCTCACACGGTGTTCCCACCAGATTCGAGCAATACTACGAAGACATCGGTGTTTAAATACCGACAATCCTCGTATATCCTCCACCCGCAGTACCCATGTCCCCGAATCATACAGAAGCACGGGCCTCACTGCTGCAGCGTACACTCGACCTTTGATAGGTAAACGGATATCATGTCGACGCCACAGATGACTCGGGTTGGCAAATGCCAAACGAGCCTTCTGCATACGCAAATATACCTCATCCGATATCCGACCTCTGGGTGAGATGCAGCTCCCCAGATAACAGAACTTGTCTACCACGTTTATAGTCTTCCCAGACATTGAAAGGTTTGGCGTTGGACCAACCCAGTCTTACAACATTATCTTGCTCTTTGAAGGTGCAAAACGCATACCGAACATTGCCACGCAACCCGTCAAGCTGTCTAGAAAAGCTTCCAACTTATCTGGATCTTCACTTAGAAAAACTATGTCGTCCGCATACTCAAGGTCTGATACCTTTCCACCCAGGAAAAGTTCGATGCCGCTATCCTCACCTGACAAAAGTGCGATCTCTAGGACCATTTCAATCACAAAGTTGAGGAGAAAAGGAGAGAGGGGGCAATCCTGACGTACACCGCTTTTCGTCTTGAACTCGAGTGAGAGATCACCGTAAGCTCAAACTCGGTTTCGGCTATTAATGTAAAGGGATTTTACGATAGAAATGAATTTCTCTGGTACGCCCTCCAATAAGAGGCAGTGCCACAGAACTGTGCAGTCAACTGAGTCGAAGGCCGCTTTAAGATCAAGAAAAACGGAGATAGTGGGCCTACAGAAGGTGTGTCTATGTTCTAAAATTTGTCGAAGAGTGAAGATGTGATCAATACAACCTCGACCAAATCTAAACCCAGCTTGTTTCTCGCGCGAGTACTGTTCGAGAGCGTTAGATAAGCAGTGAAGAATAATATCTGCGAGCAGTTTAGATGCAATGCTAACCAGATTTATTCCCCTGTGGTTTTCACAGGAGAACCTGTCGCCTTTCTTATAAATCGGTACGATCACTGATTCACACCAACTCTTTGAAATTTGTTCCTTCTCCAATATCGAACCGAGGAGTTTTGTCAACTCCAGTAAAAATGCTGGGCCACCGTCTTTGAAAATAGATGGATGCAATTCATCCGGCCTGGCACTCAAAGTTTCAGGGCCTGGTTAATGGCTGTCTATAGTGCATTGGACCTCTGAGGATATGGTGCCTCAAAATGGTCGGGGGTGGATATTTCAGTCTCCGAGATGGCTACTCGTCCTGAATGCCCATCAAAATACTCCCAAGTGGCCGTGCGTCTAACGCAGCCTCTGCTGAGGAAAACCTACTCACTGTCTTCTCGTGGCAGAGGTGTTCCCACTAAAGTGAGAGGACGCAAGCGAATGCCCGGCGCTCTCCACCGGGTTGGCTGACTAGTAGTTCCAAGCCAACCATGGATGGTGTATGAGGCGTACAACACTGCTCACCGGCATCTCTTGCGGAGAGATGCGCTGGGCACCTAGGATGTTTGGCCTCTTCCGAAGAGCGTATGAAATGTGCATTCAGTCACCCAGTGGGTTACGGACCCCACGTTTTGTCCCACTACCTAAGGGGGTTAAGTTTTAGATATCTAAAAGCTATGGTTGTGGATCCTTAAGAAAACCAACTGATTTGGTTCGGACAACCTGGCAGTATGGCGCCCACAAACAAATCATGGACTCGGACTATCTACCCCTTCCTCCACGATTGTACCATGTATTGTTTGGCACACAGTCTGAACTCAGGCGAGTGTGGAGCAATAGGTAATAATAATAATAAGTGCATTCCCCTTTCATCATGCCCATGCGCAATTATTTAACAAATAAATGCTGAGGTTCGTCATGCAGTCTTATATAGTCAAACCAAGTCATCAGAAAAAACGCGTAGGCTCTCTAACATCGAGTGAGAATGGGGGCATGGTTTGCGCGTGTCCATGAACAGGATTTTTCTGCGCTCAATATCCTCCAGAATGGTTAATTGTTGGAAGATGATTTAGGGTTACCAGTTCATGAAATCGGAAGCCGGTATGAAAAGCCTAACAAGCGGGCTCGGTTTCGTAGGGCGCAATAGGCTTCCTGGTGTGGGTCTCTTGGACCCCTTCTCCGTGGTTAGTTACACTGGAGGATATGGCTCGGTGTCGCTATCAGTCGCGCACATGTATTCACAAACTTGCCTTATCGGTTCGATACTACTAATTGAAGTCCTCTTCTTACTCTTGTTTTTCTTCATTATTCCCCATTGTAATTGTGCTATGTATCCCTCCCATGTATCGCCAAATCTCGCCCTACGACTGGTAAACTTGATCCTTGATAACTTCCTACACACAAGGAAGAACATGAAAGACATGACCTTCAGTTCATCCGTGTATTCAGTGCTTGGCCAAAAGCGAATGTACGATGATGCTCTGCTGATTTTATACAATTTACGTGAAGGTGACTTGTACAGTTTGTATGTAACATCCAACCGCGTGCAATTTGAATTCAAGATGGATCTCGAATATCTCCAAGGTAAGCAAAATAGATGAAACTGACCACGAATTTAAATTCTCCGACATCGATTTGTGAGGAAAGGAGTTTTCCCCAACACCTCCCCTTGAATAGTTAACCGCAGTCCTTTGCCCGAGGCTCCAGTCTACAGTGGTTGCACTGGGTGTCGCCGTTTGTCTTTCAGTGTATGGGTCATGGACGGTGTTGGTTTAGGAGATGGCAAGTTTACCATCTCGCACAGAGCGGAGTCGTCGGTAGAAATTGAGCAGGCGTCAGCGGCGGAAGTGGGGTGAACACGAGTGGTGCCGTTGAATTGTCCGGAGATATCACCGAGAGCAAGGAGTGTGTCCACAGGTTCCCCGTTATCTGACCGGCTCTTGGTAGGGTCTTCCGCCAATTGGAGTGATGGCTGAACGCGGTCGCAAAACGCCTCCATTGGTAACTCGGCCAGTCCGAAGTCGTCGGTTCAGTCAATGCCTAGAAGATTGAGACCACTCTGGTTCAAGTAGCAGGTGTCACGGAACGTTACTGTGCATTCCAGCTGACCAGATAGCTGGAAGGTGCGACCACACGCGTTCATCGCGGTCAACGACTAGGTTTCGTATGCGGAGGTGCCAAGGGTCCGGTAAGATCAGGGTGACGTCCGAGGCAGCGTCGAATTGGAGCTAGACCGGGTGTTGGTTGGTTTCGACTGTGACGTACCTCCGGTATTCAGCGGCATTCACTTTGAAATTGTCACTAGACCGTGGGATCGGATGTCTGACGGCTGATTTGGTTGCTCCTTGGTGTCGGCCTCCCCGCGGTTCTGGCAGTAGCCGTTTTTTCGTCCGTATTGTTGGCAACGGTTACGTCGGAAGGGGCAGTAGCGATGAAAATGCCACACAGCATAATGTCTGTATGCGGATGGCGGTTTGGGACAACGATTATCAGAGGGTGTCGGTCATGACGTCGCAGAGAATGGATGATTGGTTGTCGAAACCTTGTTGACAGGCTGGAGGGCCCGGTTGGATTGTCGGGTGAAAGCCGAATTGAACTTGATATCGGCCAGTCGATGGCCGGTTTCTAGTCGATGAGGGCCAATAGACGCCTGCGAAGATCAGCGTCGGCCGGGAATTGTAGGCCACAGATGAAGACCAAGCAGCGAAACTGGCCGTTGCTGAACGAGCCAAGTTAAAAATCGAGCGCATTCACGGTTGACGTTGCTGGCGAACTGGACAAAATCATCGGTATCGCGCTTGGAGAGCTGAAAACGGGAGTGGAAAAGAGAACAAGACTGACCCAAAATAGCAGTCTGTGTCCTAATGGTGTCCTTGATGACGCGAGCACGTGGGTCATCGGGTATGACAAAACTGCAATATTGGGAGTGTTCTCCCGGGCCTACTTTACGAAGAAGTAGTCTTACTTTAGTAGAATCATCACTCGTAGCGTTTACACTAGGAGTTGAAGGTCACTGCGGAGACAGGATCATACACGATATCACTAACATTACGGGGCACGTTATCCGCTGAATTGGGTGTGGCTGAAGTCGATTGGGCAGCCAGACGGTCTGATAGGGCCTCGATGAGTTTGGCCTGTGTCTGAAGCAGGCGTTTGAGATCGGCATCAACAGGGGACATGATAACGAGCCAAAAACCCCGTCGCCAATTTGTTGTTTCCCGACCGTGTATCATACGGTTGGTAATACACAATTCCACAAATCTCGATCCCGAATGACCTCGTACAGGCAAGTAAAAACACGGAAGACATGACCTTCAGTTACTCCGTGTATTCGGTGCTTGGCCAAAAGCGAATGTACGATGATGCTCTGCTGATTTTATACAATTTACGTGAAGGTGACTTGTACAGTTTGTATGTAACATCCAACCGCGTGCAATTTGAATTCAAGATGGATCTCGAATATCTCCAAGGTAAGCAAAATAGATGAAACTGACCACGGATTTAAATTCTCCGACATCGATTTGTGAGGAAAGGAATTTTCCCCACATTGCTGCTAAGAAATATCAACCAAAGCTACTGTACCAAGTGCATGGTTAATGGTTATTTGAACTGACGTAACTAAACTGGTTGATTTGGCTCCCGTGGGCTCAGACTTTTTTTACGCCACTATCTCCTGCTAGAGAATGATGATTCTCTGAAATATTGTACGAGGCGCTGTTCTTAGAACCGTTCGGGGCTTTTATACTACTCGGTCGTCCATTCCAGAGTAAGAAGTAAGTTGCTGGTACCTCACCTGGCTTTTTTGTTCATGGATGCACTTCTAGCCTTTGTGCAATCAGTTGCGGCCTGCAAAGCAGCAGGTTTGTTCCAGATGAGCCGGTGGCCTGTTGTGCGCCTCATTCTCCTCTTCCGAATCACCGGGTCGGTTAGTTTGGACAATTTACTTTGTAGTTGCTGGATCAACAAACCTTGTCCGTCCATTCATAAGTTTTTTTTTTCGAATACCGAACACCGTTGATTAACTTCAACATGGCTTATCCCGCCTGCCGAGTGGTTTGCCGAGGTATGACCGCTGATGCGTGCTTCAGCTTCGTGGAGCCACAGGTGAGTGGTGGGTAAATGATGGGGATCGGAGATGTCCCAGGAGACACAACAGTTTACCACCTCAGAAGTGCCGCTCCTCTCAGACACCCCATACTCCCATACAGACAACTTTCGATCATCTATTGGCCCATCGCTCCACTTCGTTATCCTCGATTCTGCACAAGCAATGTTGCACCTTATGCTTCGCTGAGTCCAACCTGGACGGGCGAAAACATATTGTATGTTAGGTGAACCAGGCAATCTATGGGTGATATGTTTGTCAATAACCTCACAAACCTTATCTGTGTGTGAGAATAACAGTACTGTGCATGGTCGTAGAGCTTTGGAGACAAACATTTTTAATTTGATCTGATTGCGTTAGTTGAAACGTGTGGTGCATGTGAACATATTTGGTATGCATTGTTCGCTGATGTGATTATGGCTTGGCAAGTAAGTCTAGATGGTTAGTGCACAGTGTAACACGCGTAAAATATGCTTAGTGATTCATGAAAAAGCGTGATCCGAAAAAATGTCTTTGTATATATCAGTTAAGGCATTGATGTAGACAAATGACGTGTGACGCAACTTTGTGTATTTGTCATTCTAATGGAGTTTCAACGAGTTTGTTTCGTTCACCTTTCAGAAGCGTTCACGTGACTACTCCCCGAAGCTGTCGGATTTATCTGACGATGATTACGTCCCGTATGTGCCCATCAAAGAGCGCAAAAAACAGCAGGCAAGTTTCCTTCATTTCAGGAGCGTACACTGAATGCGGCGATTTTATCTTTATATTTATCCAAAGCTGTTATTATATGAGACGGTAAAGTGTCTCACCAAAAGACTCCTTACGTAATTTAGCTTCCAGTTTGTCTCGTTTGTTACTTTATTAATTCATTTGTATGCCTCACCACCTGGTCATTTTTCAAATCTAGTTATTCACGTTGCAAAAGATGTTGGGAAATCTGGCTTACACCGAGGAGGTAAAAGACGATGAAGCGACCGACAGTGCGGCCTCGCAGGTCAATAAAGATGGAGATGTGGATGACGGAGGCGAAAAATCATGTGGGGCTGATGATGATGACGATCTGAATCATGCCGGCCCACATGCTCAGGGAAGTCTTTTCGATCGTATGTGGGAGTTGAAGAAAAAAGCTGAGGGTGAGTCTTGTCTTTGAACTTAAAGCAGTGAAAATCTTTAAATCGCGCAGAACGGAAGGAAACAGAACGCGACAAAAAGTTGAAAGTGGAAGCGAAAATTCTGGAGAGTGTTGCGGAAAAAACCGCTCTTATGGGTGTTGCGGAGTTGGCCAAAGGTATCCAGTACGACAAACCCATTCAAACAGGGTGAGTTTTGTGTTGTATCGGAGCTTTTCTTTGTGGCTTCATGCTTCAAGAGGCCATCTTTCAACACGTGTGTATACTGTACTTTTAAAACTGACGTTGCCAAATAGTGATGTCGGAGATTGTCCTCTCGGGGAACTTTTCCATGCATTGTCGGCTTAAGTTTTAAACAGTTACCTACTACGAAATTTTCAGTAACCAATATTGGAATTCGAAAGTTCCGGGGTGGAACCATGATTGTAAAATACACTGCATGCGTTTTAGGTGGCAGCCTCCATCGTACATTAAAAACCAAACAGAGGACAAGTCTGAAGAAATCAGGAAAAAGTATCGCATATTGATCGACGGAGAAGAGGTTCCTGCACCAATTCGGAATTTCGTTGAAATGCGTTTTCCAACAGCTCTTGTGAACATATTGAAGGCCAGAGGAATAGTTAAACCCACACCAATTCAAATGCAGGGGTTGCCAGCTGTTTTGAGTGGCCGAGATATGATTGGAATTGCATTCACCGGTTCTGGAAAAACTATGGTGTTCTCTATTCCGATTATGATGTTTTCGATGGATCAAGAACTGAAAATCCCCTTTATGCCCAGCGAAGGCCCTTATGGTTTAATTCTTGGTCCCTCGGTGAGTCTTCTCTTTTATTTGTGTCTTTCAATCTGGTGTATCATTTTCAACTGGACAACCAAATGGGTTTCATTAAATCCTCCGAAAGGTACACTTTATGGTCTCTGATTTTCCTCCGTACGATGAAATCACCCAGCTAGGGTGTATGAGTTGTGGTCTCACTTGATCGTTCTCTTTTTAGTTTAGAGGGAATTCTATTTCTAACAAGCGCCTCACAACTATAATATATAAATCAGTCGGAACGCTGTCTACACTCCAGTTAGCCTCTGAAGTCCAATTCCGGATAGGCAATAATGCATAGTAACTGAACTAAGTGTTTTCTTCATTGACAAGCAATATCCTGAATTGAATTCACATGAGTAGTATTTTGTGTTTCAGCGAGATATGTCGTTGACTTGTTCACTACGAAAACGGTTACGTGCTTGTTGTTGTACATTTGTTGTTTGCAAGTACAGAGCAGCCGGTTCCACACAGACGTCAACTGTACAACACATGGCGGATAATGAGTTGTCATAAGGATGAGTCTCCGACACTAACGTCCAGTTCATTCCAGGTGATGTAAAGTTTAAGTGAGATATCGCCACCTCGTAAAAGTGGCTCTTATATTTGTGTAGAGTTAGTGGCGCAGGTCTTTGTTAGGTCAAAACTTCCCGACACGGACAATATCGTGCTCCTGAGTGAAGCCACTCGTAGCGTTGATCTGATATGCGCCTGTCCATCAATGAACTAGTTTGGATCAGTTTTGATGCACGGTTTTGAAATCTGATCGTTATGGGTGGAAGACACGCGAACTATCGGTGTTGAAAAAATATTACTCTTATGTAATGGAAACACCGTGCCATTAATGCTGAGGCTTAGGGCAGTGTTAGGGATCAGAGGTCATTCTCTGAACCAGTGCAGTTCTTTCGAACATTAACCTCGCACTTCTGTACTCTGGTTTTGGTTGCTACCTCGCAGCATTGTCTGGTAGGAAGCATAATGTATCGAAGGATAAGGAGTAAACAAACAAAAATAAGTTATACAGGGCAATCATGCAGACGATGAAAGAACTCAGATGCGAATGTGCTACAGACCGCGACATCCAGCCGTATCACCCAGTGTCTCGAACCATCAGGTGGGTGGATCTCGTCAACCTGAACCCAGGAGCTTAACACGGCCTACTCTTCCAAGTCCACTGGTAAATGCTTTTAACACAGTTTTACCATGTCTTGAACTGATCACCCCAATTCATCCTATAACCACTTTCTGCCTCTGAGGACAATGTAAACCATGCGTAGCTCATGTCGCAGCCGCCCGAATCTGTTAAGATTAGGCACTTGGTCTAGTGACTGGTCTCTGGTAGCCAATACTTTACATCTAACCTCAGCACTGTTGATACGAAGTTCTCACCGTATTTAAATCATACTCTGAAGACATCTGTATTCAAACGGTATTAGTCTTTTTCTACACATATCCGCAACGGCCACGCTTCCGATCCGTTGCAGGGACGGGCTTAACTGCGACAGTGTGTACTCGGTCTTTGCCAGATAATTTGATGTCACGTTGACGCTGCAGGTGTTTCAAACTGACGAAAGCTAAACGCGCCTTCTTTATAATTGGTGATACTATGTCCACTACCCGACTATCTGGCGAAATGTAACTGTCTAGGTAACGCAATTTACCTACTTCAGCTAGAACTTCCGCTGTTAGAACAAGGTTTGGTAAAGAGCTAACCCAATCCTGTAGTAGCATTTTACACTTCACACATGCAAAAAACATGCCAAACATTGTTACACGATTGCCTAGACTATCTGGAAAAACTCGTAAATTGGCTGGATTTCCGTTTAGAAGCATCATGTCATCCGCGTATTCTAGGTCAGAGAGTTCGCTGTTTCTGTGCAGATAGATGCAGCTGAACCAAACGTTGAACATTAATCTCGAAGACAGATAAAAATGCTGAGGTAGCCGGGTATATAGAAATTTGAATAGTGGTCTTAGTTCTATAGGACGTGTTTGACCTACTTGGAATTCGTCTGTGGGATGGCTAAAGACAACAGTACGACCAAGTGTCGTTGTAGTTGGTGTGCAGTGTGGACAAAATACTGAGTACATCCACAGGCCGAATTTCACAACTTTTTACTCAAAAGCTTGTTAGTAGGCAAAATAATACAAATATCACAGTTAATAATGAAGGAAAATGTTCGTGAAAACTAGATGATAGTGAAGCAAATTAGCAGACTTAACCGATATTCAATGTAGATTAATGGCTCTAGGCTCCACGTTAAATATAAACGGAGAATGCAAACTGATGTCCTGTCTAAGTATATGAGGATCTAATGAAGATGAAGTGTGGTAAAGTCAGAAGTCCGGACGAGTTGCCGCCAAGGATGCTAAATTTGTTCTGATTTCATCCTCAGCGTCAATGTTTATTGAATCGACTTTTTCCTGTGAAGTTATCCTGCATTATGCTAGAGTAACATCCATGACGGGAGTGCACGTTAACTACCTGGAAAATATTTGAAAGACTAGAAGCGATGATCCTGACTGCCGTACGCGCTACTACAGATGCATTGAAATGCTCCGTAATATGTCGTGCAATCTCATGATCTTAAACTGTGTGTTCAAAGGCTCTTGTATCAAACGTCCTGTTAGATAAGAATTTATGGCCCGGTCAGTTTCACCATTGTCACTTAAGTGCCCCACTGGATGCCACTACATGACACTATTTATCTTGTTTTTCACTGCATGAGGAATGCAAAGTCGTTAGTATTTGTACTCGGGACTATAATGACTCATTTAATTTTATAACAAAGAAACGTTTGCCATAGATACTAGGTACAGATGGTAGCCCACCATCTACTGGAGGTCATTTTTCTAACCGCTTTACCAAACGCGAATAGTTAACACGTGTTCGAGATCACAGCGTCTTAACTACTTGTAATGACTGTTCATAACCTAGTTATTCATATTCGTACTTTTGCACCATTGCATATATGCGACCGTAAATTGCGTGACTACATATCTGTGGTTCGCACCTCGCATTGCCTCAAGTTCTATGTTTCATTTGGCTTTGGAATATCCCTTGCTATTTATTCACTGTTCTAAGATAGCACACGGCTTCGCGACAGTCGATGTACGCAACACAATCCGGTTCTATAATTCTCGGATCTCATCCCTCCCGTGTGTGAGGTTGTAGATTATTTCGAACGTTTTAAACTAAGGTCCATAACTTGTGATTGCATCTCAGGGGAGTAAAATCAGGTTTCTCTGAGTGTTGTGAGAAAGCCAATCTATTTGACTATTAATAATCTGGCATTTCCGAAGGGACCAGTTTCCTGAATTACAAGAAATCAAGAAATTAGTGCTAGATTGTGTTCATCCTGTGAATTCTGGAGCTGCAGAAAGAGCGAAATTCCATCAGTTTCAGCGTGGTGATTCGCAAGATGTTTGTGCATTTATTCATCGACCGCAGATGCAAGCCGTGATTAGCTTGAAGCACGAACTCGTTATCAGCCCATTGTAGACATTGACTGCTCTTAGTTACAGCAAAAGCTCCTCCTGTTGCCAAAATGCATCAGATTGATATTGTTATTAGGATAATCGCTGGACATATGTTAGGTATTTTGAACTCATCTAATGCTTCTCTCGCTGGTCAAGCTGGACATATCTTTGTCGTCACTGGAACTAAACCTACTTCACTTGGGTTAAAGGCTATTAAAAACACCAGCATCTCTATTTCACTTCTGTCACAGGAACACACTTCGTTGTCTGAAATGAGTTTATCGATAGTGTTCCAAATCCCCCAAATGTTGATTCGGATTTTCAAATACCTACTGAACTTATGGTAAGCCGTTTCGAACGCTTGGCCACCCAGTCGCTCAGATACTACAAACAAACCTTAACTTCATTCGTTATGTGGCGGGCGTGGGGATTATTCACAGCCTAGTTATTCATTACCACGCTTTTATACTATTACGTACATGCGACCTTGGATTGTATGATCGCTGGTGGAAGTAGACCAGTAAATAGTAGGAAGGGCGACCAGGCTATGTAGTTCTTCAAGAATACCGACTATTTGTTCTCCGGTTCTGAAGAGAACCAGTAAATCGCTTTTCGATCCAGATCTACACCGTGTCTTCTGCTATAGTAGGTGATCATAGCCGAACCCCCGTCTTACACCGTGCCCACTCAGACGCTCGTGAAACCTCTATAGTGGTGCATTGACCCTGGTTTTAGAAAGACATGGTGATAGGCAGTTTTATCGTGTGATCTACACACGACAATAGAATAATTCTATCACCACCGTATACGACCAAGCAGTCGTCGCTTTACAACAAGACGGGCATACATGTGGTGAATAACAGCGTTGGACTTTTAGATGCGAAAAATGCAAGTGGATTTTCCATTATTTAAGATTCGGGCTCGTACCAACAATGCATTTTATGAATGGATTTGAATGTCTATTGGATCGCCTTCAGCCTTGTGCTGTTCATCCCAGTTGGAAGTTATCGATGAGGCCAGTCCAGTAATTAAAACCAGAACAGTTGCCGTGCATCACTGGAGTAGTTTTTTGGGCCTCCAGACCAACAATAGCAAATGTTCTAAGAACTTACTTCTTAGTTTTACATGATTATTTTCTGCCAGAGGATAAGTTGGCCTCATGGATATGGTGGATCATCGCCGGCCATGCGCGGTGATTGAATATGAGCTCAGCGCAAATTGTCACGCAGTTTTTCTCCCAGTATCGCAGACCGTAAGCCGTATGTTGTCCATGGCGCTCCGTACCTTTCTCGACGATGCTCAACCCCGTTTTCAGTTGACCACCAAGGAGACATTGCCATCCCGTACATGACTCAGGGTAGTTTGTTTGTCTGGACAGTTCAGTGTCGGGTCGCCGGAGTACGTGGCCGAACCACTGCAGGCAGCGGCGTCGGTGAAGAACGAAGATTTGGTCAGTGTCGCAGCATTGTCTCCCTGTTTCGTCGTTTGATAGCATTTTCTGCCAATTCGTACGAAGAACTCGGCACAGACACCAGTGCTTGAACACCTCCAGCTTTTTGGTATCCTGGGCTCGCAAATGCCAGGTTTCACACTCGCATGTGAGCACGGGTTGGATAGCGGCACGGAAGATGTGCATCTTCGTTGGAAGGCTAATTTCCCTCCGTGACCATAGCACACGTCGGAGATGAAGAAACTCTCCGTACTCGCAGTTGACGTCGCACACCTCTACACCTGGGAAAGATGGCAGGTCCGCAGTTTGATCGGAAGGTCGGTTGAGAAGCCGGTCAAAGTGCTGTACCCGACGTTCGATTTTTCTCTGTTCGGGGCAATCTGGCCTGCTGCATCACGTTGGACAGATTCGGGCTTGTATCGCCCTTTTCATAAACCAGAAGTAGATTGAATAGACTTTTTATATTAAAGACTAAAGGGGGTTAAATCCAGTTGACACCGTCGATGGTAACTTATTTGGACCACTGGCTCTATCACATTTCTCCGTGATTAGCTCCCTATGTTTCAAAGGAATAAGCTGTTTATGGGCCTGGCCTTATGCAGTCTTTGTTTAACGTCAGTGTGAAGCGTAGATCCGTTAATCTGGGGGGTACATCAGCTGAGTTCACTAATTCGCCTCACCATCTTCCAACTATTACTGGCGTGCAGTGTGCGAGATTGCACCTGACTTCATTTTCTTTTTTTTAATTTTACACTATTTTACCTACTAACAAGTATCTAAGTAGCACGTTGCGAGATTCACCCTTCCATGGGTGTACTCAGCATTTTTGTTCACACTGTGCTCGTCCTCGAACTCTTTCTTCAAGACTTTGCGCATGTTTGTTTTTTACTCTTTCTAATTTTTTTATATTCCTTTTTTTCACTTCTGATCGAGCGTTATTGTGAATTGGTATCCGGTGCCAGAGCATTAGTGATGGGTTGATGGTCGGAATATGTTGACTAAATTAATAGGTTTGTCTGTGTTCGAAAGGTGAAGGCACAGTTGATATAATACCAATGCTGTTTAAACCCAGCCTAATTAGTATGCGTGTTCTGCTCATAAGCGTTGTACATAACTGGTGCCAGTTTTGAAAAGTTGTAAAAGTTTTTATTTAAAAAATATCTGGTGGTGACAAAATGATGTTGATGGTTATTGATTGGCAAGTTTTGATCTTCACTTATTGTTGTAATAAAATTCAGAACAGTGTTCCATTACTGTTTTTGTTTTCCATTCTGTTACATGCTTGTAAAAAGACACTGCTGCACCACTCTACACGGACTAAATTCGGCAGACTCGGTGCGAAGATTAGGTTTTTTGACTCTCCACAGCTAACCATCACAGTAGGTTACATCTCTGTCAATCACTCATTTAGAGAACTGAGCAATTTTTGCACTGCTAAACACTGTAGCATCGGTAATCTTTTCTAACTTATGGAAGTCCATGATAGCTTAAGACTAGCTATTTGCACAATATCACGCTATGGATGGTTGTCTGGCGAAAGGTGGAACAGTTTTCACCACGCTGCAACACTTATGGCGTCGTCATGGTGTTTCGTTCTCCTTGAATGGATCGGTATACAATGTCATAACGCGGTAAGTTTTTTCTGAGTGATCGCGAAACCCTGTTACCTTGCGGTGAATACACTGGATTGCTCCCTGTTCTCAACATCTTACGTATATGAAACATTGCTCGCATTTAATGGAAATTGTAGGTCGATTTTGGTGGGATTTATTGCGGTGTTTGGCGTGGATAGTTGCCCTATAACGGAAATAATCACTCTGCACTACCTCTGGTGGGTCAGACATGTATGATATATGCCCGTCTTTCGCGGTTCCTGTTTAACTTCATCGTCGACGAGATAGTGGAGCACGCCTTAAGAGATTTTCAGGATATGGGCGTCGAACTGGTCAATGGTAAAAACTGTGTGGGTTAGATTACACCGACGACCTTTTTTGTCCATTCGAATCCACGGAAGATGCTCAACGTGCACTAGGTAGACTGGCGAGAGCTGTAGCTTCATTCGGCATGTTCTGTGCACCTTCAAAGCGTAAATTGATGTTGCAAGACTGAACGTCAACTATTTCGAGCTTAATGCTCGATAGGGGGGTGCTGGCAATTGTTGACCACTTCAGTTACCTCGGAAGCAAAATGACAACCGATGGGAGCACAGTAGTAAAGGTGAGCACGCGTATATCCAAGGTTCGAGGGGCGTACGCTGGACTGAAGCACTTGTGGGGCCGACCTGATATTTCACTGAAGTTGGAAGGTCGTGTGTACTGTGCTGCAGTGCATTCAGTTTTGTTGTATGGTTGCAAGACTTGGGGTTTGCATGCGGAATATATTTGTCGTCTTGAGGTTTTCGACAATCGATGTTTGTGTAGTATCGTTTAGATTGGGTGGAATAACCGAGTGAGGAATGCTGAGGTCAGAAATCGAGTATTGGGTACTAATTCAGAGGACGTTTTGTCACAGCGTGTCCAGGTTAATAGACTTCGTTGGTTGGGGCACGTGTTACGTATGAAGAACACACGTCTTGCGTACCGTGCCCTGTTTTTCGTTCCTCCTAGGAAGTGGAAGAAACCCCATGGAGGTCAACAGATGATGTGGCAGTGAGGAATGAGAAAATGTACAGTTAACTTAGGAAAAGTAGTTGCCTCACGTCTTCGTGGTTGGATTGCAAAAGACCTCTGAACCAGTTGACTGGTGACACTGAAGCATATGGGAGCGAACCGTGAACAGTGCGATCGTGTTGTCATTTTCTGTCGGATCAGAATGATTGGTCAATGTGCGTTTGTACCGTTAGACTGTATTCTGTGTGTTGTCTGTTAGGGCGTTCTTTCCCTTTCCCTACCACGTAGGTCCACTCCCAGTCCACCTTGTATAGACATTGTTATCATTGCTGCATTCAACATAATGAGAAAGGCAGTGGTCGGTGGGGCTTGGCATGCTATTTAATACTGCACAATTACTGTTAAGATTTATTGAACTTGGACGAGGAAATTCAGCTTGCCATATCAAGGAACTCCGTTGAACTGGTTCAGTCCAGGCCCCATGCAGTGTATCCTAAGGACGAAAATTGTTGGTTAGTTGTAATGACAGATATGACTTGGAATCTAATCCTTTGTGGATACTGTGCGACTGTCTTTGCAGAATAACCGAAGCACAAAGAAAAAGGTGTGTAGGTCAAATGTCAGCAAACCTTAAGTCCACATATTTTAACCCTCTTTTGTTTATTTTTTTATTTTTTGTAATGTAGACTCTGTCTGAAGTCTGGTAGATCACCGGTGAATGAGAAATAATGTTTTTCGATACTGTCCTCATTTGTTTCATTCTGTTGTGCAATTTCATTTCTAGCGTGAGTTGGCGAGACAAACACATGAAGTAATAACCAGTCTCATAGATTCAATGTCCAAAGCCGGATTCCCCCAAGTACGGTGCAGTCTGTGCATTGGTGGCACGGCTGTGAAGGATCAAGCCGATGCATTCCGTCGTACTGGCGTACACATTCTGGTTGCTACTCCCGGGCGATTGATCGATTTGCTGCAGCGAAAAATATTCAATCTGGAAGTGTGTCGCTATTTGGTCTTGGATGAGGCTGATAGGATGATTGATATGGGATTCGAAGAGGAAGTGCGAACTATTTTCTCCTATTTCAAAGTCAGTGACAACAGAAGTTAATGTTCACTATATCCCGCTGATTTTTTCTCTCTGTTTTAGTCACTGTTTAATACTGAGAAGATAGATGAAACGAGGAATTCTTCTCAGTTATTCTCACGCCTCTACGTTGAGATAGCCATTTTTCACTTGCGGGAAGGGGAAGTGTTCAAATTAGGATAACCATCCGTTCGATTGCCTGTGTAATCGCATTGTTCTTCGGGTCTTGGATTACGTCATACTTGGTATCCGCGGCAGTGGGCGTTTTGTTTGCATAGGATGAGGGTGGTGGATTCGTTAAGCCATTGCCTCAGCTGCTCACATAATGACACTTCTGACCTGGTTCGTGAGATTAGTTGGAGCTCAGGTTGGGGTCGATTTGAGCTGGCAACTCAGTCGGTAAAATCAGTGGAAGGATAATTGATCCAGGCAAAAGAATTCTACTCAGCCACCCCGCTGCCTTACGGACAGGTTCTTGTTAGAATTAAAGGCTTTGGTTGAGAACCCTAATCGTTCTGCTGCTTTGCGACTGGACACCCTAGAAGTACCGGTCCAACATCTCCCATAAACTATACGAATAGAAAGAATTCCTAGTGCATCGGTCGTCGCGCAGGATAATCAGGACTGCGCTGCCCACTGCATCTCTTTGCCCCCTATCCACCCATAATGCTCCCACTGATAACGCGGCCAATACTCACAACGATTCATTGTCAAATAGTGTCGGGAATAATCCTCCATTTTGTGTCTCATTTTCTCAAGCCTCGTCAGCCTCTGCATTTCGGCGCCTTTAACGTGCGCACTCTCATGCAGGCCGGTCATCAGACGTGCCTAGCCCTCACAATGACCTCTCTAAAGATTGGTGTATGACGCGTAAGTGAAACGCGTATCCAGGATTCGAACAGTGTGATTCAATTAACTGTTCGTGGTATCTCATCAAGGTATTTTCTGCGCACTTCAGAAGACGAAGTAGCTTGAGCAGCGGGTCAACGTGGTGCTGGAATAGTCTTGAATGACATGGCTGAGACTGCCCTTTTAGACTGGATCCCTATTATCAGTCGTTTTTGTGCTGTAAGACTTCAGGGGTCAGTGGGCGTTCGAAAAGATGGTTGTGTTAAGCGCAATTTGTTTGTAATCTCGGCATACGCTCCAACAGACTGTAGTTCTGACACACAGAAAGATGAGTTCTACGATGAACTCGCCACCCTCGTTCGCAGGAGCAGAAGTTCTGACATCGTAGTGCTATCAGGTGATTTTATTGCACAAGTTGGCAAACTTAGTGCATCGGAAGCTTATTTAGGTGGCTGTTGTGCTTTACCCGCTCAGCGTACAGATGACGAAGACAGTCTTCTGCAGTTTTGTGCGGACAATCGATCATTCTTGTCTAGTACCAATTTCCGACATAACCGGCGTCGCACGGCGACATGATGCTCTAACTCTACAGTTACTCTAAGCTAGATTGATCGTATTGCAGTAAGCTACCGGTAGCGCATTGTGTGGCATGCGCAAACATCACTGTTGATTGATCTGCTTCGGTTCAGTTCTACGAACTGTTCGTCTTGTGTTCTATTCTGCTGTCTGCTGGATTCAATATAAATCCTATTGGTGTAGATAGATCAACTTAAGCGAATCTTATTTGTCTGTTTATGCGAGTCCTCTGTTAATCTGTGCTGTTCCCCAGAAATTGTAATTCGACTGGGGGGTGATCATGTTTGATTCACTTTTCAAGATAATCCCTGGCGGAAACACCGACCACATTCACTCGGTTTAACTAATATCAATACCAAAGGAGAACATAGTGATCACGTTGAGCTGAGCTTATTTCAGAACAGATTTGTAAGCCTCAGTATCAGTGGCCATTGTTTCATCTGTATCGCTTTCGCATCAAACACTCGACCATTCGGTATTATTTCGGCCAATATTCCGTTCAAAAGTTTCCAGGTTAAAACAGCTTTGATGTTCATACTGTAAAACCCAAAAACCCCTCGCTATCAAAGTGATTAAAAAATAATGTACTCGTTTTACTCGCCGTTCTGTTATTCACTATCTACGACGGAATTTATTTCGTCTTCAAAAACGTTCGCTTCGCTCTTGATAGCAACCATAGTGTACCGCTCGGCTACCTAGCCCGTGATATTCTTTAGTGTTTGCCGGGAATGTTTTGACCCATTTGTGTTTGTTTTGTCTCCTGCTGCTTAGACATTTGCCGTCGTATTCAATACAACTCGTTTTGTTGTGCGCAGGGTCAAAGACAAACCTTACTGTTTTCCGCAACCATGCCTAAGAAGATCCAAAATTTTGCCAAATCTGCTCTGGTCAAACCCGTTACAGTCAATGTGGGTCGTGCGGGTGCAGCGAGCATGAATGTTACACAAGAGGTGGAATATGTGAAACATGAAGCCAAAATACCCCATTTACTCCAGTCACTTCAGAAAACTGCTCCGCCGGTAAGGAAATTTACCGTTTCTGTGGTAGTGTAGTACCTCGATGATATACAGTTTTGTTGTTGTTTGGCTTATTGCCTGCTACACCCGACCTGATCAGGCCTTATATGGTCCTCCACCTATACAAGTCACCGGTTTTTGGCTTTTCGTTTCTGTTCCTGCCCGATAACATTGCGCCCTTGGGATGCACTCATGCGCAAGTCTAGAGTAAAAATAGTTCCCGCTTGTTTAATGAGACTAATTTCTTCATTCTTGTTTCTTTAAATAATTTTGGTCCTTGACCCTTTTTGTTTCCGTAATTTCTCCAGTGAACAAAATGTGCTTGTATCTTGAATTTTGTTCACAAATGACATTCAGTATAGGCATTTATCGTGTAGTTTTGTTATCTCTGGTGAAGTGGGTTTGTAAATTTTTACATTGGTTCACTTCGATCCGTTGGAATCTGTTCCAATTCTTCCGGTGATGATAATGCCCTTTTGAATCAGAACTATGTTGCAAGCTCGATACATAACTGACGACAAGTTAGTTCTCCAACAAAATCCTTCCAGATTGGAAAATATAAGGCTGGTGTCTTAATTATTTCCGATCGTTTATGTGCACTGTGCAAACTGAGATATTTTGTCAATTTCCCGTCAAGGAAACTCACGAGCACCTCAACGGCACACAGTATTTTCCCCTAATGCCTACCATTCTTTCCCTTCTCCATATTTCCTATGTAGGTCATTGTCTTCGCCGAGCGCAAACAGGATGTAGATGCAATTCACGAGTACCTTCTGCTAAAGGGAGTGGAAGCTGTAAGCATACATGGCGGGAAGGACCAAGAAGAACGCGTGGCCGCGGTAACTGAGTTCCGTGCCAAACATCGCGATGTCCTCGTAGCTACCGATGTGGCTAGCAAAGGTCTAGACTTTCCGGATATCAATCATGTCATAAACTACGATATGCCCGAGGATATTGAAAATTATGGTACGTTGTTTTCAGTCTGAAGTGCCCGAATTACCTTTCACAGTGAGCGGGCTTGATTACTCATAAGTAACCTAAATTTATATTCAGTACTAATAGAGTTTTTGATTTGCCATGCTTTGAAACTCCTTTTGCCTGCATTTTGTTCCCTGGCGTCTGTAATGTCAAGACTTATAAGCACTGTCTCCAGTTTTTGACCAAGGTTAATGAAACAAATCCTGATTTTACACAGTATTCCGATCGATAGTACTCCTGGGTAGTTTGTCCGTTAGTGATCTCGTTTTTATTTTTCTTATGAGTGTAGTAGAAAAGCAGACAGCACAGCGGCAAACGCCTACTGCGCTGTTGGAGAGAACCGACAATGCTAAAACCTAAATATAACAATGATTTATGAAAGAATGTTTCTTCTGCCTTTCACCAAAGGGAATAATTGTCTTCTGCGTTTGCGACTATGGTAGAGCAGTAAAATATTTGTTCGATAATTCCAACCATGTGGTGATGTATCAAGTTCATATATATGCGATGAATCCACACCAACTACTTACTAGTCTCGCGAGATGCACATTACGTTTGAGCGATTCAAACGTACTGTCATCAGTTTTATACTACCCGCGTTGCATTTACCACCGTTTCATCTGAATAACTCGCATTCACGGGCAGTGCTTGTTGAAAACCTCTAATCTCAAAACCGATTGATTTGCAATGTCTTGCTCACGATCTTTCAGTTTCAACGAAACTTCTGGTTGTCATCACAAATGCTTTAGTTCAGCATGTGCTGCTCAAGCCCGAGTTATGCGTACATTCACCTATGACAGTGCTACCATGATTTGTTGCACGGTTCCTCAGGTATATGGAAGGATGGGCTGTGTCCGAGTCATCACCGTCTGATATTAACCACCGTCCATTCTTGCAGCGAAAATTCACACCCTAAAAGTGCAAACCGTATACAACATGAAACGACAGTATATATTATTGCGCGATATGCTACTAAACCCACCCTGTGTTTCTGCGATTACTTTTTGTCAGGTGAGGATAGTAGCATTGAACTTTTCCCAGGTGGAAAAGTTTTAGACCTTGAATATGCGGACGACATAGTTCTTCTAAGTGAAGATCCATTTAAGTTGGAAGTTTTTCTAGACAGCTTGATGGACTGTGTAGCAATGTTTGGTATGCGTTTTGCACCTTCAAAGTGCAAGATGCTGTTACAAGCCTTGGTCAGTTTAATGCCAAAAATCTTGGTGTCTGGGGAGACCACAGACCAGGTAGACTAGTTCTGTTACCCGGATAGCTGCATCTCACTCGGAGATCGGAACACGGGTGAGGCATCTTTGCGTATTCAGAAAGCTCGTTTGACATTTGCCAACCTCAGTTATCTGTGTCATCTACGTGACACCCGTTTAACTACCAAGGATCGAGTGTACGCTGCAGCAGTCAGGTCAGTTCTTCTGAATGGTTCGGAAACTTGGCCACTGCAAGTAGAGGGTATGCGAAGATTGTTCTTATTTGAGCACCGATGTCTTCGTAGCATTGCTCAAATCTGATGGGAACGCCATATCAACAGTGCTGTTAGGCGCAGAGTATTAGACACCCGAACCTAATCATTAGATGAAAAATAAAAGTTCGCTGGGCTAAGGTAATTTTGACATGTGTTACACATGTCCCCAGATAAGATTCCTTGCCGCGCGATTTTCGGTGACGCGGGTTGTTGTTAGAGTATGAACAGTCCATGGTGTGGAAAAGGGTATGGATAGCCTAATCGGTACCCGCAGCGAACTAAGCTCTCTGGATGGGGTTCAAAAGATTCCCCCGCTCAGTCGTTAAATACATTGGGGTATATGGCCGGGTGGCAGCCTTATATTCACCATCTGGCCAGCGGTGGTCCAACGGTCATCATCTTTGACTTCAGACCTTAATATCCCGGGTTCGGATTTTGCCATCGCCGGTCATTTCCCGATTCGGCAGTCTTTGATTGGCCGTTGTACTCTCTTTGAAGTATGGCACTTTGTCAAATAATAAGTAAACGAAGTAAGAGATTGATTTAACAAACTTTATAAAGTGGGAACAGTTATCTGTAGTTCCCTCCTTACTTTTTCATTCGTTTCATTGATGTGATTTCAGATTGAGGTTCCTACTGTGAGATGCCAATCAGAACTCTTTCTTAGTCTACAGGTTTTTTACTCTGCTTTTCTCAGCTTTGATTTAACTCATTTGCGGGTGATTGATTCCGCGAAACTGTGACAGAACCAGAGCAGTGAAGTGCGAGAATAACGGTTAGACGAACTGAACTGATCATAGCCCTCACAACCGTCCACCTATTCCAATTTAAAAGATAAATTTGCTAGACCAACCACAATACCTGGGACAAACCTACAGCATATTGAATATCCTTAGCTAGCGGCTTTCCGATGGTTATTGTTTTCAAACTGCAACAACAATGATAAGGACAGTAATAATAATAATAATAATAATAATAATAATAATAATAATACAACCTGGAATACATGATCTGGTGAGCTAAAACGTCCAAGATGGACGTCATATAGTTTCCCTCGATGATTACGTAGTTTCACTTGTGCCCATTATGATCGGGTAATTTTTAACGTCTGCTGTAATTTAAACAAATTTGACAATTCTATTCAACGAACAACGGACGTGGGTGTCCGAACCATGTACGAAGTGTATCGATCGTATAATAGAAAATCCGCTTATACTTTTCACATCCAAAAGTTCGACGCCGCTTGTCGGAATTTAAATCTTGGGAAACGTGTGGGTCACTGTAAGGTCAACATTTAGTATATTGACACATTACTCGCTTCTTATCTTCCTGGAAATCCATTTTTGCGCATCTTCAGTGCATCGTATCGGTCGTACTGGACGTGGACATCAGCGTGGTCTGGCCACTACATTTATCAACAAATCCGTAGATGAGTCTACGTTGCTAGATTTGAAACACCTTCTGATTGAGGCCAACCAACGGGTGCCCGAGTTCCTCGTCGAATTAGCCTCTGTGACGGAGCATGAACTGGAAATGGGCGGCGAAGTTGGATGCGCCTACTGCGGTGGATTGGGTCATCGTATCACACACTGTCCGAAATTGGAAGCGATGCAAAACAAGGCCGCCGGAAGTTTGGGTCGCAAGGATTTCTTGTCCTCGGCTGATTACTAATCGACCATCTGTCATTTTAGATATCCTTGGACTTGAATTTCCATTCCAATTGATGTGGCTGTTTGCGTTGTGATAAAAACCATACCGAATTCTATGGGCGTTCTCTTTAGTTCTGTGCCAGTGAATGTACATGTGTATATATGAATTTCAATAATCACATACTTTATCAACGACCCTGACTTTCTGTTCCAAATGTGTGAAAAAACTTATACTTTTGGTTCTTGATTGTTACGAGGAGAATAGGGAAAAGAAGCGCTTCTCCTAGTTGAGAGCACTAACGGATATTGCAGCAAACTGTGAATGGTGTATTCATTTATGGTCACCAAAACAGCATTTTCCAGTTTTCCTTTTTCACTTAGGTATTCACAATCTTGTGTTTCGAAAACTTGTTCGTTTTTTTGTTTCTGCAGTAAGCAACACGGCACTAAATGAAGTACATTTTGCTGTCTCGCGATACGTTGATGACTTCGTAGCTATTGTTAAGAGGCGCAGAATGAAGTTTTTCGGTTGTAAGTATTGGAAGTATCAAATGTGAGCAATTATACGAACTTTTCAACAGCACTATTGACATTTGTGGCAGATCTTGAAAGTGAGTGATATCGGAATAAGATATTTGCGTAGTCTGTCAGGCACGCACCTTTTCCTCGAAAAAGTACATCGCTCAGTAGGTTTACTTAGCACAGATGTTTGGATTTGATACATGGGTGATCATACCTGATCTACGAATGAATTGAGTTCCAGGTTTTTCTGCATATTCCGAGAGTTTGACCCTTTGTGCTCACTCCATACGATAACCGTGAGGACATTTCCTCGCTCCACTACTAAGAAAGAAAGGAAGCCTATACGGACCTTTGAATCGGTTGCTGGTCGGTTGATACAATTCACTGACGGTTGGAGCGATAAGGCGAGGTTAAATAGTCTACCATAACCAGTCAACTTTCAGAGAATTTATTGTTGGCACGAGGAGCCTGAATCGTATGTAATGGAAAATCCACTTGCATTCACACCGGAAAGTCGGATTTTCCATTACATACGATTCAGGCTCCTCGTGCCAGCAATAAATTCTCTGAATATATTTCAATGTCCGGTGAATCACGTTCATCCGTGTGCTGTTCGTCCCATTGGGAAGTGACCGACGAGGCTAGCCCAGTGATTAAAACCAGGACAGATACTGTGTATCATTGGAATAGTGGTTCGCGCCTTGTCGATTATTCACTAGCGTTATTCACACCGGACTGTCCGGACCGCGATAGCTCAGCTGGTAGAGCATCTGCCCGGTATGCATGGGGTCGCCGGTTCGATTCCGGCTCGCGGCGTCCGACTCTTTGATGTGATAAATGCAAGTGGGTTTTCCAATCAACTTTGTTGGTCGCACGGCAACTGGTGCAGCACGGCATGTCCTGGTAACCCTTTACCCTGTATACTTGTTGTGTTGAAATTCGAATTAAAAAATTCCTTGGGTTTTTTGTTCTTAATTTTCTATAGTATGCAAAATCAAGGGTTGGTAATTTAAAATTGTGTATAATTTAACTTCGTTTACGTTAGCTGTGTGATATTTCCTAGGAAGTTGAGATTGTTTGACCTTGGTTACCGTGATAAATTTGCCTGAAGCTTGAAAGACCGAATTCATCAAACGGTCAAATGTGAGCAGTTTTTAAGATTATGGGAGTTACATTCACCATAGCTAGTTTCCGTCATTGACAAATAGATGCCCATTCTGACAGCAACAGTTCTTTTTGATGAATTATCGACTACATATGTGCTTAGCAGAAAGAAGCAAAAGCGATGAGAATACAGTTGGGGAATAAGGCATTATCTCGCATTTCAGTAGCAATTTGTCGGTTCATCTTAGGCTCAGGGGAAAAAGTTTGGTTTATTTGTAATGCATGATTTCGAAATCAAGGTCATACGAGCCTCTTTCGTTAGATGTTCACGTTGTTTTTGCGATGATTGAGAAATAAATACTCTTGATTGGAATATTTTGCCACTTTATTAAAAAGGAGAGAGGTAGAGGTATGAAAACGTAATTTGTCCGTGTTTCTGTGATAGGTATTAGTCAATTTTTCCGTGAGCGAAAACTCTTCGCATTATTTATGTGGAGCACGGTGTTAAAACAAAAAGCGATAGGCTAAAAGTCAGCACATTCTCCTTGAATTATGATATTTTCTGCCTTTTGGTAAAGTGAAGAGAGCTCAAAGGGAAGTGTATATATCCGGGGGAGGTTTCTCGGTAAGTTCCTGCATGTCTTCGCGAAGGGGGATGAGGCGAAGTATGCTGTTCTATCTCTCGGCTGATCCAAAACCCCGCATTATGAGCCCCACAAAAGTGGTCACTTGTGGCAAAAATGAGGAAATTAGGATGTCTTCTTTATTCGGTTTGGCTACCGATTAACGTTTCGCGCTCTGTGCTCAGATTTAGGGGTTCAGGAGAATGTGACATGATCAAAAATTTACAAGGGAATTATTCCAATGACTTTGAGGTAATAAGGTTGGTTACGCCGGTATTAATTCGTGATCGACTTTGATGGCGTAGTGTTGTTCGCGATATTCTGAACAGCACAGAATTCATTGGGCTCAACAATTTTTTCCCGAGTCTGCCAAATTAGAGGTTTTGTGCAGACTACTTAGTTGCCGGGTAATACGCCAGGTTACGCCTCTCATGGGGACGTTCATCTTATAGCCGTGGGTATATCTGCTCGATTTTTAATGCTTTTGCAATGGCGAAACCATGGAAACTTTGACGGTTCTGTCACCATAACAGTTCTGATTTGATTATGATGGAGAATTTCTCTCAATGTTAGAGAAATAAGGTAATGCACTTCTTTATATTGGAGTGCGGAGAGAAAAATGTTGCACGTAAAGGAGCACAGAATAACTGGTAGCATCGTGGCTCTGTTGGTGAGCTCTATGCCTAAAAAAGCTGAAATAACTGACTAAGGATAGAGAAAAGTCAACACATTAGTAACCTAGTGATATTACCCCTTTATTTTTCCATTTGAGGCTCACATTGCCACTTGCTTGTTGTTCGATGCCATGTACGAAGTAGCAAACTCGCTTTTTTCTTCACGAAGAGGAAAGACAACCTGGAGTGTCATTGTATTTATTAGTCACTAGCTGTACCCAGCCACATGTTGTTGTGGCTCAGTCTGATTAAATGGAAAAGAAAGACAAGAGAAAGCGCACGTTTCTAAAACGTTTAATTTCACAATGCTTCCGGAAAAACAATATTCTTTTGTGGTTTCATTGTCTGGACGGATATGGAGATTGTCTGGTTTGCCGACTCTAGAACACGCAACATATAATTTCCCATATGAGAAACAATCCGTGTCTAGATCTAAACCACACAATTCTAAAGAGTGGCCCTGCGCTTTGTTAATGGTGGTTGCAAACGCCAATCAAATTGGGAATTGCAGTCTCTTACATTGAAATGGCATATCCATTGGAACCATAGGAATGCGAAGAATGAGAACATCTTCAATTTTGAAATGTCCTGTCAATATCGTTGCTTCTACGGCGTTGCTTGTTAATTGTCTTTACTGTAAGCTGCGTGCCCTTGTAAAGCTCTGGCTGGCTGATATTTCGCAACATGGTATCTGGCACGCTGATTTTCAATTGCATTACGTCGGGTGGCATCCCTGGCAGATCGAGTGAATTCAAAACTCCTGTTGCGTAATTCATCACTTCATCTGCTTCCACAACGGTGTCGACGAACTTGTATGTGACTGCCTTGTTTTGAATGATAGGCTGAATAACATTGTTAAGTTCGTAGACGTCCTTCTTGACCTCAAGAATAGCTCGTTCTTGCAACCAATCATGATTCTTAAAATTGTTTTGATTATTTGGAAATACTTTTTCAACCAACTCTTCTTTTTATGTCACCAAATTGCAGAGGTTACGAGGTAGTGAAATTCGTTCTGAAGCCAGGTGAGCCAGCACCTTTCCGATCCCAATTTCCAACAATTTTTGTGCAAAGATCTCAGATAGTCGATCGTTTTGCTGCTCGACACACATTTTGCAGTTAATTTTAACATCTTCACGTATCGCCACAAGTAGAGCATTTCATACAAGCATTTATTTCTTGCGTTGGTGTCGATCGAGCAGTTACAGATAATGCGTGCTGAACTCTCCTGCAAGCAATATTAATGCGTTCCCAAATGGTCCGATGTTTCCACGCAAATCTTGCAATGATCGATCAAGATCCTTGAGCGGCATTTTGTGCGCACTGGTGCATTCATCCTAAACAATGAGTTTTCATTTCTGCAATACTTTTCCCATGCCGGGTACTTTGGAAAAGTTGCACATGGGGGTTTCCATGGATTGCATTTCAAAACGGAATGAGCAGTTCTTTCACCTAGAAGCAATGTCGCCTATTCCGGATGACGTAAGAGCTAAGGCTGTCATTTTAGGGTGGAATTGCTGTCAGAAACAATCTAATTAAGAGCGTTTTTGAATAGGTGATTCAGAAGACAAGCATTGCGAGTGGAATTCCTTTCGTATACTCTCATCGGTCGCGTACGTATAAAATCCGGCGAGAAAAATAACTACGGTATGAAATGAAATGATTAAAAAGTTTAAACCAGACCCCGCGCCGAACAACGTACAGCTGATTGAGAACCAAATTACACGTTAGTTACAAATCTTTGTATTGCACGGATTTATTATGGAACTGCAAATGAAAAAACTGAAACCTGTAGGTTGTCTATACGGTTTACGAAAGGCAGAATTGATGTTCCATTACGCCCTATATTATAAATGAATGACTCGCCCAACCACAAATTAGCTCAATGATTAGTCGGAGTTCTTCAACCAGTACATAAACGCCTCAGTGTACGTTACGTGACTGGTTTCAATTTTGTGATCTTTTGTCCAAAGGTAATCTGCTTGAGAGGGTAATGTGCTCCTCTGATGCTAGTTCACTATTCACCAATATGCCTGTGCTCGAAACGGTGGACTTTATATGCCAATTTATCACACAGGAAAACATCAATATGCATGTACCACCAAAGATTCTAAAACCATTGATTTTATTGTATACAGGGAACGTCCGATTCCAGTTTCAAGCGACAGTCTTCAGACTAGTTGATGGAGTTGTAATGGCAGTCCACTGGGTCCTATTTCGGCTGATATTTTCATGGGCGTCATCGAAGTACGACTGGATGCGGTGATAGAAAAGACGGTTCTTTATAGAGGATACGTAGATGATCTACTCATTGCGGTGAATCATGCAGAAGATATCGGAGAGCCACTAAAGCAATTCAACGGAGCACATCCGAACTTGAAGTTCACATGTGAATTGGAAAAGCAAGGGTTGCTACCCTTCCTCGAAGTTTTACTAACTCGAAGACGGGACGGATCTATTCAACTATCCATTTTCCGGAAGAAGACTTGGTCTGGACAGTACCTCCATTTCAAAAGCTTCTCGCCAATAGAATATAATAGAGCTCTGGTCCGAACCCTAATCTTCAGGGCAAGACAAATCCGTACGGAAGACACTCTACCAAACGAGGAGGTAATTATATACACCACATTACGTGATAACGAGTATCCTGACGCATTCACTCGTTTTCATAGTCAGGCAAGAAACCAGACCCAGTTATTTGTTTCTTGGGTGCCTAAAAAAGATGTTTACATATCTCTCCCGAACAACGGAGAATCAATAGCACGGCTTATTACACAACGCATCAAAAATGCATTACATAGAATATACCATACCGTTGCACTGCGCTTTCACTCATTCACATGGCGCCTCCCCACGCCCTCATTCATTCGGTCGAATCTACTTACCACTGCATCTACGCCCTCTCTTGCAGCTGCAAGGAAACACACATCGGTAGGACCGACCGATCACTGCGAGCTAGAATGGCCGAACACAATCCAAAGTACTTACGTCACGCGATGACTCAGTCTAGCCTACAACATTCGACTGCATCACGTAGGCCGACCTCGGTCATCGCTCGCCACCTGATGGAAAGTGGTCACACGAACGCGTTCTCGGTTTTGCTACATAATGGCGACAAACGCCGGCCAAGGATACTTGAGGCATTATCGACGCTTACACTAAGCCGGCCCTGTGTCCAAAAGCGAATGACCTTCACCCTTAACCCTACAATGGCTTTAGCGAACCACATGTAGTCACATTATATATATATATATATATATATATATATATATATATATATATATATATATATATATATATATATATATATATATATATAACTTCGAGCCCCTATAAAACTGCTTCTATTAATCATTTCGTACCAAACCGTAGTTATTGTTCTAGCTGGATTTTATACGTACGCGACCGATGAGATTATACGAAAGGAATTCCTCTCACAGTGTTTGTCTTCTGAATTGTTCATTCAAATTCATCACAGGATCCAAATGTTTAAGAACGTTTTACCAGTTCCTCCAGGCGCATCTAAGAAGATTTCTCCAACTCCGTTATTGACAGTTTGCCTTATTTGATCGTAAATGCCATTTTGCTCAAGCGTTAGCGTGGGAATATTTGATTGCGCATCCGACAAAGATCACCCGTGTTGTAATTTTGTTCACGACGCAGTTCTACATCGAACGAAGCAGCAGCAGATTGATTCGGCGATGGCATTCCCAACTGATTGAGAACTTGGTTCGCTATTTCTAAGCACAATTCCCCAACCATCGTCAACATTGTACTGCAATTAATAAGCGTTAATAAATAAACAGAAAAAACGTACAAAGACGTGTCCATGTTTCTGAGAATCGTCTGCATAGCATAGCTCGTAATGTAATAGCGCGAAACGTGAACGGAAGAGCATACAACGGGATGCGCGAAGCTGATTGGTTGGCATAGTCACATTTCAAGGTCCACGGATCTGTGTCTGCTCGGGACTGTGTATGTGTAACCATGGGACAGATGCCAGGTCGCCCCGTGGTGGGTTCATGTCGAGAAAACAAACATGTGGACACATGAGTGTACGTGCGTAAGCTAGCGTCCAGGAGAATCTATCAATGGGATGAACCACTGGGTGCTTGTGGATGAGAGGGTGTGTGCGTCGTATGTCCACGGAGCGGAAATCGATGATCATGCATGTGCGCGTGACGGCGTCAGAGGTCATCATGGAAGCAGTGTCATGTGTGAAAGCCTGCCATGACCCAGTCACATCTGCGTGCGGGATGCACGTGAGCAAGCGCGCATCTACATTGTGATAAAGCCAGGTGACGAAGCTGGATCGGGGATAGTTGTTATCGGAACATTGTTGATAACAGACAGCTACAGAACGTACAGTAGGTACATGAAAACACGCACGTATTCGAATGCAACACTGTCAAGACACCAAAGCAATCGGTGAAGAACTTTTGGAGACTTTAGATTAGGAACAAACGAACACTTACATTTTTATTCATATAGATTAGATACACGTGACGAGTTTGTGTCAGGGTGAAACGTTTTATTTGGTTGATAAATTATTTCCATAAACTACAATTTCACTCGAATCTCGACAATATCTTTTTATTGTCCACGGAAGTAGTGCTAAACGGTGTAGTTTGCTTTTGTTCAACAAAAAAACGCGACAAATTCGTAAAATACCACCTATAGTTGATTCTCCATGAAGACCTAATACGAGCTTCTGGAGAAATACTGGTCGAAATCTGTCTACAAGGTAACACTGTAATTACTGTTCCTCATCATACTAAGTCCACAGTCATTTGGCGGCTTGCTTGCCAGCCACTTTCGTATGAAACCACACAAATTAGTGGTGGTGCTCCATCGCAGTGTACCTAAGTCACGTTAATGAACCATCTCAGAGGTATTTGAAAGATGCCGTGATACATGCGAACGCGACTCGCTAATTCTAGCTGGACACAATCCGACTTCCAGGTTCTTCCAACAGAGTATTGTACATTGTAAATTGGTGGAAAGCTGCCTAGGTGTACATAAACCACTCGGTCGATCAACAGGTTCTGAAGAAAATAAAAAGCCTAATTGGGGAATTCCCTTCGTAGAAGACTTTACTTGTTTTACGGATTGTTTCCCCATGCCATATCAACGCGTTGCGGGGGCTAATGGACATAATCCCTTTAGGCTTTTGTGAAACTATTTCAGACTTTTCTCCGAAGTCTAAGATTCGAACTTATTACCCAGCAGAAAGTTGAGGAAATTATCTTGAACCTTTTCCGTTTTTTCTAAAAATTCTCAGCAGCACATCAAAAAAGATGTGGCCACTGTACCCATCATTTCTAAATGAGGGAAAGTCTGCATTGTGCCGGTTGTTGTTTAGTGGTTTACCTCTCGGCCACTTCGGAAGTACGGGATTCGAACCCGGTCACCGGTGTTGCCCGGTTCGTTCGCACACACCTGACTTATTACGACCTTATCTGATTCTCCACTGCAAGTCTCAGAATCACGATTGTCGGTTTTCCTTGGTAGTTTGGAGTGGGTCTTTAACGTCGTAGAATATGTTTCCACTGTACTAATATGCAAGCAGAGAATGAAGAAACCCCAAATTTGCAGTTTTATCTTCCACTAACGAGACAGCGGAACAGTTGGTTTACTCTGTATTTTCTTCTTAACTGTTCACTATCCACGTTCGGTATGCCTTATCCAAACTGATGTGAGACAGTCGGCGTGTGCCTCCGGATGATGCGGCTGAAGTTGTATGGAAGATGATAAAAGCGAGTGGAATTTGTGTGTTAGAGAGAGAGAGAAGTACTTGGAACTGGTATTGGAACCGTGAGAATGAGACTTTAACTTTCTTCTCGGAGTGAGGTTGACCGATGAGTATTTACTTAAGACTTTGAATGTATTAACGTGACGATTTACCGGAAGTGTTAAATTGGAAGTTGCAGCCGCAGTCGCTAGTACAGTATATAATACTTTTGCATAACCCTAAATGCATTCGCATCTGGATGAAACGTTATTTATTGGTAAACAGTGTAGTTCTTAGTAGTCCACCCTACTCCCTTCCCTCCACTCCACTCCACTCCACTCCACTCCACTCCACCTGCAGCATATGACGCTTTCGTGTGATATGTGAATGAGGACACCCGTGCGCGGACAACGGATATGTCTTGGTGACCTAATATCCAATGCTCAGCTGAGGGGAGGGTGCATTGTTATAACGAGTAGCTAATTTTTCCGGTTATCACAATATATCCGGATGAGATCAGTTTGGATCATGGAAGAGAGACAGAATTTCGATGTGATCTCAAAGTGATCAAATGCGGTTACAAAAACGAACACCAAGCAGAAAGCCTCCATCCTAGTCGAGATTATAGCGGATTTGGTTTTTGTTGGAGAATGCTAAATTCTTTCATCCTCGTCTTTCAAGCTCTACACTTAACTAGTTCATTCGTAAAGGGCCAAAGCCAGGATAAACTGGTTGACGAAAATAAAATCACGTAATAAAGTAGTTCCTCCACTCCCCATCACCTTGTTTAGACTGCCGACGCATGTTATACACCAATGAAAAAACTACGGGAGCCATATGATTTACAAACGGGTGGCTAATGAGCTTAAGCTGAATATCATTCCCAGTCAAAGTAGAACGTTTTTTCCTGTGATTAATGACATCCATCATGCACAAGCCCCATTTTCTGTGATTGAAACAGCTTTCTGTAATCCCCGGAGTTGTGTTTGTGATTGATGAGTTTCCACCTGCATCACAGCTCGAAAATGTATCCCACAGCACAGGGTAACTAGAGTTTTTATTGACTGGTGAACCAAAACAATTAACCTGATATCCATTCGCATAGAACGCCATTCTTAACTGAAATCAGGCACAACTGGGCCGAAGATAGATGGGAGTTCCGTACATGAACTGACTCGAACAAGGCCAGACGGTTTCCGTGTCAAATCGGCTCACTTTGGGTATACGATAAACAATGAACAGTAAACATAGGACAATGTGTCTGCTAGTGACCACTGTCATCATACCGGGCCACGTGTTAATAGTAATCGCCAGTTCAAGAAAAACTTCGACAAATGAGAAAATCAACATTTAATTCCATGCCGATTGTTCGTGCCGTTTTTTGTACCGAGATATGAACTAAAAATCATTAAAAGTAAATTCACCCTTGACATATCATCTGAATTCGTTAGTAAAGAGGTACGGCTATAAATTTGGTGCACCAATTAAACCTCTCAGCTAAACCGGGCTCGTTAGGTTAATTACGAAACTTCCGTTTCAGTAAACCCACTATTGAGATTCCGCTTATCATAGTGCAGCAAAGAAGGCCAGATGTGTGCAGCACACCTGTACTTAACCAGTCAGACAATTCAAACAGGTAAAGCATGTACACCGGTTTAAATAGTTCTTTTTCAAGTCCGCCTAGCAGTAATATTGATACACTGGCTGCCAGAGACTTTCAGCTCCATTCTAATCAGGTACATGCGGACAATGCGCTGGTTCTCTTGCATACCATTCCCGTTTCGTTCGCCCAATTTCCCGTGTTGACAGCATGATCGTTGGCTCTCTGCGTGGTTTATTTTCGTGACTACCTGAGATCTCACTGAGCTCCGTCGACTAATCCTAAGGGCTTATTTTGTCTCCTGCGAGCCGCTTCCAACATATTCACTGAATCTACTTTGGTCTGTGGCTCCTGACTAAGTAACCCGATCGGTTTGACTTCATCCACGTTCTGTTTCTACGCCATTCCCCACCAGAAAGGAGTAAAACGCTATGTGAGCCATGAGAGAAAAAAGTCTAAAGCCGAGGACGGACTACTACGCCATGAACCAAGTGGTCCACAATCCGATCGGGTCACATATTTTCAGCTCACAGTTCTGTACGCCAGATCCGAGTCCTAGAAAGAACTCATCGGATAAACAGTGCCGAGCATTCCCAAAAAACAACCAGTGCGGTTTTCAATCGTGATTTGACCGTTGATGCGTCTTGATTAAGTACCCCACAACGTCAAACTTCGTTTCTGGTTCCATGATGTTGACTGAGTACCAGTTCATACAAGATTCTTTGTTTATCGGACTGTTTCGTCAAGGGTTGTATATCGTCTGGTACCAGCAACCCTAATACCTACTGAAATCACACAATCGTGTTCGACCAGCAAATACGAAATTATTTATTTGTCAGAAGGCCAAATCATACAATTTCTCATATATGAAATCAGATTCAATGAACTTTGAAAATATGTTAGGATGAAGTAAGCGGTGGACCGGGTTTGAGCAAACCAGTATTTGCTTACAGTTTCCTTCCAATGAAGAACAACTTGATTCAGCATAGAATTCATGACAGAAGAAAATATGAATTGATTCTAGAAACAAGAAGTGGCCCATTAGATTCTCCTATTTTGTGAAAATTACAGCTGTTCTGTTGCCGATGCATACTGCGGCTTATATATATATATATATATATATATATATATATATATATATATATATATATATATATATATATATATATATATATATATATATATATGATCTTTCTTTCAGAAAACAGGATTTTGATTGATTATGATACGGTAAAACCTATCAGTTCTCGTACGTGTAACAGTCTGTTGGCCCTTGTGACTAAGAGTTCTGCTCATCCGAATTGGTGGTGATTTGTATTGCTGAATGAAATTTTCCCATAAAATATCCTCATCATCATCATCACTGGCAGCAGCAGCGGTTGCACAGCTTCGAATGGATTGGATAGTTTACAGTTTATCCTTGCTCGAACCATAGTGAAATAATGTTTCACTCGTAACAGGATTTCGGTACTTTATCTTTAAGGAGGAGATTTGAATGGGTCTACCTATTCGGTTTATTCAAACATTCATTTGCCTTTCAGAACTATTTTCTAATTTGGCGGTTATGATCGCAGAAAATAACCCGGGCGTTTTCGCTGTGTACATGACGTCGTTTTTGCGAAATATACCCATCCGACAGCATGGGTTAACAGATCCGACTCTAATATTCCATATGGTTTATTCGCTGCAACTGCATGAGCACCGCAATAAACTGGGAACTTAACTACCTGTAACAGAATTTATCCATGTGTCCACCGGTGTCCATCAGCTCAATCTGTCACGTCTTCAAATTGATCACTGTAGTGTATATTACACATCGAGATGGAGAGCAGTCGTTTAAAAGGCAATAAATCTGATCACACTCTGACGAAACAAAGGAAGGTAGCGAAGCCGGGACCATTAGACTTGAGTGAGTGGGGCCAGCAAGAATTCCCGGCTAGAGTCCGTAAGATCCATCTTTAGAGATTCGTTACATACATAAGCGTATGCAGCGGCTCACTTTCACTCTACCAGTTCCGAAACCTTAATCATTTTTGAACGGGGGCTTTACTGAGAGACAACAACAAAAGCCTCCGCATCCAGTGCGTGGCTATTCGATGCTCAAAGAGAAACCGGAACTCATCAGGTTGGACAGACTAAGACCTCATTCGGTTAGTTTATTTAATTATAATGTCCCTCTCAGCTAAAGTTTTGACAGGCAGGTAATAAACTTACAGCTAACAGAGCATCTTACGGAGTGTGTCGAAACTCTTTTAGTAGTCAAACTGCGTAGGCTGTTTAACAGAATGCCTTCGTCGTACTCAGACTCCTACAAAGAAGCCGTCCAGCATAGAAGTCGCTCGCTAGGTGGGAAATGCTCTGCTAACACTCGAAGCCAGAGTCGGAAGAGCGCCATATCACAGAAAGCCAAGCCGTATAGAATTGCTGTTAATTTGTTCGACCCATAATCGTTCACCCCGGGGTTCAAGTCACAGTTGCAGCCGGCCTATGAGTACTGCTGATAATTCCTATCAAGGATAAGACAGTACAGTGCTTCCATACTTTTCAACAGTTTGAATGTTCACACTGCTTGATGAACCATATTATGTGTAAGCAATAGTGATTTCCATAATAAGAGTCATAAAACCTTAGTCCGATTGACGTTGACTTCCGAGACAATCACATATACATAATCCAACGACAGGTACCATCGATTTTCCAACAGATGCAACTTGCTCTGTCTGCTACTTACTTTCGCAACTCAACTGCAGGTCGCGATGTTAAGCGCACACATGCCAAGATGATATGACGTGGTTATTGCGAATAACACAACTTAGTATTCCGCTTCCACACGAAATCATGACAAGCGTGCACACTAGCGTATAAAAAGGTCACGTGTTTGTCTCACAGGTCACCCGACTCTAGGCTTATCGCTAACACCATCGTGGTTTATTTGTGTCCGGCACCGATTACATCATCCCTTTCGCATTCATGTAAAAGTGAGAACTAAGACTGTGTTGTGCACAACTTGTACACACCCAAAGAACATTGTTATCATGACAACTACAAACATCCGCAAACCTGGACCACGTGGCCGACTCACACGGCGGGGGGAGGGGAGGTAGTGACTCGTGTTCTTCGAACACCAACACCCGACGTACACCGATTGGCGTCAGGCTCAACTCGGTGCGTTCACCATCTCGTATCAGACAACACGAACCCAACAATGGTTGATGTGAGCAGTTCAGTTTGTGACGTTATGACAGAGTAAAATTAACTACCTCTTTCCTTCTAAATTTGTCGAAAATTTCGATGTAAATGTTTAGTGTTTTGCAATAGCAACTCATTCTGATAATTTGTAAATAACAGTCAAATACAACACATAATTACAAATCACCTAAGTCTAACTGTATCCGCCTGAGACGGTCATTATTTCCTACAAAACGGCATGATGTTGTGAACATGTTTAATACAATTTGACCAGAAAAGAATTGACCCAAGTGGATTGGAAATATTTGCAGCGGACCCATATCGGGACTGGTCGGCTTTATAGTTAATGTACGAAAACAAGATCAACGGAAAGTCCGTCACTCAAGCTGGAAAATAAGCCCGTTGACCAATTGTTCTTGTTCATAGGAGATCCAAAAACTGGGATCACAAAGAAATGTCCTCGGCATGGCTGGAAGTGATATTTGTTAGAACAATTTCAGTGGTGTTCGAGTGATTGGCCACTACTGAAATGTGTTCGTTTAAATTTGGCCCTTGCCGGAAATATGCTCATCATGGGAGTTAACACCTATGTGTAGGCTACAAGTTATTAACGTTTATAGTGAGCACCAGATAGAGGATATACCGTATAAAGTTTGTTGCGACGGCTAACGTACCGTTGATCATTATCGATTGCAAATCCGACCGCTTTCTGCTATAGGTATCCGTGAGTGATATTCTTGTTCTCGTTCACCTTCTTATCCAATTCTTCTTTAGCTGTACCAATTAATTATCACCACTTTGAGAGGACACTCGTTTAATTACACTTGGTTGAACGATTATGTTCCTGATTGTTGTTTATGCTTACCGTCTGCCCAAGAAGGACCACGATCACGAACGTCTACATGATTTGTTGCATTATTGCACATCTTCAAATACCGTATAAGACGTGACTCCAAACTCAAATGGTGTTCATTTTTTCATGTTACTGTTTGCGGTTTGTTATCGTTAGTTGAAAGATGTCTGAAACTCGTGAATTTGGGATAATGACGTTGTTCGGTTGCAAGATACACGTAAAGACGGTCTCATTTAGGCGGCTGCAACAAGGTTGGCACGAAGCAAACCGTTCATATCAAGACCGAATAGCCTTATGGTTGACTTTTATGGCACACAATCCTGTATGTCAGTTTCCTGTATTAAATGGGACTCGGAACATATGCCCCGTTGATGATTTTCGGGTAAAGCTTCCACGTGAGTTTTCCTAAGCGAGCTGAGTGAAGATAATACATAAGGCTTCATTCTATAAAATAAATTTACTGCTCTAAAGTTCTGCGCTTAACTTCCGCATCCAAATCATCAGTCCTAATTCAAACCAAGTAATGATTCCCAATATAAAAGACTTCTTTTTTGAATGGATACCAGCCCGGATAGCATAGAGATCAGTTATTCGATTCAGAACGGTTCGCCCTGGATTTGAGCCTCAGTGTACTTTCAGTGGATGTGCCTTGCTGATGGTTCCCAACAACGATGAAATAGCTGTGCAGTGCTTCCATGGTTTTAGTTGTAAACTGGACGTTCACACTGCATCATTTCCTAAAGTGACGTTATATCTGATGAAGTTTGGCATGGTAGATTTGGAAAAAGTTGAAGTAATTGCAAATCGTAACAGTCATCGATCCATAGGGTGGCAAAATGTTTGAGGTCCCCGGTGTGGCCTAGCAACCCAGCTGACGCAGTGCACACGTGCCACTAAAAGAAAGTAACTGGCCGTGTTGACTGACAACTTGCTTTCGTATGGTAGATTAGTCTGACCAAATTTGAAAATCCCCTCACTAAGTATACGAATCGTAGTACCTTGTTTTACCCAACATTGCAGTGACTGGTCAACTCCCGTAACGCGGAAGACAGAGAGCTGTCTACCTACGAACACTTCGACCGCGACAGCTGTGAACACCACTGATCCGGTTGAATGCTTCAGTTTCGGTTTTAACACTGACCAGAATCACAGAAATCCGATCGAAGGAAACGTTCAGTAACGTGAGAGGTCAACTCGTCTTTTCCCAAACGATAATTAGCTTTCCGAATCTAAGAAATTGCAACAAAATTATCATCATCCGAATAATCTCGTCTTCGTCATAATGACTGTTGTTGTCTGTCGTCACGATAGATGAAGGCTTTAATTTTTTGCCGTAGTCTGTGGATATCTTGTGGATTTACAACTTGAACAGAACAAGATACATGCATATTAGTCGGTGGAGCATGTTAATCACACAATTAGAAAGACACCCCATTCAATGATGCATGTATCAGGATAGTACTTAAAAGTTCCAGGTTTGAGTCGTTTTACTACACCACTGATTCCAGTAGCTAAGTCGAATGGATTTGTATGCTTTACATTAATAACAAGTTAACTGCGTTCAACGACTCAATTGACGAACGTAAAACCCTTACCTGCATCTTGGGAGTTTTAATTACCACAGAACTGATCACATTCATCACGTTTTTGCGTCTTATTTTATTTTCAAGCTGTTATTGTTCAAAATCTGGTAGCAAATGAAGTAAAAAGATGGTGTCAGGTGGCACGTTCGACCAAAGAACGAACAGACCGGATCGATATCGCCAAGGGTGTTGTGGTAATCAACTCAACTCACATGCGTACCAGTCGAACTTCCAGGTCAAATGTGAAACACCTTAGGATTCTCCAGCATTCTATTTGGATGCTCGTGTGCATGGCAAAGGTTCGGCAAAACTGTGACAATTATCATTTGAATTTTACGATATGAGTATATTACTCGCCAAATCCCAAATATCCTGACAAAATGACTGTGGTCAGCTCATCAAACCAAAAACGATGCCCCTATTGCGGTGAGTCCGTAAAACACGGAATTTACCGGAAAACAATTCTCAAATGGTGTTTTTCGGTGTTGTGACAACTTGGTTATCACTGACTCTTAATTATGCCAACAAAACGTTGGCCAGTTTACGCGAAAGACAGAATGAACGTAGCTTAAGCTCAGCAACAGAGAGAAGCTTCAAAAGATTCCCCATTAGGCGACGTAAGGGGAGTTGCACGAATAGTTCAGTTCACCTGATGAACATTAATCAGTTCCGTAGCACGCAACAGGTCTTAGGCTAGCTGAAAACTGTGATTATTATTGCGTAAAAAGCCACTTCCGGTCTGAAAATAAACAGATCACCAAATATCCGTCCATATCCCTTGCTTTCATCAAGCCATTATGTAACAAGGCCCGGGTATAGTGTTACTCCAACATGATTAAAAATGACTGGAAAATATTGCCCGCCAGTTACTGTTTTCATCCTCGTCGGCAATCGTTTAGAAACTACAAACCATTTTATAATAGTCGCGTTTAAACGGAAGTAAAAACATGTCACCTGGCTTCGGGTTTCGTTCCAACCAAATGTGATAACCTTTGGTCGATGGGTAATGAAGCAGCATCAATAACAAGCTGCTCACCAAGCTTTACCTTACTTAAACAGTCCTTCCTCCCATTCCATTTTGAATTAGCAATGAAGAGTCTACCGAACAGTGACAGTATCTCTCTTTTCATTATCTAAGGCGTAAGTGCGACAAAAAGATGAATTGGATTTGTTTAATCAGTAGCAGATTTGAATTATAGACGGAATCTTAATTATGACTTCAGTAAACTGTTCCGGGAGCAAAAACCAGTGGTGTTTTTTTGTAACAGACAAATTCTTGTTTACTTTCCGGACGGTCAAGCACACACACACACACACACACACACACAGTTTCCACTTCCGCTACTAATATCGAATCACAACACATAGTTGAACTAAGCCCTCTCGTTCTGGCAAGTGTTACGCAACTCTCTCAATATCCCTACTCTAAAACTCAGTGCAGGTGGTACCCACATCAAATGCCATAGGTAACAAATGACAATAAAAGTACCAAACACGGATGGAGGAAGTCGCTTTGTGTCATTGTATGACTTAAACAAAGAGCGTAAAGAATTGTATATAAGTCGTGAAATGTACACGTCATCGATAGATCGATGACACTGATTCACACCACTAGACACGTCCAAATCTCCAAGTCCTGATGGTATTCCACCAACCGTTTCCAAGGAATTTCAACTATGCTCCATCCTCACATACTGCGGAATATCACTGTTTGTGCTAGGGTTCACTCTCTTCAGTTCCCACTCTAGATCCCTTCCAGCTGAGAATCACTTGTCCAACTGCCAACTGACTAACCGTCAGAATCTGAAATCTGTTTACTACCACGAAGTTGTTTGTTTCACCTTCCATCGCATTACTGATTCTACCGTGAAATCAGTTCTTACCAAGGGACTTCTTTCATTATCTTTCTAATATCCCTTCTTCGTGAATATGGTTCCCAAGCCTGGAGTCATCCCTGTGAGATTTTATGCCAACTTGCCTAATGTCGTTATGAAGTTTTCGCTCTTTCCTCACAATCACTTAGTTTTGGGATACTTTAGAAGTTTTCAGTGTTCCATCCTCATTCAGTAGTTCTCTCCAAGTGCACACTGTTCTGCATGTTCTTCTAACCCTTTTCTAATTAGTGAGTTCACTGAACAACAAAAGGCTTCTTTCCATTGTGCGTCGCATTAATTCGTATGGCTTTATCCCACATGGATAGTGTACAGTGACTTCGTCATTTCCTCATACCCCAAGAGATATGACACCTTTAACCCATCGCGTTCGCGCAAGTCTTCTGTTTGAATGAACACAGCAGTGAATAAGTCAAGGAAATTCGGCTCTCCCCAACAATTACCTTACCAGAGCAAAGATGATTGCAAATATACGCATGGTCAGACAACCCACTGTTACTTTCACAAAATAGGAGAATCTAATGGGCCACTTCTTGTTTCTAGAATCAATTCATATTTTCTTCTGTCATGAATTCTATGCTGAATCAAGTTGTTCTTCATTGGAAGGAAACTGTAAGCAAATACTGGTTTGCTCAAACCCGGTCCACCGCTTACTTCATCCTAACATATTTTCAAAGTTCATTGAACCTGATTTCATATATGAGAAATTGTATGATTTGGCTTTCTGACAAATAAATAATTTCGTATTTGCTAATCGAACACGATTGTGTGATTTCAGTAGGTATTAGGGTTGCTAGTACCAAACGATATACAACCCTTGACGAAACAGTCCGATAAACAAAGAATCTTGTATGAACTGATACTCAGTCAACATCATGGAACCAGAAACGAAGTTTGACGTTGTGGGGTACTTCATCAAGACGCATCAACGGTCAAATCACGATTGAAAACCGCACTGGTTGTTTTTTTGGGAATGCTCGGCACTGTTTATCCAATGAGTTCTTTCTGGGACTCGGATCTGGCGTACAGAACTGTGAGCTGAAAATATGTGACCCGATCGGATTGTGGACCACTTGGTTCATGGCATTGTATTCCTCCGCCCCTGAATTTGAGCTTTACGTACTCGCGATATTTAGTACAACTGATTTTTGCGATCGACGTATCGATGTGTTTCTGTTGTCTGTATCCCGTTTAGTCTCGCATGTCCGAGTTGTTATGTCGTAAATTTCTTGTTGGATTTTATGTCCCCAAATCCACCTGTTTTTCGACTAATGAAAAACCCTACAGGAAAAGAATCAACCGGGTACTAGATAAAATTATCCATCCAAATTGCACGAAACGAGCTCGTGGGTGAATTAATGGATCCGATTCATGCCGCTCCAGGTAAGCAAATCCCATTAGATCAGACGGTCTAACAACACACACGCTGCGATTCATCTGATTTATCCGTTTGAATACTGATTGAGTAAAACAAATACAAAGGTGTAGTTCGGTGAACCAGTTGTCGTTCAATAATGCATTCTCCAACCGTTCACAGATTACGTGGGAGACATTAGCCAAGAGATCATGGGGACAGACACGGCCTAGTGTGGATCGAGACTGAATGAATCTATCATCCTTTCATCCAGAGGTCGTAAATTGGATAAACCAGTCACTTGACAAGGACAATTTGACCTTGACGAGCCCATGCTCATGACTGGAAGTTATTCTATGTCTATCCGCATGATCTTTTGTCTAGTATCTCTCATGTAGTCCGTAAAAGGTTTCAGAAGGAATCAGTGAAAAATAATTGGTTCACCAAATTTTACTTTGGTATAATAGGATAGGTATTTTGTAGACATTAAAATCCGTGCGCAAATGTAACCTGGATAGTTTTGATCGTTGTAAACCCTCAAAATCGGCAATCATCCCATATCGGTTTTACATGGAGACAATCTGCCTGTAATGTTCCAATCTATCGGAAACACCAATCGACCGATCGATCAGTACATTTGCATCACACATTGTGCACAGTGTGTACATTCTTAACCTGAAATATAAAGAACAGAAACTAATCATAACAAAAAATGCAATCAGTGAATTCCTCAGTCAAACAGTTTATAAGTCGATGCGATAAAATTCCTTTTGCTGTCAGGCATTCAATAGTAACCGGTTAGATATATACTCATTACAGTGTGGTAGAAGTGAAAATATATCTGAAGAAACTGAAGTTACCGTGTGTCTCTATAGTCTTGGAATGTCTGGTTTGACAGACTCCGGAACATCGGGATCTGTGTGACTGAGCTCCCAGTGAATTTGCTAACATGTGAACTAACTTGCTAGGTTTGAAAAAAAATCTTTGACATAGTCACTCATTTTTACTAGCCATGAAAGAACTGAGCTGCCTGATTACACCCTACCCCTCACCCCGCCTATCACTTTAATTTGGCCAGTTCATGAAATTCTGTTGGATTATTTTAGGACTCTATTTGAAACATTTTATCAACCGTGATAACGTGTGAGCCCAGCATAGTAGATACTATTCATTGATTTGTACTGTTCTGTAGATGATTTGTCCCGCTTTGTCAGGGTTTACCGTTCATTGTTGAAAATCCATTTGACGACTGAACATACATCTAGGTACCGCATCTGACCAGGGCAAGGAATTGTCAGTAGTGCATACAAACAGCCTAGTATAGTGGTTCAAGATTGAGGGGTACAGAAAATAGTTCTTGAAAATATCTTCTAGAGTCGCACCTAAATCCCATCAGTTCACTAGCACTGTGATTTAATCTCGAACATTTTAGTTTGTAAGTATAGTGCAACTTTGTTGTGATTTGCTGTGATTCTGTGGGAGGGGGGGGGGCAAGAATTGACCAGCACAATTTATAACCGGACATAGACACACTAGACCGTCTGGGATACGGTGAGCTGAAGTCCGTTAGAAGGGAATATGAATGACCCGTAAAACTTTTCGAAATAAGCTGTATGGCATTGTATCTGGATGACAGGACAAAATTTCCCCAGAAACACATGACCGGTTTGGTGACTGTTGCCGCTCATCGCGTATGAGTACCCGGTACTCCTCTGCCCAATCATTCCTATACTTGAGCACCTCACAGTTGGTTTACAGTTGTAATCTCGTTTGAATCGAACGGAGCGTGCATGGACGAAGAGTCCATTTTTAGAATCACACAGAGAGTCTAGCTTTGGAAGAATCATCGTGTGATTCTAAAAATGGACTCTCCGTCCATGCACGCTACATTCCATTCAAACGAGATTACAGTTGTGACCCGTCAAACTGTTCGCATCCTAAGCTTTCCTTATTGGACAGTTCCCATTTTTGCTGTTACCCAATTCTAACCACAAGAAATGCGTATAGTTTTTATTGTGAAATACCCCTACCGCCGTAAGAAGTTGATGTAGTACAACCGTTCACCACTCAGTCACATATAATTCCCTCTAAAATGGAAGTAAATGAAGATGGTCTGTGACGAAGGCACACGCCAGTCAATTGTAATGCTGAAACGGAGAAACAGCTTCCATGCTCGATTGTTTACGATCACTCCAAATGAAAATCGATCGTCTTATTCAAAGATCGTCGTGTACGCTTGCGTGTCGATTACTCGTTTATTCATTCCGTGTTGGTGTCGGTGTGGGTGGGTGTGCATCTGTATGAGTGTGTGTGTGTGTGTGTGTGTGTGTGTGTGTGTGTGTACTGGTGTGCGCGTATACAGGTCAGTGAAAAACCTGGATTCATCACGAATGCGCGAACACACGGCTACATGGACTGTCCAAAGTCTAAACAAATCGGGTTGTACAAGACTGGAGCAAACGCACATTCCGAGATAAGCATGACTTCCGGTATTCTACCTCAATGCGCGTTAATACTTGTGTATGTGTTGTGTTTCTCTCCGGCTAAACGTTGTTGTTATTCTCCGTATTGTTCATATCGCAACGCATATTCCTATTACCGAGAATGGCCTACATGATGTCTCACAAGAATTCTGGGAGCGATTATTTCAATATGGTCTGCGTTAATGTTCGTTCGTTCGTTAGTTAATTAGTTAGTTTAGTTTAGTTAGTTGGTTAGTTTAGATAACTGTATAAATCGCAGAAAACCTGCATACTGTTGATTCAATATAGCCATTTCTTTCAATAGTTTTTTGCTACTAGACTTTAGAAAAAATCAAATCGCACCGAGTATTTTTGGTGATATCACTTGAAGTCATAATAGACAAGATGACGTAATTTGGTAGCGGTAAATCGAACACTAAAATAAGGCCCACCCGAACCAACTTCAGTAGCCGAAACTGATATGTGCATTGTACAACGCTTGGCTATGGCTTTGTAGAGATCAACCTCACAGAATGAAGGAATGATCTCGGTTATTCGATCCAAATCCAGCCGATTTGAAATTGTTGTCACTCATCATTGTGATTCACATGCATGCTACTGATCACAGTCATATGATTGTCCAGAAAATTTAATTAATGGATCCGAATGGCGTGATAGTCAGGGACCTTGGTGACACGTTGCTGAGCCAGATAAGCGTTAATTGATCGTAGATATGACATGCACTGTCCGTGGATGGTCGTCTAAACAACAATGCATCAGATCTGAAAACAAGTTCAAAGTTGACTTCCTGTTGTTTTGGTTATCGGTCGCACAACGAGACAGATGAAACTGTGCACCAGGCAAATTAGGCAAACATATACTGTAAATTGAAGTGACCTAGGTGAAAAATGTATGCATCTCTTGAGAGTCGCTTGGGCCTGGCTAGTTTCTTTGGTCGCTTGACTGCAGTTCGTACGATTAGTATATGACGTACGGTAGTATTGTAGTATGCGAGATGCAGTGTCTTCCGTGGGGGTTGCACGTGTATGATTTGCAAAGACAGAAAGAAAAATCGGTGAGCCAGAGCTCAGTAAGTGCATCAACAAGCATCAACACTTACACCGATAAAGATGGGAGTGGCGATCTGTCTCAGTGCATTACAGTATTGGGCCCTTTTTTAATTATGACGGAAATTCGCGCCCTTATCACTGATTACTTCGGTGCAAAAACAGAAAAAATTGGCAAAATCACCTGAAGTGAATTCAGTTCAGTTCTTTCAACGGATAACCTCGCATTTCTATGCTCCAGTTTTGGCCACTACTTCTCAGCATCATCCAGTTGAGGATAGAATAAATAGAGGTATAAAGTAGAAGAAAGCCGAAAACAGAGTAATAAGCGGAAGTCACGGAGGCGAAGGAACGGCTCGAATGCAACTAGGCCACCAGTCGTGACACCTAGCCATATCAATTAAAGTCTCCAACCATCTGGTAACTGGATCTCGTGAACCCCAACCCGGGAGTCTTACACGTCATACTTGGCCAAGTCCACTCGTCAAGGCCTCCATAACTTTCTGCCATATCATGGGCCGATCACTTCGAACTACCTTCCAACCACTACCTGCCTCGGAGAACAGAGTACGCCCAGGAAGACTATCTGTGAACACGCGTGACCCACTTTCCAACCATCCTAACTTGTTTGGATTCAGTACTTCATCCGGTTCCAAACACCTTACGTCTAACCTTAGCATTGCTGGTGCGGTGTTCCTACCATACTCGGGCAATGCTACGCAGACGTCGATGCTCAAACACCGACAATTTTCGTCTATCTTCTTCACTTATCGACTATGCTTCTAAACCGTATAAAAGGACATTTTTAACTACCGTGGCGCACACTCGACCCTTGACAGACTATCGGATATCAAGCCGACGCCACAGATGACGGATTTGACAAAAGCCAAACGCGCCTTCTGTATGCTCGATGACACTTCATCCGATATCTGACCACCTGGGGAAATACAACTGCTCATGCAAGAAAACTTATCCACTTCAACTGGAGCTTCCCCTGCCAATGAGAGGTTTGGTGTAGAGCTAACCCAGACTTGCGGCAGTATTTTACACTTTGAAGGTGCAAAAGGCATCCTAAAAAATGACTACACCGTTGTTTAAACTACATAGAAAAACTTGCAACTTGCCTGGATCTTCACTCAGAAGAACAATATCATCAGCGCATTCTAATTTAAGCAGCTGACTGCTTGAGCGTGCTTCAACACCACTATTCTCACACGAGGATGGGGCTATCTCAAGAACCATTTCAACTACGAAATTGACGAGGAAGGATGATAACGGTCAGCCCTGACGAACACCGTGGTGAACTCTGATGAAAGATTGTCAAAAGCACGAGCTTGGCTTGGACTGTTTGTTCACAAGTGATGAATAACTTTCGCACGCATTTCAACTGGAATTTGAGCGTCAGATTGGATTGGATAATGGTAATCATACCGCGTTATGAATAACACTAACGAATGCCAACATGCTCGATTCTGCTTGAATAAATATTGCAGACATTTTCAATTCCTCATAGAAACTGAATGGTAATAGTTCGGTTCTTTTTTAAAAGAAAGGATGAGTGCAAACCAGCTACCGCGAATACTCGTGTACGGGTTGGAAAAAAAATTACGTGAATATTTGATTTCTTACAAATAATACGTGCAACCGTCCATCTTAATAGTGATCGTTACCTAACAACAGAAGTCTCGGTGGAGTTAGAACGCAACCGTGATAGATAATTTCACTGCATTTGCGTATATCTGAGGGAGATACCCAAGCCGTGAACAAGTTTCTTTAAGACTGATTTGTTGGGCTGTTAGGGGTCCCGACCCCAACTAGAGTTGTAGGAGCTCCCATGCCCATAGCACTGATAACCAAAGATGTGATCAATTAGGCGTGAAGAAAAGGTGATTACCAACTATATCTTATTAAGAGCAACAGAACGGGATGCACAAAAAGCTGACAAAATATCGTCTTTATTTTAGAAATACGATTTTGCAAATTTGATCCACGTGGATCTGATTCATCTGTGAAAAGCTATCAACCTTGATTGAGTTCAAACCCGCACATAGGGATGTCCTTTGGCCGGTAGTCAAATTGCAAGTTCACTGTCTAGCTTTTGCCATGAGCTATTGCAATTTGGGTGGGTATACAGCGTGAATCGTACGTGAAGTTTTCTGAAGCTTTCGATGTGGCCCTGTTGCTCAGCTGATAGAGTGCACGGAGTGATAAAGCGAGGGTGAAATTCATTCTTGCGTTCGAAACCCATCGGAGCCGAAATAAATTGTACTTATTACTTGCAGAACATGAGTTAAATTATGGAGATAAAGTATCAAATATGTACGTGAAAGTACTCGGGGGCAAGACATTCGAGTGTATTTCCTAAAACTATACCACCCAGCTTGTCGTTTCCATATCATGGCACTCGGAGCTAGGAAACGTTGGTAAAGCAAAATGTGTCCCTTCAAATTGCCCTTCAGACAGTTATATATGTAAGTAAGTTGTTAAGTCAGTCAAGTGCAGTTTGCACCATCCCCTGTCCGGGATACAGTAGAGCGTATAAGCGAGACAGGCAAATGCAGATGCACTCGCATACACGAACACATGCTAGCCCATCGACGTGCTAATTCACACTCACAGATGGCACAAAGACGCGCGAACAAGCCACGAGGGCAAGGTCGACAACGCACGGGCCGTAGTCCTTGAGAACACGAGGACGGAGTGAATAGACACGTTTGTTCAGGGGTCAGCAATACGACAGACCTGTGAGTAGTCTGCCATGCTCCACTGAGGAGGTCAATTTCGAGAGTTTAATTCAACAGGTTTCATATCGGAAGTACTTGTTGGTGGCGACTTATCGTACACGGCTGAGAAATGATGTGACAAGACAGTGATGACGAGAAAAAGGGGAGTTATGTGACACGCAGAACAAATGCGAATCCAATCAGGAAAGAAGTCAAATTGAGAAAAACTTTCGGACTGTACCGAGGTAAACATCTGTGAGGCAAATAAAAATGCGAATATCAGCACTAATAAACTATTTGTTTTACTAAATATACAGGTATTGTAAATCATAGAATAGACCCATTGATTCAATAAAAAGCATGTAACTCGATGAAATTTCTTTTCCATGTATCACTTCAGGCATTTGCGTATATGATAATGGGTAAAAGAAGGTATGTGTACAGTTATAGATAGCAGTGAGTGAGTAACTTCAAAAATTCTCTTCTTCTATATCAGTTCACGTACTCTTGTAGTGCACAGTATGTTGGATATACGACGAGACTCCTGTCTAGAAGGATATCAGAACACATCTTTACGCAAAGGAACATTATGGACTATCAGTAGCGTACTCCTACAACATCTGGTGGATAGTGAACATCAGATCGATACAGTGACAGGTTTTAAAACCATCCCTGGCAACTCCGAAAGCTCGCGTGAAAGGATTACGCGGGCGGTTGCTCATAACGTCAGAAGTCATAGCAATTCGGCTACTGAAGCCGGAATTGTGCAAGCAACGAACTTCGTGCAACGGTTGTCGTTATCGTGGCCGTAACAAATAAATCTCCTATGAGTCAAATGTACAAATTCTCACCAGTCACCCTTTTTCACCCCCGTCTTTTCACGCCATGAGGTTATACATTTCACACAACGAACAAGTTCATAAAGTTGAAGCTTGTTGTCAAGTCACCAGATTTGTTGCACACCTACTCACTCAATGATACCTAGAGCTGGACCTCATTTGCCCAGTACTGTATAAGTAAAAGCATGAAGTGATATATCGAAAAAAATTTCTTCGCGTTACAGGCTTTTCATGCAGGTGTTGTCAAAATCCCCTAGAAACCAGGACTTTTGGAATAAATCAATCTACAACAATCAACGTTGCACCATGGCAATTTCTTCAAATTACTCACGAAAATTGCGGTTGCATCTTCATTATACGCAAGGAATAAATTCTACACGTCATTAAAAATCGTCTCTGTCAGCTGGGAATGAAATGTCACGAAATATTCCAGTGATTTTGTTACTTTAAAATATTATGACAAAAGGATATATCTCCCCACGACCATGAGATGTACAGCCTCGCGTGAGACACGACTCGGTACATTGGTCTACGGTAAGACAGTTTTCCCGGAATATCCTTCCATCTGACGGATGGGGATGTTTTATGTTTTGAACTCTCTGAATTTTAAACGAGGCTCACAAAACCAGTTGTGAAGAAAATTTCCAAAGAAGCTGTTTCCAATGATTCTCAAGTAGGAAAACACATCAAGACTGCTGATATGAACGGCAATACATCTGTAACACGCAGGGGCAGTGCTTTTCTGACGAGGGTAACACGTGTGTGATCTGCAAGAGCACAAGAGAAGGAAAAATTCCATGAACCGAAGCCCAGTAAGTGTATCAACAGGCATCAGCACTTACATTAAACGACCACCAAGATGGCGGCCTCCAGTCTGGCCGTTACACATCACAATCAACTTTGTAGGTGGGGCATTTTCAATGGTACTACGAACACCGCGAAATTCACAGGCCTCAAAAAACAAAGGGTCCTAGTCCGTGAAACCTAGAAACCTATCTCATTGTGGAATGATATGCTAGATCATGGCTTACACGAGGCTGCACTTTTTATAGACTTGAACATACCTATCCATTTGTTATAACATTTCGTAGCAGAAAAACCGCTGGAAAATTCAGTGACTTGTTATTCACAATTTCGTGCTAAAAGTCACAATTGGAATAAAATTGGGAGTTGACTCCTTGTGTGTACAGAAGAAACTATTACAAGTTTTCCATAAAACTGAGAAATTTTTACGGGGAGTAGCCCTGCATTTTGGAGAATTATTATTTCGAAAGCCCTGATGTCTAGGGAATTCCGATAACACTTGTTTACTCGTTTCTTTTTAGCATAAAAAGAAAGCTATATATATATATATATATATATATATATATATATATATATATATATATATATATATATATATATATATATATAGAAGGAGAATATGTCAACTTGGGGTAGAAATCACCGGAAAGCAAAACAACAGAAATCCAAAATACCTTCGGATCGACACATTCAGTTTTTCATGCAATGAAACGTTTTTGCCTTTTCTGATTTTTCGACTTTTGAATCGGACAAACATTTTAAATTCAAAGCTTGCTAAGTTTCGTAAACCAGCATTCATTTTATTTAGACTCGGATGGTACTAAGATCATTTACTTGCCGTATAAAATGTTTAGACTTTTATTATCAACCTCTATGGATATATAATCATGAGTTGCATAAAGAACACAAACCAGTCGGGTTTATGACCTGAGTACCACATGCCAACTTTTTTCCACTAACCGAACAAAGTAGCAATTTTTTCTGTGACTACTGTCGCCTGTGTTTAAAGTCTACCTATAAAGGTTACGTAAGGGTTTGGTTCAAAGTCTACGAGCGGCATCAGATGGAACTAAGTTCACAACTAACTGAATATTACACACAACATACGTTAACGTGCATTCGTTGGATCCGCATAGTTCACTATGCACGCAGATCAATACCAACATTTCTCAGTAGGGAACACGGCTCCTTTTTCGGTTCACGAGACGAATCGTGTATTTAAGTTTAACACTTGCTCTTTTTAATCCGAAACAGTTTCTGCAGAGCAGAGAAGAAATGACCACAACTATAGTAGTATAACGGGCATGTAAGAATGTTGGATATGTAAAAAATGGTATGGAAGTAAGCATGTCATTGATTGGGACATCTGCTCAAGAAACGCAGTATCATCAGCTGTCTACCAAGTAGATTTCACGAACCCTGGACATGCAGTTCAAAATTTCCACTTGATGGTGCACATTGATTAGTGTTTTATTAAATTCTTGGCACATCCCTAACTTAGTTTCTCTATGTATTACTGCACTAATGTCCACCATCAGGTCTCATTATAATGCGGAATCCTTATTAGATATTGTCGGTCACCTTCTCAGTGATTCTTTGTTCTTTTTAGTAGTCCGATCAATTGTTGAATGAGAGTTCTATTCATAAAGTACTTTGTTGTAATTGTCTTCAACATTTGCATGCTCTTGAAGTCCAAATTCCGTTTAGGACTGAGGTCTTCTTAAAATTGTACCAATATATCAAATAATAATCCTTGAATTGAATGTGTTGGGTTGCACAAGGGATGCATACAACTTGCCATCTGTCAGTGTCATACCGAATCCAAGTATAACGGTCGAAATCGTCAAAAAAATTCATCAAACCAATCACTACATAACCATAAAAATGGGTAAGTTCACAGCATAAAATCAAACTGTCACACAAAATCTCACGATAAAACGTATCAAATGAGCATCAGTTAAATGGGCTGCGGATTAATCCAAGAATAGAAATTCATAGATCTCAGATCAATTCATTATGTGTGAACAGGCTTACCTGTTTACATGAGTGCAGTTGCAGCCAAACCATAGCAACACATAGGTGGTGGAAGTGAAAGCCTCACTGATGTGATTTAATTTCATTTATTTCACCATCTTTATCGTTTTTACTTTTATTTCATTTTCAGAGAATTTAGAATTGTTTTTAGAATAAAACGGACGAACGGGCGAGGGGGTTTTCCGCAGCGGAGCAATGTCCTACATTCTCCAGTAAAAATTGTCTTTCTAAATAACAACCGATGTATCACGTAGTATTGTGCTATTCTCTAGATACGACTTTCAGGGGTATTAAAAATTTCTAACCACTTTATGTCAAGACTTTCTGTATATCTAGGTACTCTTGTAACCATTATTTTGCCGGTCCTACCGCAAGTGATACCCTGGCGAACGCTGTACATAAAATCGTATCTCACTAGTTCTTTTTCGTACTTTAAACCCGTCAGTACAGAGTCCAAATGTTCTCACTAGTGTTTTTAATAATTTCTCCATCCGTAAGGAAACAAAATTTCCGAAGAAATTCCCCACCGGAGGTATCTATAGCCTAGACATATAAAGTCTATTTTTCTAACAAATTCAGTGCACTATATTTCCGTCACTTATTCTTGTTTGTAAATCCAGTAATCCATCTGATGATTTGGGGTGTGACAAACCACTTGCAAAATTTAACATTATACGTACTGTTCTGCACACAGTTTGGATACGGAAGTTCTGTAAATCTGATAGGATCGCTGAACAGTCACGTAGAAGCATAGTAAGCTGACAGGTAGTGTACCGGTTAGAAGTTCCCCAACAGCCTCAAATACCATTTATCCACGGGTTTTTGATCTAATAACTGGGAAAGCCGAATTTTGTCAACTTAATTAGTGCACCTCTCAGGCCATACCTTGCAAAGTAAAGATAGATGACCGAAGTGCCTATAATGACCTTCAAAATTTTAAACCCCCAAATCGACCAATAACGCAGCCAGATTGGCGATCGAATGCCAATCAGCTGTCCAAAGAGAAACGAATCACTAACGTTGACTCTTGCTCACAGGTCGTTTGTCGACGAGTGAAAACATTGCAAGTTCACACAGTCACGAACTGGTCGCACTGGTCAAGTTACTCACTATTTTGAACATATCAACTGAGAGAGCGACGTTGACGCTAAAGCCATCATCACTAGCATTTGAACGTCCAATCACAGACTCGTGTAGAGTGAGTTCGACAGTTTGCCGCACATCACATCGGTCGAACTGGTGCACACGCTCACACGGACGCACATACACACATACACGAGGCACACCGAACAAAAATCATAAGCTACATATCCAAGTGTTCGACTTGATACGTAATTGTCGTTATGCCCTTGTCAGATGTAAATCAAGTCACAAATAGTCTAAATACACTGCAACTGAGGGAATTATCTAACTTGTCCAATTCTGTGCAACACATCAACACTCTTGGCAAATCAAACAAACACGCTTCAATGTCTTCATCATCGTGTGTGCTCGGCAGGCAAGGTAATCAGAATGCAGCGGCGCTTTCTCCAGAAGAAGGTATTGTCAAATTGCTTGAACGTACAAAATATACTTTCGTGCAAGAGAATGGTCAACGCCGTTATGGACCACCGCCCAACTGGAGATCTGAACCACCACCGAGAGGTTGTGAAGTATTCATTGGTAAAATTCCACGAGATTGTTTTGAAGACGAACTGATTCCTGTTTTTGAAAAAATCGGACCGATTTATATGTTTCGATTGATGATGGAATTTAATGGATCAAATCGTGGATACGGATTTTGTGTATATACCAATCGGGAAGATACGAAACGTGCAGTTCAAGAATTAGATAATTATGAAATTCGAAAAGGCAAAACTATTGGCGTTTGTTTCAGTGTTGACAACTGTCGCTTGTTCGTCGGAGGGATACCGAAGAGCAAGACACGTGATGAAATACTCACAGAGATGAAACGAGTGACCGAAGGTGTTAAAGATGTGATTTCATATCCCAGTGTAAATGATAAAAGCAAAAACCGTGGATTCGCTTTTGTCGAATATGAAAGTCATAAGGCTGCTGCAATGGCCCGACGGAAACTCATACCCGGAAGGATTCAGTTGTGGGGTCAACAAATCGCAGTTGACTGGGCTGAACCGGAACGAGAAGTCAATGAAGACATCATGTCAAAGGTGGGCTATTTCTACTTTCTCGAACACCAAATTTTACATACAAACTTCCCTCATCGGAGTTGTGTTGAAAGGTGTGGTCTCATTTTGGTCTTCACACCACCCAACTATACACTAACTAAAGGGGATGAGTGACTGTCAGCTCTGATGAAAAGTCTAATGTCACACTATTCATGCAACCACCATAAAACTTTGAATGTGCGACGGTGCGAACCAGAGAATTAAGGATATTAGCGGTATTTGGGCTGGGAATCAAAGTCAACCAATCAAAACTAATCTAGGGGACGAACATAGCCATCTAGGAGTGTTCGGCCGAAATCCCAGGCTTGTTACATTTCATCTGGGGGTAGGGCTGGGGAAGAGCAAATGTCCAATCAAAACGAAGGATGATCCCCAATTCTGAGAACAGCTTATCATTGAATCAGCTAAACCAATCGTGTTATTAGTTTCCGTATAAAGACACTTCCATGTCGGAATATAGGAATCATAGTGTGGTGATTTTTACGTGCCTCTGACAGCAAAATTCATAAAAAATAACGCACAGCAGATATTTTAGCCTTATGTAGATTCATCCCTGCTTTGTTTTTGCTATTCGTCACGGATATTTGGAACAAAGCAGCCTTCGAATTTATCCTAACTGATGACAAAAAACACCCGTGTGAATATCGTATACAGAATAGTGACACTTATTACTCTCAGGGAACTCCAGATAGCTGTAGTCAACTAACCTTGATTCCGTCTGCTGTCTGACTAGAGCCGTACTTCCAACGAGTGAAACAACTTTTACAAACGTTTTCCAACTACTTACCAAACTCAGGTTAAGATCCTCTATGTACGAAACCTCATGGTCTCTACAACTGAAGAAAGTTTGCGAGAACACTTTATTCGCGTGGCCGGTGGAGACGCCAACTGTGTGGAAAGAGTCAAAAAGATCAACGATTATGCCTTCATTCATTTCAAAGAACGGGAACAGGCTGCAAAATGCTTACAGGCACTGAACGGTATGTTGAATAATTCTCTTCGTATTTATCCCATTCATAATTTCGCTAACTATGCTGTTATTCGTGAATTTAGCTTCTGTTCATTTGCTCTTTATGATTCCGCTTATTTCAGCTACGACCCGATAATGATGCTACGAGGTAAAAACCAAAACAAGAGCGTAGAAGTGGTAGTTTAATAGTCGAACGAACTGAACTGAACCGAGCAACAGATCGCATCCGTTTAGAGTAAAATAATACCCACTTTTTAATCAATCTAAGGAGAGGTGTGCTATCACAAAATTGCACATATAGAAATTACTGCTAAACAAGGTTTACGGGTAGGAAAGTGAGAAAGACTACGGGTGATTTTCGAGGGGCGTATGGAAGCAAAAACTGAGTACCAATGAGGAAGCACGACCATTTAGGCAGTGCTACAAAGGCGTTCAAGTTTCTTGATATATGTCTTAACAGTCCTATTTCAAATAGGGGTTATTTCTCTTTGCAAATGTTCACTCAGGCCGATTTGTCACCTATTATCAAAGATATAATAGGATCTCAAATGTGTATTGGCAAATAATTCAGCGACCAGTGGCGCATACGTATCCATGATACTTTTGGTATACCTGCTCCTTTAACTATGTACTAAGAGACTACAGGTAGAAAATCCGTAAATAGCAGTGAGGATAGCGCAGCTGGTTGACGGTCGAACACGAATTCCGAGTTCAAACAAAGATCAAGCTCTTCGTTTACCTAAATGTGAAAATAATCAGCTTTATTTTGCCAACTTCATACCGGCTAGCCTCCAAAATGAGGAAAGAAGAATATTGTAATCATTGGAGATTATGTCCTGCCTGCGGTATGATTATCTAAGAGCCGTCTGCATGTGTATTTCTAGCATCACAATACCTGGTATTATTACACGAAAATGCCAAACTAGAGGACCTTGTGGTAGAAACAAATCGTAATCCTCAATGTATCATAGAGATAATGTCTCCCACTATGAATTTTGTCAAAGTTGTCCCACAATGAAACAGTAGACCAACTCTGTTTGTTTCTGTTGAAAATCGTATTATTTAGTACCGAGTGATAGGACACGCAACAGGAAAGTTCATCACATCATTAAAGTTGAAAAACTATGAGCGTATTTATTGTACACTTTATGCGTTAAGCATAAGCAGCATTGTCATTGAGTGATGGTTAGAAGATCTCTGGTAGTTAAACTTGGACTTTAAGCACCAAATATGCATTATAAGTCGAACCCAGATTTGCATCGCACCGACGACTTTATCCGTTGCTCGAAACCAATCTAATTTGTAAAAAAACGCTCCCGAAAGTATTCGACGAACCATCATGGCTCTGTTCTGCGTACACCTAACTCATATGGTTACAAAACCAATGTCAGTTTCAACATCGATTTGAATTATTGGTCAGGATCCTTCTGTGGTCCATTCTGGCACCTCAAAACACCCTGGCTAATGTTCCTACAATAATTTCTGACAGGCGACTACGCACGCGAAAATAATCCTGTTAAAGCGTTCAACCACGATATCTTATTATAACTGCAACTATTATTATTATTATTATTATTTACTCATTCACAAATGGGGCTTGGAGTCAGACTTGGTGCGAAGTCCATAAATGTGGAAAAGGGATAGCAAGAAAGTGAATGTGAATGTAAACAAGTGTCCTGTGGATTGTTTCACCGCAGGCATGCTTGCATTTTTGAAAGTTCTATTCGATACTTATTAGACCCGAGAAATTACATTACTTTGAAATAAGTTTACATATATAATGATACTAATTAGTAGCACGTAAATGGGTGGACAGAATTTCCCCGGAAGCACACGACCGGTTCCGCGGTTGTATCTGCTCATCAGGTACGCGTACTCGGTACTTCTTTGCTCACTCATCCTCATGCTTGCACTCTCCATTTTTAGGTCGTCACTAGGATCTAATTTGAAGCTTCAGGAGTAGGAATGGATACTATAACTAACAGGAATCACAGCTTCGATTCATTTGCGGATTCTTCAGTGAAGAATATCCGTTGACACTCCTGACGCTTCAACTTAGATCCTAGTGACGGCATATATATATATATATATATATATATATATATATATATATATATATAACACCATTACATATTATTATTGAAATCGGGCATGGTACTAACGCAACAACAATAACTACAAAAAGGGAGTGTATAACAGAATATTCGAAAGAGATAATAGGATATCATACTCTGTGATATTTTGCTATTCCATCGTACACTTATTGATGTCTTTTTGTCCTCTTGTTTTCTGAGTGACGAATAATTTACTGTACGCCAGAGGGCAGTGAACTTGTTCAGATAAACCAATGGATAGGACAGCTGTCTGTTCCACAGATTACTTTCCGTTCACAATCGTTTAGAAGGTATCAAGTTTTTGAGATTTTTACTGACAACCTTTTCGACTTTCGACTCCTCTAGTAGAAATGGCGATATTAATCATTGTTCAGATAGATGACTGTCTACGATATACGAGGAAAATGTTCTGCTTCTGCACGAGACCCAAGTAAGATACAAGCTTTCCCGAATAATTCGGATGACGGTATAGTACGGCTCGTTGAACTTTTAAAGTGTCAAATTCTGTCACAGAACTGGACTGGTCATTCACCAATCGTCCTAACAAGGGGAGCGATAGCTGAATTCGATAAGTTTCGCCACCTGAGCAGATACATCTCAACGGCTGGCCCGATTTTGGTTGTAGTGTCATCGGGAATAAAGGAGGTCCCATTTGGGTTTTACCACTCTGAGCCATCTGTGATTTCCACGGGAAATCCTTTTGTTCATCAAGAATAGAGTGTGGATTTAGGTCTTTAGACTAGTCTGTTCTTACGGCCGAGAAATGTGGTCGAGACTGTTTTATAATAATCGAAGGCTTTCGGTGTTTCAGCATCGACTTTTTCGTCTTGATACCTTTCTTTCCTGTGGATCTGTTCTTTTAACTTGATTTGTTCTATTTCCAACGGTGGAATAGTGAAAATTAGCAACCAAACCGGAGCAATTAAGTAAGGAGTTAGTGGATGAGTAAACCAAACTGAAGTGAAGTATAACAAATAAAAATAGCGCCTTATTGAACTGTAGCTTCAAAATAAATAGTTCAATGGAACAAGAAACATCGGTGTTTATTTCAGTATTTCATGGCACTATCCGCAATTATTGAATGTTGACAATTGTGCGAAGTTGATAAGCTGAGCATTAGCACATGAAATTCACCTCACAACTTATCAATGCAAGATATTCACACTTTCTTTTCTGAGACTATGCTTCACAAAGTAATAAACCTCAGAAATAAACTATTAGACTTTGGAAACCTGTAACACAGCTCCAAATTTTCATTTTGTTCTGTTGCTTTCTTATACAGATACTACTCTTGAAGGATCTAAGATTGAAGTCACATGGGCGAAACCGGTTGACAAAAATGAAGTCACGGCCCGACAGCAGTCTACTAGAGCTTCCAGCAAACTGATGAACGAGTTAGTGTTGGGCAAAGACTTAAGTATCAATAATTCGCTGAATCCAGCAGCCATGGTTGCAGCCACTGGTCTCTTGCCCCCGCTTGATTCAACTTTGCCGTTCATATTGTCGTCCGTTGGCCAGCAACCGCTGGCGCCGGACTTGTTATCGATCAATCCGGCTGCTGTCGGTACAATGGGTGCAGCAATGAATCTGTCTAGTCCCAAGTGAGTCAGATATTGATTAAATCCTGACAGGCTAAAACAGATTTAAGAATTTTATGCAATTTTCCTTTCTGGAACTTAATTGTGGTTTGACTTAGACTAATTTTTTAAGCCTTGCATGGATTGCCATACCGGGTGTGATCAAGTTCGTTGATTCGTCCCAACATTCAATCGATGCCTGTATCCGTGGGGTTGTTTCAGTTCTTCTACCCGACAGTAAACTCATAAAGTTTTCACTTCGTAAACTGAGTAATTGCATTCAATTGAATCACTACAGACTTAAACTGCGATTCCAACGATCTTTGTGCTTCTTGTTCTCTTCTCATTAAATTAATACTGTTTTTTATTCTCGGTTAACATTCGCGCAACCAGCAGCCAGCGCACAAAGACACCAAAACACAGTCCATGGACAGTGGTTGTATGAATGGAAAGCAACTCAACTGTTTGACACAAAAGTTCACGAAGATATTAACTAACTGGAGCGTGAAAGTTATAAGTTCGTAGAAACTTTAATGGACACCAGTTTTTTCAGCCTAAATTCGAAAGTCGATACGACACTTGGATTTTGCACAAAGTGACTTGAAGTATCATCAGATCATGTCATGAATTATGTGAATCATTTAGTATATGTATTAAGTGCTAGATTTACGACCACCCAAATTCTCATTTGCAATGAAAATACACGACCTATGCAGCGTAGTTTGTAAAATCTCATGAAACATGAACTGATTCATTTTCAGACAGAAAAGCAAAATAGTGGGACTGAGAAATGGGATTGATGTCTAGTGCAGCTTAAAAATAAATAAAATGCTGGGTCGTTCTTTCAAAAAGTGATTCACTGTCTCCAACTCTAAACATGTGTGTACCTTTTTGTATACTTTCTCACGTCAGATGCCAACATTAGTGGGGCTAACATTTAAAGATTTCCATAATTTCTATGCCTAAACCAATTAAACAAATAAGAAAAACAGGTTTCAATCTATTTATTGCGTGTAGACTATTTCATTGTTGGGCTTTTCTCCCCAGTCACCAGCTGGCATCTAGTTCTAACAGCAGGTGATCGATCGATCAGTCAGTGTCACATGACTTTGGGTATAGATCTATATTCAAATCGTCCGATTTCGGGGAAAGAGTATGACAGAAGTGTCTTGGTCATGTTACCTCCTTGTGTGCGCACACACAATAACGATCGCACTCTGTATGCATACAGAGGTGTAATTTTGGAGTAGTTATGTGAAACGAACGACTGGAAAATGTAGTTTAAACGGCTATCCACTGTTGGCAATGGAATTATAAAGTACTTGTGTTTAATCTACTTCATCTGACCAACAGGATTATCACACAGAATGATTCCATAAGGTTTATCTTTTTTATGGAGCTTTGCACCTCCACTGAGTAGTTATTGATTGTGCAAAGGAAGAGAGCACGATTATTACCTTTTATCAGTTCGGTGTGCACACATGAATGTCTGTCATGAAAGTTTGGTCCAGTGTACCTAATAACGAATTTACCCTACACAATAAACAGATTGTCACATGTTTAGAGGTTAATCAAATCATATAGTATAAATCAGCTTCCACCAATGGATCTAACATTACTGAGCTATGATTGAAGTACGGCCGAAAAGGGTTTCTAGAACAGTCTTTTTCAATGCAAAAAGTTATCAGATTGAATATTTTTTAGGCTCAATCACTCCTCCATAAGCACTCACCAAAATCATCAAGAAGGTCAGTTAGTTGATCAGCTACCTTTGACACCTGGTCGGGTTATCAAGAAATGTGGCCAGCAATGACAAACAAGTTTTGCGGAAACTTGCCAACCTCCCTCCCTACCAGGCACTATTCACAAATCCTGGGCATGGCTAAAGGAAATCACGTAACGGTTAGTTGGTGATTCGGCGTGACGGGAGGAAGACATTAGTTTGGTGCTGATCTTCATTGATTCTTCCTAACTTCTCGGTCGATGTCTACAGAACGATGAATAGCTTTGATTAGATGGAGTTAAGGATATGGATTACAAAGAATGTCAGTGGTTAGAACCTAGTGACCTCTTTGCGCATAAAACCATCGAGGTTAAGAAGAAAACCAAACCTTGAGACGAAAAAAATCTGACGAATATCTCCGTGTTTCTACTTTTACAACTTTAATGGTTTCGACTATCCTATAGGCCTGTCTTCTGTTGTGTTGGCACTAAGTCGTTAGCAACATTTTTCATCGGGATATACTTGCATTTGGTCATTATTAATCTGAAATCGAATACCATACGGAAAAAAAATTAACTAAGACAAAAGCAAAAAAGACAGTTATGCATCAGAATCCATGTATGATCTGGACCATGCGAGGTAATGACAGTTTATTGTTTACCCTAGAGAATATTACGTATTCTCCAAGATGAATAACTGAACGACTATGAGGTGTGATTTTACTCCACTACTAGATTATTTCTTGGGAGATATTATGATATCGACCGCAAGCTGTGATGATTTCTGAATGCAAGCAAACAAGACATTCATTCCAGATCTCGTGAGGTTTCGCTTCGCAATCAATTTCCTCCCTTGTATAAATTATAGTGATCCCATTCTTTCTCTTATGCTGAAAGTGGTTTCTACTTTCCAATAGATTGAATCCAAAAGCTTATACTTGCCAGGTAACGACTGTCATGGGTGTAAAAATAAAAATCAAACTACACCCTATCTTGATCTAGACTGTGTTGACCATAACTGTCCAACAGGAAAGAGTTTTACCATCACTTGATGAATAAGTCATGAACCTTCGCCTCTTGCCGTACAATTTTGCAAAGAAAATTGAATTGTATGAATGATTTTACTGAGGTTCTAAGCATACTCATCACAACAAAGAGTTTCCAATTTGTGTTGCCCTTATTGCTTTACTTCTTCGCTTTCACAACCCTCGAAGTTAGTCCATTCCCAAACGCGGATGTCGGTATGGGGAATTTCTTACTCGGAGGGCCGCCTTAGCAGCATGTAGACAGTTCTATGCTTCCCGATAAATACTGAAATAATTTCTCTTTTGTTGTAGAAACTAATCATCACAAGAGTACTATTTAGTGCGCCATCCCTGTATCCACTATAAAAAGCCCTTTTCGCGAATCAAGACGGAGTCCGGACGCTTCAGTGTGAAATGTTCTGAATCAAGAGTTGTATTTCAATGCTAGAAACCACGATGTGAAATTCTGAGTTTTCTCTGCGTTCAACCTATCCAAGTCCTAGGAGCCAATCACCAGTGCGATATTGTAAATTGTGACACGTGTTTTCCAAGCAGGTTGAAATTCTATGCGAAGCTTGATTTCAAACTTTGTTTGTTATTCTCGAGTCTATTGCCGATGAAGTAAACAGCTTGTTCTGAGACTGAGTTGTTTGTAACAAACAGATGTAAAGGTCATGAAGTTTGATGAGTTTGTTATCATTTCGATTTTCGGTGATTATGCCAGTCAGAGACAAGAAGTGGAATGCTGTCAGATAGTTCTTTGGTAAAGCTAAATAGCACAACAGGTTTCAGCGAGTCCAGACACAGGTTTCACCTGTGCGCTGTTGCTAACACGGAAAGATGAAAAACAATCAGTGTCCAAATGGGTCGTCGGATTTTGGCTTTGTTGTTTCACATTACCGTTGTTGCTCGTTTCGTTATCAGTCGTTATATTCCACTTCTAATCCAACCCGTATTTTCAAGCGGTCCGCGCACGAATAGTGCCCGAACAGGGAGGCGAAATGCTGCAGGAAGTCGCAGTGCCGGTATGCAACGCGATCGTAAGCATCCAATAGAGGTGAGTTTTGTGGTTGACTTCGATTGTTTTGCTTCATTTTGTCCGCTCGATCTCAATTATAACACACTGTCAGATTATATAACTGCACATAGAAACACATAACATTGAGTAGGTTCATTTTTTCTTATTCATCTCTCGGCTTTCGTTCGTACCGTTTCATGAATTTTCCGAGTAGATTTCTTCACTGGGAATTCAGTACCACGCTTCTAATTACACAGATACACCTAATTTTCAAACAGCAAGACAAGTGTGTATCCAATGGTAAGTATAAATAACGACAAATGATAGGCATTTGTAGGTATAACATTGCTGTTGAATGAATTGTTTTCAAAAGCTCTAATGATACAACTTTCAACTTGACTTTAAGTCCAAACAATTCCAAACAACGTTACCGAACAAAGACAGCCGAGCAACGTCCGTCTTCGGCTAAAACAGCTATAACCCGCACGCCACAGTTTACCGCTACCCACTGCTAGACGGCAGTATCACTTGTTCAGTGTAAATAATATTTGACCAGAAGTAGTCATGTCGATATATTTGAACCATTTATATAATAAAAATACTTTGTACAATGGTCATTTCTATGCATACATTCTAAAGTAACTGTGAGAATAACTGATCATAAAGTAATCCCATTACTCCATACTGTGCACTCTACAGGATTGGTAAGAAAAACATTTGTATTTTGCCCTTATCCTGGTCAGAAGTCATTCTAATTTCCATGGCAACTTGACTTCTAACCACGCGTACACTAACTCAGCTTTTGTTTCGTTAAATGAAAAATACCGGCTTTTCACTACATATTAACCCAATGTATGACGCCGATAACACAAAATTCTCAGTTATTGCTTGCATTTGTCATCCCATTTATACCTTGTGGACAAGTCGAAAAACAGCTAAACAAAATTGGCTACTAGATTCCTATCTTGTGAGTTTCTCCCGACAACCTTCTGTCTCCCATCTTTGTAATTTGTATTTCTGATCGTTTTTTGCCGTAACTGTTGCTCTAGACCCACACTACTCGTTCAATAACACTGACGTAATGAATTGGGGATTCTTGATTCTTTTTCCTCTGGCTTCTGATTGTTTGACTACTGAATTCTGCATTGGTTTTATTTATCTTTAAGTGTGCACCTATTAGACGTCAAAATTTGAAGCACATCGCGTAAATATTAGCCTGTTGTGATTTTGTTTTATCGAGTCTCTTTAAAACCACATTCACCAGTTCCAATAACTAGTGCACACACGCATAACTAATCTAATTCAATGATTGAATTGATCTAACATCTTTCATCCCGTGGAACCCTAACAAAAAACGAATTAATCCAGGCTACGGATAAGAATGTATGAACTTGAACATCAAATCCCCTCTTACAACCCACTTATAAAGCTATTTGATTATTTGGCTCAGTGATCGATTGCGGACTGATTTTTATCAAAAGTAGCAAATGATGACCACGGATACGAATAAAACCGTTTTAGTTAGCTTTGTGAATCAACTGGATCCCAGAACACAAGGGTGAGAGAATGACTAGACGGAAATGCTTCTGACGTCTAGACATTGACAATTGTTTGTCTGTTTCTTTGCTTTGATCCAGCTCCCTAATCGGCTATTTCATCCCTAAATTGAGTTGATTCATGCTCTCATCCTCGTTTTTTAGACTTCGGCCGGAATTGGAGGCATATGCACACCTATTACTAGACGAATAACGTCATTCATCATTTATATCAGAATGTAATCCCCCCTTCCGTTTCTACTTTTGTGTGTCTTCTTCCGGGGAAATTTCCTGCGAAACAACAACAATCCAGAAACAACAACAACGTCAAATCAATCCGTTCATTTGTTACGAGGTTTGTTTTTTAAAAAAATCGCGTTCGATGTGCTGAAAAGCTTCGCTTGCGAATGATTATCTGCTGCTCTTTGCACCCATTATTATCTATCCAAGCTGAACCAGATGGGTCAGTGTATAACACGTTTCCAATCGCGATGTTAGCCCAAACGCAACAGTTTGCTTTGCCCCGGTGCTCTCGACCTATTCCGCGCACTTACGCCAGCTTGTGATCACCGTGTGAAATGATAAATTATACGGTCCTAATACTAGTTGTTTTTCCTTTCCAGATCCTGGAAGAATTGGCCAGACACGGCGAATGGGGGCCACCTATCTACACGGCGACACCAGTTGAGATGATTGATCCGACAACTGGTGCGAAACTTCAGTTTTTCATGGGTCAAGTAAGCAAAGAACAAGGCTATTGAAGATCGTTTTTTCTTCCGAAGGATACCATTTCGATGAACATATCTGTCACCGTTACTGGGAAAATTAAGTACCTGCTTTTCAATTAGTACTGAATAGTCTCATTCTTTTGTTGTGCAGGGTCTTTAAAATCGATGCTAAAAGGTCAGGTGATCATATATGTAAAGCCGTAGAAACACTTTTGCGCCGCTGCCACCCCCCTCCCCTCAAGCTTAATTACTGCAAAAGCTGCGTACTGCATGTGATTGTATGAAGATGATGAGATAAAATTTTCAGGTACATAAGCCTTATAGCGGTCCATCATTTGAACAGGAAAATGAAAAATACTCCGTGAACTTCGGGTTTCGTCCACCCACCTTAGTGATGTAAATGATAAAGTTTGAAATTTATGCAGAACAGCAAAAGGTTAGGCCGAGGTAACATCCCATACAATCACGGAAAGCACAACTGATAGGTTGCTTGATTGTCAGTACCTTTCTACAAATGACACGGAGTTAGATAGTCTGGTTATCGTCTTTTTTATCAGTGCTGAAAGTTCTCATTTAAAATTACGTAACATACCTTCAACGGACAAAAAATTCCTCTTTGTCTTATTATCAGACCCTTGACATTAGGTCGCTCTTCATTCTATCAGAATGACTCTCAGATGTCTTGCGTCATTGACCTAATCACCTATTACAGGATATGCTCTATGACAGAAACCGGTTTTTTTCCGTCGGTGCGAAGTAATATTTGCCAGTTGATTAGGTTTTTAACCATCTGGTCTCATCCCACTGTTTAACGATAGCAGCGGAAAATTTGTAACGGGGTCGGTATGGCCTGATGTGGACCTGAGTTTGTTGTATCCCGTGTCTCTCCAATACTTCAAAGAAAAAAAACACCCTGGATTGATTGCCACGTCTCATTACCGAAAATTCCCACGGCAGTTAACGTATGACACCGGGACCGGAAATATGGACAGTCAAATGGGGTCGTAACAACGAAATGTCTCATAACTTCCTGATTTAAGATCAAAACCTGTCATTGATCGAATGGGGTAAACTCACAGATATAACCGTCCTCTTGTCAATTACTAACAACTCCGACTGTGAATATGAAAGCAAAATTAGGCAGTCTATGCTGCCCGATAATTGTCGTAGCCTTCTTGCTTTGTTTATAGATCCATATCTTTCTCATATGTTGCGCTAATTCTTTACGTAAATGATAATCTGTGGATTTTGGTTCATTACACCTGACATCCAATTGCCAGTAATGAACCAGATAATTTTTGGCATTTCGTCTCTACTGATGTACCTTTAAACTTCTAAGTCAATATGATACTGACTATTTGTTGCAGGATCAGCGTACCACCTACCACCAGAAACCCTCTTGATTATCGTAAAATTGGGATATTCTCATGAAACTGTTTACCTTTTATCAACCATTCAAATCCTCTTGTATTTGGAGCGGTCGCACGGTGGCATTTTATTTTTGACAAAATTTATGTGCAACGCACTAAGCTGACGCCCATAAGATTATGATATTCATTAAAATTCGAATGCACAGGACCATACTCATTTTCGTTCGAATAAAACTGGTGGATACCGTAGTGAGCTGTGAAATGTACGTGAACTTATGCACGTGCAGGTAGCATCACGATTCATGCAACACAGATCATTGAGTTGCACGTATATTGAAACAGAGGTTTTTTTCATCAAAACCACGGCGAGGATGAATCAACCTCCCATGTGAGGCATACAAGTCAGACAATATATGAATAAAACCGTTTCATACACGAGGAATGAAATTTAGCCAACTATACGCATATTGATTTAAGCATCTTTATCATATTCATTTCGGTGATAGAAGGCTGTTAGGCGTTGTGAGGGAACAATATCACCATTGATTTTGAGAAGTAATGTGAAGTACTACCTGAAAAGACTTAAATCAGTCCATTAGTTCGATCAACTTCAATAGACTATATGCATTATGAAATTTCCTTCCTGATTCTTGAAACTTTTTCATGACTGCACTTCTTCAAACCTCTTTAATAACTGGTGGAGTTAAAACAAAAATTATCCGCGAAAAATTAAAAGAAATTAAAACGGCGGAAGGATAGCCCCTTTGCTCATCTGACTTGGAACACTACTTCGAAAATACGGAGCAAGCGACTGATTTATTCACAGTTCCATTAGGTTTGGTTTACTTGCCGGAGATATCTTCGGAGAAAAATATTCTTTCTCTTTCGAATGTTCGTCTGTTTCACAGATTTCCCATATTGTTTGTTTATTCTCCGGCTATTTCCACTGGGCTAATATTGGCAAAATATATCAAACAAAATCATAGTGCTCAGTTCATTTCATTTCAGTTCAGTTCAAACAACCATCAGCCGTGCATCGTGTACGGTGGCTTTGCCGGCTATCTCTCAGCAGTAACCTTAATCGGAAATAATGAAAAAAGATAAAAGGAGTGAGAAGTGACTGAAAAGAGACTAAATGAAAATAGTCCTAACAGAATTGTACAAAACCTGTGAAAAGTATGTGTGGATCACGAACCGATCAAGTCTACCTTTCTGACTACTGAAGATAGGTTAATTTCCCACGGTAAATGCTCAGCTCTCATTTTAAAACTGTCCTGGTTAAAATTCATATTTCTTCATTAGGATCAGTAAAATGTTGTTGATGCTTCTTTAATCACGGTCACACCAAGAACAGTGCGCCAGAGAGTAAACTGCTGCTTTCAGTGACTACCAACGGATATAAACAACCGACTGAAATCAGTTCAAATTCAAATCGGATCACGGCAGAATTATCTACCATTAGTCGGTGAAATCTTAATCTGTGCTCACAGTAGAAATTATTTCAAACTGTTTCAACTGCCCTGACCAAGAAAAATAAATCTTTGAGTGAATCGTTACTATTCCCAACGGTTCACAAAACGGATCAAATACGAATCGCCTCGCCACACATAAACCCTAGAAGCGCATTTCTTTCCTGGTTACCGTTTGTTCTTCACTTGCATCATCGTACGAGCACGATTAGGGAGAAAGGGAACGCTTCTTTTCAATTTTCGGCTTGTTGCTCTTAATAATACTTCATTAGTGATCAGGTCTTGAATTTCAGCACTGCTCCACAACTGATCAGTCTTCTAATCATAAATGGTTGAACAAAACGAGTCCGAAGTGTTTATCTGGGCTTTCATCGATGACTTGGATTCAGTAGATAACTCAGATGAGCTCAGGTGTCACCAACAGCTCATCTTGAATCAGTAACCAAAAATGGCAAAGCATGTAATGAACACGTTATTTTGGCAGGCAAAAGTCAACGGAATGATGCACAAGGTCAACCTCATTACGACAGGATTGCCGAGTTGAACTGCGTAACAGTCAGCACAAACTAACTCATGTGATCGATACCGACCGATACTGAAAAAAGTAACAAAATCTCGAATCGATTAGAATCTATTGCCTGGTGAAATAGGCACAAATGACCATCGGACCATGTACCGTTATGCCACAGAGCATGACACCGAATCAATCCTACGCTCAGTCCAAAACAATCAACTCGCACACATTCGGTAGGCGAACTCGAAATGGACAGTTCAATCGAGTGCATGCTAATGCTGTATCGATCGTTTGTACCATTGATATGCTCGTGGCATGGATGCACGCACGCACGCACACAAGCGCGCACACACATACATACTCATTCACACACATACTTATCCTATCGAACATAAGGCCAGGAGAGTCCGTACAGGTCGACTGGTTCGTAAACGAGTTTACACTGTTCGTTTCATTCGGTATTCAAATTAACCACTTTTCGATGAAAATACACACAGTTTATTGATATGCATGACTGAAGAGATTTCGTGATCGATACCAAGTGAGAATAAGTGCCATTGTTTTTCATTCGAACAGGTTCAGCAATTACATTTGGATAATAGAGAGTGGGGTGAACGTAAGCATAATCACCGCATTGCATTAGTAACCCTAGTTACTCTGACTTGTTTGACTGTTCGTTTGATCCGTTTGTCCGCACAACGATACACGATAATGGTTAGTCTAAATTGACAACCATCGTCATGCCACTGTGTGAGTGTGCGTATGCATGTGGGTGTGTGCCAAGGACTCCGGCCTTGCGAAATGTATGTGATTGTTCACCATTTTTTACTGATACATTGTCAGCTAATTTGCACAGAACCACCATCGGGCTTGTAATTCGCATAACCTAACCAAACGACAGCTAACGTTCGAATATTGTCTACATGCTTCGCAATTCCAAAGATGAAGGTAAAAGGTGAACGCGGCCGCTGAATAGATGTCAACAGGATGTGATTAGCATAGATTATCGCAAACGTGTCTCCTGGTTATCAGTTTTGCTGCAGAGCTATCACAACCTGGTTGAGTTGTCCAGTGTGAATAAAAACATGGATAGTTACATATATGTGAATGTGTAGGCAATATGCAGCAGCTAGGAAGAAAAAATAGAGAATCTTATGATGAACGAAAATCATGGTATCGCTGGTCCCGGGTGTTCAAAGAACATATGACATTTTGATTACCCTCGATATCCCGATACCGGTTAGAACTTACCTGCGTACTGTCCTTCGAATGCACTCAGTGGAACAAGCTCTAAAAGGTACCATCAGTTATGGCTCCAATAGACCAGGACTAAGTATTAGCGGAAAGTGGAGTGAGAATTTATACAGGGAGAAAGCCCGAATGTCCCAACCAAACGGACAAAATAACTTAAACACAAGGGTACCACTGACCGCAATCAAAATGCAAATTTTCCAGTACGTCCTAAACCTGAGTAGGTGAGTCTCGTAAACCTCACTTAGGATGCCCGGTAGCCCTATGCAAAAAAACATAATGGTCAAGATTCGCTGCATTTTTCTTTCTAGTTTGCTTACTCTAACCAAAAGGCCACTACCTACCGGTCTCACTAGTCTAGATTTTTGGGGAAAAGTTTCACTAACCAATAAAGAAACGCAAAACCAGGATGCTAAAAAATGCAATATTTCAGTGCTTCCGTGCATCAAAACGGGACGACAACTTGACTGGAACCGTATTTCGTTTGATTGTCCGTATAATATACCTTCATATATGAAAAAGATAAAGCAGTTTCTGGTTACTTGATAAGTAAATTAACCAATAATTGTAAAAGTTGTTTTCAGAAAGCTGTTGTGATTAACAGCATTGCATTACATCGGGTAGTAGCTTGCTCTGACCAAGGTCAAATAGACTAAAATGCATTAAGAACAGTACGCCTTAGAACTTATGAATTATGAAATCCTAGAGCAAAGAAGATTCAAGCTAATGACTGAATAAATTGGTCTAAACAGAGGTACAGCCAGGGTGCAGTAATTCCGATTGACTCAGCCGTGTTTGTAGCGGGTTTCCCTTGATTTTCTCTCATCTAATACAATAATGTCATTCAAAAAATTCGATAACAGTCTGTATGATCAATCACCCATATTATTTATCTGCTGCAAAAAGTTGATAAAGTAGGGAATTATGAAAGCTGAATGAAGGAACGGGTGATTTTAGGGAATGGACCACATCATGAATGGCGACCGTTAGAGTGGCTTTCGTTGACCTGTGAAACTTGTGGCACCGACGCCATTTCCGACACTCTCGGAAGGAAGGGTGTTTTGGTTTAGGGTTGCGAAAACCAGTCCCACGGCACTGAGGAAGCTCGACGACTCTCCGTGTTTGACAATACAAGTTACCCAAATAGTTCTTACAATGTGTTGGAAACGAAATAATCAATGACGAGGATGGTTGTTGGATGCTGGATGTTGATAAATATCCGTTGATCGTAGCAGTCACTCTGCCCCACTTCCGACGGGCCGGATATGTTTTTCACATATCTGTGTGGTGTCTACTCCCTATAATGCAGCAACCAGACCGAGTTAGCGGATGAGTGTAATGCAGTACTACCCTCGATCGGTACCTCTTGATTTTCCTCAATTGGGGACCAAAGAACGAGAACTGTCTTCGACCAAGAACATTGACAGATATGATTTAGAATCAAAACTAGTACCAGCATGCTTAACAAACACCCCAGTCCAGCAGCATTCACGATCAGTAATGTTATGATAAATCTTACCAATCGGAAAAACGGCAAAGTGCAAGCAGTAAAAATGTTTCCTTCATACTTTTGCTACCTCTATTGTGATCTTCCTTTTTTCTACCCACCTTACGACGATATCACTACGTCTAACTTCAGGCCGGCACATTCTTGACTGATCACGCAATGCCATCGCTCAATTCAGAGTTGAAATTCCGTAGAAGCTCCATAGATGACTCAACTGCAGCGCTCATCTATTGTGTTCTAACTGGGGTCAGAAATCGATGCGCACGGTTCTGAGTGGCATTCTTAACCAGTTAAGCAATCCACGACGGCTTTTTGCCACATCATTACCCATTATAATGTTGCCGTTCCTGTTCTCGCTTGCTGTGCTACCCTTTCAGACGCATAATGGACTGTTTGAATCTTTTCAGCACCACCTCTAGATACAGAAAGCTTAATCGTGTATCCCTGATGACACGAGTATTCATATTCATAAACTGCCTTTTGTCTTACAGGTGATACTGCCCAACCTAAGGTTGCAATACGCTGCACCTCGCTATTACAGTTGTCCTGAAGAGGCAAAACTTGGCGCGTGTGAGGCGGCTATACTCAATATTCAGTACAATCTTATGATGCCTGGCGACGGTAAGCTCCGGAGGCTTGAGATCATTTACTTCTAATATATATATATATATATATATATATATATATACAGTTAGCACTCGCAAAATTATTTCAGCCACACCAAATACTTCCCTTGTATCTACTTCAAAACTTTACAGTAGATATACCAAGGACACTCAACGTAACTGAAAGCACATTTTCATCAGCGAGGCTAAGAATGCTTCAGTACGTGCTGCTCAAAATGAAAAGAAAGTGAATGCAAAAATATTCAATTTTTTCCACCTCTTTCATCATTTTCAGTCGATTTGACTTCTGCTTCCCCGTCTGTGCGTGATTCAACAATTCAGCCACTGCTAGGTTATCATGACGGTAAATCTTTGTCATTGTCGGCACCGACAGCACTACCGGCACCACCATGTGGTACAATTCATTCGTCAAATACCACTTTCATGCCAGTGACGTCTAATTCACTAAACCTACCCGGTGCACCAACTTCTGCTGAGAGTGTACCAAACAACACGACTGCTAGTACGTTTAGCAGGACAGTGCCTGACAGTTCAATGTTAGTTTCACTACCCAACATAGTCAGTTCAAATCATCGCGACCCTGTCGGTTCCTACACTGTCATGGGTTCGGGACCAAATGTGACTCCAAGTTCCGGTCAGCAGACAGCCGCCAGCTCGTGTACACCAAGTGCATCGAATCTGCCAGATCAGAATCAAAATGGCAGCACACGAACAGAAACTGTCCGGACTGATAAGATCGCACTAGCATCAAATGCTGTGACAACCTCCCGTCCTTGTGCTTATTTTTGTGCCCAAGCAAATTCAACTTTCAGTGCTTCCCAATTCGGTTCCCCAGCCAATCCTCAAGTGATGTGCGCGCCCACCCAGAGCAACACAGCTGCCGGTATTGCGATCCAACCTAATTTGGCTTCATCTATGCCACAGGTGGCATATGCACCGTACGCAAGCTACAGGACTATTCCCGGTCCTCCACCGGTCGCCCAGTTTCAAAGCATAAATTATCCATCCTGTACAGGTTGGCACTGAGTTTGTTCCATTGTTACACTTTTGATCCGTTTGTTTAGAGTAATCGATTCTAAGTTTATGTGATGCACTTAGTAAACAATTGTTTTGTTTTTCCATGTTCAGCATTTACAGGAAACTACATGCTACCGGTTGGCTCAAACGTTGTGACCTCTGCGCCAGCATTTTTACCAATACCGCTTCAAAACGCTGGTTCGAATGCAAGTAATGCTCTGGGTCTTTTACAGACCCAATCAAATAGCTTGCCTATTTCTACTCCTTCCAACATCTCTACACAAGCCACAATTGCTCTGAATTCATCTGTTGTCTTACCAGACTGTCCATCTCATCTAGCTATGAATGGATACGAGTATTCACCGCTCATTCCAGGCTCTTTGGCTACAACGAACTTGGTCAATCCATATGGTAATCCATCAGCCTATTTGGTAGATTCAAACACAGTCTTAATGGGCTCGAACGGCCAGCTCTCTGGTCTGCCTTCAGTCGTCACGATGCCTCAGACCTCAGTTAGCGGGACGGCGGATTTGATTCACCACGCCTCTATTGGCCAGTCTGGCCCACTGTCGACATCACAGGTTCCTCAAACCGGTCTTTATAGATTGAGTTTACCTGTGCATGCAGTACAGACGCCATCGACTCAGCTGAATTCAGTAACCCAGAATCAGGCAGCGCTACTTGGACTGCTCTCTCAAACGCAGACGCAGTCAGTCCTTCCAAGTCATTCGAGCAGTTCCTGTCCGACCGGATCTGTTTCGGCCGCTCAAACAATTCCCGCCACTGGGTCACAGTCCATCAATGTACCCGCTGCGGTCTAGTCATTATTATCAAAATGAATCGGAATTACAAAGAGAAACACAAACAGCAGACCTTATATGTTGAATTCAGACTGTACCGGCTCAGTAGCGAGCTGCACTTCCTGGTTTTATCGTATCCTGTACACTGAGGTCAGTTGCTGGTTGTGACTTGAACCACTGGTACCAATAGAAATTTATTCTACGTTTGGGTACATGGCTCAAATGTAAGATGTGGTAAATGCATACCCAACCTCTTTCAATGTTTTCATCTACTTGTTTTTTGTCATGCTTTACGCTGGTGGTTGACAACTTAAACTTCAGACACTTCCTTCTCTTTCTGTGCATGCACCATTTTTTTTTCTTTTATAATCCCTTTTTTAATTTCATCTTGCCAGCAAATCGTATAAATATGCTCTGCACGCATCTCGGTTCATCACTGATACCACTTGATGACAAACAACCGTATTAAACACTGCGTGGATGCAGACCATCCTTCATGCTCCAGGTCCACCTTTGTGGAAGACCTAAACTTCCACTGACTTGCCACATCTACTTGCGAGCCTTTTTGGATCGCGAGAGCACCACATCATTCCAAGATGTAACAATTTATGAATAAGCAAAAAAACCACGACCATGTTTGTGTCACCGATCCTGCGTACTATTCCCCAATTAGTGGGCTTGACTGACCGCCCAGTTAAACTTGCACTGTTAGTCGACGACGAATCCGCAGCTCCCTAGATACATCATCTCAGTCCCATTTTTTTCTTACTTCATCGACTAGTCTCTCTTAACATCATGCCGAACAACTCATCATATACAAATTATCAGTAACGCCCGACTGTATTCGTCACGTTTGTTCATAGTCGAATTCTTCTAACAACATCTGTTTTTATAAAAAACAACCTTACCACGAAAGTACATCTGAAACTCTATCGTCTCATAAACTAACTTGGCAGATGTCTCATTATTCTTGTCTCGTGATGACAAACCATCACACCGTGTATTCACAATAACATTAAAAGCGTTGACAGTAGTACCCTTACGAAACATCTTTTTAACATCTATTTATTATCGCCACCGGTTTCATGTCCTTGTTCTTTTACATTTACGCACATAATGCACGCGTAACTTGTCACTTGATAAAGCATGCAATTGTGGTTGAACAAATGCCTCCATATTGTATGTTCTTGTACAGCTTCTATGTGTTTTCTGCTCAAACATGTCGCGATTCCCCAACCTTGTGTGACTTCACTGGTATTTTCATGTCTACTCGGTTTCCACCTTTGTCGCGACAGCTCCCGTCCCATATTAGTCTTTCTCTTTTTTCTCTCTTCGTTTCTCTCAACAATGGCTAACTTGTTTCATAATATTCCTCCATGGTTTGATTCCAATACGCATGCATCCTCTCTGATGACTCATCCCAATGACTTAGACACTTGGTATGGATAACCGCCAGACTATTGACCCTGTTTCGTCATTTTTTGGCCCAGAGGCTCTGTAATCGAACCTGACTGTACGGTAACGTGTCTACTAAATTGCTTGTTCTACAGTCTGCTGATGTACATGACCTAACAGTACTGACTATCAGTGGGGGGTAGTTTGATTGTTCTCTCTGTGAGAGATGTTGGTTAGATATGCACTAGCTGACTTGGAACTTAACAACCGATGAGCAATAATGCCAAAGTAGTTATCATCGGCGTAGAATCAGCTTCTACACGCAGAATGATCAATTTCTTGGATAGTTAGCATCACGTCCATTCCATTACGGTTCAAGTTCACGACAACGCTTTCGGTCTTCTGTCTTGTGCCTACACCGAGGGCGACGAAAGCAAAGGTTTTGGGGAAATATTCGTTCGTAGCTTGTATAACTGTCAATGGTGTTGGTCAAGTTGGCGATCACCGGCGCACAACGGTTGAGAAAAATTGCACATCCTAACGCATCCCCGCATCCTTGCTATATCAAAGCTGAGGAGGTATCTGGTCAGCATAGCATAGCATCCATTGGCACAGTCATTACTGTTCCTCTGCTTGACGGTAAACTTTAGGATAATCTGTTTAATGTTCTCATTACTGATTGCACCTGTTACCATAGTTTAGGATTACAGTTAGGTATCAAATGAAGAATCTTCTAAGACTGATTCGTAGTTTTAATTTGACTCTACTTCACTGAAAAGAAAAGCCAGGGTAGCAACATAGCACGAATCATGTCCGGGACGATTTCGCTGCATTTCAACATGGTGCATACTGCAGAACGATACTGGCTTTGCTCTTCAAGATTATTTCGGGAAAAGCATGTTTCAATTTCTACTTCACTGAACAAATCTGAATCACACTGCGTTTTTCGAAAAAGCAGAAGGTTAGTCTTAGTGAACCAAATATTAGTTGCGATTTTTGGTCTACAAGATATTTCTACTTTCTCTTGATATTTGACCTTATATTGAGTGTCCACCAATTTGTCCATCCAGCATTACCTTACCACTTTTCTGTCATATTATCCGTTCTTTAGAACAATATATTTCACTAATTTACGTTTTGCTTCTCTAGTGGCATTGAACTTTTCTCGGATGAACAGTGTCAGACCTTGAATAACCGAACAAAGTTGTTCTTCTAAGTGAAGATCCAGTTAAGTTACAAGCTTTCTAGATGGCTTGGCGGACTGTGAGTAGTAATGTTCTGTGAGCATTTAGCATCTTCAAAGTGCAAGATGTTGTTGGGGGACTGGTTTGGTCCAAGGCCGAACCTATCAATATCTGGGGGACTACAGACGTGGTATACAAGTTCTCTTACGTGAGCAGCTGCACTTTACTCGGATGAGGTGTCTCGGTGTGTATAGAAGGCTCTTTTGGCTTTTGCCAACCTGAGCCATCTGTGGCGTCGACATGATATCTGTTTACCTATCAAGGGTCGAGAGTGCGCTGCAGCAGCCAGGCCAGTGCTTCTATATGGTTCGGAGACATGGCCAAAGTGGGTGGGGGATATACGACAGGATTCCTCGGCCTACTATATTTGCTGAGGCAGGTACCGGTCGGAAGATGAGTAAGGGTGGTCAATCCATGCCGTGGAAGAAAGGTATGAAAAGCCCAACTAGTGGACTTGGCCATGTAGGGCATGTTAGACTTCCTGGGGGAGGTCCAAGAGACCCTCCCATTCTACGGTTAGATACACTGGGGGATATGGCAAGGTACCGTGATCAGTTGCGCTCTTGTATCCACAGCCTCCCTTCATCGACTCAATACCATTATTTGTAGTTCTCTTCTTTCTCCTTTCATACACTTTACTTCATTATTTTCTTTTGAGGTTGGCGCCAAGAGAGAGCAAAAAAGCCGCCACACCCAGCGTATGGATAAAGGTTATCTGAGCTGAGCTTAGTGTCTGCTAAGGAAATGATCACTTATCTTAGTAATATATGGGATACCGCATAAATTTCAGTCAAAATATTCCCGCCGACAAGGGTCATTGGTTTTTCTTCTTTAATTTTCATCCAACATCATGCTCTCATAAATAATCATATAAAAGGACTTCCTCTTCCTTAACATTCATGAATCCTACTCACACTTCTCTTCTGTTCACTTTCCATTTATGCCTCTATTCATTTTCCTCTCGGTTGCACGATACTGATAAGTACCAATCAGAAACATCACATGAGTACGAGGTTAGCGGTTGGAAGAACTAAACTGAAGGGAACCTGTTTCCCATTTGGCTCGGGTCTTGGTTGACAATGCTGAAGTGATAGCTGAATTGTTCTCAAATCATGATGTACACATTTCATCGTATTGTATATATACAGAAAAGGATACGTGTTTTGTCTTTTAACCATGCACGCTTTGATGATTTTGCGATAAGTGCAATCAAATCCTCCTACATTTGAATTCTATTTATGCACCAACAGTGTGTGACATTCCAAGAAAACGTTCTCAGCGAAATATAGGCACAAGAGCTAGCATATATTTGTTTACAAACCATAGAAATCGGACTAATATTGCTTATCCGATTTATGATCGGCAAGCTCTGGACTGAAAGGACGGGAGGCCGTCCGGAGGAATCTTCAGAATATCCATTAGCTACTACAAATATATTCAGTAGACAAAAATGGAATTCAAAATTTCAGGAGCACACTACTATGTCAAGATGCCTAAAATTATCTAGTCGATGGGGTGCATCAGCGAGGACGGCACTCTTTGATGCCAACCCATAGTTGCCATGACTGCCCGATCCACATACAAATGGTTCCGAAATAGTACACGATAATGGACCAGGTCAGTATTGGCGTTCGAGCTTTATTCTGTATTTCAACCCACTAATTATCTGAAACAACTTCAATTGGCACCTTTGAATATTTCGACAGTCGACCTGGGACCCTATACAGGGGGCGAAATGCTTGATCCACGTTCACCGTGTGATTAGTTTCAGCTAGGTGTGAAACGACTGCGCTGGTTATTGACCTAGAAGTACTTTTGACTCGTCGAGAAGATGGCTCAATACGGCGATCGGTGCACAGAAAACCAACATGGAATGGTCAGTATATCCTCTTCCGTAGCTTTTCACCGCTTAAATTGAAAAGAAACCTAATTATATGTCTAACAAACAGAGCGAAAAAGATATGCACTGGAGATACCATAAAAGAAGAGTTTGTGCTGCGCAATATTTTTATTCAAAACGGATACCCGGAACGCTTAATGGGCCGGATGATGCAGTTGGATGTAGAAGTTCTAAGGAAATCTAGTTGAAAAGAAACCAGTATACATCTCTCTGCCGTTTAAAGGTGACACTCTGGCAGATGTAGTGCACCGAAGATTGGCAAGCGTCGTCAACCGAACATTCTACGCTGCTAAACTGCGTGTTTTGTTCACATCTAAGACTGCGGTTGTTTGCGGGCAAAAGATAATGTGCCTGTTTCTGCAGCCTCATTCTGTGCGTATTCTTCCACTTGTTCCTGTGAAGCAACGTATATCGGCCGCACGACCAGAGGCTTTTATGAACACATCCGTGAGCATCATCCAGCATGGTTGAGGACTGGAACAATTAGGTCAATTACCAGCTCAGTCGTTTCACAACTAGCTGAAACTAATCACACGGTGAACGTGGATCAAGCATTCCCCCCCTGTAAAGGGTCCCAGGTCGACTGTCAAGATCGGTGAGAAGTCGCATCTTGGCCACAGCGGAAGCGGTCGGGACTCGTCTCCACAACACCCCTTTATGTGCTCAGAAAAAAATTGTGCATGCACCTTTGAATATATCAGGGATGTTAATGTATCGGAACCCAGATCAGTTCGAAGTATACCGAAAAGACGATGCGCAATGTGATATGATAAAGGTAATTGTTTGTTGCTCGGCGATACAAAAGTTTGCCACCCAAAGGGTAAGATCATTATCCCAAGGTAATTCGATTGTAAACTGGTCTTGAGGAACATTACCCGCGGTAACCGAAACCTCGACTGACTACTGCCTTCTCCGATAACGCTGTGTTATCGAACAACAAACACTTACCTGTCAGGGATGTTATTCAAATGAACTGCGATTTCGTTGCCCACCTGATCAGCCGGCTGCAACGTACACCAGCTTTTATACGGAAAGCCAGATTGTTGCCATTGTCTCCTTACTGTTATAGATAATTTTTCCGGTCTAGCTGAATGGATTTTTCAAATGCTGTTAGTGCTGATAGGTAAACTGAAAAAGATGATAGCAATTCAGTTTTTGTTATTCTTTGGCTTTTCCATTATTAGAAAAACAATCAATAAAACAGTTCAGATTACAGAAATGATTTCAGGAGCATCGTCACACCTGCTATATGGGGGTCTGAAGTCCTGTAAACTTAATGCTAGTGGTATTTTACATCGAACTGGTTCAAACTGATACTGTTTGGACCCCTTAAACCGCTTGAATGTGGTAAACTATATCTGAATTGTAATATGTTGACCAAGAGAGTGCTTCTGCTGGCTATGGTTCAAAAGAGTCTACCGGAAAATTATTGCACGTATTTATTGTACACGGTATTTTCGTGTGCATTCCAACCGGTCGCGATTAGAATGGTGCCGAATGGATGGATTCATTTGGTGACATTCCGGAACGCATAACAGTTTATTTTGTAATGAGGTCTTTAGAAAATAGTACATCCAAATGCTCGATATGTTTAAGTTTGTTCTTTGGAATTACAGCAACGGTGATTTTTGGGGGTCTATTTATTCCTGCAAATTTAGCTCTGAAGCCTTGATTCTCTGCTACGCATGTCGTTAACCGATGCTGTCAACAACTTAATGCACTTTATAGGGTCCTTGATATGAACGTTACTGGCATAGACTGTTAGCTACATGCATCAAATTTCGATGATTGCAATGGCCTATCAAAACTGAAAACAAGGCTCGAAACCACACTGTTACCATTATTATTGGAAAACAGAGGTTGACAAACAAGCCTCTTTTCACTGAGTCTTACTGATGTCAGCAATATATATATATATATATATATATATATATATATATATATATATATATATATATATATATGTTTATTGTGCCTTGCGGGAACATCCTCGTCAAAGAAACAGTCACACGCAAAAGGTTAAGTTAAATGAATGGGATGAAGACTTGGTCTAGACTTTATTCACCTCAAAACAGTGGTACAGTAGCCGCAATGGGAAGAATAAAAATAATTATAAAAAATAAGTAAACAGACAGTTTATAACACAGCGGAAATTCTAAATTCCTTGATTCTTCAACAACTTTGTTTAACCAATGTTACTATTCTCATAGTTAAATTCAGCGTAACAGACTTAGGATGGGATATTTTTTAAGCCTTTACGAGTCATAAGATGCTTGATAATTATGCGCTATACGATCTATAAGGAATGGTTTTATACGGACCTAGAGATTCTAGTATGCATGGGATTCGAGGGGTCCAGTCCAGACAATGCTCAAGCTCCTGCTACTCTATCGAACTGATCCAATCGACAAAATCTGGTGGAAAACTAACTGCTACAAATAAGTGTTTCCTCTCCTAGCCAGATTTGTTGCCTGACAGTCTGGTTCAGACTAAAGATGAAGGCTTTTTCTGAGATTCCTAATAGATTCCTTATTGGTCACGGGCTTCTTTAACAGTATCCATTCCATTGCTTTCATGAGCACAGAGTTATTGTTAGCCACTAACTGAAGCTCAGTCAATGGTTTTATGAGGCTTCGGGGGTGCTCTGATCGAGTTTGCGTTCAAGAGCAGGACACAGTACTTTGTACCGGGAATACAAAATATCTTCTACCATGAATAATAATGGAGTGCATTACTAGCAGTCTCTTCCACCACAGTTTAAGACTGCGTATCCTACTTTTTGACAATGCTAACCAAGAGTTCAGAATCAGCTGAGAACAGCAAAAGTGACACGACGAAACAATACAGTGATCGTTTGTGCTGAGCACCAAGTCAACCAGCGAGTGCAAAAGCAGAAAAGGCTAACAGGCTCAAGTGATAAGATCTGGGATTGAATAAACCTAAAGACCACAATCATAGGTGCCTACTGAGTAAGTCAGAACTACTCTAATTACGAGGCTCCGTTTCCCACGGTGATTCTGTTATGACGAGGGTAGAATATCATCGGCAGTCGGGTGCTGATGACTACGATATATTCAAAAGAAAAATAATGGAAAAAAATCGGTCGATGTGATGTAGGTGAAATACTATGTGGCCTAACTGACGGTAACTGTGTACGAGTAGATTCGATAAAGTTCTTTTTATCAGAAATCGCCTGAAATTTTTGAAGAAATACAGTTCTCATTCAAGTTTAGCAACTTCTGTTAGTGCAAGTTGGTGTAATTAGCTGAACATTGGTGGCTTGTGTCTACAGCTTCTGTTACTTTGTGAAGTTCCGTTCTCTGCTGTTCATTAGTCTGCTGAGTGCACTGTTTCTCATTAAATCAACCGTGAAGCAAGATAAAGATACTAAAGGGCACCTAAGAACAAAGCGTCATTCACTTCCGGAACAGAATGTTACAGACGGAATAAGGGATGATTAAATTGGGTCCTTTTATATTAATTCTTCAGCCATGGTTTATTGTCGAACGAACAAATAAACAGTCGTTTGCAACAGTGTTTCAGCATGTAGTATAAACGTTGAAATCATAAATGAAAACTCATAGGACCGTAGTGTGATGCTCAACGAATCCGTAGACAGTCTGAGGAAGTCAAGTTTCGTATTGCACTACTTTCATGTTTGTTAGCGTTGTATTGTACACTGCTATTTTAGGGAACGGGTATACCTATAAAGCTTCGAATTTCTAATACTACTACTGGAGACGGTGGCAGTAGTTAGATTTAGACTTATTCTGAATGCTCCCGAGAAAAATTCCGTGGCATTGTCCGCTTGAGAAAATGGCGAATGACAACAGAATTTGCAAATTATACATGCAAAGGTGCTAGTTTAATAGAGGTATGATAGGATAAAGCTACTTGATGTATTTTAATGGGGATTTTAGCAAGTTAGTAAACTCACACTTCAGTCAAAATGAGGGAAACTGATCATAGTCAATTTGAAATAGGCGTAAAAAATAAACACTAGAAATAAAACTGGTTCAGCCACCGGGGTTCAGACGAAGTCCCGCTGTGACTTTTATCTTGTCCACTAGAACACGTGTTAAGTAAGGCACTGTAGAGTTGTGATAGATATTTTCGCGGGAGGGGATAGGTCTGAATGAGAAACGTGTGGAGGGATGCGAAATACATGTGGATAAGTCATGATACAGAGAATGACTGTGGTCTGCTAGAGTCTTGGCGAATTTTTTCACAGGCTATAATGTGCAGATCGTAAACTTTGGAGATACGAGAGTCTATGGAAATCAAATAAACACGACTGATAGTGGCTAGGCCGCGGTGTAGTGTGACAAAATTTTTCTTAAGTAGACCAGGAAAGATTACGGGAGAGCAGCAGAGAATGATTTGGAGAATACATTGATGGATAACATAAAAAATGACAGCTTGTGTGGCACCAAACTGCCTTCGCCTACAAGTTTAAAAAGATAGTCTAAGTCGTTTTTTAACACAATCAAGAATACAGTGCCATTTTGTAACGCCTAAGTATTTGACTGAGTTAGCTCTGGAAATCGGGACAGTGCTGATGGCTAATTGCTCATTGAGGTAAGAGGAACGAGAAGGGGAAAAATTACACTGAGAACATTTGGAAGTGTTCAGGTGTAGACCGGAGTGTGACGGGAAATTCGGAATTTTGTATAAGCTCTCGGAAAAAGAGGTAAAGTTTGGTTGGTTAGAGATGAGTTAACAGGGCTCCACATCATCGGCATGTTTAAGAAGTCGTGCACATGGTGCAGTGGTCAAGTCACTGCTATTTATATGGTAAAAAGTGGGGGAGATAACGCTACTCTGAAGAGTACTAAAGTTGTTAGTTAAGGGACTCGACAAACTTGGACCAACTTTGGTACGGTGAGTTCTATTGGAAAATTAGTCTTTCAACCACGAGAGTAAAATAATGGGACAATCAGAAGAGACTAGCTTTTGAAGAAGTAGAGAACGAGGAACCGAATAAAAAACGGAGGAAAAGTCGAGGAAAATACAACGGACGGTTATCATGAAATTATTTACCTTCTTTAAAATGAAATGACAAACTGAGGCAACTGCATCCAGATTGCCTCTGCTGGGTTTGTACACTAACCGATGGGGGTCATTTGAAACAAGCAAACGAGAGTAATCGACTAGGGATATCGTGCTCGATGAACTTGAGCGCAGAAGAAGCGATGGCGATGGGACAAAGACGTCTTGAAAAAATGTTGGAAGTAGAATTTTTGGGAATAGATACTACAGTCACGGGTTTCCAGGAGGCAGGAACTGCACCAGCACCAACAGATTTACTGATGAGGGAAGTCACAACTGCGAATAGTTGACTTGATCCAAATTTGAGAACAGTGGCGGATAAGCCGTCTGAAACTATAGTGGATGGTGATTTGGCGACTTCCTCTGGGAAAAATGGCTTCATATCTGAGGGAACAGAAGGGAAAGAGGATTCTGGGGTGTCTTTCAGGCTATCGGAATCTACATGGTTGTTTTTTGGCCGGGCCGGTTGTCCGCGTAGAAACCAGATTCCGTGACAGAGAAATTTGCTATTAGGGGTACAGAGGAACTAGTGGGTAAATGTCGTACTCAGCCGTGGTATCTCTTGTTGGATCACGATAGGGTTTGTTTCACAGAAGCTTGGTCGCGTAGTTTATGGGCATGTTTTTTTACCTTTTCAGAGATTTAAGCAATGGAAAGTAGCGGGGAAGGCTGGAGAAACCGAACGATGCGACCATCAAACCGATCGGGCCAACCAGCGAAGGGCCGTAGACCAAAGAACAGACGGTGAATATGGCGGAAACATCCCGCAACAGACAGAAAGAGGCATTCATACTAGCAGAGAGGAAGCAGCTGGATCTACGGTAACCAGGACGATAGCTCAGGCGAGGGGTCACCGATCATTTCGTCAGATGGAGCAAGCGAACCAGCCAAACGGAAATAAGGCCAAAAGAAACCAGCTAATGGGCACAGGCAACTGGTCAGAACGCAGCCAAAATGCTCAGGCAGCCAGAGGATAAACTTTGCTGCAGCGCGGCCTGGAAAACGAACTATATAAACAACTGTACATGTTCCACGGACTTGACTTGTTTGGCCGCCTAAACACAGGGGTCCGCATCCGTCTTGTCTTCTTTGTTACAATAGGATAAAAACAAATCAAATACTGCACTCAAAGTTTTCGTAAATAGATCTAGCTGTAAAAGAGAGTAATCAACAGAAAACCATGAAGAAACAGTGGATGAGATCTTGATGAGTGACAAATGTCTAGAGATAACCTTTATTTGTTTTGTACTGACGAGTAAACAGTCTGTTGAAAATGAGCAAATTTTTGGTGTGATAATGACGAGAGCGTGATCACTCATTGAGACAGGAGCTTTTAGCGGTAAGTGAAAAAGCTCAGGATGGTTGGAGATAACTTTGTCTAAAACATCAGTTCTCCTAGTTGGGATAAGACAGAGGTCACTTGAACCAAAATCAAATAAGGGTTACGTAGGCGCGTAAATAAAATCACTGAAAACAACGCCTAAGCAGCCGGACAATAAGTGAGGCAGAACGGGTGTAAAAGCGTCAAAGAACAGAATGATGTCCTTCGGAAACCAAAAAGGAGCTATGTACAGTTTACTAATCACAGTGCCTCGAATAGGCGAGAATTTAGAATGGCATTTAACAACTAAGCAGTCAACATCGTTACAGGAGAAAGTAAAAATAACTTCAGACTTGCCGGACCACTCGGAATTGGGGTAATTACCTATACCACCACCTGTCCTATTCGTGCACTATTTTTCCTCTTGACGAAAGCACTCAAAGTTCTCAAGGAGAACGGGTTTGTCCTCAATACTTTCATTTAACCAAGAATCTTGGATACTGGTGACACAGTTGTTTGTATTGATCCGAGAGTTCAGAACCTTGGTCAGAAACGACACCTTTCTAAAAAGAGACCGGATGTTGATACTGACCGATGCGGGAACTGTTATCTTCCTTGGCTTTGTGGGACTAAGGGCAGTCTGCCAACCGGCTCGCTTGCTTCGCTTAGTGCAAACCGGTCTCGGAGGGTGGGACGGGACATATTAAGCCTCTAATCTGAGTGAAAGTTTCCTTCGAGTAGCGGGTTCTGGGTGACACGTATTGATGATGAGAATAATTCCAAAGTGACATTGATCGAGTTAACAACGGAAGGTAGTGCAGCAATTTGGGGTGAAAAGCCACGGAGGTTACGAATGAGAAGATGAACTTCATAGACCTGATTCAACATATACCCGCTTACTTCACGATATAAAAGCTGTTGTGAAACTTGAAAGTTGTTCAGTAAATTTGGCGGAATATCACCTCAATTCAGTATCTGCTGTGCATGTGGATTAGTTCAAGCAGGACTTTAACATCACTTAAGGCACGATGCTAGGAAATAACGAAGACTGTCTAATGATCCATATTCATATATGTTTGATTCGTTTGTAGTCTACAAGGAGCTCAGCAGTGTTCAGTCAGTGGCTCAGACAGCGTTGTATCCAGGGTGCTTCCTCTTCATCTTCAGTATTAAAAAGTTTATTCAGTCAACTTTTATTCTGCAATACTATTCCGTATTACGGGAGAGTGGCATCCACTACCTAGGTGCCAAACACGGATTAGTCCAAATTACGACCCATATCCTGCACCATAACTGTCTTCAGGTTGTTTGGAAAACTCTTATTGCATAGAATGCGGACGAAGAAATAATTCCAGTGCAACTATGGTATTGACCGCACTATTTAGATGTGTTTCCGAGTGCCCCCAGTCATCCAATGAGCGAGTCTCGTGGTCCCTAAATCGGAAGCCTAATATGAGCAATACAACCAAGTCCATTTGTTGGGGCTCTCATGACTTTTCGTCATGCCATGGTCTGACGACTTCGGCTCATCCTCCAACCACTACCACCGTCCAGGAAAACAACGTGCACGAAGGAGTCTGTCCGTGGCAGTGCGTAACAAATGTCCCAACCACCCTAACCCGTTAGGACTCAGTGTTTTGTGCAGATACTGAATTCGGATCCTTACCACCCTACGACCAACCTTACGGTTGCTGAGACAGTATGCCCATCCTATTCGAGTAACTGTGTGAACATATCGATATTCAAACTCTTGTCTTCTAACCCTAAGGGCTACGTCTCCTATCTGTACAGGAGCCTTTCTAAAAATCGTAGTGTGCCATTTATCCTTGGGGCACAAACGTCCGATCGATGCCATAGGTAATTCACATGTATAAAAGCCAAGCTTATCTTCGGTAATCGGACTGAAACTTCATCCGAAATCCAGCCACCAGGTAAGATGTGACTGTCCGAATAAAAAAAGTCACCTTCTCCGAATAAAGTTCACCCTCCTAGAATAAGTATCGTTACTGCAACTACCCGTTCCTGTGGCAGAATGTCACACCTCGAAGTTTAAAAAGTACCCCAAACATTGTTAGTGTTATTTAGACTGAGTCTTAACGCAAAAGCACAACATTGTCCGCCAACTCTAAGTTAGTCAATGTTCTGTTCAAAAAGTATAAACTGGGATAATTCCCAGGATCACTTCGATCACGAAGTGCGTAAGAACAGGTTGTCAACCAAGTCAAAAACGCTTCGAAAATACGTTGGTAGACTCAAGGAATGGATGGTTTCTGTTATGTGATTTTATCGCCATGTATACAAACTTGGTGGGGCCTGAAACCGGCTTGGTTCTAACAAGTGCACCATTCAATGGTACTGGATAATCGATGAGGAATAATCCTAAAAATGGGTAAAATTACCTAGGTGCTCCGCGTATTACCTATTCGTTCAATTCTCACGTAGTGTTGAAGAGTTCTGTTGACTCTGACACCAAATTTTCCCCACCTTGTTTAGAAGTGGATGAAGCAAACGTCTTCTCATTTAGCAAATTCACAACCTTTCAGATATTGTTTCGCGGATAATACCCGTTTCTGACTGAGAGACGACATCCACCTGTATCGTTATCCTTGCAGTTATCATCGGAGGGCTCACCATGACGGTAGGTCTTTTGAAACTTTCATTTATGTGCTCCACCGAACGTACTAGACGGCGACGCTGGGACTGAATCGGTGAACAATCGGATTTCAGGGATAACTCACTGACACCTGATTTGTACGGAGCGATTTGCACGCTACTCACATATTCCGTGAGTAGTTGATTGCCTAACGCACAATTATGGGCGGTAATGGAATGACAATGTACGCGACTACGTCAGACGGACAGCGCAATAAGGGGAATCGAGGAATGTGGACTACAGGATTACATCTTTCGACTGGATAACGGCTGCTTTCAAGTGACCTGGACAACTGGTATGCAAATAAGCGTTGCTAATGTACAGTAGCACCCGCAGATTGCAATGGCACCTCTGCAAGAAACTCTGCTTTCCAACAACATTTCCTGCATAGAACACCTCCCGCCATACAATGCTCCCCGCCCCAGAACCGAACAAGAAATAATTTCCCTGGGAATTTACCTCCCAACCAGAAACATTTCCCGGCCAAATATGTTTTAGAATTTGATTTTCCAGACAAAATTACTTATGAACTATTGGGTCTTATGTGGTTTTCCACTCCAATTCTCAGGGTTTGGCTGCCGTCTGTCCCAAATAGTGCAGTAGCTCCTTGTGGCTATGGGGTTTGCCCTCTTCTGTTACAGTCATGCACGATCATGTAATAAAATCACCAAGTCACAGGGTTTAGTGAGTTCTAATCATGTTAACCAAGTCTTATCCGTATCAATCAACAATATTGGTAAAAACTATACTTGCTTGGGGTTTAAAGGGTCTCCTTCTCATGCTAGGACGTCAATGTTGTTCGGCATTCAATGTGCCCCAGACACTGATAAGGCGAACGATAATCCTGATTCTAGTAAGCTGTGTTTGTATCCAACTTTGATGAATTTTGAGGTGATACATCGCAACACCTCGCATTCCACCCATGAGTCATATTCAGTTGTTCTTAGAGTTATCAGGTCGACAAGAGTCCTTATAATCAAATTTTTCTGTAGAAAGACATTTTTAGCAAGCTGCACAGAAAAAATAATACTAATTATGTGACTACTGCCTTTTGACCATCACCCTCCCTGAATGCAATACCTCTGAGCAAGAAACAATTTGAGTGATCCCGGCTAGTGTTTCTTGCTGAAGGGGCTACTTTAGTTGATTAATTTCGGTGATATCTGGACGAGTGTTACCCGATGAACAACCTCGCTACCCGGTACGTCTTGTGGATTTTAACATGTGGACTGGTACCTTCAATCCTAATGTGACGATTTCAACCATTGCTAATATCCATAGCGTTCTGCATCTTTTTTCCATTCCACCACTGCTCACAATCATTTATTAAGCCCCCAGTCAGTTGAAACTCTAGACATGTGCTCACTTCATTGTATGTGGTATTAGCACGGACGGATCCGAGGGATTCTAACAGGGAAATCGATACCGAAGATACCATCGTTTTTGAGGCCATTTGCATCTGATCTGTTGTGTGACATTAGCAGCACAATGATTCTTCTCAGAGTTCCTTCTGGTCCTGAACATCAGGTTGGATTGATAACTTTGTGTAACGTCCTACCTGGGAAGGCGATTGCTGGATAATCATCCAGAAGTTTGGTGACCTTTATTCAGAAAAGCGCTTCCCTGGTCACCCAAACCAAAGATACGTATGGGTTACTCTGTCGCCTTATCACATGTTTACAACAATGGTGCGTTATCATTCAGTTGTTCGGGGATCCAAAAATTATTTCAAAACTTCGTTGAGCAGGTTTGTTTTCCGATGGGAAGGAAAAGGGAACTTTTACATTGGCTCAACAGAAATGACCAATACTACTTCGGAGGGGAATTTAAGTAGCTTCATACTCACCGGCACACTCGGACACACGAATCATATTATCACTTTGGGGGAACTCCTTTCCATCAATTCCCGAGGTGTTCATTGTGAAGAAGACGAGCCCTTATTCCGAAGAGTCGTGTTTATCACTTTCAGTTTATTCAACCATTTACTTCGCACTTCTGTGCTCTGGTTTCGGTTGCTTCCTTCTAGCATCGTCCAGTAAACGGCAAAAACAATAGAAGTATAAAGTGAAAAAGATCCCTAAAAAGTCAAAGCATCAGGCGGAAATCAAGAGGACAAGGAAAGAGTCCGAATGCAACTACGCCACTGACCACGACACCTAGCCATATTGTAACATGGAGTGCTGGGGCGAGGGAACGGCGTGAATATCAAGGCGAACGAACGAACCAAACGAGGGCCACAGACAAAAGAACAGGTGGCGAATATGTCGGAGGCGTCCAGAAGCAGGCAAAAAGAAGCATACAGACGACCAGAGAGGAAGCAGCGGGATCTTCGGCAACCAGCAAGATAGCTCAGGTGAAGGGCTGCCGATCGAGCCGTCAATTGAGACAATCGGACCAACCGAAGGGAAATGACGCTCAAGGGAAGCAAGCCATCGGCCACGGGCAACTGGCCAAAACACAGCCGAAGCGCTCAAGCAGCGGCAATAGAAATCTTGGTACCACGCAGTCTGGAAAAGGGCCTATATAAACGATTGTATGTGTTTCATGACTTGACTTGTTTGGCCGGTGTAGTACAAGTATCCTACCGTGTGTGGTCTTATTTGTCACAATATCACTTAATGTCTCCAACCACGTGGTAAGTGGGTCGCATGGACCCCAACCTGCAAGTCTTACACGTCCTACTTGGCCAAGTCCACTCGTCAAGGTTTTCATACCTCTTTGCCATGTCATGGGTTGACCATCTCGACCACCAGCCTCAGAGGACAGCGTACGCCAAGGAAGTCTATCAATCGCCATGCGTAACACATGTCCCAGCCATTTTAATCTGTTTAGGTTCAATACTTGATCTAGTGACTGACCTCTGGTTCCCAATACCCTTCGTCTAAACTCAGCATTGTTTGTACGGTGTTCCCACCATACTCAGGCAATGCTACGGAGATATCGGTGCTCGAACACCGACAGTCTTCGCCTATCTTCTACCCCCAATGGCCATGTTTCCGAACCGTATAAAAGAACAGACCTAACCGCTGCATTGTACACTCTACGGATTTCAACGGAAAGTGAGGATCAAAGACAAATTCACGCGAAATCTTGAAAGTACGCCAAACCAAAAGCGCTCCAAAACGGTCCCTCTTTTGAACGAAAAGGAACAACTTCATTAAAGCTTTTTTAAGTGTAGTAAAGCTCAAGCCAGAGTCACTTCAAACATCGTGGTGTTCTAAAACCATGCATGGGTTGTACAACCATACGACAAAGTGAAACTATTCGCCCGTAGCACCCGGCTAGGCTGCAACTCAGGGTCACCAAAGCCATCACCTCATTTTCCGGGGATTTTTCATAAGAGCCTATAACTGGAATAAGGAAACTTGGTGTGAATATATATATGTTATTCATTTCTGCATTAGGATCGTAAACGAATTTGATTTTTTGACTTAGGAAAGTCGATTTTATCCCCCGTAACGTGCCTGAAAGGTGCGAAACGCTTTTAGTGCATCCCATAGGTCAAATGAGTAGCACATAAAGCAGTTGCCCTGGACGACGCTCCGTCAAATGTCATGAGGCAAAATTCACACTGAGTGTTTTGCGAACCAAGGTAACCCAGTTCATGAGATCAAATGCAATTTTTGACCCATCGTTCAAGAACACAAAAGAATACCACAAGGACAACGGCTATCTGAGTTAGCACCCGTAAAAATGCTTGCCTACGAAGACTCGGGAATAAGTCTGTGCAAGATTGCCAAAAGACTTCACCGATCAAGGAAAGTTATCTGGATCTTTCTGAAGGATTCTATGTGTTATACATATCAGAAGAAATGTGGAATACGAAGAGGAATTTCTGAAAACGTCAAGAAGCAACTTCTACGTGCTGTATTCAGCCAAATAAACAATGCGTCAAAGCTGCAGAGGTCCATGCAATATAATATAATATAATATTATATTATATATATATATATATATATATATATATATATATATATATATGAACTCAACAGACAACATCTCGTACGATGACAAATGTTACGGACAATAATCTAAATACTAAAAGTCATCCTAGTCCACTGTAGACTTCAAACCCAACACAGATTCATTAAAAACAAGCTGTGTTCATGCGTGCTCCAGTGACTGAATCCGATTAATTCATAGGGCAATCCAGTCAGAGGCAGTCAGATTACAAATTGGTGGATAGAAGGTCCAACAGTAATCTGGACGGATGTAGCCGATGCGCTCCATTTGCGTACCGGGTACGAATACCTGATGAGCGGCAACAACCGCCAAACCGGTGGTGTGCTTCCGGGGAAGTTTTGTCCACACGTTTACATACTACTTACTACCAATATGAGGTGAGTGCTTGCACACGCAGCCTCGTTGTTCGTTGGGTTAGCAGTAACCCAGACACGAATAACTATGAGAAATCACAGTTGTGATTCATTTGTGGGCTCTTCAATGAAGAGTATCCACTCACACTCCAGACGATCCAAATTAGATCCTAGTGAACATTATATATACATATATATTCGTCCACTGCACCTGGACCGAGGTCACTAGAATTCGGCATTTTATCTCATAAAGGTATCGCGTATTTGTGACGGCCACCACTAGCGATATCTATAAACAAACGAGTAGAATAATTATTATCGTGCGCTTTGCGAACAGCCACTCATCAACTGTGACTTGCCAGACACGACTTTGTGTGGGCTCTGGTGGTCAACGTACCAAGGTGCTTATCGTCCACCAGACATCTCCAATTTTAATTAGTCGATCCACTTGAATAAGCACGCCAGTGATGACCAGGAATGAGCGCGTTCAGAGGTCACCTTGGTATGACCTCTGACTGAACGCTCCGAAAATCACACCAATAATAACTAACTGGAGTCGTTGCACTTTTAACATTTGCCCCAGTAATGCGAAGCGAAAAAAGATACGAAAACAAAAACAGACAGATCAGTAATTTGAGAGATAGAGAGTGCCAGGGCGAACACCCCGGGGTGTGGGTGTAAAACATGACCTTTCACATATATATACATATATATGTCTGTGTGTGCAAATGAGTTCTTGTGTGGTCACCAATTGCCCGACCGAACAACCCGTTAACACAGGCTGCACACAAGGTGAGTTCATTCACTTGAAGATGATGGTAATGATAACTGAAAGAAAAATTGATATACTTGAACCATACGTATTGATACATCGTTGTCGTGTGGGGTATTCGCTTCTGAATACTGGTTTGTGGTTTTATAAAATCTTGATGTAAGTAGTATGTTTGTAGTTGTATCTGAATGACAGGACAAAATTTCCCAGGAAGCACAAGACCGGTTTCGCGGTTGTTTTATCGAATCTTATTTCGAGTTTGCGGTTTCTTACTCCGTAACTTAATTGGAGATCTTCGAATATGTTCTTGTCGTACGCTGTGTCCCAGTGATGCATCTCCAGGGAGGCTATAGCACCAGTGAACACACGGCACATCATGTTATGAACGAGGACTACGAATTGACGCAACGCGGGACAGGGGACGTAAAGAGTAAACCTGCATCGTAGTGATTGCCTAAATGCGAATTTCTATGGTTGACAGAATGAAAGTGCAATGGAAATCAGTGTGTGTAATGAAGAAAAAAACAAGATACGTGCTTCATTTCTCGTGTGTGATTTTATGGACTCAGCAGTCTTTTTTAAACAAGTTAACACTCTTCAATCATGAACACTTGCGAAGGTTGAAGCGGAAATCTTCCATGAACAGGGGATAGGCTCTGGAAAATGACTGAAGACACACGGATTCCATTCAGTTCAATAGTACCGGTCTTTTTTATTGGAATATAAACAATAATACAATAAAAGGATACATCTAGCTGGTTCACTGACAAATCCCATTCATACCTTTCTGTGATAGCCTTGGTATTCTTTTATTTGCTTCTTTTTTACTACCCACCATTTGAACCGATAAATCACTATTTTCGTTATTCAAGTTTGGTCGTCGAAGGTAAGTTTCGAAACATCTCTGATCGTAATAAAAATGGCATGATGACAGCAGTAATGCAGTACAAGGGATGTTCAGTGCATATTTGGGGAGCCATCTGCCGGGAAGGTCGGAGCTAGGTGATATTTATGAACAGCATCACCAATAGTTAAGTTTATCCTAAGTCCTAATCCGACATATTTTCGCACTGTTGAGCACAGTTACTGAAGCGATCCCACAAGATGCTATCAGACGGCTGACAGCGAGCATGGCTCGACGGATAAATGCTGCAATGTCACCCACAGCTGGCTAAACCATATCATGAGTGACAGCTTGAGAAAGATCGCGTTGTTTTATTCCCAACATAACATTTCCATTTCAATAAAGGATTGTTCAGGAAAGACGGTCCTTTTTTGGCAAATAGTGTACTACCATAGCACAATATTTCAGGAAGGGGTTCGCGACGGACCTGAGGCTGCCAATTGGGGGAAGTGACGAAAAGCGGTGACAAAATGGTAACGCGGAACAGGTCTTAAGTCCACCATAACCGTGGCCAATGTTAATGAAATTGGGAAGTTTCTCAAAAGGAGCGCATCGGCTACATCCGTCCAGATTACTGTTGGACCTTCTATCCACCAATTTGTAATCTGACTGCCTCTGACTGGATTGCCCTATGAATTAATCGGATTCAGTCACTGGAACACGCATGAACACAGCTTGTTTTTAATGAATCTGTGTTGAGTTTGAACTCTACAGTGGACTAGGATGATTTTTAATATTTAGATTATTGTCCGTAACATTTGTCATCGTACGAGATGTTGTCTGTTGAGTTTTAGGAGTTTAAAAAGTACTTGATGAATCCCAATTTGTGTAAGCTACCCACGTGGGTCAACTGACAGAGAAATCGAAGAGCATATCTGTCGGCTGATGGGGGCGGGGGATGGTGAATGAGTGATGGTTCAGTTCGTCATGAATTCCGACCACTAGCCATTTAGTTTCTACTCGAGCCTGAAAGGTGTAGCCATCTTGTACTTTTTCCCTCTGATTTCCTTCAGAATATCCAATCAGCGATGGCATTCGGAACCGTATCTTATCTCCGACTGTTGCTTGTTCCACTTATGATTTCAAATTTCATCCTGGGTGCACCCACATCGACCATCGTATCGAACGGATCAGCAGAATTAACAACATCAAGATCAAGAGCGGGTAAGTTACTTTCAGAATCCTTTGGGACATTCGTGTTTAGGAAAATGTGAAACATCCTATATCGTCATTCCGTTTAGTTTGTACCCGGTTCGGCTGTAGTTGGGTTACGGCAGACGAAGGGCGTCGCATCTCGTGTCAACATCAGCTACATGGAACAGCACAAACGGGAAAACGATGGGACCGTGAACTGTTCATTTCTGTCTTAAACCGAACACATTTATCTTTTTCCAAGTTATTTCCATTGCATAGAAGCTGACAACTTCATTCGCCAAAAAGTAGTAACTACTTATTAAGTATCTAAGTCTATTGACTCTGGTTCACGCATGGGAGATCTGTTGGATGGATATGGCGACTGACAAATCCCTCAGATCCGCAATCACGCGGTTCATGTGCACCATGTCACGTGATGCACTCTGGTGATACAGGTGACCCTCATTCGCGTTAGTTGCACGTGTACACCTGACAGAACTCACGCCAGATTTTATCCACGCAAAACGCCACGGAAACAAGCCACTAAGTTTTAAGAGCGTAATGTTTGCGTTCTACCAAATAGGATTCAGTTAGTGAGATCTCCAAGCTATGCAGGTAATCGAGAAAAGTCGTACGAAGGTATCTAAAACATAAAGAGCGATGTGTGCCCAAAAAGCAAACAGGTCGTCCAGAAAAATTAACGAAATCGGACAAACGCTTATTAACTCATCTACTCTCCAACAACACATGCTCCATGTCCACACTGAAACTTTCGATCGGAATCAGTACTTCAAAACGAACGTTACATAAAAACGATAGAAGCTAGGCAGTGGCTGAAATACAAAAAATCAAAAGAATTATTGTTCTCACACCGCTACACAAAGAACGACGTTTACCATGAACTGAAAAACACGTAGAGTGGATAAACGAGTGGGAAAACGTCCGATTCGGATGGACCGAATGCTTGTATTTATTAATGGCATGACATGATAAAAGAAAGAATTTTCAGTCAAATAGACAACTACAAGAGTTCCGTGATGGTTTTGAAAACCTCAGCTAAAGGTCAAAGTGAGATAGTTACATTTGAGGGTATACGAGATTCTATTGTCTACATCTACACGTTGGAATAGTTTTGCTCCAGATAGTGACCAACAGGTTACATGATAATGCCATATTTCAACATGATAATGCTGCTGTCCACTGATCACACTATAAAATGTTGGCTCTTGTTCCGTGGGATCAAGCTCATGCAGTGACCAGCCTACAACCCAGTTCTAAGCCCGACTGAGAACCTATGGCGCTTGCTCGATGGCCATGTGTACAAGGATTTCGTGGTTTACCAGTCAAAGAGTGAATTGGTAACCGACCTTAAGCGAGAATGGGTGAATACTGACCAAGGGATAACTACAAGTCTTGAAAGATGTATCGAGGTCCACAAGTAGAATAGCGGTTACACACGATTTTAAGTAGTGACAACTGAAGCCGAGTTGAGGTGGTCCTATACTTTTGTCACCCCCTTTTTCGCATATTCTGGTTTGATTAGCTCAGAATAAATTATTTTGTATTCCGCATCATTGTCTGTCGGGTATTCGGTCGTTATGACCAGATATAGTTTTGTTAGGGAATACGGAAGCGAAAGTATGTGAGAAAATGAGGGTGGTGCTATACGTTTGTCGCGTGATGTATGTAGACTGTCCAGGATAAAGTTGTACTTTCGGAAAGTGCGTATTTCGCTCGTTTTTGAAAACTGTAGCTATTGTTGTACATTAAACCCCGACAAAAGATTAGGTAAGAGCACTGGTTTTTCCGCCTATTCACAGGGATTGCTAGAGCCTACGTATTTGACCAACGGTGACCGCCTAGTCTTCACTGGCTCAGATGACTCGGTGTTGACATCTTGGGAATACCAGATGAACTTTGCAACGCAATTCGAACAACCATTACCTGTATACGGTGGTTGTACGTTGGTTCTGGTTGCTGTCTCTTAGTCGGGAGTTTCAAGAAATCGAGAGCATGAAACAATTGGAAAGTAAACTTCAAATAGCCGTATCAATTAATTCGATAATGAAAGTGTGTAAATACAGGAGTGCCACTGATCGCGACACTCAACCGGAATGCAAGTTTATCGATCCGTCCGAACGGTTTCTTACGCTTCCAGACGTAGGAGTTACCTTTTACACAGAAGAACAGTGCATGATACATAAACAGCGTTTCAGGCATACTTCTAGGTACTTTCACTGTTTCAATCTTTACTCTATATATGAACAGTAGTATTGTAGAGATATTTGTGTTATACGTATGTATCACGAAACTGGTCGATACTGAAACACGTCTTTCATCTTTTCTCTTTCTGTGTCATTTTTACTACTTTTTCAGTGCTGACCTCCTACGTCTTTTCACTGCAGATCAAAGACTAGTGCAACTGAAAAAAATGAGAATCTGAGACGCTAGTGACTTTTGGATTTTCTGTCTAATCTTAACAGAGGCTCCGATTTCATGAGCTGATGTTTACAATGTGATCAGATATAAGCTTTAGATGAGCCATTTAAGGTCACTTCTTGGTCCCTCACATGACCTATGCGAGAATTCTGGGGTACGCTGCACCAGCTCTATATGATCGAGTTCACCGGCCTCAGTAGCAAATGTTGGAAAACCACTGCGGAGGACAAAGTCTACAGGATTTTCCGTCCTTTAGTAGCCACTGTCGGTTACTTAAGGATCGCGATTTTGGATACCGTAACCAGACCTCTCTGACGCTCCTAAACTGCACAGAGTCAGTCGTTCACGAGGCCCCCGCACAAGGCTATGGAGAACCGTGACTGGGATCGGAAAGGCACAAATAATTTGACCTTGCACGGTATGGGTGTGCCGTATAAGTTAGGTTACTGTACCGATTGCGACTACTGAACGATGGCCAGAATCTACTGTACAATTGGCAATGATTAATACATCTTCGCCAATGTCGACTGAACAACAGGAAAGCCTACAGAATTACCAGGATGGGCGATGGTAGCCACGACTATGTCAGTCCGGGCTGGTACCAACCCAGCAAGGGCACATCCAGCAAAGTAGGCATGCATGCCTCGACTTGAGGCACACGTAACGAAATGCTCTGCTCTGATGTACTACAGCCGTTTAACTTACACCCGAATTCGATCTGCGCGTGCTTCGATTTGCTTGTTCGAAGTGAGTTAGCGAGCAGGTAGATGAACGAGATAAATCTTGTCGACGGGCTATTGGTTGAGTAAAATGACGTTCGTGTCTGTTCATTCGGTTACCAAGTTCACTGACTCCGTCAAAAGGTTAGATGGTAAAACACAAGTTTAGGAGAACGTTCATTCTAGTGATTGCCCTCTATCCCCTCTTGCAATGTCAACACAGACAGCGACCGAGAACATAAGTGATGAGATTAGAAGTGATGCACAGGTTGAATAGGCCAAGTAAAGAACATCACCGTTCTACGAATCATGCAAGAGGATATCTTGTCAAGCTAACCGTGTTGCGCTAATGCTGATCTTATGACAGCTGGACCACAATACGTGGTTAGGTAGACAAACAGCATCGCAATAAGGAATTCGGCTAGTGCTTTTATACTAGGGATGTATGAAGAGATGAGCGTCAGAGAAAAGATACAAAAGAAGGACTGAGATCTACGTAGTTTGAAGATGTATCCACGAAAAGCGTACGACTTATGATTATATGAATGTATGGTGCAGATCCTTCTAATTCCCATGTGTGCGTTAGACGAACTGGAATTGGAGGGACAGCTGACCGAATGGTGCCATCGAAAGTGATCCAGTCAAGAGGTGGTCTTTTAGATACAATAAATTCGTGCAAAATAAACCGAAAAGACGACGGCAACGTTCCATGGTCAGCGGAGACCTTCATATCCACAGTTCATACGTGTCATGAGCACGGAAATCACATTGTCAAAACGACTGTGACTAACGTTTTGGAAGAACCACATCAAAAATTGATTACCTTCACGGAACCGAGCCGGGCTAAAGAGACCGAGCAGTCAAGTAAAAGTGCAGGAAAGCTCGGTTCAGGGGTGCAGACAAAAATCAGTGCCTAAATCGGTCAAGGTCGATTGATAAGATAAATCTTTTTGTGATGTAACCAGGCTTCGCATCGAGTGAGTGGTCTTCTCTTGGAGTAGACAAATGGTTATGAAGCAAACTCTGGCACGGAAGAGAGAATTAAATGAAGGGCTATGCGCCTGATCGTACTACCTTGGGTAACCTTCGTCTGTCCAGACAGCTTTAGAAACACCTGATCGATGGTGTGTGACCTATCGCTCTCCATCTTACCTTCAAGTGTAATAGTTGTAAACTAAAACGGATCTTTCGTAATTTCAAGTAAAGCCACCACCAAGTCACCGCATCCCAGACACGTGATTGGCTTAGCATCGGTCAAGCCCCACCTGCCCACAGTATCTCTACTCCTTGGGGACCCATCTCGGATGAGCAAAACTATGGATGCTAAGTTCAGAAGTACATGGAAGGGCCTGAGTGGATGAGGAAATTCGTGTCGACTGATCGTTGCGACCGCAGCAGTCAATGTGGTTGCTCCATGATTTCTGGGTTGCGGTTTTTGAGGACAGAAAATCTCAGCTAACAGTTCTAGATGGGAAGCAGACAGATGGCTCATATATCAGAACTGTGAATGCATTTATTCTCCCAGTTAGTCCGTAAGATCGACTGAGGTTCATTAGCCTTCAGCATGACAATGCGGCCATACACACAGAGAAACTCACCAGAATGGGACTATTGTACCGGGATATTAGGACCCAGGGCTGGCCCGCTCACAGTCCAGACTTGAGCTCCACTGAAAATGTCTGGGGTCTGTTAGCGAGGCGAATTTATGCAAATGGAAAGTCTTCAGCACTTTACTCGAGTTGAAGTCGGCTGTCCTCCACGAACGCGACAGCATAGAACTTGAGCCCATCCGAACTACAATTGAAAGTATGCCTGGACGTTGTATTTCAGTCATCACTCACAAAGGTCACTGTGTTTTGTAACCAGCTAGTTGTTTCTGCCATCCTTTCTGGGATGGGTTTAACAGCATTTCGCACCCTCTCATACTCTTTTTCTAAAATATATCGACTTATCTTTTTCATGCTCTGAATTCGTGTGCATATTCCTCATAGTAATCAGTTGACATATCAAAATGCCAAATTTGGTCCTTCCAAAAGTAATCACAGAAACACAGAGAGGGTTTGATAGCGTCTCGTGTACCATGTGTGTCTCAAAGGAGTATGAAGACGGGGACGATTAGCATTTGTTGGCTGAAGCACTTGTTTGAAACAAGAAAACTGTGCTGATCTGGATCGGATGAAACGATACGGTCTTCTCCGTTCACTCATAGTGGCAGACGTTTTAGGCGATTATCTGACCCTGATTTTGAAGAGTTGATTTACTGAACTGAAAATGAACCTACGATAAAACTCTTAGCGCTCAAATGAGGTTCAAGACTGAGTATGAGGAAGATGCTTCAATTACAACGACGGACAATTACTTAGATGGCAAGGTGATAGTGTTCATCCGTAGCCATTAGATGTTGGAGAACAAACCAGACAGGAAAAGAACTCTGATTAGATTCTTCCACGATGGGGTGACATAAGTACCGAGATGACCACTCCTCCTGAACGCCTCTCGAAATGGTCCCAAGTGACCGTACCTCTGCTAAAGCCTCTGTTACGGAAGTCCTACTCACTGTCTTCCCGTGGCCGAGGTGTTCCCACCAAAGAGAGAGGACGAAAGCGAACACCAGGCGCTCTCCACCGGGTTGACTGACTGAGGGTCAGTCTAGGGAAGATGACTAAACCCTGATTCCAAATCATCCACGGGTGACTTATGACGCGTAACACACCATCTGTGGCGGAGGGGTGCACTGGGCACCCAGGATGCCTGGCCCCATCCTAAGAGCGTATGAGCTGAGCAATCTCAAACCGGCACCCGGGAGACTACGAGACCCTCATATCGTCCTACGGCCTTGTGCGTTAGAAGTTCGGGTCAAAGGCTCGGAGTAGGGTCCTTTAAGTCAACCCCCTACTTCGGTCTGGGCAACCGGATAGTATTCAGTCCACATGTTTACATGGAATAGAAGTGACAACGTGGAGGCTAAGCCATGACACGACTCAGTGTTTATGAAACTGTTAGCACAAAGTCGTGCCCCGTGGTGGTTATGTTGTGACAAATCGCGTTGGAACTTCAGACAGATTTCCCCTATGAATTTCCACGTTTATTTCTGTTTCATGTGTTTTGCATGGCACCACGCCTCTGTAATTTGTACCGGGTTATGGGTGAATATATATATATATATACATATATATATATATATATATATATATATATATATATATATATATATATATATATATATATGATAGATGAAGAAGGTGGGAGCTTACACAGAAAGAATTAGCGCCTAGATGAGATCTCATGTTTTCGTTTCATCTAACATCGTCCCAATGCTGGTACAAAATGTACACGCATTACAGTTTAGAATGTAAAACCTAAAATCCCATAGTGATGGTAATTATACTTAATTCATTTCGTACATAAGATTCCTGTTTTTTCAAAAAATATGAGCATCTTTTTGACCAAAAAAGTCCGGCATGTTATTGTCTATATTCCATATTTATCTCAATAGGAACTGGGATTTATTTTTCTGACAAGGAGAGCATAGAATTTTGTCCTCGCCCCTCTCCCCCTTTCTTGGGGACTCCCTTCCTTTTAAATCCAGTTCCATTTCATGACATGGTTGCATTCGATTTCGGTCCATGCCCACGCGCTTGGGTGAAGCGGAGAGAGAATGTCTGTTCAAAATAAGGGCCCACTGAGCTGTCTGGAAGAACAGGCAGATGTAACGCTCTGACTTAGAGTGGCGCAGTACCACAGAATACTATTTAAGGTCATGTTTGGTAGCTAGCCGGGACCAAAGCGTAGCTGTCAACCACCAGCTGTCTTTATTTTGGGGTATTAAATGCATACTAATTCAAAATTAAATACTGTACGTTATAAATTCCATTCTGAAAATGTCATGGTAACCAAGCCTCTTCGTTGTTTCCATATTCTCGATTATCTTGTTCTACTACAGACAGTGAAAGTGTTACTACCCCAGCATTGGTTTCCACCAAGAAGAAGTCCGCGGTTTCCCCAGGTTTTGTTCACATTTTTCTGCTCTTTATCATTACATTACAGTTGAATCGCAAATTGCAGTGGATTCTGAAAGCAAACAACCTATCTTTGATGTAGAAAATAAAGAACCCGATAGAGAACTCACAAGTTCAGTCGACCAAAACGGGAACTGGCCCACATCAGAAGACAGTGTTCCAAACATTCCTCAATCGCATTCAAGAGTGGAAGACCAACATGATAGAAATCCACTTCAGAACATGACTAAACTTAATTTTGTCGAAAACAGGAAGAAATCCGATGATCAGTTCGCTGAGTCGCTAGTCGCTGAACCTGGGAACACTCCAACCGTCAACTTGCTAAGTGTGAACGACTCCCAGGAAATCATGAAAATCATGACAGACATTCAACGAAAAGTGGAACTAAATGGTGCGAACTGTTCAACTGTCATACCAACCAATGCTACGGATCTGAAAGGGTCTTCTTTGGACCCGAAGTTGTCACGGTCCTCTTCTTCGTACGAACCACCAAATAATCCCAACCTATTGCCCCAGTCACCTCCTGCATATCCTTGGATTGCGAGTGCGAATGAAAATCACGTCAATTCGAATACATCCGTTGCACTATCCGAACAACAGGACCTCGTCAATTTGCATCCAAGTACACGTACGTATTTCTTTGATAGTGTGTCACAATCGTGATTTGGGAACACGGCCCGCTGGGGGATGGTAATGTGCACATTCTTAGTTGTCTCATCAGGTTTATCGATGAACTTATTTTCTCAAGACGAATATGGTCCCAACCAAATCCCCTCTTCCGACTCGTAAAAAAATGATGTCTTGAGTGTTGATTATTTCACAAACAAAATCTACTAGCGAATTCGATCAGGTAGCCAAGTTCCGTAAACTGTTTGCAATACCTTCGGTGAAGATGTCCATCGTGATAGCTGATAGCCGGCTGACAAACGGAATGTTAAAGTTCAAAAACCAGTAACGGATTAGTACTGTATATCACATGCAGCGTTTGTGCACAACCACCGGCAGAGAGCTAACCCGGATGATCTAACGGATGAAACTAACCGTCTTGCACATCGAGTTTCAGTTCCACCTGGGACTTTGTAAATGTACACTACTGAAGATTTCTTACAAGCAAGATTGGACAGCTGTACCGAAAGTGCTTGTTTAAAGTTGGACGTTGTTGACATTCCGTTTCCCAGTCCGACAATTCTTGGTGAGCAGTTTCACTGTGGCCGATCTAACAACAGCACGTGACTAACTGTCACTTTGCCCGAAGTCTCCGGATCAAGGGGACGGAACACCTGCGTTCTGTGACTATGAAATCGAATTTATCTGTTGCGATCGCATTTAGGCGAGGGATAAAAATCACAGAAGAGTCAGTTGAATTGGAAAGGTCACCACTGCGACCCCATCAGGCAAGCCTGTCGCTCCTACTCAACCACTGCAGACGAGGCTCCGGGCTCTTTAGTATGTTTATTATAGAGGCTCAGTCGAATGTACGAACCGTCATCTTCGACTGCATGAATCGTGTCAAAGGCACTTAATAGGGTTGTAGACCGAAAAGACCCCGATCAGTCACACTAATAAACAACACGTTAGATGCTAAAATTCACTATCAGGTTGCTTTCCTTCAGCTACAGGGTTTTCACTTTACGGGTACACAGTTTTCAACAGGGTGAGAGGGTTAAACTGTTGTGTATCGCTCTATTGGGTAGGGAAAGACGACTACGTGGGTGAACCCACTCTTTTCGTGACCGGGGTTTAGAAGCTCGGTAACACCCTTCGTATGATCTGTCTCTGAAGTGTCTCGGATACAAAAAGCCATTGGATTATTGATGCTGTTTTTCCAAATCATCTGCAGAATATGCTCTTCGTGTAGTGAACTGGCTTGGCTTGTCGAAAGTCGTTGTTTTAGTTTTGGCTAGTGACTCCGAACAGCCTTTTTCGAAGCACATTATTGTAAAATTGTATGACAGTAAATCAGCCAAAATGTGATAGGGTTTTTTGTGATCGCACAATCAAACGCAAAATACACTTTCACCTCTAATACCCACTTTCAAAGGACAAATTCTTGTTGTGATATGACCACACCTGAGTAGTTATCATCCTCGCAATCTATTTCCCCTGTGTTTGTCTGCTTTGCCCAGTCCGGAAGAGAAGACCGGTTGAGAGACCGAGAGACCGAGAGACCTATCCTAGATCGCCGATTGATCTATCGAGCAATGCTCAATCACTCAGTCCCTACATAGATGATCACCTAGGGACTTAGCACCTGTCAAGAAAAGGCTGGATCCAAGCACATCATCGTGTGTCCGTACACCGTAGAACGATACACGGATGTTCAGCACGCATTGTGATCGCTGACGCAAACGGAGTGGGGGAGGTTGATGAGCTGGATCCCAGACCTATCAGAATGAATGTTCCGGACGTGATTCCGAATGCGTTTGACACAATTCCCAGTACTTGTTACATAACTCCGAAATAAATTTGGAAATGTTGTGGCGATCAGAAGTTTAGGTAAATGGGTAGTAAGTAGTAATGCAAAGACGAAAAAGCTCAACTGCTTTTCTATGCCTATTAGCGAGTCTCGACTACAATGGTTAGGTCATTTGGATAGCTTTCAGACACGGTGGAGCTATTAACGCTCGTACACCGATACATACATACCAATACCAAAAAGTATGATTGGTTGTATCCGCCTATGTCTGTGTATTTCAACCTATCACATGACTTGAGACGCATTTGAACTGTCTCGTGACAGTGCTGTTGCCATGCTCGTGAATACGTACACCTGGCATCATGCTTGTACGAATATGAAGTCACTAAACTACTTGGTTTCTTCGAAAGTTAAAAAAACCAACGACGTGAACTTGTCAAGGGAAGGCTTCTGTACTTATCTCGCACCATAATTGTATTATGGTTACGGTGGCAGTTGTTTGGAACAGTAATTAGAATATCGAAACCGAATAACTATGGCCATATACGTGTTTTTGAACCGGTTAAGAAGGATTTCGACCTCCGTTCATTGGCAATACTCATGCCGGCCCCTTTTTTGCTGGTATGTGTCGGGGGCAGTCGTACGTGTGCAACTGATTTGGCTCAAACTATTTCGGCCAACCGTAAAGTACTAGACCGTGCTTACGGTACTGCGAATGCCGCGTATGCAGCATAGTTCACAGACGGATGAATCACTGGCTAGACAACTTTGTTTTGTAAACCATAGTCTTAGCTTGAAAATGAAAAATGTGACAACTGCTTGTGGACAGTCGAACCGGCTTTGGGATGAACTTGGGAACCTATTTCCGACAGACAGAAAACATTGTTCCATATGGGATGTAGAAAAGGCCGAAATGTGTACAAAAGAAAATTCGGACCAATATTTTGAGCGGAGGAGTTAGTCGATTTCGTGGCTGATGTGCCATTTTCATAATGGAAGCCGTGAATAAAACCGTTGGGCAACGGAACCGTGGGTTCTTTGTAAAAGTATCATTCCGAATCCTTCTAAGTGACTCATCAATATACGCAGCAAAAAATAATTACGCGATCTGCACTGTCATTCCAGCTCACTTGGTTGAATATGTATGTATGTATGTATGTATGTATGTATGTATGTATGTATGTATGTATGTATGTATGTATGTATGTATGTATGTATGTATATATGTATGTATGTATGTATGTATGTATGTGTGTGTGAGTATGCGAACCAAGTTCCCTCGAAAAATGCTCATTTGCTCTTGAATAAATATTTGTTAGCGAAATCGTAATGTGGTTTCGTACTATCCAAAGTACTTGGGCTTAGAGGACGGGTCGAATTCACTTCAACCCGCAACTAAGTACGACGAAATAACAAATGGGCAAAGACTGCATAAATGTACGCTAATTTTATCGCAGTACTCATTTGCATATATATGGATAAGGTCGAAGGTACCAATGTGTAGATCACAGATCAACCAATTACAACTGCCTTGTCACGGCGGTTCTGAGTGGCCGAGACTTCTCACTATATGTGGCAGTGAGGCTGTACCCTATTACGTCCCACGAATTGGAAGCTTGAATCGCCACAAGTTCGTCCTGGTCTCAAACTCTCTGGTCTGCTTTACTTCCATGGATTTTCATTGAAGATCTTATCGTTAATGCAACGTAACAGACCATTGTACAATACAGACGACCAGCTCACTGAATCACTAGTTATTGCCCGCCATCAGGTTCATTTGTTAATCGAATGACATGTTCAATCCATTACCAGTTTTGGTAGAATTCTTGCCTCGTTGAAGACATCAGCTTCTGTGGGTGCTCAACTGTTTGTTAGTATCGAGCTATTCACCTAGATAGATAAAATCTAGAATTGTGGCTACGATAACTATTACCTGTTAGCTAGTCGTTAAATTCCGTGCCGTCGTGCTTTTTCTGCAGTAACATTTCATACACTGTTTTTCTTTGAACTTTTAGATGGACAAATTGGGCCGGATACATCTGTGTCGTGTCAATGCGGATCGCATGCCACTTGCGCAGACGGACCTTCCGGCAGCATGTGCATCTGTGACGCTTTGTGGACCATGATTAACGGTGACTGCGTTGGTGAGTTTCACTTTGATATCCCGATCCGTCAACTGGTTCCAGTACTTATCGTATGCTGTAGTATTATTATTTCAGATAATTTGGTCTCGTATGCATAGTGAAAGGAGTTCGAGTTGGAAGATATTACAAAGCTTTGAATGAGGTGTGCAGCCTGTAGGTTACAGTGCGAGTCATCAGTGGAAAACAGCTTGATCATTTAGATATTGATATGTTCTCGTTACCGGATAGTTCACAGTTGGGTATTCAACCAGGTGTTTAGACAAGAAGGCCCCACAGAAAGTAGTTATACAGAAGAATTGACTTTTTCATTGCATGTTTGCTCAAGAGGCATAACCTACAGCCTCAACAGACTACTAATACTGCACTATCAAGGATAACCAGTAATCTAACCGTGAAATCTGACGTCGTGAATCAAGCGCGGTCTCTAAAGATCAGGAGTGGTAAACAGCCTTACGACGGTAGACTGCGGTCTACCAACAATGTAAACGGTGACTGTGGGAATCGAACCTCTTACCTTCGAGGCGATAAACGCGTATACCATTCGATCACCACCAGTCAGATTCTATATTGATCAGCAGGCTCAACCGAAAAATTACCATGGCGTGAACACTTGTGCAAGAAGACTTTGACAACTGGTGGATGCGGCCGTGTTACAGGGAATGTGTGTGTGGACCTACCTGGGTCTGAACACAATAGTGTTTCTTTACCGCTTCTCGGTCAGACGATCAATCTCCGTTCTGGACATTGATAGACAAAGTGGGACATTACCGCAATTCCTAAACTCCATTTCCGCTAAGGTCTGAATGATCTTTATTACCTTGGTTGAGTGAAGTCAGTACTGGTAAAGAATCCAAGCAGTAAAATCCCACATTCAAATAATTCCTCTTACAATATACCTCGACTCGAGCGAAGAGTGTGTACTGTCAATTGAGCTCTGCGTTAGCTCTCACAACCGTACCTCACCAAAGATTGGCTACTGTTCTACAGACTTAGTGCACATCGCTGCCCAGAATCTCGAAACTATGCGAGAGATGGTCTTGTTATTTTCTGAGGTCCGATGATAAACAACCACGGAACTCGTGTTCGTAAAAATTCACTTAATTTCTTATCTGAAATGTTGGTTTGACACTTAACCCACCGGGATGGAGATTAGACCGGAGATAGGTTACTTGAGAAGGTACAAAGCCGCTGGGTCGGATGAGCTGTCTCCATCTTTTTTAAGGATGGGGGGTGAAACCTTGGTTTCCAAGTTAACAAAACTCCTCCGGGTAATCTGGAATAGTCAGCGGATTCCAAGGGAATGATGTAAATCGGTAATAGTATCGATTTGCAAGAAAAGTGACAAATCTTCTTGTGAAAACTACAGAGGAATTAGCCTGGTAAGTGTCGCATCAAAACTGTTCACCAAGCTTATTCTCCACCGATTATCCGGTGCGCGCGAAATGTGTACGCATGAGAATCAGGCCGATTTCAGACGCGGTAGGGGGTTGTATCGACCACGTCTTTACTCTGCGGCGAACCTTAGAGCCCATACACATCTTCCGTAGGCCAACAATCCCTGGCTTTCTCGATCTGAAAGCGGCTTTCGACTCAGTCGACAGCACAATTCTATGACTCTGCCTCTTATTAGGGGGATGTGCCAGAGCAATTCATTTCTCTTTTCAAATACTTCTATGCAAACAGCCGAAGCCGAGTTCATGCTTGGGGCATTCCTTCACCCGAGTTCACCACGAAAAACGGTGATTGCCCCCTTTTACCCTTCCTCTTCAATTTTGTGATTGCATTGATTCTGGAGATAGCCCTATCCTCGTGTGAGAATAGTGACATTGATCTTTGCTCAGGCAGTAAACTGTATAACTTGGGATACGCGGACGATGTTTTCCTTGTGAGTGAGGATTCAGGTAATTTGCAAGCTTTCTTAGATATGCAGTTGAGTACAATATGATTCATCATACAGCTTCAGCGCACAACTCACCATTGGAAACTACGGAAGCACTGTACAGCTGTTTCATCCTTGTTGGGAATCATCAGCAGTACACATCCACCGAGCCCCTAGCCTAAACAACAGCCTAGCAATGTTTGGGATACATTTTGCACCTTCCAAGTGTAAAATGCTGCTACGAGACTAGGTTGGCTCAACATCAAAACTCTTGGCTGGGGAAGCTTTAGTTGAAGTGGGTAAATTTTGTTACCTGGGAACTTACATTTCACGAAGTGCTCAGGCATCAGATGAAGTGTCATCGAGCATACAGAAGGCGCGTTTGGCTTTTGCCAACCTCCGTCATCTGTGGCGTCGGCGTGACATCCGACTGTCTGTTGAGGGTCGAGTGTGGTCCTTTCTTTTATACGGTTCGGAAACATGGCCATTGGGGGTAGAAGACAGGCGAAGATTGTCGGTGTTCGAGCACCGATATCTCCGTAGCATTGCCTGAGTATGGTGGGAACACCGTACAAACAATGCTGAGTTTAGACGAAGGGTATTGGGAACCAGAGGTCAGTCACTAGATCAAGTATTGAACCTAAACAGATTAAAATGGCTGGGACATGTGTTACGCATGGCGATTGATAGACTTCCTTGGCGTACGCTGTCCTCTGAGGCCGGTGGTCATTGGAAGGCAAGTCGAGATGGTCAACCCATGACATGGCAAAAAGGTATGAAAACCTTGACGAGTGGACTTGGCCAAGTAGGACGTGTAAGACTTGCAGGTTTGGGTCCATGCGACCCACTTACCACGTGGTTGGAGACATTAGATGATATGGCTAGGTGTCGTGGTCAGTGGCGTAGTTGCATTCGGACTCTTTCCCTGTCCTCTTGATTTCAGCTTGATGCTTTGACTTTTGTGGGATCTTTTTTACTTTATGCTTCTATTCTTTTTGTCGTTTACTGGACGATGCTAGAAGGAAGCAGCCGAAACCAGAGCACAGAAGTGCGAAGTAAATGGTTGAATAAGCTGAAACTGAAACTACCACACCGAACAATAAACTCGGGAAGACATCTCTATTGCTTTCATTGTATATCGTGTTTCAAAAATTATTTAAGAAGTTCTGTGGTGAATCTCCTTGGTGCCGTTTGTTATGAATATTCGATGGCTAATATGCGAGAACACCGTAACTCTATTGAGTGAAAGCAAAGAACACTTGCAGCTCACGGTAGTCTATACGGGACAAGGATCACCCCCTTGAGAAACGTGATTGGTCTCGATTTGGGTCAGTTAGGCCTTAATCTTCGGACAATCGAGGACTAATGCACTGGCCAAGTTTCAGCCCTGGGAAAGCTTCTGTGATATTTCGTCACTTTTTCGTCCCTAACCTATCCTTCTTTTCATAAGTGTACTCATAGCTCTGGCAGAACTAATAAACCATGCCGCATACTGACGATGGAGGCCATAGCCGTGTCTCTCGGATAACCATTGCTTCTGTTTTCATCACGCTGCAGCCGGGACAGCATGCCGATGGAGTGCATGGACGACTGAACGGTAGGGCCCAAAATTCGACACTTGACAGCTAACGCATGGTCTAATTTACCTGGTGCTGCCACGACTTGTCATTTTAAATTGTTTCTGTCACACGCACGGAGGTAGTAACTGACACGGATGTGGACACATCACGTGACTCATACTGAAGACAATCCAGTCTTTTCCGTAGTTTAAAAGCCATACATCACCGTTTAACGAACTTGTAATTTTCCTTAATTGCCGTGCAAAGATCTTAAGCCACAGAAAATATTGTAGTCTACCGATGACATGAACAAACAAGGGCGCACCGATCAGTAGTTCGTAGAGAAGGGGAACAGAGCAACGTACTCCGATATTTGATTGATTCATCGAGATGCTTCGATCATACCTTGCTATGATAACTAAGGCCTTTGATTAAATCTGTTGTACTGACCCAGAGTGTTCAAGTCTACATGAACTGTGTTCAATATTAACTAGTTTTGGTTTGTACAAAGTGTTGAACTGACCCAAAATTGTCGACTTTGGTGAAAATCGAATCCAATGATGCAAACCACCCACGCTCAAGTGTAGCATGCATTCTGTCAGCTGAGTGGGCTACATGGTCACACAAGGAGATTCAGGCATTTGTAAGTGGATCATATTGATCAGTTGCCAGCTAGCTTATAATTTAGATGCTTCCGGTAGAAGTCTCTTATTTATGCTAATAGAACTGCCTTCTTTATCCCATCGTCTGAGACCTTGAATTGCGTGGAACGGCAGATTTGACATGCTGATGACTGAACCAATTTTATTTTGATTAGTCGCCTAGCTCGTGGTTATAGTAATCTTTTTTTACTTTACGTATCATACAGCAGCTGTTCGAATTGTCCAGAAAGGTGGGACGGGCCAATTATAGGCCTGTTAAATGGCGGTTAACGGGTGGCAGAATGATTCGCACTCGGGCTTTCTGTTCGTTAATAATGACCGTTTGACCAAAGCCAGTTGCCGAAAGAAGGCTCGGCTAGAACCACCCGGTGCAAATCATACTTATATCAGGACAACAGATACTATCTGTACAATGCTTCCATGGCTTTCGGTAGTGAATTAAGCTTTTGCCGCATGATGAACCATTTGTTATTCAAATCCGATCTCCTTCAGCTGAAATAGGTATTATGTAGCTTGACTAGTCGTGGTTGAGACCAAGGTAGAGTAGACTAGATCCGATCAAAAATAACGATTAAAATTGACTGGGGTGTGTTAACTTACACTGAAAGTAGGAAAGTATTTAGGGTCCAACGCCTTTATCTGTTTTGGTCTTTTAATGGAGTAATTAACCTGCCGTCCCGGTGTTTGACTTGTTCCACAATGGCCTGTCACCTGGACTATGCAGACAATAGTTTAGATGCTTGCACGATGTATGCGGACCCGATTCGCGTCCAACGAATGTATCGCGCAGAACGATAGCAATTGATGGGTTTTGGTAATTATATTGGTTATTCTGTATAACTGACAGGAGATGGGAGACTGAACGACACAACAGCTGGAGCTGATAAGCTGAAGAGCGCCTTGCCCCTAGAGCAGCGTGACGTAAAATGGCGATGCTGTTGTATACGCCGGTACCAGGTGGACCTAAACGAACACACATCAAACAACCAGTCGATCGAAGGAACTGAGGCTAAACTGAATTCCTGACCTGTCGGAGAGCCTGGTCAACTTTTGCTTGACCAGTTGCGTACCTCAATTGATGACTGATGAGAATCACTCAAATGTCCTACAGAACTTCTAAAATAGGCGCATGTATCTGACCAAAGAAGATTATCATGCAGCACTGGTTTAATCGGGTCTGGATATGGGAAAGTACTTTGAAGTACAATTGTCCTAACTATAAGCCACTTTCTTTGACTGAGAAGAAATATTTCAAAAGGAAGATTGCCTATAGCTAAAGGAAGACCTGACACCGGAATCGGATGCTCCTGGGGGGCGGTTGTCATTCCCAAGTAAACCTCAGTACAGATACCTATTCATAAACAAGACGAACCTAAGCTGTAAGCTTTCAATTGAATTTTAGTGAGTTTGGTGTCTGAGAAGCCGCCACACTAGCAATAACCGACCACATACCGGCTTCCCTAAGGATTAAGCTTGCCTACATTGGTAATCCAGGTACTGACGGCGCATCCCAATACAAGTGCGCTGGACCCAAAACAACTGCAACTCAAAAGCACTTCTCTTACGAGTCTACGGTCATATTTTGCGTCACTGCAACACAAATCCCCTGTCACTTAAGAGATTCGTTGCTCAAACGAATTGTTGGGGACAGACAGCAAACGGCTTTTCCGATACAAATCCAGAAGCGGCCGTCAGGCTATGAGCACGGTTATCCAGATTTTGTACAGACCGTGGCCGAGAAAACCATATGTGTTGCCCTCGCAACCGCAGCATCGACAGGCCTCAACTGACCTGAGGGAGCGATCTTGTCCTTGTAGTCACGCTTTCCGCGGAACTGATTGTCGAGATAAGACCCGGTTAACCGAACGGGATAGCTAGTACGGGGTTGTCAACCCGACACGTGAGCCCTTTAGTTCCTAGGTATGCAACAGCTAGAAAACTGCCTCGTTCAGTGAATATCGATCTACAGGCACCAACGTTGGCGTTCTGTTCTCAAATTAAATTTATAGTTTTCCAAATATGTGTGATGGTTTCGCAAATCGATGTGGTAATTTCTCAAATCAGTCTTAAAATAGTGTGGAAAACTGCCTCGTTCAGTGAATTTCGATCTGCAGTCATTTTGTTAAGACAGAAAATGAGCAGAACCAGATGTGATGCTGTTTTGTTGCCAATCCCTTTTGGTCGACCGAATATCTCTCTGTCCTAAGTGCTGCTGATTTCCTATTTTAGCCAAGAGACTGCAGATCGATAATCACTGAACGAGGCAGTTTTCTAGCTGTTGCAAACGTAGGAACTAAAGGGCTCGCGTGTCGGTTTGACAACCCCGTACTAGCTATCCCGTTCGGTTAACCGGGTCTTATCTCGACAATCAGTTCCGCGGAAAGCGTGACTACAAGGACAAGATTGCTCCCTCAGGTCAATTGAGGCTTGTCGATGCTGCGGTTGCGAGGGCAACACATATGGTTTTCTCGGCCACGGTCTGTACAAAATCTGGATAACCGTGCTCATAGCCTGAGGGCCACTTCTAGACGTAGCTGTAGTCTTTGACGCGGAATGCAAGGAAACCGATCCCCAGCCTTAATGCTATAACTATACAATTGCAGTCCGATGCTGATGACTGTTAATATCACATGCATTACTATCAAGACGCCTAATCGGAGACTGCATTGATTTTCTGGGACCGTATGAATTGAAGGCAATTACGTTAATTGTTATTAGATTGAATGTCTACCTCTCTTCTTATGTGTACCGACTAAGTTTTTCGATTGACAAGATATGTGCCCTAAACGACCACGAACTCATTTCGCAAGCTCCTTCCCCTCAGACGTATGAGCATAGCAAAACTGCACCGGGACGAATAGAGTGTAGTGTCTGCACCCTAGAGATTATCGTGTCGATTTCCAGGTGGGGCGGTTACTTGTTTTGGCAAGTCACTTTCGTGTAAAATTAACACAAAACAAACAAGCAGCAGTCGGAAAGTAAAAAAATACCAAGAGAGAGAGAGAGAGAGAGATGACAAAATATGTGAAAGTGGTCAAAACTGTGCGGCAGGCGAAAACTAGGACTGTCGGTACACCGAAAAGGGAATAATCTCATTGGATAACCGGAGGGAATCAATATTTATGTTTGTTAGGATTCGTGGTCTATGTCTACAGTAGTTTCATCATAAAGTGGTCCACCTGGTTTTTGGATTATCTAAACTTCACGTTCTGATCACTCCTGTTCTGTTTGCGGTATAGTTTCCCTGACTGATGGAGACGAACATATGGTGCGTCACGTCACTTGTAGCATTGTTTGAATCCTCACAGTGACTTATTAACCTATGAGATGATCCGCTTTCTTGTTAACTCATTTCGCGTTTAGGACTGAATTGTACCAACTATCAACAAATCGCACGTATTTGAATGTCCCGAAAATTGAACAAAATGTTTTTGTTCAACTTTCGTGGCATTCATATACGTGAGGAAAATAAAATGCCGTTAGAACTCAAGCATGGTTGAGTTTTCAACTTATAGAAGCGTCAAGTATAACTACGAATGAGCAAACTATTTTGGGGCTAGCAGGCCACCGAGTTTTGTTGGTTGCTTAGTATGGTGTAGTATAGTATATCAATACACTGTAATGCGTCGTATTTTTATTGCATTCAATGGCCTTCGTGAACAAGCTCTTACATCGCAATCAGGCAGATGTGACATTAGCAAACAAATTAATTTTTACTCGTCTCTTGCGCTATAACACTCGGTGTCATCAAATTTGCGCTCCATTTGGCATGCTCGCACTTCACGCGTTAGCGGGTACTAGTAATGAAAAATACCGTGGTACTAATACTTGACTGACTATTGTCAGCAAAGCAAACTGGCTCTTCGGACTTGTGATCTTGAACTAATCACAGTTTTTCTCTTGGAATTTGACTTGTCACATACACTAGTGTCCCGACTAAGGGCGTACGTGCCAGTCTTCTGCAAAACTCACCCTCTGCTCAGCTAACAAAGCAAACCCGAGTGTCATAGCCGTTGTGTTGTGGTACAATGTTAAAAGGAGCAAGTTCTGGCTTGACTAAAGTGTCATTGATACCAATATGATAAATGCTTCAATACCAATATGATAAATGTTTCAATACCAATATGATAAATGTTTCGATACAGCAGGGGGAATCATTGGTACCATTGAAAGGGCACATATTTTCAATGGTTCACTGACCACTGTGAAAAAATCTTTGTTCCATCTGGATATTCTGCAGCGCTTAAAACCACTTTAAAATGTGACCATATCGGCTGAGTATCTGGCAATCTATAATACTTTCCGTCGTTTAAGAGCCTTGCACCAAAGATGAAGAACCATCTATCACAAATGAATGAATTCTACATAACAATATAAGTTGTACCGTGTAATTTGTAAAAGAAACAAAACTGTAAATCTAAAAGTTCTTCGCATTGTTGTACAAATGTGACATAATGCCTGTCGTAGGAAGCATATGCAGTTGTTGTGATATCCTGAATGGACTTATGGCAGATTTCCTGTAATAAAAGAGACCCATACGTCCTGGCAGATTGCCCTTCTGGTATTCTCATCAACTGTTCTCTGTTATCTTCCCATAAAACTTTTACTGAACTTTTAAAACAGTTAAATGCCTTCCTAATGGAGCTGAAAAGTGAAGTACACGGAGGAAGAAAACGGAATATCTAATGGCCAAACGAACTTCAGATGCCCGTCGATGCGTGGGAGCAGTGTGAAAAATAAACACTACCCCATTTTTGAGCTGTACAGTGTTCACCTTAGATGAGTTTGCTTCCAAAAATCTATCGAAAATTGCTTTGTTAATTTTTGCGTGGCATTTCATAATGTAACATCCCAAGGGTCAAAATGCGTGCAATGATATTTAGGTTCGTCCCTCTATTTGACGGCACAGTTTTTATACATGGCTTTTTTGACAAATCATTCGAGCGATCCAAAACACCAAACGTTGTAATTGGTTTCGTCATCGTAAAGTCATAACATACGGCTTTCTTGCGCTTGTAATCATTCTGTATATTGAGCAAGCTTTGTCTTAACATCAGTGCCGTTGAGCTCAGTAGGTTGGATTGTATTTTTGTGAAGCAGTTATGGTTGTCAAGGCGTCGACCAATAGCGATTGCGCCACTAGTCAACCCGGAACTTTCAGACTCAAATATCGTTTTAATCCGAGCGAGAGTTATTGAATGATTGTCGTCCATAATGTTGCATGGCTTTGTGATAATATCACCCGAAAATTCCCTTTTCTTGAGGCCTCGTTTTAGCCCATTTTCCTGGTCTCTTTTTGCAATGTCTCGGCATGTTTTAATAGTTATTCCGAGACATTAAGATATCAGCTTCAAAAAATCACCGTTTCTGGCACATTGTACAATTTGCCCGCGATCTTCATTGTTTACAGCTGTTTTTTCTGCGTATAGGATTTTCGTTCCATGTTCAGATCGATTATTTTCATCCCATCTGTCACTTCCTCAGCGGACGTCTCCGTCCTGCCTTGTTCGTTTTATGAATGACACAAAAACCGATTCTCACACCATTACGTTGGGCTGAAACTGGCCGAATGACCTACAGCCACCCAAAACCAATGGTTAGTTGTCACACTCATGCACCATTCTGTGTGGCGCTTAGATCGTATCACCTGACTAAGCTATTTTTGCACATCAAGCCCGCTTAATCACACCCTACCCAGAGTGGGTAAAAACACCTGTTCAGGCTTCAACGAAATCGAAAAGCGACACTCGCATGCCACCGCAATTGAATGTTTCTGTGCACGCACGCAGTAGCTTTGGTTTTACGGTCTTGTTAGGTCTTAAGGTGCTATCATGTTGTCGTTGATCCGAAAATCCTGTTTGCACCATATTCTGGACTTGAGATCCCTGCTACAACTGCTTAGATGTGTGAGTCCCAAAATCCGATATTTCACTGTTTACACAAGGTGTGGGACGGTCAGTCCGATAGATGCCGACGAATGGCTCTTAACCTGCAGTGTTCGGTTGTTAAACTTCGGAAAACATTGTAGAAGAAATTTCGGACGTAGTTCAACCGCACTGCCTGTTTCCCATATTCACGTTGAAATCACTTCCTCGTTTCATTTTGTAATAGACTCAGCGGCAGACTTGGAAGTCTGGAACACGTGCTCATGAGAACAAAAAGGAGAGCTCGGATCGCTGACTGATACAGATAGGGATCGACGCCCACGGACAGATAGGTCGATAATGAGCAAAGGGGGAGGATGATCTAGAGACTCAAGATTTTAACAACTCTGAGGTTTGCTCTTTTCAGACGTTGTAGGAGCACGAGCAACATTTGCACTCCGTTTAATCGTAAGCACGTAAGCACTAAACCGGGCTGTAAGCTGGTGAGCAACCGTGTATGCAGATACGCAAGCAAGTCGGTACGTGCGTCACAGTTACACCTGCAAGCTCAAGCCACGCAAGGCCGTTCGACACGTGACAAGATCTGATTGGCCAACGCATTCTGGGATGGAGCGTGGCTAGCATCAGCCGTGTCCACGATTGCAGTCGAGTGTCCAAATATGTGGGGGATGTGGACCAATTGATCGCAGAGTATGCATTTTCGTGCGACTTGGCGTCTGTCTACGCAGGAGACCGTTTAAGCCGAACACAGCAAGGTTCAAGATTTGAACCCCACCAGTGCAGGTCACATTGGTGGTGGGCAGTGACACTGTCGTCCTGTCCGTTAGAACACCAGACCTGTTGATATCTTCTGTGTGGTTCACCCCTATTTCAGCTCTCAGGATCATAGTAGCCGACTTTTCCTCATAGTGGTGCATTAAGCATTGAGCATGTGGGGTATGCCCGTCCCACTGAACCTATGAGCGAGCTAGAAAAAAATAACTTGAAAAGTGGATGCTGTTAGTTGTTGTCTCCCGAACAAGTCAGAAGACGGGCCATGCAAACCGTTCGTTTAGTAATCAGCACAATGGAAGCATGAATTCTAGTGGAATAGGATACGTGTGAGTGATACCTACTGACAGTACCAATTTGAACCCGCCGGATTAGAAATGGACAAGAACGTAAGACGTACTCATAACCGAGCAGGGGTGGAGGTAGCAGGTAGGACAAAGGTGTTCTGTGAATCGAAGTAAAACGTGATCCACAGAACAACACAGTTGTAGTGCAATGAATTCTGTCAATTTATTTGTACATATTATGGATGAAAGTTACACATTGGTCAGGTTGTTAAATCAAACAGAATCGGAAAGCTGAAAATCGAAAATCCCGAACTATCTATCTACAACTTTCTTCGTTTCATTGAGAATAAGAGCCGAGTGGTGAACAGTTAGTCTTTGCGGCTTACAAGAGAAGGATTTAGAGGCAACGAATACTAACTGGACAGGTGGTATGTACGTAGCGGTGGGGGGGGGGGTAGAAATACATTAGGCTGCCTACGTGGGATTTGCCGATAACTTTATTGCACAAGTAGACCGAAGGCATTTGTGTTTGGGAAAGGTACCCTCACGTTGCTGATTTCCCGGGCCGGATAGAATGAAAGAAACGAGTGACACCCTTATTTGGAGTGAGCGATGAGTCGTCTTTGTCAGCGCATACCGATCTGAGGTAATGCATCGTGTTCTAATCTTATTCGACAAAGATTCATTGGAAGTAGTATTCCTTGCGCAAACTGCTAAATATGTTCAACTCTACTTTTCCTTGACATTCATTGCAGTTCATCTGTGAACTGATCACCGGTGTTTGTATGAAGGAAAAATCCTCACTGTAAGTTAGTTTATGAGGGCAGAGGAACCACAGTTAACAATTACGGAACCACGTCATAATGTTGCAAATTCAGTCTTTGAAGAGAAAGAATATGGACAGAAACCGGAGGAATGGAAGCAAGAGTAGGATTAAAAACAGTAGTATTAGGCATATAAAAATGTTGTTTTTGAACTTTCTGTTGGTAGTTGGTCAGATCTGTCAGTCCCAGTGCTGAACCATAAATGGGGAGACCACTGACGGCCTACGATTGCGGGAACTCCTAGTCTATACGAAATCTGAGTTACGCATTTATTACTGTAAAACTGGAGGACAGGAATGACCCTGAATGCTTTCAAACTAGCTGGATGAATTTAAAATGCACAATTACTAGGTGAGAAAATGATTTGAATTCCACTCAGTCCGATACCTCTCCTTGTCTCATCTGGGTCGACAGCAGGATAGGGCGGAATTGTCAATGGGACCGAATTGGAACACAGTTTCGTCTGCTATGTTTACCCCGATGCATTGAGTTTGTTATGAATTGTAATCTGAAAGACACGCCACCAGAGGGACACCTAGATCGCAAAGAGGGACCCTCTGAAGAGGGAAATAATAGTCAAGCCGTAATCGGGATGCATGGACCTGATAACATGCTGTAGCAAACAAGCTTGTTTTTTCGCTTCACATCCAGCTAGATATTTAACACCATAGTTATTGAACTGGCTGTTTTTTCTCTATCATCGCAAGTTCAAGATGACTACCGTAGGCTACCACGTGTCCAAATGGTAGTGGTACCATCTGTGTCACGGGGGATAATGTGTATTGATAATTGCTACGTCGACTGCATGGGGTTAGTGATTACATCACGGGGCCCAGAGTCAGTAACGCGTGTAGACTCAGAGATCTCACATATTCTTTCTGGGCTCACAGGGTAGGGGTGTTTAGGCGAACCGTGTCGTTCCTACCGGTTACTTACGTTGTATTTGTCCTCGGTCCAACCAACTAGAAAGACCTTCGTTTACGCTTCCAGACATTCGCTTTGCGGTTCGACCTACGTAGCTTTCACCACAGGTGTAAGTGAATTGGTATTCGCTATGAGAGATGGTATCCACGGGTAGTCTGTAAAAGAATCGTCCTACAGGTGAACAAGATGAGAAGTTTGACAGTAAAATGCATGATTCTAATTGCAGTTTGAAGCTTTTGTTTACCATATCTGCCTTGCTGTCTCCTCTGAACGGAATAGAAAGGTAGACAGCCTTGTCGACTTACTTAGAGTAGATTTTCTATCATTGCTTCTTATGCCGTTGTTGATGAAACATGCAGAGTATTCGTTCTCGAGGAATATGTTTTTGACTCTTAATTGTTCATCATCTTTGGTGTCTGTACAGCATAGTCGACTGACTCCGTTAGACACTAAGGCTCATTTTCGGGTTTATTGGGACGAAGCTTTCGTAATGTTTATACTAACCCGTATTTGTTTCCTTGTACTGAATTGGCCGAAAGACGTGACAGGAATAGATCTGGGAATGGCAGGCTGCCTAAGAGTTTTATCGCATTTTGAGCATGATAATATTTATGCATATGAGTAGTAGGAGAAAAGGTTTATTTAATATGATTCATCATGTAGTATCAACGATCGAATAGCCATTAAAAACCATGGAAGCACTGAACAGCTGTTTCATCCTTGTTAGGGATCATCATCAGTGCACGAGCCCCAACTAGGACTCGAACCTGAGGTGGACGATTGCAAGTCAAACACCTAACCGCCTGGTCATGTGGGCTGGTTCTCTCGTAGTTGCGTATTAACGTTAATCCATGGTTTTCGCTGTCATGATTTACAAGAAGTGCGAAACAAGGATGGATGCTTGGGTTTTTGTAACCGTATAACCTTCTGCTGAGCAGCTAGACACAGTTGCCCCTTCAACTTAGCAGATTTTTAAAATTCATATATGTTCGCATCATAATGCAATACAGGGACGAGTTCGTAAAACGAATGGACTAACATCAATGATCTGACGGATAGGAACTTACATGCAGTACTAACCATCTGTCATAAGTTGAATTCACGTGGCCAGCTGTGAAACCTGAACAGATGGTCTTCATTGGCTAACGCTGAAGTCACACTGGTTAATCCAATCTCAAGGTTACATTGAAAGTTGCTGACCCCTGCTATCAAAAGGAGCAACACCGTAATAACGAGACACTACCAATGGGATCAAAATGTATTGTACAAGCGTTTACAACAGACAATACGAGTCTTTTAAGATCACTCGGGTAAAGATAATGAATCTTGAATGAATGGTTGGGCAGTGTCACGGAAAGTGAGCACATGCACGGTGGGGTGATAAGTCGATGTCAACACTCACACGAATCAATGAACACTACCGATGAAATGAAAGAACCCGATGGTTGAAAACTTAGACGGTTATACTGGATTTTCCAAAACATGGGTTTGACGGGTGGGGAGCCGCACGCATGTTTGCAGGGACTCAATAAATTACCAAAACGAACCGAAAATCATAAGCATGAAAATTACAGTGTAGATTTAGATTTGGGCTCCGATGGTTCAGGCTCGCTAAAAACAGCAAAATGTCGTCTGAGATGACTTGGTGCCCCACCCACAAGCAATACGAGAATTCGCATTATGACCAATCACTGTTCAGTGGTTCAGTGTACAGTCATCACCCATGCGTTTTCATGCACGACCAGATGCATCGTGAAGGTATGACTCATCTTATTGCAACCCTGGGTACTGATTAGAACGGTGAGCATGTCTGGCACGCCCAACCCACCCCCGAATCACGTGACAGCGTTTGGCGAGTTTGTGTTCACTCTCATACTGTTCATGAATCAATAGCTGCTTGCATTTGTTTTCCTGTGCCCAGGTCATTGCATAAAAAATGCCATATTTTGTATGCCAAAAATTCAGTGCATTCCAGTGCCGGCTCACTTTTCTTCTGATTTTATTTCGATCAATCCGGCCACAACACTGTCAATCGCCATATTATCGAAGTAACTCTTAATCGTGAGCCGACAAAACAGTCTCCATCACTGTACACCCCTCTTCTCTTCCTAAAACCTTTTTTGAAATCCTCTTTGAGGAGTGACTGGAAAGTCATGGATTTCTTCAAATCAAGCCACTGTAGTAGTAGTAGTAGTGTTTGGCATCATATTGCCTCGGTCTCACTTTACTTATTTCAACTTTTCTAGGGGAAATTCACGGTATATGATCTCACCATTCGGTCTCGTAAATCACAATTCTGAAAAGTGATACCGAGATATTCCAGTGTTTATGGTACTATCAATATCCTGTCTGAGAGTTTATCATAAATGTTTCGGATGTCCAAATATTTTCATCCACTTCGTACATAGAAGTCGGAGTTAGTATCTATTTTATCTTTTTGTTGTCGTGTTAACCGGGTTCCAACATCAAAAGCTTGGTGTCGAACATGAATGTTTATAAAATAATAGCTCCGAGGCAGCCCTTATTAGGCGCACAGTGCTAAAGAAACGGTGGGGGGTTTGGGGTTCTTTTTGAAGCATGCTATCGGTCAGTTTAATTCAGGACTGGTTTGTATCAACACCAACCGCATCACAGGAACCGGTATAGAAGGTAGAATAATATTGTTGTTTATACTCGGGCACATATACTACTCGGAGGTCGGACATCGGAAGGAGGATCATCAAGTGCATAGGTGAAATAGTTGGGTTTTGTTAAATTGGTTCAAGCTTTAAAAGGCAATGACTGCTGTTGGGTTCTAACCCACCAATGGACGCCACGCCCACGCTTCAAGACCACGTGTGGTCTACCAGCTGAACTACAAAAGATTCGAATTTCTCGCAGTTGGATCGCCCTGTTTCTTCTCCCGACGGTCAGCAATGTTTAACATTTTGGTCAATCCAATATTTTCCAAATCGGTGAAACTGTATTTCAGGATTGGCTTTTATCAATCTTAGCTAATCTGTGGCGTTCACATGACATTCGTTTGCCTGCCAAAGGTCGAATGTACGTTGTAGTAATGAGGCCGGTTCAGAAACCTATCCTGTGTGAGTCAAACACAAGCTTGTCTGACCGGTCTCCGAACGCCGATTGTTCGAAGCATTGCTCGAATTCCAAGGGGACACGGGAAATTAGATCCAGTGTGTCAAGTATGCAAGGCAAATCGAGATTCAAAACTGAAGCTCACAAATGTTACGGATAAATATCCTCAGCAGATGGTATTCGCTGAGGCTGGTAGTTTTTGAAAGAAAATTGAAGATATTCAGTCCTGGAAATGGAAGAAAAGTATAGGGACACCGACCAATGGATTTGGATTTGTTGCATTGAGATTCACGCGATTTATTTTATCCCTCAGTGTGGTCCGCGAGATCCAGCGACAAAAGGAAAGATATATGACGGTATATCATGAAAGGGGTATTGCTTTCTCATCGACCTGATGCTGTCATCTTTAATTCGTTCACCGCTAGCGCCATCTTAATCTTCTGATTTCCTACTGTGATTTTACGGAGAGATAACGACCGGAACCGCATGGTTAACAACCGATCAAACTTGAATCTTGATTCATGTGATTGCGATGCCACCCCATTTGGGCAGTACAGCTGGGTCTCACATCGTTCAATCTTCCGAACGGTCACTGAATCATCATAGTAAATGTAAACAATTTTGGTAGCGTTGAGCAGTAAATTACTTGATGGTGATTGGCTTCGTTTCGTACACAAAAACACTAAATGACGCATGATAAACGGTAGTTATACAAGGAAGACATTCTCCATTTCCTTGCCTGAGCATTGCAAACCATAGCCAAAAGTTTCGACAGTCGAAACATTATGAGCAACGTTTATAAAACCACCATCAGCCTGTCGTGTTTTCAACTTCATATCATGCCTAGGTTTGTGGCATTTAGCGCGATATGAGATTCGCACGATTAATTTTCTCCCTTCTTTCCCCACTTTACAACGGAACGAATCTCAGCGCATCCGTTGGCTATCGGACTGATTACTGCCAGCGTTCTTGGTTGCATGATTGGTCTGACCGCCTCGCTCGCACTTGTTATTCTCTCTCGCCGCGGCTATCGTCTTCGGAATAGAGAAATCTACCGTATTGGATGAGATGTGTGGTAGTCATCAATTTCAGCCCTATTTCATCCCGTCCCATCCACACTTCATCATCCCACTTTCTTGTTTCTCCTTCACTCCCTACTGTCAAACCCGACGCATGAATGTAGTCTATCAACATGCACTAAATGCGTGCTTGATGGTATGCCATTTGCACATTTTGTATCGTGTATGAACCGTGGTTTAAAGAGCATGAAAAAATAAGTCAACTGAACTATTCCAAAATTACTAATTCTGTTCCTCCTTCAACTGACCAAAAACAATATATTCGAGCAAAATGGAAAGTACGTATTCACAAGAGCTTGTTAGATTTCAGCGGAATGATCATTGGGCAACAAGGCCATGCCGAAATGTCATGACTTTACACGATCGAATGGCAGTGAAAAGTATTCCTCTAAAAATGAGCATTTGAAAACTAATGGGACTTGCTGGTGTCTGACGCACAGGTTTTCATTTCGTTTAGTAACCGCCGCTCTTCTTCCAGTAGCCAAGCCTATGACCTGTACGTACAACAGAGTCACACTTAGTCAGTGTCTGTGCGCACTGTTATTCGGCTCAACGTCCGAATAAGAGCTACTGGAACAGTTCGCCCTTCATAGACGAGAAGCATACGCAACTTTCCAATTTCCCAACCAATTGCACAAACCACTGTTCATCGGAGTAATACCGAGTGTCAATAATAAAAGAACGAACTTGAATTTACATCCCAAAAGAAATGTGTCCCGTGATGATGACTGATGATGAATCCTTCTGTCTGATGGAAATAGCGATACTCTAAAAGTGTTTTCAAATCATTTTACTATCAGTAACACGCTCCTTCGTATGCCTCCAGCCAGGCTGGCGTAGGTTATGAATCACAACTAAGCGCTTGGAAGAACGGTGGCTCTGGGAAAATTGTATCTACCCGACCAGTCGTATTTAATGAAATAATTCGTACACGGACTACGTACACTAGGATCTGACAAGATCAGACAGGAATAGCAGGAATATATTCTGACACATTCGACCGGTAAAAACTTTTGTACATATAAAAGTAGCATACAGCTATTGACAGATAACGCACTGACCAATCATAAGGCGATTCCGCTGTGTCTGCACCATCTGACCGTCAAGGTCTGGCTTCGTCTGATTGGTTGGATACTGGAAATGAAGCCATGGCGCACTGGGTCGCGTGCGGAAGCACCTGAAACACTACAGGCTCACAGGACGAACTGGACAGGTCAAGTTGGATTCCGGCTGTACAATGAAAATCAGAGGTAACCGAATGATCGCCGTTAGGCTTGGCAACTGTGAAAGAAAGGAAAATGTCCACGTGACAGTGGGCTCATTAACCGAACATAATGTCGTACCATAGATCGGTACGGACATGAAACCGCGGAGGAATGTTTGCCAAACAAGAAATGCGTGGAAAAGACACGTGCGCATGTGTCATTAAAACCGTAGAACGGAAAATCGATGATCATAAGCTACTGACCGACTGGAGTATATAAGCCCGTGGTATAAAAGGGTAACAGATGCTTACGTGAAGGGAAAACGTGTGTGAATAAATGCCAAATGAACTGACCGAGGAGAGCAAATAAAATACTCGCGTCTTGCAATCTTCGTTTTCTTTCTATGCTTATTAAATTCAAAAAGGGAACCTCATGTTTCACTTTTATCGCACGGATGAATGTCACAACAAGGTGAAGATGCGAAATTGTTCAAAATCGAGAAATCAGGCATCAGTTCACTACTCCTGGTGCATATCACGTTTATCGCGATGGATTTCATGCTTCTCTTCTGCTGGATAGGCCAGAGAATGACATCAGTTTCGATACATGTTCGGTAGGTTCAAGTTCCATGGACAAAAAACCCAACACAATACCAATCGTCTACTGGGCTGTAAGCGGTGCTTAGACTACTGCACTTTATCTATCGTGTTCGCTGAGGTCGCTCAAGATCAGTTAAACTATTTTCTTGATCGGCCAGATAGTGGGGTTAGTGGTCTCAGATTCACTGGGTGTCACAATCTCCGCATACACGGATCATTTTCTGGGACCTTTCAGTTCTACGAATCCCGCCCCTAATGTGGGTGTTTAATCCAGTGGTTTAGGCTATCTCATTATTCTGTTGTGTCAGCAACGTCACTTCATTGTTCGTGAAATTTGACCCGCAATGCGGATATGGATTTTCAGAGATGCTTCCGCACGCGGTGCAGGACGCTATAGTTGCGTTCCCAATATCCAACCAGTCTGGAGTTGTGGTTTCCTAGTGCGCGTAGTCCGGGTGCGATCTGTTCCATTACGTACGATTTGCCGGGTAGATACATTTCTCACAGAGATATTGGCGTGACATTTCGCCATGTAAATCTTGGGATTTTGACAATATTTCATCAGAAGTGAGCAGATACTGAGAGGTACGGTCAATGAAGCTCCGGTTACGATAAATGACTAATTTTAGAAGAATGATAATTGATTTTTAATTAAACGGACCATCTGATTGGGCAAAATTTGGCATCGTTACCTGCTCAGAATGCCAATCCTTGGGAAACAAAATATGAAATTATCTAAAAGCTGTACTCCACTATCTTTAAACAGGGCTAATGCTGTATCCCGAATTCAGTAATTAGAAAGGCGCCCTTGTACGAATGAACGTGTATTCCATAGTAACGTACGGTAAGAGCCAATACAAACAAGAAATGAAAACGCAAGCACTTATGCCAGTGCGTGAGTCAGTGATGTATGCCATCGAAAATGCAAGGCAATTGTGCAATCGGATTAGGCTGCGCAAGGTCGTGTAACAAATCCTACAATCCGATTGGACGAAACACGACAAACGTCAGCTGTGTACGTATGGGCCCGACTGCGGGCATGTGAAAACGATGGCACGGGATGTAGATCAAGCGTACGTGTTTGAACGCGTGACTGTAGAAGCCAAACACAACAGCCCGGCGCTTTGTGACTCCCCAAGGCTTGAATTTCGTTGCGAATCTCCACCTCGGTAAGTGGATCTGTTGAAACAGACCACAATACATGTGCCGGGGGAGCTATTGGAGAGACAGGCACTGAGGCCTAGCTGAACGGTACCTAGAAATATTCTACTCAGCGTTCGAGACGCCGCTGCTCATTGTGAATTGGCGAATCGTCAGCTACATAGATCGTGTCATTCACACCTAGTGGTTTCCCACCTGTGAATCGGATGTGAGGGAAGCCCCATGGCGGTAGCTCCATCTCTGACAAATGTTGCGACCACCAGATTTCGCAATCCCTGCGCAGACCTGCATTAAGTTCAGGTTTCGTTGCGAGTTATTTTCGGTTATGGTCGCTCCCAGTCGGGATTGACCAGGGTGCATCGATGTGTAGAGGGTCAGCAGAAATTCATGGTGTCAGGACGCGACGTGCAGGCCACAAGTCACTGGCCAGCGCTGGTTGGTGATATCTGATGTGGTCATTTCTGACTTTTCAGCTAGTTCGTTTTAGAACACCGACAGGCGAGCTGGTTGATAAAGTATACCGCAATCTAACTGTCGTTGTAGTGTGCGTTAGGAACGTCCGCTTAAGTACATGGACAAATCAGCACAAACTGGCACGTGGCCTGAGTCAATTCAAGTGCTCCAGTATGACCAATAACTTGGCATGCAACCCCGTTATTTGTGGCTTATTACGATGTGGACAACCTGGGTGCTTTGCTGATTCGAAGAAGGAAAATGCCATATGGGGTCTAATGTTCGAGCTGGCTACGAATAGGCGATGGTCAGAGCATACTATAACCGCAGGGGCAATGCTCTTCCGACGAGGGTAGCACGTGGGTGATCTGAAAGAGCACGAAAGGGAAAACTCCATGAGCCGAGGCCCAGTAAGTGTATCAACAGGCACCAACACTTACATTAAACGAACAACAAGATGGCGGCCTCCAATCTGGCCGTTGCAATACAACCAAAAACCGCTCCTCTTTTTATAAACCACTGCAGTTTAGCCTAAAAAGGTCTTCTAAATGCGCATCATTCGATTCTAGCCGGCCTACTGTAGCATTAATAGCTCATGCCAAACTCGTGATATCGGCTCCGTTCAATTCACGTAAGAGGTCGTGTAGTTTATGATATATGGGTCTCAGTCAGCTGGTGGATACACCACAACGAAAAACAAATTGCGTTTATTGGGACACCGACTACTCACTTTGCCCGAAACTCCAAGTCTCACTGCACATAACCGACTATTGACTGGGATCCATTTTAGCAGTGAGCCTCCAGCCCTCTCACCGAAAGCCACACTGAAGCCAACACAACCAGAAGCCACCGCGTGAGAATCCCCAAACAATAGTTAGTGAAAATTCACTGAAGGATTATTGAGGGTGCTAATTTCATAATGGATCTTGAGTATTGAATACGAACCTCTAGGATGTAACACACTTTGATGGTGGGGGATTCAAGCGTACAGGTCAAACCTGTCTGCTGTTGTATTTGCATCCGAGTAGGCTCTTTGAACGTGGTTATCTTGAATGAACATTGGTGTTGAATGGGAGCTCCGTCTGGCGGTAGGGAATTCGGCGAGACTTGGAGATTAGGCGAGGAAGGACGAGAGAGAAAATGGTTAAGATTTCCACCGGAAGCACAACACTTAGCACGGATGAACACTGTTCCCGTCACATGTAAAGGAATATAATGTGGAATGAAGAGGGAGACCAGCGAGAGATTGCACTAACGAGTTGTTGTGCGCGGTATAAAAGGGCGGGCGTTCGTGGGTATGGAAGAACAGATAATCAGATCAGTAGCAGAATCTCCTGTGGTTGTTTGCGTTGTGGGCTGTTGTACTACTCGGTAGCCCAATCCAGAGTAGGCGTTTTAATTCGAGGATGCACCACCGACTTTGCGCAGTCAAGCGCGTCCTGAAAGGCAGTAGAGCTGGTTCAGTTGAGCCGGTAGCCAACTGTGCAGTTTATTCGCCTCATATGGGAACCCCATTGGTTAAACGGAATAAGACTGGAGCTATGGCATCATTTAGTGTTGCGTTGTTTTATACCGTCCCACTAACTAGCGAAAACTAAGTTCTGCCTGCGAACTGTTTTCTTTTTGTTTGTAAAAAACAAAGAAAAAATAGGTAGTCAGTCCATGTAACCACTCAACACACACAGGACATTGGTCCGACTGGTGTGAGCGACCCCACACTGAGGCTTGGACTCAGCTGGCAAGATTCCTCTCCCGTTTATCGATTTACGCCGTCGATTGGCTGTCCTGTCGTTCGTGATTTCGTAGGCTCGGTAGGAGCCGGTGCGTCAGCACTGTCTGCCAGCAAGACTAACCCGTCTATCGAACGATGTGTCGGACCGTACCGTCACACGGGTCACACTCGCCACGTCACAGTGATGTTTACAGATATATGTGGCATTTTAGAGTGGAAAGCGCTAACCGAGCTGAGGGCTCTATCTTATTATCCAGCACCGGCACTCATGCTCCGCAGCTGCTTATTCTGTGAACCAAAAGCCCCTCTTATTCAGGACTGGCCCGCGAAAATGCGGCCGTTCTCCTATGCTCGATCTGGGACTTTTTTCCGGAGTAAAGAGACATATTACGGAAAGTGCTGCTAGAAAAGACAACAATCCAGTGCATGACAACATAAATGGAGATTGAAATGAAGAGCTATCTTAGTGCATAAATAGCTTATTCTGGAGACGATTTTTAGTTTTAAACAAGACTACGCAGGAGCTACTGCACGAAACTGCCATGAAGGAATAAAGAAGGAGAAGGGTCTCCTCATGATGATTAAAGTGATTGACATTCAGTACGTATCTTCTCAATCGCATACGTAAAATATATGGACTCGTGTTCGAATGGGGCACCGAGCAACAGAGTGGGGACAGACAGTATCGAACAAATTAGGAAACGCACCGTCACGGCACATTGTGGATTATCAGTTTCGGTGCACACCGTGGAGATCTAAGTCTGCTTGTCAACACAGTCTCACAAAATGCTAGGAACTTTGGGTTTCGATTCCGTGCACTCATTCGGACCTCTTGACCTGGATCAATCTGATGAGGAAAGGCCACGTGTTTTGTGATCGTCATTTGCTGCCCGGTGTTTGTTTCTACACTGCGCTGCAAATGTATGGGACGACCCTCATTTTCCCGCATACTTGCGCTTCCGTATACTCATACGAAACCGTATCTGGTCAGAACGATGCAGAATATAAAATCTAGCAACATAATAGTTCATTGTGAGCTAATCAGGTCAAAATATGTGAGAAAGAGTGGGGTGACAAAAGTATAGGACCACTTGAACTCGCCTTCAATTGTCACTACCTAAAATCGTGTGCAACCGCTATTCTACCTGCGGACCTCGATACATCTTGCCAGCATACTCCTATCAAGACTTGTAGTTATCCCTTGGTCAGTATTCACCCATTCTCGTTTGAGGTCGGTTACCAATTCACTCTTTGACTGGTAAACCACGAAATCCGTGTACACATGACGAACAAGCATGTACCATAGTGTGGAGATTCAGCCCCCGTCACACGAAACGGCCAGGTACCTATTCGGACTGAAGTTTGCGATTGTCGCCAACCACCAAGCCCTTCAGTTCCTATATAATCCAGACAAGTCCATCGCCAAATCCACGGCTGTTATGATTCAGCGATGGAACATTGCCATGGCTGCTTATAACTATGACATCCTGCATCGACCCTGCAAGACGATTCCTTAAGCAGACTTCCTGTCCTGATACTCAAAACTCGAAGCGGCGGACCAATACCATTTCATTTCACCTAGTGCGCCCGGGCCGACAGAAGAATTTCAGAAGCGGACAAAACGATACTTCTTATCTGTGATTTCGGCGACCAGGAAGGGATGGCAACCCTAGGTGAGGGGGAAGTTTCCTCAGTTCTTCGTACTGTGAGAGGAATTCAGTATCCAACCTGACGGAGTCCTTTGTCGAGGTGACCGGCTCGTCAATAAATCCCGATTGAGCAGTTTTGTTTTGGAAGAACTGCACAAAGTCCACTTGGGCGTGGACAAGGTGAAGTCACTGACTCGACAGATGTGTTGCTGGCCGGAATTGGATGCGGATATTTGCATTACGGCGAAGAACTGTGATGCGTATCAACACAAAGTCCAGCCGAGGCCAATAAACTGGAATCCATGGCCCGAAAGCTACATTCCATGGCAGAGAGTTCATGCTGACTTCTATGGCCTATAGAAGACGTTCGACAGCGGCTGGCGAACGTGTCTCCTATCGGGTCTAGCAGCGGAATACCAACGATATCCCCTCTATCGGACGAATAGAGAAGACGCAAGTCGGTTTACAGATGCGAGGTGTATTCTATATATCGTGGCACCGAAACAGTACCGATACGAGAGATACACCGAACGGAAAACGGAACGAAACGCGACGGCTGTGCAGAAAGCGAACCGCGAGCGAACGACCGAAAGTGAAAGTGATTTGAAACGAGGTCGACGGAAACCTCGGAAAAGTCAGTCCAGTAAAACGTAGGCAACCGGAGAACACTGAGGTCAATGTCAAACGTCAGAAAAGATCGTGGAGAAAATAGATCCAAAATAGTGTCCAGAAAATAGTCATTTTCTCAAAACGATCGAGGTCACTACAGGCCCATTCTTGAACCGGTATCACGCCCTTGTACTGATACACTCCTACTCTAAATGGCCGGAAGTGTTACTGACCAGTTCATCAACCACGTCATTCGTGATCCCGGTGTTACGGAAATCCTTCAGCAGAGAATAAATCCTGCAGGTACTGGTCACCGATAACGGATTGCAGTTCTGTGCTGCAGAGGTGGAAACCTAGCTTGACAGAATCGGATGTCGGCATTTGTGTACGGCGCCACTCTGCCCGTGCTCTAACGATGCAGCGGAAAATCCTGTGATTTCTATGGGAAGTGCACTAACATCAGCCAACCCGAGAGCTTTGACTGACTTGGATGCTTTCCTCGACAATTTCCTGTTGCAGGTCCGAAAGGCAGAGCATACAACCACCAAGGAGAGTCCAGCTGTTCCGTTGGAGTCCAGATAAATACGGTCACGGTTGATGTGTTTTGATTCCAGTGATGTCACATACTACCGTGACAACGAGCTTCGATCAACTCGCGATATCACCACCAGACAACTTGGTCAATCTATGGTCGAGATTACGGACATGGATGATGCATTGGTGCATTTGCGCCACCTCAGTCAAATCCATTTCAAAGTGGCAACCGAAGATGTAACCGACCACACGGCTGAGGTGACTGAGGATTCAGACATTGACCGTGTTGATGACAGCGATCCTTCTGTTCAGCCAACTGAAACGACTGCCTCAGCGGCCGACCCGCAGCCACCAGCTCGAATTCGAAGGTCAGTGCTACAGGCGAGCCTAATCGACGAGCAGCTCTTGAAGGAGGAAGGCTGTGGTGATTCAGCCGCCGTCAGACGCGTTGCGATCAAGTACAGCATCGTACCTACGCACACGGGTGAGCTTCAAGCAATCAGGATCGCTAAGGACAGGTACAACAAAAGCTGTCTGTGACTGGTCATCTTCTAGTCCACCAATTATTTTGTTTGATATCACGTATCCATACAAACCTATTCTGCAATACATTTAACGGGCTATTCTGCAGCCCAGGTGTTCTTGCTACTTTAGTTCGCGTAGTTCTGGGCGGGAGCGATTTCAGTACTTCCTGTCATTTCAAGCATTGCCAATATTGCACATAAGTTCTCCATCGGGCTTAGATCTGGGTTGTAGGCTGGCCACTGCATGAGCTTGATCCCACGGAACAAGAGCCTACATTTCATAGTGTGTGGTCAGTGGACAGCAGCATTATCATGTTGAAATATGGCTTTATCATCTAACCTGTTGGTCACTAGCTGGAGCAAAACTATTCCAACGTATAGATGTAGACAATAGAATCTCGTATACCCTCAAATGTAACTATCTCATTTTGGCCGTTAGCTGAGGTTTTCAAAACCATCACGGAACTCTTGTAGTTGTCTATTTGACTGAAAATTCTTTCTTTTATCATGTCATGCCATTAATAACTACAAGCATTCGGTCCATCCGAATCGGACGTTTTCCCACTCATTTATCCACTCTACGTGTTTTTCAGTTCGTGGTAAAAGTCGTTCTTTGTGTAGCGGTGTGAGAGCAATAAATCTTTTCATTTTTTGTATTTCATCCACTGCCTAGCTTCTATCGTTTTTATGTAACGTTCGTTTTGAAATACTGATTCCGATCGAAAGTTTCAGTGTGGACATGGAGCATGTGTTGTTGGTGAGTAGACGAATTAATAAGCGTTTGTCCGATTTCGTTAATTTTTCTGGATGACCTGTTCGCTTTTTGGGCTCACATCGCTCTTTATGTTTTAGATACCTTCGTACGACTTTTCTCGATTACCTGCATAGCTTGGAGATCTCACTAACTGAATCCCATTTGGTAGAACGCAAACATTACGCGCTTCTCAAAATCCAGTAGTTTATTTGAACATAGAAGTCAATAGCATTAGGTTGCGCGATGTATTCCGGACCATTTCGCTGCATCTTCACTAGTGCAACTGCAGTCAAGGCGATCATTTATAAATGGTAAATTGAACGTTCTCATGAGATCAAAGGCAAAAGTACAAACACGCACCACTAATGGTAACAAATAAAAACATGTTACCTAGGCAAGGCTTACGTAATTATCCATTCTCGCTGTTTGCACAGTTGAGGGTGACGTTGGTTAGTTGCTAGTGCCTCCTCATATCTCGATATTCGTTGAGTGTTTGTGACATAAGTGTCGGTGAATGCCGTGCTCAGATTAACACAGTGATTTGTCACCCATACTTGTTGCGTAATGGATGACGTCACTGATTGCGTGTGTCCGCTCATTGTTCTTTATAACCAAACCGGAATGTGTTCAACCGTTCTATTACGGAGTGGTGCCCTGGTGCACATGAACCGCGTGATTCCGGTTCTGAGGGATTTGTCAGTCGCCAAATCCACTGACCGAACTAAACAGCTTGTTACCAGTCTTAAAGGCCTGTCTGATTCTGCTAAATTTTCCATGGGACAACGTAGTACTACAGGGGGTCCCATACCTTTGTTATCCACAGTTTTTACGTTTTCTGCTCTGCTTAGCATATAGTGCATAGTTTTGTTCTGAAGTTTGGTACTCCGTATCATACCATGTATTCAGTTGTTCTAACCAGATATGGTTTCTTTGGGGAATACAGCGGAAATATGCGGGAAAATGCGTGGGGTCTTATACTTTCTTCGCGCATTGTACGGAAATCTGTAAACGGTGGTAGGTGATGAAATGTTCAGCCGCACTGCCATTTGGTATTGTGAGGATGCAGTAATTATTTGATTTCCGATATATCTAGGTGATGGAAGGCTGTACTGATTGATACTTACGAAGCTAAAATGCATTGTGTGTTCATCCGAGGTTATTCCAATCATTACATCTGTACACTATCGTATACTCAGTTTGTCTTCAATATTATGAACCATAATTACGTTTTCCTGCCCAGATCATTCAATCGTGTTGGCACTTTTCTGCTATTACCATGGAAAACGAATTTCAACACTTTAAAAAAAATAAAAGTTTTGTACAACTGAAATGTGAAGTGCAAAGGCCTAGTTGGGAGGCAGTAACCCCTAGCGAATGACCGAAAAGGCTAAGTTGTGAGTGCGACAAAGTCGAAACTTTTCCGTGATCTGTAATAGCTGTATGTTATCAGTTGAGACGACACAAAATAAAAATTTCCTTACTCCCCGGAGAACACGAAGTACGATCTAACACAAAACTACCACACTGGTGTGCATTTCAATTATAGATTAGCCTTGACAAGGGTCTGTCGCGGTAATCGACAACCCCGTGTCAGTGACATTACAGTTGTCTAGTTCAGCATACGACATGAAGCACCGAATTTTCGATAGACTTCGAATCTCGTTTGGTTCTGAAGCCCAAATACAATCCGTGTACAGTAATCCCTTTTATCAAGAAACTCGTCGGGATCTCTGGAACTGTTTCTTACTGAGAGGTGCTGTATTAAGAAAGGGAGCTGATAGAAAAGAAGTAGTCACATAAGCAGGACCGTTTTGAAAGTGGTGTTTACCAGAGGTACGCATTTTTTTTACTTCAACCAATTATACTAGGTAAAATAAATCAGGAGGGTAATTCACTATTCGGCATTATCACCTATTTAATATTGGATTGGTTTCGTGGAGTCAAAGTAATAACTTATACGCCGTAACTGATTCGCACAAAAATGTGGATATACTACCCTTCGAGAAGGTGCGTTTCTTAAACTGAGCTACATCATGTTCACACTGATTAGACGCTACAAGGAGAATGACAAAGAGTGGCTCAAATGTAGTTCCATGTTCGCATTGGAATTATCCAGCGATAAATGTAAGTGTTATGTCTCAGCGTCTCAGCCACCTATCGAATATACTTCTAACTATCCAAGCGCTATGGTTGTTCTGAAAACCAACTCCAGTTTTCATCAGTTTTTGAAATATCCTGGACTGGCACATTTTCCGATGATTAAGGGTTTTAATTTTCCACCCCAATGCACTGAAGCATAAATTTATTATCATCCCGTCTTTTATTTATTCATGTCAGAACATTTTTCAGCTACTTGCACAGGGCTTCTGTTTGGTAAGCTTTGAAACAGCAAACCTGTTTCATCAAGACCGAATACGTTGTGCAACACGTATTCTCAAAGTTCGTAACGCTCGGACATAGACCATCATTATCATATTCTCTGACGTATGTGTTGGTGTCTGTCTGTCCTTTTACTGAGCTTCGACTCATCAAGTCCTAATCCTTTGTCCTTGCAGATCGTACACACGTGACCCTCACGGTGGAGTACCGCATCCATCACACATCTGGAATGGCCGCGTGTCAAATCGCCGTCGTCGTTGTAGTCGTTTTCGTGGTACAGTGTTCGTCAGTTAGGATCACAACAAGTCCAGCAAAATCTGATGAAAAAACGGCTCGCTAGCATCGTGATTATTGCTCACCTCATTAGTGTCTGGGCCACCTTGACAAGTGAACAATATCGAGGTCATAGTGTAACAGGGAATGCTGGGGCGAGGGAACGGCGTAAACATCAAGGCGAACGAACGAACCAAACGAGGGCCACAGACAAAAGAACAGGTGGCGAATATGTCGGAGGCGTCCCGAAGCAGGCAAAAGGGGGCATACCGACGACCAGAGAGGAAGCAGCGGGATCTCCGGCAACCAGCAAGATAGCTCAAGTGAAGGGCTGCCGATTGAGCCGTCAACTGAGACAGTCGGACCAACCGAAGGGAAATGACGGTCAAGAGAAGCAAGCCATCGGCCACAGGCAACTGGACAGAACGCAACCGAATCGCTCAAACAGCGGCAATAGCAATCTTGGTGCTGCGCAGTCTGAAAAAAGGCCTATATAATTGACTGTATGTGTTCCATGACTTGACTTGTGTGACCGTGGGAATACAAGTATCCTGCCGTGCGTTGTCGTTCTTGTTACAATAGCATGAGGCGGAAACTCTCCCGCCTACAACCGTATAAAGTGTGTATCATTATTGCTGATGAGATCAGGTGAGACTCAATCTACACTATTTGAACTCACCAAACCCAGTTTCCTAGTGATTCCAACTGATGTCATATCCCTAGACAAAAGCTTATAACCAATTTTTCTCGAAAACTTCTTAAATTTATTTTACCCGATGTTTCTCACTAAGGTGGAGCACAATAGAAATGAAACTGTTTTTGTTCGGTTCTGATGAGTTTATAAACGAACCGTCAGCTGACGCTATGCGCATGCATACACCTACACACCCACACACAAGCCCGCGTACGCTCACTCGAAACAGTGTTCGTACTGTCCGGTTATTCACGAAGCCGCAGTCGCTCATTTTGTATCGATTTCCTTTTATCGATCTATTTTGTTAGACGTGCCTGTGTGCCACGTTCATGTTCATTCATAAAAAGACCTACTCAGTGATCGGGTGTTCTGTGCCTCCAAACAGTTGGGTCATAACAGTTATTGGCGACGGGAAATGGCAGATGAATCTGAACTCATCAAAATGTTGCAGCAACAGCAAAAGGCAATTTTGGAACAACAACGGCAACAGACGAAGGTGATGGAATTATTAACAGCACACTTCGGTTCTGGTAATGCCTCAATTAAGGATCAGTTGTCGGTAACGAAACTGAAAGAATCACTCGCCGCCAGCATTCAGGAATTCATTTACGACGCAGAAAATGGGATTACCTTCACTTGGTACAGACGATACGAAGATGGTTTTTTTGGTTGACGGTGCATCTTTGGACGAGCAATCGAAAGTGCGTTTACTTATGCAGAAGCTGGGGCCTACAGAACGCACTCAGTATTGCAATTACATCCTGCCACAGCATCCTCGAGATTTTCCGCTGAAGGAAACAGTGTCTAAGCTGAGCTCAATCTTTGGCGAAAGGCCGTCATTGTTCAATATTCGATACAACTACCTCAAAATAGCCAGAAACTCAGCCGAAGAAATAGTCTCCTACGCTGGTCGGGTCAACAAAGAGTATGAATGTTTTAAACTTAAAGGAATCAAAGACGATCAATTTAAATCATTGATTTTCGTCGCTGGGTTGACATCTCTAGAGGATGCCGAACTGCGCACGACGCTGCTGGCAAAGCTGGATTCTTCAGAAAGACAGTCCGTGCAAGATCTAACTGCTGAATATATCAGACTCATGAACTTAAAACAAGATTCCACAATGATCCAGCACGTATCACCGTCTACTGGAAATACGATTGTAGAAAAAATAACTGGGAACAGTCTCACAACCTCGCGAAATGTGGGCAATCACACCATTCCAATGACCGCCCTCTGCCTGCTGGAACTGTGCAGAATGGCATTTTGTTCGATTTTGTAGTTACTGGACACATTTTTGTCATGAGTGTGGACGTATGGGGCACAGAGAAGGATTTTGTGGGCACTCACAAAACAGAAGACCTGTGAATAACTTCGGTGCATTTCGTCGCATCAGGCACCAGTCAAACGCCGTATTCGCAGCCACGAGCCCTTCACTCAACCAAATGCGGAAATACGTGACATTAACTGTGAATGGCCATCCAGTAACTCTGCAGCTGGACACGGCATCGGACATAACAATCATTTCACGCTCAACTTGGGTTGCCCTTGGTAAGCCCTCGTACAATGCTACAAACCGGGTTGCTCGAAATGCCACGGGTTAAAAAATACCATTCCTTGTAGAGTAAGAATGTGAGTTTCATTTTCGTGACCACTATGGTAATGGCATTTGTTATATATCAATCGCTGATAATTTATATCTTCTCGGTATTGACTGGATTATTAAGCTTCAGTTATGAGATGTACCGTTCAGTTCCATTTGTGACTCAAATAACCCGACTTCGCTGTCACGCTCACACTCACCAGACGTATACGACGTTGCAAACATTACCAACACTCCAACAGTTGAGGATATTCGGGAGAAGCACGCCGAAATATTTCAGCCAGGCTTGGGGTTGTGCACTAAGGCTAAAGTGATCCTTTATCTAAAACCCGGGTCTAAACCAGTCTTTCGCCCAAAACGGCCTGTTCCATATGCCGCTTTGAAATCAATAGATCCAGGAACTCGAAAGACCGCAGACAGCAGGAGTACTTACACAAGTTAATCATTCCGCTTGGGCTGCATCAATTGTGGTGGTTAAGAAGTCAGATGGTTCGGTTCGCATATGTGCCGATTTCTCTACTGGATTTAATGATTGCCTAGAAACACACCAGTATCCGCTACCGACCCCGGAAGATTTGTTTTCTAAACTTACCGGAGGTAAAATATTCTCAAAAGTCGATTTATCTGATGCCTACCTTTAGGTTGAAGTGGATAGTGCATGCAAAGAGTTGCTGACTATTAATACCCACCGCGGTTTGTATCAATACAATAGATTGCCATTCGGAGTAAAGTACGCTCCGGCCATGTTACAGCAGATCATTGACACAATGCTGACTGACCTTCCATTCGCGCTGGCCTACATGGATGATATTGTCATTGTTAGTGAGTCTAGAGCTGAATATGTCCAACATTTAAACGAAGTATGACATAAAATCCGACTTTTCGGATTCACGTTACGTATCGCGAAATGCTCATTTTTTTCTCCCAAACATACAATTTCTCGGCTTTATCATTGATAAAAACGGACGACGCCCAGACCCCTCCAAGGTTGCACCTATTACCCAAATGCCTGCACCCAAAAACAAAGTGGAATTGCAATCCCTCCTCGGCCTTGTAAACTATTACAATAATTCCATTCTTAACATACACAATATCAGAGCCCCATTGAACGCCTTATTGAAACGGGATTCCGAATGGCGATGGTCAAAGGACTGTCAATCATCCTTTGACGAATTGAAGCGGCTGTTGACATCCACCCTGAAGCTGACTCACTGTGATCCCTGTTTAGCCATAATCGTCGCTGCAGACGCCTCCGAATACGGCATTGGAGCAGTGCTCCTCCATAAATTTCCAGATGGCTCACAGAAGGCAGCGTCTCACGCCTCTCGGGCGCTCATAAACACCGAACGATATTACAGTCGGATGGAGAAAGAAGGCCTGGCGCTGGTATTCACAGTTCAAAAATTCCATAAATTTCTTCATGGTAGACGTTTTACCTTGTGCACTGATCACAAACCACTATTAGCCGTCTTTGGTACAAAAAAGGCATTTATCTTCATACAGCGAACCGACTACAACGATGGGCAACGGTACTACTTGGTTATGACTTTGTGATTAAGTACATCCGCACAGACAGTTTTGGACATGCTGACGCATTATCTCGCCTAATACAAAGGAATCCAGCTAGTCAACCTGGTGAAGACTTGGTAATATCCTCAGTTGAAGTTGACTCTGAAGTCAAGCAGGTGTTTCATGAGTCAACCCGTAATCTGCCTGTCACGTTCACTATGATACGAAGCGAAACTGAATCAGACCTCGATCTTCAGCGAATAATTCATTTTCTGAAAACTGGATGGCCTCAAAATATCACCGATCATTACATCATGCAATTTTATCGTCGGAAAGATGCACTCACGGTAGTAGACAGATGCCTAATATTGTCTGAACGCATAGTGATTCCTAAGACGCTACAAACCAGAGTGCTGAGACAATTGCATAGTGGTCATCCGGGTATCACACGTACGAAAGCACTAGCTCGAAGTTATGCTTACTTGCCCATCATTGACAAGCAGATCGAAGAGTACGTTAGATGTTGTGAAGATTGTTCAGTTGCTGCTAAGGCGCCCATCAAGGTTCCGCTACACTCTTGGCCGTTACCCACAGGTCCTTGGAAACGGGTTCATGTTGACTTTGCAGGTCCAATGAATCAACAGTATTGCATAGTAATAGCTGATGCTTACTCGAAGTGGCCAGAAATATTTTCTATGAAAACTATCTCTTCTTCAAGCACCATTGTCATGTTGAGACGCGTTTTCGTTCAATTTGGGATCTCCGAAACCCTAGTTACGGATAACGGGGCCCAGTTTACCTCCATTGAGTTCACTAACTTCTGCCAATCCATGACAATTGAGCACGTACGGCGTCCAGTTTATCACCCTCAATCAAAAGGTCAAACGGAACGCTTTGTAGACATACTGAAACGGGTTCTCTAAAAGTTGCTAGGAGAAGGAAGCATACAAAAGATACTTGACAAACTCCTGATGACGTACCGCTCAACTCCTAACGCATCAGTCCCAAACAATGCCTCACCAGCAGAAGCCTTCCTTGGCAGGCGCATGCGAATGCAGTTAGATGCCATGTATCCTACGGTCACACCAAGTTTTCGAAACGACCACATGGAAAGGCGCTTCAGAAGATATCATGGTGCAAGGCCACGCAGCTTCAACAAAAGGGATCATGTTTATGTTCTCGATTTTCGTCACCCTTCAAGACAATGAATGCCAGGAGTAATTGTTAGCCGATTGGGTAATGTGATGTATGTTGTTCGGTTAGACAATGGAACAGCCAAACGACATGTCAACCACATCAGGAAACGTTACAGTGCTGCAGCGGTAGATGAGAAGAACGAGGTAGAACTTCCACTACATGTGCTTTTGGATACCATTGCATTACCAGTGACAAAGAAGAAAACGGCATCATCCGGGCCACCAAGTTCTTACTGTTTTAACGAGCGGCGACACTCAGTGCGGTCCCGGCCCCCTATTAAAAGACTTTCCATTGATCCCTATAAAAAGTCTTACGAGTCGACCTCTATTTGCGGGGTGAGGTGAACGGACCATCAGCGGACGCTATGCGCATGCATACACACCTACACACCCACACACAAGCCCGCGTACGCTCACTCGAAACAGTGTTCGTACTGTCCGGTTATTCACGAAGCCACAGTCGCTCATTTTGTATCGATTTCCTTTTATCGATCTGTTTTGTTAGACGTGCCTGTGTGCCACATTCATGTTCATTCATAAAAAGACCTACTCAGTAATCGGGTGTTCCTTTGCAAACCGTGTATCTTCTACTGTCATGGCTAAGCATCACATTCCCCTTTTCTGAAAGTAAACAATCTGCGCAACAATTACATGTTTACATGCGGCCACTTCTTCCACCATCACTCCAGCGACCTCTCCAGATGTGCTGTCCATTTGGTTTATCACTGAATCCACCCACATCCAGCCGCCCAACTTCGCAACTGTATTCATCGGTTGTTTGGTGCTTTTTCATATCCGGTATTATATCTTGGTAAATCCTCTCAGACAATTTTGATCCTTGCAACTCTCTGGTCGTCATGTTCAGCCCTTAGATAACGCTAATCATTACATAAATACTTACTTGTCATTTAAATACTCATCTCCTTTGAAAACCGTGTATCTGCTACTACCATGGCTACGCATCACACATTTATCTGTCGTCCAGTTCCCATTTCCATGTTGGCGCATCACATTCCACCTTTCTGAAAGTAAACAATCTGATCAACGATTGCATGTTTACATCCGGCCACTTCTTTCATCATCACCTAGGCAATCTCTCTCTACAAATGAATCCTTCACTGGGTATTTAACTGACTCAGCCAATATTCGGTCGCTAAACGTTACAAGAGTATTCTTCGAAGGATTTTTCTTGTTCTTTGTCTGCAAATTCATTCCTTTCATCGTCCAATCCTAAGCCGTTTCATACTCCGCGGAGCGCTATGGCTGGTTCACTTCTCCCTTGGGAACTTATTTTTCCCCTAGGTGAACAAAATTTCCGTCATTTCTATTTGATTCTCTCGTTGTGCAATCCCTCTCTTTGTAATACTTGAGTAAGAGTCCACTACTTCCAACCAGCTCCATCCTGGCTTGGCAGGCTTGGCCACCCGACCTTGAGATCAAATTTGCCGGGCGCCGCCTTGAAGAGTAACTTAAATACTTTCTCCTGTACAATATCGAGTGCACATACCTGAATCACCCTCTTGGAACTCGGACTCTGCTTCGAATTGTACCGTTTGATCTTGCGTTGCAGCGTGCCTCGGGGTTATCCGAAATAAACCATTATCATTATCAATAACAGTTGAGTCATAAAAGTTTACTGCCTACGGTGTTCGACCTTTATTCCGAATACAAATCGTATTGCAGTTTCGCTCATATTGTCGCCCATCGTTCCCGATATTGGTTTGGACTGGGTAGATGAGCTTGTGGAATTCCTACACTTAAACATAGTTTACATTTTATTGGATTAATGACTGTGAATTTATCCTAACACCTTACTCAAAGGTCAAACCTTCGTGTCCACTACTGTGGTGATCATTCCTACTGAATGCAGGGCGCTGTGTGAGATGATGTCCTGCGCTGGAGGAATTTTTCCCTTCTAAAACAGACCAGGTGACATATTTGACACTTCTTGCTGATCGTTAGACAAATTACATCAGATCGTATCATCATGACGCGGGGATGCTGGCACCTGTAAATGGTCACAACCAACAGCTAAAGTATGTGGTTGGGTCCCATATATAAAATAATTTCCAAATGCCCTAATTAGGCTACGCCATTCTGATGGTTGGGTCTCATTTTTTCCCTCAGTGCTCGAATGACTGGCAGCAAAACGGTGCGCCTCCTCGTATGTCCACTAATACCAGTACAGTTGATAGCACTATTATCCGGTCTTTATATAAAAACGCGCGTTTTTCATCTCCAGCGTGTGACGGAAGTTGGCGTTAAGATAAAATATGATACCATTTGCTTCTCATATTCTGGGCGAGCATTTCACTCATTACCAATGTGGAATGCTATTTCAGATTCTACGCTAATTTGGTGACCAAGAGAAAAGTTTGACAGCGAAACAGTGAGAAAAAGAACGAACACAACCACGGAAGTATTGTGTTTAACCCACTGCCACGGCTGATGAGGAACATAGCTGCGCGTATTAAAATGAAGGATGGTGTTATTCCAATATTTTTCGAAGACTGTTGCCAATCTAACCCATAACAGTGGTGGGCTCGCACTCGCTTACATTTCTCTGTGGTTAGAATCTGTGAGTACCTGGAAACGCTTATTTTGCTGAAAGCTTCGTTTGGTGAGTTTCGCAGTCGTTGATTGCAAAATCGCGTTTTCTCAATTCATCATTGATATCATGTAAGTGCCCACGAGAAATAACCTTAATCAGAAACCATACTACTCATCGAAAATCCATACCTCGGACCATGTGTCCTCGTTATGAAGTTTAGCTGTGTTAACCAACCAATTAACTTTGGAACAATGACTGTGTGGTTCTAAAAAGCGACTCTCCGTCCATGCACGCTCCATTCAATTCAAATGAGATTACAGCTGTAAACCAACTGTGAAGTGCTCAAGAATAGGGATAATTGGGCAGAAGAGTACCGGGTACACATACCTGATGAGCGGCAACAGCCGCCAAACCGGTCATGTCCTTCCGGGGAAATTTTGTCCTGTCACCAAATACAGTGACATACTACTAATATCGAAAATCGTTTTCTGTTTGCGCAAACGCAACTCATTAGGATACAAGGCCACGAGGTGAAGATTGCCGTTTCACCCAGCACCACTGTGGCCTTGCGATTGTGGCGTCCGCCCCCTCATCTGTGCGCCTCAGTGTACAGTAAGCCCCCATGTGTGATGCTTGAACGAAAGCCGCTCATAGACTGCAAACGTGTCAACTAGAATGCATAGGAGATTGGGTAACCGGGACAAGCCACAAATACCGTGTTCGACTGCGTACAAGTATCAAGATTCTGTCGCACTGCTGAGTCATTGAGCGAGTGTATGTATGCACAGGCGTATAATTCAGCTGGGCGGACCATCGATCGCGATGGGGGTGTTGATTGCAAACACGTCAGTGGCGCTGGAGAAATCGGCCTTCCGGACCGTCGACCGTCATTCCGTCGCCCAGCTTTCAATCCAGGTCTGTCTGTTTCGTTGCTCTTGCGACCATCATGGGTCACGTGAATCACGCACTTGACCAGACACGTTTACAATATGTGGGCAACTTGCGTTCCAGTGTCGAATATGGGACGCATTGCGTATGCAGGTAGTGTCGATTGTGATGCATGCGAAAAGTTACTCAGTAAGTAGTTCGAGCTTCGTGAATTAGGCGAGGCATATCAGTTTATCGCGTAAAGACCTTACTTCATTCAAAATCCCCTCTTCTTCACGCCGGTTCTTTGTTGCGCTATGGGTAGGTGAATGTGTGACCTTGGTTACCAAGGTAAAAGTCAAAGTAAGCTAAAAATCAAGAGGGCATGGAAATATAATTAGGCTGATGAGCGGGACCACATTAGTCACCCTAGATAATATTTAGATAGGTTCACTATCCGGATATTTTGGCAGAAGCCGATCTTTCAGCCAATGAATTTTTCATGGTTATGCCTTTATCATAAGGTTAAGAGAAATTCTTCCATTCTTTGGAAATCTCACGATATTTGAGGCTTAAAAGTGCTTTTAAACGTTTGCGGCCGAACTTACTGAAAAAGAATTCCGGTTCGCATCAATATGAGTGTTGGCTTCAAGGTTATTCGAGCGCGCTCCGGTAATCGCTTATATCGTTATCGAGACAGCGATGAAAAGATCCAAAAAACTAAATTTTCTAAGCACCCCCATAAAGAGGATCAAAGTAGAACCCCCGAGGGCAATAACCTTGGAAACATTTTGCCGTATCTTGCTCGGTATTTCAACGCAAACAGGAGCACAAATTATCGGCTAAATCACAGAAAAACTACCCCAAGTACATATTTCGGAGGTAGAAGAACTGGCAAATCAAATGAATAGGACAATTTTATTTGGACTAAGATAAGAAAAAACAATACCGGGAGACCCTACCCTTAATCCAGCGCGGGGATGTTCCCAGGCTGTCTCGCTCCCTGTTGGACATAAGGTAGTGACAATTTTCAATACGATAAGTACCACGTGATATGAAGGTTGCACTGCAAGCCCAAAAAATGAGGACACATATTGGTTTCATCAGGGGATTCAAACCAGGATACTTGCCATTTTGGCGATGGGTTCGTTTATCGTTTGAGTGTTTGGTATACAATGGCCCATAGAAGGCACATAAAAATGTTATTGGGTGTAGTAACTTCTCCCGAAGAATTATCTGGCCGAATGTCCATGTATCACACCAACCAACATTATTGATTTGGATCGGAATAAAACACGTTTGGCTTTGTTGACGGACTTCAAGTTGACATGCCCCGAATGTTGGGGAAATGTTCACCGTTTTGATTGAAATGGTCCCCGAAGTCACCTGGGCGGGCAATAGTTTCTTAGGCTAACCCTCTGTGCTTTGTTTCACGAGAGGTTTTTGAATCTAGTCATGCACAGTCAATTGTCTGTTGATTATTCATCGTTAGACTTTTAGATATATGCGAAACTTCAAGGTCCAGTCCATACATTTACCCTCTATTAACGCAGATTTAGACGAAATCGTAAAACTTATTTGTTCTAAAGAGAATAGTCAATGGGCTACCTGCACACCGGTCATTGGAGTCAAAAGTAAAGCATGTGATGGTGCACAAAATAAAGAATTATTTCATTTCATGCTGATCGTACTGTGAAGAACCCTAAAGAATAAAGACAGACCAAATGTTCAATACCCTGTAAGAATATTGTGTTTTTAATAATGTTTGGGTTCATTCAATGTAAAAATTCTCGTTCCATTTTCCCTCAGAGGCTCATATTGCGTCGCAGTTGTGGCCCATACATAGTGGCAAAAATATGGTTTCGCCTGAATTTTGAGCATAGCTATTTATCGCATACAAACAGACCACAAGGGTTATTGCCCTAAAACAACGCCGCTACTTGCTAGTTAGCGTACATAGGAAATTATGCAGTTCTGCAATAGTGCTGTCGTGTACAAGCACAAAAGGTGCTTATCGGTCACCCGTATGCACCAGTCTCAATATTACCTGTAGGATAACAATCTTTCTCGTCACATTTTGCAAAATCAGCCACCATACCCATGAGGCCTGTGCACTTGATGCAAATCATTGATTGACGCGAAGGCAAACTGCGCATTTAGAAGCACTTGAAATTTCTTTGGTACCATCGCACTGTATTAAGGTCTCGAAAAGGCCCTTGGTAGATAAACTGCGATCATCAGGCATTGATTTATTCGAGGACGCTATAAAATCGAAAGCGCATTTGTCTCGTTGCACTCCGAAAGAATGTGGTTCATACTGCTCTCCTTGTGTGGATTGGTGGCAGTTCAGGCGAACAACCACTACGTGGTTCCCTACAACGCCCACGATACATACGGCTACGGGAATGACTTGAGTTACGGATACAGCAGCAATTATGGCGATGACTTACACATAATAGACGATTATTCCGATTACAACCAATATGCATATCAACCTAGTCATACATACTACGACGACTATGCAATCTACCAACCTTACGATACTTATGGGTCAGTAAACTCGTACAGTTACGTGCCTTATTCTGGCTACAGTTCGTACGGTTCCGATTATGGCTATGACACATACGACGATTTGTACGGGATCTACAACGATGCTTACGGAAAGTATGATACCTACGGTGGATATATCAATGATTACGATGGCGATTTATACGGCTATACATATTACACCCCAGCCTATAACGATTACGACCAGTATGGAGGCTACATCGTAACAAAATATGAACCTCAAACTGATTATGGCTATCACTATGGTTATGACGACCCTTATGACGATTACGGTTATAATTATGCGGAGCCATATTACGGACATTCGTATGGCAGCAAATCGCCTCGTTATCATGGACACATTAAATACGACAGCTATGGTGATGATGACTACCATGAGAAGCGAAATTTTTACGGACGACATGATTTATACGGCAAACATAGATCACGTGGTCACTCAGGATCAAAAGGAAAATATCGAGTAACGGGAGATATGGGGCATGATTCCGGTTACAAAGTGCGTGGCGGCTTAGAGGCAGAGGGCCGATTAGCTGGTATTGGAGGCAGGCATAGGAGCACAAAATTTGAAAAGATAACTGACTTCCATCAAGGCGGAGATCTGGATTCGTACGGGGCCCCAAAACAGAAGTACGGGGCCTATAAGTCATATGGTAAGATGAAAGAATACTCGCATGATTTCGAGAATCAAAAGTATGGCACGTACGGAGATGTGAAAGTCAAAGGTCATGGTGGTTTGCACGGAGGATCAAAATCCCAGGGTCGATTCGACGCCTACGATGACTATGATGTGCACGGCAAACTGAAAGAGCTCGGGAAATACGATCGGCGAAGAAGATTCACAGGCTATGGCGAATCAGATTCGTACGGACGCGGATACGATGAGAAGCATTATAACAATTATAACGAATACTAAACTTGTGGAACTGTTCAAATAAATTACCAGATTATGTCATTTTTTCAGCCTAAAGCGTTGACTAGTCATTGTAACAATTGACCACCGAAGCTGTAGCGTCCTCCTAATGTGAATGTGTGTGTTATTTGAACGCTGCATCATGAGTTTTCTTTTTCCCCATTTCTAACTACAATCGCTAGCGAGCCGTTTTCCAACTGTTTCGTATGACTTGGTTTTTTCCTCCGATAGCCTAATCCCGACGTGAAAGCGTGTCACCTGAGGACTGGTGACGACCCGATGGTGCGTGTCAGGTGATCTGGTTCATTCACTGAAGTAAATCTACAAGTCTTATTTGAAGTCACTGGGGAAAATGGCTAATCATCAATCACGCTGTAGGTGTTCGAGTTTTAGACTGAATGACACGGAACTGAGTCCTCCTTTCTCCGACTCACTGACGGGCCCTGATTGATGAGCAAGGTACGCTGGAAAGAATTCAGATACACGTGGCTTATTGTGCGATACTGGTACCATCTGTGAGTAGTAACCTTCTGAGTAAAATCAGTTCAACAGAAACTTCGCATCCGCTGACCTAGGATGTCAGTAATTGAGAGAAAAAACCAACAGTAAAATCCAGTATGAATGTAACGTCGAAATTAAACATGCCTTCTGATATGTATTTAGGTGTAACGTTCTTACTGTAAATCTCATTTTCAAATTGCAGGACAGCTGGCCGAATCCCCATCAACACCAGATCAATCTTTCCGTTCAGTTGAGCCAGGCCTATTGGTAGGAAGTTGTTCTACGACCAAAACTCAATTTCATATAAGATGATCCATTACGGATGATCAATCCTTAACCCAACAAGCCTCATGAATCGTCTAAGCAGTGGCTTTTTGGTTTTCTAGTGTGCTGGTATTTCATAATGAATCATCCCATGAAAACAAACAAACAAAAGAACTCCATTTAGTCAACGTCTCGACTCGCAAAACCTAATGGAAGTTTTGTTGCATATTAATTCATGGGATGACATACTATAGAGTAACTGGTTGTGATTAGATCTCAACCAACTGTTTTATTGGAGTTACGGGTGGTGTCTATTTTGATCTTATCATTTCCTCCGCAGTTGCGGTGAGCCTTACACATTGGCGCATCTAAACGGTGACTAGTAAAAAGGGACATCAGAGCATATACTTGATTGATTGTTGAAGTCGATAGTGAAGTTCTCACCCAGTGAATCACGTCGGATTTCAAGGTCATCTGTTGCGAAACGATTGATATCAACTAGACAGAGTGGACCAGATTTTATCGTTCAAGCTGTTGATACTCAGTTGATTCGAAGCAATGCCAATTACAACGCCAACAAAATTAGTTTATTTGTCATGGAACCAATTGGTTGCATTTCCTTGATTGTGCATAATTACGACCGACTTATTACTTGACTTGACTTGTTTATCGCGGCTACTGACACAATTTCGTGTCAGATTGTTTTCCGTTCGCGACTGAGAACAGAAAACAAAAGAATTAGCACATGGGAGTATTTGTCTCGTTTCTGTGCTGACTAATTGGATAAGATGAGTGGAGGTCAAACGACCCTTCTGTATCTGCGATGATACCTCATAGGTAACTAAACTTGTCTATCTGGTTTACTATTTCTATAATCAGATAAAAAGGTTTGATTTCGGACAATCCTTGTTCTACAGCAGGATTTCCCTTTGTACTAACCGGACTCCACCAGTTAAGTGCATTGGGCATGTTTTCAATGTATTGATGTTTGGCAGATTTTGATAATGTTTGGAGGTGATCCAAATGTGAAGAATCTTTGGCCCCGGCGGGATTCGAACCCACGCAAGGTCACCACCCTCGTTTTAGTACCGCGAGTGCTCTACCAGCTGAGCTACGAGGCCACGCCGAAGGACCTTCGACTTTCTGTTCTGTCGCGTAAGGCTATATTCACCAGTGAGAGAATGTAGTGCCAAAGCGAATCTGGTAGAATAACGAAGTTCAACACAATCATGGGGCTTTCAGTAGAACGGTCGTAAGAGTATCGGATAAACGAAATCAGGGCAAACGGGTAGCCATGACGACTTAGCACATCATTTACGTCTGCCAACTCTAAGTGAAAAACCGATCAGGTATTCGTACTGAATGCGACTGGGATGATGGATTGTAATTACCAAAGCTATACACTTCCGAGAAGCGGGAGAAACAAAGCGCCGCACAGAACACGTTCGTGGGGCACAAGCCGCGCAATATGGGAGTGTGAAAAATCACTGACCTCGACAGAGGGAAACAACGGGGAGGGGGGGGGAATATACAAAAAAATCAATTGAAAAGTAAGAAAAATACCCTCAAACTATTAGAAATTTCCGTGCATATGCACGTGTGAAACGGTATCAAACAATAACCGGGGTGTCATTTGGGCGAGAGAGTAAGCCAGAGCAAACTAACCGGCAGGCACAAAAGAGAGAGCCACGTGCTAAAGGAGAACACAGAATGAAGTCACAAAAACAGTGGTCGGCTGGGCGAAGCGTCAGATGATCGTGGGACCAGATGAGATACGAGTGTGCGAACAAATCAGGCAAGGATAGAATCGTGAACTGGTCGGGGAAAGAACAGTTGAAGGATATCATGGGTTTTCAACTGAAGCGAATTCTTTATCATTAACAATGAAGGCTTCTGGGATGGACGGGGAGGGGGCCGAAATAAGAACCGCCACCTAGAGATGAGTTCACTTACACTCAGTGAGTAAAAATGAAATAAAAAGAATAAAAAAGAACAGTAACAACAACGATAATGATAACGGCATCAATAACAGCGAATCAGAACCAGAACGGTTCATGAAATCTTTTGGATCGATGGATAATTTCATGGGAGGAGTAACTATGTGGGTAGAGAACATACAAGCTGACTAGAAAAAGATGTTTTGGAAGTGTATGAGATTTTACATACAACAGAGCAACATAACTATCTGATAGGATAGAAGAAAAGATGGATCTGTGAGGTAATTCTTGGATTAAATATCCTCCTTGTTGGGAGAGAGAAGAAGCATTAAAATGAACGGCGATAAAAGACATGCCTTTTGCGAATCGCTCGGACTGTAACCATGGCCAAACTCGACGTTCCGAAACGCACAGAGAATGACACAGTACGAGAGAACATAGGTAATGCGGACAAAAGACAGCAATCCAGAACATAAAATAGCGGCAGTTGTGATACGAGGAGACTCGAAGATGAGGTGCTGCAATTCGCTGGATTTGGAGGTGACTGTCCGATACAGCGTGATGACGAGTAGATAAAAATCATTGGTCACAAAAAGTCCGGTAGAAACAGACAACAGCAGGATGATCCATATCATCTCTAGATCATAGTACAACTGAGAACTACTCACCACGAGAGAGAAGACACTTTCGACACAAATGCCGCTTATTCAGGGAGTCTTAGTTGCGAACGTCAAACTTGGTCGGGGTTCATCACTGGTTAGCGACCAAGGAACGGCAAACCGAGTTTAGACGTCATCCGATGCTCGGATACGACGAGGGTGCACTTCAGCTTGTAGTGGCTGGGAGATCAAACCTGCAAAAAAGCATCGTAAAGGCATAATATTAAGGGTACAATCAACAAGATGAGTTCCAGGAGATGAGACAAAGAAATGGGGACGTTAATACAAAGCCTTGGAGAACTGCGAAACAAGGAACACATTTACTATCCTTTTATCACCGGCTCGCTCACATCTGCGTAGCACAGCCCAAGTGGAAAAGGCAGACTGAAAAAAAAGCTGTGGAATAGCAATGCAAAGAATTTCCAACAGTGGGATAAAAGCGATTTATGTGCTCAGATTAGTGGAATTTCACACCCAGTGGTCCAACATCTCTGGTGATTTTAAACTAGTTTTCCAATCCTGATCACTTAGATCAGCTCATAAAATTCAACAAATAAGGACTGTTTTTCACATTCACTCTACAACGGTCATAATCGATGATCATGAGCATCATCAAGATCGTCATTAATATTGAGATCATGCAGTGATACACGATACAGCGAACTGCACGATCTGTCCCGTCTTCTTTACCATTGAAACGGAGGAATAAACGAATATTCAAAATGGACAGGGTGCAAATAAGGTAGTTAAATCAAGCAAAGACCAATCGGATCACCACAAACTCCAAATCTTCATATACGCATTTAAAAGCATTTGATAGATGACGAAACAACTGCTGAAGAAACGCTCTCGTGTTTTATGGTCCATAGTTGACCAGATTTGGTATCGCTTTGTGAAACTCTTCATGCACATTGACCAAGTAGGGTGCGAAAACGCGTGATATCACAATCGACAACAAGCGAAGACAGGGTTCTTCGTATTCGTAGTTAAAGTCCCCGCTGAGAAAAGTTGCGTGCGTACGGCACAATGAGACAAGTGACAAAATGTCACTCTGACGTAGGACTTGAACTCCAACCAATCCGGTCAAAAAGGAAGGGCTCGAAAAACAGAGAATGATACTGAAGGCAACAGACAGTCCGCGTCGAGGATACACAACAGTTCCAGTTAGCTACGAGCAGCCATCGAGAATATGCAAGTAACAAGCATGGAGTTCAGTTCGAATAACCATTAACTATACACTGGGCGGGGCTGTTTTGGAAACCTCAATCAAACATGCAGAAAAACTCAAGCAACATGCATCCTAGCACAACCGAACGACCCAACTGGGTCGGTGTTGGTCGAGTTGATTAAAGCATTTATCACTTTGCGGCTCAGAAGTTCGAGTCCCGCCACCACCGGTCAATTTGGTGGTAGACCATTATCCACTGTCGCCCGGCTCGTTACCACATCTGACCTACTGGGACACCATGTGGTTCCTAACCCAAGTCTCGCAGTCAGACCGCCGACTATCTGAGTGCAGTGGGCTTTTTGATTTGACCAATTCTCCTTGGAACTGAGCGAGAACAACTGAGGATTCAAATTTGTGACCGCTAAATGCAGAACGAGGTTTTCAAAAATAGTAGAATAAAACACGTGATTGCCACCTACCGGCCAGGATTTCATCCATCATTCCATCGCCGGTGATCTGACGAGTACGATTTTTGAACCGACGTTTGGCTGCTCGAGCCTCATGAGCCAAGTTACGCTGAAATAAAAACCGGCCGAATAAATAAGAAGTGCACACGACTTACTGATCGCAGGTAGACTGCGAAATTAAACGACAATTAACAGTATGGGAAAAGGGGAAATGTCATGCATGACAAGAAGTCATGTCAAACAAATACACGAGAAAAGCCAGACTGAATGCCGAATTAAATTAGTGAAAAACTAATCAGATGACATCACCATGTAAATGAATGTGTGGTATCTTCGCCCGATAAAGAGAGGAGGAGGTGCGATCGGACTTGTGGTTACCTAATCCAAATGTCTAGTGTGGAGTGCAACTTTGATGTTCATTTAATTTTAATAAATTGCTTTTAAAAACGTTTGAAATTACCCAAAGTTTCGAGAAAAATATCGCCAAATGAACACGTGTGAATCATAACGATGCAATACACAGTACAAGGGAATGCAGAAGTAGCCTATGAAATTTTCAAAGTCTATTTCAACTCCACTTATATAACGCGTGAGACAAATACGTGGTTCGAGTGGCCGATGAAATCATCATCATCATCATCATCGTACAGCGTTAAACAGTAGGGCAAGCCCCACTGACCACTGCCTTTCTCACCATGTTGCACGTTGAATTAAAAAGTATGAATATACAAGATGGACAGGGACTGGACCTACATGGGTGGGAAAAGAAAAGAATGCCCTAGTAGCCAACACACGGAATACACAGTCTAACTGTACAAACGTACACCGATCAAACATTCTGATTCGATAGAAAGTGACAACACGATCTCCACTGTTCACGGTTCGCAGCCATATCCTTCAGTGTCTCCAGCCAACTGGTAGACGGATCTTTCGGACCCCAACCACGAAGACGTGAAGCACCTACTTTTCCTAAGTCTGCTGTACATTTTCTCATTCCTCGCTGCCACGTCATCTGTTGACCTCCACGTGGTCTCTTCCACTCCCTGGGAGGGGCGCAGAATAGGACACGGTACGGTAGACGTGTGTTTGCCATACGTAACACGTGTCCCAACCAACGAAGTCTACTAACTTGGATACGCTGTGACAAAACGTTCTCTGAATTAGTACCTAATACTCGCTTTCTTACCTCATCGTTGCTTACTCGGCTATTCCACCCAATCCTAGCGATACCACGTAAACATCGATGGTCGAAAACCTCAAGACGACGAATATCTTCAGCACGCAGACTCCAAGTTTCGCAACCATACAACAAAACTGAACGCACAGTGGCACAGTATACACGACCTTTCAACTTCAGTGAAATATCGGATCGGCGCCACAAGTGCTTCAGTCCAGCGTACGCCGCTCGAGCCTTGGATATCCGCGTACTCACCTCTACTACTGTGCTCTCATCCGTCGTCACGCAGCTACCGAGGTAGGTGAAGTGATCGACAACTGCCAGCACCTCCCCATCGAGCATCAAGCTCGGAATCGTTGACGTCCAGTCTTGCAACATCACCTTGCACTTTGAAGGTGCAAAACGCATGCCGAATGGAGCTACAGCTCTTGCGAGATTATCTAGTGCACGCTGAGCATGTTCCATGGATTCGAACAAGCAGACAACGTCGTCTGCGTAATCTAGGTCACATAGCTTTTCACTATCTCCTAGTTCGACGCCTACATTCTGAAGATTTTGCAAAGCACTCTCCATTATTTCGTCCATGACGAAGTTAAAAAGGAATGGAGACAAAGGGCATCCCTGCCGAACACCACTGGTCGTTTCGAACTGACCGGATAGTTCACCGTAAACCCTTACGCGGCCAGAAGTATGAGAATACAATGATCTCATTAGGTTCACGAACTTCTGGGGCATACCTTTTCGATGAAGAGTACTGAAAAGCGATGTTCGATCAACTGAATCGAAGGCGCCTTTCAGGTCTAAGAATGGCCGATGAAAGCAGACTGAAGTGAGGTAAGACCGATTCTTATAATCAGCACAGTAACAATGAGACTTAACGGGGATGTGCTCGTCATTACGGAATGAATCCGGCGGTTTGAAAACCTGTGATACAAGCACGATCAATTTGTGCATTCCGAACCGGCTACGATAAGAAATAGTTTTGCATAAGAGAAACTGTTGTATAGAATCAATTTAGAACGCAGTCTAACTGGTTAGGTACTTTGAAATACATCAAAACTTAGGGCATAAGGTGAATTCAGTTTAGTCCAGTCCAGTTCAGGTCAACTATCAACCTCGTACTTCTGTGCTCTGGTCTGGGTTGCTACCTCCCAGGATCGTCGTGTAGAGATCAGAATGAATAGAAGCGTATGGTGAAACTGATCCGAAAACAAAGCAATGCGCGGGGATCACGGAGAGAAAAAACAGACCGAATGCAACCACATCACAGGCTGCGACACCTAACCGTATCACTTGGTGTCTCCAGCTACCTGGTAGGCGGGTCTCGTGAACCTCAATCTGGAAGTCTCACAAGTCCTGCTTAGCCAAGTTCACTCGCTAAGGTTTCCATACCCTTTTGCCATGCCATGGATTGACCACCTCGACCTACGCCCCCCCCCTCCCCGGTTTCTCAGCCGCACAAAGAACCGATCTGACAGCCGCGATGTACACTCGATCCTTGACAGACAATCGGATGTCACACCGGTTGATACCCTGTTTGGTAATCTGTCAAAACCTAACAGCTGAAGAAAAACGAGGATTCGATTACTGTGGCAAAATAAACAAACGATACTGTGGTTAAAAACATCGATAGTCGAACAAAGGTTCGACCAGAATCACTTCTGAATTCCATGGAAAAGAAGTCAATGCCAATCCATTCACATTTTGGGTCTTTTAAGCAAAAACCAAGCGAAGATTACCATCCACACGGGTAACTGTATAATCCAGGACAATTCACTTGGTGACTCACAACTGCAAATCAGCAAGAAAATCACGGGAGGTTTAGCTAATCATTCTACATAATGCATGCATGTACCACAGATCACGGTGAGATGAGAAGGCACGTTCATTTTCACAAACCTCGAGACGATCACCAAATTAAAACATTTTGGCTAAGTAGCACATTCGAAGCGGGCATTAATAATCGGCAGATTCATAATCGGGCAAGACAAACAGGTGTTAAGGGAAAACTGTTAGCCAATGTGAGAACGGCCGTTTCGGAACACTATGGATAGGACGGCGTGCTTACTCCGTCTGGTCTACGAAGGATGATTGTGAACTCATGGGATCACAAAACAAACGTGTACCAGTTAGGGTCAGTCAGAATTAGGAATAAATCAACCGTTTTACTTCGTTTATCAAGTTCGATACCGATGAACCAATTACATTGATGTGTCATGAATGTGGTGGGAAACAATGGGAGGTTATCGCAAGAGTTATGCACAGGTTTACGCCAATCAATCAATCAATCAATTTCGTGATTGAAAAAAATGTGTAAGGATACCCAGAAAAACCAGCTATTTAACTTCGCTGGAAAGAAGTAAGCGTGAATACCCCAGAGATTAGCCATCGTTAGATGCGAACGATGAAGAGCTGCGATTATCGTCAACGACGATTGGTCAACAAACTCGAAAAAGGTTGCAGTAACACTGCTAAATGACGTGCGCTGCGGTAGAAAGAACGCAAGTTGGTGAGATTATTGATCTGACCACCTAATAATGACTGACTGGAAATCGCATAATGGCGCACAATGGATTGCGACACTCCGGATTTGGCGAAACACAAAAAAAAACAGTATAAAGACAAACCTGAATCTCTTGGTCTTGTTTTTGCTAAATGCAACCAGAGATAAAGCGCAAAGGAATAGCAAGATTTCAGTATTTGGACGAGAGAATGGAACTGAACGTTTTCCAACTGATGTAGAAACTTTTGCACACGAGCATAAAGAAATAATTGCCATGCGCTTGGTAATATGGTGAAACTTAAATGCTCTGTTTTACAGAGCTGAAAATAAATACTGGGGAACTAGAATGGTCGACTTTTGTCCCAGAAGAAACGGCATTAGTGTAGTTAGTGTAGTCATGACGTATTTCACTCTTTTATTTTGTGCGACCGACTCCAGCATAAGGACAAGTCGGTTTATTGGATGTCTGTTACGGCGGCTGTCTATGCGTTGGCATCAGTATTACGGTCAACCCAAACTAAGACCTATTTTAGTGCTAATGACGGTTATCAGTAATATTTCTTTCTTTCTTATCTTTATTTACTTCCTTTTTATTATTTGGTAGCAGTATGATATTTCGAGAAGGGGATCGCGGCCTATTTGAGGAAGTGACCGGCAGCGGCACGAGGATTCGAACCCCCGGGGAGGGGTAGAAGCCCACGACGGTGACCGTTTGACCAAGGCCGACTGAAGGCCCAGACGTTCTGTGCCAGTTTTAATCTCGCCAAGCTGTCTTAAGCCGACCACTAAAATGACGGTTTCAGTTTAACAAAGGCCTCGGGAGTAGCTCCCTCGTGCAGGATTCGCTTCCGTTTACCGAGCGGCGTAATCGAAATCACTGGAGACGGCGACGTTGTGCGGATGAAAGTAACCGCTTTATGCTTGGACAGTGAAGTTTGGCGGCAGTATTCGAGATGCGATCTTACCATTTTACTTTCGACACATAAAAGACAACGGTGACCAAGAACCTTCCGCACTTTTGTATGCCGTATTCACCACGGTCAGGTTTTTAGGCGAGTGGCTGCACGATGGACGCGAAGTTTTATGTGGAGAGTTATATCACTGCAGGACGACAATAGTTTGCAGATCCGTAGGGAAGCTCTTTTTGCGCTATTTGCGCTAAACTGGATTCGGTTCATAGTCTGATCATCCCACCATACGGCAGAGTCAACATATTAAGTTATAGGCAAGCTCCAGCTTTTATCCATTGATATGGACGGGGCTGAGTATATGTGCTGTAATTTAAAGGGTCTTCGTTTCTGAGGTGTCTATCGCCGAACCGATAACCTCCGCTTTGAGTTGCAGGCTATCCAGTGCATTTCCTAGAACACCGATACTCTCCACAAACTTTATGTTCACTTTCTGTGACTTGGTCGTGGTGTATTCCCAAGAAGTCAGCAAGTTCGCGCCATGCAGATCAGTCAATGATGCTACTGAATAACACGGATGATAAGAAGCATTTGGAGATACTGGAGTTAATCGTGAACTCTGTAGACCCCTCCTTGTAAGCACGGCCACACATTTGTGTTGCAGAATAGTGCGATCTTAAGGAATCTGTTATATGGTCTACAATTAAAAAACGCATGCCCTGGTTCAAACCGCATGCGACTGGAGCGTTATCAGTCTCCCATTGAGGCTCTATCCTGTCTATATATCTCGGGTTTTCAATGTGTCTGCTCATTGGCGTGATTCATTTTTACTGTCATCTGTGGATCAAAAGCTGAATGAGTTCATACAAAACTGACTATCAGTGCCAGTTTTGCAAGTACAGTTCCTCTTTGTATATATGTTGCTATTTTCAGAAGCAGGCGGGAGACTGATTGTAACGACCCACCGTTCGCAAACTAATAAGATTGATATATTCTCGTCCAGATATCATGAAAATCCCTGGCCAAAGTTGGATTGAATTATTCAAACTTATCTTGAAATTAGAATCAGGGAACAGCGGGAATATTCCGCCGTAGACTTCAAGTGGACGAAAACGAACGGAATGGACTTACATCTTTTGGCCTTTTCGGTATTGGAGCACTAGGCAGAGCGGGTAAAAGTGTAGAATTCATCGTATCGCCGGTCGCTGCTGTTAGCATGCGTAATGCGTCTGCTCTGCGACGCTTGTCGTTGTCTGCGACAGCTTTCTATCAAAGGAAGAGACGAAAGTCGTACAGATTTAGCATCAAGGTTATTTTCACTGGTGTATATATATATATATATATATATATATATATATATATATATATATATATATATATATATATATATATATATGTATAAACACAAACCTGGTCGGAGAAACGAGGTGTTATCCACGACTATTTCGTTGGAATTAATATTCAGTGTGGGAAATTAAAAAGGAGACTGTTTGGCAGAGAAAGCTTACAAAATTATTTTGTTCAGACAACCAGATGATATCGACTCGGATGTTTAAACGAAAGGTGGTCGGCTTTCAGAAGTCAAATGGCTGAAAAGCATGCTACTTTGACAAAAGAAAGTAGCGAAACGCTGAAGATGAAAAACACTAGTCGGCTCAATTTCAATTTGGAGCCGATGACAGTGGTGAACAGGCTGACGTACGGCAATTCTGTAACTAGCTGAAACAAAGTAAACTGGACATACAAAACCGAGAGTATGAGTGAACGAGGTTGCGACGTTTTCAAGAACAATTACCTGCTAGTAGAGGTCCTATTATACCTTTACGAAACACTAAAATGATTTCATTGGCATTTAGACCGAAGCCAAGGTGATGTAACGCAGATTGAGAGCTTACCGCCAAGTTGTTTAACGAATCAAGAGATAGCAAGAAAGCACCGAGATTTGGTAATGAAATTACTGAGAAAAGCCTATGCGAATACCCCAAATTTTTATAAAGAACAACTTTCTGTCCGTCAATATCACCACATACCTTGAAATTTTCAATAAACCGCGAGATCAATCCGAAGAAGGTTTCTGGACTGGGTTTGTTTTGGGCTTCTCCAAACCACTCAATTGTTTGCGCAAACAAAGTTTTGGCCTTTTCTGCTTGTTGCTGAATCGATTCTACACGTGTCTTGTTTGTTGTGACGAATATGGTAAGGCGATCAGGTGTTCCTGTCGGGCCAGCCAAAATGGTCTCCTTATCGGCTTGTGCCATTCCAGTAACAATAGCAGCCACATCAGAGGTGAGAGTCTCCATAGGGACTGCAAAACGGATACACGCGGAGAAACAAAATGACGTGGGTACAGCCTGGACAAATGTCAGTGACTTGAACGGATCACAACCGAAACCCACAGACTACATTGACAATAAAATAAACACGAAACATTATAAGCAGGCTGATAACCGAAAAACAGTTGAACAGTTTCCAGTCAGAAAACTGTTTGTCTAGATGGTTCAGCTGTTGTCTTCCAGTAGAGCTAACCAACCAAACAGAACAGCAGTAAATGAACTATTGGGTGAGTGTAATCCTGCGACAATCAGCCATTTCTTCTCGTGATTCAGATCAGTATATTGGTCGATATTGCGAACTTCAAGCGGAAGGCTTTACACGCCAAGAACGCAACCATCAGTGAGTCAACTGCGTTGGTTGGGGGAATTGTTGCCCAACTTTCTGCGAACGCTGTTCTGTACAGCTTGCGGCGTTAGAAAAGTAGAGAAAATGTTCAAAACTCGTCAGTAAGGATGTCGCTAGATGGCTGGCGATATCGGATGGAGTGGAGTGCTTCACGACATCATTAAAACTAATCGAAAAACAAAATGAGCAGTGCAACTCCTAGTTAATACACTGCACGAAGGTTTTCAACGACTCCGTCAAATCTAACTTACTATTTAACAACACGAGCTCAAATCTCCGGCGTAGAACACCTACCTGCAACTACAGACGCGTGTAATGTCAACAACATATCGACAAGCAAACTACCACACTTTTTTCGAAGTTTGTATGCAGGAACTGAGCAGAAAGCGGAATTGTGGTAATCACTAAAGCATACACATCTTTCTGCTATTACCTGGCTCATAAGCGCACCGAACCAACTGGGACTTAGTGTGATTCTCCTCTCCAAGTTTTAGGGTAGAGTCAGATAGCTGGTTACCCCAAGTAATGCAGTGGGTTTTTGTAACCATGGAACATGCCCCTTCCACTGTACGAACAATAACCAAAGATGACGCGAATGCGTCACTTTCTGGAGTAGTTTGTGATCAACGGAAGGTCGTTTTTTATTCTTGATCCAGAGATCAAACAACAACCTTTATTACTATGTCCGGAAGAAAGAGCAGGGAAACACACAAAACGAACATGAAATTAAAATAGCCCAACAGAGCTTCGTTTGTGAGAGTACAATGATTGTAGAGGAGAAATCGGTTCCAGTTAGAGACGGCAATAGAGGATTGCACAGCCAAATCAATTCAAGTTCATTTCATAACCAGAGAGGAAAATAAATGACAGATTCGAAATAGGTGCCGGTATTCGCAGATCTATCCGAGATTTTCACGTAAGCAACGTTGTCAAAGCATTTGGAAGTATTCACGGCAAGTGAATGGTGTAACACGCTTTATTAATTTTTTTTCGAAGTAGAGGAAATTACACAGAGATCCACTGACGAAGTTACGATGCATGAAAAAGTTTATGTGGATCAGGATAAGAAAGCTGATCGTGACGCCACTGGAAGTTTAAAAGATCCCGTTACCGGCTAACTTGAGGGAATGATATGTATTTTAACAATGCGAATCTTGCTACTATTTTTTGTCAGACCGTTTGGAAGTGAGCATACACGACCAGGCCCCGTGTACCTTGCTGTGGCCTGGGCGAAATTTACGTGCTGTTCAATGAGCAAGACAGAGTTTGGTGAAGTACAATTCCAGTGATGGATTCAAATGACCCCCAAGAGTCATGAAACAACTTCATCGACCTTCGTGTGATTCGAACCAATTTTGTTTTGATGTTGATTGAATTTATGTTACCACAATGGCTCTCAATCATCACCATCACATGATGCTGACCACATCGGACGACCATCAATTGCAAATATAGAACGGGAGGGATATCAGTTAAACTGCCGATCGCAAATACGTGATAACTGGGGTGCTTCAGGACAAGGTGGGCACGCGGAGAGCGATTCGATGAGTAAATTTCTATGAAAATTGGGTAAGACGAAGGGAACGGTCGCTCAGCCCTGCACAGAGCATTTATGACACAGTTCTCACTAGGATACGGTGTTCTTGGGGCTAAAGTTGTCGAGAAATAAGGAAGGTAAGGAAAAAATACCGTGAACGGCAATGTCCAATCTAGCCAGTGACGGATACGCTGGAAACCCAAAGCGAACTCTACTTTTATGTTATAGATTTGTTAAGGCTAAATTCAAGTCAATAAACTTGATTACAATGGCTTCGGAATAACACCACCGATAACACATCCGTTCAGACTGTGAGAAACAACCTACACGTGAGGGAAGCAAATACCTTGTCGATGAATGCTTCCATAACTACATCTATGTAAACATGGTACAGCACATTGGATCAATATCACGAGACTGAACGTGATTTAGACGGGTGCGGGATGAGACTGCTCATCAATTGAAACATTTGGTTGCTCTTCGCAGTTAGCACCGTGCATAATAAATTATTTTTTGAAAGGAATCCAGCATGCTCCGATAGGTACCCATTTCTTGAAATTCTTGGTAAATAATCTCGGTATTCTTCATGATTCTCTCTACTTAGTTGCTATTTACATTAGCGACTTATCTGAAATACACAAAGTCATCTTTCAAACACGACAATGAACTTGCTCTATTCAATGAATAATCCCATTTCTTTATATACAGAAAACAAGAATAGCGAACAAGCTCATTTTCCGTAACATCATTTGCGTGGCTAATACAGCTACATTTATAAGTTAGAAATGCATAAATTATGAACAATGTCTGTGTGTTAGGATGTGATTAGGCAGTCACCAAACTTGGTGTTGCGTAGTTAAGGAAGGTAGGTGGGGAAATGATGTTGTCCTGTAGTTGGGAAAAGAATCAGTGGGGCATTCAGTTGCTCAATGGCTCGTAGATGTACTTGAACCCGTTCGCCACACTACGTGCCCGCTTCACCAGTCGATCAGCGATCTCAAAGAACCTAAAAGACAAGTTACCTGTCGTCACCTCATTCATGCTAACCTATTCATTTGTTTGCTCATGTTCGGTAAGCTGTATAGGTAGAACGGCACAACAGCTGTCACAAAGGATCAAAGAGCACAAACCAGTTTAGCTGACGACGGGAAACAGAAAATCCATTACCAGTGCAGTTGTGGCGCACCTCGTCGACACTGAACACTACGTAAAGGATGACGCTTTCAAAATAGTCTACAGAGTCCATGCGAACGCGCCGAAAGTCGCTCGAAAGCAACACCTGACAACGACAGAGCCTATAGCGATCAGATTACTCAATCCATCACTTTGTTCTCAAAAACGTTTCTTAAAGCACTCAAACTGTCCTGAGACCGATCCTTGAACGTTGCTTTATCTTAAACTATTTCTGTCTCTCGTGATCTTCAGATATCTTCTGACATTCAGTTTCGCTAACACTTTTGGTCAAGCTTCGAAATCATCCAGATGAGTCAACTTCCTTCTGTTTTCACTGCATCCTGGCGGTAATCAAACGGTTACCGTCGTGGACTTTGGCCAGTCACAACCCGGGTTCGATTCTCCGTCACCGCCGGCCACTTTCCCATTTAGCAGCCCTTCATTGACTGCGGCTCCCTTCCTGAATTGCTATATAATAAATAAATAAATAAGTAAAAAGAGTATATCAGGATCGAACGAGGTTCGGAGTGTATCGAAGAATCGATGCACCATGTGTTGAGGTTTTCTAAAATATTTTATTGTCAAAAACACAGCGTTGTCGGTGGAAATTTTAATTAGCCGACATTTCGGTTACCGCAGATAACCTTTCTCAAGGCAAATTTTCAACCAAATGATTCTGAGGTAGTAATCACAAGTCAACGGATGATTCAATCTGCTTGTGTGTGTGTGTGTGTGTGTGTGTGTGTTACTGCGAGTATGTGCATTGTTTAGGTGTGCGGAGGTTGGAGGGATTGGGCGTTAGATTCACTTATTCCCATTATCAGTACCACTTATCGCGGGGTCATTTGGGGTCAAAGTAAAATCCCGATCATCTGGGCATTTGTTCTTCAACGAGCATAGAGCTGTCCAGATGGTTGATACACCCGCTCCGATCATCAGCACTATGTCTAACCAGAAAGAATCCGACTAAGCACATTGAAATCGCCATCGAGACCAACCTTCATTGACCCTTGCATATTCCGTATTGCATCTGTGACCTAAGACAATATTCCTTGCAAATCCGTACACCTATGCCCCAAAAGCACTTTCATTTGCTGTCACCAAGGTGGTCTTTTTCTTACATATCTGCACTTGAGGGCCTCAAAGGCCTACTGCACTATTTGGGATAGCTGTCAACCTGACCTTACCCTAAAACTTGGAATGGAGAATCACATAAGGTCCCGATAGGCCAGGCGTAGGAACGAGCTAGGTGGGAATAGATTATTGTCTACCGCAAATGTGACCGTCGGTGTGGGATTCGAAGTGGGAAGCAAGCGCTCTAAACCACTCGACTATCACCGGTTTATGAAAATCACCACATGAGATACAATACAGTTCAATCTCGTTTTGGCCGATAAGTCCCCGGAATACGGAGATAAATACTGCTGCTTGACACTACTGATTTCACAAGAATAACACTGAACAACGAATAATGACCTCACCTTTTGAGGCTGTGGCCACATCGCCCAGTTCCCCATAGAAGTCCAATAGGGCTGGAAATCTCACCTCGATAGTTTCCACCAAGTAGTGCAAAAGAGTCCAAGATTTGTCCACACTCCTAGTCTCTGACAGCTAGAACGACAAAAGTTGTTTAGGATACCAGAAATCAAGAAATTGACCGGCAAAACGATGTTAAACATTGATCATATAATCAAATCAAAAGCGGCATGCACACTTAATACAACTTGTGGCTTTCTCAAAGCTAAGCATGATATTTCAGAACATATGGGAAAACCATTCTTGTTCCGTCGCTCGAACGGGGCGGTGAGGACAATGTATCGTCATCATAAAGTGAATACAGTTTTTTATGATTAACTAACCAGCGAACATAAATAGAAAGTGAAGAATCTCTAGTGAAGAACGAAGAACAATAGTCGTGTCAGAAAACAACACGGTGAATACGTTTTTTGGTCTGGCAACACGTTTCTTTGATGCTACAGAGGTCACCGATTCCCACTAACAAATGCCAAGTTAGGTGCATTTAGACATCAACCTCGCACTTGTGCGATCCGGTTTCGGTTTTGGCTTCTGCCTCGCAGTGTCACACAATCGGAGTTGCTGATGATTCCTAACAAGGATGAAACAGCTGTACAGGGCTCCCGCGGTTTTCGATGGAGAGCTAGGCGTTGACACTGCATGATGAATTATGTTATGCGGAAGTCTAGCCTACTACTACTCATATGGACTTTGTAGTCAAGATCTGCAGGGTTGTTCATAACGGAATGCCTCTGTTGCATTTAAGCTGCTACACAGAAGTCATTCATCACAGGAGTCGATCACTGTGTACGAAATGGGCTGTTATCGTTCAAAGACAGTGACAGAAGGGTGCGATATCATGCAGTGTACAACGGTCGAGAGCCAGTCCGGTTGGTCGTTCGCCCCGGGTTCGAGTCTCCGTGGGGGCTCGGTGGATGTGCACTGCTGATGACTCCTAACAAGGGTGAAACAGCTGTACAGAGAGCTTCCATGGTTTTCAACGGTGAGCTGAATGTTGATACTAAATGATGAATCACATTGCTAGGGAAATATGCTTGTTATTTCCTCAAAGAGTACCAGGAATAAAATACATATGAACAACTAGGACAAAGCTAGAGAAAATCGTAGCTTCTGTCACAGAACACGATTAGACGCTGATACTTACCCCCCTCCCACCAGCACACACATTCAGACACTCGTCCATGATGAGAGCGACGCAAACACAACTTACAGGATCGAATTCAAAATAGGCCTTCAACCTGTCTGTACAACAAGTGGACATCAACGACAGAGGACACAAATCTGGATAATTGTTTACAAGGCGCATAGATAATGGAACAGGTGCATTCACGAGGAAAGCGCTGACGGACTGAGATTCGAAACTGACTCTTGTCCAACCCCTAAACACGGAATGCACGTCGAATACCGTCATCTTCGGACCAGAATGGGGGCAAAAGTGGTGTGTGTGTGTGTGTGTGTGTGCATGTGCATGTGCAACACGCGCCTGTCAGATGGCACTGGTGTTTCTGTGTGCATGTTTACACAGTGCTGAGTGTGCTTGTGTGAGAGCTCTGGTGCGCGTGAGTCACGTACGTCGAACGGGGCAAAACCAAGCCATCTCAGGAGAGACAGAATGACGGAGAATTTCACGGATGGCGCATCCAGGGAGTGACTTTAAGGAACTGAATAGCGTCCTTACACAGAATGTCGAACCTCAATATTCAAGGTCAAGGGTATCGGCATGGGCTTCGATGCAAACAAGGAAAACAACATCAAATTATCGCATCAATTGAATGGATTGATCACAATCCATCGCACACGTGTTTAAAAATCACTTGACTGAGTGCGGCAAAATCGTGAACTTTCTCAAAAGAAGGAAGTAAACCTCGCGGTTACAAAGTGTGATTCACGGGATCTGATTGCTTTTCTCGAGATAAGTGCTACATCGTCGCTCAAGATTTACCGGATTGCGACGTGAATCATACAAGACAAAGCTTAATGAGAATAATATTGTTGTGCAAATAAATGGTGAAAAGGAATTTGTAAATAATAGTTTTCAAAAAAGATGAAGTACCATTAGAAATTACCAACTTAGTGAACACTGGAATTACGAAGTGCGCGTGAAGAATGCAAAACTGGAATTTTATCGACCGGGGTGACGACAATGATTGTTCTGTACCACTTGGGTGTAGACAGGCCGTTCCCACCTTCTTTCAGGTAAGTGTTGGTGGCTGTCTATACGCTTACTGAGCCCTAGCTCATCGAGTTTTCTTTCCATATCCTTGCAGATCGTACATGTGCAACCCCCACGGAAGGGTCCTGTATCCAGCACACATGCGACGACCCTGTCAGCTTTCCTGTCTACTTCGTTAGTCGCTGGTGGCATGGGCGCGTGTTAGGCCGTTGCCGTTTTCGTTCCGTCGTGGTTGTCGCTCGTTACGGTTACAGTCCATCAATTTGAAGTAAATAATTTCTCCCTAATACTTGAATGAATGAACCGGGTGCGTGCACAAACCACATGAAAGAAAATTTGGTATGAAGTTTCTGATGAAATCATGCGGTTCAGTCAACGTCATCCGTTCGTGTACAAATACCATAAGAGTATACAAATCAAGCCAGACTCAGTCGTATCGCGCAGGGTTTTTGGACGTTGGACAGGTGCATCTTTAGAAGACTGTCACCAATATGCTTCACAAACCGACTACACCAACCAAGTCAGGGCCAAAAGGCTTTTCAGTAAGTGCTGCGTTGACTTATCATTCAGGCATAGCGTAACATTTCGAGACAGTTCATTCTTTGTCCGATTGGCAGTACGTGGTGATTTCTAAAATATTGGGTATACCATAACGTTTTTACACTGATGATGTCACTTCGGCGTGCTGAAACGTTTACGAACAAAACGTCAAGCTCAGCAATCAGGATATTCAAATGACACCAATACTCAAAACCATCGAGAGTACCTTTATGCTGTCGGACTGTTGGACAGTTAGATAGTATCACATGACCGATGGAATCACTACGCTCAAAAATTCGGGACGGGCAAACAAAATGCACAAAGAGCGGTGTAAAATAAACGTGAACGTGCATACAAACTGACTTACCACATCTAAACTTTGCAAACGAAAACCATAAGCGATTCCGCGTCTGGAGCTATTCATATAATTACCAAATGCCAAGATTAGCTCCAGTATGGCACGGAACTTCTCACTTTTTTTTAAAGCCACCGAGACTGAACTGACCGCCGAAATTTTCTGGAAGAGATTGAAATGCGTTTTATGGGATAAAGCGCATAGCCAACTTAACTAGCTAAATCGCTGGTAAAAAAACATGAGAAAATGTAACATCAAAATATGAGAATATCACGTGACTCGTGAAAAGAAGTGAACACTCTTTCCCGCTCATTTTTTCCCACAACAGAATAAACGATTCGAAGGGAAAGTTGTGGGACTGGGTTTTCCATTTGTTGAATTCAGTATGGAAACGGTTCACTTCAGGTTACCCAATCATTAGTTTTGCTTATTGATTAGGACCTCAATGTCACCGAGTCGGAAACAAAATAAATCAAAACAAAAAGAGCAAACAAGGCTATTAAAGTGGTAGATTGAAATCACGTAGACAAAGAAAACGTTCAAATACTAGTATACCATTGGCCGCAGCACCCAGTCACGTCTCCAACCGTCCGGTATGCGAAACTCGTGAATACCAACAGAGTCCAAAACAGTTTTACATGCCCAAACGCGAAGGTGCATTATTGCAAACGATTACTAATGATCGTACTCCGATCGTGAAGAAATCACGGAGAGAAAGCAGGCAGTTCGTAAACAGTAGTTAGTGAATGAACGTCACTTCTACAAACGATTACTGTCTCGAACAAAAATTTGGAAAAGGGTGAATACATTGAGAGGCAAGCGGAGTATTTGGACAAAATAAAGCTGTGCACACAAGACGCGAGTTAATATATTCGTTTCTCGCCCGGAGAGAATGCAGCTGAATAAAGCACTTCATAAGCCGACATTGTGACCTGTATTATTGCGCAAAGATTATCAATTATTTTCTTCTATACACAAGAGGTAAGCAACAAGGAAAATTTTGTTGTGATGTCACAATTTTCTTCAATTTAATGGCAAGTCATTTGGGGCTTTCGCCAATCTGAGCCATCTGTAGCGTTGACATGACATCCATCTGTCTATCAACCGTCGGTGCAACAGCCAGGCCAGTGCTTCTGTATGGTTCGAAGACATGGCCCAGTGCGGGTCGAGGATATATTAAGATTGTCGATATTGGAACACCGATGTCTTCGTGGCATTGCTCGAATCTGGTGGGAACACCATGTGAGCAATGCTAAGGTTAGGTGGGGAGTCTCGGGTTCACGAATTAAATCATTAGATAAAACACTTGAGTTCACCAGGCTTAGATGGTTGGGGCATGTCCTCTGCCAGGATTCCTCGGTGAGCAATGTTTGCTGAGTCGGGTACTGGTTGGAAGATGAGTAAGGGTGGTCAGCCCATGACATGGAAGAAAGGTATGAAAAACCTAACCAGTGGACTTGGCCATGTAGGGCATGTTAGACTTCCTGGGTGGGGTCCAAGATACCTCCCCCCCCCGCTCTATGGTTAGATACATTGGAGGATAAGACTAAGTGTCGCTCGTATATCCACAAACTTTATTTACCGACTTGGTATCAATATTTATAGTTCTCCTGTTACTCCTTTCATAATCTTGTTCATTTTCAATACGTCCTATTGAGATCTGTCGCTCGGAAGTAGCAACCAAAGTCGCCACGCCCACTGCGTGGTTAGTGGTCGACTGAGCTGAATTGGGGTCTAAGTGAATCCAGTGCAGTCGCATAACAGCTTCTTACAGACAAAAAACGAAGAGAATACCGGGAATAATGTAGAAAAGAACCGAAAGAACATCAATTGTTTGGGTCAACTGCTTAGAAGAGAGCGGTCATCCGTAAAAAGAACGGGAACAACATTTCCATTAATCGAGGTACAAAAAGGGCAAATCTCGGTGTACGTTACATTTAATAAATGAGTGGATTGCTGACATTCAGAATGAGGGAATAACAAAATTTCCCGGACAGTCAATCTTTAACTGGCCGAACAGTCCTGCGTAAAAAGTGTACTGTATTATGGCAAACAAGCTCGTTTCCAGTGTTGCTTAATGAGGCCAGTTACGTCGTACTAAATATGACGATTGTCAACTCGGATTCAAACAGCGTTTCGAGGGGGTGGGTGAGATGGACCGAGAAAAGACAAGGTTCACCAACGCGTAAACCGGGTCTATTTACGGACCAAAAGTGGGCGCAATTAGTGCGATTATTCTCAATTCCAGTCCAGAGAGAGAGAGACTTGGATCGCGCATATGAACCTTGTCTTTTCTCGACTCATCCCACCCCTGAACCGCTGTTCGAAACGCAACCAATCATCGTGGTCCGAACAGAGCTGTTTCCGAGTGAGGACCACTGTTGATAAAACTACTACAAGGATGGATAAACAATTTGTCATCAAGGCAAATAAAAAGGACACCGCCCAAAGGTACACAGCTGAGAGCGAGAAAGAAACCTTACATTTGGCGTCAGAGGATAGTCACGCAGCGCGGAAGACATATCTACGATATCGGATGCGAAAGACTGACTGTGCACTAGCGTGGTCACAGGAGACCGACTATAACAGCTGTTGATTTGTTATCTCCCCAGCAGCGGGTGAAAGTGAGGACTAGAGAAAAGGTTGCCGATGGCATCAGTCAACCACGGATCTCTACTTCCATGATAGGCACGCATGAACAAGTGCTGGCGTGACTCAGCACCTAGGGTGGGGGGGGGGAGGTTGAGGATGGGGCGAGGTACACGCATCAGGAACAATGGACTGGAAAAATAGTGGCAGACCGACTGCGATAGTTCTCTAAAAGGGAGAAAACAGCAAACATGCCGTGGAACGGGATTTCGGGGACGGTAGTGTGCGTATGAAGCAACGGTTAGGCAGAAGCAGACGATTCGGACTAAAGAGGAAACCAACAAGGGATTCAGCGAAAAACTGGTTCACACAGCTACAGATGTATCCGATTTGGTGAAGAGGGAGTATCAGTGGAAAATAGATTGCAAACAGGTAGCGCGGATTTTACACAGCCGACTTGGATTACAGAAAGTGTAAGAACTCTCTGAATTCGAGTGAGAAGTGGGAATGCGTAATTACGGGGCGTATACCGAAGCGGTCTGCATAGTAGTCACCGAAAAAAATGAAACAGCTGCGGTGAACCTCATTGATTTCACTGAGGATAAATTATCCGATGATCCAATCACAATGAATGATACGGACTGCCAATGAAAAACGATAAGAGCTGAGTGTAGCAAAAGGGTGTTTATTCTGGTACACGGACAAAACATATTCAAAAATGAGATCTCACGCTACTAACGAATCAGGAAGTCAATGACAGTTTACACGAACTTTAGAAACTCAGTTATACTATCGTTTGATTTTGGTTTGATCCAACTATCCAATTCATAGGACCCAATTTGTCGGTTTTGCTCACTGAGTGAATGTGTGTGTGTGTGTGGGGGGGGGGGGTAAAGGAGTATCATGAGAATGAGGTGTAGCAGTACCACTGTATGCCACACGTCTGAAAGTTTTGTTCCGCTAGACATTTTTGATCAGAGAGCTTTTAGTTATCTTTTAGGATAGAAAGGCAGCCTTCAACGTGTACACTGAACAAGTAGACCTACACACAGTGGTTGAAGGGTTAGTGACCAAAGTTAAGTGATGCTGGATATCGATTACCTACGTAATACTCTTTTCATTTACTTTTTTATCACACAACAAAGTACAACAATTCAGAAGAAGTGTCACGATCAGTGAAAGGCTACAAAATGGAGAAATGAAAGGATTTGAATCCGGGTCGTTATAGTCCGAATTCCACAATGACAACCGTTTGACCACCGCCGGTCAGAGAAGCAACAGTTAAAGAAACAGTTATCAAGTCCTTGAAAACAGAGAGCGGACTGACAAATGCAGATGTTTCGCAGGATACCCATCCTCAGCGGTCTCTACCCTCATACGGACATGAAGTTGTTCGAAATACAAAGCATCCGTGAAGTCTTGCCAACTATTGCGTTACCTTGTTCTACACACAGCTTTTGCTTCTCCTCAACTGACCTGAATTTCGCCTCACCTAGAATCTTGCCACTCACTACAAGAGACTGTTGTTAGTTGTCCCAAGTGGCCACTGAGAACGTGACAAAAAAGGGACAATAAAGCCTTCCCTGAAGATATTTTTGTCTCATACGTGTCTTTTTTAAAGCCCGTGTGAGCAGTTTCATTCTTTTAAAAGGAAATAAGCTGTTACAGTTAAAATTATCGATGAGTCGGTTTGTTTTTAGCTGAAGAACCAAAACATCCAAGGGTCATCTCTAATCATCTAAAGAGAAATGATGAACCAAATTTACATATCAGTGAAGTACTCTCTATTCTTCAGGATTTTCCCCAGCCTCTTCTGTATCAAATCAGTCAACTTTTCGACGAGCTCATTTAAAACCGTGATATTATGCACACATCATCTGTTGATCTCCACGCGGTTTCTTCCACTCCGTAGGAGGAACGGAGAATAGGACACGGTATGGTAGACGTGTGTTTGTCATACGTAACACGTGCCCCAACCAACGAAGTCTACTAAGCTGCACACGCTGTGACAGAACGTTCTCTGAATTAGTACCCAATACTCGATTTCTGACCTCAGCACTCCTCACTCGGCTATTCCACCCAATACTACGCAAACATCGATGGTCGAAATCCTCAAGACGACGAATATCCTCAGCACGCAGACTCCAAGTTTCGCAACCATACAAAAAAACTGAACGCATCGTGGCACAGTATACACGACTTTTCAACTTCAGCGAAATATCAGGTCGGCGCCACAAGTGCTTCAGTCCGGCGTATACCTCTCGAGCCTTGGATATACGCATGCTCATCTCTAATACTGTGCTCCCATCGGTCGTCAAGCTGCTGCCGAGGTAAGTGAAGCGGTCGACAATTGCCAACGGTGAAACAACTGTTCAGTGATCTCATGGTTCTCAATGGCGAGTTGGGCCTAGAAACTGCATCATAAATAAATGCATAATATCGGAATCTCTCATAACGGACAAGGTTCGTGTAGAATAACAGTAGCTGAAAGTATGGCTTGACTCAGGATAGGCTATGTAAGTTGTTATCAACTGTGGAGAGCACTAAGGACCGAGTACATTTTAGCAGTAAAATAAAATAGCAATTTAAAACTGTCGTATTTGTCATTTTTCAGCTTCAGGGTCACGGACTAGACTAGAATTTACCGACACAGTAGTGAGCTGAAAATAAGTTCATGTTATTAACTTGTGATTATATAAGAAACTCAGTGAAGAATAACTAAGAACTGACGACGAAGAAAGCTTTGGATTTGTTGACTGATTTTATTTTCCACCTCAACACGGTAAAAGCGAATAGGTTTATTTCGTCTTGTTCATCTAACAAACGCAATTCTTCTAACTGTCCCAAAAGTCCCACGGAACACAGGTAGAACAACACAAATTGGCGATCAAGCACGTTTTCAGTGATTCCTATTCATGCCAGTACATCGCATCAGACATGATGACCGGTAGCTTTGACTGGAATAACTGGTGGTGGGGTGTGGTGGTGCAGAGATAATTTTGGATAACGCGTGCGAGCCTTGCTTATCCTCGACCCATCCTATCACTGTTTTTTACTATTCTAAATCCGGAAGCACCGGATAGACAATCAAACACTAACAAACGTGGCTGTATTTTTGAATATCAAGAGTCACTGCATAGACTAATTTTCGGTGACGTGGACTATTTCATATCGGCCGATTAATTCGTACATTTCATATATCAGGTAGACCAGATTGTCGAGAGGCCAAATGCCTCACTGGTTTGAACAACAGACGAGATACACCCGAGCTAAATTAAAAACTTCTCTGTACCACCACATATCACAGATAGTCCACATGTGATATGAACACATGCTTCGTTCGTATTATCTCTGACCTTGTCACGTGATTACATTTCAGGCATGCACAAGCCTGATTTTTATTACTACTACCACTAGCATCACCACCATCACCGTCGCCGTCGTCACCGGAGGCATACACGACCGCACTTGCCCACTCTGCTCCTGGATACGGGAACAATGTCGGCCACACGAAAATGCTAACTAGATGAACCGAATTCGGTTGATTCACCGATTCTTATCCACTAAGAATAGAGCAGGGCACGACGACCGATTGATTGTATGAACATAAATCGTACGGATGTAAGCACATATGTACCACATTGGCACGAGACTATCACGACCATTCATGTATAGCAAACTTGTCATGTGAATCATACCATTTGTTTGACAGAAGTGAACTATTTATTGCCAACTGAATTATCAGATATATCGAGATTCAGCCTATGCTTTTAAGTCCCATAAGCGTAGGCTGCTCGAAGAGTACAATATGATGTGGTCGATTTAGACAGATCATGCTCTTTAGATACCACGCGCAAGTGGATCTAGGCATAGCAGTGGAATTTGGGACCAACTGCATAGATGAATTATACTCGAGAATCACATGCACACCATGCGGAATGAGAATGTATAAAACAACAGCACGGGCAAAAAGAATACCACGAATGCATAAAGTAATGTGTTCAACGTATCGGGTGAAATGAGATCGAAAATGATTGGACTAGTGTTGGAGAGACGTAAGGACAAAGACCATTATGCCAATCGATATTATCACATTCGACAATCTACCTCAACTTTTAGTTTCTGGTTTTCAGTAGCAAGAAAAGTGAATATGGATCAAGAAGAACGCAAATGGAGAAAAACTGAGGAGATAATATGAATTAAGAGTGCACACACACACACACACAAAGCACAACTGTTATTGTACTGACCCGAGATACTAACAATGCTGGTACTTTGAATTACAGTCAGGCAGTATAGTACGTCCGACGAGGCCAGTTGTGTCAGTGAATATTGTCACGTGTTTCTATCAACCTTACTAGTCATCTTGAAACTACCATTCTCGTCGTGACCGATATATTGATCTCTATAGTGGTAATAAGAACATAATTTTGATTGCATCTGAAAAGATTCGTTGTGGTGGTGGATTGATGACAATGGTGGTACAGGTTATTTGTTCTATTTTACTCTTCACTCTACTGGTACAAACCACAAGCCATTACTTCGAAATCCCGGGAACGAATCCACAGAACAATTGGGATGACGTGTAACGGTGGTGCCTCTAACTGGAAGTTTGACGCACTCTCGCGGAATATGCTTCACAAACTGGCACTTGATTTCTTCAGCTCAAACAAATATATATATATATATATATATATATATATATATATATATATATATATATATAAAGCGTGTACCGAAATTGGGTAATGGATTCAGTTCAGCTTTTGGATCTTAATAGAGATTTTGTCTGTGAAAGTTTGGGTTTACGTGCTCTAGGAGCATTTTCTCACCGCAATCCGAGGGCTGTAGCTCCCGTCCGTTTAGTTTCACTCGCCTGTCAATTTGTCTTAGGGGAAGTGGCCATCACCTGAAGAAATCAAGTGCCAGGTTGTGAAGCATATTCCGCGAGAGTGCGTCAAACTTTCAGTTAGAGGCACCACCGTTACACGTCATCCCAATTGTTCTGTGGATTCGTTCCCGGGATTTCGAAGTAATGGCTTGTGGTTTGTACCAGTAGAGTGAAGAGTAGAATAGACCAAATAACCTGTACCACCATTGTCATCAATCCACCACCACAACGAATCTTTTCAGGTGCAATCAAAATTATGTTCTCATTACCACTACAGTGATCAAATCCACTGGACTCCACAGCCTTGCAGGCTGCATTTTACAGCACAAAGTACGGAACTGAATCTTCGAATAAGATCGTGATGAGGTTCCCATCGATTCGGTTCACTTAATTTAACCACTAAACTTGCAAATAAATGGAAGAGAAAATCACATACCAACCAATACGCCACTGAATGCGGCACCCAACTATGTCTCCTGATGTATCCAACCATCCAGAGGGGCGGGTCTCGTGGACTCATAATTCAACGAACTGGATGGTAGGATAAATTTGTTCAAACGCATGAACTGATAGTGCGATCTGTGGCCTTTTCGCATCAAAATATTCCGTTCATCAACCGATTCCGAGAGACTGGACTTCGTCTAGTCGTTAACCAGCGACCTGCTCGGCAGAAATACAGAAGTATTGACGAGGTTTGTCAACATTTGTTGCACGTGGACAGCCACCATCTAACTGTTGTAATCATTCTCCGCCATCCACGGTGATTTGGGCGTGTTTTGCGCACGCCAGTCAGTGGCCTACTTTATTGGTGTTTCTTGTATGCTTTTGAAATGGGAAAAATGTGGCAGCCGGACAATGGGTAAAACTCGAATTTCCACTCTGCAACCAATACTTCTGCATTCTCTATTATTCCTCTAATAGCAACGATTGTTATCCTTTTGAATCGTTGTCGCAGGCTGCGGAGGATTTTTCGGTAAGCGACACTACCTCCTGTATAACCATCTTGGGGACTTTATTGTCCACAACAGCGACTAACTTACAAACTCATCCACTACTACTACTATCTTGGAACGCGAAACGGAAACATTTGCAGTCAATAACATCTGGAAGCAGGAAATCCGGTTCCCAACACGGGTCCCCGATCGTCCTCGTGACCGTGAACACATCCTCGACCTTCTTCTAAGATCCAACCAAACATTTTATACCACAACTTCTCCCAGTACTCCCCCTCGGTACATCAAATCATTGTCCTTTCCCGTGCCTTTCTACCCCAAATGCGAATCTCACTCGCTGGACGCATTTTCTGATGTTATGACTGTAGATTGGAGCGTGACACGTGATTTTCTGACGTCTTATCCCCCCGTCTGAATGCTGCTTCACTTCCGATCCGAATACATCTTCCAGGAACGTTACAGACACTACACTTAAAGGCATGCATGCGTTCGGCCCTTACTACTCCAAGCCCGGAGGACTTAAATCCCCCGAAAGGTTCACCCACGCACGCACTCATGCGATGCGGAAGGAAAAGGTTGCTTTCGAGTACCAGCGCCACCCCCATAGCCAATACCCATATGACTGCTATTTACGAACACGCAGCAAATGCTGCAACCGTGCGGAAGGCCAAAAATAAATTTTCTCATCGTAAAGCTTAGAAGTTAGTATCATGTCCCTCTGGTCCCTAAAAAGAGATTTCCCACGTAATTTTTTCCCATCTACATTTTCATCTATTTCAAATTTCTCAGGAATATAAGTTTCCTATTTTTCGGAAAAAGTCGAGATTTTCGCGGTTATGATTGCATCCAAATCCACTCTGCCATATACTCATACCGCACCTTTTCCCTCAACCTCATTTGAGTCTTTCATTAGCTCCAAAATTACTGCCAGAAACATCTGTCAAGTTCTGCGTTCACCAGAAACATCAAGACCTGACCCGAACGGCATTCCATCCATTCTATTGAAGAACTGTGCACCAGAACCTGTACCCATTCTCCGTCATTTAGTAAATCGGTCTTTACAAAATAACGTGTTCCTCTCATGTTGGAAGACTACACGTTTTCCACATCCCAACCTTCCAACCACCGACACATTTTCCCCATAGCAGTTTTATCCACAGTTATGAAAACCATGATCGTACCTGTAACACCATGCACTCATGAACGACCACCAAAACGGGTTCCGTCACCAGAAGATCAACTGATGATTAACTGGCATACATCTCGCCTACCTGGTCTTCTGCGATCAACAAGCACAATGAGTCGCATTCGGTGCCGTCAGATATCTCCAAAGCTCTTGATTAAGTGTGGAACGAACCTGAGCCCATTTCCTGAACTCGAAGTTTTCTCAGTGGACGCTCCATTGCGATCCGAGTCGATGGGGTTTTGTCAAACATACAACAAGTGAATGCTGGCGTCCCTCAAGGTTTCGTACTATACCCTACGTTGTTCTTGTTTTTCGTTAATGACTTTCTTCCCACCACTTTCAGCCCTGGCCATGCTTCTGCCGACGACATCACCATCCACGGATCTGCTTCTTACCCGTCTTTTCGTGCTTTATCGGCTAAAATCCCTCATGATCTATCCGATATTTTTATGTCGCTAAATTCCAATCTTAATCGGATTACTATATGGGGCTCAGACAATCGTCTCCTTCAACGCTGCAAAAACTGCTAGTTTGTCTGTCAAATCCATTCTTTGAACGCCACTACTTTACTTTCACATCATCCTCGGTTCTTCTTACACTTTCCTTCTCTAGTTCGCTTTCATGGTCCACACATGTAACTATTCTTGCCTCCAGTGCATGGAAAAGATTGATTTTCTTTTTTGTGCCATGTGCTTTTTATACCCAAACAACTTTTGTTCTGCAAAAGGCCCAAACTTATTCAAATCTTGGATAGAGCAGTCACCCCCTTCGACCGTGTTTAACGAAGAGCCATCATCATCATCGTACAGTAGGGCAAGCCCCACTAACCACTACCTTTCTCACCATGTTGCATGTTGAATTAAAAAGTATTATTACACAAGATGGATAAGGAGTGGACCTACACCGGAGGGAAAAGGAAACAACACCCCAGTAGCTAGCACGCGCAATACACAGTCTAACTGTGCAAACGCACATTCACCAAACACCCAGACATAACAGAAAGTGACAACACGATAGCCACTGTTCACGATTCACTGACATATCCTTCAGTGTCTCCAGCCAACTGGTTCAGAGGTCTTCCGCAATCCAACCACGAAGACGTGAGGCACTTACTTTTCCTAGTTCGCTGTACATTTTCCCATTAACCACTGCCACATCATCTGTTGATCTCCACGCGGTTTCTTCCACTCCGTAGGAGGAACGGAGAATAGGACACGGTATGGTAGACGTGTGTTTGCCATACGTAACACGTGCCCCAACCAACGAAGTCTACTAAGCTGCACACGCTGTGACAGAACGTTCTCTGAATTAGTACCCAATACTCGATTTCTGACCTCAGCATTCCTCACTCGGCTATTCCACCCAATACTACGCAAACATCGATGGTCGAAATCCTCAAGACGACGAATATCTTCAGCACGCAGACTCCAAGTTTCGCAACCATACAAAAAAACTGAACGCATCGTAGCACAGTATACACGACTTTTCAACTTCAGCGAAATATCAGGTCGGCGCCATAAGTGCTTCAGTCCGGCGTATACCGCTCGAGCTTTGGATATACGCATGCTCACCTCTAATACTGTGCTCCCATCCGTCGTCAAGCTGCTGCCGAGGTAAGTGAAGTAGTCGACAATTGCCAGAACCTCCCCATCGACCATCATGCTGGGAATTGTTGACGTCCAGTCTTGTAACATCACTTTACACCTTGAAGGCGCAAAGCGCATACCAAATGGAGCTACAACACTTACGAGTCTATCTAGTGAACGTCGAGCATGATCCGTGGTTTCGAACAAGCAGACAACGTCATCCGCGTAATCTAGGTCACACAGCTTCTCACTATTTCTTAGTTCGACACCTGCATCTTGAAGATTTTGCAACGCACCCTCCATTATCTCGTCCCCGACGAAGTTGAACAGGAATGGAGACATGGGACATCCTTGTCGAACACCATTGGTCGTTTCAAATGAACTGGTTAGCTCACCGTAAACCCTTATGCGGCCAGAAGCATGAGAGTACGACCCCAGTAGATTCACGAACTTCGGGGGAACACCTTTTCCCTGAAGAGCATTGAAAAGTAATGTTCGATCAACTGAATTGAAGGCACCTTTCAAGTCTAAAAAAACATTTTTGTCGGTCGACGGTGCGTGTGACACGCCTCAAGTAGTCGGCGAAGAGTAAAAATCTGGTCGATGCATCCTCGACTTAGGCAGAATCCAGCCTGCTGTTCGCGGGTGTTACTCTCGCGAGCTGGTGTAACACGGTGCAGCAAAATCGAGTCTAATATCTTGGCAACTGTCGGAATTAAGCTGATCTCACGATGATTACCACAGTCATTGTGTATTCCCTTCTTGAAGATGGGTACAATCAATGACAAGCCCCATATTAACGGAATACGTTTCTCCTTCCAAACGTCACGGATCAGGGTGGTGAGTGATTTTATCAATGCACCATCATCCATTTTGAAAAGAATTGGAGATAGTCCGTCGTGACCGGCCGCTTTCCCTCGCTGAAGAAATCGAATACATGACTCCACTTCCATTTCCGATGGAGGTTCAGGTGATATCATCCAAGGGGTCACAGTTGTTGACACAGGAGTGACTACATTACCGCACGGTCAGCTAAACTGCTCTTTAAAGTATTCGGCCCAACGGTCGAGCATTTGCTCTTTGCTATGAATGGGCTCTCCATTTCTATCGCATACTGTTTCACTGACACGGTGTTACCAATAAGTCTGAACAGTCTTTGATTAGTACTTGAAGCAGCTGCTATTTCCATCTGTTCGGCTACCTTGACAACCAATTTTCGCGATCATTCTTAAGGATTTTCGTAGCTTGCCTCTGAAGTTTTCTACGTATATTATTCATCTCCTCACAGTTCAACAACTGACGCTTTTGCTCCATTGTACTCAACGACTCGGGCGAAATCCAGTGTCTTTGATGGACTTCTGGATCACACATACGCTGCGCGGCAAACCGGGGTTGCGGCTTGTGTCGACGACCATGGAGCTGGAGAGATAATTGCACTAAAACTAATGCATGGTCCGACTACACGTACGATCCATAGAGCTGCGCCACCGGTAGCTTGCTACCATATGATAGTTCTGACCTAGAGTACATGTAGAGTAAGAGCGCCATGTTGAGGTGCGACCCCTGCTGTGTCGGAAATTGGTGCTAGACAAGAACAACCGATTATCTGCACAAAACTGGAAAAGCCTATCCCCGTTATCTGTCCGCTGAGCGGGTAAAGCACAACGCCCACCTAAGCAAGCTTCTGAAACACCAAGTTTGCCAAATTGTACATTAAAATCACCTACTAGCAATACAATGTCAGAGCCTTTGCTCCTGCGAACGAGGGTGGCGAGTTCACCGTAGAACTCATCCTTATACGTTTCACAGCTGCAGCCTGTTGGGGCGCATGTCGAGGTTAAAAAAGAACTGCGCTTGACACAACTATCCTTTCGAACACCGACTGACCCCTGGAGTCTTACACCACAAAAACGACTGTTAACCGCTATCCAGTCTAAAGGGGCAGCCTCAGCCTTGTCAGTCAAGACTATTCCTACACCACGTTAACCCACAGCTCTAGCTGTTTCGTCTCCTGAATCGCGTAGGAAATACCTTGATGAGATACCACGAGCAGTTAGTTGAATCACACTACTCAAATCCTGGAAACGCGTTTCACTTAAGCAGCAGACATCAATCTTCAGAGAACCTATTGTGAGCGCTAGGCACGCCTGCTCACCGGCCTGCATGAGTGTACGCACGTTGAAGGAGCCGAGATTCAGAGGCTGAAGAGGCTTGAGAAAATATGAGTTACAAGACAGAGTATTATTCACACTGTTTGACAATGAACCGTTGTGAGTATTGGCCGTGTTGCCAGTGGGAGCATTATGGGTGAATAGAGAGATGGTTCGGGACAGAAGACAAAGGTTGAATAAAAGAGAGGTAACGCAATGCCATCCGCCTCATCGGTGGCCCCATGATAACAGCTTTGAAGTCGCTAGCTCATCGCCTGGTATCTGCTTCGCTCTCATCGGTATTATGGTAGATCCTGTTCTTGCTTCTGCGGTCCCTGTTCCTCCTGTTTTCAATCATCTCTCACGTGCACAGGCAACAAGCCATCCACAAAAATGACTATCCCGACATGCCGCACTGTTAATTCTAACTTTTCGTTTTATCCAAGAACTGCAAAACTGCGGAACGTTATAGCCCTTTCTTTATTTCCTCTTTCTTATGATCTTCACACTTTCAAGCACACAATCAATAAACGGACTTCCACATGACTATTCCCAAACTTATTCCCCATTGTACAGTAGGTCTTTAGACTACTGAATTTATTCCTTCTAACAGAGTTCATGCAATAAAAAATATCATATATTTATATATAATGCGTGAAAATGAGCTCTATACCAGTGAGTTAACTTGATTGGTCCGAAAGGGTCGACAAAACTTCTCTGACTGATAATCTTTTACCCCAACTTACCCATTTTTATTCGGGTTGGTAAAAAAATGATGCCATAACCGAATATACTGAATGTTAGCTTGAGATCACTGTGTACGTTTGGTTGATCAGATTTCAAGATACAAAATAACGAAGACGACGAATAAATGCGGTCAACTCGTTAATGAGGGAACACAACAGGAGCACTTACGGGACAGAGGGCACTAAGCGAGTCCTCGAATGAGTTCATGAACAGAATAATTTCCAATCGTGGCCCGAGTCGTTCGATTTTGCACAAATGCAACAGTAAACGATCTTCGTCGGTCAAATCTTCCACCGGTTTCTGGTCGGTAAACTCGTACTTCAAATAGGTGCGCATCTCCTCCTGTGTGGGTAGCTGACAGTAGATACGATCAGCCACATCCTGGGTTAACTCCAGTCGTGAGATGTCATTGAACAAGCGCTCTGGTGTATACTTTTCTGATTCCAAATAGCGTAGAAGCACACCTATACAACTGTGCGTGTGTATCCGAGGTGTGTGTGTGGGGGGGGGGGGAGGGAAACAAGAGGATGAGGTGGTACAGGACATTCACTGCTTTAGAAAAATGTAAATGATAGGTATAGAGGAACGTAATCGACTAAAGTGCTCAGGTGCGCACGCCTGGGACTGAAAAATAACTCAAACATACAGTTTGTGATACAATCGGTGAATTGGTAGGCAAACAAACGGCAGGATATATATATATATATATATATATATATATATATATATATATATATATATATATATATATATATAATAACACCGGTTTAAAAACAAGCGCGGTGATAACGCTACAACACAGACAAAAATCGGAGGCAATAAAGTATAACGCGATGAGCAGGAAAGGACTTTCTGAGGATTCCAAACTGTGGACAATAGGACTCCAAGTTCTATAACAGGCCTAATTACACAACCTTTATATAGTGTTGGGAGAACGCCACTGAAGTTCGGCGTCTTGTGACATCTTTAGGGTCCTACTTCCTTGAGGATCTCAGCCTCAATAGGTGGATCTATGGAAACAGATCATCGAACGGAAGAGTTACTGGAGAGGCTAACACTGAGGCCCTGCTTTGCGGTGTCTGGAAATGCTCCACCCAGCCTTCAAGACACTGCTGCTGATTGTAAATTGGCAAACCGTCAGCTTCACACCTAATGATATTCTACTGCTGAATCGAATGAGATGGATCAGCTTGCAGGAATTCTCATGGCCGAAGCACACTTCCTGTCTGACGCAGATTTCGCGACCCCTGCGCATATTCACGTCAAGTTCATGTCTCATGCTCCCTTCCAACCAGGATTGACCAGTGTCGGAGGTGCAGGGAATCAGCGAAAATCCAGAGTGTCAGGGTGCGACGTGACAGACCACAGCTTACTAGGCCAAAGGAATGCCAAGTATTCTTGATAAGCGATCAGTGCAAGTTGATGTAATCATGGGTGGTCACTTCAGGATTTTCAGTTAGCGCGTTTTGGAAGACGGATAGGAGAGCTAGTTGGGACAGTATAGCGCAGCCTAACCGTCGTTGTAACGGGTGTATGGAACGACCATCGAAGCACACGGACACCTTAGTGCAGACTAGTCCGTGATCGAAGCCAACGTGAGTGCGCCAGTACGATCGAAAATCTTTTGTGCAATCGACATTTGCGGCTTATTGCGATGTGGTCGATTTGTATGCGTTGGTGACTGGAACGACGCAAACGTCATTTGGAGCTTGAAGTTCGTACAGGCGAAGAACAGGTGATGGCTAGACCACAGCGCCAAAAACCGCTTCACGTTTTTTTAACGACAGAAATCTATCCCAAAAGGGTCTTCTAAATGAGCCTTGTTCAATGAAAGTCGATCGACTCTCGGATTCATGTCTCCTGCCATAATGACGACATCGGCTCGGTTCGCTTTACGTAAGAGGTCGTGTAGCTTCTGGTAGAAAACATCTTTGACTGTATCGGGCTGCAAACGGTGGATGCAGATGCCGAAACGACAAACAAATTGCGTTCACTGGGACAACAGCTGCTCATTTAGCATAAATCAGTACGTCTCACTGCACTTAAACGACCATCCACTGAGATCCATTCTAGCAAGGTCACTTCAGCCCTTTCACTGAAGGCAATGCCGACGCCAGTAAGATCAGAAGCCGTAGTCTCCAAAAATGCGTAAGTGAAACTTTACAGAAGGATTAGCTGGGGCAGCCAGTCGAATTATAGAACTGGAGTCTTGAGTGCGAGTCTCAGGAGTGCAGCACAACGGTGGTCAGAGTTTTCAAGCGTGCGAACCAAATCTGTCTGTTGTCCCATATGCATAAGGGTCCGTACGTTGAACGTGGCCAATTTGAAAAGTTATCGAGAACGAAAAAGGGGCACCAGACGGCGGAAGCAAGTTTGGTGAGACTTGGATAATAGTCAAGGAAGGACGATCTGGGGACGAGCACAGTAACATACAGCTCCACTCTTCAGAAACGGACTGATAAACCAGAACAGTCAAACAAACCACTCATACGGGTTAGTACATAGTCCACCATGGATTAATAAAAGCGTACTGGATCACGTGAAAATGTTAACTGGACAAAATAGGCATGCGATTTGATCTAATTTTACGTGGGGAATTACAGGGACCGAAGGATTAAATTCGTATGAACAACTGAATATATATGTTCAAATAACTTTTTCAGAGAAAAAAAGTGCCCGCATCAACGAAAATCGATCAGTCAGCATTTGGTTTGATAAAACAACGGCGTAAACAAAACTGTATTGTCGATCCACCCGTCCTACACGTATGCATACGTGTGTGTCTCAAGTTTATCTGAACGACGACGACGACGACGACGACAAAGAGGGTGTTGATGATGGTGCAGTAGACCGCGAGGGCAGGTAGTAATTTTGGGCATAGAATTAGGTCACCGACGAAGAAGTGTACAAACCCCGTTTGCCGGACAAGTGTGCAATGATGTGTGCTACGCGGTCCGAATTATATTCGGTGCTTGCGCACTGAATTGCTCGTACACATCAACACGGGTTTGTGCACACAGTCGACAGTCGGAGGGAAGGAAGGTATACACATATGCACGCGTAACGGAGCAAGATGGAGGCAAGCTTTTGTGACTGTCGAGGTGAATCATATCTTACAACACCAAACAAACTTTCCACAAATAAATAACAAGTCTGCACGAAAAGTTGCGAATTTCATGGGAGAAACATTTTCGAGAATAGTTTCCTTCTTCACGTAGTCCAAAATCAATGTTGTGGTTGTCTTTTTGTCAGTCATTAAGTGGTCAGGTATATTGATTCTGAAAGCGGGATGATCGGGCAAACAGGGATGGCCCATCTCGGTGGCGCGTTGTCAGTGCACAGGAGGCTAACACATATTTAACTACTGGATGAAAATTTGTCCCTTGAACGTTGAAATTCACAAGGTAAAAAGCAGACCGCCCTGCGTAAACAACAGCTCTTAGTGGCCGTGATGTTTATTTTCGGAATGTGATCCTTGGCAAAGATCATGACAGTGCACACTTTGCTGCCCACAAAAAAGTCTCGTGACTTCATCCCATGCAAAACATAATGAGCCACTGTGGCGAAAACTGAAGTAACGCGGAAAAAACACTCGGATTTACTTACCGGTGGCGATTTGGATCCATGAGCGATTTCTTCTCCGGTCGTTTGGTAGCTCGACTAAAGCTAGAATCAACACCGTTGATTGCTTTGCCATTCTGCGAGACACTGGTTACACCAGCGACATTTTGACTCGACAGTTTGAATAGATCCTCGAACCTATCTGTGTCCACATGATCCAATACATCCTCGTCGTTCATGCCCACAAACACGGTACCGCGTAGTTGTTGATTTCGTAGTACAGTCCAATTGACCAAAGGAAGTTTGAAGTGGGTTTGGATTGGGGGTCGAATGGGGACACCTGAAACGAGGACGGAGAGGAGAAACCCGAAATTATTACTGATAGTTTGTCTTTCACGTATATCGCTGTCCGAAGAATCTCTGCACCGAAAATAACTAAGAAGATTATCCTCACGCGCTTTCCATCACACGTGAACATTCTTCTTTCCAATTTGTATTTAAAACAAAAAGATACTTTTTAAATGCTGCGACTTTGTTCATTCACCCTAATATCAAGTCTATGAATGACAAAACAAAGTGGATCAGGTGTGTCTGCAATGATTAGTCTCTCGCTTTTGATTCAATTCCTCGGCCACGGCTTCTCTCCAGGTTATGATCTTTCGAATGACTTGACTAGGTTTGCTTACCTAGCCAACTAATTATTTCAATCGAAGAATACAATAGACCAACTCAGGCAAAAATTACCGTAAGCCCCAGACCAATAATTCCGGAGTGCTCAACAGTACTGGTTTTCCCCACACTTATTTCCGCTTACATTTGTAATCTGTCTGCCATCTTTTATGTTTGTTTTAAAGTACACAGATGACGTCGTTTCTCTGTCAAATCATCTGCAATTCTTAAGGGAAAATTTGTCGAATGTTGAACACTTTTCCACTCTGGCCTTACACGGAACTCGAGTGCATTTCTACTCTTTCCTATTTAACCTTTTCTACAGACAGTGCGGTCGCTGATAGCAGATCCCAGAGCCGGAGTTGAATCTATCAAGTAATTAGGAATCATAATAAATAGAAATCTCCCGTGGTATTCACGCACTCCGTTGTGTGCTGGAAAGCGGCGAAGTTCGTCCATTCATATTCATTAGTTCAGAAAATTTCAGACCCCACAACCCATTCTATGTACTTTTCCCTGGCCTTGTGAAACGAGACTTCAAAGTCCTACCGCGCCGTCTAATGCTAGTCGATCGTGCTTCCGTAAGCCCCATGAAGGAATTGATATTCAAACATGTCGGTTAAATGCAAACACATGGGCCCATAAAAGTCATACAAGTATAAAAACGAGTTCTTGTGGTAGACGCGTCGGATACTAGCCTCTACGACAATATGCACAAATGACGTGACATCGTTGGCCACCTTGACCCGAAACAAATAATTAGCATCCTACGTTTTACTGAGTCGTGACATTTTTAATGATGGCAAACAATAGATGCGTCGTTGATATTTTCTAAAGAATGGCTACTGACATTTAGAAACTGGGTAGAGTCACAAAAATGTTAAAGGCTGACTAAAAAATAGGTCTGTGCAGATGCGCAATCCCTAACTTATTGCGAAATTGTCAAATAGGTTTAATTCAGTAGTCTGACACCGGAAGCGTGGGCATCATTGTCCATGTACCCGCAACGAGAACCGCATTTGCACGGGCGACGCGGTGACAATCAACACGAGTTAGGCCCAGAGGGAGAAAAAACGGAGTAATCTGAAAGCCGCACTGAATAATTAGCGGGAAGGGTGGCAGTGGATTCTACAAGATCATACGATCTTCGATCAGATTCGAAAGGACAGCGGTTAATTTGTAACACACATGAGACAACGAAATAAAGACTGACACTGGGATCTCTAAAATGTATGCCTATATGTTTGGGCAAGTGTACGGTGAATCCTCCTGTTTCAGGAAGGAAACCGTAGGTGGACAAATGTAAGTTCGATCACTTCAGTGCATCTAGGACGTATCATTCCTTCTTAATTTTTCAGAATTTTGATTGATGACTATACAGGATCAAGTCTTGTGCAACCTGGTATCAACACTGGATCAACGTATGCCCTGAAAAGTTTTGTTAGTCAACTGATTGCATAGTTTTCAGCCAGCCAACCAATGATTTACTGCAGTAACGAATAAAAAAGGTTTCCGTATTGGAGGGCAACCATGAGTTGAGATAATTGATGTCACTTACACCAGGTGAATCATAAGGTGAGGCGTTCTTGTTACCAGTGAGTGAGAAAAATCCCACGATGAGAGGAAATGCATCGACTGAATTAGAGAATCAGGTTTTTCAGTAACCAAGAAATACGACAAGCGATGGATTAGTATCTGAACAAGAGTACACGGCACAGTCTGAAAGGAGTGCTGATCGCTTTCGGGTGTCACAGACATATAAACACACAAAAAACTATTTCTGTATTTCAGTCTCCAGTTTTTGACAAACAAAACTAAGGGCTCCAATCGAAGTCCGTCTTAGGAGAGAACATACTGACTGAGCATTGTGATCGTCAATGATTTGTGCACAGACCCAATTTTGCATGCGACAATAGTGAATCAGCGACCGGAACGACAAGGAACAACGGAATGGCTGTTGCTGAAGAACTCATTGTGTTAATTCTATGATTGACACAACAGTGGTCGTTGATTTGCTTCACGGTTTCAAGCGAATTGTGGTGGAGTTAAGCGCGGAAGCTTGCTGAATTCTACTCGTGTACGAAGAGTTATTTCTCGGAGTAACTGACACTTATTTAGCCTTAATAGACACCTATGTAAAACTTATGCACCTTATCATCGTGATGTGGAAAGTATTCAGGGTTAGGTCAGCTGTCAATTTTCGTATCTATCCATTTACAATGAACCATTGTGCAGTCACTCGGACAACCAGTTGGGAAAATGTTGTAGACAACTTCGGACGGGGGAAACAGACTCGCACAGTGTCCATTTGATGATGCATTTTAAACGCCCTATCCCAAAGATACGAAATATTCGATTGTCTAACACGGAATTCTCATGGCTTGAAACAATTGAGTATAAGTGAACTGAGACAAAAATTTTGATGTCCGATGACCACTTGGTGTTCCGTGCGATGACTAATCATCAGTTAGAAAGGAGGTACTGCGGAGTGGAATCCGAGAGATGTACATCACATGACCTTGAGCGTGAATGCGACCAGAACACCCATGCAAATCAACTAACAACCACTACTCCTTTGGGTTTGTAATTTTACTGAGCGACGGAAACGGAAAACAAGAAAAACAGAGAAACTATGTGATATTTGAACCACAGTTATCGATCAGCCTGAGCGAATTCTACCATTGATTATGGGTCACGGAAACACGACAATATTTGCGACACAAAAAGCTCAAGAAATTAATTAGTAACAAACTGCACTAAAATGACGCTGGTTTTGGAAAAATTGGTCCTCCGCGATCGGAATGTGGCAGTGCTTTGTAAACAACGAGTATGCTGTGCACATAAAATAGATTGTTTTTGGGTCACCACAAGTGATCATCCGTAACAAAAGTTCGAGATCATATGAATCTATTATCCATGCATGATGCACAATCATAAACGAATTGGATGAGTATCGAAAACAGGTGCGTGCAACGGACAGCTTAGGGGACGGACATGACGGATAGTCTGATCGCGTGTAGGGCAGAAAACAGCTACCAGCCGGCCTGCTCTGATTCAAATGTGAAGGCCATTCAGATAAAAATCAACTCGTTTGTTCACGATAACGGTGGGCAGTCAGTCGGATACACAAGACCAAACCAAAGAATAATCGGAAACACAGGACTGATGGTGGAGACTTGTGTTGTCCATTTTTCCAATTAGTTGTTTTTTATACTATGCGGTGCGGAAAATTTCCCAATGTGACTAGCTGGTGAGAAGTTTGTGAAAAGTGTCACACAAATACGTTTGGTGGATAAAGGATATTCAGTCACACCAAACGAATGTTCTTTAACCGGTGTCGCGATCCCTAACCTATCTGTATTTGCAGTGTTATTTTCTGTCAGCTAGTTAACTTTCATATGAATTGGTTATTTTTGAGTAATTACACGCTAGGGAATATAGAACATCAGAGTATTTAGGTGCGGGGTTGCTGTTTGATGGACTAGCTGACTTGATGCTAGTGAGGCAAAAATGGCAAGGATTAAAAGTGGTCGCTTTTAGACTATCGTAGTCCATACTTTCACAAAAAACGACTGTAACAGAACCTTGACCTTTCGATACGGGGGATCACCGAGCGATCTGATTCGTAATAACGATCCGGTTTCGATTCCCGTCACGGCCGGTCATTTCCCCATTTGTCAGCTTTTCACTAGCCACGGCACCCTTTCTGATGTTTTACTTTGTTGTATAAGAAATAAAGGAAATAAAAGGAGTGTTATAATAATAACGATGGACGACCTGCTGATTTTCAAGCAGCAGTTTCTTGCGACATTAAAGAACCCCCTGTCCTAGCGGAAACCTCAAAAATAGGAAGGGGGACATTCAAAATGCGGTTAAACCATTATTCATAAGCTCAACTACGTCCCATTATCTTCGCAGAATTTGGTTGACTTTAGGACCTGGCGCTCTAGGAACAAATCTGAGGGGGAAACAACGTTGAGGATGTTGTACAAACCGGTTTGTCGAAGTTCCACTGAAAATATCACAGATCTAGCTAAGAGAGAATAATAATTGAGCCACTCAGATCACAAACAAGCCAAGTTTCAATGAAACCCAGACGACTCACTCTCGATCCCAGATGGTGTTTGTGCCAGTCCAGGCGGTGGTGGGATACCCCCACCTCCAAGGGCTGGTGGTGGTGGCGGTGGCGGCGGTGGGGGCGGCGGCGGCGGAGGAGGTGGTGGTGGCGGAGGAGAAGCAATGGCAGTCGAACTGGAACTGTTGGTATCGCCTGGACCGCCTACCTTTGTGCGGGAGAGGGTTTCTTCCAGTGTTTTGATTCGATTTTCTAGGGCTTTCTCACGTTCCGAGGAATTTTGATCGCGGTCTTGTAAACGAGCTCGCAAAGTGTTCAGTTGGCCGTCTTGATTGGCGCGCTGAGTCTGGAACAGTTAATCGGAAACATATAGACTAAAGTTAGCCGTACACCTAGGGCAAGAACGAAATAATGCACCCATCGGAACGATTTTAAAGCACGGCGTCTCCGATCTAGTAGCAGCTGGATAGACGATTCAATCCAGATAGTATTTGCCATTGGAAAAGTGACGAAATACTGAATCGCCCTGATTATTTATCCTTCGATCACGAAGACGCAGTAAGCCCTTTCAGATCATTTGTGACGATTTTTCCCAGACATTTTGAAAGAACATTTTCTAATCTTATTCCATACGTAATTTGGTGTAAATACACCGATCTACTGTAGGGTTTATACAGCGGAAAATTCTCTCCAATTCGCCCAAGATTGCGACTCTACCGAAAAACAGTACAAAGTCGACAGGCTACTCGTTTTGAATTGAAGCCAGTTGAGACATGCTAGTGAAAAAAATTGATGCAGTATTCCGCTACACTGTTTCGTGGATGATTCATTCGTGATTATACCGTATTAGCGAAGAATGAGATCCACTAGGACAGATGGCATGCTTGGGACGTTTATGTCCCTTCCGAAGATAAGCTGATGTATAGGATACAGCTGCCGTCGAGATACCCACGAAAGGCTAAGGTGATGTAAACTAATTCACCATCAACGATTCAATCGGAACTGCACATAACATGTGCTAGCATGAAAACACATCACTCAACTTGAGAATGCCAAACGATACCGCGACACTAAAGGAGGGGTGGAGTGAGGAACTTGGTGAATAAGCATTGTTGAAGGGTTCGAACAACAGTTGTACCAATTCTATCGCCTATGTACGGCAGGAAACAAGGAGGCAAGCTCCACTGAACGGTGTCTCATCCATCACTGAGACAAACAAAAGATTGTTGGGCGAAGTGCCCAGGTTTCTCAAATCTGGACTCTCAGTTGGCGGGATACCCCCCCCCCCACCACCACCCCCCCTAAATAGCGGAACAATTGAGACTTCTGATAACTTCTACTTGGGATTATTGGTCTGATTTTTTCTACATATGTACTTTGTCAAGCTAGTGGTGGTGTGACTTTCGATCCTGCGTGGTTCATGTGACTGCGTCATGTTTTTCAATTCAAGTCAGTGGTAGCTTTATGCACCCGATTCGGTGGATTTTCAGCATAAAAATTCGGAGTCGAGAAATACGCACAAATTGTGATAATTTTCATCCAATTAGGCAGTTCCGTAGGTCTGTGGTGACCTTCACTGGATCAATAAGCAGACGAGCATGACACGGTTTAACAGAATTACGATACGCAGAGGTGCGAGCAAATAAAAAGTCGAACTTTGAGCGCATACATGCTGTAGACACAGCTTTTGAACGCTTGCTGAGTAGAGGACGATGTATGTTTGAAAGTATTTTAGAAGTAAACTGACCAAAACCATTGAAGTGTTTATCAGTGATAGTATCAACAAGTGTATCTCTGGATATGTCACTGCGCTCAGAGGTATGCTTTCACAAATCTTATTATCATATTAAACTCTCTCTTCAACAGGCCAGGGAAAATAACCGAAGAGCAGTACAACCAGTGTGGTAGAAGGCATGCAGTCATAAACTGAAAAACTAACTGATTTGGGTCGAAAAGTAATCTTAGACGGAAAGAGAAATGCGACAACTTCCCAACTTTACAAAAAGTCCTTTGAACATGCGTGGGTCATGAAAGGCTGAGATAGTGTAACACCAATATATTTAACCGTCGGTGACATTGGTATGAGTTCATTATCCGCAGATAGGAGAGGAAACCTGTTGGTGGGGCTCTGTGTGGTTCATCAGAAAGTAAGGAAAATTACACATCCTGGAATTTCAATGTATCCAGTGCAAGGATGCGGGATAGGGACCAGTTAATAATTTCGTTTAGTTTATTCTGAAGTCGTGGAGTTTCTCTGGGTGTCGGTAATTTACATCCTAAAACTACATCTTCAACATATATGCAGCCAATGAATGTCAACGGGATCGGAAGTTATTTAACGTACGGAGAAAAATATAAGAGGGAAAGTTGTACCTTGTAATACACCAGAGTCCACTGGAAGAGAAGGGGACTTCTAGCCGCTGAAACAAGTGAAATGTCTTTAATCAATAGGGTTGTCCGAAATCAGCCTGTAGATGTCTGGGTCGACACCACTTACGGAGAGCATACTGAGTAATACTGGTCGACCAAGGCAGTCTAATGTCGAAGCCACTGAGTGAACTACGTAAGCTACGGCGTCAAGGGTAGAGCACGAAGATTGATAAGCAAACTGGTATGTCTGCTCCAGCAGGCTCCAAGTTAATCCACGGTAACACCGGAGTTCGCAGTTGTATGGTTACGATATTACCATACCGTGATAGTTGTTTGAAGTAGTCAGTTCATGATAATTGTGATTTTGAGGATCGCATGCGCAATCGTGAAGCGCACAGATGTCACAGGAATTACACACATGGGTGTAGAATATAGCATCTGAAGCCTGTCTGTGTACACCCGGTTGCTTTTCTATTAGCAGTCACATAAGAGGAATAAAGGAAATACGAATCAGATCAATACACAGAATATGGGGTTCGATCATATATATATATATATATATATATATATATATATATATATATATATATATATATATATATATATATATATATATATATATATATATATAATGGGTGTGTGTGTGTACTTCGTTAATTCAGTCTGATTCGGTGGAAAGTAGTTATAGGCCCCCAAGCGATTAGTCAATACAAATCGACGTTGTTATCTTCTACTGTCTCCCAACAACTGGTGACGAGGTCTATCAGCTTCTAATCGGCAAGATGGAAAAGCAAAATTTCTCTTGAAGTAAGCGTTTCTCCCCATCATCTCCGCGTAGTTTTCTATACCGGGAAAAAAGAACCATGAACAAGAGCGATGCGTTAGACGGTTTCTTATCACGTGTAGCAAGTGTGTTTAGGGCTAATATGTTGAAGCTCTACAATGAATCGCCTGGACCGTTCATAGCTAACAAACGAAGTGCGTAATTTGAAAAAAATAAATTATTCATCGCATGAATTTCATACCAATCGTCGCTGACCATCTGAAAACAGCAGCCATTGGTTGCTTCTGAACTGATAGATCGGCGGCGATCAATCGGTCATCACTGGGGGCTTTGAACCCTTCAGTCCCCGATTTGAATCTCCGCGCCGCTGCCGGTCACTTTTCAATCGGCAGCTTCGAATTGGGTGCGACCCCCTTCCTGAAATACTGTACTATTATTATGTAAAAGAAAGGAAGTAAATACGAAGGAAGAAACGAAAGAATCTCACCTCGTATTTGCTACTCGACCTCAGATTCAAGATCAACATTATTTTCGTAAGGAACAACATGTTCCATCAACGGGAGATACATGCAACATCAACTGAATACGAAGACAAATGCACACCTTATTAAGAGACAAGTCGCCATGCAGAGTAGGAACAGAACCTGTCCGTTTTGGACGGGTTGTTTGCCACCGACCAAATCGAATGGATAGAGATGGATTTCAGCCAAATGGACGGGTAAGTGAACTTATACCAGGACTGGGTGGTGATGAGCCAGTCATCTGGCACGTAGAGATAAGTAAGTCTTAGGGATATCAACTGCACTATCAAAATGAACAAGTTTATTAGGGTTACTGTTCGGTGTGATGGGCAAATTCACCACATGATAAAAACCCTAGAAGTGATGGAACTTAATTAAACACTTGAGGTTTGAAAGTTAGCTTATACCGTATCCCATATTAGTAAGGGATCGATCGACTGTTTGAGATGTCCTTCTGATTGGCCTGAATTCTTGCGCGTCTATACACCTCACCCATTTGACGTCGATGACCTCACCGCGCGCTCGTCCTCTGCAAATCGCACCATAATGTGCGGCACAATGGCTGAACCCGACTTTGTCGTGACCGAATTAAAAGTCTCGGTAGCTGTCCCGTGACTGTACTGGGTGGTCGATAACACGACCAGTAAACGGGGACTGGCCCCAAAGTCGGCTCCCACGTTCCAGGTGAGCGAGTTGGACAAAACAGATGAAATCGCATCCAGGTCATAGTGATGCAAAGATATTGGAGTTTCACTCAGTTTTTGGAGTTACTGCGCGGCGATTAAAAAAAATCATCGGGCCATACGGATGGTGGGCTGTAATTCGGCCAGGTATTTGAGTGACAGCTAAGCAACACTTCAGATATCAAAATCTATAGACTTGTAGATGGACGAATTAGGAGTGTGATTTTGCGTAGCTAAAACCAAATCCATAAAAGCCTAAGCTGCGGTACTTTGTGGCCGATTCAGATCGGCGTGTAACTTGGTCCTTGGGGCACCGGATTAGATGTGTGTGCATACACAGACACACAAGATGAGAAGCAGTGTGCGATCATGGAACAAGGAAGAATGAAAACAAATGAGTTGTCAAGCGAAGCTCAAGTTTTCCTATGACAATTTATGCGACAGTACCACGAAAACCACAGAATTTCACAGTCCAAGGGTCGATTAATTGTGCAATTCTTTCCAACCGATTCCGGTCCCAACGCAGAAGGAAGTTGGATTAGTAGCTCGAATCCTCATCATGTGATGTGCGCTCTCCTTGTGCGATCAACGTGACCGATGTTTGTGAGTGATAGTGGCAGTAGTTCTATTCTTCGAGGAGCAGTACACTTGTCGCCAGTTAAATTCAAGTCTGACCAAATTCAGCTTATAATAACGGCTGCCTGCATTGATAACGCCATATCGACTGATGATCAGTTTGCAACGAGCTTATGGTAAAAACACATCTCTTCATTTTACAATTCTAATTTAGTTACAACAATAACAAACTGCGCACAGATGCGAATCGACGGTAAACAATGGTTTATCTTTCCTAACTACGCGATAAAGAATCATGGACACAAGAGGTATGTTGTAAAAAGACCCCATGCACAAACACCAGCTATCGGACACTGTCCATACGATATGACTGCGTCAATCGTGGAGCAAAACGATGAATGAATAACTCGTTCCCTCAACAGTTCTGTGCCAGTTGTCAAAATGACACGACCGGGAAACAAAGGCAGTGGCGTAACACGTCTGCACACACACACACACACACACACACACACACCATAAGACCAGAAGCGAGCAAACGACTGACCGATTAGTGTGTGACACTTGAGCATGGAGTATAAATCACCGAGCTAAAAACGCACACAGAGACTGTATTTACGCAGTGATATCGATAACCGGAGCAGAAATAATGAGTGTTCGCGTGATAAAACCGTAAGAGGGGCCAGTGCAACACGAACGACCAATCCTGAAAACATGTAAAGTGAGAAATTTATCTAACGGGTTTTGTCTTTGTTTGTATAACTATCTGGAGTACGCTCGCCTGTAGCACTTTTATGTATCTGTCGGGGAATCACGGTTAAGATAGATTACTGGGTGCTACCACGACACAAATCTTGGATTTGGCCAGTTTTTGTTGGTTGGCAAACCATATCGGTTTCCATGCCGAAAACTGTTCATAGCATAATAATTACGTTAGGCTTGACAGATCTACCGTGGTCACCAAACAGGATACGCATACGGAGCGAAAGGTTTTCAGCAAATGGTGCATTTTGTCTTTTTCCACAAAATACGTAAACAGAAAGGTTTTTGATGACAAGAGCAGCTATGTGAAATCTGAATAAACAGTCTGTATTTGTATGCACCAACTTTGAAGTCGGGACGCCTGGAAATGACCAAAACAGCGAAAGGTGATCCCCATGTTTTCCTCATTGGGACAACAGACACATTTGGTTCTTGCAAAACTGAGTCTTGAAAACGTTCTTTCGTACTGCGTTTAGACGAGAGAAGCTGAAGAAATCGTCGCATCTAGTCCAGTCTGAAACAATTTGCATTTTCATGGGTTTAGTCAGCCCAAGAACTCCGAATCAAGCGAAACGACGATTGGTGAATACGTCCTGCAACAAAATGATGCTAAAATTTCCCTTCACTGTGGCCGGTTGAGACGGTCAAACACCATTCATGGATGCTGATTTAAGTATACAACAGTATTCTTTTCAGTTCAGGTCAAAAGAATCCGTTACTGTAGCTGATTTAAATCAAGTAGGGCGGTCAAGTGGCCACGTGTTGGACTCAAAAGCCTGTATGGGGGGAGGGGTGCCGAACCCCATCGAATATGTGAGCATCTGGTTTCCAAAAGATAACAGATTGCCCGAACGTTTCATTCAGAAAAAACATATCAGAGAGACCAAAGAGACAGACACTGATAACCGTTGAGAAGAAATAACTAAACATTCAACTCCCAAAAGCGAGCTACTGGAAAGACGACTAGAAAAGACAACTGTTCGCGCTTTTCCCGCTGCTACATTACGTGCCTGCTTCAGTAGCCGAACTGTGATCTCAAGAACCCGAAAGACGAGCTTTTGTCCTTACCTCTCAAATGCTAACCTATTCGTTTGCTTATGTTTGACGAGCTATGTAGACAGAACGACACAGCAAATACCCCAAAGGATCAACGAACACAAACCGGTTTGGTTGATGACGTGAAACAGAAAATCCATTACCAGTGAAACTGTGGCATACCTTACAAATATCTGACTTCATGTCAATGGTGACGAGTTCAAAATAGTTCCGAGGGTCCCTCCGAACGCACGGAAAGTAGCTCAAAGACAACATGTAACAACAACAGAGGCTGCAGCGATCAGATTACTAAATCCATTGCTTTGTTTTGTCAAAGCATTCCAACTGCCCAGGTCCAGATACTGACCCTTTGGTCTTAACCGGAAATGGATAATCCCCGAAACTCATGCTCATTGTTTCGTTGGCCTATTCCCAACCACGGAATAACAGCAATCCTCCCCCCCCCCACTTTTTTCTAACTACGTAATGTCAACTTTCATGAATACCCAATCACATTTTGATACACATATCGTTCGTAAAGGTGTGAGTTTCAAAAACGAAATTGTTCGCTATTCGTGATTTTCTGTGTGATGTAATAGGATTATTCAATGAAAGATGAAATAACTATCACTGTTTCTTCAATATTTAACAAAGTGTTGGAACTGCGTAACAAATTATTCGATAGCACTAAACAAAATCATTTTTGTTGCTCGAACAGGAAGTGATGCATGCAAACCGTCATTCCCACTGGGAATCACACGGATCCACGGAATTTTTGGCGCATTCCGGGCGTCACCTCCAACGTAAGTTGATAGCCATGACTACGAATACTTGACCACCTCTTATTTTCATTCCCGCGTATTGTTCAGTGTGAAAACCGACTTGATTACCGAGACAGCCTAAGCCCCGTAGAACGATTGCATCCCGTGATAAAAACTCGCCTTGGATTTTGACGTATCTGCAACATTCTTTGCAGAGGCTCGGGTAATTACGACCAGATGAAAACGGCTAGTTGACTGTTTTACTTGACCGATGATGTTCACAACAAACGAACCTGTCGTGGCTAAGATTTGAGAATGCCCTTTACTACAACAACGAACACTTCGTCATTTGGCGCATTAATTACTGGTTTCAAGTGGGCAATCAGTTTGACAGGCGTTCCGAACGATTACTCGACGAACTGAGAACCCCGGGTAGTCAAAACAAGTTTGATTCATGTTCATTCAACTACCAACATTTCACGATCAGCAACGCTACCCACAGAAGAAAATTGATGACTGAAGCAACAACAACAAATTGTTTCCAAAATTTATTAGCGGTAAATTACAATTCGACAACTTCGCATTCCTCCCATGATTTCCGACTAGGTGAGTCAAACAGCAGTGAAAATTCGGTACTTCAACCTCGACATGTTTACCTAGGATGAAGTGACTAGTCGCGCATCACTAGCGCTGTGATTGCCACTGAAAAGACTTGGAAGTGTTTGACAGTTGCTTCACCCTTAATCCGGACCCAGCAACATACAACGAGGCGATCTCATGGGTATGCCAATCAGGGTGTCTGATCTGTTAGTTCAATGAACTCGTCCCCGGCTACTTGTTTCAAGTCAACGATAGATGACGCAACGCACACCCGACGATGGTTGCCATCGTACAGAAATGGCGACCGAGTTCTCGATGACCATATCTACAACGTGAGGGAGGGGGCTATTCATTGCCAACGCATGCAATTACTAGCAGCCTGCTGGCCTAGCTACTTTGTTTCACCTTGATTAGGATGTTAAGGAATATTTTGTCGAAAGTTTTTCTGATATCTTAAAATCTCTCACTTTTATACGGACCAATCTGATGACTGTTGTGATGAGATGACAGCGGAATTTTCAACTGAAATCGTTGAAATGTGACCTCAAGAATTTCCTGAGTAGATAAATTAATTATGAGCGGTAATTTAGTTTGCACGAAAATTCTTGTTGGGCAATAGTTCTGGATTGTGAGAAGTGAGCGTAATCAGATCTTCCCACGAATTATTTTTACCAAGGTAAAAACATTAGACTACCTTCACAGTGATTTAGAAACGGATCAGGGAAATGAATAGACAAAGCGAAGAAATTGGACAAATCAAGATGTGCACTGACCTCCAATTCTGTGCATCGGATTTGCAGTTCCTGAAGAGCGTTTCGCAGTTCTGAAGTCTGGGCCTCGTGTTCCGCTTTGGCCGAACCAAGTTGAGTTTGTAAACTGAATATTTCTGATTCCCGTTGTTCACACTCTTGTTGATAGAATTCCCTGGCTTGTGAATCTTCCAGGAGTAAGGCCACATTGACCTCATTGTCATTGTACGCTTCTATCTGACGAACCAATCGGTCTCCAGCATGATTTTGCAATCGCTGATGCATGGATGCAGAAAAACAGTGGTGAGAAGTTTTGAGGTCGTCGATCCATCAGTCAACCACTAGATAGGTCAACCTGATGTTTTCATCAGGAGTATAAAGCATACAATTCACCCAACTGAGACATATTCTGAGCACAATGTTCCACGGATTACATAACTTCTTTTCATCGCGCGCATGTCGGGATGAATGGTGTGAATTTTCAATTTAAGATGTTCTTTGAGTTGTCTAAAAGCCACACATTGAACATGTGTCCTAACGTTGACACTTCTCTTACTCCTGGGACTTTTTTTACATAACTTTTTCAAATCATATTCAGTTCTCGCCAGTATCCAAAAGAAATTTGTATAACTCACGGTTCTGCAAAAAGCAGTGCTACACCGAATGACAGTTCACGGACAAATTGGTACCTCATGACAATTTGTCTCGTGCACCCGATTCCGATTCCGCAACAGTGAGTGAGAATATAGTGTCCAATAGACTTGCCTTATTTGCGCCAACAGGTCAAGTTCCATTACACCTACATTTGTTATTGTCGGGAAACGTGAACCAGCGAAAATGGTATGGACGCATCATTGGTTTTTTTTTGGATCAAGAAGATCCAGTTAAATCGGTTTCCGAAATTCTACATCGTTGTGAAAGTTACAACCACTACCGTTATCCCAAGACAAACAACTAGAACTAAGTGCACCGTGTTTTCCGACAGAAATCTGGGATCTTCAAATCTTTTCCGAAACTACTTCAGTGGAAAAGCGATGAGGTCTACGACCTTCGTTTCACAGCGAAGGTCTGGAAATTCGTCGTCAGTCAATGGGGAACGGCTTTTAGTTTTCCGTCAGTTGATTAAATTAGTGTTCTGCTTACTTAATTATCTCCAACTGACCCTCATCCTTCGTCCTCGGAAAAGGTCACGACGAATTAAATAAGTGGGTAGCTGTGTAGAGAAGTCTTCCTCATTGACATGTTCAGTTTCTCTGCTCGCCGTTGACGACTTGGTGAACGGTGTTTGTGACCGACGCTGAGATATCCATTTATTATTCCGTTCAACTTCTGATACTCCCTCAGCACGTTTTTAGAACAGAACTGTATTCTATCAAGTACACTGACAAGTGGGGTACTGGGAAATGACCACCAATATGGTGGTTGAACATAAGTAAGGCTAATCTAGGTCCACCCAACAAACGATTGCGGATGATCAGCGGCAGCGCTCGAGATTACGATGGGGTTTCCCTTCGTGAGCGTCCTCCATCATGAAACAACGCGAGAGTCTGTAGACGATGCTGTGATGTGGCGAATTAGGCGCTCCATTGTCAACTACGCCACCAGGTCAGAGCAATTTTGAAATCAATTGCAAATGAATGTAGAGAATAATCTCCGACATCTTCCTGGATCATTGTCCAGTCAGACCATTGGAGAAGGGTCACCTTATTACTTGTTTTTTAATTTGTTGTCATGAATTTAACGATAGTTCCGTGACTAGACTGTTTGCAAGTTTTTAGCCCACAACTGAATCTCTAGGAGTGGGTCCGTAGGCCTACTGAACAGCACTATGATCGATGGTGTTTACACCGTTATCGACGTGAAGTTCTCTATTCTATGCACTGTATTTGTCGGTGTTTGAACAGAGGCAATGTTTTAATTCTCATGGAGAGATAATGATCGACTTATGACATTAAGGACCACGAAACCTCTTTTCTGAGAACTGGTATTATATTCAAAACTTTTCATCCCGTTTTGGCCTACATCTCAACACTATCAAATGTTCTGAGTATATTTCTATCCTTGCTCGTTCCCCTTACCCCAATCAGTACTCGGACACTAACTTAGTCCCCGTTTCCAGAACTGGCTTGGTCAAATACTTAGGCGCTCCAATCAGCACCAATTTACAGTGGTCTTCTATTATCCTGGACAGCTTAAAAACTACGTCGAATGTCTCTTTAAATTCGCAGACTACGGCAGGCGAGGTAATTACTATTTCATTTGTTCATCAATAAGTCCTCCTAACCTTAACTTACTGCTTTCCCGTAATCCCTCCAGGTTTACTTGAGAAAAATCTTCACACACTACAGTGCTTGGCTATTATCAGTCGTGTGTTTGATTCCTATAGTCTCTCTTCTCCAAAGTATATGACCTACACATTATTGCCTGTGAAAAATTCATCATCAAGATTCATATGGACCTCACACATTTCCTGTACCATGATTTATCTGCATGCCATTGATATCCCTCTACACGTTCCGAATTTAGTCACCACTACCGTATAAATATCGATAGCAACTTTACGGTGCCTTATCCAGCACATGCTTTGGTTAGAAAGGGGAAAGTTACAAAAGAACTTCGTATGGATCACGGTAACTGCACCATATTTTTCGAACTCATCTCAAAGTGACATTTCACCGTTTTCCTCATGGCTCTTTTGTTAAAATGTGGATTTGATTATTTAGAGAAGTCCTCGGTACAACAGAGTGAATCTTTGGGAGTTGAAACATCTTTATCTGACAGCTTGGAAGGGGGGGGGGACATTATTTCAAGTTACAATTGTTCAGCAGTTTGAAAACCGTTATATCTGCAGGCTTTTCTGCTCGATGATTTGAGACTATGGAATGGCCAGAAGTGGCGTTCTGTGACGTGACTGTATTAGGGGAGCTACATAATTCATTCAATTTTTTGCCTTTCATTCTTGGATATGACTGAGTTGTAAATACTCGCCTTGGAAAATAAATCAATATAGCCTACACTGTTCGGTAAAAATGCCCTCCTTAAAGAATTGCACATCAGTGAAATAAAAATGTTGTTGTGAGTAGAATAGTTTGGTTGTTCTCAAACGGTCACTCATTAGTATTTGTGTGAGCCACCTTTGTATGATATGACAGCATTCGCCCGTCGGGCCATGCTTGCTAGCAACCGTCTGATAGCAAACGGTCCCATTCCTTATCGAAGGGGGTCTTCAGCTCCCCTAGAGATTTGTATTTCCGCCTCTGATATACTTTTCTCCCAGGCTGATCCGACAAGTATTCAACTGGATTGAGATCGGAGCATCGAGTTGGCCACGGGCGCGCGAAACTTGCGTACTACAAGGGAACGATATACATGCGTATTTTCGTCCTGAGAATTCACTTTAGTAGATGCGTTCAATAGTGACAAGATGTGTCGGATCAGGACTTCTAGGTAGACTCGATCATTGTTGATGCTACCAGAAATGCCAGCTCGCTCCGACCTTACTACCAGATGGCTCCCCAGACAGGCACTGAACCTGTATTATTTCTGTCATCATACCACTTTCATTAGTTTCAGAGATTTGTTTTCAAGAACTCCTTTGACGACCAAGTTTGAATAACGAAAATACTGACTCATCGGCCCAAATGATGGGTTTCCATTGTTGAACTGATCGATCCATATGCTCACTGTTCGTCCTGAAAGACTAAAATGATTGGTAATTTCGTGGTGTGACTTCCCTGATTTCCACCTTTTAACTGCATGCCAGACGACCTTGTTTTTCGTGAGCATCACGTGAACTCGAAAGAGCAGATAGATGCGTGGCCTGTTAGACTGGAAAATATACTTGCTTGACCTTCATAACAAATATCAAGCAAAGGTAGGGTGTATGGCGTAAAAGAACAACAGTATTGGGCTTGTTTGAAATATCCCGAACTGATGTGGAGCTCTAGGACCATAGTTTATTTAAGGGAAAGCGCGCTTTTTGGCGAACAGTTTACGAGAAGGAATTGTTGTCAACTTTAGTGTGCTCTTCCTAACCATTATCAACACCGTGTTCAGGTAAAGAGTAAATGACAATCCAAACGGAACAGGAATTACAGCTGCAATCTCATTTGAATCGTGTGGAGCGTGCATGGAAGAGTAGTCTATTTTTAGAATCATACAGGGATTCTTCCAAAGTTATCACGTCGGTTAGCACGGCTAACCTTCATAAAATGCGCAGTACAATGTTGTCCTGAAAGAATTAACTTTGAAGCGGACGTGCCCAAAATTTGATCTGAGCTACACAACTGAACAGAGATGGTAATGGCTGCTGCGAGATATGGGTTTATGGTAAATTAAATGAAGACCAAACAGAGCTGATATAGTATTTGATAGACCGATCACGGCAGCATACTTATAGTTAACACGAAGGATGATCGATTATGGCGAGTATCGAGTCTGAACTTTCACGTACGTAAGGGGAATATCAAAGACCAGACAACCACCGATTGCAACTACCTCCCCACCTCCGACGTGGGGGTACGAGTGAATAAATTCCCAAGTTGTTCTGTTCCATTGGAAAGCATATTGCGTGTGTGACATGCACGTTCGCGACAGCTGGTTTCTATCGGCAGAGACTGCATGGGGTCCACTGATGGGGACTGACCCATGCCTGTGAGGACCTGTCCAGTTTTTCTGATTCATTACTTTGAAGTGAATTAACTCGAACTCAAGTCACCATGAAGGGGACATTTATTCAATTGGTTAATCGCAACAAATAAGTACAGACTTTTTCCGTTGAAACAGAATTTAATTGAGTCGTACGATCAAACTTCAGCTGCGTGTTTACGCATGATCTTTTGGTGACGGGAACAACAGACAAGGACATGCACTTCGCAATTATAGCCGAATATATTAGGACGGGTTTATAACGGCAGGGGACAGTAGACTGGGCTATCTCGTGAGGATAGCGCTCTACTCAGTGTGTGCGTTCTGGTGAACGGTATTTCTTTATAAACTGACAGGTTCTGCACCTAAATGGTTGCTAAGGCATTGTTTTTCGGACAATTCCTGAAGGAGCTACGGATTCGCGGATTATTAATGCGTAAGAAAATAATATTTGCTACAAGATCAATACTTCAATAGAATTCAGGGGGGGGGGCGTTTTTGGATCGTAAAGTCACGCCAGTGAAGAAAATCGAGGACACTATTGGGCGACCCGCGTGTGTACTTCACAAACACGTTTTATTACCCATCAAGCCATTATATGTATGGAGATCGATCTTCACAGTCAGAATTATATTAACAGAAAACAGTGACCAGAAAATAAACCGCATTGTTCTTTTCGTAATTTGCTTTCCAGTAGAAGTGAACCACACCTTCTTCCTGTGAATATTCCAGCACGAGAAAATAAAGTCGAACAGAGATAAGGAAACTAAGGTGACCTGAAACAGTTTTATGAGAAAGGTTGTGTTTGCGTGCAGTAATTGGATGCAAAATATTTGTAAGACTGCACATCCACTTTAGTGTAAGGAAACACGGATACCATAGTTCAGTTTAGATTAGCAAAGGAGAGGATCAGATACATATCGTTGTAGCGATTTGCGAACTGAACTGTACACACTAACATCCCTCCTCGTTGGCATTACCAAATTTTGCTCAGCTTTTTTAAGGGTATGTGCGTCAGAGTGCGAACTGCTAATGTTTGCGAAAAGTCGGATATTAGAAGTTGTTGGACGACAGTGAAACATATCGAGTGGACGAGAATTTTTTGCGGAGAAACTCACGTTTAAGTAGTTCACTAGGCCCAAATGTCGGAATTCTTCTTGTAAATAAACTCGGAGCATGATATCATCTGTCGAGTGGACCACGATGTTGAAGAATTGAATGCAAGATACCTGAGAGAAAGAGACGGGAATGAGAGCGTGGTTTCCATTAGTCAGCTCCGGTAGGTCACATGTTAAACGAACTTACTCGAACTGAGTGATGAGAAAAGGAACATAGTAGCCTGAAACACCGTGGAAGCTGGAAAAAGAACTGCTTATCGCTTTGTATGTTTGTATGTTTTCGAGTTATAAGCCATAAGATAGCATCCAGATCAAATCTACTTAAATGCTCAGGGGTGGCTTATCGCATTATTTTTAGTGACGTGTTACGATGGAGACATTCTTTTTCGAATTCTGAGGTAATTCTTGACCCAGATGACAGTCGTCTGGACAACTGCGCTATCAGGAGTAACACGTCACTGTGAAATAGTAGATTACAACAACCATAGAATGATTCGCTATGCTGTATTTATACGATTCACTCATCACCAGAGCACCGAGTCGAATGACTGCTGACGTTTACAGGTATACAGTGCTCATTAACGTTTTGTTCGGTGAATAGAACACTGATTTTGTATGATGAATGATTCGGTTGAAAGTTGCGTTCCAGTCCTGGTTATCACATTCACAGTCAAAAAGACAACAAAACAACCTAACAACAATAACAAAACAATTTCGCATCCAGTGGGGGAAAACCGGACTTTTTTTCCATGATTAATCCCCGCGGATGACCAAATCATCAAACATCAGGTCGATCGGTCTGGGTCTGAGGTGAGTGGTTTGAACCTCACCATTATAGATTAACTTCAGCGACGGAAATCATTTGGCTGTCACCCGGATGGCTAATACGCCTGATGTTTCGGTCTTTAAGTCTAAGGATCATGGTTGATGGTGTGGTGGATTCATGTGGTTATGGAAAATCAGGCGTGGAGGCCTTCATCAACATCCCTGTAAAAACGGGGTGTTCATAGCTTACGGATCTCAATCAAAAGTGCATCTTGATGATGCTGGTTCCAGTCTAGTTCTGGACTTTGATTTCATAGTTTCATTTTCTGAATCAACCGTCGTATTGTGTTGCTGCACTAATTGTGTGAAACTGCTTTCACTTTCACGCATAAACTATAGGTCAAAAACTCCAAGGTGTTCAAGTCGTAACACGAAACCTAACCGTCACAATTCAACTACGCATTCCCCGGTGGTGTAGTAGCTACGTTACAACATCCTACTCTGGTTTTCGTTTTGACACACATGCACAATACGTCCCCACCCTACCAATCGGCCCGAATCGCGAACAGGTCGAACACCACAGGCATCTGAACAAACTATACCGACCAGAGCTGAAGTGGAAGAGACCGAGCCGATTGTGCGCGACCGTATACGATTCAGTCACATGCGAAACAGCTGTAATCGATTAGAGGCAAGACAAAACAGTCAATGACCGTGAATAAAACACGTTAACTATGCTATGCTGTGGATTGGCAACGTGCTTCATGTCCAGCTCTTGCGTGTATGACATTGTTCCGATGATTGAGCAACTGACGACGTGACGAACTGCAAATGGAGCGAGGGCCGAGCCAGCAGCAGTAGCAGCAGCACTCGAATCATTTTGGCTGATTTCCAGTTCGGTTCAGTTCAGTTCAGCTCGGTACTGCCGACAGACATTCCAGGTCAATCGTCCAAACGCAACATTAGGGCTACTAAAAGAGAGCACGATTAATCCATCGCTTTGTCCGGACGAACTTGTCCTCATGTTGGATGATGGCATATTATTCACGTACGCGGCTGGGAAAGGCCAGTTGTCATAGTAACACGCCACAATGGCCATAGATTTCACTGAGATGTTCCACTTCAGTTACAAAAAGTGATCACCATCAACCGCGACAGGAGTGATATGTCAGAAAGTGACACTGAAATTTCCGATATCTGCGAGTTACTCCCAAAAGACAAGCAACTGTTCTAGCGCAACGTCTTCATCAATCGTTCAACCAAGTATTGAATGGAAACGTGTGCGCACTTAGCATTACAAAAAACGGACGGCTTTCACGTGTGAAACAGAAATACACTTACCATAAAGTCAATATTATAATCATCCGGAGAACAGGATTCATGAGAAATGAAATATCGCACGAGATTTTCGAATCGTGTTGACTCGCCAACTTCTCGTTTGAAATTGTCGAAAGCCTTGATTACGCGCTCATGCCCTCCAATGATCAGACAAACAGCAGCCAAGAGCTCTAACACCAAAGTTTTGGTCCTGTAGGGATAAATTATAACAAGAGTACGATAAGGTGAATTCGACGTGGGGATTGGTTGAAAAATAAAGTGGAACAAGAAGTCTGTGCTAGTTGGAGTGATAACTAAAAACAAACTTGTTTACGGTAACAGTGCATGCTCAATATGCCTGGTCGCTACGGTCCTGTTCTGAATGTCCCAATAGGCTTTTCCAAGGAGTGACAAATATTCAGAACACCTACCTCTTCTCAGATAAACAGCAAGATAGCGATCAACGAGCACTTGTTCAGAAGGTGAGAATTTCGCTAAAGTTTAACGACAGGTTTGATTTGTTGCTTTCGTCGTAGAAGTAGTACTACATTCAATCATTATCATCACTGTACAGTTTTAAACAACAGGGCCAGCCCCACCGACTTCTGCCTTTCTGACCATGTTACATGTCACAACAGAATTACTGGATATACAAGATGGACAGGGAGTGAACCCACACCGGAGGGAAAAGGAAACAACACCCTAGTAGCCAACAAAAGAAATACAGTGTCGAACTGTACAAACGTACATTCACCAATCATTCTGATTCAACAGAAAGTGACAACACGATAGCCACTGTTCACGGTTCGCTGTCAGATCCTTCGGTGTCTCCAGCCGACTGGTTCAGAGGTCTTTTGAACTCCAACCACAAAGGCTTGAAACACCTACTTTTCTAAATTCACTGTAGATTTTCTCAGTCCTCGCTACCACGTTATCTGTTGACGGTATGGTAGACATGTGCTTGTCATATACACAACGTGTCCCAACAAACGAAGTCTACTAAGCTGAATACGCTGTGAAAGAATGTCCTCTGAAATGGCACCCAATACTTCATTTCTAACAGCGGCATAGCTAACTCGGTCATTCCAGCCAATCTTAGCGATGCTACGCAAACAACGATGGTCAGGAACCTCAAGCGATCGATTTAAACTCCTCAATATCTAGAAATAATTTTATTCGGCACTGATGCAACTCGCCATTCAAAGTAGGTAGTTCCTCACATATAATTCAAACCGAGAACTAAGAGTGGGAAGCAAATAGTTTGCGATTGAGTAGATGGCTGAATGCGCGATGTGTACATACAGAAGTCGGCATAGGGTTTGTTTTTGTTGGGAAAGGCCACAACACGTGTATCCTCCTTCTTTCTTTCATCTTTTGTCTCTACAATGCACACGTGTATTTTGACGCAAATGCTGTTGCAACGTCTTGCATGATGAATCAAAAAAGGCGAACAAGCATTGAAGACAGATTTGATCATCACAACAAAAAATATAAAGTTTGTCTGTCATACGATGGCCTACTCTCTCGGAAGTTTCGGCCGCCTAGTTTTCCCTCTCGTCGCCATATGGCGTCATCAACACAAAAAACACAACAGTTTGGAAGTGGATGGCAAGGATGAGTAACTGGCCGCAAAATTTGGCTCTTGCACGTTACTATCAGTGACAGTACGGGAGCACCGTGAAAGCTATCGAACATACAGTCCAACCCGCATTGTTAACCGGTTTGGCGATTTTTTACGCACAAAAAAGATAGAATCGAAAATATGAAGGCAAACGACGCGATTGAATACCACATCTCCGGCTTTGGAATACCCAACGAGTGTGAAGAAGCGATGCCAACTAACTGGAGAGGAACTTGAGTGTTGGAAACCCGTCTCAATTGATCAAGAAATGAAACTGTCATGGCAAGCATCAAGAACTTTCATGTCAAAAAGAACTGAAAAGAGCGAAAGAAATATCAAGAAAGCCTGATAAACAAAGGATGCAGTGTGAAAAACGTTACTACGGGAGCAGTTCATACGCAAACCAAACACACACACACACACACACGCACACACACAACCATTGAGAACTTGACAAAAGGTTCATCTTGCATGCTTTTACGTAGCGTTTTGTGGACTATCAGCTCTTTTGTCACTAATATAACCTGCACAGGTTCAGATACAGTCTTGGAAGCTCATGGACTACGATTCCGAACAGACAATTTACGAAATGATGTTGTTGTATAACCCCGATCACTGAATCCATAGAAACCTTGAAATTACGAATGTCACGGGACTGACTAATGTAAAAGCACTCGTACCACATTGCCCATTTTGATAATCCGCCGACTTCATCGATTCGTGATGATGCTAAAGGCATGTGTGAATACAGGTGTTGTCTCGATTCTAAGTTGTTTTCTCTGTAATGATTTCTCTTTCCGGAATTTTCACGCAGTATATTAAATAAAAGTTTGAAGTAGACAGCAACATGGAACTTGATTTTGTTTACGTTAGTGTGGCGGTCTGTCACCAGTTGAATTTGCGAGATCTTTGTTACCAAGATAAATTTACCCAGAGCTTGGAAGACCGAAATCACGGAATTATCGACCATGAATAGTTATTAAAACTATGAAGATAAAATTCATCATAGGTAGTTTTTATTAGTGATGACTGAAACTTATCCTGCAAGAATAAATTCATTTTACTGAAGTGTCGACCATATGCGTGTCTTGTAGGAACAGGCTTAAAGAATGTGAGCAAACTTGGAGAAAGCGATATTGTCTCGCCGCTCAACAGCCATCTCGCGGTTGATGGCAGTTCCCTCGGGAAAGAAATTTCCGTTTATTGCGGACGCACGATCTGAACATCGAGGGGCGCTAATTAACCCTTGTGATTTCGCGACAGTAAAGAAACGTGGACTGAAAACCAGGAAATTCCACCACATCAGTACATAGGTGAGGGATAAAACAAACAGTCCATCGGACGCGTGTTCCAGTGACAGACACCGACCGGGACCTTTTCATCAACAGATACGCACTTTTTTGCATTATTATGATAAAACATGGTAAAAATGCGTACTCTATTGCGAAGAAGGCTGAAGCAAAGTAAACTGCGTTAGTTTTCAGACGAAAGACACTTGCCCACTGACAGACTCGCTCGGCGCACGCTGTTTTCCGAGGCAGGTAGTGGTTGGAGGATAGGTCGAGGTGGTCAGTCCATGACATGACAGAAAGGTATGAAAACCTTAACCAGGAAACTTGGCCAAGTAGGACGTGTTAGACTTCTGGGTTGGAGTCCGCAAGAGCCACCTACCAGGTGGCTGGAGGCACTAAGTGATATGGCTAGGTGTCACGGCCTGTGGCGTAGTGGCATTCCGTCTCCCTATTTTTCTTCCTGATTCCCACTCAACTTTTTTTACGGATCTTCTCTCCCATATGCTTCCATTCATTCTGCCCTCAACTCGTGATGGAAGGTAGGAACCAAAACTACAGCACAGAAGTGCGAGGTTGATGGCTGAACTAAACTGGATTGTCAACGACATCCCGAACAATGCAGATGTCATCTGGTTCGAAAAATATCTTTTCCAGTGTGTCAGACGAGTTCTTCTAGGATGACTATCACGCCTCGGGGTAATGCGCTGTCATGTACCACACAGACTGGATACCTTATAACTGCCAACAAACCTGCTGATTAGTTATATGTTTTTACATTAGCAAAAAGTAGACACAAGGTCCATTTTTACAATTACCCCTTAACATCCCATAACTGAATGTGACTGAGAATTTATTCTCAGTGTTGACTAAATAATTCATTGCATCTTTATTGCACTGTACTCTGGAGGACTGGGTTCAACTCTGCATGAACGCGATGGACTGATTCCAAAAGATTGCTTTGGCATTCAAGTTTCGGTAAAATAACAGAGTATGTGCAACAACTATGACTACCCCACTGACTAACCCGTTGTTTCTTGTGCGCAATCAGAGCGCAGCGAAGATTGATGAACACGAAGTTTGACTTTTCATCGAACGGTATTGTTGTTCATGTTAGTCTAGCCCAAGCCTCGGTCAGTGGATTTACTGCCAACTGGTTTTATCACGTATGATTATCGACTATAGCTCTACACCAAACGACCATGAGCTTTAGTCCAATGGACGATTAATAATACGTCGATAATTATGCAAACCTATTCACAATGTCCGGTCTGGCGTGTGTGTGTGTGTGTGTGTGTAACAAAGTTGAAAAGGTGTACTAAAAGTATCCAATTTAAAAGGTTACTATGGTACACTAAGTGCTGAATTTGAACGGATTATGATGGGTAGAACGCGTGCTACGCATGTAAACACATAGACTCCCTTATTGCTTAGTTTTTCTGAGGTAGGTAACGGTTAGATGAGTCCAGGCAGTCAGTTGATTACATGGTGAAAAGATATGAAAAGTTCATCCTGTGGAATTGGTCATACTGGACGTGTTACGTTTTCAGGTTGGCGTTCACGAGAGTTAGCCACAGGACGATTGGAGATACTGTGGAAATACAGCGTTGGGACCAACGGCGTGTTCACAATCGAATCCTTTATTCACTGACGTGATTTCCACCTACGGTTTTTTTTCCCAACTGTTTATATACCTTTTGTGCTTCAATTCATTTTTCTGTGGTAGTAAACAAAGACACAACACTGAAGTGCACTGTTAACAGCTAAGTGAATTGAACTGGGTTAGGTATGCAGAACTCCAAATAACATGAAACAACCGTACATAGAGACTGGATGATCAGTTGATTGTGTTGGATTTTCTGTGCACATTGAGTAAATTCAGGTCAACGGACATCGATTGGTCAGCTAATCTGACCGGTGTTGGTCGAGTGATTTGAAGCGTTCGCCTACCGCCTCGGAAGTCAGAGGTTCGAATCCCCGCCATCACCTATTACCTTGGTGGTAGACAGTGATCCACCGTCATCCGGTTCCTTAACACACCTGACCTACTGGGACCATATATGGTTCTCCACTTCAAGTCTCGGGGTTCAGTTGCCGGTTATCCTTAATAGTGCAGTGGGCTTTTGAGGCTATGGGATATACTCCTCCCACTGTACTCATGCGCAGCCACGTAATAATAAAAAATCTATAGTGATATTGATTTTTGCTTGGATGCGTGTTGCGACTACCTTGTCCGATACACGGTTCCCGCATCGTCATACTAGCGAAAACAAACTCATATGAAGACTAACAGCGCAAGAACTGGGTTCGAAATTTCAATGAGATCAAAAAAAGCTGAAATCAGCTGACCCAAGATATTGAACTACACGACAGTAGACCAAAAACAAAGACAAGTTGTCACGCAATGAGAATGAAAATGAGTGCGTAACCAAAAGAATCGATCTTGTTTGATAAAGGTTCATGACCCACTGGCTCTACATAATCACGATCTTCTTGGATGATCGATAGACGGCGAAACCAATAACAGTGGCACAATTACCTCACGCCATATGTAGTATGACGCTACTGACAGATGAAGAGAGTAGTTCTCTTTGCTGATTAAAGTGAGAGTGGATGAAGGGCACTACCTATGAGCAGAAAAACGGTACAGACTATTTGAGGACAGTGGTAACAGGAAGTATGGGGTGGGGGTGGGGGGGTAGCGAACTACATACAGCTGGGCCAACCCTGCCCGATAAATCCGTATGAAATTTTCCTGCACACGGACAAACAGACGGCAGAAACATAGTCGCTGATATTCGACACCTGCTCTGAGAAATATACGCACACTAACATACGGAAAACCGTATACAGAAATGACATGCGAATTTCGAAGTAAAAGGTCGCGAAAGCCAGACGTCTCCGTTTGTGTCTATTTATCATGGAACTGGTATTTCGAGTTTCGAATTGACAACTGGTGCATCAATCATTGAACACGAGTAAACACAAGATAAATTCGTTGACAAGGTAGAGGGATTCCTGGATTGATGGATCACACTGCCTGTTTCACCGGAGTTCACTCGCGAACCCGCAAAATGATGAACAGAGAGACTATACGCGTGTAATCGGCTAAAAATTGGCCGAGTATCACATGCTCTTACATTTTGGAGTCATTTGAATTCATCGGGTTAGAGGAGATTTAGCGGATGGAACGTCTGATCGGTTTTGATCAGATCATGTGCAGAAACAACAATCTTAGTCGAAAGATGAATTAATGGACAAGTCGGTCAGTTGGAAGACGAAAGTTGTTTTCAAGTTGCAGATTTTTAACCAGACCTGTAGAGGACTTCTTATGCAACTTATTTCACCGTTTCAGACAAATAAGAAGACCGATACACCCGAAAATTTGGTCGGGTTGTCCACATGAGAACTGGGATCATTCACAAGCGCATCCTGAATCTGTATGTTTGATTACAGCTGAAAGTTATACTCAGAAACAGTCACCGAGCCGAAAGATTCATTATTTGGCTTTACCACATAATCTGATGGGGTGTTTTTTCAGTGTATATTGTTAAACCTGGAACAAGGAAAGATCGAAAAACTTGTTTTATCAAAACAGACATGGGAAGGACAACACTGTAGATGAACAAACTAATATCATACGACTATCAGGAGCCTTTCGAGAAATCTGGCTCATGGTGAACTTTTCTGAACATTCACAAACGTTCACTGACTAGAAGCTGGAATATATATTTTAATTTCAGGGAGAAAGTTTTTGTCCCATCGAATGCCTCGCCTCTTCCACCAAGGATCACAGCCGAGAGTAGGACAGCAGAGCAAGTGTCAGTTTCAACCGTGCACAAAGATTATTTTCAGACGATCGTAGGATTTCTAATCGTGTATTTTCAGAGACGATAGAATAGCTTTGATTAGGAAGAATTATTTTTTTAAATTCGAGATGTATAAGACCAACACCAGACGATTAAGAGAACCATAAACGAATATGTCCGGTCATCTGTTTACTAATATCACCGAACGGGCGAGATCACACAAACTATTAGTGGATGAATGTTTGCTGCTCTCTGTTGAGCTCTGCAATACAGGAGTAAACTCACAAATCTATGCCACGATTTAAGCAAGGTTGGACACAACTGGATATCATTATTTCTTGAATCTACTGAAACAATTACAACGAAGGAATTTGATGCTTCCCATTATATGTAGAGCACTGGAAACTAAAAAGCTGTGTTCATCTCTCTCTTAGCATCCAAAACAGATTGCCGCTCGGAAGACTACTGTTCTGTTTCCTTCGGCTGGAGCGATTGATATGGTGCTTTCAACAGGCGAGAATCTTGTATTCTATGCGTACGCATGAGTTCACTGGACGAAGTGCAACCCATGGGCGCAACGGCTCATTGCAATAGTAGGCAGAACCGGCAACCATGGACTCGAAATGAAGAACTGTACAAGAACCCTGACAAACCAGGTGTGACGGTGAACCGCAAAAGGTGTAGTGATGTCTAACATCCAAAATGTTGTGTCAATTTAAAGGAAGTACTCTGTGACATTATTCTGGATGATTACACAACCAAATGTGTACGAAGTTCGGTTTGAGTGGAGATTTGATGAACTTGGAGCCCGATTGAACCTCTGAAACCCAGTTTTTTTGCTTCTCAGACGCAGCTATAATCTATGAATTATAATGGTCTAGTAAAATTTTCAAAGCTCATTGGACGGAGCAAAAACGGCTGGAAACCTCAGGGGGTGTGGGCGGATAGGGGGTATTTTCACAAGACCAGTGTTCCGGAAGAAAGAATACCGAACAAATTCACTTCTCAATCATCAAACACGAGGTCTTACACAAGTCTTCTGAAATTCTACGCTCAATATCTGAAACTAACTGCACGTTTAGGAATCTAGATACAATTCAGGCAGTGTGATAAACGGCGTATACTAAAACCGGAAATGCATGACGCGAAAAACGGAAAGCGGAACTCACTGATAGCTCGGATGTAACAGGCACAAAGTGATTATTTGGATTGCTCGGGGATGCTCGAACACCATGGAACATCCACGCTGGAAAAGTGAAAATTGGTGAGTGAAGGGGGATTATCACACAAATAAGCAAACTAAGTGCCCGAAGCGAGAAAATCTGAAGACGAGTAAAGCAAGTAAAGATTCAATGGACATGAATTCGCATGTTGTATGCCAACGGGGTAAGGATGAACCATAATTTATGGGTAAGAAAAGGAATAAGCTAAAACTTTGTTAGCATGATAATAATAAGTTATTTCAAGTATCGATTTGCTCGTCTACTGTTTACCAAATTGTTACTCCGTGTTGTGAGGTTCCTTGTTAGTGAGTGCGATTTGGAACTGTCAAAGGAGAAATTCGTCAATTCTATGGGCTGGTAGTCTTTTGCCCACTCAAACCCAAGCACGGCATCAGAAATGAACTACTTAAAAATGACTAACATGGAAAATAAAAGAGACTCCACAGAAACAAAAGCACGATATCAGAAAGAACGGGTGGAGAAGTGGCTAGCTTGGTTACGATAGGGTTAACTTGCTTCTCCCGGCAACGTCTTGCATCATGTAGACCTAATACAATAAATGCGATCAAAGCTCGAAACCTTTAGGACAGTGAACGTCAGGACAACACGTTTCCCGCTCAGTTGATCCTAGATGATTTTACACCACTGGAGAAACTCGAATGCCAGTGGAAAGTGTTTTTGTTCTTGGGGATTGTCCTTAATAGTGGCATAATTCCATTTTTCAGTGTTCTTTTGCTTTTTTACGCGACTATCTCCTGTTAAAGGATAAGTCGGTTTCATGGACACCGCGAAAATTATTTATGGGGATTCTCGGGAACAGTACGAGGCGGTGTCTCCAGCACCGTTCGGGACTGTTGTACTACTCAGTCACCCAGTCCGGAGTAGGAAGTAATTTGACGGTACCTCATCCGACCTTTTTGTTCGAGGATGCATCCCTAGCCTTTGCCCAACCAACTGCAGCCTGCAAGGCAGCAGGGTTGTTCGAGATGAGCCGGTGGCCTGGTGTGCGGCTCATTCGCCCCTCCCGGAATACCGGGTCAAGTATGTTGGACAGTTTTCCTTTGAAGCCGCTGGATCTGTAGATCTCGCCTGCCCATTCAGGAATGTGTTCACATGCCGAACACCGTCTCGTCGAGGTTTTTAGACCTTGGTTACCATCATTCTGGTTTATCCCGCCTGTCGAGAAGTTTGTCATTTTGCAGTGATGCAGAATAATTCAACTATCAACTATAATCAACCAATTTCACTTGATGACACTGCTAACAACACGATATTTATCAACCTCAGTAAGAAGTGATCATGGTACCGGCAATCTTCCCAAGACATGTGTAAAACTACTGCATAAACAGTTATATGTTTTGAACTTTTGAAGTGAAATTTTGGTCAAGCTTCCACATTTCTCTTTGTGGTCTCGATCACAACTTGGCCACTTGCTTTAGATAATTATAATAATAATCATCATCATCATCGTACAGCGTTAAACAGTAGGGCAAGCCCCACTGACCACTGCCTTTCTCACCATGTTGCACGTTGAATTAAAAGTATGAATATACAAGATGGACAGGGAGTGGACCTACATGGGTGGGAAAAGAAAAGAATGCCCTAGTAGCCAACACACGGAATACACAGTCTAACTGTACAAACGTACACCGATCAAACATTCTAATTCGATAGAAAGTGACAACACGATCTCCACTGTTCGCGGTTCGCAGCCATATCCTTCAGTGTCTCCAGCCAACTGGTAGACGGATCTTTTGGACCCCAACCACGAAGACGTGAAGCACCTACTTTTCCTAAGTCTGCTGTACATTTTCTCATTCCTCGCTGCCACGTCATCTGTTGACCTCCACGTGGTCTCTTCCACTCCCTGGGAGGGGCGGAGAATAGGACACGGTACGGTAGACGTGTGTTTGCCATACGTAACACGTGCCCCAACCAACGAAGTCTACTAACTTGGATACGCTGTGACAAAACGTTCCCTGAATTAGTACCCAATACTCGCTTTCTTACCTCATCGTTGCTTACTCGGCTATTCCACCCAATCCTAGCGATACTACGTAAACATCGATGGTCGAAAACCTCAAGACGACGAATATCTTCAGCACGCAGACTCCAAGTTTCGCAACCATACAACAAAACTGAAAGCACTAAGGCACAGTATACACGACCTTTCAACTTCAGTGAAATATCAGCTCGACGCCACAAGTGCTTCAGTCCAGCGTACGCCGCTCGAGCTTTGGATATCCGCGTACTCACCTCTACTACTGTGCTCCCATCCGCCGTCACGCAGCTACCGAGGTAGGTGAAGTGATCGACAACTGACAGCACCTCCCCATGGAGCATCAAGCTCGGAATTGTTGACATCCAGTCTTGTAACATCACTCTACACTTTGAAGGTGCAAAGCGCATGCCGAATGGAGCTACAGCTCTTGCGAGATTATCTAGTGCACGCTGAGCATGTTCCATGGATTCGAACAAGCAGACAACGTCGTCTGCGTAATCTAGGTCACATAGCTTTTCACTATCTCCTAGTTCGACGCCTACATCCTGAAGATTTTGCAGCACACTCTCCATTATATCGTCCATGACGAAGTTGAACAGGAATGGAGACAAAGGACATCCTTGTCGAACACCACTGGTCGTTTCGAACCGACCGGATAGTTCACCGTAAACCCTAACGCGGCCAGAAGTATGAGAATACAATGATATCATTAGGTTCACGAACTTCTGGGGCATACCTTTTCGATGAAGAGTACTGAAAAGCGATGTTCGATCAACTGAATCGAAGGCGCCTTTCAGGTCTAAGAAAAGCATTATTGTTGGTCGGCGGTGCGTGTGACGCGTTTCAAGTAGTCGGCGAAGAGTAAAAATCTGGTCGATGCATCCTCGACCTGGGCGGAATCCAGCCTGCTGTTCGCGGACATTCCTCTCGCGAGCCGGTGTAAGACGGTGCAGCAAAATCGAAGCTAATACTTTGGTGACTATCGGGATTAAGCTAATCCCACGATGATTACTGCAGTCATTGCGTATTCCCTTCTTGAAGATGGGAACAATCAATGACTCGCTCCATATTAACGGAATACGCTCCGAGTTCCAAATGTCACGGAGCAAGGCGGTTAGTGATTTTATCAACGCCTCACCACCCAGTTTGTAAAGAACTGGAGGAAGTTCGTCGGGACTTGCCGCTTTCCCCGGCCTTAGTAATCGAATACATGACTCTACTTCTACTTCTGATGGGGGCTCAAGTGAAACCACCCAAGAAGTCACAGTTGTTGACATGGGAGTAACTACACTAGCCTGCGGCCAGCTAAACTGTTCCTTGAAGTACTCGGCCCATCGGTCAAGCCTTTGCTGTTTGTTATGGATGGGTTCTCCATTCCTATTGCAAATCGTTTCACTGACCTGAGTTCGCCGTCCACCGGTGTCACGAATAAGTTTGAACAGTCTTTGACCGCTACCTGAAGCAGCTGCCACTTCCATTTTTTCGGCTACATTGACCCACCAATTTTCGCGATCCTTCTTAAGGCTTCGCGTAACTTGTCTTTGCAGCCTTCTCCGCATCTTATTCATCTCCTTACGGTTCGAAAGCTGACGCTTTTGCTCCATTATACTAAGCGACTCTTGCGAGATCCAGTGTCTCTGATGGACAACGGATCGAGGACCACAGGCGAAACCTGCTGCAAAGTGCATCGCTTGTTTGATATGAGCCCAATGCTCATCTACATTACTGTTCTTCGTGGATCCTAGCTCATGTGCTAACTTCTGCTCATAACGGGTGCAAACGTCTGGATCACACAAACGTTGCACGGCTAATCCGGTTTGCGACGATGGCCATGGAGCTGGATAGATAATCGCATTAAAACTAAGGCATGGTCCGACTCTACGTACATGGACCAGTAAGATCTACAGTTCTGAACAGAACTGCGCCATCGGTAGTTTACGGCGATATGGTCAATTTGACTCAAAGTACCTGTAGAGTTAGAGCGCCATGTCGCTGTGTCGGAAATTTGTGCTAGACAAGAACAATCGATTGTCTGCACAAAACTGGAGAAGCCTATCCCCGTTATCTGTATGCTCAGCGGGTAAAGCACAACACCCTCCTAAACAGGCTTCTGACACACTGAGTTTGCCAACTTGTGCATTGAAGTCACCAGCTAGCACTACAATGTCAGAACCTTTACTGCTGCGAACGAGAGTGGCGAGGGCATCATAGAACTCATCTTTCTGCAAGTCTGAGCTGCAGTCCGTTGGGGCGTACGCCGAGATCACAAGCAAGGTGCGCTTAACACAACTATCCTTTCGAACGCCAACTGACCCCTGGAGTCCCACAGCACATAAACGACTGTTAACAGGAATCCAGTCTAAAAGTGCAACCTCAGCCTTGTCAGTCAAGACAATTCCTACACCACGTTGACCCACAGCTCTAGCTGCTTCGTCTCCTGAGGTGCGCAGAATATACCTCGATGAGATACCAGGAGCAGTTAGCTGAATTACATTGCTCGAATCCTGGATACGCGGCCTTGTTGGGAATCATCAGCAGTGCACATCCACCGAGCCCCCACGGGGACTCGAACCCGGGGTGAACGATTGTGAATCGAACACCTTAACCACAAGGCTATCCGGGCTGGCTCTCAACGGTTTGTTGAACATCTACACTACATGATATAGCACCCTTCCGTCACTGGCTTCGAACGGTAACAACCCGCCTCCCACACAGCGATCGACTCCTATGATGGATGACTTCTCTGTAGGGGCCTAAGTACAACGAAGGCATTCCGTTATGAACAACCTACAGAGCTTGGTTAATATTTGCAATTGAGTAGTAGGAGATTCGATTTGTATATAATATGATTCATCATGCAGCTTGAACGCTCAACTCACCATTGAAAACCATGGAAGCACTGTACAGCTGTTTCATCCTTGTTGGGAATCATCAGCAGTGCACATCCACCGAGCCCCCACGGGGACTCGAACCCGGGGTGAACGATTGTGAATCGAACACCCTAACCACAAGGCTATCCGGGCTGGCTCTCAACGGTTTGTTGAACATCTACACTACATGATATAGCACCCTGACCGGCCTGCATGAGTGTACGCACGTTGAAGGAGCCGAGATTCAGAGGCTGACGGGGCTTGAGAAAATGTGAGTTACCAGTCAGAGGATTATTCCTGACACTATTTGACAGTAAATCGTTGCGAGTATCGACCGTGTTATCAATGGGAGCATTATGGGTGGATAGATGGGGCAAAGAGGGATGGTTAGGGACAGAAGACAAAGGTTGAGTAACAGAGAGGGAACTCTGAGCAGTAGCACACTTATCACTACCCACCCCGCTCGATGCAATGGGCAGCGCGGTCCTGATTAGCCTGCGCGACGACCTATGCAGTATGGAATTCTTTGTATTCGTGCAGTTCATGGGAGATGTTGGACGGGTACTGCTAGGGTGTCCAGCCACAAAGCAGGAGAACGATTAGGGTCCTCATCCAAAGCCTTTAGTTCTGACAAGAACCTATCCGCAAGGCAGCGGGATGGCTTAGTGGAAGCCCATTTGCTTGGATCAATTATTCTCCCACTGGTTTTTCCGACTGAGTTGCCAGCTCAAATCAACCCCCAACCTGGAGGACCAGGAGACTGGTCATTGTCTGACCTCTACCCATTGACCTGTCAGGTATGATTGCATCTCCGGCTTAAGGAAGCCATCCTGTATAGCTCTTTGGGTCATATAGGCGCGCAAGCCATCACACCACGTCAAGGTGCAGTCTCGTCGTGTGTCCAACGAGCAGGCGGATGGTGGTTGAACAATAAAAAACAGTATCATTTTGTATAGAAAAAGTTTCGCTTGGTGCTTTTCTCCATTAAAGTGAAATTTGTCTGTGCTGCTGATTCACGAGCCGAAGACTCCTGAGATCCACCTAATTTTCACAACGAGTTTCTTAAAATTATTGCACGAGTATCGTAGGATAGGCGAATCGTCTATACCGAGATATGTAACCTTCAGATAGGAGTGGTTACCTGGTAGATTGTTCCTTATTTTCATCGAGTATTTTGCTCCAATTTCACATGAACAGCGCGATACAACGAACGTATGAACAAATATCCATATGTCACAGTGTTACCTCAGGTTGTAGCCAATGCTTACTGCAACAGATTCTGTAGGTTCATGCGATTGATGTTGGTCACCGTGGTTTGTATGAACCACTTCGTGTTCGAGTAACACAAATGTTTTAGAATAGCTATCTAATGATTTATCATGCCACTCGAACATCTCTTTCAAGATTGGAAAATTCCGCAAACTAGTCCGCCTTTATTTGTGATCCATCAAATATTCGACGGGATCCAACACCGGCATCCAAGTGTTGAATCCCGGGGCTGATTCTCTTCATACTCTTGTTTTTATTTTCGATTGAGGTTCCCGCTAAGAGACAGCAACCAGAACTGCCGCGCCCAGTGCTTGGCTAACGGTTGTTCGAAATGAACTGAACCGCAAATGACTGTCATATTAACTAATGATATCAGCGTTCGTAGGCCGTTTACTTACGTAATATACTTCCATAAAAAATAGCAGCCGATTCTTAAAATTTGAGCTCGAAAAGAATACTGCTGTTTACTGAAATTTTGGTCGGTAATGGTGCTCGAGTGGTTTATCACGAAGAATTTAAGAGATTTGAACCGCATCACCGGAGGTCACTTTGGTGGTAGACAGGAATCTACTGCCACCTGGCTCGCTATCACGCTTGACCTATTGAGACTTTATGTGGTTCACTATCACTTTAGGTATCAGGGTCAGGTTGTCAATTCGGTTCAGTTCATTCCACCAATAACCTCGCGCTTTCGTGCCCCGGTTTTGGTTGCTACCTTCCAGCATCTTCGAGTAAAGGCCCAAAAATAGAAGCAAAAAAGGGGGAAAAGCCGAAAACAAGGTAATAAATGGAAATGAAGAAGAAAAAGATCGAATGCAACTATGTCGCTGGCCGCGACAGCTGGCCATATCACTTAATCACTTAATGTATCCAACCATGTGGTAGACGCGTCTCGTGGACTCTAACCTGGAAGTCTCACGTGCTAGTTGGCCAGGTACACTGGTTAAGGTTGTCATACCTTTCTCTCATGTCATGGACTGACTACTTCGACCTTTCTTCCAACCACTAACTGCCTCGGAAAACAGCGTAGGCCGAGGAAGTCTGTCGGTGGGCTTGCGTAACACATGTCCCAGCAATCTCAACTTGTTAAGATACGGTACTTGTTCCAGTGTCTGAACACTGGTTCCCAACACTCTACCATTAACATGAGCACTGCCGATACGGTGCTCCCACCATATTCGAGGAATAATACGGAGACATCTATGCTTAAAAGTCGACGGTCCTCATCATTCTTCTACAATTAACGACCAGGTTTTCATTCTTATCATCAACACCGTACAGTAATAAACAGCAGAGCAAGCCCCACTAACCACTGCCTTTCTCATCATGCTGCACATGGAAACAGAAATAACGAATTTACAAGATGGACAGGGAGTGAACCCACACCGGAGGGAAAAAGAAACAACACCCTAGTAGCCAACACAAGAAATACAGTGTCGAACTGTACAAACGTACATTCACCAATCATTCTGATTCAACAGAAAGTGACAACACGATAGCCACTGTTCACGGTTCGCTGTCAGATCCTTCAGTGTCTCCAGCCGACTGGTTCAGAGGTCTTTTGGACGCCAACCACAAAGGCTTGAAACACCTACTTTTTCTAAATTCACTGTAGATTTTCTCAGTCCTCGCTACCACGTTATCTGTTGACGGTATGGTAGACATGTGCTTGTCATATACACAACGTGTCCCAACAAACGAAGTCTACTAAGCTGAATACGCTGTGAAAGAATGTCCTCTGAAATGGCACCCAATACTTCATTTCTAACAGCGGCATAGCTAACTCGGTCATTCCAGCCAATCTTAGCGATGCTACGCAAACAACGATGGTCAGGAACCTCAAGCGATCGATTTGAACTCCTCAATATCTAGAAATAATTTTATTCGGCACTGATGCAACTCGCCATTCAAAGTAGGTATGGTAGACCTGTTTGTCATATACAAAACGTGCCCCAACCAACGAAGTCTACTAAGCTGAACACTCTGTGATGGAATTTTTTCTGAAAAGTCACCCAATACTTCATTTCTGACCTCGGCATTGCTCATTCGATACTACGCAAACATCGATGGTCGAAATCCTCAAGACGACGAATATCGTTCGCACAGACCCCGCCTCGCAACCACACAACAAAACCGAACGCACCGTGGCACAGTATACACGACTTTTCAACTTCAATGAAATATTAGGTCGGCGCCACAGATGCGTACGCCACCTGAGCCTAATACTATGCTCCCATTCGTCGTCACGCTGCTTCCGAGGTAAAGTCAACAACTGCCAGCACCACCCCATCGACCATCAAGCTTTGAACCGTTCATGTCCAGTCTTGTAACATCACTTTACACCTTGAAGGTGCAAAGCGCATACCAAATGGAGCTACAACTCTTACGAGTCTACTTAGGGCACGTTGCGCGTGTTCCGTGCATTCGAACAAGCAGACAAAATCGTCCGCGTAATGAAGGTCACACAGCTTCTCACTATTTCTTAGTTCAACACCTGCATCTTGAAGATTTTGCAACGCACCCTCCATTATCTCGTCCACGACGAAGTTGAACAGGAATGGAGACATGGGACATTCTTGTCGAACACCATTGGTCGTTTCAAATGAACTGGTTAGCTCACCGTAAACCCTTATGCGGCCAGAAGCATGAGAGTACGACCCCAGTAGATTCACGAACTTCGGGGGAACACCTTTTCCCTGAAGAGCATTGAAAAGTGATGTTCGATCAACTGAATTGAAGGCACCTTTCAAGTCTAAAAAACCATTTTTGTCGGTCGACGGTGCGTGTGACACGCCTCAAGTAGTCGGCGAAGAGTAAAAATCTGGTCGATGCATCCTCGACTTGGGCAGAATCCAGCCTGCTGTTCGCGGGTGTTACTCTCGCGAGCTGGTGTAACACGGTGCAGCAAAATCGAGGCTAATACCTTGGCGACTATTGGAATTAGGCTGATCTCACGATGATTACCACAATCATTGTGTATTCCCTTCTTGAAGATGGGTACAATCAATGACAAGCCCCATATTAACGGAATACGTTTCTCCTTCCAAACGTCACGGATCAGGGTGGTGAGTGATTTTATCAATCCACCATCATCCATTTTGAAAAGAATTGGAGATAGTCCGTCGGGACCGGCCGCTTTCCCTCGCTGAAGAAATCGAATACATGACTCCACTTCCATTTCCGATGGAGGCTCAGGTGATACCATCCAAGGGGTCACAGTTGTTGACACAGGAGTGACTACATTACCGCACGGTCAGCTAAACTGCTCTTTAAAGTATTCGGCCCAGCGGTCGAGCCTTTGCTCTTTGCTATGAATGGGCTCTCAATTTCTATCGCATTTTGTTTTACGCCGGTGTGGTGTATGAGTCTGAATAGTCTTTGATTGTTACCTGAAGCAACAGCTACTTCCATCTGTTCGGCTACCTGGACCCACCAATTTTTGCGGTCCCGCTTAAGGCTCCTCATAACTTGCTTTTGTAGATTTCTTCGCATCTGATTCAACTCCTTAGAGTTTGAGAGCTGGGGCTTTTGCTCCATTAGACCGACGGACTTTTGCGAAATCCAGTGACTTTGATGGACATTAGATCTAGGAACAAAGCCAAAACCTGCTGCAACGTGCATTGCCCGCTGGACATGGGCCCAGTGCTCATCTACATTACTGTTCGTCGTAAATCCTAGCTCATGTGACAGCTTTTGTTCATGACTGGTGCGAACTTCTGGATCAGACAAAAGTTGTACGGCCAACCGGGGTTGCGGCTTGTGTCGACGACCATGGAGCTGGAGAGATAATTGCACTAAAACTAATGCATGGTCCGACTACACGTACGAGAACCAGTAGGATCCACAGACCTGGACAGAACTGCACCACCGGTAGCTTGCTGCCATATGATCGATCTGACTTGGAGTACATGTAGAGTTAGAGCGCCATGTTGAGGTGCGACCCTAGCTGTGTCGGAAATTGGTGCTAGACAAGAACAACCGATTATCTGCACAAAAATGGAAAAGCCTATCCCCGTTATCTGTCCGCTGAGCGGGTAAAGCACAACGCCCACCTAAGCAAGCTTCTGAAACACCAAGTTTGCTAACTTGTGCATTAAAATCACCTACTAGCAATACAATGTCAGAACCTTTGCTCCTGCGAACGAGGGTGGCGAGTTCACCGTAGAACTCATCCTTATACGTTTCAGAGCTGCAGCCTGTTGGGGCGCATGTCGAGGTTAAAAAAGAACTGCGCTTGACACAACTATCCTTTCGAACACCGACTGACTCCTGGAGTCTTACACCACAAAAACGACTGTGAACCGCTATCCAGTCTAAAGGGGCAGCCTCAGCCTTGTCAGTCAAGACTATTCCTACACCACGTTAACCCACAGCTCTAGCTGTTTCGACTCCTGAATTGCGTAGGAAATACCTTGATGAGATACCACGAGCAATTAGTTGAATCACACTACTCGAATCCTGGATACGCGTTTCACTTACGCAGCAGTTTGGTCGGGCTGTAGGTTTATCTTAATCGTGCAGTGAACCTTTGGGACCAAAAGTGAACGCATGCCCCTTAAAATGCACGCATGCATGCGCAAACATGAAAAAGGGGACCTGAATTATGCTCTACATGATATATCTACTTTGCGATTATGCAGGAATTTAAGGATCCTGTTTTTGACGTTGGCTCCTGAATGAACTTTAATTGTTGTTTAAGTTCTTTTATAAAGAAGCATTCACTGACCGAAGACCTAATCCCATTTATAGTACGCATGTTTCAAAAAAAATTGGGAAGAAAACTGAAGCAATTTGTGAGGCAAAGATTTTCCCCACTAAGGTTTTTAAAACATCTCAACCACGAGCTGAAATACCAGTTGTTTCATGTAAACTCTTGGAGACTTTCTCTGATTGAGTTACAGCCTATGTAAACTGCCTATTCCAGAAAAATCGGACGCTATTACATTATGGATGGAGTGTTAGAAAGAAATGAACACCAGTAATCTTCATTTGAAAAGCACCAAGGACGAAGGGACAATTTAAATTAGTAAATGTTTTTACATGATAGACCAGGTGAATCAATGATAAAAAGAGACTGACATGCATAGAAAGCGTCTGCGAATGATTGAAAGCACTATGAACCATGATAACGAGGCACCTATGTTTTGCCACCCATTGACTCCTCAATTCGTATGACGGTAAGATAGTAGACCAGAATTATAATCAACGTTTGTCACTTTAATATTTGACTAATAACACTGAGAATTTCCGCGTACCTGATTGTTGAGAATGGCACGAAAACATTTCACGGCCTGATGAAGACTATCCCAAAGAGAATCCGAGGAATGACTTAAATGCATTAGTCGTCTTTCTCGCACTTTCGAATGTCCGGTACACCAAAAATACCGCCAAAAGGAACGTCTGATTGAAGTGGTTTGGTTTATTCCATTGGCCAGCAGAAGCTCAGGATCAGAACCGAGAGAGTTAAACTTGCCATCTGATTGGTCGTGTAGTTCTAGTATATCAGAGTCAGACCTGAAAAAATATTGGTACGATTAGGTGATTCAGTGAGATGATAAGTGGTCTATTACGGACGCTACGAGAAACGAGTGGCCAAAAATATGAAACACTTCGTTCGGGAGGGTACTTAAGCAATGCGTGAGGAAAAGGTTTGTCGAAATACTGATTAGTTTAAGAGAAATTGCCAATGGTAACTGAATATGCTGGGTTAGATGATAGATTTTTTCTGAGACTCACAAAGTGGTATACGATTTATGTCGTTCATCTCTGCGGCAGAAATGTGACTCATCAAGCGCAATGTTGAAGTAAGACTCACCTTATGAGTAAATTCAAGACACGAGAGACGTACAAAACCAGAGCTCTGAGTCCGTCCTGGTCTAGAAAGTCGTACACCCAACTGTAAAAACGTAGGAAACAAAAGGAGATCAACTCACCCGACATTATTTGTACGCAGTGAAATTTCAGTGGCAGAGAGGATTTCTTTGGCATGTTGATCATCTGTACCACGGATACTCTGTTGACAATAAAGAGAAATAATGAAGCAAGACAAGGGAATCAACTTACTTTGGTCAGGTTGGATCTTCCTACACGTAAACCTTTGATGAGGCTGACATAATGAAATGCTGAACGATTGGGGTTTTTGGCCACCTAAAGATGGAAATTTATTTTTATTAGAAGACGTACGTAGCTTTCTAGAAGGTGGCGCTTTTGGTCGGAGGGCAACTGCTCTATTCCTTTAGCCTTGTCCGGCCCAACATCCAGTGACTGCATAAAGCTGGCCCAGTTGTGTTGGAATTCAGCACTGCCTTCATCATTCATGACTGAAAGTGAAGAGGAAACTACTGTGATCACAAATCCACTTTCCATTATATATATATATATATATATATATATATATATATATATATATATATATATATATATATATATAGAAGGAAAGACGCGAAATGTCCTTAACGTGCCTCCATTTTTCTGCGATTTCTCGCGAAGGATTATACGTGGGATTGTAAAGTTTGGTGCGCATGTCTTGTCTCGTCACCATTTTGACATCGGTTTTATCTTTAAAAAAAGTGCCGCAAAGGTGCAAAATGTCTTCAGCGCATCCCTCAACCCAATTGTAAAAACAACCACCTGGTGATCAAATACAAAGACATTTATCTCTCAAAACAGAAAAAAACATCGATCAGACCTACTTACAGTGAGATGTCGAATCATCTCAACTTCGAAGTTCTGCCATTCAGTGAGGATACTAGACCTCAGATTGTGAATGGCGTTGAAGAGCCTTCGGTTTGCAGTCCGCCTCGCCAGCAAACCCTTAACGTTTCTAGTAGGGTTCCGTTCGGGACTGCGAGCGGGCTAATCAATGACCTTGATATTCCGATACAGGTCACATTTTACTGACGTGGGCTGCATATATTGCGGTGTCGTTTTTCTGGTAAGTCATAGATTTCCTCCGATCTTTTGGAACTTCAAAGAGTAAAAAGTCACTCGAAGTTCCGATGTGCCAGTCAGCTGTCTGCTTTCCTCTGTGAACTGCTAGCTGTGATTTACCGTCCACAAAAATAGCACCCCAGAACACCACAAAGCTCTCATCATAAGCCCAACGGACAAAGTCAAGTTTGCTCTTTCACATGTCATGATAGTGGTACATTAGTCCGTCGGGTTCATCTAATGTGAACTTTTTTCACCACTAAATATGACGTTATCCTATTAGGTCGTCTATTTGATGTGCAAATATTTTTCACTGTTCGAATTTAGACAGCCGTCGCTCGTGAGGCATTCATTGGTTTTCATGAACGAAGGGTCAAGACTTGCAACTTGATTTGATGAACTAGGTGAGCTCCATTTACAAAACATTTATGATATGATCTTTGCTCAGTGACATAGCGCGGAGCAGCCTTCAAAACAACGGCTATGTGTGATTCACTGTGTTATTAAATGAGCTACTGCGTGCACTTTTATGACGGTGGTCCCGGGATGCGCCAAGAGCACTTCGTGCTCCCTCTCTAGCTATATATATATATATATATATATATATATATATATATATATATATATATATATATAATACCATGTTATGGGGATCTACTGATTTCCCCACATTACCCTGAGGTAATTCCAATACCCAAGTTTTACCTCCTTTCATTCTGGAATACGGAGAACCTGGTTAAAATGTTGCAAAGACACCAATACTCAAACAACGACTAGTTTTTTAACATGCAGTAGTTAGGCTTTGGAGCCATAAAGCCATGTTGATATAACTGCTGGACAGTTATCTTATGATAACAAACGGATATCATGACAGCGGTAAAGGTGACAAAGTTTGGCAAAAACGTCTTAAGTAGATGAAAGACTGAAAACAAATCACCAGACGACATACAGCTGTCCATTTAAAAAGGCGTCTACTATGACTATGATCTCCTTGGGGCTTGCTTTTGGACCTACCATGTCTGGAACCGGGCTTTACACGTTGAAGATGCAAAATGCATTCTTCTCACTGTTATTCAAGTTATGTAGAGATGAATGATTAACGAGCCCGATGTGAATAAACAAAGCTGACGATGAAATTGGTGTATGCGAGAAATTGGTGATGTGCCATTGAGTGGGGGGGGGGATTTCAATGTAACACTACACCGTGCTTGAGCATTGTTTGCCCTCACTTTCACTACAGACATTCCTGTGACTCTTCCTGTTCCATTTCAGACTGTATTTGATAAACAAGTCTGGCAAAGCCTCAATTAAAGGCCCTCGTCATCTGGTTTTACGTACATTGACACATTTGATTACGATGGAGCTATGCGCTGGAGGGCGCTTATGTGGTTGGCCTGAAAGTTTCTTCCGAATAAATGAATAAACAAATATCCCGCCCAATATATGTGTGTAAATTTCGAATTAAACTAGTAATGGACTAAATAGTAACATCACTTTTCTACCTATGAAAATTTAGACTTGTAGTGGAAAATCTACTTAAACAGGATACGAATTCGTCCCGAAGGAGGAATGAGATAAAGGAAGGGAGATCAAATCAAGTGTTCTAAGTTAAGGCTACAAGTCAATCAATGACAGTAGGAGAAACCCAACTTCCACTGCCTGTTTCATCAACCAAGTATCAAAAAGAAACCGTTAATCGTCACCATACTGATATTTTTCATAGATATGGCATATGAGATGTTGCTATCGGTGTACTCAAGTTGCTGAGTGAAACAGTTGTCTACTCGCTCGTTACAGAAACGATATAATTTGCGCAAAGCAACTGAGATGACTTTACAGAAAGATGCTGGGAATTTTTGTGATTTTAAGGTAGAGATTAAGAACTTGAGTGAATCATTAAAATGAAGAATGAACAATTCAGTATGTCAGGGTCGAACGAGGTTCGGAGTGTATCGAAAAGACGATGCGCCATGTAATGTGTTTAAAGAGAAGATATAATGTCAGTAACACGGCGTTGTCGGTGGAAAATTACAAGCCGACCTTTCGGTTACCGTGGGTAACTTTTCTCAAGGCATTTTGATTGTAAAACTGCCTTGAGAAAGGTTACCCACGGTAACCGAAACGTCGGCTTATAATTTTCTACCGACAACGCCGTGCTGTTGACATTATATCTAGTTGAAGAATGAACAACATTAACATTCAAAGGCACTAAATAATTCAGTTATCCTAAAATAAATAAAACAGTAAATTGACAATGTGCATACGAATATTGGAGTATTCAGATTTGCAACAGAGTACCAAAGCACGATACCTCAGCTTAGAATTTCTTTCTAAATCATTAAAATCATTAGTCATCCAGTATTATTGTAGAATTACTCAAGTGTGCCTATAGTTACTAGTCACTGCTGATCAACATGCGAATTTTGATTTGTTACTTAGAAGCTTTCCAGTGTGGCGCACAATTTATCACCAATACATATGGCTACGGCGTCACCGGTAAGCGACGCGCCCTGTGCTCCCCCAGCGACCGAGGTGACCCAAACACCAGCTGGGAACCTGAACCTAAACACGAGGTCCCCAGTCCGCGTAGCCTGATGGAACGTGAGAACCCTTCTAGATGCAGGTAGCCAGTGCATTACCATGCGCACGCTCTACGACTACGGAATTGACGTAGCTTGTCTAACCGAAGTACGCCTACCTAACTCCATCAGCCGACATATTCAAGTACTCCTAAGGGACGCATCCTACTGGATCTATCACAGTGGGTCAGCAGACAATTCTGGGTTTCATGGAGTTGCGATCGCAATGAACAGTCGTACACACAACGCCCTGATATTTTGGGAAGCAGTTTCTCCAAAAATTGCCGTGGCACGGTTCAGGAGTACTCCGTTCAACGTGACTGTGATTGCAGCCTACGCCCCAACGCTACATACTGAGCCAACCACTAAAGATTTCCTCTACAGTGAACTTCAGAACTCAGTCAACCGGTTCCCAGGCGAGATATTCTGCCCACACGGGACCAGCAGACAGTATACTCAACATGTGCTTGGGAAACTTGACCTCGGTGAGCGATACGAAAATGGCGGCCGCCTGATCACTTTTGCAGAGCTCAATCGACTAGTCGTCACCAATACCCGCTCCCAGCATCCAAAAAGACACCTGCTGACCTGATATTCCAACGACGGTAGGACAGCGCACCAAATCCGCTACATCTTGGTGCGCTCTCGTTGAGCATCATTTGTCGAGAACTGTTGGGCATACCGGGGCGGCGTAACGGGAAATGCCAATGGCACGGATCACACACTGGTACGCGCTCGTCCCAAGCTTCACCCTTCAGTGCGGCAAAGTCTCGACCTCACTGCAGAATAGATACTTCCAAGCTGGCAATCCCAGACAACGTTCAATCCCTGTCAAATACGATCTCGTCCAGACTAACTGCGATCAACGAGGACGATAGCGTAGATGGGTAATGGACGGGGCTAAAAGTATCCATCGCCGGTGCCTCCCTTGAACAACTAGGCCAGACAAAGTGGCACAGAAAAATTGGATCTCTGTAGAAACCCTAACCGCTGTGCTAAGGCTAGGGATGCGAGACTCCGCAATTCACCCGATTATCATAACCTTCGCCGTGAAGCTACACACTCAGCGACGAGAGACCGTAAACGATATTGGTCTGAAATCGCAGGCCGGATGGAGGCAGCAGCCGCTTTAGGGGACTTTGGGAGGCTTTTCCGACTCATACGCTCTTCTTTGGGGAAGGCGCGACCTCATCCCACGATACGCGACGACAACGGCTAACTTATATCGGGCTGCCACCAGAAGCTTCGAAGATGGGTCGAACACTTCAGTCAACTGCTTATTCGTCCTCCCATCCAGTCCATCTGCATAATGACAGCAGGCGACATAGAACAATATGTGATCGACTTCGAGCTTCCCAACGGATCGGAAATCGTCTTCACAGCTCAAACCATGAGAAACAAGAAGTCACCGGGGGAGGATGGCACACCATCTGAGATCTTCAAATCCTGTTTGTCAATTCTGCTGGACCCACTAAGCACACTCTTCCGTTGTATCTGGGTCACCGAAGTTTTTTCCAAAGACTGGTCAAACTTTATCCTATTCCCTACACCAAAAAGGGGGCAAGACTGTCTGTGCGAACTACAGGGACATCAGTCTCATTGATATAGCGGCTAAATTGTTTGCGACCATTCTGCTTAATCGATTTGTTGCTGTTCGGGACGCGCAAACACACTCCAACCAGTGTGGTTTCCGTCGAGGAAGAGACTGTGTTGACCAGATCTTCACGCTACACCGAATCCTCGAACACCGCCATGAATTCCAACAACCCACCACAGCGTGCTTTATTGACTTTCGGGCACCATTCAACTCTATCGAGAGACGGTCACTCTGGAGCGTACTGCGAAACGACGGAATGCCCGAAAAGTACATCAGGTTGGTAAGATCATACTACTCGACAATACAGGTGCGCATCCGCGTCTACGGCGAAGATTTTCAAGAGTTTCCAATCGACGCCGACGTCCGCCAAGGATGCCCTCTATCGTCAATCCTATTTAACTTCGATGTTGACTGGGTTGTGCTTCGAGCCCTCAACGAATTTCGAGGAACACAACTTGGCCACGACTCGGGTTTTGGACCTCTAATTCACCGACGACATGGCGAAAATCTGGAACAGGTGCATTTTTTCAAGTACCTCGGTTCTATTATCTAGCCAAACGGTCAGGTCAGAGACGAGGTTAAGCTCCATGTAGGCTGCGCAAGGAGAGTTTTCTTACAATTTCGCAAATCATTGTGCTCTCGCAGCGAAATAAGCCTCCACACGAAGCTGCGCATATACCTAGCTGCCGTCCGCCAAATTCTCACGTCCGTCTGCAAAACTTGGCGGTTGGGAGTAGACGATACGAAAAGACTGGAAAGCTTCGACCACTGGTGTCTCCACTGCATGGCCAAAATAAAGTGATATGATCGCGTCACAAACTTCATTGTGCGTCAACACTGCGCGAACACAGACCAAATTTCTTCTTTCCTCCGACAGCGTCGTTTGCAGTGGTTTGGTCATGTCCTACGGCGACCGGAAACGGAACTTACGAAAAGGAGCCTACTACCATCACCCTGCTCAGATTGGAAATGTCGCCTTGGAGACCAACCAAAGACATGGGTTAGCACTATTAAGGCAGACACGGATTTCCTAGACCTCCAGTCGGTCTTCAAGTATGCGACTGGCACAGCAACTGGACTTTTCGGTGTGCAGACCTTGCCGGAGAAGAAAACGCGTGGACAGTCACCATCAGACATCCAAGAAGCCGACTTATCCTCTAGCAAGAGATAGTCGCATGAAAGTAAGTAATATGGCTTCGTCACGAGTTCTTTCGCACCAACTAGTGCTTCTAGAAGACTACTTATGAAGTTCCCAACCCGAATGAATGCATTCGTACGGCGCCTGAGAGCACTCCTCCGTGTTCTCACTTTAACAACGCGCCAAAAAATTCCCACGATGGAATGAAGCAACGGCTTTAAAAATGCAACAGGATATTGAAAGTATGAGGGATATGTCTTCCATTGCCCCATCGATGTTTTCCGTAAATCTTATCCAAGTACGACAGGGGTGTTGTACAATTTTGGCCGGCAACTAACAAAAGTCCATACATCTGCGGTGGGCACATCTAGGTTTACCGCAAAGGAGGATTTTCATTTGCCATAGGAATGAAGAATGAATGAAGATGAAGCAGCAACTGATCTCCAAGCGAAGCCGAAAAAGCTTGATAGGTTTATTTCTTTAGTTTTATTACTGTCAGTCACCGGCGGAAAGCCATTTGGAGAGACTGTGTGGGGTGTAATACTCAGAGTGCTGCATGTCAATCTCGCGACAGATTACCTCTCGGGAATAAACAAAATTGGACTTGATGACAAGCTGTTGTTCAGTGTAATGCAAGGAACATTATTTTAGGTACCAATGAGTCTCTGTTATGCATGTATGACGTTAACCAACAACAGTTACAAACTCATTCCTATTTTAGTATTTTCTAAAGGCCACAAAATCACACTGCTTTTGCAGATTATACGTATTCAGAGTTCTCATTTCATGTCCGTATGACTGAACAACACGGGGTCGTGCAAATGCATTAGGTCAGACCGGGACTGTCAACTGACTTCCGTAGGCTGCGACGAGATATCAGGCTAGTTACTCACTTTACAAACTTTACCACATATGGAATAGTAGGAGCCGAAGAAACAAATTAGACTCGTAAGCTAATTCGCGTTGAGGATGCTCAGTGTCTTTCAGTGTTCGACAACCGATATCTTGGGAGCATTGCTCGCGTCTGGTGAGAACATCGAGCGAGTAGTGACGAGGCGCGTCGTCATGTGTTGGGCACGGATAGCCACCTTCCTAACGAAGTGATCAAAATACACTGCCTTCGGTGGCCCGATCATATTCCAAGAATATCTGCATGTCGTTTGCCCTCCCGTGTTCTATTCGGACGTGCTGGGCAAAAACTGGAAGAAGTGACGCGGTGGTCAGGTGGTGGTACGGAAGTAGAAAAAAGCTAGTATTGGCATTGGTTCCGGCTGGTGCTACCCACCTCCCCGGTTGGCACCCAAGGGACAAAAATTGCTGCTTGTAAGAAATTCTCAGAAACATGGCTCAAAGTAGAAGTCAGTGACGGGAATGCTGTACGATCTGTCTGTTGAACTTGCGTGCCTCGTGCTCAAAAAATGTCGCTTGCACAAACACTAAAATGTGTACGGTGAAAAAATTCACAACATATATTTTGCCAACTTCTTCATATTCTCTGCTGTGCTTCCTCCTTCCCAATTTCCGGTGGACCTTCCAAGGCGAAATCGTCTCAGCTACGGAATCTAAACGTATTTTCACAAAAATGAACCCTCTTCCGTTGTTCAGTGATCTCACTTTCAGTTCACCGGCAATATTCAGAAGATGAGAAACAAGACCCGGGAAAATTTGGGCTCAAGCATCGTACCCGTGAATTACCACAAGGATTTAGTCATGTGATTACGAATTGCTTATTAAGATTTCTTGCCGGGTCATTTAATTAGTTAATATTTGTCCCTTAATTGTGATGATGAAATGATGTGGTTGTGAATGCGCAAGAGTTCCTTTGAGCAGTAATCGAAGTTTCATAATAATAGTACTACAGCCACCGAGAAGTCAGATCAACACAAAAGAGGTCCGGCTGCGTGAGACTGAAAAGCATCTTTTGTGGTATTTAAGCGATATTATGGAGATAAGCGAGCATAGAACATGCCCTTTTAGAGGTGGTACAAACATGCTTAAAATGTTTTTTTAAATCACGTTTTGTGCTAGCCGAGAAACTTGTTGAAATGTTAGCATGCGCCATATAATACCACATGTGCCGCTTACAAGACAGCCAGAAACAACGCCCAAGCCCTGCAACGAGAAGCAAAGTACCAGTATGAGAAGAAAAAAAACTAGCAAATAATATGAATGTAGATCCTAAGAAGTTCTTCGCTTATGTACAGTCCAGGAGAACGACACGTGAGAACGTTGGTAACTTGGAAATGCTTGACGGAAGCATCGCTCTTGATGATAAAGACAAGGAGGAAACCTTGTTTGTGTTTTTCAAGAGCGTGTATCGTCAGGATCAAATGCTTACCGTGACGGACTCGGAGACTGGGAGTACGCCAGAGCTTCAGGAGCCTACTGTAAGTGAGAACCAGGTGCTCCAGGAACTTAAACCTTTATGCAAGCACAAAGCAGCCGGACCGGATACGATCCATCCGGCGAGTGTTCAGCCCCTTCCTGATATTTTATCAGGGTCTGTTAATCAGCTGTAAGGAGCGTCGCTCAGGAAGGGTGAGGTGTCAAAGGACGGGTGTGAAGTCACTATCGTAGCAGTATATAAGACAGGATCCAGAGAGAAGGCGGAGAATTACAAACCGGTAATCGGGACATCCGTGCTGTGTAAGCGTTTGGGATGTACAATCATGAAACAACTTCGCCTCCATCTGGTTGATAACAATCTGCTGGCACCCGCACAACGTTTATATTAAAAAATATGCCGTCTGACAAACTCACTGGTGTTCTTGGACGAGACCACAAGACGAATGGATGGAGACGCGGCAGTGGAGGTTTGTTATTTGGATTTCAGCAAGGCTTTCAACTCTGTAAATCATCGCCTGCTGGACTGTAGTTGCAGACCTTTGGGATAATCGGGAAAGCAAGTGATTGGATAGCGCACTTTCTGTGTCAATGTGGGTGATTATCTATCGAGGTCGGCGAAGGTTACCAGTGGTGCGTCACAGGGTTCAGTACTGGGATCATTGCTCCTCCTCCTGTACACGAATGTCCTAGCGAAAGAATTGAGCAACCTGTGTTCCATCTTCGCAGATGATATGAAACTAGCGGGGAGCGATTTAGTAAGGGATATGGAGGTTGTTCTCAGACGGGTGGATGGGTGGGGTCACCCTTGTATCTCGTCAGATACCAAATTCTGACTACCAACATAGACGAAACGAACAGTATTCTGTTTTGAAGAGTATCGGCGGGGAAAGGCCTAGGTGTGATAGTCACATATGACTTTAAGCCTTCAAGACAGTGCCAGAGAGCTGCAAATATGGCCAGAGGGGTATTAACTAGGCTGTGCAATACTGTCACGTGCAAAAAACCAGAAGTCTTCATCCCGTTTTACAAGGCTTTAGTGCGACCTCTTCTGGAGTATTGTGTGCAGGCATAGGGTTTCTACTATAGTAGAGATAAGAAGTGCTTTGTGGGGGTGCAGCGACTTGCGACCAGAATGATTGCCAATCAGAGAGGGAAGTCTTTAGTGTAGTAGACACTGGGGTGACCTAACAGAAGCGTTTAAGATTATAAAGGGTCTGTTTGGTATAGACATGGGTGATTCGTTCGTTTCTGCCCCTGAGTGCAGCACCAGGGGACATAGCCTTGAGCTGCGAGGAGCACACTCAAGACTGGACGTGCGAGCGAATTTGTTTTTGCAAATAGGGTTGTCCTTATGTGGAATGGACTGTCAGAGGATGCTGTTAGGTGCAACAATGTGCCAACTTTTAAGAACGCCCTAGATTTACGCTGGAAAACGACGTCCCCAGAATTAGCTGTATGGACGAGGGGTGAGGTAATGAGCCCCTGGTATTTTTGTCAACGAACTTGTCTGTGAAGGTGATACTGCCTCGAAAATTCTGCTTTTTAGGAAAAAACATTAAAAGTGCAGCGTTGGGAGCCAACGAAACTTACCAACAACACGATGATCTGGATGCACGATTGGTCTCGACCGCTTTCGTCCCGTGCAAACTGAACTTGCATATATGCAAGTAATATATGGAGCACTTATATGTGCTCCATATAAAATGCGAAGAAACGTCACGTTCCTCCTTTCAGTTAGAACCCATGATCTAATTCTGAGGAGAGCACACGAAACCGAAGATATTAATTTTTCGAAAGCGGGTTGTGAGAATTGCACTATTACTAGTGACTGAATATAGCGTACACTACGTCATTGTTCACCTTAGCTTGTACACGACTTTATGCAGCGAGAGAAAAACATGTGTCCAGATAGTTGTGCTGTCGGCGAGTTTCCGCCCCTGCAAAGTGAGTGATATATAACTCCATTTGGAGAAAATATATTTTCATTTTCGAAGACTGGTATATAGGGCGAGGAACGGTTACTAACTGAAAAAGAAACATGAAGAGAACAAAAAATAACCCAAATGACTTAGTGCTTTGAAAAAATGGAAATAATCAGTAACCGGTGTCAAAAATCACAATGACCCAACAAACCAACAGCAGTCGAGAGGCGGGGAATGACGTACGTCCAATTCGTGTTCCAGCCCAGTTGACTTGAGGTCTTGAAGTACTACACGGGTTCTCGATGAAATCTTTGATCTTCTGTCGGATTCACCGAGCTGAAACGAGAGTAAAAAGAAGCGGGAGGGGGGCGGGAGTGGCAGCAAAAACAAAATACACATAACATCATGCAGTGTCTCACTGTGGACAGTGCCTTAAGCGGAGTGGGGGTGCGACATTCATGAACAAATATGCAATAAAAGACATCTATTTTGCTTTTTCGACGAGGAATTATTGGAAGAGACCCGGGTAGAGGTCTAGCTTTTTCTTGAAGATAGTTTTGTTCTGCGACAGAACAATATCTTCCGGAAGTGCGTTCCGCAGAGTAATAACCCTGTAGCTAAAAAGGTAATCCTTAGTGAAGTATGGGGCCTCGGTTTGAAAACCTTTCTGGCCACAGAGAGAGGGGGCTGGACAGACGGAGAAGAAGCAATCGCTTTGACCTGATTCAAAAAGGTGGAACATCAAAAACAGATCTCCTCTTACTTGTCTTAAGTCAAGGGGATAGAGATTGAGGAGTGAGAGGCGGACGGGATAAGGTAGGTGGAATAGAGCCCATACTCCTTTGGTGGAGGCCCTCTGAACTTTTTCTAGGATCTCACGGTCTCGAACAAGACCAGAGTGCACTGTCTGAATACCGTACTCCAGCAGAGTTCGGATATACGTGCCGAAAATTATGGGGAAATCATCCCTAGGGATGCGCGGGAAGGACTTTCGAATCATATTTAGGACTCGAAAGGCAGATTTGTTCGCAAGTTGGTGATGATGAGAGGAGGACAAGTATCAATCTAACCAGAAACCGAGCACCTTGTGTCGGTCAACCCTTGGCAGTGTGGTTGCTCCGTTAATGGAAAACGTGTGACCAGTCTCTCTGCCGAAAGACATGCTCACGCATTTGTCATCATTAACTGGGAGGTTCCAATCCTCGGACCAGTGTATTGTTTCATCAACTGCAATTTGCAGGTTTTCAATGCTTGAACTCCATCGGGTTATATCGTCTGCGTACATGGCAATGTACGCAGTAAAGGCCGTCCGAAGGTCGTTTATGTAGATTAGGAAAGGAAGAGGACCTAATACCGACCCTTGGGGGACCCCAGCTGTTACTGGTGGGGGGAGCTTGAGACAAAACATTCCCGACTTTAACCACAAAGGTGCGGTCGGTAAGGAAGCTGCGTAGGATGGCCAACATGGAGCCTGTGATCCCGTATGTCTGCAGCTTATAAAGAAAAGGGGCATGGGGGGCCTTATCGAAGGCCTTAGCAAAATCGATGAATACAGCGTGTGAGGGCTGGCCATCATCATAGGCTTTCGTTAGACAATCCATGACAGTAGGCATATCAGTGATGCATGATCTGCCAGGAAGAAACCTATGTTGGGACGGGGGGAGGATCTTATTTCTATGCAGATGGGAAAGAACCTCACTCATAAGAATTCCCTCAAAAATTTTGCTGGTGATGCTAGTGAGACTTGTGTGTGTGTTGCTAGAAGCAAGATGCCTACTGCCCCTCTTATAAATGGATATGATGACTTTTCTTCCAGCTATTGGGGAAAGCTCCATCGTCAGCACATCACTGAAAAAGAGAGGCATAAGCAGCAGCTAATGTGTCTGTGGTTTCCTTGAGAATGCGGGGGTGGATTAGGTCAGGACCCATAGAGCAATACTGGTTGAGCCGTCGGAAACCTTTTGCGACTGCACCAGTGGGAATAGTGACACCGTTAAGGGTAGTGACCAGAGATATCGGGTGCATGGTAGGGTGGGATGATATGGGTATGGAGCTAAACATTGTACGGAAGTAGGAGCTGAAGGCCTCGGCTACTTGGCAAGGGGAAGTGATTAGAGATCCGGCACTATCTTTGAGAGCTAGTGGCGTTGGAGCTGTGCCTCTTGGACGGAACATGTACTGAAAGAAAATGCCTTATTGGTCCGTGCTCGATCAAGTACAGATCGTTGGACCGCACTCTGATAGAATCTAATCTTTTTGTGGTTTGCCTCTCTGCACACTGCGTGATTTACAGTTCTGAGTTTTCTTGTTGGTGAGTTTGCTTCGCATGACGGCACCAGATATACTTCCTGGTGCGTTAACCTCCTCACTGCAAGTTTCAGCAGCAACAGGTTGAAGGTTTATGTCTGGGCTCAAGGATGGGTGGTGTAACACACGTTTGAGCAATGTATAGCCAAATTCGCAACAGATCCCGAAATCAAAAAGCGATTATCCGTGATGTTCTACGATACTAGGTTACTGAATGAACAATGACACCAAAAAGATACGAACCTCAATAACGAGATCACAAGGACTCAACAAGCGAGAAACCAAAATGCGGCGTGCTAGCAAGGAGCACGTGCGACACGCAGGTCTGGAACAAGGATATCACAAATTAGAGCTCTGGGCGCGAACAAGCAACAATTGGTCCATAAAAACAAGCAGTTCGCAAAGACACGTCAATAGTGTAAGCAAGTGAGTGATGTTAAGAAAAACAGTGAATCGCAAAGGTTTTAAGGGGATTCTCCACGACCGGTCGTTACACCGCCAGCCAAAATCCTCCCGAATCCTTAGCAGAGTCAAACGTTTGGTATAAATGTACTGATACTTCCTACCTACATAGGCCCTGCTGTCAGTGCGCGCGCCTAATGCTTGTCGTCAACATTCTACTCATGGTCGCACCTAATGCGTTGGCCACATAGACGCGATGCTATTCTACATCTTCCAAGGGTACAACTGACCGATGGCGGGCGTGGAGGGGAATCATAGATGCTGTCCTTGGAAGGGCCGTCCTGCCCTGGCTGTATGTGTTCACGTGAGTGTGTGTGTATGATGTAATCGCCGCTATCCCCACATATGCAAAGGACATTTCAGTAACTTCAACAAAAGCGAATTGCGAACACCGTCACATGTTTGATAGGGGTTGCGGGACATAGCTTGTATCGGGTATGTGTGTATGTGTCTGAGTGTAGTGTAGAGATGGGTCAAGCAGGAACGCTAATGGACCTAACTGACCGATGGTTTGATCATAAGCGTTAAGCCGAGAGGAAAAACTATTCATGGTTTTGCTTATTTCGGCGGTTGCTTTGGTAGCATCTCCAAGTATATCAACGAGGGATACTGAACAACTTTTGAGCGTGCTTTTGAGGTTAGGGGTCTTACAACGGCGAGTGCTAGCTGTGATTTTGGGCCAGCGGGCAGCAATGGAACGCATAGCTAAGCTGTTGGAGTGATTGGTAGTTAATTTGACGCAATATGGCGGGGAGAAACGTAGTGACAGCTGACATAATGGGCGAGTTATCGGATTATGGTAAATTGCGGGGTATCAAATGTGAGAAAAAAGTGGCTAATTACTTTGAGAGGCCGGATAAAAAGAAAAAATACTTAGGAAGGGTTTTGAACAGTTGATTAAGTTACTTGGGACCACAAATCTCTATAAAGTTCTGTTGTACTGATTCGCGATAATAACTGACGCCAACAGGTTGATGTGCCGCAGTTATCGCTACTATCGGATCAGTAAATCAGTTTGAATAGCAATAAGTAATGGTAACAGCTAAATCATTAATCTTAACGCTAAAAAGCGAAAAAGACCTGAGACAACCTGATTTTGCGTCACGATGACAATAATAATAATAATAAAAAGATTTATTTCGGATAACCCCGAGGCGTGCTGTGACGCAAAATCAAACGGTACAATTGGACGTAGAGCCCGAATTCCAAGAGGATGATTCAGGTGTGGGCACTCGATATTGTACGGTAGAAATTATTCAAGTTACCCTTTAAGGCAGCTCCCGGCAAGTTTGAACTCAAGGTCGGGTGGCCAACTTGGCCAAGTCAGTGTAGAGCTGGCCGGAGGTAGTAGACCCTTACCCAAGTAATACAAAAAGAGGGACTGTGCAACGAGAGAATCAAACAGAACTGACAAAAGTTTTGTTCATCTTGAGGAAAAGGAAGTTTTCAAGGGGGGCATGAACCAGTTATAGCGCTCCGCGGAGTACGGCACGGCTTTAGATTGGAAATCAGACGATGAAATGAATGAATTTGCAGACAAAGAAAATCTCTCAAAGGTTACCCTTGTAACGTTCAGCGACCAAATATCGGCTGAGTCCGTTAAATACCCAGTGAAGTACTCATTTGTAGAGGGATTGCCTAGGTGATGGTGAAAGAATTGGCCGGATGTAAACATATAATCGCTGTTTACTTACTTACTTACTTTCAGAAAGGTGGAATGTGATGCACGAAAATGGAAATGGGAACTGGGCGACAAATCAGTTTGTGATGAGTAGCCATGATAATCGCAGATACACGGTTTTCACAGATGAGTATTTAAATGACAGGTGAGTATTTACATTTGATTATCGTTGTCTAAGGGCTGAACATGAGGGCCAGAGAGATGCAAGAAACAAAATTGTCTAAGAGGATTTACCAAGATAGAATACCGGATATGAAAAAGCATCAAACAACCGATGAATACGTTTGCGAAGATGGGCGGTGAATTAGTTGACAGGTAAAATGCTATCTGCTGGTATTCTTTGTAAGAGGTGGATCCTGTGATGGCGAAAGATCAAAAAGCTGCAATACAGATGTCTCTCAGATGTTAATATATGGGGAGGGCATGAATATTTGCAAGGTGAGGATATTGCGGTGCCACAGCCGTGCGGGCGAACAGGAGGACTGATAGAGAGAGCGAACTGTTTAATATCGCCGACTGTTGGGATCCCCCGGAGACAAATATTCCCCAGTGAAATATACTGTTTGGACATTTTGGTGCGGAAGTGTATAGCAACAATAAATGTGACCACTGCAAATATATCGATAACTGTGATAAAATAAGAGAGAGTTTTATCTTGAGGATTGGTTAAGTTTGCGAATGGGACAAGCTGGTGGTTTGGCACGAATCATCGGGAAAAAGGATCATGAACGGTAAGCCGTATACGAAAGCGGTCTTTTAGCCCCCCGATAATTATGTGCTAGGGAAAGTAGATTTTTCCGGGCGTAAGAAGCAATAAGTGAAGGTGGCGAAGATGTAGACAAGTACGATGAAAAGTAGGCGATAACTGGGGGAGATAGTTCAGTATTAGCAGCACTTCGGGTGAATAAATGTTTTCTTTGCCGCAACCGGCGCTGGTGGGTGGGGCTGACCGTGCTCGGGACACCCAACCTGAAAACCATTTTTGGTGACAGGAGGTGCGATCCGTCATCCTAGCTGCGCCCGCACATCGTTGCGTACTTCCTGCACGCCCGATCTGCGCCGGCCAAAGCGGTGGATCTGACCGCGCCCCGCACCGACGGGCTCGGCTTGAGTGATATTGGCGTTGCACATCTAAATCGAATAGTCCAGGAGCTTGCGACCAGGTTGCGAGGGGTCCTGGAAATCATGTCCTCTGTGGTAGTGACGAAATGACGAGCAGGTATCGAGTTGTGGGCGGGAAATGTGGGCCAGGTATTTTGCCGAGCCGTCGAAGGGAAGGCACCTACAGTGGTTGTCTGGAAAAGTAAAAATAGAAAAACGCAGTCTGGGGTGCTCCCAGCTGAGGATCGACGGTCAGTATTAAAGAGAAACCTCTAGTATCTAGAAATTAGAACTACTCGGTGAATGGTTCGACTTTGCAAAACACAAGGTTGTACACGAAAGATTAATAAGACTTGAGTGGTATATACGGCAACTTGTGTGGTACGTAGATCTCATGGCCCCCGACTCAGACCTGCGTGTCAGTAAGCCAAACCAACTTCGTACTCTCGCTCCTCCGAAGTGTATGGATCACTGTTTGATACGAGTGTCAGGACATCAAGCCGTTTGTTTAATTCCTCTTTAAATCTCTGCAAGTGGCTTATAGCACGGATATTTGGTGGAAGTTTATTCCACATTTGTGAATATTTAACAATGAAGAAATTGGACCGTAGGCTGGTTCTCGAGGACGGCACAGTGACCGAATTACTGCTGTGTCGTCATGAATACCTTCGGCTTAATGGATCTCGTACCACAGGGGAGGCTTTGCAGGATCTATATTGTTCTTTATCCGTCGGGGCCAAAGAGGTTCGGGGTGTAGCAGGTCACAGCGTTGTTTTTAGTTGAGACTAGACGAATATCCAACTATTTGTTCAGTAAAGGTGCGTTGAACATTTTTGATGGCGATCCTATCAATCTGGCGTATGTTGGAGCCAACTATTGAACTATACTCTAGCAATGGCCTAACGTGTGTTGTATAGACACTGAGTTTACTTTCACGCAAACGGAATGTTTTGTGGACAAGTCCTATTAACCTGCGGGACCTAGCAATTTGAGTGTCTGTTTGCTCCGAGAAGTTGAACGATCAGGAGTAGTATATGCCCCGGTTGCGTACTGATGATTTGTTGGGGGTCAGAAGACCACCCGTACTAAAGTTTTCGGGAAGGACACGGCACTTGTATGTAAGAAAGCAGCTTTTATCCGCCGCGAACTTCATTACCTAATCGGTACACCACGAATTGAGCATCCGTAAGTCCCCCAATATTTTTGCTATAGTATTACCCAATGAATTATGGTCGAAGGCGTACAACAACTTTACATCATCAGTGAGTAAAAACGGAGTTCCATGGCGAACCACGGTAAATATATCATTTATATACTTGAGGAACAGCAACGAGCCCAGTACACTACCTTGGATCACACCGCTGGTTACAGGGCTGGGTGTGGAAGTTGTGCCATCAACGTTTACCACTTGACTGCCCGGGGACAAGTACGATTCCAGCCAGGCACATAGTGGGTCAACAGGACCGAATGTCTTAGTCATTGACAACAAACGAATGTGAGACACCCGGTCGAAGGCCTTAGACATGTCTAAAAAGACTGATGTCACTGCCTTACCATCATTGGCAGCTATTGTAATAAGGTTCAGAAAGTCAGTCATACAAGTTGCACAGGATCGATGTTTTAGGAAACCGTGCTGACCTCCACTTATAAGGTGGTTTTTAAGGAGGCGATCTGTTAGTTTAACTTTTATTAATCTTTCCATAATCCCCGATACTACTGGGGTATGATTCACAGGCCGGTAGTTGGCCGGGTCCTCCCGCGTTCCCTTCTTATGAATTGGAATAATAATGGACGTTTTCCACTGTATAGGATACCAACTAAAGCGCATAGACATATTGGATAAATTCGATAAAAGAATTGGGATATCTGGACCGCCCAACTTAAAGATGGCCGATGGTAACGAGTCCGATCCGGGGTGGAAAGACATTTTGATATTTGAAATTAAAGGCTCGATTTCGGAGGGCAGGAATGTTACAGAAGAAACTGGCTCATATGATAGCACTGGTGGATTGTAGAAAAATGGTGCTGTGTCACTAATTAAGGGAGAACCAAAAAACGTGTTAAGCGCTTCTGCAATGTCTAGCGGTTTGAAAGTGATAGAAGAGATAGATGAAGTTGTTTTGGGGTTCCTCGACTTCATCAGTTTTGCAAGAATCTCGACTTACTTGGAATCACGTAAAGCCCTGGGTTCCTGTTATATCATTTCACTCTCGGAGTACAGTTTTATCGTTCAGCCAAACTATTCAACTGTATAAACAGCGAAAAGTTCCTTGTTTTAAGATAGACTCGTTGGAGTCTACTTAACTTCAAGTTGAGGCGAGACAATTTATTGTCCTTAGGGCGGATTGACGATTCTTGTAACGGGGTTATTCGGTTGAGGCATCGTTCAAAGATAGAGTAAAGTTGATTTGCCACCAGCTGGGGATCTGCACTTAGGAAGAAGGTGTCAAAAGTTTGGCTGCGAATCAAAGAAGGTAGTATATTCCAGTTAGCCTTATGATATTGTTTGATCGGGAGTTTCGGCTGTTTATCCTTTATGGGCACTGTGAAGCAGCAGTGGACAGTTGCGTGATCGCTTCCGGGTAGGTTATTCTGAACCTTTGTTATTACCTGAAATAATCCTACTGACAAGATTAAATCAAGAGTGTTCTCGCTTCTGGTTGGGTACGTGACGTGCTGCTTCCATCCTCCGGGGTGAATTGTATTCAAAAACTGTAGTAAATGGCGTGGTGCTGTGAGTAATGTCCAGCATATTTCTGGTGCTTTAAAGTCATCAGCCATCAATTTTGGGCCTATTTTGAGATTACTAATTAATTTGAGTGCCTCTATAATTTGCAGGAAGCTATCAGGACTAGATCTAGGCGGATGGTATACGCAACCTGGTATTAGTTCTTGACGTTCGACTTCAACGTTCAGCCATACAGAGTTGACAGTGCCGTCTAGGATAGGATGCTGAAGTCTTGTCGCCCTGAGAGTTTTCTTTACATACACTAGAAAGCCTCCACCACGTCGATGTGTTCTGCCTTTGCTGAAGGATTTGTAGCCGAGTGCTTCAGTGTCCTCTACTAGATAGGAGTCCGGCAACCAAGATTTTGCCACTGAAATAAAGTTATAGTCGTTTGGTAGTGCAGCTGATCTTATGTATTGGATTTTTTCCTAATAGAGCGTGCGTTGAAAAACAGCAATGTGAAAATTCCAGTGCTTCTGACGTCATCATTGATATTAGTACCTACCATTTGTTGACCGCTGCATTTAACCTGGAAAGAATCATCAGCGAAGGATGCAAGCCCGCTTAAGTTGTCATTCGCAAAGGGAGGACTTGGGTCTGTTCGTGGAATATTGAATGACAGGTTATTAGGTATTACACTACTATACGGCTGATTGGAACGGTTCATGTGAGTCATATCTAGGTTGTGGGGCCATGTTGTGCCCACGGTACGTATGGAAAAAATAGGCACTTTGGCTAGATGTGAGGTACCCGCTGGTAGATGGAGGATATGCGATGAGCTCAGATAATTTAACGGAGGGGGATGTAGGAAAGATGGAAATAATGGGAGCTTAGGCTGATTGGAAGGTTCCATTAGTCCGGAGTTAGGTATGAACGCAGTTCGCTCATCAAACCATCTATTTTTATTACAGGTATGGTCCCATTGTTGTTGTATCATCATCTTGAAAGTGTTATTTTGTTTCATATACTGAGAGATGCGAGGGTATCCCAAATGAGGGAAGTCGGTCGGTGCCGAATTTGGTCTAGAGAAAGAACGATCATTGCCATTGTTCATGCATCCCCGTATCGTTTTTCCGCACGGAGACAGCCTTGGCAACTAATCTCTCGGTGACCCCCTCTTCTGGAGGTCAGCGACATTATTGTCAGCGACATACGTGGCATACGAGTGGCACCCGTGGGCTTTTCATCAGTTTTTAAACGGGGGCCTATGGGGACAGATATTAATGCTGCAGGTTTTATTTCATTGGGAACTTGAAGTCCCGTGGAACGGTCGACCGGAGCTGGAGGCGTAATGTGAGGACCCTCCTGGGATGAGCTCGTAGGTGTTGTCGATATGTGTTGTCGTTTTGGCTATGGTAGCTGTGTGGAGGTGGGGAAAGATACGTCTAGATCAACTAATTCTGTGGATCTCCTAGGGATAGAAGAGTGGGGGTTTTTGCTGATCTTTGGTAAAGTGTTTGGGGAAGAGGGTGACTTCTGGATCTTAATGCCAATGTGATTAGAATTTATAGCTGCACATCTTATCACTTCTCTTTGTAGTGGAGTTCTATCAGCTTGTATTTTGATTGGTTTAAACTGTGAAGCAGTTGAAAATATAAGCTGTTTAGTGATGAATTCTCAAGCGATTTTTTAATCAGGAAATTGGAATAGAAGGTGACAAGTGTGCTTCTGTGACCTTTTTCTGAGTCTTCTGCAGTGACATGGAAAGTGGGCCATGCCCGCGGCTTGGAGGATGGTAGATTTAACCACTGTGATGTCTAGCCGATCAGGGATGTTGAAGACAACTGCATTTTTTGCATTCTGCAGCCGTCGCAGGATTTCCGATGCCATCGAGTCAAGAAATTGACCAGCTGCTATTAGGTTCTGGGGGCTAGGGAGTGCCTAGGGCTCAAGAAGGTGGGTTGGTGGTGTTAGTTTTGATAATATATTATCAACCGGCGCGATCTGGGTAGACACACTTGCCAAGTTACTTTCAGTGGCACTGGCTCTTCTACTGGCTTCCCCAAATATTTCTGTCATATTGGGAGTATCTTTGTGTTCAGGTCGTTTGGGTTTCTGATTTGCTGTAGAGCAAGAAGCCATTGGCTGAGACCGTTTTCTCGTTGACCTGGCGATTTATTTTTACAGAATATTGGTGGTAGGCGATATGATCTATGATGATAACTAGCGGATAGACAACCCAAGGGCGGGTAAGAATAGCTACTGCTGTTTTATTTTTGTAGCTAACTCTGGGTGGCTCACACGAATTATGAGGGACTAGTAGTTTGGATAAGGTGTAGAGTTCTTAAATATGGCAATGGTGAAACGTTTAATGTAGGTTGCCGGTGAAATATTCCTCGCGGTGGTGTAACGTCAGCAAAAGACAAACGACGAAAACTGTCACATGATTGATAGGGGTTGCGGGACATAGCTTGCATCGGGTATGTGTGTATGTGTCTGGATGTGTAATAGAATCACATGTACCATCACATATCAAAAAAGGGACATTCTGCAACGTCAACGAAAGACTGTGAGCACTGTAACGTGTTTGACGGAGACCATGTGGTATAACGAGTACAATGCAGGTGAGTGTGCGTCGGGGTGTATTAGGTTCGATACTTCAGTGTGTCGTAATTGCTTCCATATATGGGGTTTCTTTACCCACCTCGAAGACTAGTGCGAAATGGTCTACTGGGCCTCGTGGTTATCAGCTTCTCCGCCTTCACTCTCGAGTAGGCTAACACTGCGTATACCACGAATTAGTGCTCCGTTAGCTGTCTTCACCTTCACCCTTCTTACCATTCCGTCAATGCTTTCGATGGTTTCCGTAACTACTCTCAAAGACCAAGTGCTGAAATTTGCGCGTTCGTCGCCGATCATAACCACAACCCCAACCTTGAATGGTCCAGTTTTGACCAGCCTCTTCTGTCGAGTCTGCAAAGCCGGTAGGTACTCCCGCAGCCGTCGCCTCCAGAAGACCTTGGCCAGATAGTTCGCTTGCTTCCACCCGTGGAGGTAGCTCCCACGAAGGTTTGCCGACCCTTGGAAACCCTCGTTCGACCTTAACGTCAATAAGTCGTTCGGGGTGAGCGCAGGGTGGGTGGGGTCACCGTTTATTACTGGAACCAGGGAGCGGTTGTTCAGAATTCTCTCTACCTCAGTCATGACGGTGTTCAGCGTCTCGTCGCCGGGCGGCTGTTGCCACATGATGGACAGCAGTATCCGTCTGGCGGACCGGATCAAGCTTTCCCATACTCCACCGCGGTGGCTGGCCTGCTGGGGTTGAAATGACATCGTATGCCGTAGGCCACGGTTCGATCCTGCAGTTCTTCTCTGTTTATGTTCTTGTGCCAACGCTGCAATTCCCGGTGAGCGCCCACAAAGTTCGATCCATTATCTGAGTATATATCGGCCGGCACGCCTCTTCGGTTGATAAATCTCTGCAAGACCCGTAGGAAAGAATCAGTCGTCATCGAATGTGCGACTTATAGGTGCACCGCGCGTGAGTTCATGCATGTGACGATACATCCATATTGCATTTTTAATTTCTTCCCACACTTGATCCAAAAGGGCCCGAAATAGTCAAACCCGCTGTGGCTGCACGGCCACCGCCCGCATTCACCCTGCATTCTGGTAGCGGGGCCATGATTTGTTTTCTCGCCTTGGCACTGCGTCTCCTACATTAGACACAACGTCGGATTAAGCGTTTTACTGTCTCTCGTCCTCTCAGCAACCGAAGACACTTTTGGATGACGCTCGTCACGTGACTTTCCCCGGCATGTCCCTCCACGGCGTGGACGTGTTGGATCATCAGCTCCATCACAGGTTGTCGAGTCGGCAGCAATATGGGGTATTTCGTGTCAAAGCTCAGGCGGGAGTTGGTTGGTCTACCATCTACCCGTAGCAGTCTAATGATGAGTTTGGAGTTAAAATGCTTCAAGTCACTCCTCGGAGATGACAGTCCTTTATCGATTGGTCCCACTTCTTTCGCCCTCTTGAGTTCTCGGGCAAAAGCCTCCCGTTGTATCATCTTAGATATATCGTGTTCCGCGGCTCGTAATTCATCGGAGCACACCGGACCCGCTCGTACCCGGCCTGAGGGGCGTAGCCCTTTCATGAATAGTTAATGTCTCTCGAACCTGGCTAACCAAACTAAAGCACAAAGTGTCTTCATCCAGGAAGAAAACCTGACCAATCGCGATAGAATGGATGTCGCTTCAACGACGTTGGCCGCCATCACTACGCCTTTGATCTCCAGTTCTACTTCCGTAGGGGGTTTTAATTCGAACACGGGTCAGTCCTGTTAAAGTACTTGCAGGAAGTTTGGCCCTCTCGTCCACGTGTCTACTTGCCTGAAGTTGGTCGCACCTCGGGAGCACAGATCGGCTGGATTATCGCCAGGCCTGACATGCTTCCACCGGTTCATGGCTGATCCATCGTGGATAATCGTGAGTCGGTTAGCAACGAAAGTACTAAACCGGCTCCGGACGTTGTTGATATGGTAAAATACTATCGTTGAGTCCGTCCAAAAGCTAGCCGACCAAATGTAAAAGTCAAAACATCTCTTCACCGCTTGTACCGCCCTGACTGCTAACACGGCTGCGCTGAGTTCAAGGTGTGGGATCAAAACCGACTTCAGTGGAGCGACGCGGGCTTTGGCGAACAGGATCCTCGTAGTATATTGTCCATCTCCCGTGCACCATCGTTCGTACAACACCGCTCCGTAACCGGCTTCGGATGCGTCAGAAAAGGCATGTATTTGTCCCGCCCGCGTTGTATGGCCAGGAGTCAAACATCGTGGAATCCTTATGTCCCCTAATTTCTTCAAGGTGCTTAAAAATTCTTCCCTGTCCCGTCTGTCTTCTCGGTCTAGCTGCTGGTCCAAATCAACTTTCTTACGGCAGAGCCGCTGCAGCAGGATATTTCCGAGTAACAGTCAGAGGGAGAGGCGAAACCGAGCGGGTCGAACAGACTAGAGACAGCAGATAGTATGCCTCGGTGGGTTACAGACATTTCGGGAACGTTGATCTCGAAAACACAGTCGTCCGTTTCCGCCTCCCATTGTACTCCTGGAGTGCGTTCGGTAGGGAGTGAGAAGCCGCCAAAATCTATAACCCTTTCGGCCTTCTCGTGGTACGGAATGACTTTGAGCACTTCTGAAGCTTTCGACACCCATTTTGTTAGATGGATCCGCCTCTTCTAGAAATCTTGTGAGGCCTCTGAACTGCTGTAGAGCCGAGTCTACATCATCGAATGACCCAAGATAGTTATCGATGTAGAAGTTTCTGCTGACGCTATCTACCACCTGCCGATGGACCAGACCTCCATGTTTGTTCGCAGATTTCCATAGGGCTTAGTTTGCACAGAACGGTGACAATATGGCTCCGAGTGGGTGGACGGCAATCCTACAATTTACCACTGCGTTGTCCCGGTGGCTCTCTTCCCGTCGCAGGAAATGCATTGCATCTCGTTCTCCTACCGGTATTTTTACCTGATGAAACATTTCCCTAATGTCGGTGGACAAGGCCACTCTACCCACTCTGAAACTGCACAAAATTCTGATTAGTGGTACGGTCCAGTCAGGTCCGTGTGGTGGGCTATCGTTGAACCACTTGCTCTGGAACTTGGCCGCACAGTCGAAAACCACCCGCAGTTTGTCGGGTTCCTTAGGGTTGATAACCGGGTAGTGAGGTAGATATCGGACCCCCTTCCGGCCATCGGTGGTAGAAGACACCCTTTCAACGTAGCCGAGAGCTTCGTTTCGCCTCATTAATCATATCGTTCCCACAGATCCTGGTCCCGAATGAAGCGTTCTTTCAGTCGTAGTAGACGCTTGAGAACATAGTTTCTGTTATCACTCCACGGATCGACAGATGTGCGCCATGGGAGGGGAATCTCGAACTGCTTTTTAAGGCCTCTAGTGCCTTGCCGCACCGTTTGTAAAGCGAAGTTATCCTCTTGAGACAACGATGGTCTTTCGTCTCCGATGCTGTCAAACTCTTTTTCATACAGGTGCCGCAACTGATACTCTATGCGGTCCGTTTCGGCTGATATGCAATTCACGGAACCACGTCCCCCTACCAGACCATATATTATCCATCCCAGAGCTGTGCGTACGGCATAAGGTGCCTGGCGGTTGCCCACTCTCTGGTAAAGTACCCAATGTGCCTCCGGCACGTCGCAGCCGATTAAGAGGTCCACTTCATCGTCTTCTCAGTCTACGACGGTTACATCCTGCAGGTGGGGCCACCCAGTCAAAATCGCGTTGAGCGACCTTGGTGCTCGCATGGGGAGATCAACTAACGTGAATGCCTCCGTCGGTTCGATTTTCTCGTTGATGTCTGAAGAGATGAGTTGCAGCCTCAACCTGCCGGCAGTCATTACTCGTGTTCCGCCCACCGTGCTCACTGCTAACGACGTCGCACATTTAGCGAGCCGGTGTTTGTAGGCAAACCGCTCTCTCACTAGGGTAGTGTCCGATCCACTGTCGACGAAAGCCAACGCTTTGACCACCCCCGTTGGGGTCATCACTCCCACGGCCACTACTCCTAAACGTATCGGTTTACTGGCAGACCGCGACGTTGAACAAATACCACTGGGCTTGGTACTCGTCTCGGGTAAATTTGCTCTTTCCTGGTGCAGCAATCGATGGTGTCTGCCCGTGCAGCCCTCGTAACCACATCTGGTCCTTGTTCGACAAGCTGCCGCCCGGTGCATGGTGTTGAGACAAATAAAACACGCTCCTGCCATCCTCGCCACTCCCCATCGTTTGTCTATTGTGGCTTTGCCGAACTTGGGGCATTCCAGTAGTCTATGGCTGGCATCACAGGACCTGCAACTTGGTTGCGCCGTGGCATCGCATGAAATGGCGCGCGCATTGGTCCAAGGCTGATACTTCGGCTATTCCCGAGCAATGGTTTGAACCTGGCTGGTACTGGGCTTGTTTGCTCTGTTGCTGTCCCGGATAAGTCGGCCAAATCTGCTGTCGGCTATCTTGGTTTGCCTGCCCAAGTATTCGATCAGGTGTTTGAAGTTAGCCTCCGTGTCGCTACGGCTTACCCGTTCCTCTTCTTCCGCCCACTGACCCTGTAGTTCGGGGGAGATGTGACGGACTATGCCTTCCAAAGTGTGCATTGCATGTAGGTCGGCCCTGTAACCTAAATGGTCGAGGGCTATTGAGCAGTTCTGCTTCCTGATAACCAGGTCGACCATTGTGTAGACGTCGCCCTTGGTTCTGTTTGCCTCTACCGTCACGCCCTCTATTAGGTTACGGGCTACTTTGAATGGTTGGCCAAACAAGTCCCTTAGAATCCTCCTTGCTCTGGTGTAGCCTTGTTCCGGGTCGAGCATAGTACACCGGTCGATAGCTTCTCATTCTCGGCGTCGACAGTTGTGAGTCAGATAGAGAAGCCTTTGCCCGGGGTCGGTCACCCTATTTTCGACGAACGTTTCGAACTGCTCGACGAACTTGCAGTAGTGTTCAGACCGCCCCTCGAGAACCGTCGTTTCTACTCTTGGCAAATCGTTGGTTGGTGTTTTATAGTCGGCGACCGGCGTAGAGTTTCCTATTTTGTTGTGCCCTGATCTATCGGAAGTGTGGTAGTCGTTGGTCTCTGGCTCACGCTGTTTATGTCTACACTTCTGTTCTGCTTCTTGGGCCTGTTGTCTAGCCGATAACAGTTGTTGTACTGGGTCTAAATCCCCAGCCTATATAGATCGACATTCTTACAATCCATATTGCCTTCAGTAACACATGAACAAGCACTGACAGGACTAGGCGATCTAACATTAACTAAAGAATCAAAGGTACCCAAAACCTCCCCAATGACTTGCCGTATTACTCAATGTCCAGATTCCAATGTCTTCGATCCTTTTCTTGGCATTTTGCGTGTTTTTCCTCGTTCCAAATTGATCTATTGAGTATTGTTATACTAGTTTGAGAAATGCGTAGCCAAATTCGCAACAGATCCCGAAATCAAAAGGCGATTATCCGTTATGTTCTACGATACTAGGTTACTGAATGAACAATGACACCAAAAAGATACGAACCTCAATAACGAGATCACAAGGACTCAACAAGCGAGAAACCAAAATGCGGCGTGCTAGCAAGGAGCACGTGCGACACGCAGGTCTGGAACAAGGATATCACAAATTAGAGCTCTGGGCGCGAACAAGCAACAATTGGTCCATAAAAACAAGCAGTTCGCAAAGACACGTCAATAGTGTAAGCAAGTGAGTGATGTTAAGAAAAACACTGAATCGCAAAGGTTTTAGGGGGATTTTTCACGACCGGTCGTTACGGATGGGTTCCATCCGTTGATGTAGTCTTATTGGCTATGTTGGGGTCTGGGATACTTTTCGTAGGCGTCAGACGTTTAGTGGCACTAGGCCTATTACTGGGAGTACCCTCCGCGACGGAAGATGGAGTGAGTAGGGAAGCCACGTATAGTAGGCATGCAGCTCGATTCTCAAGGCGAATTACCTGGACGGGTGGCAGCACTCTGAGCCTAGGATCAGCCTTTTGTGGAATTGCCGGCTTAGCCTTCTCACTGCGAAGCCTTAAATGAAGTGGCTTATCAATGGATACTCTCTGGAGCCCTTTGGTTTCCTCCTTGAGCTTTGCGGCCTAGGAAACAATTCGTTTGGCTGCCTCTGTGGAGCCCATTTCAACGCAGTGTATCCGGTTGGTGCCCTTAGTTACCAACCAAGTGGGCCGATCTTTAAGTGGGAATGGGGGCTTAAGTCGGTAAAACATCTGATCAAAGGTGTCATGGGGGTGATCCGAGTTGAGGAAGCTACCCCAAAGAATGACACGCTTGGAGCATTTCCTGGTGTCTTGCTCAGAAACTCTACACACCTGATCGGCTGCCTGGGACACTGGGAGGGATTTGATTACCAAACTTCTCAGGCTGGTCAGCTCATCTTTAAGGGTGAGGACGGTGGCCCTTAGCTCGGCTATCTCTGCAGCCTGACTTCGGACTGCACATTTTAGTGCATCCGTTGCCAGCGCATTATGGAGGACCGTCTTGACCGGATTAAGGAATGAGACATTGGCCACGGAGGGGGAATCACACTGCCTCATGGGGAAAGTAGTCTCGTCTGAGCAAGCCGTTATATCAGTGGTGGGGTGCATTGAAATCATTCAGGATCCAGTCAGTACGGATAAAGATCATTTTAAATGGAGCGGGACGAGCAGTGTGTTCCAAAAATTACAAAAACAGCTACACTCACCGAGAGAGACGACCGCACCGCTGGTTTCACTGTACGACAGTGGCCGAGACCCATTGAGCATCCAGATCATTGTGTTGTCGACGAGTTTCTTTGGCTCCCAACACTGCGCGTTGAAAGCTTCTTCTAAAAAGCAGAATTTTCGAAGCAGTATCGCCTTCACAGACAAATTCATGACGAAAATACCAGGGGCTTATTACCTCACCCCCCGTCCACACTGCTAGCCCAGTTCAGTTCACTTCAGTTCAGTTTGCACAGGACAGGTAATGTCCATGGCCAGTCAAACTTCCGGAATTATTTCAACGGCATGCACCTCGAATATGCACCCACGAGTGCACGGTGTGTTTCTTAGAATCCCAGCGGAAAATGAGGGGAAACGGAGAACCTCATCGCATATCAACTGCGAGAGGCACTATGCATCGTGAGCTTTCATTGAGACAGTTCGCAGTAAACGATAAATTCAATTACAGCAGACGTCAAACCACTGTGCCACCCCTTATCCACCTAGTGAAAATCATCAGAGCTCACTACCAGGAAATATCTCGTTCCACTTACGATCCAAGGTGCCTTTGAAGGACCGGATGGTCTGAAGGTCTATCATTCCACCAGACAGACTTTTGACACTCTTCACTACGCTGTTGCTCACGAGGTGCAATCTAGTCATCAACCCAGCTCGACTTTCGCAGGCTTCTTTTCATGTCTCCCTGTTCTGGAGCCTAATCCACTAGGAATAGACTGTCCGGCCTAAGGCCAGAAAAACCCCTTATTACTGTGGACTCTTCTGTTAGATCCTATCGACCCTCTCCCCTTCCAGTGGGGAGAGATTTAGATCAAAGAGTCTGTGCTCGTACTTCTTACCCCTCTGCCCCAAAGCCATTCGAGTAGCGATACGTCGAACATTTCCTAAGCTGGCGAAGTCCTTTTTCGTACAAGTGGGCACAAGCCTGCATTCTGCCTCCTAAGTGTGGTCGTACTGTAGCCATGTAAATAGGTACGAATATTTCCGGCTGCCGGCAGGATAACCTTGATCGCAGTCTGAAGAGCTCACTAAGAGCATTGTGTGCAGCATCGTTGCACTGGTCTGACCATATAAAGTCACTGCTTTTGAAGACTCCGAAATCTTCTGTTGCTCATAGATCAAACGGTTTCTTCCACCTTTCGACGGTAAGTCTCCTTTGCATATCCAGTCCAGGACGGTTCCCGTATCTCTACCCAAGTTGGCCCTGTCGTCAGATCCAGCTACATTCGAGTCATCCGCAAAATAAAACTAGGCGATCGAAGGGCGGATGACAGGCCGTTATCGAACAACAGGAGTGGCTTAGGGCTCAGGAAGGATCCCTGAGGTACACAGCTGGTGACATTCGCCAAACTGGAGCACCTTTTCCCCGCTTTGACATCAAACTTCCTGTGGGAGAATAATTCCACCAGTTACCGATTTACCGGCTCACCTTAACCGAAGGTCCCCATATTGTACTGCAAAAGACGATGATTACCGGAATCGAGTGCCTTGCTCAAGTCAAGGTAACATACCTCAACTTGCTTACATTCATCTAGTCTTTGAGTCACTTCTGAGAAGCACAAGAGATTGGTTAGACAAGATCTATTTTTTAGGAATCCATACTGGTCTGGGCTTAGCGTGGTTTGCTGCAGTAACTGTTGACAGATGTGGGCGCGGATTATCTTCTCAAGAACTTCATATAAGATTCTAGTTAAGCTTACCAGCCTGTAGTTGTCCATAGCCAACTTAGGTCCACTCTTATGTATTTCCACTACACCCACCTTTATTCGGTCCTGAGGCAGCTCACAATGGTCCTTCTTGGACCTGTACAGATTGTATACCGAAGGAGCTATGATCTCCGCCGACTTCTTGATGATAGCTGAGTGGGTGCCACATGGACCTGCCGACTTGTGGCTGTTTGAATCCTGTAGGTACTTAAGTACAGCTCCCTCTGAGAGATTTAGCGGGTTTAATTGCGGGAGAGGGTGCTCCAGAGAAAACTCGGCTCGAAATCCACTATCTACCTCATGTGCACTACAAGAGTATTCCACCAGAGCTTCTGCTTGCCCTGGTCATCAGTGGCAACACAGTGATCCTTAGTGTAATGGAGACCTGAGACTTCCTTTGCTGAGCTTTTTGACTGCACACAGCTATAGAATTTCTTCGTCCGCTGCCTTGAGCATTTAGCTAATCTGAGCTAAAAATCTCTCTTAGAGATTCGCAGGAGGTTCATAGTCTCGTTTCTAAGCTTAGTGTAACGGGTACGGCTAGCCAGTTGCTGGAAATTTAGTGAAGGTTCCGGCTGCGGTTTCTACTTTCGATGGCCTTGGCTATATCAGCCTTCCACCACAAAGGTTTGCCTTCCTCACTCCTTCGTCTGAAGGGTTCAAACTTCCTGGAGGGCGATCGGGGATCCCCTCATGACCTGCCAGCACTCCCCTACCGTAGTCTCCTCTAACGTGTCCCATGTCATCCCCATCGCCCTACCGCGAAGCTTACCCACGTCCATACGACGGAAATTCCTAACCAGCAGTGGGGCATCTTGGGTTGCCACATTATAATTATTAATACTAATAATATTGGTTTGTTTCGGAGACCCTCGAGGTGTGCCATGTGCATGATCTTGTTGATACAGGTGATGGAATGGACAGATACAATTCATGAAAACTTGGAGGTTTGCATGAAAAAGTGCGATAAAAGGGCTCTGAAGGAGGAATAGAGTGGGATGAAAATAAGGTAGGTGTATGCACACTATAGAGATTGTAGGGAGTTTAAATGAACTCAAGGGCGGATTTAAATAGACGCCCGGTAAGTTTGAAAGTCAAGGTCACATGGGGAGTATGACTGGTCCGGGTGGAGACAACTGGAGGCCGACTGGCATACATGAGGGTGGCCACAAATCGGTTTAAGAAACTGCAGTAGCGAGGGACGATGGATAAAAATGTGAGGCGCACTGCGGTAGATTAGGTATTAGTGGAGCATTGGTACTCTGCAGTGGATTGTTGGCGGACAGGACACAAAACCCATTGTAAAACAGGGGGTGAGCAGTACAAGACGTAGAGAGTGCATCGGGTGACGAAAATGATTTGGAAGTATTGGATACGGTAGATGTGAGGCACAGATGTAGGGTTGTTGGATGCATATCATGACGGCCGGTGGGATGATAGCAAGAGAAATGGCCGATGAGGAACTGCAAGATGCAGAGCGCGTGCACATATACACATATGCGCAAGTTTATATATATGTATAGATATAAGAGGGGCGGGATCAATAACAATGGGGTCCTAGAAAGAAATTATCAGTCATTGGGAGGGGTGGGTAAGGTTAGATCAAATGGTTGTAGAATTAACTTTGTAATATCGTGGTGAATTATCCTCATGACAAGTGCAAATGGCAGCCCGGCAGAGAAAAAAAAGGAACGCGGAAAAACAGAATTGGTGACGACAGTGAGCGGCAGTTCATGGAAGAGTGAAGATGAGGGAAAGGATCGAAAGGATCAGGTAAATATTGGTCTTATTATTTGATCAATGCAGGTGCGGCATGTAGTGACCGTCCAGAGGAATCGGGTAGTGAAGGGTCAAACGATCTGGAACCGTGAAATAACATCATGACGTAACGTTGTGTTTACAACCGGTGGAACATGAAAAAGCGGACCAAACTGAAAGTCACGCAGAAAAATGCCTGCAGCTGGCAACAAACGGATCAAGGGATGAGAGCAATGACCTAGGAGACAGGTAAGGCATGACCGAACAGAGCATATTACTGCAGATAAAACACAGAGCTATCTTGACGCCCTCGTAGTTGCTCTGGCCCAGTGGAGCACAACGTCGTAGTTCCGAAACATCGTGTGCGAGATTAGTTATAGCGAAGAAGGGTGAGGAGGGTAGGCATCCAGCCCTATGCATGACAATATTTCTAATATGCTGGTGGAGCTCATTTGCATGCAGCCACTCAAAGCAGCCCACCGTCTGCAATCCCGGCTTGCGGACCTCGACGGTCCTGTCTGTAACACACCTTTGAGCAATGCGTAGGCAAATTCGCAAACGACCCCGAAATCAGAGGGCGATTATCCGTGAAATTCTACTATACTAAATTATCAAATGAACAGTGACACGAAACAGGTGCAAACCTCAATGATGCGATCATTAGGACTCAAAAATTAGAATCGAATGGCTGCGTGCGAGAGATGAGCACATGCGTCCCGCAGGTCCAGAAGAAGGATATGACAGAGCAGCGAGCTGTACGCGAAAAAACAAACGTTGGTTCATGAAAACGCATAGTGCATAAAACAAGCCGATAGTGTAAACAAGTGAGTGATGCTAAGGAAAACATGGAACTGCAGTGTTTTTTTGGGGAACCTTTCACGACCGGTCGTTACAGTAGCTACAACGGAGGTATGTCGGTCCTTGGAAACCCACGTTCGACCTCAGCGTTAATAAGTCGTTCGGGGTGAGCGCCAGATTGGTGGGGTCGCCGTTGGTTACTGGAACCAGTGGGCGGTTGCTCAGAATTACCTCGACGTCATTCGTGACGGTGCTCAACGTCCCGTCGTCGGGCGGCTGTTGCTCAATGGTCGACAGAAATATTCACCTGGTGGACCCGATCAGGCATCCCCATACGCCACCGCGATGACTGGCCCGCGGGGGATTGAAGGGCCATCGTGTACCATAGGCCTTAGTCCGATTCTGTAGCTCGTCCCTGTCCATGCTCTCGTGCCAACGCTGCAGCTCCCGGTGAGCGCCCACCAATTTCGACCCACTGTCGGAGAACATATCCGCTGGTATGCCTCTTCGGTTGATAATGATCTGCAGGGCCCAGAGGTAGGAGTAGCTCGCCATAGAATGCGTAACTGCCAAGTGCACTGCGCAGGACCTTATACACGTCATGATACACCCGTATCGTTTTTCCAACTTCTTCGCACACTTGATCCACAAGGGCTCGAAATAGTCCAGCCCGGTGTCACTGAAAGACCACTCACCCGAGGTCACTCAAGATTCTGGAAAAAAGCCGTGTGTTGTTTGCCCGCCGCGACATTGCTTCTCCTACAATGTTCACAACGTCAGATCACGCGTTTTACAGTCGCTTTTCCTCTCAGCAATGAAAGTCGCTTTCGGATGACGCTCGCCACGTGACTTTCCCCGGCATGTCCCTCCACGGCGTGGACGTGTTGGATCATCAGCTCCATCACAGGTTGTCGAGTCGGCAGCAATATGGGGTATTTCGTGTCAAAGCTCAGGCGGGAGTTGGTTGGTCTACCATCTACCCGTAGCAGTCCAATGATGAGTTTGGAGTTAAAATGCTTCAAGTCACTCCTCGGAGATGACAGTCCTTTATCGATTGGTCCCACTTCTTTCGCCCTCTTGAGTTCTCGGGCAAAAGCCTCCCGTTGTATCATCTTAGATATATCGTGTTCCGCGGCTCGTAATTCATCGGAGCACACCGGACCCGCTCGTACCCGGCCTGAGGGGCGTAGCCCTTTCATGAATAGTTAATGTCTCTCGAACCTGGCTAACCAAACTAAAGCACAAAGTGTCTTCATCCAGGAAGAAAACCTGACCAATCGCGATAGAATGGATGTCGCTTCAACGACGTTGGCCGCCATCACTACGCCTTTGATCTCCAGTTCTACTTCCGTAGGGGGTTTTAATTCGAACACGGGTCAGTCCTGTTAAAGTACTTGCAGGAAGTTTGGCCCTCTCGTCCACGTGTCTACTTGCCTGAAGTTTGTCGCACCTCGGGAGCACAGATCGGCTGGATTATCGCCAGGCCTGACATGCTTCCACCGGTTCATGGCTGATCCATCGTGGATAATCGTGAGTCGGTTAGCAACGAAAGTACTAAACCGGCTCCGGACGTTGTTGATATGGTAAAATACTATCGTTGAGTCCGTCCAAAAGCTAGCCGACCAAATGTAAAAGTCAAAACATCTCTTCACCGCTTGTACCGCCCTGACTGCTAACACGGCTGCGCTGAGTTCAAGGTGTGGGATCAAAACCGACTTCAGTGGAGCGACGCGGGCTTTGGCGAACAGGATCCTCGTAGTATATTGTCCATCTCCCGTGCACCATCGTTCGTACACCACCGCTCCGTAACCGACTTCGGATGCGTCAGAAAAGGCATGTATTTGTCCCGCCCGCGTTGTATGACCAGGAGTCAAACATCGTGGAATCCTTATGTCCCCTAATTTCTTCAAGGTGCTTAAAAATTCTTCCCAGTCCCGTCTGTCTTCTCGGTCTAGCTGCTGGTCCAAATCAACTTTCTTACGGCAGAGCCGCTGCAGCAGGATATTTCCGAGTAACAGTCAGAGGGAGACGAAACCGAGCGGATCGAGCAAACTAGAGACGGCAGACAATATACCACGACGGTTGCTGGCAGCTCGGGAGCGTTTAGCTCAAAAACAAAGTCGTCCTTTTCCACTTCCCATTGTATTCCTGGCGTGCGTTCGGTAGGGAGTGGAGAGCAGTCCAAATCACTAATTCTTTCGGCCCCTTCGTGTTACGGACTAGCTTCGAGCATTTCTGAGGAGTTTACCGTCCAATTTCAGAGGTTGTTTTAATAATAATAATGGTATATTTCGGGACGGTGGTCAAGAGGCACGCAAGTAAGCGTGATCAGAATTTACAATATCACCAAATGAGATGGAAAATTCACAAACTTCAAAGAGGGACTTGCTCATCACAGAAACAATGGTCTAAGGCTGAGGAGGGTTTAAATGAAGCAAAGCGATAAGAGAATACACGGCGAGTACGAATTAATTTCGAGTTAACTGCGACAATAGCAATTAATCGGCCAAATTTCGGGAGTCTTCAGGCAGATTTGGCTTAGGACGCAGGAAATACAGTATTCACAAGAATGATGCAAGGAAATGTTCAGTAATGAATACTCATGTTCACTTAAAAAGGTAATTGATGTTGAGACAAAGGAGGCAGGGAAGAATTTATTGCAGGTTCGCAGAGGAACACTAATTTTCATAGATTTGTGCATATGAAAATGAATGGTACCCCCTGGAGAAGTGGGACAATTTCCATGAGAAGAAGAGTCTGTCTTCTACTGTCAGCAGTTCGCAACTGGTGGAAGATGGATGAAGTTCCAGGAAGGAATAATCAGCAATCGGAGTGCCGTGTCCACGAGAAACAAAATAAGGCAAGACAAGGGTGAAAACCTCTGCAGTAGGCCAGGTTATGCTGGTAAATTGACGAGTGCATTATTCTGTTGAGTTTCCCGTCGCTTCTCTATGTCTGTGTTGGGCTTTTTGGGCAAGGGTTGGTCGCGGGTCGTGTTCGCCGTTTCATCATGGGAGGGAGGAGGGCATCGCCGAATCTGGACCGATCACTATTTAATTAGGAGTCCTCGCACGGTGGATTCGACATCGGGGGGGGGGGCTTGTAGTGAGAGTTCCTCAGTAAGCCTCAGAGGGGCATGTACAGCAATGCCAGGACTTCTTGTGGGTGAAACCCGGTGGCTAGATCGCATTCTCGGTAGCCGGCCTTTGATGCGGTTGTAGACGGGCAGAGAAAAAGATAAGCCATCGGGGCGACATATTACAGCCAAGCAACGTGATGACCGGGTGGTTCTGAAATTGAAAAAGAGAGGATTGCAGTCTTGGAGATGTTCCAGCTGAGGGTTAGCGTCAGCAAAATAACAGACAAGAGTACGAAGGTTGGAAATGAGGCACAATGGTCTTAGTGAACTGAGGAGTCGTTCGCATTGTAATTCGGTATTCGTGAGGGCTAACTGCACTTGCACTACAATGTAAAGTTATTGATTACCGATTCAGCTTTTCACGGGGAGGTCTTGTCTTCCGGGGCTAATAAAGCCGTAGAGGTGCATTTGGACTATAGGGTCTGTGGGCTTCGTGAGGAAGCAGCTGGTCAACACGAAAGACCTGAATGGCGAGTTTGCTCAACAGGTCTATTGGTTATATGACAAATCTCACAGTGTTTTACAGGTCACAAGGAAGTTGCTAGAACAAACTATTCGATAGATCTGGACGATATATGACATATCTTGTGGTGGGGGTATCTACAGGTCTAATACTGCAGGTTGCTCTTAGGTAAGGCTGTAAACTGGACAGCGAGCTGGATTCCAGGACAAGAGGAACGCCACTTCCTTGCAAAAAGGGGGAAATAGGTAAGTGGGCGAAAAATACCGGCTTTTTTCTTTTTGCTCTTACATGTTTGTTTGCATATACTTTAATATCTACATGTATATAATTAGTGCTTTAATGGGACGTATTTCTCGTCTGATGTATCGACTTGTTGTTCAGAACCACGGTGGTTTTGTAGCTGACGTCAACAAACATGCCAAACTTTAATGGGAGGGTACGGGGTGGCTGAAAATTAGAGCGGGAGGTGGATAAGCATATGTGGAGAGACCAGTTTGCTTCCACCCCAGTCAGTCTCGTGCGTAGGAACCAAAAGCGTGTCAAACGGACAAAGGCGGTGTGGGGTTTACCCTTTCGCAGGGCCAGGTCTTGTGCTGATGGGAGACACCCATGATTGGAGGTTGCCCATTTCCTTCACAGCCAGATATTAGCGGTATTCAGAGATCAGATCAATCTCACAAGGTCTTTTTAGTTTTACGCTTTCTTTTTTGGCTTTTTTCTAACAGAGGGGTGGTTGAGCCCATATAGGAACTTTCCATAGCCCCGATAGGAAATGCCATCGCATACACGGAGAGAGGATAGCAGTCCAAGTTAGGTGATGAATTCAGAAATCTTGGCGAAACAGACAAGCGTTCATGTCGGGAAATGTAAAAGGAGGAAAATGGGACCAACAAGTAGCTGTTGGAAGGTGGACCTATGGGATGAAAAATTTCCAACCGGAATGATTGAAGAAAGCAAATTACGGCCGGGCAAGGAAGCTGAGGGGAGCAGAAGCCAGAAAAAATAGGAGAAGGGTAGAAGAATTAAGAAGTGAAATAGTGGGCGATGGAACTTAATGTCCTAGGATCCAGAACCGCTGAACCATTTGATGCCTGGGGGAAAACATCAATGGCTGAAAACCTTGAGCTAGAAGAAAGTTGTTTTATATGGCTGCCCTAGTACTACATAGCGAAAGAGGCAGCAATTGTCTAGACATAGTTGTGAAGGCCGACTGGTGAATTAGATAAGGCAGGGTCGTTTAGGGGCTAGGTGATAGTAGGGGAACCTGGGTGGGCAGCGAGAACCGACAGGCATCTAACTAGTTATAGTTGTAAACGGCAAACCTGTATCCTACTGCAATGTGGGTTGTGCGCGGTATACGTAAAAAAGTGATAATTAATGGCAAACCCAGCGTCTTTTCTCAGGCAGGAAATGGCAGGTTTGGGATATGGTGCCATGATCCTAGTAGTGGAACCCGTTTTCGAAGGCCAGCTCGACAGATAGCAGAGAACGGGAGGGGAGACGGAAGCTAGAGTTCTAAATTTCGATGCCTTTTCCATAGGCTTGATACTCAGATATGCTGGCGTTAGTCAAAGATAACAGATGACTAACGGTAAGTTGTGATTTTAGAGCGTGGCTAAACTGGGTTATTGACGCATGTTTGCGAATAGTCAGGGGCAGCTTATCCCAAAGCTCCGAGTATTCAATAAGAATGGAGTTGGGTCTTATTGCCAACCTGGACTGTGGGATGGTCAGACTGAATCCTCTGTGGCGCAGAGGGTAAGGTGAGGGTAGCGAAAACTGTATGGGATTGGTGGAGGTGAATGCAAAGCGATGAATAAGTCTATATAGAAAACAGAAGTTAAGCCTATCACATCTGGGCCGTGCGGGGTCAAGTTTTAGTAGAGCACATCACTCTTTATACTCAGCAGAGAAGATTATCCTATTAGCTTCTTGGTGAAGGTACGATGGACTCTCTCAAGGTGTATCCTATCCGATTTAGACATTCCGGAGAAGACTATAGGGCAGTATACGAGGTTGAGTCTAGAGTGGGATTGGTATGTAGGGGAAATACTAAGTTTCATTTTAAATGATCTGGGATCTAGGCCTATTATGTATCTGACCCTGGCAGCCTGAAATCAAACGTGTTCCGAGAATTGTAGACTGTTAGTGTATCGAAGCCCAAGGTCCTTCATTGATGAGCTTGGGGCGATGGGCACTTGCTTCAGTGACAGGGTTCCGGTAGGGACTTGACATCTATACGTTGTGTAGAAGCTTCTAGATGTGGAGAAGCACATCTCCCATGAAGTGTACCATTGATCAATTTTCTCAAGATCATTATCTATTTCAAACAGTGCTGGGGTCAAGTCTTGATGGCGAAGCACATAAACGACTTTGATGTCGTCGGCAAAGAGGAAAAGATTGCTGTGCTCCACAACTGAAAAAATGTCGTCAATATAGAGTTAGAAAAATAGCGGGCCAAGCACACTTCCTTGTATGACTCCACTAGTGACAGGAACCGGTTGCGATAGATTACCATTAGCATATGCAACCTGGGTTCGGTCCGACAAGTAGGAAGTGATCCATGATAATAGCTGGTCATGGATACCGTAGGCCCGGAGTTTTATTGACAACCGAGAGTGAGGAACTCGGTCAAATGCCTTGGTCACATCGAGACAGATGATAATCATAGATTTGCCATCGCCAGCTGCCGTGCTCAGTAGGCTGGAAAAATCAAACTGGCATGTGGTACAAGAATGTGACTTTAGGAGGCTATATTGACCGCTGTGTATGAGGTTGTGGGAAAGGAGGAAATCGGACACCCGCTGTTTAATCAAGCGTTCCGTTATTTTGGCGCTAGAGGGGCACGGTTAATAGGACGATAATTTGAAGGGTCATGCACCGGGCTTTTTTGTAGATAGGAATAATGGTTGAAGTTTTCCACTGGGATGGAAAAATGCCATGTTTAAGGGATAAGTTATAGAGGTTCATAAGGATAGCAGCGACGTCAGTTCCCTCAAGATGGAAGAATGCTGGGGTGATACCATCATAGCCAGGGCAGGAGGAGGGTCTAACACGCAGCAGCAGGTGGGCCACGTCGTTCAAACTGAATTCAATGTCAAATAAAACCGGCTCGGTGATGAGGGGTACGGGCGGCTGATTTGAAGTGGCGTCAGTATTCATGGACTCTGAAAAGAGGGTATTGAGCGCCTCAGCGATTTCCGCTGCAGATTTAACTTGCTTGTTGTTTCCCATAATTAAATAAGATATCCCCGAAGACCCTCCCTGCTTTCCGCTCTTTAGCGGTCGGGACAATCGGTAAGGCCTGTCGAAGGGATTCAAGGCCGGAAGCTCCTGCTTTCTCAGCAGTTCACTAGTCCGAAGACTCACGGCTACAGCGAGAGAGTGGAGTTGCAATAATATGGAGAAGTCTCTGATTTTACTATAGAGCTGCGGTTTTGCATGTTTGTTTTTCAGCCTTTATTGGTAAGAGCTGCTGGCCTCAGAGCGGTTGGTCCCGATGGTGGGGATTGCTGGCAAGCAACTGTGTAGCTTATAGTAGAGTACGTCACTGGCGAGCTGAGGGTCGTGCTGTAGGAAGTAGTCATCCTAGTTGAAGGATCGAAGCATGGGCTTGAGGTTCATCCAGTTGATCGTGTGTAGAGGCTGTTGAGATGGGCTACATATGTGGTCCGTGGGTCCGGCTGTGAATCTACAAGATACCTTTCTATGGTCACTGCCTTGGAAGAGGTTGAGGGCGGTTGTTATCACATTCGAAAGGCCAACGGTGTGCTGTTTACTCTGGCTGGTGTCATTACGTGCTGGACCCAGCGCACTGCGCGTATGGTCGAAACGAAGCTCGTGAAGCATCTAGGTGATGCCACGGTGTCCCAGCAGATATTATATGCATTGAAATCGCCAGCAATGAGTTTTTACTTAGAGAGTAATAGTGCAAGGTGGTCAAAGGCGTTGACTACGTGGGCGAGGTCCTTGATGTTTGAATTGGGTGGTCGATAAACGCAACCGATATGGAGTGGAGAGATGGCCAGAAGAACCGTTGCCCATATTGAGTCCTGGATTGAGCCCAGTGTTGGATCAGAGAGAGGAATAGTAGGTTAGCCGTTTTTAATGTGGATTAGGCAGTCTCCTCCATGGCGGCGATGATCTTTGATGAAGGTTTGGCAACCAGCAGTAGAGATATGGTCTGTTGGGACAGAATCATTTAATCAGGTTTCGGTTATGACGATGATGTTGAAGTCGAAAGACAGTACTGCATTATGGAGGGAGTGGGTTTTATTCAGTAATGAGCGAGCCTTAATGAGGAGCAAAGTAAGTGCGGCTGCATTGTCATGGCTTGCAGCAGGAATAACCATCGGCGGGTGTTGGTGGCTAACACTGCCGAGGTGATCAACATCATTAGGTGGACTCATACCTTCAGGGTTGTCATGTACAGGATCGATGCAGTCTAAACAGGAGTTAAAAATGGGGAGCCGGCAGTGTGAAGAAGCTTTTGTTGGTAAGCAGATGAGGCTGGGTTGGGGGGGAGGTGCTGTCAGGAAAAAATTGGTCGTTTGCGGAGGTGGGATTTCCGAAGTGGTTGAAGTAACCAGGTGGGTGGTTGGGTGCTGAATTAATGGGTAATGGCAGGTGAGATGGTAGAGAGTAGTGGTGGCTGGGATTAACGAGATACGCAGGGGGCGAGTGGTTATCGCTCGACCAGGATCGACAAAATAACTGTGTTGTTTGGGCTGGCCCATTCTGTATTTGGGAAAAAGCTTAGAGCCGGACAATCTGGGCCGTTGATTATAATTCAACTGGGGGTTACTTATTTTATCATTAGGGAAGACGAAAATTGGTTACAGAGGTTCGGCGGAAGGTGCAATCGCTCAGCCAGATGATTGGGGAACTGCTTTGGCATACTTGGAGAATGTGGTATGCTTGATACCGATGCATGATTACGCATTACTTGGTGGCCGTTTTCGCCTGTATTGTAAAGTGGAGTTGGGAGGATCTTGCAGATTAATCGGGGTACCACACTAACGCAGCGGGGCGGAGTTGGCTGCTTTAGGGTGATTCAGGGTTTTGTCCTACTCACCAACAAAATGGATTATTTGGGGTTCACTTGGGGTGCTTGGCGAGGGTTCTAAATGGGGCTCTGAGAAAACTTACGGGGAGATTACGGAGTAGCCGGAGTAGCTGAAAGCTCTGGGGGGATAGAGAATTCTGCTGTTTGATGGGACGATTGGCTATATAGTAGATCATGGCTTTTATGAACGATTTGTGACCGCAAGACGGTGGGACATAAGTTAGGTCAGGACGGACTGTTGGCTACAGGCTTCCTCGGAGTCTTTTTCGGTGGTGAGAAGGTGGGCAGTAGATTGAAATAAGCAGCAACAGGCCTGGATGCACGGGACTCCGGTGGCCCTGGGCTAATAATGGGTTTGGCATAGATATCGTTGCCATTTGTAGGAGCGGAGGTTGATGGTAGAAGTCGGGGCAGTTTACTAGGAGGATGTGCTGGAGTTGGGGTGGTGGTCAGGTCTAGGTCAGCTAGCGTAGTTCAGGCAACTGAGGGCGTTTGTGTTGCGGGGTGGCTCAACAGGCGGTGAGGCGGCTCGGCAACTGGTATTTCAGCCACAGGTTGCGTTGATGAAGCTAAAGTACTTTTTAGTGATCGAAAAACCTCTCTTTGGAGGGGCATTTTATCCGGCAATATTCCAATTCATTTGAATGGGGCGGCTTTAGCAATGATTTTCCAACTAATTATGACTTCCCCAGCTGTTATTTCGTCAGCGAATTGGAACTTCAAATGACAGCCGTTGCATTGCCATTTTTTGTGCAACCGAGTACAATAGCACCTGTGGTGTGCCATGTTGCAAGCATTCAGTACGGCGAGTTTGGTTGACGGCAGGGGCAGTCGGTCAGGGATGTTGAAAACTATCGCGTTTTTGGCGTTGGCTATACGATTATGAATTTTGGTCGCAAGTGAGTCCAAGGAACGGCCCGCGATGGCTAGGCTTTGGCGGTTAGCTATAAAGATGGGTTCCATTATGCTAGATATAGGGGATATCATTGATAGAAGATCATTGATGGACTGGATCTGGTTATGCAGGTCCACCACTCTTTGATTTACTTTGCTGATCTTCTTGTTGACTACGTCATAAACATCAACGAGAGCTACTGAACATGGACTGAGTGCAGACTGAAGTTGAATTTTCCTGGTTTTTCTGAGCCTGATAGTACGAATTGCCTGATTCGCACTCGGGTTCTCGGCATGTTTACGGAGGACCTTTGGAGCTTCCATAAGTAGTTCAGGCAATAATGTGAAGAAGGCAGAAAGATTATGGGTCAGTAAGCTGAATTTTTCTGCGGTGTAAAGCTACTTAGAAAATCTAGGGTATTTTGCTTAGGTCTCTCTAGTTAAATCACAGACGGTTACAAGCCTCATAAACATAAAAACCAAGTATAATATAGGGAAAGTAGAGGTCCGGTGAAGAGCCCTCTTCTAGCAATCTTGTTAGGCTTCTAAACTGCTTTAGGGCCGAGTCTACATCATCGAATGACCCAAGATAGTTATCGATGTAGAAGTTTCTGCTGATGCTATCTATTACCGGCCGGTGGACCAAATCTCCACCTTCGTTCGCCGGTTCTCGAAGGGTGTAGTTCGCACAAAACGGTGGTGATGTCGCTCCGAAGGGGCGGACAATCATCCTATAATTAACCACTGTGTTGTCCCGGATGTTCTCTTCTCACCACAGGAAACGCAATGCATCTCGTTCTTCTACCGGTATTTTCACCTGGAGAAACATTTGCTTCATGTCGGTGGACAAAGCCACTCTACCCACTCTGAAACTGCACAAATCTTCGATCACTGGCGTGGTCCGGTCGGGCCTTGTAGTGGACGATCGTTCATCGACTTGCCCTGGAACTCGGCTGCACAGTCGAAAACCACCCGCAGTTTGTCGGGTTCCTTGGGGTTGATAACCGGGTGGTGAGGTTGATATCAGACCCCCTTCCGGCCATCGGTGGTAGCAAGCACCCTTTCAACGTAGCCGAGAGCTTTGTTTCGCTTCAATAGTTCTGCATATCGTTCCCACAGATTCTGGTCCCGAATGAAGCGTTCATCTAGTAGTAGTAGTCTTTGCAGAGCATAGTTTCTGTTATCAACCCAGGGGTCAGCTGGTGTGCGCCACGGAAAGGGTAACCTCGAACTGCTTTTTAAGGTCTCTAGTGCCTTGCCGCACTGCCTGCAAAACGAACTGGTCCTTTTGAGACAACGATAGTCTTTTGTCTTCAATGTGGTGGAGGTCCCTTTCATACAGCCTCTGCAACTGATTTTCTATGCGGTCCGTTTCGGCTGATATGCAATTCACGGAACCACGTCCCCCTACCAGACCATATATTATCCATCCCAGAGCTGTGCGTACGGTATAAGGTGCCTGGCGGTTGCCCACTCTCTGGTAAAGTACCCAATGTGCCTCCGGCACGTCGCAGCCGATTAAGAGGTCCACTTCATCGTCTTCTCAGTCTACGACGGTTACATCCTGCAGGTGGGGCCACCCAGTCAAAATCGCGTTGAGCGACCTTGGTGCTCGCATGGGGAGATCAACTAACGTGAATGCCTCCGTCGGTTCGATTTTCTCGTTGATGTCTGAAGAGATGAGTTGCAGCCTCAACCTGCCGGCAGTCATTACTCGTGTTCCGCCCACCGTGCTCACTGCTAACGACGTCGCACATTTAGCGAGCCGGTGTTTGTAGGCAAACCGCTCTCTCACTAGGGTAGTGTCCGATCCACTGTCGACGAAAGCCAACGCTTTGACCACCCCCGTTGGGGTCATCACTCCCACGGCCACTACTCCTAAACGTATCGGTTTACTGGCAGACCGCGACGTTGAACAAATACCACTGGGCTTGGTACTCGTCTCGGGTAAATTTGCTCTTTCCTGGTGCAGCAATCGATGGTGTCTGCCCGTGCAGCCCTCGTAACCACATCTGGTCTTTGTTCGACAAGCTGCCGCCCGGTGCATGGTGTTGAGACAAATAAAACACGCTCCTGCCATCCTCGCCACTCCCCATCGTTTGTCTATTGTGGCTTTACCGAACTTGGGGCATTCCAGTAGTCCATGGCTGGCATCACAGGACCTGCAACTTGGTTGCGCCGTGGCATCGCATGAAATGGCGCGCGCATTGGTCCAAGGCTGATACTTCGGCTATTTCCGAGCAATGGTTTGAACCTGGCTGGTACTGGGCTTGTTTGCTCTGTTGCTGTCCCGGATAAGTCGGCCAAATCTGCTGTCGGCTATCTTGGCTTGCCTGTCCAAGTGTTCAGTCGAGCCTTCGAAGTTGGCCTCATGGCCGCCTCGGCTTATAATTTCCGCCTCTTTCGTTCATCAACCCTGTAGTTTGAGAGAGAGGTGACGGACTATGCCCTCTAAGGTGTGCATTGCATCGAGGTCAGCCCTGTAGTCTAAATGGTCGAGGGCTATTGAACAGTCCTGCATCTTGGCTACCGGGTTGGCCATTTTATAAGTGTCGCCCTTTGTTCTGCCGGCCTCTGCCATCACGCCTACTACTAGGTTATTAGCTACCTTGAATGGATGGCCGAAAAGGTCCTGCAAAATCTTCCCTGCTCGTGTGTAGCCTTGTTCCTGGTCGAGCATGGCGAACCCATCAATAGCTTCTCTTGCTCGGCCTCAGCAGTAATGAGTCGGGTAGAGGAGCCTTTGTCCGGGGCCGGTTATCTTGCTTTCGACGAAAGTTTCGAACTGCCTGATGAACTTGCGGTAATGTTCAGATCGGCCGTCGAAAACTGTCAGTTCTACTCTTGGTGGATCGATCGTTGGTAGCGTTGATGTTTTATATTCTGCGACCGGCGTAGAGTTTCCCATTTTAATTTGTCCTGATCTGTCAGATAGCCGCAGTCGTTGGCTTTTTGCTCACGCCCGTTCTGCCTACACGTCTCTTCTACTTCCTGGGCCCGTTGCCTAGCCGATACCGGTTGCTGTTCTGGGTCTAATATCCTTAGCTTAAATATATCGACATTCTTGCAATCCATATTACCTTCAGTAATACATGAGCTAGCACTGAGAGGACTGGGTGACCTAGCAATAACTAATGAATCAAAAGTACCCAAAACCTCCCCAGTGACTTGCCGTGTTGCCTCCTGTCCAGATTCCAATTCTTTCGATTATTTTCTTGGCATATTGCGTATTTTCTCGTTCCAAGTTGATCAATTGAGTATTGTAACACACCTCTGAGCAATGCGTATCCGAGTTTGCAACAGATCCCGAAATGAGGACGCGATTATCCGTGAAGTTCTACGTTACTGGATTAACAAGTGGGCAATGACACGAGACAGACACAAACCTCAATCATGCGATCATTAGGACTCAAAAATGAGAACCGAAAAGCGGCGTGCGAGAGATGAGCACATGCGTCCCGCAGGTCCAGAACAAGGATATGACAGAGCAGCGCGCTGTACGCGAACAAACAAACGTTGTTTCATGAAAACGCATAGTGCAGTAAACAAGCCAATAGTGTAAACACGTGAGTGATGTTAAGGAAAACATTGAACTGCAATGTCTCTTTGGGGAATTTTCTACAACCGGTCGTTGCACACAGTTCAAGTGAGGCTTATTAGCTGGAGTCGTATTGTGAAAATTGTCCGGCCCTTGAAGAAAAACTGTTATTCCCCTTTCATGGAGTATTGTTTCTACGTATTTCGTACACAGAACAGCTCTGAAATACTCGGATTGGCGTCTGTATTTGATCGAATTCCGCGTTCATGCTGGTCTCAAAACTGTCAGTTGTACACTTGTTTTCGAGGCTGGTTTATAATCAGAAAGCCGTTTTTTAGTTTTTTCAGAAAAATTGGTGCTTGAATTTTATGTACCGTCACTGTTTCTAGACCTTTCAACTTTACCCAACATCTCACTTCGTTCAACCTCTGCGCTCAAGCTTGAAACCAAACTTGGCTTAATCAGTTGCTACAAAAGTTTACTGCTTGGGATACGTAGACTAAGCTCGTGCAGCAAAAGTTTTACTCAGAATTGTCTTCATTTTTATCTTACTTCCAACTGTGTGCTTCGGTCCCCTGATGGATATGCCATTCTCAAGTTTTGCGGCGGGATTTGGAATTGATTCCTTACAGATTATGCGAATAATGACTGCGATGGAAACCTTTTTTTACGGGCAGCTAACACAGGAAGTTAGTGGCCACAGGCACCGAAAATATGTTATAGGTAGGCAGGGTGGGAACTGTGATACTACCTTGAACCTCAGACAACTATTTTCGGGGACGAATTTTGGCCGGCCGTGTATAGCACAAATATTGAAAACCTTTCCAAATGTTCTTTGTGCTTTTTGAAGTTGACTAAATTTTACATTACTTTGAAAAGTTCACCCGTACACTATACTTTTGCATGTTTGTTTATTCGTGTGAGAAAATTGAATTTGGCCTTGAACCATTCCTGCCTGTCGCGCTTGAGCCACTGGGTTTTGAACCTTTCGGTCTTACTGCCGAATCTATCTGGCGGCATACTTCAGGTGTGTATATGCTGGTGCCTTTTGTGAATTTCAATTTGGTACTGTAGAAGCTACAAATCAATGGTGTTCCGGTTTTGGAGTTCGTTTGAATTGGCGACGCGTTGCTCGATTTGCTGGAATTCACTTACACCTTTCTAGCGAACTGTGACCGCCATCGTCCCACTCTCTGCACTCTCTTCATGGTAACGGGATGGAGAACTCCTGCGATAAGCAGCATATCCTGTACCCTTCTCCCGTCTATGCACTTCAGTGTCCCAGATTCCCGTATAAACGGATCCTCGAGATAAAGACTCAGTAGTCTTCGACGCGCCCTCCGTCCTATTGACTATATCCTCCTTTAGGGGTTCATCACCTGGGCTTCCAGAGTCCAGCACCTTGGGTCCTCCCTCTTCAAGGTGTTATCCGTTGCCTCTTGTTTTTGAGCTTTGGTCTTACCTTTGCTTTTTATTCTTTGGTCTCCGGGTGGCTCACTTCCCCGCAGCGGTCTACCTACTGGAGTGGAGGAAGCTGCAACTGGACGGCTATCCACCTGGTTCGTAATCACTTCAGAGATTGTCCTCTGGAGTTATCCTAAGTCTTCCGTACGTGATCTTGATAATGCTCCGCGTGGCACCTTCCTGTGCTTAGAGCCTCCGCAGCCTACAGGATGAAGCTGAACCTCATCAAGTTTGGACTATTCAGTGTGGGCCAACTTACTGCTTCCTCGCAGAGGTCAGAAACCCATTCGATCCAGCTGTTCTAGCAGTTTGGCAGAAACACATCCTTTATAATGCCAGAACGGTCCGCATGGGCCCACATGTCACTTGCATCACTTTCGGCTCCTTCTGCTACTAGTTTTTTACTCCCTCAGGCCAGGAGCGGATATATATCAACCCTCATGACAAGCGTAAAATAGGACGAGTTGCAAACCAAATTTGTTAACTAATGATAAGCAACGAAATATTGTCGCCTATTTCAGACGGGAAAAACAGTGGCACAGCAAATGACCTCACAAAACTCAGCAGTTTCTTGAAGATACCTAAAAGATTCTTTGAATAAAAATGGCACTTCGAGGTTACTCTGGAAAGTGAGGTGGTGAGAAGTAAATTTCGTCATTTAGGCATACAAGTCAAAACTTAGTTCAACGCAGAGCACTTCAAAAACCCAATCGGCAAGGGACTTACGAGGTCAGATCGGTTCAGTCCAGTTTGCACGGGACGAAAGCGATCAAGACCAATCGTGCATCCAGATCATCGTGCACTTTTAATGTTTTTCCTAAAAAGCAGAATTTTTGAGGCAGTATCACCTTCACAGACAAGTTCGTTGACAAAAATACCAGGGGCTCATTACCTCACCCCTCGTCCATACAGCTAATTCTGGGGACGTCGTTTTCCAGCGTAAATCTAGGGCGTTCTTAAAAGTTGGCACATTGTTGCACCTAACAGCATCCTCTGACAGTCCATTCCACATAAGGACAACCCTATTTGCAAAAACAAATTCGCTCGCACGTCCAGTCTTGAGTGTGCTCCTCGCAGCTCAAGGCTATGTCCCCTGGTGCTGCACTCAGGGGCAGAAACGAACGAATCACCCATGTCTATACCAAACAGACCCTTTATAATCTTAAACGCTTCTGTTAGGTCACCCCAGTGTCTACTACACTAAAGACTTCCCTCTCTGATTGGCAATCATTCTGGTCGCAAGTCGCTGCACCCCCACAAAGCACTTCTTATCTCTACTATAGTAGAAACCCTATGCCTGCACACAATACTCCAGAAGAGGTCGCACTAAAGCCTTGTAAAACGGGATGAAGACTTCTGGTTTTTTGCATGTGACAGTATTGCACAGCCTAGTTAATACCCCTCTGGCCATATTTGCAGCTCTCTGGCACTGTCTTGAAGGCTTAAAGTCATATGTGACTATCACACCTAGGCCTTTCCCCGCCGATACTCTTCAAAACAGAATACTGTTCGTTTCGTCTATGTTGGTAGTCAGAATTTGGTATCTGACGAGATACAAGGGTGACCCCACCCATCCACCCGTCTGAGAACAACCTCCATATCCCTTACTAAATCGCTCCCCGCTAGTTTCATATCATCTGCGAAGATGGAACACAGGTTGCTCAATTCTTTCGCTAGGACATCTGTGTACAGGAGGAGGAGCAATGATCCCAGTACTGAACCCTGTGACGCACCACTGGTAACCTTCGCCGACCTCGATAGATAATCACCCACATTGACACAGAAAGTGCGCTATCCAATCACTTGCTTTCCCGATTATCCCAAAGGTCTGCAACTACAGTCCAGCAGGCGATGACTTACAGAGTTGAAAGCCTTGCTGAAATCCAAATAACAAACCTCCACTGCCGCGTCTCCATCCATTCGTCTTGTGGTCTCGTCCAAGAACACCAGTGAGTTTGTCAAACGCGATACTTTTAACATAAACGTTGTGCGGGTGTCAGCAGTTCGTTTTCACCCGGATGCAGGCACGGGTTGTTCGCTTCATGTGAATTCTGGTGCACGCTAAGTTCGGCCCCATGACTGCGTGGGAGACAGCTGAGACGTCGTGCTTATCGTACCGGTGGGCTCCAAGACTCTTCCGTTTTCTCGACAATAGTAGCGATAGTTTTCTGAAGCCACAGTTCTTGTTTCCACCCAACTACACCGTTCGCTTTTGGTAAAAGTGTACCACCACTCGGACAGACCTGTCATTTTGGCTTAGAGTAAATGGTGGGGGGAGATGGTGGTTCAGATGACGGAGCGAAATATGTAAGTTCGAAGGTAATGGCAAAAGGTTAGTGCATGGAGCTGTATAGGGTGAATGGATAACCTCGCGTTTGAGGTGAGACTACCAGAGGTATGGAAAAATGAATGAGAAATTTGAAAGGAAGAAATGGCAACATAAGGAGAGGGGTTATTCATACGGGCAGGCCTAAGTGGTGGAAAAGGTGTAAACTTAGTAAACACAAGTTCCAACCATTTAGCACCAACCCACGCAGTGCTGTGTTTTCTGTCGGTATAGCCTATCACGGTACACTCGGGTTCATACCCTGCCCAGTCGGTGCCTGAACCTGATCACTGCAGCCGCCTCGACCACTTAGTCCGGGAGTTTATTTCAGTCGTTAGCCGCAAGTTAACTGAAGAACTGGACTCGAAGTCTTTTCTACTCCAATTCTTCTTCCGCGTAAATGAGTGGCCTCCCAGGTTGTGGTTTTCTCCCGACTGAAGGGCTGCACACACGCGAGAGCCCAAGTGGATCCGGCCTGCGAGGAACACGTAAAAACCAATATGAAATCCCTACGGTTGCTTCTATTTGCCATGGAGAGTGAGTTGAGGTAATCTAAGCTTTCCTCGTAAGGTTTCATCTTGAAATGGAAAAATCTGGTAATTGGTCTCTGGGTCTTCTGTAGCACTTGCATATCAAATATTAGACATGGGCTCCAGGTCTGGACACAGTTTTCCAAGTGAGGCCAAATAATAGCCCTGTGCAGTGAGAGAAGCACAGATAGTCCCTTAGAAATGATCTGATGGAGCCGATAAAGCTCCCTAAGGATGGTTTTCGCCGCTGTTTCGCACTGGGTTTTTGGTTGGAAATCAGCCTTAACCAAAACCCCCAGGTCCTGTGCCACACCTTTTATTGGTAATGTGGCTGCCGTAGCCTCCGCTTCCAGTAAACCTAATCTGCGGGGTAACCTCTGGTCAACTAGATGCACACACCTGGGCCGGTTTGGTGGCATGTCCCACTTTGCAGCCCATTCTTGGATTCCTCCAGGCCCCTATGGACTGATTAATGGTTGACTGCTCCTATCACTTTAACATGGTCGGCAAATTTCGAAACACGATTTTTTAGACCATTTTCTAAGCCATTTACATACAGGAGGAATAACAGGGCCATAAGTCCGAACCTTGAGTTATTCATCATGTGTCCAGCCGAAGAGAAGCTTTCCCTTATTCTCACTTGGAAGGTCCCGCCGTACAGACGTCCCCTGATCTGTCAGCTACCGGTGCAACAGTGTTAACCCTCTCAGGTTTTCCAAAAGTAAACTGTGGTTTGCCGGGTTGAAAGCCTTCTGGAAAACCAGGTAAAAGACCTCAGTTAGCCCTCACCGTCTGTCCTCTTGGTCATTTCCTCGAAGCAGCTTAGCAGGCCGGATAGACATGAACTTTTCGGCAAGAATCCATGCTGGGATTCTTGGATAAGACGACTGTTTTAGGTACAACAATAGCAGGCCCCGAATGACCTTATCCGTGATCTTCAGCACAGTGGAGATTAGGTTCACTAGACAGCGGTTTCCAAGCTACCTCCACCACGCCCCTCGCGTACGAGGGTGATTGCCAAAGTTAGCCACTCCTCAGGCAGGACCCTGGTTTCAAGTGAGGTGTTGAATAGTTTCGTCAGTGGCCCTACCACTGATGGTGCTAGCTATCCCGGGATTGCCGGGTGGTTACATCCCCGGCCCTCTGCTTTTTCAAGATTGGATGTTTGATACTGTATACAACCTCATCCTTCCGCACAGGGTGGTCTCCCATCATATCCGGTACGAAAAACAAAACCTCTAGACACGTTAACCCCTGGCATGCGTCATACACTTTTTGACGGGCTATACAGAGGCAAACATCCTCGTCTTGGTCTGCGGTCGAGGCGCATCCCTGTTTGATGCAGCTCCTCCTACTTCACTTCGCAGGCCGGTCTACGACTGCACTTGACCGTAACGTGCCTTGGGGTTCGTTTTTGCTTTCTCAGCCATTCTCTCCCTGTAATCCCCCTTAAACTGCTTTTGAACTCACGCGGCTCTTTTCCTAGCAGCAAAATACTGGAGGAAGCTGCGGTACCCCTATCTCACTCTGTGTCTTTTCCATGCCGCTTGCTTTCCGCGGTCTGCTTTTCGTGCCCGACTCTGCCACCACGGTGGTACCCCCGCCCTGCGGACTCTCTGAATTGGGGGTGATCTGGCCGGTCAGCCTCTAGATGTTATCCTCCACTTTTACCACTCCGCTTGGACCGTGCATCCTCCCGAATCCACCCTCCTGTGTAAAGGTAGAGCTCTCGTCAAGCGATCACTGTCGTTTTTCTTGGAAACATTCCCCTCTCTTTTGCCGGAACCGGTGTACCTACAAAGCTGTACTTTGGACAAATTACCGCACGGTCTCTCTTGCCTAATGTTACCTGCGTTTCCATGCCCGCAATATCATTTGGGTGTCTTGTCATCATTGGGTCCACTGTTGATGTTGAATTCCCGCCCTCCACCTGGTTTCTTGACCGATATGTCGTGCGGGAGCTCCGTCGTACAATAGGGCTGCTAGCCTCCCAAAACGATCCCACGGAAGCTGCTCCTTCGACTAATTACCTCTGGAGCTACGAACCCTTCCATGACGAGACTATTTCTATCTGCCACGGCGGTTTTGGGAAATAGAAGCAGTTTCCCTTCTTCGTCACCTCCTACAGTGAAGTCCTCTGGGGTGAGGTGGCTGGCCTTCTCGCCCGGTTGCAGCCACATTTCTGTGACTGCAACGACATTCACTATTTCAGCGCGCATCCGTAGCTCATTCCATTTATTCTCTATGCTTGTTGAATTCGTTTAAGCAGCTTGCACGGCAGCTACCCTCCTGTGGGGCCCAATGTCGGCGGAGGCAGTGTAGCGCTCGGTTTCCAGTCCCCAGCATCCTTACCGTTTCTTGACGGGGATGTTACGATATCCTCCCGATAGTGACATTCAGGGTGCTACGCTATAATGGCCCCCAGTCATGAATTCTGGGGAGGCTGCTTCCCTGCTTGTGTTGAAAACTGTTGGCTCCCGCTTCGTCAATGCGCTTTGGAGCTATACGTGGCAAGGTAGCCAAGACAATGGCACTTTCTTCCGTGCTCACTAAGGGTAGTTTACCCACGTGGTTGGAATAGTCGTCTAGCTCCACCGTTATCGCACCTCAAGACACTCCCTCTATCCTACTCGCTCCTGCCAGGAACCTATCGCGGTGTCTGGGGTTTGCAAACCTTACCAGCGGTGGTCTAGGCTATGTTCTGCCTCTCCTTTGCACCTTCCCAAACGAAAGGCTCATTGGATGGTCAAGTATCCCGGGAGAACCACCACCACCACCAAATTAGCTATGTGATATCGCACTGCCTACTCCCGTTTTCTGTCATTTTCTATTACGGCCCTCCGTAACGCATGGTGGAAGGACATGTAGGAGCTAGAATAATGCTGAGAAAATCCGTTTGGTAAGCGACGTTATGTTGTGGGAGCTGTTTAGGCGGGGTGACCAATCCCGTTGCCATCCCCTTATGTGCTTAACAGGTTTGACATAAAGCAACGAATTGGCCAGTTCTGCGGGCTCTCTGGGACGGTTAAAGCATTCAAGCTATCTGGACTCAGTTACTGTCATAGAACAGGTTCCCAGAAACTCGCTGCATCCCGTTGCGCTGGATTGGGCCAGAAGGCCTCAAGAAATTTACTATATTGATATTGAACCGAAATTTCTCGACATACCTAGTTTTAATGTAATTTTGTCAACTTCCATGTTCTACTGTAACGAAACCACTACAGCTAATGTTACAAACCTGAAAGACAATATCGGAATATCAAGCCGAGGAGGATGCAAGTGGTGGAAGAGCTTGTGCTTTGATCACCACTAGAAAACTTTCATCGGCGTGGTGCGAAAGCACTTTCCTTTCACAGATCACGAGATTGAGAACTGTCTTGCCAAATTATATGATCAGGATCCAGGGGACAAAGCCCTGATTGCAGCTGGGTTATCTGTGAAAGAGAAATTTTGCCATGGATGAGGTAGAAGGGTCATCAAACCTTAAGGGTGTGTATTTTTGTGCGGGCATTCCATGGAAAGAGGACACAATAAAGAGTTACTGTTACAGAATTGAGGTGTCGCGCATCCTGCTAATGCTAGGTAGGAAGCTAAGGAAGGACTCGCAATTGGAGAAAAGATTTTCTTCTCTTATCCACCTATATGTGGAAAGAGACTATGCCATTAGGAGAGCCAGTGGGAGCAGGGGTACGGCATTTATCTCCGCGGGCTGTTGTCAACCTGATAAAGCCAGAGAAGCTGTGTGGCCTTCGACCTCGGAGCTGGTCATCGGGATAAACCTCTAAACGGTCACTTTTTGCAAGGTTTAAACATTATAACAAGTTTAGTTGGCATATTACCACGATTAGGTGGATAAACACGACTCAGTGGATATCGAGGACATGGTTTTACAGGTGTTTGTGGAGTAAAGGAACCAGAGGCACTCAGATTATTGTGGTGGATGGACGATGATGGCTTGATGGAGCCTGTGGAGTTGAGGGTGATGATTCACCAGTTTGGGACTGTTTCCTCAACGCTTTGCACAAGTAGTATTGAGTGTTTCTGTAGAATCCCCTCAAAAAATGCAGTTCCATGCTTTCTTAGCATCAATCGCTTGTCTTCACTATTGACTTGAGTTATGCGCTGTATGTTTTCATGAACCAACGCTTGTTTGTTCGCGTACAGCGCGCTGCTCTGTCATATCCTTGTTCTGGACCTGCGGGACGCATGTGCTCATCTCTCGCACGCCGCTATTCGGTTCTCATTTTTGAGTCCTAATGATCGCATGATTGAGGTTTGTGTCTGTCTCGTGTCATTGCCCACTTGTTAATCCAGTAACGTAGAACTTCACGGATAATCGCGTCCTCATTTCGGGATCTGTTGCAAACTCGGATACGCATTGCTCAGAGGTGTGTTACAATACTCAATTGATCAACTTGGAACGAGAAAATACGCAATATGCCAAGAAAATAATCGAAAGAATTGGAATCTGGACAGGAGGCAACACGGCAAGTCACTGGGGAGGTTTTGGGTACTTTTGATTCATTAGTTATTGCTAGGTCACCCAGTCCTCTCAGTGCTAGCTCATGTATTACTGAAGGTAATATGGATTGCAAGAATGTCGATATATTTAAGCTAAGGATATTAGACCCAGAACAGCAACCGGTATCGGCTAGGCAACGGGCCCAGGAAGTAGAAGAGACGTGTAGGCAGAACGGGCGTGAGCAAAAAGCCAACGACTGCGGCTATCTGACAGATCAGGACAAATTAAAATGGGAAACTCTACGCCGGTCGCAGAATATAAAACATCAACGCTACCAACGATCGATCCACCAAGAGTAGAACTGACAGTTTTCGACGGCCGATCTGAACATTACCGCAAGTTCATCAGGCAGTTCGAAACTTTCGTCGAAAGCAAGATAACCGGCCCCGGACAAAGGCTCCTCTACCCGACTCATTACTGCTGAGGCCGAGCAAGAGAAGCTATTGATGGGTTCGCCATGCTCGACCAGGAACAAGGCTACACACGAGCAGGGAAGATTTTGCAGGACCTTTTCGGCCATCCATTCAAGGTAGCTAATAACCTAGTAGTAGGCGTGATGGCAGAGGCCGGCAGAACAAAGGGCGACACTTATAAAATGGCCAACCCGGTAGCCAAGATGCAGGACTGTTCAATAGCCCTCGACCATTTAGACTACAGGGCTGACCTCGATGCAATGCACACCTTAGAGGGCATAGTCCGTCACCTCTCTCTCAAACTACAGGGTTGATGAACGAAAGAGGCGGAAATTATAAGCCGAGGCGGCCATGAGGCCAACTTCGAAGGCTCGACTGAACACTTGGACAGGCAAGCCAAGATAGCCGACAGCAGATTTGGCCGACTTATCCGGGACAGCAACAGAGCAAACAAGCCCAGTACCAGCCAGGTTCAAACCATTGCTCGGAAATAGCCGAAGTATCAGCCTTGGACCAATGCGCGCGCCATTTCATGCGATGCCACGGCGCAACCAAGTTGCAGGTCCTGTGATGCCAGCCATGGACTACTGGAATGCCCCAAGTTCGGCAAAGCCACAATAGACAAACGATGGGGAGTGGCGAGGATGGCAGGAGCGTGTTTTATTTGTCTCAACACCATGCACCGGGCGGCAGCTTGTCGAACAAAGACCAGATGTGGTTACGAGGGCTGCACGGGCAGACACCATCGATTGCTGCACCAGGAAAGAGCAAATTTACCCGAGACGAGTACCAAGCCCAGTGGTATTTGTTCAACGTCGCGGTCTGCCAGTAAACCGATACGTTTAGGAGTAGTGGCCGTGGGAGTGATGACCCCAACGGGGGTGGTCAAAGCGTTGGCTTTCGTCGACAGTGGATCGGACACTACCCTAGTGAGAGAGCGGTTTGCCTACAAACACCGGCTCGCTAAATGTGCGACGTCGTTAGCAGTGAGCACGGTGGGCGGAACACGAGTAATGACTGCCGGCAGGTTGAGGCTGCAACTCATCTCTTCAGACATCAACGAGAAAATCGAACCGACGGAGGCATTCACGTTAGTTGATCTCCCCATGCGAGCACCAAGGTCGCTCAACGCGATTTTGACTGGGTGGCCCCACCTGCAGGATGTAACCGTCGTAGACTGAGAAGACGATGAAGTGGACCTCTTAATCGGCTGCGACGTGCCGGAGGCACATTGGGTACTTTACCAGAGAGTGGGCAACCGCCAGGCACCTTATACCGTACGCACAGCTCTGGGATGGATAATATATGGTCTGGTAGGGGGACGTGGTTCCGTGAATTGCATATCAGCCGAAACGGACCGCATAGAAAATCAGTTGCAGAGGCTGTATGAAAGGGACCTCCACCACATTGAAGACAAAAGACTATCGTTGTCTCAAAAGGACCAGTTCGTTTTGCAGGCAGTGCGGCAAGGCACTAGAGACCTTAAAAAGCAGTTCGAGGTTACCCTTTCCGTGGCGCACACCAGCTGACCCCTGGGTTGATAACAGAAACTATGCTCTGCAAAGACTACTACTACTAGATGAACGCTTCATTCGAGACCAGAATCTGTGGGAACGATATGCAGAACTATTGAAGCGAAACAAAGCTCTCGGCTACGTTGAAAGGGTGCTTGCTACCACCGATGGCCGGAAGGGGGTCTGATATCAACCTCACCACCCGGTTATCAACCCCAAGGAACCCGACAAACTGCGGGTGGTTTTCGACTGTGCAGCCGAGTTCCAGGGCAAGTCGATGAACGATCGTCCACTACAAGGCCCGACCGGACCACGCCAGTGATCGAAGTTTTGTGCAGTTTCAGAGTGGGTAGAGTGGCTTTGTCCACCGACATGAAGCAAATGTTTCTCCAGGTGAAAATACCGGTAGAAGAACGAGATGCGTTGCGTTTCCTGTGGTGAGAAGAGAACATCCGGGACAACACAGTGGTTAATTATAGGATGATTGTCCGCCCCTTCGGAGCGACATCACCACCGTTTTGTGCGAACTACACCCTTCGAGAACCGGCGAACGAAGGTGGAGATTTGGTCCACCGGCCGGTAATAGATAGCATCAGCAGAAACTTCTACATCGATAACTATCTTGGGTCATTCGATGATGTAGACTCGGCCCTAACGCAGTTCGGATGCGTAACAAGATTTCTGGAAAAAGTGGCTTTTATCTCAGGAATTGGACGCCGAGCGCTTCAGAAGTGCTCGAAGCTAGTCCGTACCACGAAAGGGCCGAAAGGATTATTGATTTGGACTGCTCTCCACTCCCTACCGAACGCACGCCAGGAATACAATGGGAAGTGGAAAAGGACGACTTTGTTTTTGAGCTAAACGCTCCCGAGCTGCCAGCAACCGTCGTGGTATATTGTCTGCCGTCTCTAGTTTGCTCGATCCGCTCGGTTTCGTCTCCCTCTGACTGTTACTCGGAAATATCCTGCTGCAGCGGCTCTGCCGTAAGAAAGTTGATTTGGACCAGCAGCTGGACCGAGAGGACAGGCTAGACTGGGAAGAATTTTTAAGCACCTTGAAGAAATTAGGGGACATAAGGATTCCACGATGTTTGACTCCTGGCCATACAACGCGGGCGGGACAAATACATGCCTTTTCTGACGCATCCGAAGTCGGTTACGGAGCGGTGTTGTACGAACGATGGTGCACGGGAGATGGACAATATACTACGAGGATCCTGTTCGCCAAAGCCCGCGTCGCTCCACTGAAGTCGGTTTTGATCCCACACCTTGAACTCAGCGCAGCCGTGTTAGCAGTCAGGGCGGTACAAGCGGTGAAGAGATGTTTTGACTTTTACATTTGGTCGGCTAGCTTTTGGACGGACTCAACGATAGTATTTTACCATATCAACAACGTCCGGAGCCGGTTTAGTACTTTCGTTGCTAACCGACTCACGATTATCCACGATGGATCAGCCATGAACCGGTGGAAGCATGTCAGGCCTGGCGATAATCCAGCCGATCTGTGCTCCCGAGGTGCGACCAACTTCAGGCAAGTAGACACGTGGACGAGAGGGCCAAACTTCCTGCAAGTACTTTAACAGGACTGACCCGTGTTCGAATTAAAACCCCCTACGGAAGTAGAACTGGAGATCAAAGGCGTAGTGATGGCGGCCAACGTCGTTGAAGCGACATCCATTCTATCGCGATTGGTCAGGTTTTCTTCCTGGATGAAGACACTTTGTGCTTTAGTTTGGTTAGCCAGGTTCGAGAGACATTAACTATTCATGAAAGGGCTACGCCCCTCAGGCCGGGTACGAGCGGGTCCGGTGTGCTCCGATGAATTACGAGCCGCGGAACACGATATATCTAAGATGATACAACGGGAGGCTTTTGCCCGAGAACTCAAGAGGGCGAAAGAAGTGGGACCAATCGATAAAGGACTGTCATCTCCGAGGAGTGACTTGAAGCATTTTAACTCCAAACTCATCATTGGACTGCTACGGGTAGATGGTAGACCAACCAACTCCCGCCTGAGCTTTGACACGAAATACCCCATATTGCTGCCGACTCGACAACCTGTGATGGAGCTGATGATCCAACACGTCCACGCCGTGGAGGGACATGCCGGGGAAAGTCACGTGGCGAGCGTCATCCGAAAGCGACTTTCATTGCTGAGAGGAAAAGCGACTGTAAAACGCGTGATCTGACGTTGTGAACATTGTAGGAGAAGCAATGTCGCGGCGGGCAAACAACACACGGCTTTTTTCCAGAATCTTGAGTGACCTCGGGTGAGTGGTCTTTCAGTGACACCGGGCTGGACTATTTCGAGCCCTTGTGGATCAAGTGTGCGAAGAAGTTGGAAAAACGATACGGGTGTATCATGACGTGTATAAGGTCCTGCGCAGTGCACTTGGCAGTTACGCATTCTATGGCGAGCTACTCCTACCTCTGGGCCCTGCAGATCATTATCAACCGAAGAGGCATACCAGCGGATATGTTCTCCGACAGTGGGTCGAAATTGGTGGGCGCTCACCGGGAGCTGCAGCGTTGGCACGAGAGCATGGACAGGGACGAGCTACAGATTCGGACTAAGGCCTATGGTATACGATGGCCCTTCAATCCCCCGCGGGCCAGTCATCGCGGTGGCGTATGGGGATGCCTGATCGGGTCCACCAGGTGAATATTTCTGTCGACCATTGAGCAACAGCCGCCCGACGACGGGACGTTGAGCACCGTCACGAATGACGTCGAGGTAATTCTGAGCAACCGCCCACTGGTTCCAGTAACCAACGGCGACCCCACCAATCTGGCGCTCATCTCGAACGACTTATTACCGCTGAGGTCGAACGTGGGTTTTCAAGGGCCGAAAAACACTCGTGATAGCTACCTCCATTGATGAAAGCAAGCCAACTATCTTGCCGAGACTTTTGGAGTCCATGAATGCCTCAGTACCTTCCGGCTTTGCAAGCTCGACGGAATTGGCTGATCAAGGCTAGACCATTCAAATTTGGGGATGTAGTGATGATCGCAGACGAACACGCGCATTTCTGTACCTGGCCTTTGGGCGTTGATAGGAAACCATCGAAAGCTCTGACGAAATGATAAGGATTGTGAAGGTGAATACCGCCAACGGAACGTTAATTCGCCACGTATGCAGTACGGGCCTCCCTGAGAGTGAAGACGCAGAAGCCGATAACACGGAAACCCAGTGGACCATTTAATAATAATGATTATAATGGTTTATTTCGGAGACGCCCGAGGCATGCCAAATGCATTATCAGCTGTTAACAGGTGATGGAATAAACAGACAAAACCTTTGAAAAAGTATAAATTTACATGGCAGGAGTTGAAAAAACGGGCTTAGAATGGGGAGTAACGTGGGATGAAAGTAGGCAAATGTACGCACACCAAAGAAAATGTACTGAGTTTAAATGGACCCACGGACGGATTCAGATGGGCTCCCGGTGAGTTTGAAAAGTCAAAATCAGGTGGGGGATTTGGCTGGTCAGTATAGGGACATCTGAAGGCTGACTGATGTACTTGAGAACGGCTAGAAATCAACATAAGAAACTGTAATAGCGGGAGACGATGAGGAAAAAGTGAGATTGACTGCAGGGATTAGGTAGCAACGAAGCATTGGTACTCTGCAATAGATGGTCGGCAAACAGGGCACAAAACTCATAGTAGAACAGGGAGCGAGCAAAATAAGATGTAAAAAGTGAATCAGGCAAAATAATAGTTCATAGGAATTGGACACAGTAGATGTGGGTTATAGATGTAGAAGGAATGGATGCATATCATGGCGGTCAGCGGGATGATGGCAAGAGAGATGGCCTGTGAAGAACTACAGGATACAGAGCGAACGCATATATACATATGTGCTGTTGTTTATATGTATATACATATAAAAGAAGCCGGATCAATAACAATGGAGTCCTAGAAAAGAAATTATCAGTTATTAGGAGGGGCAGGTTAGGTTAGGTCGAATGCTTGTAGAATGAACTTTGGAATATCGTGGTGAATTATCTTCATGACAGGTGAACTTGGCGGATCAGCAGAGAGAGTGGAGAATGCGGAAGCACAAAAAGGACGACGACTGAGAAGCAATTCAAAAAAGGGGAGATGAGGGAAAGTGTCGATGAGAACAGGTAAGAATGGATCAAATAACCTTATTTATGTAGCTGAGACATGTGGTGTCGGTCAAGAATGGGAGAAGCATTATTAAATGGGCCTACATTATTCAGAAGGACGATGGTGGCGATGGAGATGGCTAAGCAGGGCAGTGCAATTGTGCACACAAAGTGGAGAAAGTTACCTGGGGGGTGAAACTGCCCGTGGTGCGTTCGTCTTCGAAGTGGTTAACAGAATCCCCATACGTGGGGGCGTTTACTACATACTGACGTATTGAGCTATCATACACCCTGACACATGCACACTTACGTGGTACGCGTTTGTACTTCATGACCTCCATCAAACATGTTGCAGCGCTCACCGTTGTTCGTTGGCGTTACAGGAGGCTTTTCGCGTGTGTGGTATTATCTGTGATTCTATCATGCACCCAGACACACGCCGATCACACTTACCTTATACACTTTTATACTTCTTGTACTTCGCAGGGCTGATTATTCTTCGTTGATCACTGGGATTATGGAAGGTATCCCCCGTAAGTGATTGTTGTCACTATTTGCCCATATATCAGAGTGCCACGTTACCCATTACACCCACACACACACAAGCACACGCGGACGAGGCAAAACAGCTTTCCCGAGGACAGCCCCTGTTTGTCCTTCGCACCAGCCATCGATCAGCCGTTTTCATGGACAACGCGGTGTAACCTCGCGTCCGTGAGGACATGGGATCAGATGTGATCGTGAGTAGAAAGTTGACGACATGGTATGAGGTACGCCCACCGACAGCAGGGTCCAGGTGGGTAGGAAGAATCAGTACCCTTATTCTAAACCTTCAACTGTGCTAAGATCCAGGGGGGTTTTGGTGGGTGGTGTGACTACCGGTAGTTGAAAATCTCCCCAAAAACACTGCAGTTCCATGCTTCCTTAGCATCAATTTCTTATCTTCACTAGTGACTTGTTCTATGCCCTACATGTTTTTAAGAACCAACGTTTGTTTGTTCGCGTACAGCGCGCTGCTCTGTCATATCCTTGTTCTGGACCTGCGGGACGCATGTGCTCATCTCTCGCACGCCGCTTTTCGGTTCTCATTTTTGAGTCCTAATGATCGCATGATTGAGGTTTGTGTCTGTCTCGTGTCATTGCCCACTTGATAATCCGGTAACGTAGAATTTCACGGATAATCGCGTCCTCATTTCGGGATCCGTTTTGAATTTGGCTGTTTGTTGCCCAAAGGTGTCTTACGCACATCTTGCCCTCAAGAAAGTAGTGGAGTAGTTTCGCCTTGATTGTGACCCCAGAGTATCAAGTGCGGTGATAAACGGCTCTTATGTGGATGGTTACCTTGCTTCGGCAAAAGCTGATATTGATGAGTTGACACTGGTAGAAAGATTGTCGCATCGGTTAGCTTGAGATGGATTTGGGCTGGCCATTTGGGCGGGCAACGGCCGTACTGTTCTTGGCAGAATCACGTTCATGAAGCGGAACGATTCATTTAAGTAATTTATTGTAGAAGCTCTTCCAAAGCAGAGCGCACCAGGACAAGTCCATGACGTCAAAGCGGGTTGCTTCGTTAATCTACTCCAGTTTCGAAGTCCCTCGGTGGCGCAAAAATTATTCTTACCCCAGCTAGCCGCGAATTATGACCGTTTAGGTGGGGCCACACCCTATATTTTGCAGTTAAAGAGTGTGTTCCGAAATCTCTGCAAGCTGGGTCTAGGGTGCGGTCAAAGGCCAGGAACTGAGATGTCTGATCAGTGGAAACGGTGCAGACGTATCATCGAGGGGATACGGCCGGTTCCTATGCCACGGTATTATGCCAACAAGACTGAGTCGGATATTATTGGTAAACTTCATTCATTCTTCGACGCATTGCAGATTGGACGCGGTTCGGTGGCGTGTCTGCTTTTCGTTGGTATGATTGCGTCGTAGCTCTGCTTCGGGATAGTGGTCAAGTCAAAAGTGGTGCCTCCAAAATCAATAACTGTGCCGCGCCTAGAACCGCCTGCGGCTGTAGTGGCAGTTCAATTGAAGCGGATTATCAAGGGGGAGGTAGAGCTAGCTCTGCCTGGGGCATTCTTTTGGACAGGTCCCGCAGCTGTTCTGCTCTAGATCAAAAGTGAACATGGACGTTACACAACCTCCGTAGCTAAGAAAACGTCGAGAATCCGACAGTGTTTGCTTACGGCTCTTTGGATACATGCGACTATGAAGGACAACCCTGGTGATCTCGCTCCCAGAGGTACGAAACTGCTAAGCAGCGACCGCAGTTTATGCTTCAAAGGGCTCACGTTCCTGCAGATGCAAGGACTCACAATACTTGTTGGACAGTAAAATTTGCAGGTCCCAAAAATATTATCAGAACTTAAGAAAGCCGTAGTGAGCACGCTGACCTGCTCTTCAATTTGCGTGTACTTGGGGTGGTTCTCATCATGGTACGCAATCTTAAAGTCGGTGGCATGTATTCCACGGTTCAAAAAGTGACTTCCAGTGTGTGTAGGGGGCTAGTCTGCTTTTGAGTTCCTTGATGCTATCGGAGATCAAGAACCGCCATGGGGAGGTGCACAGATGGGTTCAGCAAGAAGCAGTCCCATTGGACTTTGAGGAAGTACTTGGTACCTGCAAATTCAGGGAGGTATAGATGAGTGGAAACCGACTAAATAAAAACAACCCAGTCAGCATTAACGGACTGCTGTGCTTCGGTGGGCGGCCGTCACGGTTGAAAATATCCGACCTTGTCAAACATCCAGTGATTCTGTCGGACGAGCATCTGGTAACTGATTTAATCACCGGTATGCTGGAAGGCCACGTCTGTTATTCACACGTGCTTGCGGAGATTTGCCAAAAGTTTTGGAGTTTTCAAGGCCGGACTGCAGTTCCTCAGGTGGTTAGTAAACGCTTAACGTGCCAAAGGGAGTCGGCCCTACAACATTACCAACAAAAGGCTCCCTTACCACAGGAGAGTACCAGCTTCTCTGGCCACGCATTTGCTAACTTTGGCCTCGGCTACTTTAGCTCCCTCTATGTGAAGCTTGGGAGAAGGGAAAAGAAACTTTATATTTGCCTACTTACTCTTTTAAACATCAGGGCGGTGCACATCGAAGAAATGCGTTCGCTCACCACGGACCTTTTCATCCAGGCTCCAATTAGGTTCATGGCTGGTAGAGGTCAGCCAAAGATAAAATATAGTGATAATGGTGGCAGTTTAGAAGGGATGCAGGCCAGAATACTCGGTCTCCGCGACATATCACAGACCAGAGTAAGTTGTTTTTGTTGGAACATGAGACGGGGGGGGGGAGGCATTTTTCCGGCATTAGTCCGGTCACTGCGGAGGCGTATGTGAGAGGTTCATACTGTCGGTCCAAAGAATATTATGAGCTAAAGCCCATAGTCAAAGCATGAAAAACTAGACCCTTTCGGCATTCTTGGCCAAAGTCAATAGAATAATTGCCGATCGACGGTCGCTTTTGTTGGCAGAGAATGCTGGGGATTTGGAGGTTTTGAATCCCATTAAGATTCTGTTACTTGGAGATAAAGGAACTTTGATCAGTCGCACGGATTTCCCTTAGTTGTATTTGAGGCTGTGGCAGAGGGTTCACGCGTAAGCAGACTGCTCTTGGAAATGATGAGGGGCGGACACGCGTCGTCGGCAAAAGGAAGACGCAGATGAGTCACTGTCAGGAAAAAATAATCCATTTTACCACTCTTTTCAATACTCCATGAACGTATCGCACCCTTTTGTAAATTCTGATTTTGACATAACTTGGATCATCCGGTTACGCAATCTAGCTTGCTTTGGGGGCGCCCGAAATAAACCATTATTATTATTATTTGGTGTTGGTGGTTATGGACTACTCTCGTAGAATTCTATGAGGATTGGGAGTTAGAAACAAGGTTTATCCTGACAAGGATAACTTGGTTAGAGGAGTACTGGTACATATATCGCAAGGGAATGTAAGACGAGATGTTCGCAAGTTATGTTTGTTGGAGGGGGTGGTTAGTTAGACGGAACGCATATTTAGCTTCCATATATATATATATATATATATATATATATATATATATATATATATCCAGTGTGTATCGGTCATTTGTGTAACTACTTTAGTATCTCATCTCACACTGCTGTAGCATTGCAATATTCTCACCTTGCAAAGGTTCATGCCCTCCCCATATATTGACATCTGAGAGACATCTGTATTGCAGCTTTTTGATCTTTCGCCATCACAGGATCCACCTCTTACAAAGAATACCAGCAGATAGCATTTTACCTGTCAACTAATTCACCGCCCATCTTCGCAAACGTATTCATCGGTTGTTTGATGCTTTTTCATATCCAATATTCTATCTTGGTAAATCCTCTTAGACAACTTTGTTTCTTGCATCTCTCTGGCCCTCATGTTCAGCCCTTAGACAACGATAATCAAATGTAAATACTTACCTGTCATTTAAATACTCATCTGTGAAAACCGTGTATCTGCGATTATCATGGCTACTCATCACAAACTGATTTGTCGCCCAGTTCCCATTTCCATTTTCGTGCATCACATTCCACCTTTCTGAAAGTAAGTAAGTAAGTAAACAGCGATTATATGTTTACATCCGGCCAATTCTTTCACCATCACCTAGGCAATCCCTCTACAAATGAGTCTTTCACTGGGTATTTAACGGACCCAGCCGATATTTGGTCGCTGAACGTTACAAGGGTAATCTTTGAGAGATTTTCCTTGTTCTTTGTCTGCAAATTTATTCATTTCATCGTCTGACTTCCAATCTAAAGCCGTGCCGTACTCCGCGGAGCGCTATAACTGGTTCATGCCCCCCTTGAAAACTTCCTTTTCCTCAAGATGAACAAAACTTTTGTCAGTTCTGTTTGATTCTCTCGTTGCACAGTCCCTCTTTTTGTATTACTTGGGTAAGGGTCTACTACCTCCGGCCAGCTCTACACTGACTTGGCCGAGTTGGCCACCCGACCTTGAGTTCAAACTTGCCGGGAGCTGCCTTAAAGGGTAACTTGAATAATTTCTACCGTACAATATCGAGTGCCCACACCTGAATCATCCTCTTGGAATTCGGGCTCTACGTCCAATTGTACCGTTTGATTTTGCGTCACAGCACGCCTCGGGGTTATCCGAAATAAATCTTTTTATTATTATTATTATTGTCATCGTGACGCAAAATCAGGTTGTCTCAGGTCTTTTTCGCTTTTTAGCGTTAAGATTAATGATTTAGCTGTTACCATTACTTATTGCTATTCAAACTGATTTACTGATCCGATAGTAGCGATAACTGCGGCACATCAACCTGTTGGCGTCAGTTATTATCGCGAATCAGTACAACAGAACTTTATAGAGATTTGTGGTTCCAAGTAACTTAATCAACTGTTCAAAACCCTTCCTAAGTATTTTTTCTTTTTATCCGGCCTCTCAAAGTAATTAGCCACTTTTTTCTCACATTTGATACCCCGCAATTTACCATAATCCGATAACTCGCCCATTATGTCAGCTGTCACTACGTTTCTCCCCGCCATATTGCGTCAAATTAACTACCAATCACTCCAACAGCTTAGCTATGCGTTCCATTGCTGCCCGCTGGCCCAAAATCACAGCTAGCACTCGCCGTTGTAAGACCCCTAACCTCAAAAGCACGCTCAAAAGTTGTTCAGTATCCCTCGTTGATATACTTGGAGATGCTACCAAAGCAACCGCCGAAATAAGCAAAACCATGAATAGTTTTTCCTCTCGGCTTAACGCTTATGATCAAACCATCGGTCAGTTAGGTCCATTAGCGTTCCTGCTTGACCCATCTCTACACTTCACTCAGGCAAACCTAATCTCAGCCACGAAGTTCATTGATACCGTTGCCTCTGAAACATTTAGACGCATCGAGAAAGCCAACAGTGCAGTAGTATTCAACATTCCGGATAAGTTACCCCTCTCAACTGCCAAGAACTTAGTCCTAAAGGCTTGCAACCTAGATTCGCAACTTCGCTACTGTGTCAGATTCAGCAAAACTTCACCGCAAAATACATGCCCACTCCTGTTGGGTAGACCTTACTTCGCGGTTTTCTTAGTAAACACGTGCTCCGTCCTTCGTGCTGCTTGGATCCCCTGCATGCTACTTTATTGCTCGGCACTGTATGAATATGTTAACCAGAACAGTATTCTTCACGACCCGTGCAAACGAGGAGGCGATTGGGAGGGGTAGTGGTTAGCGTGTATTTGGGAGCGTGCGAGAGAGGGTGCGCAAGAGCAACGGTCAGACGGTCACCGTGCTTGGCAGTCAGCTCTCAGTTAAACAACAAACGTGGTAAAAGTATGAACGAAGATGGCCACTGCGACAGGGGCCGCTTGCAATAAGTCCGACGGAGTTAAGCTTCGATCGTGGCGGTAGGCCGGAGGTATTGATTGCCTAGAAACCCCTCTTAGCTTGCCCGTTATACTGTTGTTGATGTGGAACGACTGCTGATTAGTTTAACGGTGCCTGCACTCTCGAGGTCCGGTGTGCGTAGATTCAACAGTGTTTTGGCGCCCACGGGTCTCAAACGCATGTCAGCCTAAAGATGCCGCGTAAGGTCCATCCAAAAAGGCGTCCAGTTTTCGTCTCCAGTACCACACTGACTGAGTGGCTTGAGTAGGTGTAAATTAGCCGGGTGGCTCGCACTCCATAGCGGCAGGCTTGAGACGGTCGATAGATACGGTGTCGTGTCGTCCGCTGATATCTATGACAAATGTTTTTGCCCTACGTTTTACCACCCGAAACGGGCCAGTGTATGGCGCTTGTAGTGGTGACCAAACGCCACTGATGCGAAGGAATACATGAGTAGCGGTTTCTAACGCAGATGGGACATAACTTGCAGATTGTCGTTCGCGCGGCGGACTGGCCCTGAGCACTCGCATGTGCTGCGTAAGGCGCTGAGCATAGTCACCGTAGTCGGAAGTCAAGGTTAGTGAGAGGGCTACCAACTCCCTAGGCAGACGAAGTGTACAGCCACATACTAGTACGGCCGGTGTTGTGTGTAATTCCTCCTTAACGGTACTACGCAGGCTTAAGTGTGCTAATGGTAGTGTTTCACTCCAAAAGGGGCCACCGTTTGCTCGAAGGGTGGCTTTTATTTGCCGGTGGAAACGCTAAACCGTACCACTGGCCTGGGGGTGTTAGGCTGTCGTCTGAATGTGCTGGCAACCGAGCGTAGCGAGTAGGTCGCCGAACGCGCCGTCAAAGTGTGGACCACGATCGGTGGTCACTATTGCCGGGCAACCGAAATGATCAACCCAACCAGTCAGAAAATCTTTCGCGGCCACTTCCGACGTGGGACGAGGGATAGGAATGACCTGCGGCCAGCGAGTCAAACGATCCACGCATGTGAGTGTGTAAACGTACCCAAGAGAAGGTGGAAGAGGTCCTACGAGGTCGACGTGCACATGATGAAAACGTGTTTCAGGTTCTGGGAACCTAGATAACGCCGCCTCAATGTGCCTATGTGTCTTAACACGTTGACACCGCAGGCAAGCACGAGCCCATTGACGGACATCTCGTTTGACATTGTGCCAAACAAAAAGCACAGTTATCAGTTTCAGCGAGGCCGTCACACCCGGGTGCGCCAGATTGTGGAGTGCTAGGAAAGTGGGATAACGGTGGGCAGCAGAAACCACCGGCCTAGAACGACCTTGCGACACATCGCACACGATGGTATTCTGGGAAGTTGGGATAGGTACTGTCGTCAAGCTCTAAGAACCGTTTTGTTGAAGTTGTTCGATGCCAGGGTCCATAGTTTGGGCCTGTGCCATTGCGTCCAAGTTGATGTTAGGCTTCGGTGACAGACTTATTTGATGTACGCGTGATAGGGCGTCGGTGATGGGATTAAGTACCCCAGAGACGGGTCGTATGTCCACAGTAAACTGTGAGACAAAGCCTTAGTGGTGAATCTCGCGTGGTGATTATCAATTGGAAGCTGACTATAGTGTGTAACCCAAAGGCTTGTGGTCTGTAAAGACCGTGAACGAACGGCCTTCGAGTGCATGTCGAAAATGACGGATTCCCAAGTAGATGGCTAATAACTCTCTACCAAATGTGTTGTACCTAGATTCGGCGGGTTGTAGGCGCTTGGAGAAGAACGCTTAAGGTTGCCAAGAATCGTCTACGAACTGTTGCAGTACTTCTCCAGCCGCTGTGTCCGAGGTATCCGTCACTACCGAAATAGGAGCCAAAGGGTATGGTGGGTGAGGAGTGCTGGTTTGGCGACAGCATCTTTGACCAAGGCAAATGCGACTTGTGCCGTGTCGGGAAACACAAAATTCCGCTTACCTCCACGCAACAGGTCGGTTAGGGGTTGCATCATTTCCACACAGTGCGGAATAAATCGGCGGTAGAAATTCACCAGGACGGCAAACTGACGCAAACGGCGAAAAGATTAGGGTTCAGGGTAGTCGCGAATAGCGGAAACTTTATCTGGCAGAGGGCGGATACCCGAAGACGAAATAGAATGTCCTATGAAGGTGATATCAGACCGGCCTAATTCGCATTTCGCGATATTAATCGTAACGCTGTGCTGGCTAAGGCGTTCGAAAAGTGCTCGTAAGTGTATGGCGTGCTCTTGCTCTGAAGAACTCGCCACCAAAATATCATCCAGGTATACGTAGACATTTTCCAAACCACGAGTTGCCTCGTGCATGAACCGTCGAAAGGTTTGGGCTGCATTACTGAGTCCAAACGGCATTCTCAGAAGCTCGAACAGCCCGAAAGGCGTAGTGACGGCAGTTTTAGGGCTATTGGCCTCCGCTACTGGGATCTGGTTGTAAGCTCGAACTAGATCGATACGGCTGAAGACGAAGCAACCTGATAAAGACGAAGTAAGGTCCTGTAAATGGGGAACCGGATATCGGTCAGGGACGGTGACTTTGGTAAGTGCTCTGTAATCACCACAGGGTCGCCAGTCGCCACTAGACTTAGGGGCCATATGAAGGGGGGAGGCCCAAGGGCTACTAGAAGGGCGTATTATACCCAGTTCTAGCATGTGTTCGAATTCAGCCTGTGCAACACGAAGCTTGTCTGGTGCTAACCGACGCGGCCCACTGAACACTGGGGGTCCCTTAGTATCGATATCGTGGGTGAAGTTGGTGGTCACTGCTGAGAGAGGCCTGACCTGCCGAAAAATAGCCGGGTAGGCGGCAGCGAGTCTTCCATAAGTTTGGTGTGCCGGTGGTTAAATGTAAAAAGGCGTGACGTGATTCACTCGCGAAATATGACACGAAACAGCGAGAGTGGTCTGACGATCCGCCACTCTGCAGCGCCATGCATCAACTAACAAGTCAAAATGTTGCAGGGGGTCAGTGCCTAGAATTGGGTACGGGACGTCGGCAATGATGAATACCCAACGAAAATTACGCTCTGAACCTAAGTTTAAGGCGAGCAACCGCTGGCCAAACGTTGGTATGGCCGTGCCATTGGCAGCGCGTAGTGTTTGGGCCTGTGGTGTGCTATTGTTGCCTTTCGCTCGGGGCAGGACGCTCACTTCAGCACCGGTATCTACAAGGAATAGTTTATTTGAAATGATGTTCCTTATGTTCAAAAGACTACTGTTGGTCTGGTACCCGGTTTCATGGGTCTCCACCACGGGCCGGGGGTTTAGTTTCCCTGATGAGCACCGGGAAACGTACACCCTGGTTCGCATCGTTTGGCTCCCTCTCCAAAGCGACTGTGGTATTTACAATACCCTTCTTTTGAAGAGCCGAAACGTCGTCGCAGTGACGGACCATGGAGCCTAGGTGAGCATGCAGGGTGCCGCTCCTGTGATCCACTTCTTCTTACTGCTAGATGTTGCAGGCTCGCGTCAATTCTAGACGAAACTGACGCGAGGTCGTTAGTTGTTGGCAAGGCAGGCACCGTTGTGACGGAGGACCTGGTTACTCCAGCTACAGCGGGATTGTATCGTGACATAATGTCATCAGCTATCGCTTCAGTTTCCTCCAGCGAACACTTGCGCGTGGCACTCAGTAAAACTGGGATGTTGTGCGGCAAACTCTGCAGCCAAAGTTCCTTTAAGAGCGGGTCCTCGCCTACCGTCGGTCCTCTGAAGAGCTGCATCTCACGCAGCAGTTCGGAGGGCTTCCTACTTCTAAGCTCAACGGTTTGAAGCTGTTGTATACGTTGGTTCTGTTTTGGAACCTTGCGGGCGACGACGGCATCTTTCAAAGCCTCATATCCTTGGAAAGAGATTATTACGTCCCTTACTTGCATTGTGACCTCCGGCGGGAGGCGGCCTGATGCCCACCTGAAACGGCTGGCGTCACTGGTTATACGGCAGTTTTCGAATTCTAACTCGGCCGGCGTGAACCAGAGTTCTGGATCAGCAGGCGTGAATGCCGGTATGTGCAGCGTGATTGCCCCAACGGTGGGGTCTGTGCAGGGTTTCCGTTCGGCAGACATAGCCATTACTTTATAGAATACAGACGGGAGAAGGAATCAACGACCAATGAGGCACTATAGTCTTCGCGAAAAAAAAACACGACGAACTAGACACAAAATATGTATGGACAAAAAAATTATTTGGAAACCGACCAAAAAATTCAACAGATGGGGAGACAATAAAACACAAACACGTACGCAGACGGGACCTTGAATAATAGAAAACAAGGAAACTCATGTGACCTGGGGATCGCGTTGGGCTCACCAATTGTAAAGTTGATTAGACCTTACTTCGCGGTTTTCTTAGTAAACGCGTGCTTCGGTCCTTTGTACTGCGTGGACCACCGGCACGTTGCTCTGATGCTCGGAACTGTACGAATATGTTAACCATAACAGTATTCTCCACGCCCCGTGAAAACGAGAAGGCGATTGGGAGAGATAGTGGTTAGCGTATATTTTAGGAGTGTGCGTGAGAGCGTGCTCAAGAGCAACGGTAAAATGGCCACCGCGCTTGGCAGTCAGCGTTCAGTTAAACAATAAACGTGGTAAAAGTACGAATGAAGATGGCAACTGCTACATTCTGGATAAGTTACTTCTTTTAGCTGCCAAGAACTTAATCTCAAAGGCTTGCAACCTAGATTTGCAACCTTGCTACTGTGTCAGACTCCGAAAAACTTCACCGCAAAATACATGCTCACTCCTGTTTCAGTTTATTGTTGAAGCTGTTGCCAAGGAATTTATTAGCCGACAGTCTTTTGTCGTCGCAGATACAGGTTTCAAGCGGGCAAAAGTACTTCGCGACAAAACCCCCCTACAAAGAGAGGTTCACAAAAGCCATGCGAAGAAACATAACCCTGTTAAACATTTAGCCAGTAGTCCCTCTCAGGTGGTCGATTCACCAAGCGCCGGCCATCATGCGAAGACCTCTTTTGTGGGTAGTCTCAAAATAGTTGTCGACCTAGATAGTTCATCAGTCTCCACTCCATCGGAGCCGCGTCGCAAACGTCAAAACTTGCAGAACAGTCTCAATGAAACGGTCCAAATTAATGTGCCTTCTGACGTCCGCAAAACTGATAAAAGTCCCCCTGACTCCAAGACTAGTAACATATTACCATACAAAACCCCGATTGACGTGATTCCTTCAACTATCTCAAGAAGTGTCTGGTCGAACCTACAAACTACTCTCACAGAATATAGTTCGGAAAACGAATGCCGACCCTTGCAGGAGTCCGAAATCCAAACCGGATCAGGAAAACAGTCCAGTACCTGAAGTAAAATCAGTAATCCCTCAACTGCTGACGTCAGAACTAGCCATTCCTTGCATACCACAGAAAGGAGCGAGACTAGACGTATTTGCACCGGTACCCGTAACGAATTCGAAAATAGAGTAGCTTTATCGGCAAAATCAGCCATCTCAACTCGCGGACCCGGACCTCGCTCTCCAAACCCAGCCAGTCTTTTGCCTCCAGGTAGAGTGAACCATAAAAACACTTCTTCCAACGACAAAAAAGGAAGTCTCGGCAAGGCTGTTCAGACCGTTATGCCAGTACCTTATCCGAATGCGGTTCCGGTTGACTACTTACGGGCTACCCAACCACATGCGTCTTCAATTCCAAATAGTCGCGAGCTTTCGGACTTAATGCCACTCCATCTAAATTTGCCTGTTTTTCCGTTTCCTCTGAACGTCCCGCCTCCTCCCATACCATTTCTCTCCCCACAGCATCCCACAGTCCGCCATTGGCCACAATTTCTCCAAACCTGGAAGCCAAATCAAAGGGTCATACATTCCATGTACGTCATGGCCACGATAATGATAGTTTCACAATTGCACTTTTCAATGCTCGCTCCCTTGTAAGTGAACTAACATCCTTCCGATCCTTTGCACTGCGATCTCACCCGGATGTAATCCTCGTAACTGAAACCTGGCTTACTGATAAAACTTCTTCCCGAAAAATGTCCATACCCGCTTATAATATATTTGCTACGAACAGATCTGAGAGACGTGATGGTGGATGTCTTGCTTATAGTAAGAGCAATCTTGGAACACACTCCAACTTCCTCTCCTTGATAAGGTCCAAGACTCTGTTTGGATCTCTATACCTCTGCTTCAGGGGCAGTTCATCATTGGTTGTGTTTACTGTCCGCCGGGCTACAACATGGGCAACGTAAATGCGATCACCGATGCTTTCTGTCACGTAGCTGAAACTCCGCATTCTGCTAAAATCATAGCGGGGGACTTCAACCTCCCTGGCATTTGTTGGACTACCCTGGATTCCTCTCCGAAGTTATGCAATTTTATCTCATGTATCCGTGCTGGCGGATGCACACAACACGTAAAATCACCAACCAGAGGGAACAATATTCTTGACCTTATCTTTACTTTAGGCCTCCGAAACATAAAGGCAAATGTCCTTAGCCACCTTCCTGGTTGTGATCATAGGGTCATAACATGTGAATTCTCCGTTCAACCGCATCACCAGAAAAGTCCTCAAAATTGAAAATCTTTCCGAAATGCAAATTGGGATACTTTACCCACCATCCTGCGTAATCAGACCTGGGATGAACTGTTTCTAACATCTGATCCTCAGCTGGCGTCGGATGTGATGTACTCTAACCTATTCTGTTCCCTTAACATCATATCTCCCGAGATAACTGAATTCAGTGGGAGAAAGACCGGTCGACAACAAAAGTTGCAACGTAAGTTCGAGAAGTTGCAGCTTGCCTACGAAAGAACCAACGATCTTTCTATCTTCCTCTGCCTCAGCCACCTCTCACGCCAGCTACTAAGCGAAAATGAGAACAAGCTGGAGAAGCAAGAACCGTACGCTCTCGACCAGCCGAATAAAATAGCCCACCTCTCTGGCCTTAATAAAACTCGAAACCCCCGCTGTACAACTAAAATACCGTATTTGCTCCTATCAGAGAACATTTATATTAACTCGCCTCAGTTATTCGCTGAGGCATTCAATAATGTCTTCGCTTCTACCTTCATAACAGACCACAATAGTCCAACCCAGGATCTCACCTCCTTGACTGCCGACACCTTGTCAACAGTAGTATTCTCAGCCAACGAAGTCAGAAAGCTGTTAAATTCCACCCGGCTTCTGGCTCACCCTGGACCCGATGGCATCCCACCAGCTTTGTTTCGTCTTGGCGGCCCAGACATTGTGATGCTTTTGATGAACTTATTTAACCTCTCCACGTCACAGAGCATTTTCCCATCCCAGTGGAAAAGTTCCGTTATCATTCCCCTCCATAAGAAGGGTGCTTTACATGACCCTGCTAATTATCGCCCCATAAACCACACCACCATTATATCTAGGATAATGGAACGAGTAGCTAAAGATGAGATTGCCAATTCCATCCTCACCCGTGGGTTAATAAATAAAACCCAACACGGCTTCTTAAAATCTAGGTCGTGTCTGACCTGCCAACTTGATTTCCTTAATCTGATCACAACGTCAGCTGACTCTGGAATGGCACTTATCGTTTTCTTCCTTGATATGACGAGTGCGCGAAAGCCAGCTTCTGATCTTTAAATCCCACGCCAGACCACAGCTCGAATACTGCCCTCTGGTATGCACTCAAATGCGCAAATCGGACAGACTTGCGATCGAAAGAGTTCAGCGATCCTCCCCCAAGCACTTACTTGGCTCATCATCCCCCTTGAATTATAAAGAGAGATGTGAGCTACTAAGGCTTGAACCCCTATGGCTACGACGTATGAAACTCAGTCTTTATCTTCTATTCAACCTCCTACATTCTAGAGCGCATACGTCCATTACTGATCTATGTTTCGCTCAAGACGCACCCTGCCCTCTTCGTAACCGAAATCATACTACTAAAGTCCCATACTCCAGGACAAAACTAAGAGAAAGGTTCTTCATCACCGTTTATTCCCGCATTTGGAACAGACTGCCCGAAGACATTCGGGCCTGCCAGACACTAGACCGTTTCCAAAATTGTCCTTACAAAATATTTAGACATAGCCAAAGTACTACAATTAACCCATATGTGCACCACGTTGGAACAAGCCTATGAGGGTAACCTGAATTTTTGAATAGAGAAAGAAAGCACGACCCGGTTAACATCCTTTGCAACGTCGACATCACCTACTCTATATGCCTTCTCCATCGCCAGCATATTAGTACCCCTTAGAATGACTTACATCACTGACACTGCTCTTGTTTGATTCTCTCCAATTCACGCGCTCCAACGTCTCCTATCTACTATCTCCATCATACTTAATTCGCTTTACTCGGTCCGAACTGACCCCATTCCCTTTTTTATTTTGCCTTAGCGTCCCAACACTTAATCCAGTTCCAGTGACCACCACTCACCTTCTAAATCATCATTCTTATTCCTAATTTTGGTCATTATTTTTGTATTCCCATTCACTCTCAATGGCTCACAGTCCTCATTCTTCCCAAAGTAGTCTCTGTCTACATTACTAGATTTCTCTTTTCACCATTGACCGTTGATCCTCAGCTGGGAGCATCCCAGACTGCGCGTCTCTACTCATATGCTTCCAGACACCAACCGGCGCCCATCTCCCTTTTGATGTCTTGGAATGATCCGGAGATAACATCAGCTAAATATCTGGCCCACACGTTCGGCTCTAAATCTGGATCCCCCGCAATCTTCTGGACTACGCCATCTCTACGTCTGTATGATCTCGACCAAAATCACCTGTGCAAATCCCGCCGGTGCTGGGCGCGGACAGATCCCCCGCTTTGGCCGGTGCACATCGGGCGTGCAAGACGTCTGCAACGATGTGCGGGCGCAACTAGGTGGATAGCACCTCCTGCCTCCAGAAATGGTTTTCAGGTTCAGTGTCCAGCGCACCGTCAGCCCCACCCACTAGCACCGGTTGCGGATTTAAACAAACAACAAAGCAGAACAAAAGGAATACCATTCACATACTCAAAATACTGCTGTCTCCTCCAGCTAACATTGACTCTCCATCGTGCTCGCTTCAAATATGCCTTCATAACCTACCGCTTTTTTCGTCCGTCAAAATTTGCTTTCTTTGGTACACAATTATCGCATACTTAAAAACCCATCAACACTTCTGGCTCATTATTCCCGGTCCACTTCCCGCGGTTTCATGCCAAACTATTCGCCAGTCTTATTTGCAAACTTAACCACTCTCGAAGATAAAGTCCACCCCTTTTTGCTACTTTTGCCGATATACTGGAGAACTAACGCATTTATTGCTGTCACTTACTTCCATACCACAATCTCCAGACAGTTTATGACACTGCGAAATTTATCTCTAGAGATTCCCAATAATCGACGACTCTGTGTTTGCTCGCTTTCTCTGCCAGCTCCGCCGTTTGTCCACTTAGGGCTGTCGCATTGCAATGTCCTCATCTTGCAAGGTATCGTGTCCCACATATGCACATCTGATAAGCTCTTGTGCCGCAGAGTTCTGTTTTGTCGCTACAAAATGGTCCACCTTTTACATGAAACATAAACTGATAGTCTTCTGCCCATCTCTTCATCGTTTTTGCCAGCTGTGTCCATCCTATTGTTGTAGTTGAGCAACACGCAAGGATTTTTTCGATAATTCCTAGTTCATGCTGATGCATTACATTCCTTTTTTTTGAAGGCAAAACAATCCACTCAAAGTCCATATGTTTTATTCGGTCACTTCCTTCACCATCACTTTGGCAACCACAGTCCAGTGTGTTGTCCGTTTCGTTTTACAACTGGCTCAACCTATATACGGTCACTGAACCCCAAAATTGCTACCCTCGACCGATTTTCTTGTTCTTTGTGTGTTATAACACAGTTTTTTATCGTCTAATTTTTCATCGCAACTCCCCTCATACATTGCAAAGCTCTATTGCTTGAATAAGTCTCCTTCAGGAATGTTTCCTCTTCACAATATCCACGTATCCATCAATCTAGTTTAGTTCTCCGACAGGACAGTCTTCCTTCCGTAGGATTTGTGTGATTTTTACCATTCTCTACCCATCTTACACTTTGGCAGAATAACTACACCTACCTCCAGCTGGATCGACCACCTGACCCTGAGTTTAAATTCTCCGGGCGGTATCGCAACAATTGACTTGAATGCCTTCTCTTATATTCAATCGCGTTCGCATAATTGTACAGTCCTACTGTAACTTTCTTTCAGCTTTCAACTGTACTGTTTGATCTTGCATTGCAGCATGCTTCGGGGTTATCCGAAATAAACTGTTATTATTACTATTATTATTATAATCTATGTTAGTTTATTCATATGGGTTTGGTGAGCTGTCTGCGATGCAATTTTATCTGCGGTATTACTGCCGCCAGATTTGCAGTTGAATCGATAGTAATTGTGGGATGAAGTTGGTTGTCATGGCCGACCTGCTTACAGAGCAACTCTACTTCCCATTTCACTCGGTGTTTCAGCTTGCACAGGCAGGCTGTCCGATTCCACAGTACGACATGATGGGCCGGGCTCATATTTGCGACCATTTTTGTTCGTGTTCCTCTTAGGGAAGTGAGACCAACGAAAGGCAAAAGCATCGTTGTCAGTCGATCCCACCTGTGCTGTCACGTGCGGTCCATGTCTCGGTCCAGTTGTGATGCCACTTGATGACGAGGGTGGCCAACGTAGTTCTGCACCGATGCCACATGCTTCATACGATAGGCCGCGATTTTGGATGGTTTTTCCCACGCAAAAGCTCCACTGACGTGAAAAAGGCAAGAAAAGGATTTTGGGCAACCTGGAAGTGAAACGCATCTAGTGCAAAGGAATGTTTTGTGGTGCCTCATCATTGGTAATCGACATCCGTACTGCTTCCTTTGTGGTTGACGAAGTAGACGAAAGATTAGGTGTTGCGCTGGTGGATCGCTCGAGCGGTTTTGCTTCACATCGATGGATCGGTGTATTCATCATCATCATCGAAATCATCACCATCATCATCATCATCAACGAGCAATGGAGAACAAATTGGACTCTAGTTTAGTCACTGACGTTGCACGGCTTGAATATGTTTGGTTTTATTGGTTTAACTGGAATGCTCACAATTGGTGCGCATCTATTGTTATTAACTCTGCGAATGGTATATAGAGTGCGTTGTACCTAAAAACAAGCTCTACCGACAGGAAAGGTGACGGCTAATAAAAGGCCAGAATAATTTATCCCATTTGGACACCGGTTGTCTGGGAGAAGTCCATCGTGAATGGCACTTACTATTCCCTCTTCATCTTTGCTCTTGTTCTATTTATCTACCCACAAAAACTCCAATCGAGGTCAGCCCCCATAACCTTCGGTTTCACTCTGCTGAAAATGAGGTCGATCGCTTCTTTATTGTCTGCTGGTTGATGGTTCGGCTAAGACGGTTCTCTTGGCCACCTTGAAAGATTGTTCCCTGCGGCCTGCCTGAGACAGAGCAATATTAGATGGGATTCGCTTGCATATTTCTCATTTCCTGAATGATTATTATGGATGCCTTACGATTCGGAACATGGAAGACTTATCGGTCTTCGTTCAATCGGTGTTTTTTCTTTTTCTGGATTGATTTCAATTGGACTTATGGTACAATGAAGCTTGTTCGTGAGCGTGTAGACCACCAAGATCGGGAAGCCGAAAAGACGGGTAAGCAGTATGCGGCTCCACTACCGAAGTGCAAGATAACACCTGGTTCATGGCCGTTAATGGCACCGGGCTTGAATAATCTGGACCTCTATGAGTCAGATGAGGGAACGGGGTGGAAAGAGGTACAGATGCGTCAAGGCTTTCGTGATATCTCGGGTAGTTCCATTAGATGTATCGTGCTCGACGACAAATGAATCTGTCTTTTGAGCCCTGCAGCACCTCAAAAAAAAGGGGGGGGGGTATGCCTTCGGGCATGTACTCCGACAAACGGGCAAACTTCCTGGAAGCCCAACGGAAACCACTGCTTTAGAACCAAAGTGTAAATCAAAGCGAACTACGGGATCCAAAGGCGACATGAGACATCCGACGGCACTTCAACCCCACAAGCCAGTCATCGTGGTGAAGTGTTCCTGCGCCTAATCGGGTCGGCTAGCAAAATCAAACGAAAAACACCGGATAATGAGACACTGAAAACCTTAATGACGGAGATAGAGAGAGTGTTGGATAATCGCTCTGTGGTTTCTGTCTCTCTCAGCAACTACAGCCACCTAGCACTTACCCAAAATGATTTGTTGGCTCTAAGGTCAAATGTTGGAATTCAGGGAGCAGTGAGTCACCGGGGTAACTACTCATACGGGAGCAAGCAAGCAAGTTATCTGGCCAGGGTGTTTTGGTGACAATGGTTACTTGAGTAACAACCGATCTCACAAACCCGAAGAGAAGGGCTAACCAAGGAAAAGCCCTTTAAAATTAATGGCACAGTGATAGCTTTCTACTGCAAGAGCACTTTAGTGCATGGCCCTTGGGCATTGTCCAAAGAGTCCCGCTAAGCTTCGACGGGCCAGTGAGGAAGGTGTAGGTTAAAACCTCTAAGGGAAAGCTCACCCGTGATGTGCTTGGCGTCATTCTCCTTGAGGACGAAGACAGACCACTGGACGCCACTGACTCGGCCGTGCCACTGGAAGATTCAGATCAAGGAAGTGAGACCACGCTGTTTTGCCGTGCCACGCCTATTCCACGTAAAAAATGTCTGTGCATCGCGCACGTACACGTTCTCACTGGTTAACGATCACGTTCTGTAAATGATAAGTTTGGTTTCTGAATACCAGTGCCCTTCTTGGTATCTTGACTCACCCATGGTTGCTCGCCGTTATTGATCCCAAATGTGGTACCTGTTGCTGACTTTCACGCATACACACCCACCCACCAATACACGTGCTCATGGGCGGCAGTTTTCCCCAAGCTTTAATTAGGACACGAAATTAGCCCAGGTGCCCTGTTTTATTATATAAACTAAAGAAAACGATTCAGAATGTGGTATTCGCTGTTGTTTCTACTCGAGCAAGCCATTTCAAATACAACCAGTTACACTTGAAAGATTGTTTGCCTGAGTGCAGCGGGTGGGCTTGGGGCCGTAACACATATTTCCCTTTGGTACTGATGGACAAGCAGCGGATCTTACAGGAGGTCCTGATGAACAACAGTCTACAGAAAAGAGGATCAATTTTTGCGGCAAGGAAACAACTCGCTGGTCTAAGCACCGGGCAGCTTGTGACGGTGTACATATGTGAGCAGATTACAGTCGCATGCGCTGGAAACAGGGTTTTGGTAGGTAGAGAAAAACGTTTGGCATTTTCAAAACGTTTAACTTCTCCGGGGTTGGACGGGTTCTGGTGGGCGGTGTGAAGAATAGTTGTGGAAAACCCTCCGAAACCTATCTTATCTTGATTTTCCCATAATAAGAAACCACTTACGTTATTCGTATCTCGTACAATGTAACTACCTGTAAGCCACAAGCTTGATACAGGGCGTTTTCGTCTGTCATTCAGTCGAAGCAGTCATTTATTCAAACCTTCAATGTCAGATCCCATTCTACGGACCTGTGGTATACATTTTCCAGGTTTTGCTGAGTGGAATCGTCCCGTATGGACGCAATTACTTTGGCATCTTCCGCAAGTACGAAGATGGGGTTCTCTGAGCCCACGGCAATATCGTTCATTTGGGATGAAATAATAGAAGACTTAGTGTCGTACTCCAGGGTACCCCTATTGCAGGAATCCCACCCTCGAAACATTCTCATCCACTGTGACCTGGGAGCTTCTATCTGTTACAAAGTTCTCGACCGAGGTTGTAATTTGTGGGTTCCAACCGAAAGCCTTTAGCTTTTTTAGTAAAAAGCGGCCATTTATTGGATGGAACGTTTTTAGTCGAGGCGATATTTCTACTTTTCCCCTCCTGTCTAGTCCACCATTCGCCCCCTCATAGAAGTTTGCCGGGTTGGGCAGAAGTCAGCGGAGTAGTACGAAACCACGTTGACTCGGTGTCACTAGACTACATGCCGTCAGGCATTACTATCCTGTCTCTCAAAATTTTTTCAACCGTACCACGATAATATTATTGATAATGGTGTGTTTTGGGTGGGCCCGAAGTATGTTGCAAAGTACATTCGAGTCGTGCCAGCGATGACAGAATCAGTGTCTGCCATGGGATAAACTAAACTCACACGGAGGTTATAGGAAAACGTAAAAATTGACTAAAACGATGGCAACTACCGGAGAAACGGTAACTCAAGGTTCAGATAGTGGGCTCGGCCACTATGATGGCCAGGCTGTAAGCCGCCATATTGTTGTTCGAGTAATGTAGGTGTTGGTGCCGTTGATACACTTACTGAGCTTCGGCTCATGGAGTTTTTTCTTCTCTTGTGCTTTTGCAGACCAAACACGCTCAACTCCCCGGCGGAAGATCACTGCTGCTTGCGTGTTACACCACCCTTGAGTGCGGTTGGTTGAAGGCCAGGAACATGTACACAAAAGGTACCGGAAATAATTGCGACTGTTGGAAAATCGAGCGTATTCAAGGTATATGTTTATGATTTTTATAAAACGAGCAACTTATCAAGTGAACTGATAATGATAATAACAATGGTATATTTTTCGACCATGGTCGAGACGCACGGGCAAGCGCATAATCATGGTATACAACGTTACCCAAAACAACAGACTACCCACGAATTGCGAGAATTAAAACAACACGGCCAGAAATAGCTTGAATGGGTCAGAATGATAACGGTTTGCGCGGCAAATACGAGATGGTTTCGAATCCGAGCTGGGCAATAGTGGCCCGTGGGGATACGGAGGGTACTGTGAGTACATAGCGCTAAGGATGCCTCATAAACCAAAATGATGCAAGCCACGGATAACGGAGGCTTACTGGGGCTCTATGAATGAAATGAGCTCTGAACGGGAAGAAGTAAAAAAGCATGGAAGTACACTCGCGAACTTTGATGAATACGGAACAAACAGCCTTCCATGAAGACCACGTGCGCTCGGAAAGACCGATTTTCTCGGGTTCAATAAACGGAGTAAGGTACAAAACAGGGAGACTTATAACAAACCGTATTGAAGTGCTCTCGGGATTGTTGGTGAGTGCGGAAGACACAGCAATCCGCAAAAATGATGAGTTTAGTTTTGGGATCACTAACTTGTATCATTTAGAACATAGAACCCAACCAGAGGATCCTGGGTTAGTGAAGAATCGATTTCAAGCCAGATACCGTTCGAAAGAAAAATTAAACCTAGCAGTAGATATTGGAGTAAAAAACCCCCTCTTAGGTTCGCGCCTTATTGTTCTGTTAGGCGGACGAAAATGTATTGACTCATCGATTCTCGGTGTTATTCAGCGCCATTATCGGGTACCACCGTTGAGGAGGATAAGTGACCTCGCGTTCGGATGGTGTATCTAAACTTTATGAGTGACAAGTTCCCGTGTTGCGTATTCTAGCTCTGCCATCGGGTCGTTACACATAAGACGAGGATGGTCTGCATCATCCCATGGGTATGGTTCATCTGGCGGGGCAAAGGATGTGTCGATCAATCAGTGGCAGGTTGGGCGTGAACCGTTATTTGTGTTGGCTGCAGCGGTGACATCGGTAGGAGAGACTTTGCGTTTGAAGACGCCAGCCTATCTACTGGCAAGAAGTTGGAGGTGCTTTGAGTCGTGTGGCTCGATTGCGATCGTGGTTGGTATGAGAGATTCCATTTAGGTCACTGTCGGTACGGGCCAAAGTGTTAACCTTGGACGTCAACTGTGGAGCCCGAGAGGGTGAGCCACGCCAAAACCTGAAATAAATGGAGTTTGCAGTCTGAAAATGGTTCCAGCCGCGGGTTATGGTAATAAGTGACGAAAACTAATGGTGACCTGGTTGGGTTTATGTGAGCCGCCAGTGGCACATATTCCATATTCTGATCTGGGTTCTAATTCGAGAGCTTAATTAACGTGGGCTCGCACGGGGTTGGGCTATACTGCCACAGGCTAGCAAGGTAGCGTACACTGGGTAGGCTACTGTGTTTGCTTTTCAAAGGATAAATGTTTTGCACGCAATTGAAAATGATAACCCCAATACCGTTTGCTTACGCGGAACGCAGGTCAGCTTCGAGATGGCAAGACACCTCACCTATATGGGTTTGTAAGAAAAGTATATGAGTGAATGTGATTACCAACCTGCAAGCATAGCAATATATTTGTTACCCCCTCTTCTGGTGCGTGGTTATTGTGCGCTGCAAACGTTCTGAGGAACAGTTAAGTAAGATTGCAGAAGAAACTACTAGGGCATCGGTGGTGATGTATTGGAGAAAACTGGTATTGTGAGGAGAAAAGTGGAAGTAGGCTCTTCCGTGCTCTCACCCGATGGTGCCGGCATACTGAAAATAAACATGAATGTGAACTAGGAAATCTCATGAAGTGATGATTGCGCGAAAACCTTTTTTATTATAAAAGTAAGAAGAAATAGTTAGTTGAGAATGGGAAATAAGAACGGTTCTCCGTGTCCACATTTTTTGAACTTAAATGAGCCTGGTGTCGGTCATCTGTTACCTCAATATGCTATCCATGTCCGTGTGATTAGGGCTTAGGCTACGGTAGTGATTGTATTTGACAGGAGGCAACGGGAGGCACTAAGAACGCAGACAGCAGTTTGAATAACTGGTCTCAGGGATAGTTGACACGTGCAACCGTAGGGTATTTACAGGTCTGATGCTGCTGGCTGGTGTTGGGTGTGGTTGCTGTTAAGTAGGGTTGTACATCTGAGCGTGGATTGGATATTAGGACGTCGAGAAGGCCGCCTTTAAACAAAGATGACCGACAAATGGGTATGAATGGAGAAGGTGACCCGTTTCCAATACTTTCTTTTCTCTTTTTCCCTTTTTGGGCTTCACTGAAGTTGGTGTTATTCGTCATGCTGTCCAAATCAACGAGGTGAAAGTGGAGGCCAGGATAGCGGTTGTATTTGATGTCGACATACAAGCTAGATGCGCTTAGGGAGACATGAGTGGTTGAAACTTAGTATGGAGGTGGATAAGCATATATTAAGAGTCTTTCCGCGCTTTCACCCCAGTCAGTTCCGTGCGCAAAAAAAGCTTTTTGAGTGAACAAGGGCCACGGGGGTTTCCCCTTTCGCAGGATCAGGTTTGGGCTGATGGGGGACATACCCATAAATGAAGGTCGCCCACTCCCTACACAGCTCGATATCAGTGGTATTTGGAGATCACGTCGATCCCCACGGATCCTTTTTGTTTTCCACTTTTCCTTACTAGCTTTTTTGTTTCCTGACAGATGGGTGGTTGAGCCTATACAGAAACTTTCCATAGTCCTCAGCTCGATCGTAATTTTTTGCATATTTGTCCTTTTTGCACATGCTGGGGGTGGTCTGTTTTCCCCACGTTCGGCCGACTCTATGGTATGGGTGCCATCGACTTCAGGGGTTTCTCTAGCATGGTCTGGAAAAATGCAGAGAGAGACCAAGTAAACACAAGCAGCAGGACCATGAATACTGTAAATCACGGGACAGAATACGTGTATCAGTCTCTAACAACTCCATACCAAGCCTAGGACCATCAGAGGCCATTCCGAGCTAGCTGATATACATGGCTTTAGCTCTGCTGATGGGGGAAAGTACGATACAAAAGAAAAAGGATGATAGTAGTTGGTGGATGGTAGATACATAGATTAGAAGAGGGGACAGGCCAACAAGTAGAAAGTAGAAGGCGGACATCTTGGGATGAGATTCTGGAATGAGATGAATAAGGTAAGCAAAATGAGGTGGGGCATAAAACACAGGCGGGTGGTGGTAGCCAAAATGAATGGGAAAGGGGTGAAAAGATCGAGTAAAATGGTAGGCCGCGGAACTCAGTATCCCAGGGTCCAAAGCCACATAGTTATCTGCTGCAGAGACATCTACGGCGAAGAACCTGAGGCTGGTTGGCAGTAGAACATGAATAGTGTCTAGAATTAGGAGAACCTGCAAGCACTAATCTGGGTTTATTTACAGAAGGCAACAAACTGTAGCTACTGTAATAAAGGTTACGTGTGGCACAACATGAAAGAAAGTATCAGCCTTAGTTTTTGTTATTGAGCGGGAAATTAAAGTTCCAGTGCCGCAATCTTAGCGATCAAACCCGTTTCCATAGGCCAGCGCTTTGATGACGCTCTGGCCAGTAAGAAGGATCACTTTGGGAACAGTCGAGAAGTGATCCAGCGAGCCTCCGAACTGAGAAATAGAGACTCTCGCAGATGTTCAGCGGGAGTTTATTCCGTAACTTTGAATATTTTTTAAGGAAAAAATTATATCTGAGTGCTAATTTTGACCTAAGAATAGAGGGCTTTAGTGGCGGATGGCTTACGGCATAATTCGTGGAGGGAGTGAGACGGATGGGTTCAGTAATTGAGAAGACCATACAATGGTAAAGCTCAAACAAGAGGCATAAATTTAGCTTTATGCGACACACCCATAGAGAGTCAAGAGTGAGTAGGATGCGTCGATCGTTGTAACACAGACTGGAGGACAATCCCACTAATTGTTTGGTGAATTGGCGATGCACATTCTCCTGAGATTTGTGGTCAGATTTTGTCATGTTGGTGAAGATAATGGGACAGTATTCAAGGAGAGACCTGGCGGGAGACTTGTGAGTGAGCAGTTTGCTATCATCTAGCCAAAAAGGTCTAGAGCGGAGACCAGTGGTTCTTTCCGTCTGCGCCGTCTGGAGTGCAACGTAATCAGAAAACCTAAGGCTACAAGAGTAATGGAGACGAAGGTCTCGAACTAAGGGGCTGTACAAAATGGGTAGGTCGTGGATAAGCGGGGTTCCGGGAGCCACCTGAAACCTGAAGGTCGTGTAGCAGATTTCGGAGGTCGAGAATCCCATATTCCCTGAACTGCACCAGTCTCCGAGTCGCCTCAGGTCACTAGAAATTTCATCCAGCACAGCGTTGAGGTTCTGACGAGGAAACTCATAGACAGCCCCAATATCATCGGCGAAAAGGATTAGGGTACCATGGTGCGAGATGGGAAATATATCATTCATAGAGATGCTTGCCAGCTACAGAATACGGAAGGCATATAGGTAGAAAACTGGTTAATGCACTAGAGAAAAGTCTTCGGCGAAACGTTCACTTCATGATTGTCATGTCACTAGGCATCAAAATGGGGGTGTACCAGTCAGCCAAGATGGCGGTAAAACGTGGTGGCTAGACGTTGGCGGAATTATTAATATAGAAAGTGGATGACGCACCTCGAGGGACGGAGAGACTACGGGATCTTTGAAGAGAGGAAACGGCAGGAAGAAAAGAGGTAAGTGAACAGTGAGATAATAATTTTATATGGTGTTCGTCAGGAAATAATAAAGCGGAAAAGAAAGGGGAAATATATTTGGGATGCTCGGCGATTACAAGGGTCCTTTGTATTTGTAAGGGAGACGATAGGATAGACGACGAGTGTGTGTCGATAGTGAGCACTGTGTAATATGTATCATGCAAAAATGGCGGTTGAATAAACCCGAACGAATTGTATCACGGAGGGGGACGGTGCATCAACCGCAAAAGGATAAAACATCAGCCAGAGATGAAAGTTGTGGAACTAAGGACTAGAAACAAGTTCAGTTTCGGTTTTATGGAACACAAATAGCAAGCTTTGCGATTCTCCTTAAGTAAGTCAGAACCTGCTCCTGTACTGGGTCTAGATCCCCTGGTTCTCGGTTTGTGACGCGATAGAGAATACACCCGAAAGCGGCCAAGGCAGAACTCAAAACGCTGGAGCGGGACAACATGCGTATTGGAGGAACTCAACGGCGTGCAGATGACGTACGCTGGCGGAGCAAGTGGCTCCACCGAAAACGTTAATTGTTCAAATAAACAAATTCGTTAGTCTTTGTCATCGTGTGCTTTATCAGTTACAATAAAACACATGGAAGGAGAGAGCGACCGCCATATTGAGAATGTGGAAAAGATGATGATATAGTAGGTGGGCAAAAGGTTCACCACTCCTAACGACCTCTTTGACAGGCATGAAATGTGTTGATGATGGAGCGGCAAAGCTTTATGAGAAGCAAACAGGGGACGTTCAGACATGGGGAAAACTTGCTGACCTACAGAATCTGGATAAATCAACGGAATATAACTGTGGAGGTGATGGAAGGAAACGATGAGTGCGGAAAATCACTAACCACCTCACTGACTACTGAAGGATTACGAAAAGGTATTTCAGAGCAAGGTGCAATTTGGTAACAGTGGTAAGGGAATGAACAGTGGCAATAAGTATGCTAATGATTGAATAGTATTGGTGAGTTATAACATGGGTAATGAGCGTAGTTACAGATGGGACAGGGAAGTAGGCAGAATAGCATCTCAGGGGAGGTAGACAACGAAGTAACTGCCAAGATAAGGTGCCGCCTTATGCTAAGGAAGGGGTGGATGATAGATAAAGGTGAAGACTATTCAATGTTCAGTTCATATAGGGGGTAAAGCATCGGGCCGGTACGATATTACACTCATGTGGATGGCCATCTCGAAGGAGAAACCGTTATCAACGAAAGAGGGGTAGAGCGAGTAACATAATGCAGCAGCGGTGCGGGCATAGAAGCAGGAGTTTTAATCCACAAGCGAGCTGGTGGACTGGACTAATCGTGCTCTGGACACCCAACCTGAAAGCCACTTCTGGTGGCAGGAGTGCTATTCGCCAATCTAGATGCACCAGTACATCTTTGAGAAGGTGATGCACGTCCGGTTGTGGCGGTGGATCTGACCGCGTCCCTCAAGGCTGGGATTAGAATGAGTTATATAAATGCGGTATGATCAAGCAGTCTAGATCCTGGTGCCCGGGTTGTGGGAAACCTGGGGGTAGAGCCAGTAAAAAGGCTGTAGAGTGACGGACGAAAATCAATTTGCATGAAAATCCACTTGTTTTATCCAGCGAAGAATGTTTCAAGCTCTTATTCTGGCCGTAATCCCCCTTGGGGTGGGTGGGTAAATTCTGGAAGCAAAATTGAAAAGGTTGCAGTCTGACCGTTCTACCGGCCGTGAGTTAAGGGAGAAATATAGAACAACGACTGCATGCCAAGAGAACGGCAGTAGCAGAAATGGATAGTTTTAGGATTAAACGACAAACTAAAAGTAAAACAGAAAGGTTTTAGCGACGGATCATCGTGAGGCTTAGTGCTAATTATCAATAAGATAAGGAGGCGGTAGTGAGCGACATATGGGGAATACGTACGTGTAGTTTAATGGACGACGGGTGAAAACCCCATGAAATAGGGCGGTTTGTTCACCTAAACGGGGCCTGCAATCTTGCATCGTGAAATGGGATGTCAAAAAACGAAGAGTTTACGCGTGAATAGTGCTGGTACCTTGATCACAACATTATATATGTTACTACGTATTCACTAGCATTATCAGTGTTCTCAAACTTGACGGCGGCTGACGAAGAAGGATCTTGCTGACTATGACAAACTGACAAAGCAACCGTGGGTAGTACCCAGTCGTAGTTACTGATGTTCAAAATAAGGAGTGGATAAACAGACACGCTGAAGCTGTTGTTGACCATCTTAGGGTGAAGTCTTTGCATCTGTCTACTCACTACAATGGAGAATGAATCCATGGGTTCCTGAGGGTTCGTCATTGGTTACTGCATACTGGACAAGAATTGGTGTGTTACCCCTCGGGTATTCCAGGCCAATTTCGTAGGCTCGATTAGTGGATATATAGGGATTACGCACTGTAACAATTTCTTGTACAGACAGACGTTTATTTTTTCCTTTTGAATGCTAAGGAGGCCGAAGATAGCGGCCCAGTTTTCTGTCAGATCTTGTTCTGACGGGGAGAATATCACGCGGTAAAGAAATCGGAATGCTTCGAAAGACCAGAAACTGGAGACCGTAGAGTCTCTTTGTCGTAAGCAGTGGATGGAGAGAGTTCTGACCTGGGGGGGGGGTTGAGTTTCCAAATATATTTCTCATAAAGCTGCAAAAAGGACTAGGGGTTCATTCGTAAACAGAGTAGCCATAGGTGTTCTAGGAGCAATATTTTACACCGTCGCATATAATTTAAGGGTGCGGAATATAAAGTAACCTTTGGTAATCCAATCTGTCTCTCCATCAACCCGCCTCGTGTTAGAAAAGAGGAAGCACCATATTCTAAGGGTTGTCTAACTTGAGTTCTAAAAGTGTTCAGCTTGCTCTTCGAAAGATCAAAGGTCATATTAATCTGACCGTTCAACCATCTAGATTAGGCAACCTGCAAGAATGAATGTTTGGGGAAATTAAATGTATGCAAATATTGTTATCCAAAGTCTTTTACTGCCGGACTGTGCGGGATGAATTGATAGGTAATTTTAGACGTTCCTGCTGGAACTTGTCATTCACGCATAAGGATAGGACTTCTATCAGACGGGAACTTCATCTACCATTGGTTGCCCCATGAATCTAGCAATGATGAATCTCTTGGTTTGTCAGCTATGATAGAGGCTGAAAAGCTAGGCTCAAAAAATACATAGTTAAAATGTCTTCCGCAAAGAGGGATGCGGTGTTGTGCTTGAAGACATTGAAAGTGTCACTTACGCACACAAGGAGTAATAAGGAACCCAGTGAACTAACTCGACTAACTATACTAGTTACTGGTCAAAGTGGTGATAAACTGCCGTCGACGTCCACCAACTGTTTTCGGCATGTTGGATATGACAAAAGTCAACTGAGGATTGGGTCAGCAACCCCTTAAGTTGGCATGTGAGCCATTATCCTGTCATGTAGTACTCGGTCAAAGGCCTCGGGCATGTCAGTGAGGATTACGGTTATCGACTTGCCACTGTTGGCAGTCATAATTATCGAGCTGAGGAAACCGCCCGCAAAAGCTGCGAACGATCTTTTTTGAGGAAAGCCAAGTTGACCGGAATCAATGAGGTTGTTGTTAAGTAGATGAGTTTTCAGCTTATTTCTAATCATTCTTTCCGTAGGTTGGAATACTAAGGGGGTGTGGTTTGCTGGTCGGTACTTGGTTAGGTCCGGTCTTGATCTCTTCTTAAGAATCGGGAAAACAACGGAAGCTTTCTGATGAGGGAGGAAGGTGCTATGGTTCATGGATAAGTTGAAAACCTTTGACAAAAACTAAGATATCAGTTTAGCCTAAACCCATATTGGCCGGTGGTAAGGCATCTAGCCTGGGCGGGGTATGAAAGCTTAGTTTCAGTCAGCAATGCTGTTAGGCCTTTTGTGTAAACCAATTTGCTGGGAACAGATCAGAGTTCGGCGGCTCAACGTGAGGTGGGCATGGAGAGTCGTCGGTGGTTAGAGACGAAGCGTATGTAAAGAATGTCTCTGAGGTCCCTTGTAAGTTCTTTATGTAGCTGTTATTGTATATAATAGATGAAGTAGCGGAATTTCTTTGACTCTTTCTTAATTTTGTTAGTTTAGATAAACCTTTGGTCATCTTGGAATGACTCAGCACCCTTAATTCCTGTTGTTTATGAAAGGATGTTTCGGTTAACTGTCTCGAGTGAGACAAGCGACCCAGTTGTAAGAACAAGGAAGATTCTCTCGGCCTAAGGAATTAGAGTTGGAGCATAGAAATTGTTTTCGTAATCGACAAGTTCTTTGGTTTATCCCCTCCAGGTAGCCCTCGGTTTAAGTTGATTAATCAAAAAGCATCCAACGAGGGGTAAAGCTGCTCTACCATAATATGCAGATCTTCAGGTGAGAATAAAGTGTCCCATTTCTGGGAGCGAACGAGTGAGGGTAGGCGGTTCTAGCCAGCTCGGCTGAATGGTGTTTTGACGGTTGTTGTGTGAACGGTTCTTGTTGGCACTGAAAACCCGCATCTCGCAGTTAAATGGTATCGTCCCGAGGTGCTGTTCATGACCGGTTTGTGCACAAGAGATAAACCTACCGTAAAAATGGGGTTAAGAATGTTACGGCCTCTAGTTGGGTGGATCACTTTTTGAGTCCACCCCCCTCAAACGGATGCCTGTCAAGAAGTGTAGTATTTTATGGGAGGCTTACAAATTAGACCAACGGATGCCTGGTGCGTTTAAATCACGGCCACCAGTTTTGGGCCATGGATGTGGGCAACTACGCTTAGTGCGTCTGTAACAGGCGAGAAGTCGTTCTGACCTGTCCTTGGGAGGCGACAGAAGCAGCTAATGGTAGTCAGAACACCCTGCGGGGGCCTGTAGCCAAGCTGAGTCCGGCAGGTCATCCAGCATGGAGTGCTGACATGAATTTTCGCTCGTATGGTTTGCCCTGCACATATACAGCAGCCTCCCATCTCCGGGTTTGTCTGTTTTTCTCAAAAGCGTGGTACCCGGTGATGGCGAAGTCTTTGTTTTGAGTGTCATCTGTCAACCAGGTTTCGGTGATCGAAGTAAGATGCCAATCTGACGTGAGCAGTAAAACACACAGCCTTTTCATTTATTGAGCTTGCTTTCAGCACAAACAGCAAGAGTTGTTCAGTCGAGTCAAGATCAACTTCCCAAACTTTGAAGGATTCCGGCGGAACATCTGCTGAAGGATGATTGAATAACGCAATCAGTGTAGCATGAGACAGAGTAGTCGGTGATGTGGATGGGGAAATATGACGCACTATGTATGATGGAATAATCTGAGTAGGCGTATCTGGCGAGATGACCAGCTCGCTGTTAGGTTAGATTGAGTACGGCTAGTACCGATTGGGGCCGTCAGGTTGGGTGGATTTCGGTGGTTTTTAAGTCCACTTAGTGCTGAACAACACCATGAAAGGGCACCAACGAGAGTCTTGCTGAGACTTAGAAATATGAGGAAAGAGATGAATAGCTAATACAGGGAAGGAGAAGAGGAGTGGAATAGTACCAGGCACTTTGGCGCCCGCCTCATTATGGAGTAAAGCGGGTGAACTCTTTACATTAGTAATTTGATGGGATGTGACCCAGTGGGGGGATGCGGATAGGGAGTGGGATATTAGGGCGCTGGCTAGAGCAGCAATTGGAAGGTCGCGGGTACTGATGCAAGTAGCCTGCCGTAGGAAAGGGATTGGCAAAAGGCGAGATATGTGAGCGAAAATATTATTTAGGTTACTACAGAGGTTATGTAAAACACTGAAACAATTGTTCGGTACGGGAAGTGGCAGTGACAGAAAAGCGTGGGGGGTAGTTGGAGCAAATTGATCTTGAGATACAGAAAGGTCATGACTGGGTGAATAGCGTGATGGAACTAGTGGATGGTGATTTTGAGGGAAAAGAAAGGTCTTGCACAACTTTCTTTCGTCCACTTTCGCATCCCGTAAAGCATCACTTGCGACACTTGGCAGTGGATGAGTTAGATCTAATGGTGGAGTCCACAATGTGCCTCCCACCTGCGAAGGAGTGAACACGGCTAATTGGAGCACAGAAGGTGAAAAGGCGATTGCAATTGAGTGTCGAGACGGACCAGAGGGTGTGGCGTACACCCGTTGATGGATCGAGGGTTTCTGGATGCGGTTGGTACGCTGGTTGATCGAGTAATACCTTTATCTGTCGCCGCCAGAGCTTCGGTGATAGGTGTTTGCGGTTTCCAGCTGGCAGGTTTAAGGGCTGATGGCATGCTGGGGTTTTGTTGGTGAGGGCCAGCTGGGAGGGGTAAATATGGATATATCCAAGTCAACTTTAAACACATGAGATCAATGTTCTAATGAGTTTTCGGTCGAATAGGTATTGCGTGTATGTTGCGCATCACCTAGCGGAGTAGAACAATGGAAACAACGGTCAAAGATGACAAGTGTACACATCTTCCTTTAAACCTTCTTAGCGATAGGCAGCACGGGTTTCTCAAATCGCGATCATGCACCACATGTCAGTTTGACTTCCTCAACCTAGTCACTAAGGCAATTGATAGCTGGCAGGCATTAGTAATTTTCTACCTAGATCTGTTGAAGGCTTTCGACCGTGGTCCACACCCACATCTCATCGCCAAATTGCCTTCATTCGGCATTGCTGGCCTACTGCTTCCTTGGCTGCAACCTTATCTCACTCATCGTTCTCAGCTGGTCCTCACCGATGGAAGTTATTCTAACCCTAAACCTGTTACAAGTGGCGTTATACAGGGTAGCGTACTGGGTCCCCTCCTATTTCTGATGTACATTAATGACGCATTGGCTCTAGTACACCAAGGCTTGCCATCCTTGTTTGCAGACGATATAAAAATAGTTCACTCTTTCAATTCTAATGATGCTATCCGTACTCTTTGCAACATTTCCGCTGACCTCTCTGCACTTGACCGCTGGTGACACACCTGGAGGATGAGCTTTTCCACTGATATGCGCAAGGTTCTAACACAGGAATGCCAACTGCCTCTTGGAACCCTAACTCCTGGTGGGTCCCCAATAAACAGTCGACCTGCCATCCACAATTTAAGCCCCGACTATTCCTGCTCCCTCAACCTCTGGGAGCATGCCGCCATCCAAGCGGCCAAGGCTGGAAGAGGTGTCGCCCTTCTCTTCCGCTCCTTTCATCTCCGAGACAGTATCATCAGCAACCAAAAATCCCACATCAGGCCTTTGCTTGAATACTGCTCAATGACATTTGATAACAAGACAAAATTCGAGAGGACTGCGCTAGAAGGCATACAAAGGCGTTTTACCAAAAACCACTCGGTTGGTCCACGTCTATAAACTAGAGAGAACGATTCCAACATCTGAATCTTGACTCACTCTGGCTCCGCCGACTAAAACTAAACTTAGTTTTCTTGTATAACCTACTCCTTGACCAGTCTTTTTCCTTAGCCCAGTAAGCTTCTCCTGTAAGGTATCCTACTCACTTCGGCACAGGCCTTCCACTATCCCCTTTAGTATAACCGAATCAACCATACGGTCACGTTTTTCCTTCTTGTGTGCCCCGAGTTCTGGAATGAGTTGCCGATAACCATTCGAGCTTCACAGACCGAGTCCTAATTTCTATCGGAACTCATTCCACATCTCAATGCTACATTTGCACTTCAGTTATCTAATAAGCGCATAGCTAAGGATATAGCATACGAGAGGGGCCTCGAATCCTAAGACCAACTCCTTCGCAGACCCAGCTCCCTTCACTTGGGGAGACAATCAAGGACAAACAGCTTCAGCCGTCTGACTGAATTCTCAACTCTTGACTGGCTGAGGCCATTTCCTCAAAGAGTGAACGGGATTGAAACGTCATCAGTTTCGTACACCTTGCCTTTCCCTTCTCCCGTAGTCTCAGTCGCCCTTGTGCTTCTTTCATTATTGATTTCTGTTTGCCTCCATTAACCGGTAATCCACTGCGAGGGCACACCTTGACTGTCTTATCTCATCTGTTTTCCTTTTCCAGTTCTCCCCTTATATGTATTTTACCCTCAACGTTAGTATACCAGCCCGGATAAAGCAGCTGTTTGGTCGATTACTAACCTCTGGCTCCGCCCCCCGAAACCTCTCGCAACCTGGCCATCTGGTTGCGGATCTTATACTTTATTGGTTGAACCACGATCCACAAGCATAAACAATCAGTGAACATAAGAGCCATCCCCACCGGTGCGGGGCGCGGTCAGATCCACCACCTTGGCAAGCGCACATCGGGCATGCAGGCCGTCTGCAACGACTTGTGAGCGCAATTAGGCTGGTGGATTACTCTTCCTGTGTTCATTTTGAAGTGTTTTTCAGGTTGGGTGTCCAGCGCACAGCCAGCCTCAACCACTAGCACCGGTTACGAATAGCACTCCCAAAGGCTGCCAGCTGCAGATCTTATGCTCCATCCATCCTTGTTTGCCACCTTACGCCCACCCACCGCTCTTATCACCACTCGTTTCAATTTCATTTTTGTCGTTCTTCCGTGGTATGCACACGTACCCATTCTGTCCTTGCTCTTCTCGACTCTCATCGTGTCACCTCTTACTGTACGTTACTATCGTCCTGCCCACTTTACTGTGCCGGCGACCGTCATTATTTCTTCTTCCGCCCACGTCTTCATTGCCGGCTCCTGGTCTCTATTCACTTGCTATCACCCTATACTCACAGAGCTCACTGATCGCGTTCGTGTGCCTCACTTCCCACCTTCCTGTCTAGTCGTCCCTCGTTCTCCAGTTTCATTCCTAGTGCTATTACTTACCAGTCCCACACGCACCCACGACCAGTGCCCATATAAGAACTCACTGTTCCAAACCTTTCACCTCTTAAAGCCACATTTATTATCTAATCACCATCTCTACATTTTCCTTGCCTGGCTTTGCAATTCCTCTGCGGATCTATCTGTCAGGCCGAGCCCCGATTGGCATTCTCCAGCAGCATCCACTTGTACAATTGCCTGCGGCCTCGCAGCTCTCCAGTTCCATTTCCTCAGCTCTGATGTGCATTCATTTCTGTTGCATCGTGTTCATCCTCCGGTTCACCTGTCCTGGTGCTTCTTTCTTCTCAGCCTTTTTCGTGTTTATCCTGTACTAAGACGACCTTACTGATTATGTCTCATCGGTCTTTTCAGTCCCTGCTCTCATCTCCTGTTTCGTATATTGCTCGCCACAGGCTCCTTCTGTGTGCCTTTCAGGCTGTTCTGCTTTTTCACGTTTTGCATAATGCAAAATCATTATTTTGTCATGGTTCTCACTCACAGTTCAAATCCGTTTAATCTGCCATTACCCGATTCCTCTGATACCCTGGCTTATTTGTCTCCCACACTGTTCGCCGTCACATCCGCTGCTTCTTCGCGCCACATACAGTTTCACATCTCAGGTACGTTTCTCCACTTTGTATGCACATTCGCTTTGCGCTGCCTTGCCATCTCCATCACCACTGTCTTTCCCCTGAATAATGTAAGTCAATTTAATAATGATTCTCCCATTCTCGACCGTCACCCCATGTCTTGCCCACCTCAATCAGATTGTTAGGTCCACTCTTACTTGATCACTTCGTTACCTTCCTTGATCCTCCCCGTTTTATGAACTGCTGTTCACAGTCGTCACTACTTCTTTGCCTCCAAATTCCTTTATTCTGTCTCTGTTGACCCACCACGTTCACCTATTGTGAAGAAAACTCGACGCGATATTTCAAAGTTAGTTCTGAAACCATCCGATCCAACCTTACCTGCCTGTCCCAATAACTGATATTTTCCCCATGAATCCATTGTTACCGCTCCTGCCCCTCTTACATATACATATACATATATATATATATATTCATGTATATATGCATTCGCTCTGCATCCTGCAGTTCCTCGCCGGCCATTTCTTCTGCTATCCTCCCGCTGAACGTCGCGATATGCATCCGTTCCTTCTACATCTGCGCCTCACACATGCAGTACCAAATCCTTCCAAATCATTAGTGAAATCAGCTCCAACATTTCCATCTTGCATTGCCTGCCTTCCGTTTTTCAGCGAGTTTTGTGCCCTGTCCGCTGACCATCTACTGCAGAGTACCACAGCTTCATTGCTACCTAATCCGTTGCAGCACAACATACATTTTGTCCATCGTCTCCCGCTGCCGTGGTTTCCTTTGCCGATTTCTAGCTCCTCATGTATATCAGTGGGCTTTCAGGTGTCCCCATCTGGACTAGTCAGACTCCCTACTTGAAATTGACTCTCAAGCTCACCGGGATTCCATTGGAATCCTCCTTCGAGTTAATTTAAACTCCCAACGTAGGCTTTGGCGTGCATATGCTCATCGTAATTTTATCTCTCTGTATTCTCCGTTCTTAGCCTTTTTATCCAATTTTTGTAGCGCAAGTTCCTACCTTTTTACGAATTTTTTCCGTCCATTCTATAACTTGCATAGATTTGTTCATGCAACTGGCATGCCTCGTGCGCCTCTGAAACAAACCAGTGCTAATACTACCTATGTTAATATTATTATTATTATTGTTATTATTTAATAGATGAAGGCCGGGCAATTGATAGCGGGGCTGAATCGATGCTGACGGATCTGACGAATTACCTTTGCAATGGGGGTTTGTGTGCAGCAATCTTGATATTCTTGACGAAGGTTCTCAAGGCCATGATGGATTTGATCCTACTGAATTCTTCGGCATATTCCCTGTCAAGGAACTTGGATGACAGTAGGCAGTATTTGCGTCGAATGTCCTCTAGTATCCCTGAGCACTGACAGGGATGCTGTGTCACATTATTAACACTTGTAAGGCTCTATTTCACGTTTTCAACGGGGATTCCGTCGAGTTTATTGGATTCAACGGAGTTTGTGGGTCACTGATGCTCCTCGCAATCTTCGAGGCAACAGTTTCTATGAAAAGCCCACCCGTGACTAGATCCTGGTTGACGGACTTGTTGGGGGATCGGAAATGAAAGTGGGCGGAATCGACTTGGACATGGTTTTATCGGTTGATGTCAGCTGACTGTTGAGATCGGGGGGATTTTTTTGTACTGCCTCAGCCTTTTTAATTGCCCCACGAAGGTCATCAGTCAGGCTGGCGGAGCACGGACTCAGTGAAAGTTTCAAAACTTTCGACTTGGCGAGTAATTTTGGTCGAGTGACGGCACGGCCAACCAGCGAGGGTGTAGGTTGTTTAGTTGATAGTTTCGTCATTGCAACACTGAAGAAGATTGCTCTGGAGTGCCGAATACATAGCACGAGGTTACGTTCCGCGATGTGGAGGCTTTATGGAAGGGAAATGTCGAGTGCAGTGGCCTTAAAACAAAGAAAAGTAGCACTGCTAGACTGCTGACAGGGCGACCTTGAAACTAAACGATGACCTCTTAGCGATTTCGAAGCGGCTATTGCTATTGTTGTGAGGCCAGCTGTGATACGTAATGCTGAAGAGGTGCTGAGTTCAAAGCAAGAATTTATGAATCGGCGGGTTACTCCAGAATTTCGTATCCAGAGAAAATCCATGGAGTTGCTTTGAGTTATAGGAACGCACTAAGAAGCTGAATTTTTATCATTACCCTAGATAGCCTAGTAAAAGCTATACTCATTACGGCTAGGTAAAGACTTGATGTGGTAGTTCATCTAGTGCCGTGATCTGGCCAAGAATAAGTGTTTTATAGATAGGGTTGCGAAGGATATTTTCAGGTGGGCTTGAACCTACATTTCCTAGAAGAGACTTGCTTTGATATTTTGCGATAACAGCCTACGAACTCACTGTGGGGTGGAGCATCTGAATTCTGCTGAAATCAAATCGAATAAAACCGAATCGGGTCAAAGGACTTAGAAGGCTTCGTGCCAAGCTTGTCCAGGTTCTTGCACCATAAGCTTCTCGGATCACCTCGTCCGGCAACAAAAGGAAGAAACAGTATTTTTCCGTGATTTGGTAAGGATAAGCCGGAGGAAGGGCCTTTCGTCGCTGTGCCCCAGTCTGAGGAGCCTCAAAGGATCACTGTCCCTCAGTGAGTTTCAGCTAGCCCTCCCACAAGGACAAAAGTTACCAAGGTGGAACGTTAGCGGTGGTGAAAGATATGAGATGACACCGGCATGATGGTAGTAGGCAATTGGAAATGGAAGGGGCAATGACCTCTCAAGGCGGAAAGATGAGAAAGAAAAGAGGAAAAAATGGACGGAAGACAAAGGTTGACCGAAGAATTACGACAGTAACGATGGCGAAATGGTTAGGAGAAGCGAAGATGAATGATGGGTAGGACGTCTACTTATCTACTGGTTTCTGCGAGATCTCTGTCCGAGCTGTAGTCCAGCTGATGCCCAAATTCCACAACCGTCTCAGGGGTTATCACTCTCATCGGCAGCCGGTTTCGGTCGTTCACAAACCTGACGGCGAAGGGTTCCCTCTCAGGCGACGTAAGACTCTTTTCTCCGTCCACTTAAACGGGTGCCCTCTTGTGGCCTCGCGATCACCGAGGACCAACAGCGGTGTAGTCAAATCTAGATCAATATACCCCCTGAAGATCTTTGACGCCTCTACTAGGTCTCCTCTACTCTTCATACTTTCCAGCGGGAGCATGTTAAATGTCCCGAATTCACTCGTGGGCAAGGCCTTTCAGGCTAGCAAACCACCCTGTGAAACGTAGTTGAGCCTGTTCATGAAGTCTGATGTCCTTTACCAAGAAGAGCCGCCAAGCCTGGATATAGTATTTCAGATGCAGCTGAACCGAAGCCTTGTAACAAGGCAACAGAACCCGGAGATTTCTGAAAGCTAAGGTCCATTCAGGCCGATAAAGACCACGGGAGGCTTCCCGGCTGGCCGTACAACACTGGGGGTGACCGTCGCCTTAAGCTGATCCCGCTGCAAGCAGCCTTCGTCGACATATGCATCGGAAAGTGTAGTCAACTTTTGGGCCAAAAGCTTTGCGAGAGGCAGGACCATTGACGGATGGATGCCATTGAGGCCCGCTGCCTCAGTCCTTAACGAGCCACTCAGAAACTTGAGAACCCCACTGGATGTGATGTCATCTCTTGGCATTTGGGGTGCAGGCTTGTTGGTGATTTGCGGAAGGTCCGAGGTGCCGTTGTCTTGCTTATACACCTGCTGGAAATGGTGCCGGAATGATTTAGCCTTCCACAGATTGTTGGCGACTGCTCGGCCCTGGAAAACTCCTGCCTTTCCAAAGGCCACTCTACGAGTCGCCTTGGACTGCACGCAGTTTTAATACATATTGGGGTTTGATCTGTCGGTTTTGGCTGAAAGCTTCGAGTCATTCCTCCTGCTCTCGTCCTGAATCTTTCCCTACTAAGCTCTTTCTGCTAAGTATTGCAGGTGGAGCCTGTGAACACCACTGTTTCAGTACCTTGCCGAAGCTGACTCCTTCCTCTGAACAGTTTTTCGGCTGAACGCCTCTCCGACTTACCTTGTCGTTCGGTGACAGAAGGTTTTCCCTGATATGCCTTCAAATCCGCTCCACAAGGTCCCCACTCCTATCAGCCTCCCCTTCGATCTCAACTCCCAGTTCCTTCGGTATCGTCTAGTCGACCGGATGGCACCCACGTTTTTTAGTCTGGGAGTACCAGTCTGTCTAGATTCCGTGTCAAGCGAGAACCATGTGGCCTCCATTCCCTAGCAGAACATCGCGCTGAAGGCCTGAAATTTCCAGTGGGATCTTGCAATCGCAAGGCCCAGAGAAGATGGAAGTTGCCCTGCCTCCGTCTAGTCTCCCCGGTAATACTCGGTCAGGCCCTCACTGTGTATATGGCCTGACGGACTGCGGCGGGAACAGTTGCCCGTGGACTATTTTGTCTGCTCAATCTACCCCTGGCTGTAGAGGTCCCTAACTATCGAGACCTTCCCTCCGAAACCTGTGACAAACCGTGAGCATTGCATTTTCTGATCGTCTTCCTGTGTTGGAGAAGACGGGCTGCTGTACCCACAGACAACTCTCAGTTCTGCGTGGTAAGTCAAGAGGGAAGCCGAAGTAGATTCTACATGGGATAGATGCAACTTGGACTATTCTCGCCGGTGGAAGAGCTCTTGTATGCGGAGCAGCAACCCTCCGCCCCTCTGTCCTTGTGGTCTGTCTGCACAGCTGACTACAAGGTTGAGAGGTACTTGGTGTGTGAAATCCCGCTGGGGTTGAGTCCAGGTGTCAGTTGCACCTGTCAAGCCCACGCCCGGTGAGCCATCTTCAAGTTTCGATCCCGTTTTTCCACACTTTCAGCGCTTGTGTGCGTAACTGGCCGCGGGGCAGTCCCCTGCCCATTATCTGGATTCTCGGGTGCCACCAGCTGCTCGTAACTTAGATCTGGGCCGCATTTCCGTTTTGTAGGACAGGCATTCCCGTAACCTCTTGGCTTCTGTCTTCGGGAGCACCCACTACGGCGGCGCACGAGGGCCGCGGGCTCGGCAAGGCTGGGTTATCCATGTTTTTTGGCAGTTTCCTCATCGCGACTGCGAATTTTGCCGAGGGTTCCCCTGAATGGGGGCATGGTAACGGTGGCAGCCGGACTACCCGAACTCTGGGCGAGCAAAGGGTAGATGTGTTAAAGCCTACGGAGGAGCTGGGTGTGCTAGTTGCTCGTTCCCTGGATCAAAGAGATGAGCGATTGGGTCGAATCACGGTTGTCCCTTTTGTGGCTCCCTTTATCTCGTGTACGGCCAATAAAAGCTTTCCCAATATCTAGGGACTGAACTCCATAAATGCCGGCCTGGGCTCCCTATTTTGACCCATTTGGGACTCTTCCATTTGCCGGACCGAAGGATGCTTTTCCTGGCCTCGTGGCCAGGCATACCGATCATCCTCAGAAGGCTATCTGCGAGGAAATCTCATTGTTGGATCCCTGTTTTCCCCTGTTACAAATGGCTCAGAGATGCTCCTAACCCCTACTTTTCTTCCCATCGGGAGCGCGGCCTCGCTTTTGACTTGAAATTTGGCCAACAGCTGAAATAAGATTTTCCTCTCTTTCTCCAGTCCCAACGCTGATACCGAAGCCAATGGATTGAGCCCTTGTAGCAGTGTCCACGGGGCTCTAGTTGGTGACAGAGCAGTTTTAATTCTCTTTGTCACTTTATTCGCCCCCTAACTCTGGGGCCTAGCTTAGGCTTAGTACTAGGCTTCGAGGTGGACTGAAGTGGGCCGCCATCTTTGCCTGCCCTAACTTCAGTCTCTGGTCTGGCTGTGATTGACTGAAACCCTTCACAAACGTCCTCTTTGACACTTCCCAATAGAAGGCCAACCTAAGGGGCAGGAGGGGGGACAACTGAACTCAGCTACAATATTAGGTATCTTGGTGTTTGAGGTGTCCACCTGAAGGATTTTCCCGTGAATACAGGCGGGCCCTCGAGGTAGGGTGGTGGTTCTGTTCTACTCAGTGATTGAAATGGCTTGCGTGAGCCCAATTCACAGAAACTACCGACATTTTGAGCAGATCCGGTCTACACCCCTTTGCCTGCAGTAAATGCGACGTAGGATCAGCTTTGGGCTTCTGCTTTCAACATGGAACCAAGTGCTGCGTGAGTCACACCGGATCCCCAAGTCTAACTCATTCATTGCACATTTGAGAATGCCACAGCGGTCGCTATTTCGGGATTTTTCTATGGGCTTACCATCAGTTCCTTTTCTTCGCTTCATCCTAAATGCAAGTAAGCGAGGGCGAAAAGTTGGCCTAGCTGGTATAAGATGGAGGTTTGAGGAAAACGGAGAGCAGCCCTGTCTGGTATACCACTGGGTCACAGGAAATTCAGCCAATCTAGAATTTCTTATCGTCATTACGGGGAACACGGCTTCAGATCTTACTTATCTCAAACATTTTCCTAGGGGAAACTTTTTAAGATTCTCTGTCCTCCCCGCGCTTTCTGTGCTGAGATTTCTTCTTTTCGGAATATGTCGTTTATTTTGCTGACACCCAGAACTCGTCACAGGCATGACCAAATTTTCGTAAGTAATGAAATGGACAGATGAAACTTGGCAGGGTTTAGAAATACGCATAACAAGCGTAGGATAGGTAGCCCTAGAAGGGAGATGAGAGATAGAAGTGTGCACATCAAAAAGTGATGGAGGGAGTGTAACTGAACCCGAGGACGGATTCAAATTGATGTACAATGATTTCGAGAGCCAGGGTTAAGTGGAGGATATGACTGGGCCAAAGGTAGATGACTGAAAGTTGGCTGTTTTACACGAGGAAGACCATAATTATCTACGAGAAACTGCGGTTATGAGAGAAAATGAAGAAAAAATAATGGGAAAACAACGAGTTGCATGGCAGGGGATAAGTTGGCCACGAGGAGTGGTACATTGCAGTAAGCGGACGGTGCCACGGCACAGAGCTGAATTTGAAAACAGGGAGCGAGCAATGCAAGATGTGAAGTGTGTTTTGGACGGAAACAATGGTTTGGTAGGATCGAGATACGGGGGATGCGAGGCTCAGATATAGGTAAAATGGAAGCATATCATGGGGGGGGGGCTTTGGAGGGAAGAAATATATAAATACATCTACATATCTGAATACGCATATACATATATACACATAAAGGGGCAGGAGCATAGGGCAGTGAAGTGATAGAACAAGGAAATAGCAGAGCTTGAAAGAGACGGGTAGGGTTAGACCAGATAACACGGGATCAAAAAAACTCATGATGAGTTTGTTTGTGAGGGGTGAAAATTGTGAATAAACGGCGAAAGAGACTCGGCTTTGAGAGTACAGAAGTGATGACGGCTGTAAACAGAAGCTCATAAACGAAGGAACTTTGAGGAAAGGATAGGAGAAAACGAGTAAAAGTGAATATGCTAATCTGAATAATGCAGTTGTGGCACGTAGTGATGGTCATAAACGAGAGAAGCTTTAATAAATGGACGTACTTGATACGGCAAGATGAGTGCTGTGAAAACTGCTAGAGAACCCAGAGAAAATAAAAATACAAGGTGGTCAGTGTGGTGTGAAATATCGAAGGAGAAAGATCACTTGGAGTTGTTGCAAACTTTGGAGCAAAGACGCGGCAGCTGTAACAGCGGCCTATTTTAGGAGTCTACCACCTTACTGCTTAACTGAGGAGATTTAACTATTAGCATAGGTCGAACTGTGGCCAAGTTCTTCCTACTACCCCTTGTTCTGGAGTCTGTCACCATATGGAACAGACCCTCCCGTCTAAGCCTAAAAACGCCTCTAATTATCTCGAGTGCCTTCATGCAAACCCCATTTTGGTCTCCTGCTTTCCATAGAGAAAAGCTTGTGGTCTTGGAGCTTTGGCTCATACTTCCTGCCCCAATGATCCCCAACCCTGCGCAGTGCAAGACGTTGTACCTTCTCCAAGCAGGCGGCGTCCTTTTTGTAGAAAGGTGACGGTGCCTGAATGCAGTTTCTGAAAGAGGTCTGACTACAGACGTATAGATCGGCCTGAAAACCCCAGGTTTTCTGCTAGACAAAGCTTATCCCAATCTGAAGAGCCCACCGAGTGCTCTTTTAGCAGCTTCTGCACACATTTTAATGAACTCGGGAAATGAAAGCTTCAAGATAAATAACCATCACTATTGGGAATAGAGCGAAACCGAGTCCAAAAGGAGCAGTAAGCTAAAACTGAGATAGCCTGATTTTGGCGTCCTGGTGGCTTTGACCCTGGATGGTAGAAGGTCGAGCAGTAGTTCGAGCAAGTCTACCTGTCTCTGCTCTTGCGGAATAGGCAAGCTATGGGCCCCTTCCAATCCCTCGGGAAGGCACCCACTTCCATCAACACGTTAAATAGTGCGGTCATAGTTTCCGTGGGTGCTCCAGCCAGAGGCTTCAGGATGACTGGGTAGGTACCACCGGGCCTTACGGTTTTGGATTTCTCTAACCTGCCCATCTCTTTGGCTGCTTCTGAGATATCTATTACAAAATCATCAGTGATCGGCATCAGGGTCACATCGCCCAAGGGCCGGCCTGGTATACCACTGTCCTTTCTGTAAATTGCTGCAGGAAAAGGATGACAGCGTCCACCTTATTGGAGCTGGTTTACCGTGCCCTCCTTGGTGGCCTTTTACACTGCCTACGGATGACATTACGGATTATTTGACTTTCCGTAGTTAAGATACGACTTGGGGTTGATTTTGGAAATGTTTGCTGGTTTTTTGTATATTTCTTTTGGCTAGCTGTTTATTCACCCGAAAGTCTAGTCCCTGCGGCCTTATGCCGTAGAAGGTGCCAATAGGCATCACTATCCTCATTTTTCGCCTACGCTACAATTTTCTCCCTCAGTGCCTCGCGGACTCGACTGTTCCGCCACGACTGAGCTCCCGACCTTCGAGGGCTTCCAAATGATGCTACGTGGTCCCTCAAGAATTCCATATCGTCTTGGATGCAAAGCCACTATCTTTGTACGCGGTTTTGCCCTCTATCTGTCCACCAGTCGACAGCTTCTCCGACCGCTCGAAGAAATTCTGGGTTAACTTAGTTGAAGGACGCCGGACCTTCGGTGCTGACCATTAATATTGGCACTCCGTGATTTCTCTTTCCCAGCGAATCCTCCAAGGTTAGGTTTTCGATGTCCCCTAGGTGTCTGGTGGTTGCCAGACCTAAAGTGAAGGACCTCTGTCCATGTCTTCAGCTTGTTTCTTGTTGCGTCTAACCTTTTGTGAGCAGTAGGTCCGTCAATAGTGATCCAGATGTCTTCTTGGCTGCTGATTCAGGTTGTCTCGTTTTCTTTTTTTGCTTATACCACTGTTTAGACTTGTAGCTGTGTTCACCCTAATATATGCCACCTAATTACCTGAAACCGTGACCTACTTGGGTAAATAACTGCGGCACAACACCGTGCGGCCGCTAGTTCTTATCGCGAGTTGGAGTTATAGACTATATTGATCATTCACTGCTCCAATTCCATTTAATAACATTCTACATGGCTTATCTAGCAAATCTCCCCTGATTCTCGCCACAGTGAGATCTATCTAGCTTTCTTACATCCCATCGCTGTAACCCAACTCCTACCTTATTCCCGCCATGCATCCACCGGTGCACCTTCTGAAGTTTCTGTCCCACAGTGCCTCCATTTATTTGTTTTCTCTGCCATAAGAGTGCACTCTCGTTCCACCCGGTCCACCGACCCCATACTTACAATATACTCTCCCGCAAAACCTGCTGTTGTGATCCAAACATTAGCTAAGTACCTACCGTATCCTGTGTAATTCAACCTATGCACACCACACAGAAAAATATCTTCTATCTCACTATTACTCATCGTCCTAAGTCTCCCAATCCCAATTGTGTATATATAGCGGGTCATATAGCTCACTTCCCGTACCACATTGCCGCATAGGTCTCATCTAGACCTTTGCGCACATAGCACCCAGGCACACTCCTGGTCTGCTCAGACCTCCGACTTGTATCTGTCTAGTTGACCGATTTCCTGCTACCTTTTACCTCCGTCATATATTCCTACTTATCATGCCATCCCGGTCACCAACCAGTACTCGGAAAATCCGTCTCGCCAAAGCCGGCAAATCCAAACAAACCCAACCCCTCCCAAAAACCAGGCCGTGCTCTGTCACCCTCGATAACGTCGACGGTGAAGCTTCTAATAGTCCAAATGGCCTTAAGCAGAGTTTCGTCAAACATAGCAAGACGGTCGAGCTGACTGATGAAATCTTTTCAAAGGTTTCACCCCCTGCTAGTCTCCTTGATCCCATAGACGCTACATCGCCCAAGAACTTGGTTTCGGTGGGACACCTCCTCGACTCCGTGTCTACTGAAATATACCACCGCTTTGCCAACTCCAAGAACGCAGTGGTTTTTATTTTTCCAGACCGCTTACCACTTTCCTTGGCGAAACACAACATACTAAGTTTGTGCAACATGGCTCACTGTAAATGCCATTGCAGGGGGTTACGTAAAAAGTCCCGTCGACATAGTTGCCCCCTGCTATTCCAATTCATGGACGACCTAACAGCTACAGAGTTCATTAGCAACAAGTCGACAATTGCTGCCCTTTCGCCGTATAAGGACATCAAGATATTCCCTGATAAAACCCCCTTCCAACGAGAAATACTTCGCTCGCTGAGAAGCAGCTCTGCCTTTCCCATGCAGGCTGACCCCACTGTAACCGACAAGAAGGTGACCCAATGCCCTCCTGTCGAGAAGTCAAAGGCGAGCCCAGCGCCTCACCCTGCCTTCCTGCTAACTGTCGGCTTAGATATGTCTTACTCCTTACCCTCGGATCCGCTTCCACACAAACGCCCTTTTTTACCATTTCCCCCGGTAGTCTCTACTAGCAATAGCTCTCGCTCCCCGACCACAGGCCCCAAGCGGCACTCCACTTCAGTATTGAAGCCGCGCTCCTCCATCATAGCCTCAGAGCCAAGACAAGACCCTGGTACAACCATCAGCCCCCGCCGTACTACTTCCAATCCGTCCTCCGAGACTTTGACAAGTGTTGTCACCCGCCGCTCTCGCTCCAACGACTCCACCAACTACTCACCAGCTGTTAGCTCAGCTGAGACACTTCGTTTCTATCCTCATAAGTGCCGCTCCAATCCTCCCATAAGCCCACCTGCGATCTCTGGCATTTACCGCAAACGCTGACATTGTGCTAGTAACTGAATCCTGGCTGTCAGGTGATGCTTCGCTTGACCTTGTTCGCATAGCTAGGTATCAATGCTTCTTGAACACCCGCCAGTCCAGGAGTGGAGGGGGCTGTTTAGCCTTTGTCGAATGCACTATCCACGCTAGTGTTCTCGACCACCCCTCTCTTCTCCTTATTGAAGATTCGTTATGGCCATCCATTCAAGCCTCCGGCCAGAACCTCATCCTTGGCTGCGTCTACTTCCCTCCGGGTCTGGAGCCTGCAAAACTTGACTCCACCGTGGATGTCTTTAATGCTGCGCTTGACTACCCTGCCAGTGCAAAAATTATTGCGGGTGACTTTAACTTTCCTTCAATTTGCTGGTCCTCCTATACTAGCCCTCCCGCCCTCTCCAACTTCCTTTCCTGTGTTCGTCTTGGTGGATGGACCCAACATGTCTCCTGCCCTACTAGGGGGATCAACATCTCGGACCTAGTATTCTCCATTGATGCTCCTGATATGATCACCCAGACTACTGATCACTTCCCGGGTAGTGACCACCGTATTGTCAGGTGCAAGTTCAGCTGCTTCAGCTGTTCTCATCCGATGCAATCCTCTCCCACTGTTCTGACTTCCTACCGTTCCTGTAGCTGGCCCCTAGTGCCAATGATAAACCGCTCCCTTAACTGGTATACATTTTTTTTTCATCCGATCCCCTCACTGTTATGAACTCTCTCTACTCCAACCTCCTACACTGCCTAAATACCGCCAGTCCATGTGCCGATCCTAGCCCCAAGTTTAGCAGCTCAAGCCCGTCACTTTTAGAGCGTAAGCTGTCTAAGCTGCAACTTACTTTCACTAGATCACACGACTTTACAATTCTCCTGCGCATAAACCAGCTACAACTGAGGCTGCATTGCATGGTCGATTCGCATCTGAGAAGGCAAGAAGCCATCGCCCTAGCACACCCAAGCAAAACTGGCTACCTGTCCAACCTGCTTAGTAAAAGGTCTAACCACTCCAATCATACCTCGCCCAAGTTCCCCATCTGTGGCTCATCTACCGCTAATATTCCAGTACCTATTTCTGAGGCCTTCAGTGAGCATTTTTCTTCTTCCCTTATAAGCTGTCCTGCTATTCCTCCTCCGGCAATCCACCCCTGCACCTCTGCCTCTCTTTCGTCGATTCCCTTCACCCATTTAGAAATTGGAAAATCAGTCTCCTATATTAAACCTTCCTCGAAACCGGGACCAGATGATCCCCCACCGGCCTTCCTCCGTTTCGGTGGTCCTGACCTCCCTTTATTGTTACTTTATATGTACACCACCTTCATGCTTCACAGTGTCGTCTCACCTCAATGGAAATCCTCTGTTATAGTTCAACTATTCAAAAAGGGCGCATTACACGACCCAAATAACTATCGGCCCATTAATCACACCCCAGTAGTCTGCAAAATTAGGGAGAGAATTATCAAAAAACACATTGTCCAGTACCTCTTATCTAACAACCTGCTGAACCCCGGTCAGCATGGTTTCTTGAACTCCCGTTCCTGCTCTTCCTGCAAGCTTGACTTTCTCAATGTCCTATCGTCTGCTGCCGACGCCGGCAACTCTGTAATTGTTCTGTACCTCGACATGTCTAAGGCTTGTGACCGTGTTCCCCATATTCATCTGTTGGCCAAAATCCGATCTCTCGGTATTACTGGCCCTCTCCTTTCCTGGCTATCCTCCTATCTCTCTCACAGATCACAAGCCGTGCTCGTCGACGGCCACCCATCTTCCGCCAAACCAATTATTAGCGGCGTCATCCAAGGCAGCGTCCTAAGCCCATTACCATTCCTTATTTATATCAATGACATTTTCTCTTCTATTCGACACGGCACTCCTTTCCTCTTTGCCGACGATATAAAAATAGTGTACTCCTTCCTCCCTACTGATCTATCCGTGACTCTGTGCAACATATCGCATGACTTACTCGTTCTCCAAACTTGGTGCGTCTCGTGGTTCATGAAATTTTCTGCGGAGAAAAGCTTCCTCCTACCATACAAGTGCACTGTACTACCTGGCCAAATTTGTCTGGACAGCCTGCCCATCCCCATACACTCCATGGTTACCGATCTTGGCGTACGCTACTCTTGTTCCTTTAGCTGCTCAGAACAGGCATCGTTCCAAATCGCCAAGGCCAAGCGAACCCTAGGCCTGACCAATCGGTGTTTCTTAATACCGGCCAGTCGCCTCTCCATGTATCTCTCGCACTTGAGACAGCTTCTAGAATATTGTCCCATTACCTCCAGCCTCTGCCCACGTTCCTCTATTGTATCTCTTGAGAACGTTCAGCATACTTTCACCAAAATGATGTCAAGCGTATTCACAGCCCTAACATATCGCCAGCGCTGTGAGCTCCTACAAATTGAGCCTCTATGGATTCGTCGCATGAGGCTCAACCTGATTTTCCTCTTTAAGCTAATCCATCACCTGGCCTACACCTCTTATCCCATCTCATTCGCTGCGCCCTGCTCCTACCCCATCCGACACTGCGCCTTCTCTCTCACTGTCCCTCATTCTAATCTCTGTCTGAAGTCCCGATTTTTTCTGTCAGCCTATTCCAAAATCTGGAATAAGCTGCCCCTTAGCTTACGCAGTTCCTCCTCGATGTTCGCTTTTAGGCGCCCACTTTTGTCTTACTTAACGGTCTCCAATGCTATATTGCTCACCAATGTGCGCGCCACCACCAACCTGGCCTTTGAAAGAGGCCTCACACTGTAACTCTACTGCCTGTGCGCCACAATCCACTAGGTGCACCCCATGCCCGACACCTCCCCACTCTCTAGTGCCGCGAACTAAGGCCATTGTCCTCATTGATCCATAGGGAACCTACCTCCTGCCATCATAAGAGAACCCTATTGCTCACCTACGCTCATCTCTCACCCATCATATTCACTTTTTTTCTCCTCAGTATCCTTCGATTCTCATCTGGGTCACACCCGGACTGCGCTTCTCTATCCCTTTTCCGTTTCCAATTATCCTCAGTGAGGGCCAACCACTTCGGGCACTTTACGTACCATCTCCCTGGCAGGTGCACCTGGATAATATTGCTACACGGTCGTCTACCACTCGCTGTTTCCGTTGGCTCTCCTGCCCATGGTCTCACGTCTTGGTCAATTGTTCCTGGTTCACGCACCTCCATCGCGGTCGTTTTGTCCCCTGTACAGTTATCCATGAGCACACGTGCCACTCCCAACAGTGCGGGGCGCGGTTAGATACACCTCTATGGCCGGCGCACATCGGGCGTGCAGGACGTCTGTAACGATGTGCGATCGCAACTAGACTGGTGGATCACACCTCCTGCGTTCACTTCACGAAGTGTTTTTCACGTTGGGTGCCCAGCGCACGGCCAGTCCCACCCACTAGCACCGGTTGCGGATGGCACGCTCCAACTTTTCTTGGACTACCGAATCTAATGCTGTCGGTTGAAAATTGCATGCTCCTCATCCTTTTTCCGCCACAGCTTGTTCACCTATAGCTCTTATCATCTGATACCACTTCCCATTTTTGTCGCCCTACCACAGTGTGCACACCTACCCGTTCTGTCCTTCTTCCTATCGCCTCTCTACATCAACTTTCTCTGCACTGAGTCACTATCGTCCTAACCACTCTTCTCTGTCGACGCTCGCCAATATCTCTTTTCCCACCTGCCGTCATTGCTGGCTTCTATCATCTATGCGCTTGGCGTTACCTTCTGCTCAGAACGCCCATTGATAGCTTCCTTAAGCCTGTCGTTCTGTTAAATCCCTCCTTGTTCTCCCTCCTCAAGCCCAATGCCATTATGCACCAATCACACCCGCACTAATGACTAATTCGCATATTAGAACTTGCCGCTCCAAACTTCGCATCTTTTACAGTTGCATTTATTATCTAATCACCACCACCATTTCCTCTCTTGGCTCCGCGATTCCTCTGTGGTTCTTTCCAGTGTCCTGATTAGTATCCACCTGTTCAATTGTCTGCTGGCACACAGCTCTCCAACTCCATTGCCCAACTCCGTTGCCCATTCATGTTTGGTGGCCTTTTTGTTCTATTACTGGTTCACTTATCTCGGGGCTTCCCGTTTCCTTGTCCGCCTCCTTCGTGTTTCATCTGCAGTAAATTGATCTGATTGGTGATTTCTCACCTGTGTCTCCTCGGTCATTGCTTTCATCCCTTGATCCGTTTATTGCTCGCTACAGGCATTTTTCTGTACCTTCCAGTGTGGTCCGCTTTTCCATGTTCCACCATTGTAATGACAACGTTACGTCACGGTGTTCTTCTACAGTTCCAAATTGCTCGACCTGTCACTACCCGATTCCTCTGGTCCGTCTATTCATCTCACACCTGCATTGATCAAATAATTAGACTCATTCTTACCTGTTTTCCTTGATCCTGTCTTTCATCTTCACTCTTCCATGAACTGCTCCTTACAGTCTTCATTCCAAAATTAATTCTACAACCAATTGATCTAACATTACCTACTCCTCCTAATGACTGATAATTTCTTTCTAGGACCCCACTGTTACTGCTCCTGCTTCTCTTATACCTACACATATATATATATAATAAATCTACATATATATATATATATAAACTTACGCATACATACCTATGTGCACGCGCTCTGCATCTTGCAGTTCCTCACCGGCCATTTATCTTGCTATCATCCCAACGACCGTCATCATAGGCATCCATCGACTCTACATCTGTGCCTCGCATCTACCGTATCTAATCCTTCTAAATCGTTTTCGTCATCTGATCATTTCCGTACGTCTTGCATTGCCCGCTGCCTGTTTTACGATGAGTTCTGTGTCCTGTTCGCCGACAATCCACTGCAGAGTACCAATGCTTCATTGAAATCTAATCCACTGCAGTGCACCTCACCTTTTTCTCCATCGTCCCTCGCTACTGCAGTTCCTCATACCAATTTCCAGTTTTTCTAATGTTTACCAGTCTGCCTCCATATGTAATTGCCCGGGACCAGCCATTCAGTCCATCTGACCTTGACTTTCAAACTCACCGGGCGTCCATTCAAATCCGCTCTTGAGCTCATTTAAACTCCACACAATCTCTGTCGTGTGCATACGTTTATCCTATTTTCATCCTACCTTATTCCCCCTTCTGAGCCGTTTTATTCAATATTTTTATGACAGTCTCCATATTTCCATGAATTATACCTGTCTATTCCATCACCTGTATCAACATGATCATGCACATGGCGTGCTTCGGGCGCTTCCGAAATAAACCAATATTATTAGTATTATTATTATCTGGTCCCGTTCGGACGCGTCATAACCTCCAATAATAGAACTCTGGAGCCCAACTTCATCAGGTCATCTACACAGCAAAACGGCCCCGCATCCTCCTCATCGCCGGAGGAGAGGCCGAGGCATATGCAAGCTGTTGTTGAGTCTACGCAGTTTAGATTAATTTGGATCAATAAGTCTCACGCACTGCACAGACAAGGTTGGGTCCGCTCGCTTTGGGCACATGGCTCTGCTGTGAGCGGAAATCCGCCTCCACTCTGTGCTTCCAGACTCTCCATCCTGCTCAGAAAGTGGTTTATTGGGCAAAAGCCCAGGATATGTTCGTGGGATTTCAGCCGTATCTCTGTGGTTGCAATCAATTTGCCCTCATACATACGGGCCATAAGTTAGAACCACTTGTTTCCTCCACTGGCTGCTGCGGTATGCCGAACAGTTATTTTCCCTGACCACAGGAGAGCACTCAGTTTGCCAGAAGATCTAGCCTACTCGGAATTTGGTTCCGGGCCAGTCTCCAGCTTGTTGGACTTTGCGTCTGGGTTGTGCGCAGGTCACTTGATGTTGGGATCATGGTCGGGTTTACCTGCTGCCTCTCAATAGGTGCCCCAACCGGAATGCCTGCGTTCGTAAACACTAGCTCTTGTGATCTGCTTCTGATGGAAGCTCCATGCTTAAGAAGCTTCTTTTCTCGTCACACTCAGAACTTAGGGCGAAAACTTCGGATGAGGTACTCTCACCGTCATTGCTTTTGGTCTGGCTGTGTTGAAAGGTGCAGACCTTTGAGGATTCAAGCCATTGACCGTGGTGCTGGGCGTGCCCTGTCCTAAAACCTCCAGCTAGATGGTGATCGAGCCGTCTGTGGCAGTTCGGATACGATCAGCGACGGCCGGAGATATCCGTGTGCTTGTTTCTGTTGGCTCGGGCACTTCCCTCTCCCTATTGGCAACCTGGTCACTTCGACCACTCATAGGGATCGTTTTATGGCAGCGTGGTCTGGCATAAGAAATATCTGTAGAAAGTTTGCTATGTGAAACTTCATCCCTCGCTCCCCCGGCGTACCGTTTCTCAAAGTTGTCTGTATTGTTTTCTTTACTACTACTTCTCTGTCTCCGAAAGCCGCCTTGGGTCGTTCTCGTGGGAGACTAATGGTCCAGGAAAAATGACGTTACTCGTCTTTCGAGGCTCTGATTCTTTTCGTAAAACCTAGAATTTTACTGGAGTCTTGTGTTGTCTATCGACTTTGCCGTTTCTAGTTTTTCCACTTGGTCCTGGATATTCTTCACCCTCCAGAATTCAGAACAGGATTTCATGTTCATTTTTTGCCCCAGTGCCACGTCTACCAAAGTTGCTCCCTCGCGAGAGCCCATGCAAGGCTACAGCCATTTCACCAGTTTGTGCCGCTTGAGGATAGATCAGAAGCCTTCCTTTCGCCCCCTCTCGTTTACTGAGCGCTTGGTCAGCACCGAAAAATCAGGCATAGTGGTGCACTTTAGCAAGTTGCCTACAGTGACAGCAAAGGAGTTTACGTTGCTGGACGCACTGCCTTTACTCAGTACATCTTGTCCTTGTTCGAGGGGAGCTGTCGCGCCAAAACTTGCTTGACATGTACTTTAGGTAATGCTTCGGGGCACCACGCAAAGAAACCCCGCCCAGATGGGGCAAAACCGAGTCATATATTTGTCTGCCGTACAGACGACAATGCTCTTCGGACAGTTCAACACAACAATTGTGGAACCGTTCTTCACTTACGTCACACGGAATGCAGTCATCCACCTCTCTGTTCTAGCTCATATTGTCCCTAAGAGCACCAGTCAAACAGGTGGTTTTCACCTGCATCCAGGCCTGCTGTAGTCATGTTGGGCCTTGCTGATTAGGTTGGCCGAGTGATTGGAAACCAAAGGGGTGATGAACTAATATTAACTTTCTATTTCCTAACCCTTAAGATGCAAGACTCATCAGACACATTGTTGGGCTAGAATAAATTGACAGGAATTGGGGCAAGTATATTCCCTTATGGGTTTTGGCCGACCAGCGGTTCACACCTTTTGCAGTCACCCGGAATGGGTTATTCGTCACTGCGGCGCCCAGGGTTCTTAGACTTATCCACATCGATTCCCTGTTCCAAAGAATTACGTTCTGCTCGAAGTCCGCAATGAATACACTTCCCTGAAGATACAGATGATCAGAATCCTCTTTTTTCTCCACACGTCCTCATGTCACGGATGAAGAGCGAGCTGGATTTTTCGGTCTAGAGTCTTCAAAGTTAGGGACGGAGAGAAACCTCCCGATTAAGCCTCAACGCAAAACTCTAGTGTGGTATTGGGGAAGGGGGTCGCGTTGTCAGTCAGAAAATTTTGAAGTTTTTGCCCGAATTTTGAGTCGAACGTCCCTTCCACAAGGTCCTCTGGAAGCGAGTTTTAAATGTTTTTAACTCCTTGGGATAGGCTGTATGATAGTGGCAAACTAACAGAATACGGCTTCAAGAGTTCCAGTGTATATCCTGGCTTAAGCCAGGTTCACGTGGTCTAAAGATCACTTGCAGTTCTGGTCATAGGTCATTTCGGATGTGACTGACAAAAATGAGGTCCCCTTGTGACCTCCGTCGGATTTCTAGGAACAGTCCAGTTGCCAATTGGCGACCCTCGTAGCCAGCCCCGCGTATGCCAGCAATGGGGAAAGTGGCAGCCCGCTGAATTCTTTCGAGCTTCGCCAATGTTTTGGTCTTGAGCAGTTATGTAGCCATAGCACGGTACTACAGCCGAAGCCTTACGTGTGTAGTTTACAACTACCGAAAAGCATATTGAGGGAGATTTACGAAGGAACGAAGAAATGCCCCGAAGATAATCCACGCCGAGACGAATATTCTGTCTGTATGACTTAGTTTTAGTTAATCTAAAACCCTACCTCAGGGTCACTTTTGCGGACCCCAACAGTGTCAGCAGGTGTGTAGCCTGACATTGACCGTATCCGACCTGTAGGCCCGCGCGTAGGCTTCTTTAGGTCTGCCAGAAGGGCCCATTTGTTGGTCCAATACCTCAGCCTATCGAGATCGTCGCACAGGGGTCCTCTTTCCGCATCATAAGGAAATAAACACCACTGTACCGACTAAAACTCTCAAGTCCTGGTTCGGGTGAAGCCTGACCAACGATTCGGTTATCGATTCACTAACCAATAAGATTCACTCTTTCTGGATAGCACCTTGGAGCCTCAAAGCAACATGTAGCCCAAATCGATGCAGAACCCAAATCAAGAACACGATTGCTCTGCAACTTCTACGGTTTTACTAGCGAGTAAAAATATGAGTACAAACACGATCATACTTTTGACAGTGAGCCTCAGTCACTATCCAGCCAAAAAGGTAGTCAAAATTAGAAAAACATTCTGTAAAGAGGGGAACGGTTAGCCAAAAAGAGCAAATAATAAATACCTGTCCTGAAGTCCAAGAAAATAGAACAAGTTCTCTACGCTTGATCAGGTCCAAAGAACAACTTCCTGAGCGTGGCAGCCAAAAATCAGCGTAAACGAGCTGAACGTCTACCGTGAGTCGCCGTGAGCCGGAAAGTGAAACCGGGGAGTAATAAGACAAAAATGTGTTGAATCAGAGCATCTCACTACCGTACCAACTGTCCTCAAAGTAATCTCAGTAAGAAAGCATAACCATAAAGAGAAAAAGTAGGCGCATCAAGCGTAGAATAATTTTCGACTACAAACCAGTGTCAGCATGAATTAGGTTAGAGAAGGCGGACCAAAATTTGTCATAGAGTGTAGGAATGTGAGCAGAAGAGGAATTTTTCAATCACCATGGGCATTACAACCACAGCTTGAGCTCATCGGCATAAACTGAGCAAGATTAGTCCAGAATGAGTGGAAGGTTACTGATTTACACCAGGAACAACAGTGGATAGGGTACCAAACTCCAGGGAACTCAAGTGGAGCCCGGGTACAGTGTGGACATGGTCTCAGAAGACCTGACCGCATATACCCGACCTCTCAGGAACTCTTTGATCCAGCTCAGTGATGGATCAACTATTTTCAATGGTTTTAGCTTCCGAAAGGGTCGGTTGCTTAGCCCTCCGTTAAATGTTGTACTGAGGTAGATGAAGAAGACGTCTGTTGGACATCCCCCAGCCTCTGCTTTCGATTTTACACGAGTATGCTGAAGCCTGTACGGATGAGGTTCGAGATCACTTGTCGTATATGGGTTCTGGCGAAAGTTATACATTACCTAGATGTAGCGGTTATCCATCCACGGTCAGCCAGTGCCCGTCAGTCCTCCAGCTCTCCGCCGCCGGTGTCCTATATAAAGGACTTGGCGCGATGTATCAGTAGCTGGTCGGCCCCCCACCAAGTCATTGAGGGCCCGCATAGGTCAGGAATACGTGCTGAGACTACATCTATGACGTAAATTACCGGGCCGAATTCCCCCGAACGGAGACGGTGGCCCAAGAGGGGTACTTACGCATCAAAAACCCTTTCAGTCGGCCAAGATTCGGTGGAAGTCATAACTACAGGCCTTCCAGCCTCTGCGAACCTTTCCGATTCGTCTCCTTTTTAGGCTACGCACGAGCACGCTAAGACCTGCCTCCGACACCTGATCATTTGTAAATTTGTTGGGAAATTATTGATCCCTGGACCCTGAAGGCAGCGGCCGTCCAGGGAGTGGATTCTGGAGGTGGCCACGTCATTTGCAGTTTCTTCCTCCACACAAAAATCCGAATACATGGATTGGTTTAATTATCTTTACTGCACTCTCACAGCTCCTCAGGGCCTTGTTTGTGTTTCTGGCAGTCCTTCGGATAAAGATCCTTAAGTGGTCACAGTTTTCATTCTCGAAAAGTTAAGGACTTTGCAGCACCGGCTTAGTTTGCTCCTGGGAAGAGTGAACAATCTTTAGCGGTTCCGGCTGTTTATCTTGCAGTTCTGCCATGCGGAAACCTGTCTTAATACCGGTGGAATTAGCCAGGCCTTCTTCGGCGTCAGCGAAATATTTCCCGAGGATGAAACGCCGTTGCGGGAAATCATGGCTGAGTATGTCTCGTGGGGCGGCTACTGTTGTTTTAGATGTTGGTCGAAGAACACAAAGGGATGGCGTGGATAGAATTTACCTTGAAGCTCCTTTCACTTTTTTCGTGAATATACTTTGCGGCTTATAAATGGGACAAATACCTGGTATAGGGCTGAGCTTTGTTGAGACGAGGGTGGTATCAGACCTCAGTGCAACCTTCGCGCTTGGTACAGCAGGTTGAACTGGGCACCAGATCACGGCAGTATCCATATCACAGTTCTCATTTTCGGTCGCCAGCGGGAGTGGAACAGACGCGGCATGTCTTGGTTCCCAGGGTCATCCAATCTAGGGTCGAGGAAGCCTCACTGGGTGGCGGAGAGCCTTGAGAGGCAACACATTTTGTCCGTGAAAGTAGCACTTTTTCGATCCATGGGTGCTACCCGCATTTTACCCTAAGGTGGGGTCCCTACTCTATTCTGGGATATTACACACATTTTGTCCCGCCGTGAAGCGGGGATTTGTATAAACGTCCGGAGACTTTGCACCGGTACAGCACATAACTCTACTTTGTTGGAAGTGCAATTTTGAGGCTGTCAACTTATGCGGTGATCGAGCTGGAGCGCCCTATCGAGGCTTCTAACTGTTTTGGAAGAAATCGAGTTAGGGCTTTTAACATCTGCACCCTTTTAAGGGCCGTATGCGTGTAAAATCCACTGAGTGGCACGGAACACCGCAAAATGAGCTTTCTATATTCAACATGAATCCGTCCTGATTTAGCTCAATTTTGGTTTGCACAGGACTTTGCGCAGTCAAAGTCAATCGTGTGCTCAAGTATTTTTGTCTTCGGCGCTCTTCTCAGACTCCTGAAGCTGCCTTCTCGAGACAGCAGCAGGTGACCACCCATCCAGGTATGGGCGCTGGTAGGGATTTTGAGCATCTGGTAAGTCGCGATTTCGTTTTAAGTTTCCATCCCAAACAGTTCTTTACAAGAAATCGAGTTGGGTAAGTTCCGAGGTCGATTGGCGCCATGCAGGCAGTAAACAACCTACGGGAGGTCTATTGCATCGTAATGAAAACAAATTTCTTCGAGGCGCGCCTAATTGAGGTGAAGCTCCTAAATCTACACCACTATTTTTCGGGTAGCCTTGTTTTTCTTGGTCAACTCTCGGTATTGAGCTTCCATTCACTGATTTAACCTTCGCTGTTTTGATGGTTCTAGTAGTTATATGTAATCTGTTGTACTTGCTGCCCCAAGCACTTTCCATTTCCTCCTCGCACTGCCTGGTTCCCAATAAGCAACATAACGTGGCTGATGATATGACGCAGTCCTATGGAACAGCCAAGATGAACCCAGATTTAGATTAACTTGGAGCTGATTTCCGGGACTTCTATAGAGCCGCTTGTTTGAGAGTTAAACTATACGATTCACGATCAAATGAATTGGCAATTAAGCATCTTACCTTTCTGCCAGGTAAAGCCTCTTTTAACGGAGAAAAGTTTACTATTGATAAAGATATTGTGTTCCATTGTTCCGTCCAAGTGCAAACCCCTTGGGGATGCTAAACCATGGTTGTCAAGCCTCCTTCTCAGCTTGTGCTGCCGAATCAACCTATATGGTTAGCAGCGGTTCATGTAGGCCACTTCCGACGGGGGACTGAGGGTCAATACTTCCGTGGCTTCCATGAGACCGGTAAAATCAGAGCCACGCGTTGAGCACGTAGAAAGTTTTCATGATGCTGCAGAGCTTGGAAGTTATGCCCTTCTAATGTTTAGTCAACATCTTCGCTGTCGCTGATTTGGGTTCCGTAAGGAAGAAGTTAAGTTTCTGTTACAATTACACTGATTAGAAATCCCTCATTCGCCCATCTTGATATGCTTCCCAGCAGATTTCGGGCTGCTCCTTCAGGTAATTACCGTGTAGAACATCGAATTCATTTGTGGTTGTTGGTCGGACGATCAGTGAATGTAGTGTCACAGAACTTCCTTTTGTCATTTTTATACGCGATCTTCCTGATCAACTCGCCAGTTATTTTAGTGTCATTGTTTGTCACTCTTCGAGTTTGGCGGCTGGAGCTTGAATGTTACTCATTAAAGATACCGTACTTTCCGCATGTTTCTCGGATTGCTTGGCCTGACGGATAACTACTGAGATTAGTTTTCAAATATTTACAAACCATAAATTCTGCATCATTGTGCCATAAGCTGTTTGATGATTTTCAACTCTACGACTCTTTTTTACCTTTCGGCTAGATACCCAGTTCGGACGAATGCTTGATAACGATTATCGTATTGTCGTGCTGACCAACGGGACCGGTTAGGTGAAATCGATATTTGGGATTGGATCACGCTTTACCCAGTCTTATTTTACAACCCACAAGAAATGTCGGAACCGTTTTGAAGTCATTGCTCAAACTACTCCTGGTGCATTTATTTTTCTATTTTTGGTCTTGCTTTCTTCTCGGGATAACTTCACGGACGTTAGGACACTAGGTATGGTATTGAGTCGCGGTTAGGCTTTGTATGCTTGCTTACTTTTGAGGATCGTAGACTTCCAGTTTGCTCACACTGAATTTTATCTGCCACGCCCAAGAAAACTTTAGTGGTAATGATAACGGTGTATTTTTCGGCCGCAGTCGAGATAAACGCAAAAACGCATGATCAAAGAGTAAAAAATTACTCGATGGACTAAGATATTTACATTTTAGAAGGAAGTGGAGCTAGCTAATCCAAATATGAACTAAATGTGGGTGGTGTTTGAATGAAGAAAAATGATATAAATTTGGGCTGTAAACAAGAGTTGGTTTTGAAGTCGGTAGAAAGAACGTTCTCAAGTGGCGGGACGTGGACGCGATGGGGTGAGTGGCTTTGTAGAATGTGGAATGCTCACATACACGAAGATGAACCAGATCACGACTGGCGATTGTTTACTCGAGTTAACTGGGTAGAGCAAAATGCGATGAAGCAGGCGGACATTGTACAGAATTACCCAAGAGAATGGGGATCATTGTTTGACTGGAAATGTCAGATAGGTTTTGATGTGAAACTCCAGGAAATTAGTCGACTGCTGACGCCGGTAGAGGACTTTGGAGAATTCATCATCAAATGGTTTGTGGTTTTGTGGGGTGGATTAATCACTTCAGGTACTACGAGTTGGGGCAGATTGTAATTCCGGTGGGTCTGATGGGGTCCGTAATACTTTACTCGAAGTATTCATCAGTGATCCATATTATGAAATTAGTGAGGAAAACTTTCGGTTACTACCCAAGCGAGGATGCTGAGGACCGGAGTTAAACCATCAAAATCTGGAAAATGAATAAGAGGAAAGCAACAGTATGGCCACAGTGCCAGCTGTGAAGGGTGATGGCAAGATGCAACACAATTATATCAGTAACAACTATGGAATGCTGTGCAGATAAACCACGCACAACGCATGGGCTTGCGTTTCGGTATTGGTAGGCAACCAGAGGTCGTGTGACCATGGTGGTCGTGCGTAGAAGAAACCATAAGTTTTGCAGTAACTCGGGGTGCAATGGGATGCATTGAGGTCACAAGCTGCCCAAGATAAAAACAAAAGAGAAGATAACGGTGGTTATCTATGAACCCAATAGATGTGGGCCTCTTTAGGCGGTGCCCGGAAACGAGAGTTCCGCTCTTCAAAACGAGATAAATTCTAGGTGATGGATTAGTTTGAAGAGAGATGCATTGTGACGGAACATGGGGGGCCTCCTTGAACTTTAGAGGGGCCATGAAGTGTTGGAATTGTGCAGGAACCAGAAAGATAATTTTGGCAGCTGGTGATAGCGGTACCTCACCTTTAGCTTGACCAAGAAGATAGAGCAGGAGAGTCCGTTAACAGAGGTAACTACTAAGAGGGTGGACGGCAATGCAAGGGTGAAACAGGACTCGTAAAGAGAGAAACCTGGGATCGACTATTCTCCGACTGCAGCTTTGCTGGTAAGTCAAGATTCTATTTCAATATTGGTAAGATAGAATCTTGCTCAGGTTGAGCGGCTAGTGTGATCTTCCGTTGTCATAAACACACTGCAAGCAGCTCAACGCCGGTGTGAAGACTGGTTTATTAACAGTGAGGGGCGAGAATTGAGATAGGGCAGGTTCAATGGAATTCCACTTCACCGAAGCACATGTTAACACAACGATGAAGTGTTGCACGCACCACGCAAACAACTACTGCTAGATAGATGCAATAGCAAAGCTAGAGAATCAGCGAGAAAGAGTGATAACGGCAGGCCTTCTTTGAAAGCGGTAGTTACAGTATTGTTACGTAGCCGCAGAGTGGTGCTGGCAGTAAGGCATTTATTCTGTTGACTCTGGAACCAGAGAAGTGAGTCACGGCGACGTATCCTGTCTGGAAGTTTGTTCCGGATCGTGCTATATGCAACGATTTTGACTAGCTTTCTTGAAATTCTTGTATAGTTCATTGTTTTGAGTAATGTTGTACACCATGATCATGCGCTTGCGCGTGCGTCTCGACCATGGTCGAGAAATATACCATTAATAATAAATACTTAGCTGCAACAAAGATCCTGGAACGTGGGACGGGAAAAACGAGGAAGCTATTCACCCAGGCGGATAGATGCACTTTGAAGTGGAAGTTAGTTGAGTAGAAGAATTGATGTAGTGGGGCAAACGCTTGTACAGAAAGAACAAGTTTGATTTTATGCCGTGCAGCAATGGTGGGTCACTTTGGAGGGGTTCACATCTTCGTCGGAATGTGGGAGTGGCGGATTTGCTTATCAGGCGCCCGGCAGGTGACCGCTGAACATTTTCTATGGCGGCAATAGTGGGGCACGAAATACTAGAAGAAATAGGAGAGAGGTGTACCAGAGACAGTGTAGCAGAGGCGGTGAAGGCTGGGAGTCAGATCTCATTGAGTTTGAGATAACGAAACACAAAAACCCTTAGTGCGCCCAGTTTCGGCAACTTGGAGAAAGGCACGTTTGGGGAAGTTCAATGAGCATGAGTAGTGCATTAAAAGATCTTGAACGGGGGGGGGGGGGGTTGACGGGCATTGCAAGACTACTGACGACCAGTATATCAACGGGAACATGGCGCTTTTAGAGGAGTACAGTGCTTTGTGCAAAAGAAAGTTTCCTACGCCATGTAGAACACCGTCTATCCCGGGGACATAAATCGTTTTGAATTTCCTCGAAGGTGACAAGGAGGTTTTCCGCGTCAAGGGTTTATAGGATTTCGAAGTCGTCAGCGAAAAAAAATCAGTCCCGTGTCGAACCAGAGGATATACAGTTGACGCATATAACGGATAGGAGTGGACTCAGAACACCACCTTGGATGACGCTCCTAGCCACCGGTTCAGGTGATGATATGTAGCCGCAGTTCGGGACTGCCTGGGAACAGTCGGATAGGTAAGAGCAGGGCTAATAGCGCAATGAGTCGGCTATGTCGAACGAGCGGGTTTTTGCAGAAAGATAAGCACTAGACAAAAGATCAAATCCTTTGGCTATATTGAGGAGTATGACGGCCGCTGATTGATCGTGATCTAAGGAATCGGTAAGATGATTCGGGAAATCTAAATGACGTGAGATGCACGAATACTCATTGATAAATTCATGCTGATAACCACTTAGCTGGTTGCCGGAGGTCAGGAAATCCCGGATAAGGGTTTAGCCTGGGAGGTCCTTGAGCTTGCTCATGGTTGGCATGTGGTTTTTGGTAGATAGTTATCCGAATGTTGAGGCAAACCTACTTTGAAACACGGAGTAATCACCGGGGGCTTCCACTGGTTAGGGACAGGGCTGTTCACGATTGAAAGCTCGAAAGGGTTTAGAAGAAACAAGCCCATATCGACAACAACCAGGAGGACAAGTACCAGAGGGACAGCTTCTGGGTCTAGTTTTTCAAGAGTACCGGTCCTGGATGTTAGTCTGCCGATATCACCAGAAATGAGGCCGATGAAGGAAAGTCTGACGGTAGTACGGGAAGAAGGTACGGTGTGGGAGGCATGGGATCAAGCTGTCAAGAATGAAATAAAATAAGAAATGAAAGCTTCCGCGATGGCTTTAGGTGACTCAGCGGTAGACTATCCAGAAATAACTAATTTTGTGATAATACGAGGTGAACTAGAAGGCCTATGAATGAGAAGCCTCGCTGTTCGTTCTAGTTTGTTAGGATCGTCCAAAGCTCATGCTTCTCGGCTTACCAGGTGTTGTTCCTTTGCAACGGGAAGAGTGCTGTAGAAGGGATCCGCACGTAGGATAGGGGAGACGTCACGAGGTGCAGGGTACTTGCGTTGCAGACCAGTAATTCTTCGTTCACTATGAGCTGTACAAAGTTTTCTCCTGACAAGGCGCTGGTTGAAGGCGGAACCAAACCTAACCAGGAGAAGACAAAGGTTATTGTAAAGAGAATCTGCTGCCGTCTGAGGGGTGGCTGCGGAAGAAAATGACCCCACCAGAGGGATGGACTTGCTCCTGGAGCAAGTGACGGTTTCACCCGAGGGATGAGTATAAAGACTTCCGAGAGCCGCTGGTGAACGTGTCTTCTATGCGGCCTGGCAGCGAAATACCAAAGTTATCCCTCTATCGGACGAATAGAGAAGATGCAAATTGGCTTACAGATACGAGGTGTGTTCGATATATCGCGGTACCGAAGCAGAATCGACGCCAAAGATACAACGAAAGAAGATAAACGCAAAGGCTGTACAAAAAAGGAACCGCGAGCGCATTTTATCGGCGAAAGAACGGAAGTGAAAATGATTAAAAACGAGCCCTACGGAAACCTCGGAAAAGTCAGTTCAGCGAAACGTACGCCACCGAACAGCACATTGAGGTTGATGTCAAACGTCAGAAAGGGTCGTGGAGAAAATAGATTCAAAATGATGTCCAAAAACGGTCATTTTCTCAGAACGATCGAGGTCACTGCAAGCCTATAAGGGGAGCAGGTTTAGTATTATACCACGAAAGCTTGAAATTCCTAGTTACCTTTTTGTGGTCACTACCTGGAAAGTAGCCTTAGGCCTCATCAGAAACCACCGAGAGAGTGTGAGTGAAGAGGAAGTTCAGAGTATCCAATCCTGCTACAGGAGCCTTTGCTTTTTGGCCCATTTTCTGAGGCGGATACTAGAGGGAGAATCGAGGTAGCAGCTGGGTCAAGGGAGTAAATACCAACATATTTTTGGGGTACTGAATTCACCTGGGACGAGTTTTGCACTGCGGGGATAATCATACACCGAGGTGGAAGCTTAGATAGCAATACCGAGGTGAAGCCAGTCCTGGCCATGGAGCGGTAGGAGTATCCTACCAATGCGCTTTGAGGACCAGGTTACTATAATAACCGTACAAAGCTGCAGGTATTAGCAGGTAGAATCTTGGTCAACGACAGTCGTAGTGATGCCTTTTCGGGCGTATATTAGGTAGCCAGTTGGACGGGGGTCTGAGAATATGTCGAACCCAGCAACAGTAACATGCTTGGGTGAGTTGTTTTCAGTGAGCCAAGTTTCGGTTACCACGATAATACCAGGGTTCATTAAGGCTGCTCGTGGTGTCGTGGAGTCAGTCTCACCCGGAAGCGAAGGAGCACTTACGAGGAGCATCTGCTACTTGCTGGTATCCGGTGGTACGGTCTCGCTGGTGGCACGATAACGGAAAATGGAGTTTTGGGGTGCGTTGGCTTTCCCACATGGTAGCCTTGGTGGTGGTTGGCATCACTTGGCGAGAGCTGGTCGCAGAAGGTGGGAATTGGGAGGGCTTGGGGCAGTTTCACCGAGCGCCAAAGCTGATTGCTCAGGTGGGTTGGGGCAGATGTCGGTGGATATGTGAGGGGGCATATGAAGATTATTTTGGAAGGTGATGGGAACACGCAGTTTCGCGTAGTTGGCGTGCGGAGTCTGGCGTGCTATGGGAGTCCTAAAAACGGCAGACAAGATGCTGGTTTTGGAGCTTGGTTCATTAGTGCGGGGAGGAAGGAGAGGTTTTTGGACTGAATGCTACGGGGTGGTAGGAGGGGGTTGTTGAAAGTATCCTGCGGGTAAAAAATAGCTGTAACGGGATGGACAATGGTGGGGAAAACCAAACAATTTGGTATGGTAACGGAACTAGTGGGATGAACCGTGGAGGCACGGAAAGGTTGGTAAACGATGTGTCAGGAAGCTTCGGCGTCGAGAAATGGCTGTGCAGTAGGTTGCGGGTATCACCCGCGTAGGAGCCCGTGGTGCTGGGATCTCGACGGGAGAAATGTGGTTTGCGAAACAGCCCAGTTTTGGAACGGGAGCTGTGGGCACTGGCATTTTTACAGCCCACCGAAGTATCCGTTTTGTTGTAAATTTTGCGAAACCGCCGGAGAATGGCCTAGCAATACAAGGAGGCAGCTGTTCGGTAAACTAGATTATGAAGCCTTCGGTAGGGGAGGGGGCTGGTAGTCAGACTTCGGATTGGGGCCCGTAGGCCAGCACTGGTGCTGACAAGTGGCTGTGAAGGCTGAGTACGAAGCATTACCAACTCCCGGTCCAAGGGTGACGACTCAGGCCGCAAAGACTGGCTTGTTTCCCTAAAGATGCTACTTCTTGACAGCTTGCCTAAGGTAGCTTGCCCTCAGGGCTGACGGATCAGCTTCTGTTGAGAGAGGGATGACTGTGGTATGGTGCAACTTTACGAACAAGACTTAATAGCAGTTAAAGGATAAGGGCAGGAACGACCGTACTTTGGTTTGTGTTTCCTTGGGAGCCCAAAACAGGGTGCCGAGTTAGACGGGCTCCGAGACTTGGGTAGATTTGGAAAGGGTCCAGGCTTTTTATCATGAACTACGCCAGACCACAGCTGGCCACCAGGAGTTGGTTGTATAGAGAGGACTGGGGGGATGCTGGATATGCGTGTCGTCGTGGCGGCTTTCGGTCTTGGGCTTTCGAGGGGCTTCAGCTTTTTAGCACTACTTGCTGTAGTGGCTTTTTGCCGGACGTTCTTCGGGTGTTTTTTCTGTCGAGTTACGGCAGTAGCGCTTTCTCTATGAACAAATTCATGGACCTTCAATGGGTCCGAAAATTGAAAAAGCGGGGCGTTGATTTTGTTGTGTTTGTTGGTGCAGTCTGATGCCGCGGCCTAAAACCCGTTCCGTTTTAGTGGCCTTTAGCAAGGAGCTGCCGAATATTTCAGCGGAGCCCTATCTGGAATGGTGATTACAGTGGCGTGGTTTGAAATTCGTATTCACCTGGGGGCCTCTGGATGGTACTGTCAGTAAAGTTGCACTTTGCAGCCAAAATACGGTCCTTGGTTATTGTAGATGGCTGGGGCAGTTCAATCACCGGCTTCAGAATTCTAACGACTTTTTAATCTAGCAATTCAAGTAGGCTTGCTAGCTGTAAGGGGGTATCGATCGTGCCATACACGTCGATCGGGATGTTTTTTAGTGGAAGGGAGCACGGCAAAAGACAAGGAGACGTACGTCGGCGCGCGGCAAAATCTTACTGGTCGGTCTGCTTCTCTCGGGGTTGTGAATTATAACGGTAGATTTGGGATAATTGACTAGTTTTGTTGGATATTTGGCAGTTAGCCCAGATAGTCTGGTACATAGGGGCGAAGATTTGACGGAAGAAAACATTGAGTAGGTAGGAATTACTGAAATGAGGCTGCAAGAAAATGGTTTGGTTTGAGAATTTGGGGTTTGTACAGAGGCTGGTCGGTTTGTCGACGGCGGCTGACCTTGCCAGTACAACTGGCTTGAGAAATAGGTGGAGGTTGGAGGTAGGCAGACGGCCTATGCATTTGGGGGCAATGAAGCACGGAAAAAGGAATGAGAACCTTTGAACAGATATGAACAATAGCAGCTAGCAGACGTGTCACCGTTTATCAGTCGACTAATTATAACTGCCCTTTTCCTGTAAGGTATTTTCGCGGGATCAGGCCAGATCGGGAAGACCGCCATTTCCAAGACTGATATTAGAAGGGGCCGACCGAGAGTCTAGATTCCTTTCTGTGGCAGGCACGAAAGTCGCCACTGATTACTATGACCTTGTAAAGATCAGTTATGCTGAGCAGAAATAGCGATAATAGAGAGCTTGTGAAAGATGTTTGCTTACGGATGGTTTCTGAAGATTTTGCAGAGGGTTTTATTCAAACAATGGCCAATCTAACTGAGAAAGTTTGGGAGAAGTCTGTAGTAAACACACGTTCAAGCTAGCTCATTAGAACATTAGCCAGATAAGTAACTATCGGGGTTACCTAAGGGGAGGAGCCGACAATACTTTTAGGCGGGCTTCAGACTTGAAGGCATAAGATAATCCTGGGAGAATAATTAGCGAAGACGGACGATAGTGGCACCGTAGAGTAGCTCTGTGTACTGCACGAACCTGTGGGCATGTGGGCCCGAGTAAATGTGAAAAATTTACTATTTTTACTTGGACCGGGTGACAGGTGTTCTTTGCTTATACATTTGGTCATATGTTTCCCATGTACATATTCAAGTCCTTATTTTCTACCTGTAGGCTGGGTGACGGCTGAGAAAGGAAAGGTGGCAACAGGGGGGCGGGACCTAGCCTAGACCACCGCTGGTAGGGTTTGCAAACCCCAGACACCGCGATAGGTTCCTGGCAGGAGCGGGTAGGATAGAGAGAGTGTCTTGGGGTGCGATAACGGTGGAGCTAGACGACTATTCCAACCACGTGGGTAAACTACCCTTAGTGAGCACGGAAGAAAGTGCCATTGTCTTGGCTACCTTGCCACGTATAGCTCCAAAGCGCATTGACGAAGCGGGAGCCAACAGTTTTCAACACAAGCAGGGAAGCAGCCTCCCCAGAATTCATGACTGGGGGCCATTATAGCGTAGCACCCTGAATGTCACTATCAGGAGGATATCGTAACATCCCCGTCAAGAAACGGTAAGGATGCTGGGGACTGGAAACCGAGCGCTACACTGCCTCCGCCGACATTTGGCCCCACAGGAGGGTAGCTGCCGTGCAAGCTGCTTAAACGAATTCAACAAGCATAGAGAATAAATGGAATGAGCTACGGATGCGCGCTGAAATAGTGAATGTCGTTGCAGTCACAGAAATGTGGCTGCAACCGGGCGAGAAGGCCAGCCACCTCACCCCAGAGGACTTCACTGTAGGAGGTGACGAAGAAGGGAAACTGCTTCTATTTCCCAAAACCGCCGTGGCAGATAGAAATAGTCTCGTCATGGAAGGGTTCGTAGCTCCAGAGGTAATTAGTCGAAGGAGCAGCTTCCGTGGGATCGTTTTGGGAGGCTAGCAGGCCTATTGTACGACGGAGCTCCCGCACGACATATCGGTCAAGAAACCAGGTGGAGGGCGGGAATTCAACATCAACAGTGGACCCAATGATGACAAGACACCCAAATGATATTGCGGGCATGGAAACGCAGGCAACATTAGGCAAGAGAGACCGTGCGGTAATTTGTCCAAAGTACAGCTTTGTAGGTACACCGGTTCCGGCAAAAGAGAGGGGAATGTCTCCAAGGAAAACGACGGTGATCGCTTGACGAGAGCTCTACCTTTACACAGGAGGGTAGATTCGGGAGGATGCACGGTCCAAGCGGAGTGGTAAAAGTGGAGGATAACATCTAGAGGCTGACCGGCCAGATCACCCCCAATTCAGAGAGTCCGCAGGGCGGGGGTACCACCGTGGTGGCGGAGTCGGGCACAAAGAGCAGACCGCGGAAAGCAAGCGGCATGGAAAAGGTACAGATAGAGAAAATCGCATCGAAGCCTCCTTCATTATTTGGCCGTTAGAAAACGGGCTACCTGCGTTCAAAATGAGTGTATGAGAGACTACGAAGAGACATGAGCTAGGAAGGTAAAAACGAACCCAAAGGCATTCTGTGTATAAGTGCAGTCGAAGCGTGGCCTGAAGGGTGAAGTAGGGGATTTTCGGATAATCAGGGACGCGCCGTGACCTTAGAGCAGGGACGAGTGGATCACCTGTGCAGATTCCTCCAAAAGGTGTACGGGGTTGACCAAGAAGTGTCATGTCCAGAGGTTTGTCCTCTGGCAACTGCAGCGATGGAAGACTACCCGGTGGGGGAAGATGAGGTCCAATGCGCTATCAAGCAGCTACTAAAATCCAAGGCAGCGGGCCCGGATGGTATCCACCCGGCGATCCTGAAACAGCTAGCAGCAGCAGTTGTAGGACTACTGACGAAACTATTCAATACCTCACTCAAAACCGGGGTCCTGTCTGAGGATTGGTTAACGTCGGCAATCACCCCCATACACAAGGTCGGTGGTTGAAGTATTTTCGAAAACTACCGCCAAGTAGGCTGACCTCTATTGTGCTGAAGGTCATGGAGAAGGTCATTCGGGACCGGAAAGTGATGCACCTAAAGCGACAAAGCCGCATCCAGGAACTCCAGCACGGATTCGTTCAGTAAGGCTCGTTCCTGTCCAACTCCTACGCTGCTTGGAGGAAGTGACCGGGAGAATAGATGACGGTGAGTGAGTTGAGGTCTTTCACCTGGACTTCCGGAGGTCTTTCGAAGCAGTAAACCCCCGTCAGCCTAAGGAAAAACTAGTAAGATTTAGAATACCGGACCAGCTGACAACATGGGTCGGGGGATTTCTGTTTGGCAGAACCTTCCAAGTAGGAATAAGGGAGGGTCTTTTTGCTGTTAGACACGTGCTCAGCGGAATAACTCAAGGGTCGGTCCTTGGACCCTGCTATTTTTCTTTCTTGTAAATAGTTTAGAAAATGATCTAGAAAACTCGTGTCTCAAATTTGCAGAGGACATGAAGATGACAGGAGTAGTCAGCCGTGAATAAATCCAGAGGGACCCGGGAAGAGTCGAAGAATGGGCTGCTAGTTAGGACTCGCTGCTGAACATGTCCAACTGTGTGCATCTAGCTGACGAGGGGTTACCTTAAAGAGTAAGCTTACAGGAACCGGAGGGCGTGAAGGTGACCTCACCAGTAAATGTGTGGCACAGAACTTGAGAGTCATGGTTGAGGCTGAATACCAACCCAACATCCAGGGCAAAACAGCTGCAAAAACCGCTTTCAGGGCTCTTTACAGGCCTCGTCGAGCAATCAACTCTGAGAAGCAATCAGTGTTTGCTCTGCTGTATAAGACTCTAGTACGGCCTCTCCCGGAGAACTATGTCCAGGTCCGGAGTTCTTATCTAGTTCGGGATGGGCAAGTACTTAAAAACATACAGAGACTATTTGCCGGATTCTTCCCTGCAATAAAAGAAAACACTTATGGGGAATGCTTGGAGTACTTCAACTTATTTGCCATGGAAAGGGGAATAAAACAAAGGGGCTTTGTCTTAGTTTACAAGATGCTCACGGGCAGGATCGACTCGAGGACTTTCACGTATACCCTCCTGCCGCCGGGCGAAAACCAAAACCTGAGAGGTTTTGTTTTCAAGCTGAGGAAGAATGGGTCACTGACAAGAATTCGGACACAGTTCTCCGCGCAACGTGTGGTTAACGACCGACGTAAACTGCCATAGGAAGCGGTCGAAGCAACCACAGTGGCCGAGTTCAAGCGCCGACTGGACAAGACATGGACCCGTGTGTTCCGTGATGGGCCGCAATGACCGACAGCACTGCAGTGAGTAGACTGGTAATAGTTTTTAGACCTTTCCTTTTCTAGGTTTCCATCCTTTCCGCCTTTCATGCATCGGTCCTTGCGTTGCCGTTTGCTTTCCTTCTACACCTCCACTCTCCGTGCCCCACTTGTAGCCGGTTCTCTCTACGTAAGTGGTTTTTCCTTCATCCTCCACGTTTTCAGGCACTGCCTTCCATCGGTGCTTTTGACTCTATCCTTTTTACACCGTCATCTGTTCTAACATCTCTGTTTCCCTTCCGTTTGGCCCATCTGACGGGTCTGTCCACGTGGTGGTCCACTGTCACCAGCTGTGAACCGTACGTGAGTGGATACAAGAAAGAAAGCTCAAGGAACTTGTCGCTCCCAATGTCGCAGCACCAGGGGACCGATGAAGCCCATCTGTGCAAGAAAGCGGACATATTGGCTGCTGGCCGTGAGGTCCTGTCGTCGACTTGGGTCTGAACCGGAATTTGGAAGACAGATGGATACCTCACTCAGTAATGGGCGAAGTCGGCTTCGCGGTCTTGGTGCGTAATTACCTACAGCAGGGATGGGGGAAAAATGCTGAGGAATTTGAATGGTATCGATATAAATTCCTGAGGGAGAGTATACTGACAGAATAACTTTCAAAAAAGACACTGACGAAAAATAGGAGAAATCACTGACAAGGACGGATGTGCAATTGAACCAGTAATTCTAATGACTCGGGAAATAGCCGGAATTTGTTAGCAAAGTAGCTGCCAGGTGCTGAGCTAGAAGTGAAACAGAAAGCCCGATTTAACTTGACTTGGGCACTCAATATTTTGCTGGAATTTGTGGAGAAGGTACTCGTGGTGAGGTGTAGAATAAATGTCCGATCTTGGAAGTTTGGTGGTGCAGACTGGCGGAAGCTGACAGGTGAGTAAGGTACAATCCAACTAAAGGGTTTGTCTGGGCTAACTGGTGGACACAACTTAATAGCAAAGTGAGCGAGAAAGATGGCATACGGTGATCTTGTGAAGTCGTATAGGGGCAGTGCACGAGTGAACCTGTACAGACATGCCAATGACCGTGAAAGAAGTACGTTAGTAAGAGTCTGATATGAGACATATAGAGGACAACTTGATGGTGAGTAACCTGGCATATGCATAGACATAGTTTACTTCCAACAAAAGTTTAGAGACCTACCCTCAGATTTTATTCAGCGTAGATATCCGATCGTGGGAAAAGGATGGAAAGGTGGCAGTAGCTAAAAATGTAAGTGAAATGGCGTCCAGCTTTTGGCTTTCTGAATTGACCCCAAGGATCACATTCAGAGAATACAGATTTACAGTGAGGTGTGCGTAAGAAAGTTATATATGTTTGACATCCGACGGAGTCATCTGTTAGTAAAGCATAAATGAGAATGTCAAAAGACGCAGATGATCCAGTGACTGGACACGCTGCTGGAAGTTTAACCCGAGACAATGGAGAAGCAAACGGATTAGTGGTAACCTGAGTTATATATGGTTTATCTCCGGCCGGAGTTGTTGAAAAAGCGCTCAAATGATTGTGGCGCAGTGTCCGATCAAGATAATTTGGTAGAACAGCGACGAAAGTTAATGGATGGATGAAATGGGATTCAGTCACGGGTTTGTCTGGATTTGCTGGTGCATAGTAAGGGAGCATCAAAGGTTGGTAACAAAGTAGAAGTCGAAGGTGAAAATACAGATGACCAATAGAGTCACGTAAAAGTAGTTCCTTTTAGAAAACATCGGGAGATGCAAGTGATTTCATAGCTAAATATGCTGAAGAAAATCTGACTTGAGACTCTGAGGAAACAGCCCTGGGTCGTAGACGCTTTATTACAGTTGAGACCGTCAGGAGACGCGAGTGATTGAATGACCGGGTATGCAAGAGAAAGATCGACATAAGACAATGGAGCAGAGGGCTGAAGCCAGGCAGATGAAGCCCCGGGGGGAGAACCACTTAGTGCTTTGCGGTAATGTTGGCAGGTTTGGGGAACTATATCTAAGTTATGGTTTTGTTTGGACGAATCGAGTAATGACACTCAAATTACCCAGTGGATATGTTATCCCTTTGAGAGTTTGTCGGGAATGGTGGGGTTCACAAAGAAGACACCTGAACAGTGTTATAGCCATAGGTATGTGAGTGGAGAAGCTGATAACTGGAGGAAGTGAAATGAAGGTAGTTATGGGATTATTTTGGGAAGCTAGAAGGAAATTTGGTGGATATAGGTGCGGTGATATCTTTTCATACCGTGTCCTTCTGAGCCGAACGAAGAAGTGGAAATATATCAGTTTGGAACGTGGCCGGGTATACGGGAGATATTGCTCAGGAAAGTAGGTAGAGACAACGGCAGGCAGCAGTACGATGCGAGGGACGGTGTCATCCCATCCGCAACTCGCCCTGATTAGTGAGGCTCATTGTGCACTGGACGCAACCTGAAAACCACTTCCGGTGACAGGAGGTGCGATCTATGATACTAGTTGAGCCCATACATCGTTGCGGATGACCCTCGTGCCCGATGTGGGTCGGCCGAAGCGGTAAATTTGACCGCGCCATCGGGGTAAGTAAGAGTTTTCTTGGTGAAGACAAATGGCCATAAACATCAGGTAGTCCAAGATCAGGCGACCAGGCATCAGGGGATCCAGGAGTGTTACCAATGGAGCAGCAGCTGAGTAACTTGCGGATAGTTGATCGACAGATGGACGCGTAGGACAGGTTAGTGACTAGTGTGGCTTCCAGAGTATTAAGAGTCATTGGGAGAAAGCTACACGCAACAGAAGGTCTGGGGATAGAGAAAAGTGGGGAACAGCAGTCTGGGTTGCTTCCAGCTGAGGATCAACGACAATCGATATAAGAAGAAACTTTTATAAGCAGTGAATCTCTGGGACTAGTTTGTTGATCGTGGGAGGCAAGCGGAACACAAGCTTTTGCTCAGTTTCATCCCTCATAGGCCATCGGTGTTTGCACCATTCAAAACTGTTAACCCTTCTTGTAGGCTTGGTCATCGGGTATGTTTTTTTTGGGAGGCCTCGAGTTTTGGGTAAAGGTGAGGAACTTTTCCAGTGCATTTCTAAACGGATGGCTGGAAGTAGAACTGCGCATGTTTACTGGTGGTTCATTTCACAAGTAAAGCAGTGTGAACATAGGCTAGTGTTGGTGGGGGGGGGTTGAAATGGTAGAAGCTTTATAACGTTGTGGATAGCTAGAAATAGGCGGGAAGTGTAATGGATTCACCTTATGTGACCGGCTGTGGAGGATGTTATTCAGAAAGTTAAAGTTTAGTTTCGCACGACTAAGCCGCGAAGGGTCCAGTTCTTTATAACTGCGGGGTGAGCTCATCCAGTTAGCCGCTTGTTAAGACCCCGTTGGACAGGTTCAATTCCAGTTCTCCCTGGCCTGCACACACAAGAAATGAATAGTGGACTGTATTCTAATGAAGGTCTGGCATATGGTTTACAGGGGGAGACAGTGCAGTGTCGAATTGGAAACCAGCAAGAGGTTTGGCCCAGGCACTTTCTGGCCCCATCTACCATGAGGGCCGAATATTCGGAGAAATAATATGCGCAGAAATAGCTCAGTCCAAGGCCATGAACAGTTTTCTTGCTTGCAATAGGTGAAACACCAACGGTTATATATTCTGCAGGTAGGTTTCTTTTACATGTAAATGTCTCACATCTTTCAGCAGAATAATTCGTCTATCAAGTTGAAAACCATCTATCGAGCGCAGATATGTCTTCAGAGATAATACTACTAACAATAATGGTTTATTTTGGGGACACCCGAAGCATGCTCGATTGCATGATCATATGATACAAGTGAGGTCACAAATAGGTTCCTTGGATATTCATTTGGGTAAATGCAGCCTAAACGTGTACAGGTTTTAGTGGTCGCACGAACGATTGCCCGGCAAATTTGAGTTTGAATGTCGGGTGGACGTACATTTGCGAAGTGAGTGAAATGGGCTCCGCCGTCGAGATACGTGATGAAGTAAAGCGGTAATGAAGTAAAAACGCGCAGTATTTTGGATAGCGTCGATGTAAAGTCGCAGGGGTGAGTAAACTGACAAAGAAGACTTTCGAAAAGCACCAACGAAAAATTAGAGAATTTTGGGTGATGAAGAATATGCACTTGAACCAGTAGTCCAGATGACCCGAAAAATAGCAGAAATATAATACCGAAGGATTTGTGGTGTCCTTCGAGGTGGGGGATTGTGTAAATGAAACAGTCCGTTTAACCACGGAATAGGTATTTACTATTCATCAATAGGTTGTGGAGGATGCCCTCATAAAGGGGTGGATGTACATGCCCGAGCCTGGAAATTTCACTGGAGCAGAGTGACGAAAGTTGACAGGTGAGTGAAACACGATTCGAATAAAGGGTTCGTTTCAGGTGAACTGGTGAACACAATTTGACAACAGCAGTGAATATACGATGATCTTATGAAACCGCATGGGGGTGGTGCATAAACGATACTGTCAAAACATGTAAAGAATCGCTTAACGGGGTGCGCTGGTAAGAGTCTGACATGGGGCATTTGTGAAACAACTGGATAGTCAGTAAATTGGCATATGTATAGTTCATTGCCAGCAAAGGTTTGGAGAAATCGCTTTCGCAGTGTTCTTCGGTGTAGATGCCTAATCGTGGAGAACTGATGAAAAAAATGGCAATCAGTAATAAGTGGGTGAAACGGTGCTTGACTATTGGTTTATGGGGGGTTACTCCAAGACTGACGGATGAGGAACACAAATGTACAACGAAGTGGGCATAATAGTGGTCCATATGTTCAACATCTGACGAAACAAGCTGAAAGTAGTACATCACTGGAGTCTTCAGAAAGTGCAGATAATCGTGTAACTAGGTACGTTGAGGAAAGTCCAACCTGAGACTTTGGGGGGTGGGGGAATAACGGCAGCCTAACTTACAGTAGTTGATTTTCAGCTAAGGAAGCAGAGAGAGCACTATGGATTGTGATGCACGTGGCTGACCATGAATCTTGCCGGAGCAGCGTCAGTGGTTCATGGATGCGTGAAAAGTGAAACAATTATGGATTTGTCCGGGTTCGTTGACGAATAGCATGAGAGCATCTAAAGTTGGTAACAAAGTGGATGCGGGAGGTGGACAAATATTGGACTGAGGCAGTCATATAAGAGTAGTACATATGAGCAGCTCTCAGGAAGTGCAGGTGATTGCAAAGCTGGATATGCTGAAGTCTGACATGAAAAGCTAGGAGGCAATCGAACTATTTATGTCCTGGATTGTGAATACTTCATTGCCAATACAACTGTCATGAAAGGCAAATGGCTGAATGAGAAAAGATGCAACGGAAAGATACACCGAACATAGAGGTGGTGTCACGCCGATGAAGCGCTGGAAGGAGGACCTTTTCGTTTTGCGCGGAATTGTTGGCAGGTGAGAGACGAATTTTAAATGATGGTTTTGTTTAGATAAATGTAGTGGTGACATACAAATTACCAATTGGATGAATGGTCTCTTCAAGAGTATACCAGGAATTGTCATATTCATAATAAAGATCTGAACAGCGAAACCGTTTCACGTTCTGGGGTACAGAATCCGGTAACTGGATATAATAGAATGAGGGTAAACATGGCATCAGTTCAGACAAATAAAAGATAAGTCGATAGATATAAATGCCGGTAGTCGCAAATAGTAGGGTACATTTTTGAGCCGAGTGAGTATATGTACATATGCTGATGTAGAACTTGACCGGTTGTATGGTGAACCCTGTTCAGGAACGTTCCAGGAGGCAATGGGTGGCAGCAAGAAGATGCAGGGGACGTTGTTTTTCAATCCCCAATTGGCGCTAGTGGGTGAGGCTGGCGGTGCGTTGGGCACCCAACCTGAAAACCAATTCTGGTGACAGGAGGTGCGATCCGCCAGCCTAGTTGCGATCGCGTATCGTTGCAGTTGGCCTTCACGCCCGATGTGCCCCGGCCAAAGCGGTGGATCTGACCGCGCCTCGCACCGTTGGGATTGACATGAGTTTTCTTGGTGGGGCCAAACGACCGTAGGTACCAGGAAGCCCGCGATCAGGCGACCAGGCACCAGGGGATCCCGGAACGTAACCAAGGGAGCATCGGTCAAGTAGCGTTTGAATAGCCAACGGTCAGGTAGATGCATAGGCCAGGTTAGTGACCGGTGTGGTCTCCAGAGTATTAAGAGTCATCGAGAGAAAGGTACACACGAATGAAGGTCTGGAAATAGAGAAAAAGTAGAGGAGAGCAATCTGGGATGGTCCCAGCTGAGGATAAATTGGAATCGATTCAAAGAGGCAACAATAACAGGCAGTGACTCTCTGAGACTGGTTTTCGATTGCAGAAGGCGGAAAAAGTAAGAGTGGTTATTTAATTTCATCTGTCATAGACCGCCAGTGTTCGCACGATTAAAAGTCCAGACCCTTCTCATAGGCTTGGTCATCGGGCATGTCTACATTTAGGAGCTGTAAGGTTTGGGTAACCGTGAGGAATTTATCCAACGCACTTCTAGACCGATGGCTGGAAGTAGAACTGCGTATTTCTAACGGTAATTTATTCCATAAGTTAGAGTACAATATGATGAAGAAATGTGAACGTAAGCTGGTGTTGGTAATAGGGGTTGAAAGGGTAAGAATTCTAGAACGTAGTGGATAGCTAGCAACGGGCGCAAAGTGCAGTGGATTAGAAGTATATGTCCGACTGTGAAGGATGTTATACAAAAAGATAAGGTTCAGTTTTCATACGGCCAAGCCATAAAGGGTCTTATTTAAAAAAGCAGCGTTCTTTGTGAGTGAGGAGTGGGCTCCATCCAATTAGCCGCCTAGTGAACCTACGTGGAACTGATTCGGCACCAAATCCGTGTGCTTTCCGTGTACTAGAGAAGATCAGTGGGCAGTATTTTGATGAAGGCCTGGCATGAGATTTATAAAGGAAAAGAGTGCAGTCTGGAAGTTGGAAGGAACGAAATATTAGCCCTAAACACTTTCTGGCCTTAGCGACTTGGGGGGCCGAATATTCCGAGAAATTAAATGTGCAGGAATAGTTCAAGCCAAGGTCATAAATTATTTGCCTGTTAGCAATAGTTGAACCACGAACGGTTAAGGATCCTGGAGGTAGCTTGCATTTATATGTAAGAACCTCACATTTGTCAGCGGAAAGATTCATCTGCCAAGGTGAACACCATCTATGGAGTGCATATATGTCTTTGAAGATGGTTAAGATAGCCGAGGCGATGCATTCAGGCTTGAATGAGTAGACAATTTTAATGTCATCAGCAAAAAGAAATGGGGTGCCATGGCTCAATGAGAGGAATATGTCGTTTATATACACGAGGAACAGCACAGGGCCAAAGACGCTACCCTGTATAACACCGCTTGTAACTGGTTTAGGCTTGAAACAGTGTCCGTTTATCGAGACAACCTGAGAGCGATTAGACAGGTAAGAATTGATCCAAGATAGTAAAGGGTCAGTAATGCCAATTGATTGGATTTTGGCCAGAAGATGTGGGTGTGGCACGCGGTCAAATGCCTTTGACATATCCAAGTAAAGTACTCTAAGGGCCATTCCATTGTCTGCCATTTCAGTGATGAGATTTAAGAAATCGAGTTGGCAGGTTGCGCAAGATCTTGATTGAAGGAAGCCGTGTTGTCGAGGATTAATTACGTCCAATTGAAAGAGGTGCTTGACGATGTGTTCTTTTACGGTTTTTTACATTAGCCGAGAGAGGACAGGTGTATGGGTAATGGGACGGTAGTTTGTTACCTCATGCAGTGGACCTTTCTTGTGATGCGGGATTATGACTGAGCATTTCCAGTTTGCGGGCACCACACTGGAGTTCATTGATAGGGTAAATATATTCAGTAGTAGGTAAGGTAAGTCAGGTCCGCATTTAGCTATTGCAGTGGGCGGTAAGCCGTCAGGTCCTGGGTAAGATGATGGCTTGAAAGTGGTTATTAATTGGGAGATAATTGAGACGTCAAATTCCACTGTGGACAGAGCTGAAGCGGTAACTAGGGGAAGAGGCGGAGGGTCAACATTAATAATAGGGGCCATAGTTGAGGCGAAGAATGAGTTGAAGGCCTCTGCAATAGAAAGGGGAGTAGAGGCGGATACACTGTCCATTGAAACAGTGTGCATGATATTTACATGATTATGAGAGGTTCTGTCCTTGTACAATAATGACAGTCGAAGAGATCTATTTTGGTGTCGCAGAGCTTTTGTTTCCTGGTTACGTGGTGTAGGTTCTTCAAGCTTTTGGATAGTAGAAATGAGGCGAAAAAGTTGAATAAGAACTGCAAAGTCGTGTGTAGTGTCATGAATTTTTGGAGCTTGGCATACTTTGTTTGCAGCGAAGTGATATGGGATTTCCTATTATTCCTTTGCTGAGGGAGGTAGGTAATCCTATTAAGACATCTGAAGAACTGTGCATAGAAAATATCAGTGGCGTTTTGTGGGTCACGAAAGAGAAAAAACTCACTCCAACCAGCTTGTCGAATGGTAGCAGGTAGAACCTTCCAGTCAGGGAGAGGAGAGGGTTTGATGCAGTGTGATTTCAGGTTAGGCTTTGGGTGAGTGGGATTGCGGCAGTTAACCAGATTGTGATCGCTACCGGGCAAACTTCGGGAGATTGAGACAAATATACGAGGGATGCCATGGGTGAAAATGATATATAAAATGCTGTTTTTCTCGTAGGAGAGCGGATATGCTGTACCCACCCTCCTAAAACAATGCTTGTTACAAATGGTAAAAGGTTGGCGGGTGCAGATGAAGATGGCCAAGCTATCTTGGGCAGGTTAAAGTTACCGCCAATAACTTCGATACTTGAGGGCAGTAAGGATAGGTATTCAAACGCATCAATTAGATATAAGTCCGGAGAAATTTTCGCTTGGTCGACGGTAAACACATCCAACATGAAGTGGAGAGCCAGGAATGTGGACAGTTGGCCAGAGTGAATCGGGAATAGAGTTGAGTAGAGGGTGATGAAGTGTTGTTGTATTAAAGGTCTGCTTGACAAATGCCAAACAACCTCCACCGCGTCCAGTATTCCTATTTACTCTGAAGACATTGTAGCATACAAGAGAAATCTGGTCCGTTGGAGTGTAATGGGTTAAGCAAGTTTCAGTGATCAAGACTATATCATAATTAGAACTAGTGGCCAGATATAGTAAGTGCCGAACATTGTTCATGATGGATCGGCTATTAAAAAGAACCAAAGAGATACTGTTATTGGTATTTAGTTTTAGGGAATTCGGTTGGCCAAGTAGATTGTGTGGTGCGGAACAGTCTAGATTCTTGGTCTGACTAGCATGTCCATATGCATGTGGCAAATCAGCGCCGCGAGGTTTGGTCTATGAGCTGTTGCGTAGTATGGCGCGATGTTGGAAAAAGGAGGGCTGGTGACGCCATGGTGTCGGGCGGTGCCAGGATCCGATGTAGATAAACCCTTAAAGAAGTGCGGGATGTCTGAAGTGTCTGATATGACGACATTTCCATTTGTCCGAGGAGGATTAAAGATACGAGACTACATAACAGTGTAGTCCGTTAACAGCTCCGGTTTGGAATACAGATGTTCACACGAAGGTAGGGTTAACGAATGGGCAGCCGGCAACTTTGACGCATGGCACAGGGCACAGACGGTGGTGGAATGTGCCCAAGGAAACAATGGCCATTATCTGGCGTGCTATTATCCTAGGGATTTGGAGGATTTGTCCATTGGAAAGAGGGCCTAAGGAATGGTGGGGGCATGCCATACATAATCTGAGGACGGTTTGGCGTTAGTGGATTCGATAGGGCCTCCAACGTGGAAGGGGCTTGTAGGCTTATAGGTGTTACAGGTTTGTTAGTCAGAGGGTGCTGAGTCGAGGTGATTGTGTTGTGGCTGTAGGGCCCGCTGCCCGCCTGAACTCCACAGTGGGTAACGGAGGCGGAACAGTCAGGTTTAAAAGGGTAGAGAACCTTGATGTCGTCAGCAAAAAACGGAATGGGAGCTATGATTCAGTGTTGGGAACACTTGGTTTATGTACATGGGAACGGTAGAGGGCCTAAGAAGCTACTCTGTATAACACTGCTTGTAACCGGTTGAGGTCTGAAGCAGTTTCGTTTAATTAAGACAAGCTGAGAGAAATATTAGTTATGTAAGAAGTGGTCCAAAATAGTAGGGGTTCAGTGACGCCAAGGGATCGGATTCTGATCAAAAGATGATAGTGTAACACGCGGTCAAATGCCCTTGACGTATCCCAATGAAGCAGCAAAAAAGCCACCCCATCGTTTGCCGTCTCAATGGCGGGATTCACAAAATCAAGTTCTGAGAGAATGGGAAACCATGTGAGGGGTGCTTTGGGTAAAAATTAGATCTAAAATGCTGTATTTCATCACAGAAGAGCGGACATGTTGTACCCACCCTCATACGTTACAAGCGGTGGAAGGCTAGCAGGTGCAGATAAGAGTAGCCAAGCTACTTTAGGAAGGTTAAAGTCGCCAGCATTGATAGTTATACTTAAGGGCAGTAATGTGAGGTACTTTTGAGCATCTTTTATTTGGAAAAATCAGGAGAGCTTTTCTCTTGGTGAACTGCAAACGCATCCACTATGAAGCTGAGGGCCGGGAATGTGGCGGCTAAGCAAAATTGTTTCGGGGGAGGAGTCAAGAGGAGGGAGCCGAAGCACATCCGAGCGAAGGCCTGATTAAAAATGCAAAGCAACCTCTGACCAACAGGGTTTTCCCGGTCACTCTGAAGACGTTATATCCTGCATGACAAATCTGGTTCTTTGGGGCGTAACGGTTTAATCTCTTCTCAGTAATCCATATAATATCATGATTGGAATTTGTGACGAGGTTTCGCAAGTGAAAAAATTTGTTTGCGATGAATCGACTACTCGAAAGAATCAACGAGATGCTGTTGTCAGTATTTAGTGTCGAGTATTTTGGTTGGCCAAATAAGTTTTGTAGTGCGGAATAGTTTAGATTCGTGGTCTGACTAGAAGATCCGTACTTTGGTGGCAAGTCCGCGGCGAGAATGGGACTGTTTGATCTGCAGGCTGTTTGGTACTACGGTGAGCTATAGCAAACAGAGGGGCTGGTGATGCCATGGTGCTCGGCCACGCCGGAGTGCGATGTGGGTGAACCCTTTAAGATGTGGGGGATATTCAGAATGCCCGGGGTATTGACATTTCTATTTGCCCAGGGTGGAGAATGATGTGAGATGCCATGGCACAATAGGCCTTTAACAGCCCAAGTTCCGGATCACTAGCGAGGATGTCAATGAAGGCATTGGTACAATGGCAGGACAAAATCGGAAGGCGGTCAAAAAGAAGATCAATGTCAAGTGGAATCAGAAGGAGAGTTTGGGGAGGAAAATCCGAACCAGGTTACAAGTTTCCACTCGAAAGCTGAGGCAAGGATAGGGTAACGGGCAACGTCGACGTGCGGAGTTCCCATGGCCGGGACAAAAACGGTGGTGGAATTCTCCCAAAGAAGCAACGGCCAATAACTTGCGGGTCATTGTCATGGGGATTTAGGTGAACTGTCCATGGGAGAGGGGGTCTGGGAAATGGTGGAAACATGTCATACATTGCCTGGGGTTATAATAATAATAATAATGGTTTATTTCGGAAGCGCCCGAAGCATGCCATGTGCATGATCATCTTGATACAGGTGATGGAATGGACAGGTATAATTCATGGAAATATGGAGACTCTCATAAAAGTATTGAATAAAAGGGCTCAGAAGGGGGAATAAGGTAGGATGAAAATAGGATAAACGTATGCACACGACAGAGATTGTGTGGAGTTTAAATGAGCTCAAGAGCGGATTTGAATGGACGCCCGGTGAGTTTGAAAGTCAAGGTCAGATGGACTGAATGGCTGGTCCCGGGCAATTACATATGGAGGCAGACTGGTAAACATTAGAAAAACTGGAAATTGGTATGAGGAACTGCAGTAGCGAGGGACGATGGAGAAAAAGGTGAGGTGCACTGCAGTGGATTAGATTTCAATGAAGCATTGGTACTCTGCAGTGGATTGTCGGCGAACAGGACACAGAACTCATCGTAAAACAGGCAGCGGGCAATGCAAGACGTACGGAAATGATCAGATGACGAAAACGATTTAGAAGGATTAGATACGGTAGATGCGAGGCACAGATGTAGAGTCGATGGATGCCTATGATGACGGTCGTTGGGATGATAGCAAGATAAATGGCCGGTGAGGAACTGCAAGATGCAGAGCGCGTGCACATAGGTATGTATGCGTAAGTTTATATATATATATATATATATATATATATATATATATAGATTTATTATATATATATATGTGTAGGTATAAGAGAAGCAGGAGCAGTAACAGTGGGGTCCTAGAAAGAAATTATCAGTCATTAGGAGGAGTAGGTAATGTTAGATCAATTGGTTGTAGAATTACTTTTGGAATGAAGACTGTAAGGAGCAGTTCATGGAAGAGTGAAGATGAAAGACAGGATCAAGGAAAACAGGTAAGAATGAGTCTAATTATTTGATCAATGCAGGTGTGAGATGAATAGACGGACCAGAGGAATCGGGTAGTGACAGGTCGAGCAATTTGGAACTGTAGAAGAACACCGTGACGTAACGTTGTCATTACAATGGTGGAACATGGAAAAGCGGACCACACTGGAAGGTACAGAAAAATGCCTGTAGCGAGCAATAAACGGATCAAGGGATGAAAGCAATGACCGAGGAGACACAGGTGAGAAATCACCAATCAGATCAATTTACTGCAGATAAAACACGAAGGAGGCGGACAAGGAAACGGGAAGCCCCGAGATAAGTGAACCAGTAATAGAACAAAAAGGCCACCAAACATGAATGGGCAACGGAGTTGGGCAATGGAGTTGGAGAGCTGTGTGCCAGCAGACAATTGAACAGGTGGATACTAATCAGGACACTGGAAAGAACCACAGAGGAATCGCGGAGCCAAGAGAGGAAATGGTGGTGGTGATTAGATAATAAATGCAACTGTAAAAGATGCGAAGTTTGGAGCGGCAAGTTCTAATATGCGAATTAGTCATTAGTGCGGGTGTGATTGGTGCATAATGGCATTGGGCACGAGGAGGGATTCAACAGAACGACAGGTTTGAGGAAGCTACCAATGGGCGTTCTGAACAGAGGGTAACACCAAGCGCATAGATGATAGAAGCCAGCAATGACGGCAGGTGGGAAAAGAGATATTGGCGAGCGTCGACAGAGAAGAGTGGTTAGGACGATAGTGACTCAGTGCAGAGAAAGTTGACGTAGAGAGGCGATAGGAGGGAGGACAAAACGGGTAGGTGTGCATACCGTGGTAGGGCGGCAAGAATGGGAAGTGGTATCAGATGATAAGAGCTATAGGTGAACAAGCTGTGGCGGAAAAAGGATGAGGAGCATGCAATTTTCAACCGACAGCATTAGATTCGGTAGTCCAAGAAAAGTTAGAGCGTGCCATCCGCAACCGGTGCTAGTGGGTGGGACTGGCCGTGCGCTGAGCACCCAACGTGAAAAACACCTCGTGAAGTGAACGCAGGAGGTGCGATCCACCAGTCTAGTTGCGATCGCACATCGTTACAGACGTCCTGCACGCCCGATGTGCGCCGGCCATAGCGGTGGATCTGACCGCGCCCCGCACAGTTGGGAGTGGCACGAGTGTTCATGGATAACTGTATAGGAGACAAAACGACCGCGATGGAGGTGCGTGAACCAGGAATAATTGACCAAGACGTGAGACCATAGGCAGGAGAGCCAACGGAAACAGCGAGTGGTAGACGACCGTGTAGCAATATTATCCAGGTGCACTTGCCAGGGAGATGGTAAGTAAAGTGCCCGAAGTGGTTGGTCGTCACTGAGGATAACTGGAAACGGAAAAGGGATAGAGAAGCGCAGTCTGAGAATCAACGGATACTGAGGAGAAAAAACGTGAATATAATGGATAACAGATGAACGTAGGTGAGCAATAGGGTTACCTTATGATGGCAGGAGGTAGGTTCGCTATGGATCAGTGAAGGCAATGGCCTTAGTTCGCGGGGTGTACCTAGTGGCCTGTGGCGCAGAGGTAGTAGAGTTACAGTGTGAGGCCTCTTTCAAAGGCCAGGTCGGCGGAGACGAGCTCATTGGTGAGCAATATAGCATTGGAGACCGTTAAGTAAGACAAAAGTGGGCGCCTGAAAGCGAACATTGAGGAGGCACTGCGTAAGCTAAGGGGCAGCTTATTCCAGATTTTGGAATAGGCTGACAGAAAAAATCGGGACTTTAGACAGAGATTAGAATGAGGGACAGTGAGAGAGAAGGCACGGTGTCGGATGGGGTAGGAGCAGGGCGCAGCGAATGAGATGGGATAAGAGGTGTAGGCCAGGTGGTGGATTAGCTTAAAGAGGAAAATCAGGTTGAGCCTCATGCGACGAATCCATAGAGGCTCAATTTGTAGGAGCTCACAGCGCTGGCGATATGTTAGGGCTGTGAATACGCTTGACATCATTTTGGTGAAAGTATGCTGAACGTTCTCAAGAGATACAATAGAGGAACGTGGGCAGAGGCTGGAGGTAATGGGACAATATTCTAGAAGCTGTCTCAAGTGTGAGAGATACATGGAGAGGCGACTGGCCGGTATTAAGAAACACCGATTGGTCAGGCCTAGGGTTCGCTTGGCCTTGGCGATTTGGAACGATGCCTGTTCTGAGCAGTTAAAGGAACAAGAGTAGCATACGCCAAGATCGGTAACCATGGAGTGTATGGGGATGGGCAGGCCGTCCAGACAAATTTGGCCAGGTAGTACAGTGCACTTGTATGGTAGGAGGAAGCTTTTCTCCGCAGAAAATTTCATGAACCACGAGACGCACCAAGTTTGGAGAACGAGTAAGTCATGCGATATGTTGCACAGAGTCACGGATAGGTCAGTAGGGAGGAAGGAGTACACTATTTTTATATCGTCGGCAAAGAGGAAAGGAGTGCCGTGTCGAATAGAAGAGAAAATGTCATTGATATAAATAAGGAATGGTAATGGGCTTAGGACACTGCCTTGGATGACGCCGCTAATAATTGGTTTGGCGAAAGATGGGTGGCTGTCGAAGAGCACAGCTTGTGATCTGCGAGAGAGATAGGAGGATAGCCAGGAGAGGAGAGGACCAGAACACCGAGAGATCGGATTTTGGCTAACAGATGAATATGGGAAACACGGTCACAAGCCTTAGACATGTCGAGGTACAGAACAATTACAGAGTTGCCGGCGTCGGCAGCAGACGATAGGACATTGAGAAAGTCAAGCTGGCAGGAAGAGCAGGAACGGGAGTTCAAGGAACCATGCTGACCGGGGTTCAGCAGGTTGTTAAATAAGAGGTACTGGACAATGTGTTTTTTGATAATTCTCTCCCTAATTTTGCAGACTACTGGGGTGTGATTAATGGGCCGATAGTTATCTGGGTCGTGTAATACGCCCTTTTTGAAGCGCAGAACCATAGCAGAGGATTTCCATTAAGGTGGGACGAAACTGTGAAGCATGGAGGTGGTATACGTATTAGGTGTTAGTGGATTCGACATCGGCTGTAATGTGGAAGGGGTTCGTAAACTCACAAGGGTTGCAGGCTTGCTAGTCAGATAAAGCTGATGCAAGGGCCCGATAGCCAACCCAACTCCAAGACCGCCGTGGGACTAGGGCTTTTCGTGAAGCTGTGTGATGATCCGGTGGCTGGCTCGAGGGAGAGGAGGGATCATTTGGCAGTAGCTGGCTGGCCAGCTGGTTGCGTGCGCGGTGGACGATGCTGACTGAACTTTGCTGCTGCGGTTCTACACATATTACCCCGCCGTATTCTCCCAGTAATATCACGAGACTTCCAGGGGGCGTACTAGGCTGTAGAGATGATGCTGCTGGTAGATCCCTGGTCTCTTTACTAAACGGGAAGGAGAATCTCTGCGTAAATTTGTGGATGGCCTTGAAAATATTGGATTTCGGGTTCGATGAAGTTATCTTTGCTACTTATGTTGGCAGACCTAGGTGAGGAGGCAAGGTACCGCCGTTTTCCTGGAAGTTTGGCTGGCTACACATACGACGACATAACAAAATCTACGGTCGTTGACGTCCTTGTGTGCACTAATGATAATACGGAAGCATTTTCCACTACAAGTTTACAGTTCTGGGTTTAGCCACAATGAACCTGTTTCTAGTGGTATTTACAGGATAATTTCGTAAGCGTCTCTCAGGCTTTTCGATGGAGGGGTGTTCTTTTACTTGCAATAGATCACTTGAAAGTTGCTTGTGCTCCTGAGGGTTAGAACGACGAAGGTCCACTGACGCCGAGGGGTCTGTGGAAGGTGTGGGTGTTCTGGCTGAAGTCCTGTTCCCAGGGGTATGCGGTGATGCAACTACGGATCCTGCCGGCTCAGTGCAGTGGAAGAAGCAGGTTTTCTCCTATGCATGCGGAACACATCTCTCTGCAGAGATGTATCGGTAAGCATTTTAATGTTTTTAAATGAAGTAGCTCAGGTAATCTATTACCAATTTCTGATGAATTCAGAGGCTGATAACTGGATGGAAAACTAAAAGTACGGAGGGCAGAGGTGAAGAGGCGACCGTTTTCGCGGCCCAATACAATGGCACACGTGACGAGCCTTGTTGAGTACGTTCAGTGTAGTGGCTTTATTTGACTGTACGAGTAGTCTGTCCGGAACATCTACGCCGTTGCATGGCTAGCACTCTTTAGCCTTCTCTGAGTCTCCGAGGCGGCTGCATCCGTTTGGCGGCCCGCTTTGGATAGACTTTTGGAATCAGATTGACCTGTTAGTTCGGCTATGATTGTCAATGGGGGAATCTCTGACAAAGGACACTCATTCGATTGCAATTTATTGTATAAGTCGGTAATCTTCCGTTCCAAACCACTGAATTTATTTAAAGCCCCACAATATATACCAAAGACTGATATTTAGCACATACTGATAGCTACCACCGTGTCGGTTTTTGTATTTTCTTTCCCTCCGGAGGCCCGAGTGGTTTATTTTCGAATCAGGCGGACGATGACGTTTAGATACAGAATCAGGCGTGATTGTTTGGTCTAAAGCACGAATAGTCTCGTTAGTACGTGGCGAGCAGGTTGCATCTGAGCCTTGTAAAGGTCTTGTTGGACTTCTACTTTGCGGAAAGAAAGGTATGCAGACAGATCACCGAGTCACTCTATCAATAAAAATAGTTGCTCGGATCTGCCGAGGTTGATGTGCCTCGCGTGCGTCTGTTTATAAGCAAAGTGACTAGGGGCTAAATGGTCTGAACTTCAAAGTTGGCGGTGAGATCCGTCATTGCTCTAACAACAGTCCCGTGGGATTTCGTACGTAAGAAAAACCTTCCAGACGTTTCCGCTTATTTAGGTAAGCAAAAAACATAAAAAAACTAAACTAAGCATTAAAAAATCTCTAAAGCCGGGGAAACAACAACTCACAACGAGGCACGGGTAGATGCCCAAATGACGTAGTCCAGCAGAGAATCAATAGGCTTTTTATAGATAGGGTGGCGAAAGGTGACTTCTGGTAAGTTTAAACCGAATGTTCTTGATAAGGGCTCAGGTTGATAGTTAGCTATAGTAAATTGTGAACTGAGTGCCGTAGCTCAGCTAACACCTCCGAGAATTAAAAACCTCAACGTAATTTACATTTCCTGCTGGAAGTGGCACAAAACCGAGCCTAAATGACGCAGAAAGCAGAAGGGGCAACCTGGTTTCCACGTCTAGATGGCCTTGACTTGCAAGCGCAGTAGAATCGTTGATGTAATCACACCCGGGCAAGGGTTTATGCTATCTGTTTGTTACGTTTTTCTTGGTTCTGCTATAAAAACAAAGAGCCCAGGAGAATTGCCGCGGAGTCTGGAGCATCCAAAGACCGTGGCTGAAGATAGCTTGGTAAACATTTTCCTGTTTGTCCCCCTAGCAAGCAACGAGCTGGTGACAGGTTTGTTGATGCCTTTTTGGCCGATGCCCCACATCAGATGAGTTAATGTGGACATGTCTTGTAGCATGTCATGGTCGCGGACAAGACGGTGTTATGGCAAAGCAAATTATACACCCTCGTGCCTAACGAAAAAAGTTGAATTTTTGGCTGATTCATTGGGTTGGTCCATAACAACAATAACCATATTTTTGCCTGCTGTCCAGCTCAGTATAAAAGTTTGAGTTCACGGTACTCTGAGAAGAAAGTTGTGTTTCGTGTTTCACAATTTTAACGATATGCTTAGGAGATCCAGTCTATAGTACAATGTATCGATCGCTCTAGCAGGTCGAAACTTTCAGCTGACGAGCAAACTGACACTTTAAAAGTGGCACAACGGTTCAGTTTTTTCGCTGTCGGAGCTCAAAATTCGGAAACATCCTGGTTATCAAAGAGAGCTTGGTCGCAGTATAAGAGTACCTGGACGGCTCATTCAACCCGGCAGTATTGACCTTGTAGTAGGTGCTCCGGCCACGTGGTCAAAACTGAGAAGAGGAATTTGTTACCGGTCTGTTTTGCAGGTCACCGACAGGTAGTGTTCAGGAAAAATCTTTGAGAGTAACGGAACCTTATTATCATGGGAACCCGCTGCAAGTCTTAGGCTTACGTCGATTTTGTACAAATACCTCTAGGTCATTCAGGACGGACAGCAAGAGTCAGCGTGTGGATTCAGCGGGCTAATCCGTTTGAGAGCATGTTAGCGGAATACGCGCACTGCGGGACCTAAAGTTGAACCTGAAGGTGGACATTCAGTGAAATGTATTTGGTTCTTGTGATCGTTGGGCTTACTTCCAGTGAGCGTGGTTCAGAAGGGATGACAGATACAAGTGCATTCTTTCTCTGGCTCAGTGATAAACGCGGAGTACGGCTTGAAAGTTAACATGGTCCCTATAGAGTCATCGAATTCTTACTATTGTGCTGCATCCATGAAGACGTTTTTCGTTACGTTGTTGCTGTTTTAGCTCATCGGCTCGTGAGTCTTACTCTACGTGCACAACCACGGGTATATCAGTTTGATATAAGGGAGACCACTTACTTCAGCCTTTCTTCATGAGCAAGCAAATGAATGGGTATGGTTTATGCAGAACTTCGTGATTCACTGAAGTTCATGTGAAGACCGACTGGCGTTTTATACCTTCACGAGATGGAAGGGATATTGGTTTTGATTCCACCCGTGAGCCATTTACGGTAAGTATTCGTGGCCATTTTTACCAATGTCATTCCCTCCGGTTCATGTAAATGGAAAGCGTCGTCAGCCGAAAGAGGGACAAAAATAAAGATTTCGCAGCAGTACTAAGTGATCACGGTTAAATCCCGGATGCAAAGTTGGCAGAAATACTCATGACACACAATCAGAAAAATAGACATTCGGGATAAGACCGTCAGAAACTCATATTCGGTTGTATAGTTAATATGACCGTGAGTCTTTTTCTGGGAAAGCGCTATAACGCAAAACGTGGGACTGGTTTTGTCTGTCGAAAGTCAGCTTACTGGACACTGTACCTTGGAAACCTTGGAAACTTTGCGCTGTCTGAAATTCGCTTGTGGTCTGAGGGTCACGCGCGTGGCCGTGCCTTAAGGCCAGTTCAGGTCAGCGTAGTCCGGTAAAGTTTTTGCAGGACAAGAAGCGGACATGGCCAATTCAGCTTACATGATTCCCTTAACGGTACGCACGAAAGTTTTGCACCCGCCACTGCTCAGTTTATTTCGTCGAACCTCCATGGACAATAAGAGGGAAAGATGAATTCTCACCGCATGTCAGTTGCAAGAAACATAATGCCTTGTGAGGGCCCACCAAATCATTGTTCAACAAACGGAAAAGGCGATTACTAAGCACTTCAGAAGGACCACAATGTTATCTCTCATTAGTGAGCGAAAATTCTCAAAACTCACTACCAGTGATATTCGCGTTCCATCAACTATCTAATTCCACCTTGAAAGACCGGAAGGTCTGCTAGCCTGTCGTTTCCCCAAGCCGACCGTTCAGGCTATCCATTGCCCCGCCGCTAGACGAGTACTATCTGGTTATAAACCTCGCCTGAAATTCTCGTGTCTCCTTTTTCTGCTTTTCAAAGCCATCCGGAATGGACTCCCCGGACTAAGACCAGAAAAACCTCCCGTTGCCCCGAATTTTCTGACGAGATCACCTCGAAATCTTCTGGTTCCGAAAGAACTGACTCCTAGATCAATGTGTGTGCTCGTACGTTTCATTACTTTGCCCTCTATCTACCCGCGTCGCGAGACGTTAAACTTTCTCTAGTCAGACAGCTTTCTTTTTGTAGAAGGTTAACCATTTTGGCAAGCTACCCCCTGAGTAGATTCGTGCAGTATTCATGTGAACTGATGCTAATATTTCCGACTTTAACTACTACTACGCTTACCGCAGTCCGAAAAGCTCATGATGGGCTTATTGAGCAGCAGCACTGCTTTGGTCCGGCCGTCTACAATCAATGGTCACGACGACCCAGAAGTCTTCAGTCCTACTATCTGCTTCTTTGTTGAACGGCCCCTTACGTAGACGATCGCCGGGATTTCCTTTGGCCTTGTCAACAGAAGGCTGTTCCCAGCATCGAGTGCCAAGTCCCAGTTGTATATCCATTCCAGGACGGTTCGCATATTTCTGCCCAGATCGTCCCAACCTCGGATTCTACAAACTTCACGTCATCATCCAAAACGGAATTATGCGACCGAAGGGCGGATGTCAGGTCGTTAGCCGACACCAAGAATGATATCGGGACTATCATGGATCCCTTGGGTATACCACCGGGGACTTTAGCCAATCTAGTGCTCCCTTTTCCTACTATGGCTTGGAACAACTTGCTTGGAGGAAACCCCGCTGGCCACGTATGATTGAACCACCCATATCTATCGCCCACATTTTGCTTAGCAGCCGTAGATGATTGCCGGAGTCAAAAGCCTTGCTAAAGTCAGGGCGAAATACTTCGACCTGTTTACCTTCATCCGGTCTTCGAGTCACCTCAGCTTAGAACTACAAGAGACTAATGAAACACATCTACTATTCGGGAAATCCATGCTGAGAGGAGCTTAGTTAGGCTTGGCTACCTTTAGTTACCCATAGCCGGCTCATGTCCACTTTTGTGTACTGGCACGACCGTTCCTTTTCCAATCCTGATGCAGCTTAAGCTGGGCCAGAGCTGACCTGCACAGCCTACATGCCGACGAAGCTGTGCTTTACAGCAATTAATGACTGGGTGGGCGTTACCTGGACCCTCTGACTTATGGACATTTCAACCCTGAATTTACTGAAGCACCACTTCCTCTGCATGATTCAGTTAACTTCACTCCGGTGAAGGATGTACTGGCTTTCGACCTACAAGTATCCCATTATCCACTCTTTGTGCAACCGACAAAGTATTCATCCAGGAATCCTGCTTTGCTCCGGTCATCAGTGGCGATACCATGGTCCTCAGTGTACAGTCCACTTATCGCATTCTTTGTTCATCCTATTGGCTGTACTTACCTGTGGGAATTCGTTGGTCTTTTCTTTTGAGCAAGCCTCCAATCTGAGCTCAAGCTCTGCCCATACGTTTTCAAGAGGCTCACTGTCTCATTTCAAAACTAAGTTTATCAAACCTGGGCCAGCTGACTTCCAGAAGCTTCGAGTAGTTTCCAGCTACGATTTCCACACTTAACGGCGCTGGCTGTTTTAGCATTACAGCACTATGATTTGACCTCCCACTCCTTCGTCTCAATGGTTCAAACTGGTTCTGGAGGGCATTTGGCGGCCCTCTTTTTATATTCCAGCTTTCAATTGACAGTGGCCCCTAGCATACTCTACTTCAGTCTCACCTCCCCAGTGCTAATCTTATCTGCTTCTGTGATATCAAAGTTTCTAACCAGCCGCGAAGCCTCTTCTAGCTGCCACATGCTCAGGTTGATTTTGACGCGCGATCGCCGTTGTCCAAAAGAGCTCGGTATTGTGTTGCTGACAGGCTATATGGGTTTCAAGTAGCGGAATCAAACGAGGATGTCAAGCCTCCAGACGTACATTAGATATCTTGTCCCCAGGCTCCTCCGGAAGCATTATTTTGTCACTATTATTTCGCGAAGCTTGTCCGTCCACCGTGCACTTCGTAGTTCCGTTATTCCTAGCGGCCCTCAAGCATTTCCGGACTGCTTTTACTTGGACTGGTTCACTTTTCGTCCCATTCACGAAGTGGAGGCACAGCCAACTGAACAATTATTTGACATACGCCCTTGCGCACGCATTTGCATTTTCGCCTGCTTGCCTATACTTGCGTTCGCCGCAAGACGCTACCGAAAACACGTTCAAATATAAGCGCACCCTCCTGCTGCTTACTGAATTCGAGATACAACAACCATTAGTCCGTTGTCCATATAATGCATTATCCTTCTGCAGGACACACGTCCGCAGATGCTCAAGAAGCTGTTTAACTGGGATCCATAACCAAACTTCTGACTATCCACTCCTCCCGTCCAGGTATCAATTTCGGTTTGGTGAATTTTCAAATCTTCAAATTTTAACAGTTGCTTTACTCGGCATGCGATTTCAGGGTGACACTCAGTGGCACGTACACAAGTCTCCATTACCGCGGCATTGGCTGGCGGTCAACCTCTGCGAAGTCTGTGCAATACTTTTCAATAAAGTCGTCATGCCTATGAAGTTGCCTTGCGTATCGAATCCAGCGGCGCAGCCACTAGGTGAATCAAATATACACTGCAATCTGCCCGACTCTGTTACTGAAAGAGGTGAACGATAAAGTGAGAGCTTCAGGAATGCTGCCATTATCTGAGTGCCTATTTTACCGTCTGATTTCCTCCCTCTTGGCTCGAGGCAGCAAACCCCTGAAGGCGATAACATCTAACCTATTGCAAACTCACAATAGGTAAACATAGCCATTTCTAGCCGTTGTAGATCCCATGGGCCACGCATAAAGGATGGCGGGTCAAAGAGAAATGGATAAAATGCTCTACCGAGTAATCAGACTCTCCTGCCCCTCTGTGGCAAAAATCAAAGGAAGAAACACTTCCCGCTGAGAACGTCCTATACAAATGCTCTCCGCCCCTTCCAATAATAGGTGCATTTCCGGTAACAGCTTGGATCCGACCTTGCATATATGAAACCTGAAATAATGAGGGGTTTGGGCTGGTTTTCATTTCTCCTCTCTCAACCTATGGGAGTGACAGCATGCCGTTGGAGCCCTCCACATATATTCACTGACCCCGTCCCCTTTTCCTTCGCGAACGTCGGGCTCCCCGCACAACCTTTGTACAACTTGCTTTTGTCCGGTGCACTGGCCAGTAAATGGTGAGCAAAGTTACATCGTTTGACCTCTGTTATTGCTACAGTTTCCACTAAGGTATTTAGGGAAGTAACTAACGAGCAGCTTCTCACGAACCTAAAATAATTCAGGACATTTTTCTGGACAAATATTCTGAGGTTAGTGCCAGACTAGCAACCACACTTCCATCAGAATTCTTCGAGATATCCTGCCTTATTCGTCTACCGATCGCCTCATTCACCGAGTGGCTGACCAAGTTCAACCCAGAAGCACGGAGCTCTTTTGGCCTCCTACCTTCTCGATATCTTGTTCAGTACCAATGGTCGATACAAACAGCAAAGCCCGTAACAAATATAATGCGCTCAAGCAAACCTTATTGTCCTTAGAGGGACAGATACAATCCCTGGATGATGGGCTGACCATGCTATTACCACCCGCATATTTCGTCGATCCCTCAAATTATTCGAACACTAAAAGTCTTCTATCGGCTAGCCATTCTAGACTCAATTGTGTACAGAGTCCATTCAAGGATGAAAGAATCCAAACAAGCCGTAGTCTTTATTGTTCCAGATCGTTTGCCCCTCTCCTCTGTCAAACGCTGATATTAGGGCCGAATTCCAACTCCTGATCCCAGATAAAAACTCACCCATCACCTCTTCGCCTCACATAGCTGAAGCCTTCAATGCATTCCTCTCTTCGTCCATGGCTCTGGCTGCTGTCACTGCCCCTCCCCCATGTTTATCACCTACTGACCCTGTCCTTTCTACGATGCCCTTTGATGCCAGGAGTATTTCTTAGCTAGTATTCAATAACAAACCCTCCCCTTGATTTGACCCCGATGGCTTAACACCAGTTGTTCTTGTCAATGGCGGACCGGACTTCCCCGCTGCTGCCTAACCTCTTCATTCTTTCACCTAATAGTAGCACCGTACCTGCTTACTGGAGGCGCTCGGTAATCGTTCCCGTCCATAAAAAGGGACTTTTACATGAGGTATCTAATTATCGCCCTATAAACCATACCCCCATTCTATCCAAACTCATGGGGAAAATGGTCAAAGATCATATTATTAACCATTTATTAAGCCTCAACCTTTTTATTCACAACCAACAAGGATTATTCCGTTCACGGCCCTGCATGACTTGTCAGTATGATTTTCGGAATCTCGTCACCGACTCTTCTGAGAGTGAGAAATCGTTTGTTGTTATTTATCTTGACTTATCTAAGGCATTTGATCGTGTATCTCACCCCCACCCCCTAACAAAGTTACGATCATTTAACATTGTCGATCCTCTACTTTCTTGGTTCTCGTCTTACTTATCTCATCGTTCACAGGTTGTCTTGAATAATGGGCACACCTCTAATCCTAGGCCTGTTACTAGCGGTGTTATTCAGGGCAGTGTTTTAAGCCCTCTTCTTTTCTTCCTATATACAAGTGATATGTTTCCGACGATACTCGATGGCACGCCATTCTTGGTCGCGGACAACATTAAGATAGTCTACACTTTTTTGTCTAGAAACCTCAGTGCTACTATCCCCAAATTCCCCGCTGATTTGGCCGCTCTCGATGAGTGGTGCTCAACATGGGCGATGAAATTCTCCGCCGATGAGTGTATTTTTCTTGTATACAAATGTCAGGTTCCTCCCGGTTCCTTATGCATCGGCAGTTCATCCATCGACTGCCAACCCTTAGTAAGAGACCTTGGCTTAAGTTATTCTTGCTCCTCCAACTTTTCCGTGCTGTCTTCCAAACGTCGAAGGCTAAAAAGTGTCTTGGTCTTCTGTTTCGATCCTTTTAGCTTAGGGAGAGCATTCTTTACATAAACATTGTACGTGTCAGGCCCCTTCTCGAATATTGTCCCCTAATCTTCACCAGTGTGATAAAATCCGACAGGAATATTATCGAATGTATCCAGAGAAGATTTACGAAGCAGCCAATTGGTTGCTCGTCCAACTTAAACTACAGGCAACGATGTTTATCTCTCAAAATCGAACCACTGCGACTTCGTCGCATCAAGCTAAATCTGGTATTCCTGTATAATCTATCGACCAAGCAATCTTGTTCATCCAACCAGCTGTGTGAATATTTGAATGACAAGTAAGCATCTATTTGATAAATATCGTTATATAAGGGCTGAAAATGAGGACCAGAGAGTTACAGGGATCGAAATTGTCTGAGAATATTTGCCAAGATAGGATAACGGATATGAAAAAGCACCAAACTATCAGCAACTACGTTTGCTAAGTTGGGCAGTGAAGTAAATGACGCAAAAATACTGCCCGTTGAAATTCTTTGTAGGGGGCAGATCATGTGACGGTGAAACGTGTGCGTGAAGAGGTAGAATAACGAGAAGAGGGAGTAATAGGCGTGCCGCGAAGAACAGCAGATGAGCGGACGATGGGGGAAGAAGAACGGTAGGAGCATGCCACCCGCAGCCGTCAGTGATAAATGCGGAAACTCGCAGGAGGATAAAGAACGCTAACAATGTTTTTGTAAGGTTGATTATACCTTATTTCGCTGTTTCCTTAGTAAGCGCATGCTTCGGTCTTTCGTACTGCTTGGATCACCTGCATGCTACTTTATTGCTCGGCACTGTATGAATATGTTAACCAGAACAGTATTCTTCACGACCCGTGCAAACGAGGAGGCGATTGGGAGGGGTAGTGGTTAGCGTGTATTTGGGAGCGTGCGAGAGAGGGTGCGCAAGAGCAACGGTCAGACGGTCACCGTGCTTGGCAGTCAGCTCTCAGTTAAACAACAAACGTGGTAAAAGTATGAACGAAGATGGCCACTGCGACAGGGGCCGCTTGCAATAAGTCCGATGGAGTTGGGCTTCGATCGTGGCGGTAGGCCGGAGGTATTGATTGCCTAGAAACCCCTCTTAGCTTGCCCGTTATACTGCTGTTGACGTGGAACGACTGCTGAGCAGTTTAATGGTGCTTGCACTCTCGAGGTCCGGTATGCGTAGATTAAACAGTGTTTTGGCGCCCATGGGTCTCAAAAGCATGTCAACCTAAAGATGCCGCGTAAGGTCCATCCAAAAAGGCGTCCAGTTTTCGTCTCCAGTACCACACTGACTGAGTGGCTTGAGTAGGTGTAAATTAGCCGGGTGGCTCGCACTCCATAGCGGCAGGCTTGAGACGGTCGATAGATACGGTGTCGTGTCGTCCGCTGATATCTATGACAAATGTTTTTGCCCTACGTTTTACCACCCGAAACGGGCCAGTGTATGGCGCTTGTAGTGGTGACCAAACGCCACTGATGCGAAGGAATACATGAGTAGCGGTTTCTAACGCAGATGGGACATAACTTGCAGATTGTCGTTCGCGCGGCGGACTGGCCCTGAGCACTCGCATGTGCTGCGTAAGGCGCTGAGCATAGTCACCGTAGTCGGAAGTCAAGGTTAGTGAGAGGGCTACCAACTCCCTAGGCAGACGAAGTGTACAGCCACATACTAGTACGGCCGGTGTTGTGTGTAATTCCTCCTTAACGGTACTACGCAGGCTTAAGTGTGCTAATGGTAGTGTTTCACTCCAAAAGAGGCCACCGTTTGCTCGAAGGGTGGCTTTTATTTGCCGGTGGAAACGCTAAACCGTACCACTGGCCTGGGGGTGTTAGGCTGTCGTCTGAATGTGCTGGCAACCGAGCGTAGCGAGTAGGTCGCCGAACGCGCCGTCAAAGTGTGGACCACGATCGGTGGTCACTATTGCCGGGCAACCGAAATGATCAACCCAACCAGCCAGAAAATCTTTCGCGGCCACTTCCGACGTGGGACGAGGGATAGGAATGACCTGCGGCCAGCGAGTCAAACGATCCACGCATGTGAGTGTGTAAACGTACCCAAGAGAAGGTGGAAGAGGTCCTACGAGGTCGACGTGCACATGATGAAAACGTGTTTCAGGTTCTGGGAACCTAGATAACGCCGCCTCGGTGTGCCTATGTGTCTTAACACGTTGACACCGCAGGCAAGCACGAGCCCATTGACGGACATCTCGTTTGACATTGTGCCAAACAAAAAGCACAGTTATCAGTTTCAGCGAGGCCGTCACACCCGGGTGCGCCAGATTGTGGAGTGTTAGGAAAGTGGGATAACGGTGGGCAGCAGAAACCACCGGCCTAGGACGACCTTGCGACACATCGCACACGATGGTATTCTGGGAAGTTGGGATAGGTACTGTCGTCAAGCTCTAAGAACCGTTTTGTTGAAGTTGTTCGATGCCAGGGTCCATAGTTTGGGCCTGTGCCATTGCGTCCAAGTTGATGTTAGGCTTCGGTGACAGACTTATTTGATGTACGCGTGATAGGGCGTCGGTGATGGGATTAAGTACCCCAGAGACGGGTCGTATGTCCACAGTAAACTGTGAGACAAAGCCTTAGTGGTGAATCTCGCGTGGTGATTATCAATTGGAAGCTGACTATAGTGTGTAACCCAAAGGCTTGTGGTCTGTAAAGACCGTGAACGAACGGCCTTCGAGTGCATGTCGAAAATGACGGATTCCCAAGTAGATGGCTAATAACTCTCTACCAAATGTGTTGTACCTAGATTCGGCGGGTTGTAGGCGCTTGGAGAAGAACGCTTAAGGTTGCCAAGAATCGTCTACGAACTGTTGCAGTACTTCTCCAGCCGCTGTGTCCGAGGTATCCGTCACTACCGAAATAGGAGCCAAAGGGTATGGTGGGTGAGGAGTGCTGGTTTGGCGACAGCATCTTTGACCAAGTCAAATGCGACTTGTGCCGTGTCGGGAAACACGAACTTCCGCTTACCTCCGCGCAACAGGTCGGTGAGGGGTTGCATCGTTTCCTAACGGTAAGGAATAAATTGGCGGAAGAGATTCACCAGGCCGACAAATTGACGCAACTGGAGAAAATATTGGGGTTCAGGGTAGTCGCGAATAGCGGAAACTTTATCTGGCAGAGGGCGGATACCCGAAGACGAAATAGAATGTCCTATGAAAGTGAAACCAGCCCGGAATAATTCGCATTTCGCGATATTGATCGTAACGCCGTGCTGGCTAAGGCGTTCGAAAAGTGCTCGTAAGTGTGTAGCGTGCTCTTGCTCTGAAGAACCCGCCACCAAAATATCATCCAGGTATACGTGAACATTTTCCAAACCACGAATTGCGTCCTGTATGAGCCGTTGGAATGTGTGGGCTGCATTGCTGAGCCCAAACGGCATTCGCGGAAACTCGAACAGCCCGAAATGCGTAGTGACGGCAGTTTGAGAGATATCGGCCTCTGCCACCGGGACCCGGTTATACGCACGAACTAAATCGATACGGCTGAAGGCGGAGCAACCTGATAAAAGCGAAGTAAGGTCCTGTATATCATTATCGTGCAGCTTTAAACAGTAGGGCAAGCCCCACTGACCACTGCCTTTATTACCACGTTGCAAGCTGAATTAGAAGGTATAAAAATACAAGATGGACAGGAACTGGACCTACATGGGCAGGAAAAGGGAAGAATTCCCTAGTAGCCAACACACGGAATACACAGTCTAACTGTACAAGCAAACATCAATCAGTCATTCTGATTCGATAGAAAGTGACAACACGGTCGCCACTGTTAGCGGTTCGCTGCCATATCCTTCGGAGTCTCCAGCCAACTGATAGACGGACCTTTTGGACCCCAACCACGAAGACGTGAAGCACCTACTTTTCTTAAGTTTGCTGTACATTTTCTCATTCCTCGTTGCCACGTCATCTGTTGACCTCCACGTGGTCTCTTCCACTACCTGGGAGGAGCGGAGAATAGGACACTGTACGGTAGACGCGTGTTTGACATATGTAACACATGCCCCAACCAACGAGTTCCACTAAGCTGCATAAGCTGTGAAATACGTTCTCCAAATTAGTAACCAATACTCGATTTCTGACCTCAGCATTGCTCACTCGGCCAATCCACCCGCTCTTAGCGATGTTACTTGGACCTCGGTGTTCAAACACCTGAAGACAACGAATATCTTCGGCACGCAGACTCCACGTTTTGCATAAATACAGCAAAACTGAACGCACTGCAGCACAGTAAACACGACCTTTCAACTTCACTGAAGTGTCAGATCGACTCCACAAGTGATTTAGTCCAGCGTACGCTGCTCGAGCCTTGGATATACGCGTGCTCATCTCTACTACAGTGCTCCCATTCATCGTCAAGCTTCGGCCGAGGAAGGTGAAAAGGACGACAACTGATAGCACCTCCCCATTGAGCATCACACTCGGAATCGTTGACTTCCAGTCCTGCAACATCACCGTGCACTGTGAAGGTGCAAAGAGCATGCCAAATAGAGATACAGCTCTTGAGAGTCCATCTACTGCACGGTGAGCATGTTTCGTGGATTCGAACAAGCAGACAACGTCGTCTGCGTAATCTAGGTCACACAGCTTCCCACTGTTTCCTAGTTCGACACCTACGTCCTGAAGAGTTTGCAGCTCACTCTCCATTATTTCGTCCATGACAAAGTTGAACAGGTAAGGAGAAATAAGACATCCCTCTCGAACACCACTGGCTATTTCAAACAGACCGGATAGCTCACCATAAACTCTTACGCTGCCAGAAGTATGAGAATACAATGATTTCAGTAGGTTCACGAACTTCTGGGGCACATTTTTTTGATGAAGAGTACTGAAAAGCACTGCTCGATCAACTGATTCAAAATTGCCTTTCAAGTCTGGGAAAATCAATAATGTCGGTCGGCAGTGTTTGTGACGCTGCTTTAAGTAGTCGACGAGAAGTAAACATCTGGTCGATGCGTCCTCGACCTGGGCGGAATCCAGGCTGCTGTTCGCGGGCATTCCTTTCGCGAGCGGGTTTAACACGGTGCATCAGAATTGAGACTAATACTCTGGTGATTATCGGAATTAGGCCAATCCCACTATGGGAACTACAGTCATTGCGCTTTCCTTTTTGGGAAATGGGAACAGTCAAAGACTTACTTCATACCAAAGGAATACGTTTTTCGTTCCAAATGTCACGGAGCAAAGCGGTAAGTGATTTTATGAAAACATTCCCACCCAGCTTAAAAAGAACTGGGGGAAGTTCGTCGGAACCTGACGCTTTCCCTCGCTTTGGTGATCGAAAGCATTGATGTCAAGGTCAAGGTCAACTTGACGTATATATCAGGTTCTCTTTTTTCCTTTTTCCATCGTTAAGTCCTGTTTTTACTTAGCACTTAGTAGTAATAGTCATCTATTCTGAAGCGTCAAATTGTCCGTGGCAGAAACTGCGACACACCACCGTGGGTCCGTAACTTGCTGCCTCGAAAAATCAACACAACCCTTTACTAGGAAATCTAGATCTATACCTGCCACAAATCACCCCTTGTGAGCCCATCTATAAAATACTTAGCGATTGCTTGCTAAATCACCCTTTTTAGTTATCGTTTCCTGCTTGGCTAAAACCCTAACCCTCATTCGTTCAAACAGCGGAACCACCTGGTCAACCCTATTTGCAAACATCCTAGGTGACTTCCTATGGAATTTCAGCTCCTTTCCTTATCTAGGCATTTTGAAGTCGCTAAACTTTCAGTAAAACTAATTGGTTATCCGAAGCCTGTGGTCGCAATGCGCAATTCCAAAAGAAGCAGACCGGCCAGTAAGATTTTGCCACGAGTAGCTGTACGACTCTCAATCACTATGCCATGCTCCGTCTCGTTACCGAACATACACGATGACGCAAATAGCAAGATTGGCAGCCTTCTACAACACGTTAGCTCACTCGAATCGCGGATTGAAATTCTTGACAGAGCCACCAGAATTCTGACACCACTGGCTCAACTCCTCGAGCCCTCTATGGTAACTGCGGACTGTAACTTAGTGGCCACGTGTAACTTTATTGACAGCATATCCGCAGAAGTTTCAAAACAAATACGAAACTCGAATCACCCCATTGTATTTACCATTCCCGATAGGGCCCCACTCAACATAGTCAGCAGTACCTTGCTAAAGGCCGCTAACATGGAACGTGTGATATGCCGTAGCAGCAGACTACGCAAACAAACACAACGACACCAATGCCCTCTACTTTTCCAATTTCCGGACTCACTGACGGCCAGTGATTTTATTCATAAACAAAAAGTTATCGCTATTAATTCGCCATACGAGAACATTCGAATAGCACCCGACAAAACGCCACTACACAGAGAAGTGCTGAGAAAGTCGAACTCTCGCAAACATCCAAGGCAGGAATCCGACCGAAAGACACCAATCCCCGTCATTCCCCTAACCTACCCTACGCAACCAACGTATATCAGCCAACAACTGTCTGATGTAGACCTTGACGCAAAGCCTGAGCCTTCTCCAAATCTACCAGTCTCCAAGCGCCCTAGACTCGTCAGTAGTGTCACAGATGCCTGGGACTCTAATCCACCGGGTCCTGCTAGACAGCTTAGCTCTGTGCTTCAGAAGCAGCTACCTTAATCGCGTAGCCTCCCTGACTTGACAACTATGCATCACTCTCCCAAGGCGACATATAATCAACGTATGGTCGTTCTTGTTCACACCACACAGCCACAACTAAAACCCATCCGCCAGACCGCACCATACCATTGCCAGTTCATTCTACCTCAAATCAAACCCGTCAGCCCTCCGGGCATACTCCGGTGAACAAACTGCCAAGAAGAAGCTTACCTAAGGACACAACCTCACTGTTGCAATCTAACTTATCAGCCATGGACCGAAAGTTGGTAACGACCTACACTCAGCATCCAATGAAGAGTGTCCATACCAACGGTAACACATGGCCGCAAATCCAGAATTCGGCAACCCACACTCTATCCCTACCGAAGGCCTCAACATTTAGTTCATTAGGCATCCGCTGCCTTATATCACCAGGCTACACTCCGAAGGTCATGCAGAGATTAGATGCAAACAGATACCCTAGTAAGATGTCACTAATGCCGGGGCCTACAATATCTGTTCCTAAAATAAATAGTTTTGCAAACCGTGATTCCTCCAAGCGAAACCCCAGCTCTACGCGCATTTATACGGAAGATGCTCGCAAAGCACCTCAAAGCTATTATTCAAAGATGCATCTGCCTAGCTCATCATTTCCTAACTTTTCCGTGCCTCCACCGTTCACCCCCCTAAATTCCTTTACCATACCAAAGTTTTCGTTCTGCCCCACCACAGTCGTTTTACTCGCGGGATATATCCACAAACCCCCTTCGAGTAAATTTTCCCCACCCTGTTGCATACAATTCCACACTCTTTCATCTCTTCTAGCCCTAATGAACCACTTTCCAATACCGGCACCTTACCAGTCGTTCATACCTTCGGTAGCACACCGAACTCCGCAGGCCAACTACGCAACACTGCGTATTACCACTACCTTCTTCCAAAATAACCTCCATATACCCCCTCTACCAACCGCCGATTCCTATATTTCCCCTCCTTGGCAAGCCGCATCGATGGGCGGCGAAGCCATCCCAAACTCTTTTAGTCCTTACCCTCTGAGGTCTGCTCTTACCACAAAACACCAACCAATACCAAGGTTGTCACGTGGTAAAGCCAGTACCTTCCATAACCCCGTAATCTGTCACTGCACTGGAGCACCGAAAGACGCCAACCAACCAGGACAAGAAGCAGGACTGCTTCGTCTAAGGTCTTCCCTTTCACCTCGTAATAACCCAAAATTGATTATTTCCGGTTCGTCGGCGGCTGATTCTTCAGAAACTATCGAGGAGGCATCCAAAGCTCGCTTTCCCTCCTCTTCGGTAATAGCTCCAACTCACGCCCTTCGCCGTGCACTTCCTCCAACCAACAACTCCCATACGTTACCCAGCCCTGACACTCACTTCTACATGAGTGGGTTACCATTCATTTTATTTAACTCGCGGTCCATCTCAAATAAGTTTCATCACTTAAAATATTACGTCACAACATCCAGTCCTGACATCATCTTTATTACTGAAACCTAGCTCACCGAACACACCAGCACCAGCAAAATTATACTTGAAGGGTACAAGGTTTTTAAGGTAAATAGGATCGACGGACGCGGAGGTGGGTGCCTTGTGTATGTACAGCACGCCCTTTCAGTAGTCCCCGTCAGACACGCCACACTCGACTCAATTCCGGATTTTCTATGGCTCACAATTCGGTTCTCAACTGCAGTCATGCACATTGGCTGTATCTATCGCCCGCCCTCATCTACTATTGCAGACTTAACTCCCTTAATTGAAGCCTTTGATTACCTTTCACTACTACCTTCGGCAGCGAAAATCATAGCCGGTGATTTTAACTGGCCTAAAATATCCTGGCGAAACCTCACGGCACCTCGCAACTTATTAGACTTTGTGTCCCATACTCACATTGGGGGCTGGATGCAACACTTTAAAACCCCTACCAGAAACGCCAACATACTAGATCTTATATTCACTCACATCGTTTCCCACTTTTCGGTCTCCGTTCTGAATAAATTTTCGGGTAGCGACCGTAAGTTAGTGTCAGGTAATCTTTCATTCCATCCTTATTCATCAGACTATCTGACCCTAGTCAAAAGTTCCGTCCTCTTAAACTGGAACCCTCTGACCAATCTTATCCGTAATCAAGATTGGAGCAGTTTTTTTCTAACGGCTGACCCCAACAAGCGGCCGATCACTTTTACTTTAACATGGAAAACTGCCTCCTGAAACTCAGCCCAATATCCCAAAACTCCTCCCTTAGGAAGTCCAAGCTTGCATCCCTCCAACGAAAGTACCTTAGGATGCAAAGACTTTAACTCCAAAACCACGACTTCTCTCTTCCCATGAGACTAACGAGTCTCACTGATATTATCCGGGACCTAAGAGAAAAACAGCTCTGCAACGAAGAATCCAAAGCCCTAAGGCATCCCAATAAAACATTGAAACTATCACTCCAACACAAATCTGGGAATTCGGCAACAGATACTATGATCCAATACGTTGTGTTACCGAATAAAACTTCGGCCACCTCCCCTTCTGATATTGCTGAGGCCTTCAACTGTTACTTCGCCAATTCCATGACCCCCGCCTCAGATACAGCACCCTCAAATCCCCTGGATATTACCAGCTCTTCCCTATCTACCCTAATTTTTGAAGTAAACGTTATTTCCAGGCTCATTTCACGCTATAAAGCATCTGCGCATCCTGGACCAGATAGGTTGCCCCAGCTGCAATCACTAACAGTGGATCGGACCTTCCACTTTTACTACTGAACCTATTTACCTTGTCACTCAATTTTTTTGGTACCGTCGAACTGGAAGCGTTCAGTCATCATCCCACGACATAAAAAAGGACCTGTCCACGAACTCGCTAATTACCGTCCCATCAACCATACACCTATCATTTCCAGAATAATGGAAACGATTATCAAAGATGGCATTACCATCCATCTTCTCGCTTCAAACCTTCTTAGCGATAGGCAGCACGGGTTTCTCAAATCGCGATCATGCACCACATGTCAGTTTGACTTCCTCAACCTAGTCACTAAGGCAATTGATAGCTGGCAGGCATTAGTAATTTTCTACCTAGATCTGTTGAAGGCTTTCGACCGTGGTCCACACCCACATCTCATCGCCAAATTGCCTTCATTCGGCATTGCTGGCCTACTGCTTCCTTGGCTGCAACCTTATCTCACTCATCGTTCTCAGCTGGTCCTCACCGATGGAAATTATTCTAACCCTAAACCTGTTACAAGTGGCGTTATACAGGGTAGCGTACTGGGTCCTCTCCTATTTCTGATGTACATTAATGACGCATTGGATCTAGTACACCAAGGCTTGCCATCCTTGTTTGCAGACGATATAAAAATAGTTCACTCTTTCAATTCTAATGATGCTATTCCTACTCTTTGCAACATTTCCGCTGACCTCTCTGCACTTGATCGCTGGTGCCACACCTGGAGGATGAGCTTTTCCACTGATAAGTGCGAGGTCCTAACCTACAAGTTCCCATTGCCCCCTGGATCTTAACTCTTGGTGGGTCCCCAATAGCCACTTGACCTACCATCCGCGATTTGGGCCTCAGCTATTCCTGCTACCCCAACTTTTCCGAGCATGCCGCCATCCAAGCGGCCAAGGCTAGAAGAAGTGTGGCCCTGCTCTTCCGCTCCTTTCGTCTCCGGGACAGCATCATCAGCATCTACAAATCCCACATCAGGCCTCTACTTGAATACTGCCCAATAATATTTTCTAGCATGACGAAATTCGACAGAGTTGCGATTGAAAGCATACAAAGGCGTTTCACCAAACAACAACTCGATTAGTCCACGTCTATAAGCTACAGAGAACGATGCCAAAATCTGAGTCTTGACTTACTCTGACTCGGCCGCTTAGGACTAAGCATAGTCTTCTTGTATAACCTGCTCCATAACCGGCCTTTTTCCTTTGACCCAGTAAGCTTCTCCCGTGAAACCCCTTACTCACTTCGGCACGGGCCTTTTACCGTCCCTTCCAGTATAACTAAGTCGGCCAAACGGTCACATTATTTTCCTTCTTGTCTACTCCAAAGTCTGAAACAAGTTGCCCATCACTCTTCGAGCTTCACAAACCAAGTCCCAATTTCTGTCGGCACTCATCCCATATCTCAGCGTCACCCGTGCACTCCAGTTATCTAATATGAGCAAGGCAGAAGATATAGCTAACGAGAGGGGCCTCGACTTCCAAGACAAACTGCTTCGCCGACCCTGCTCCCTTCAATTAGGGACACAATCAATGATAAACAGTTTCATCTATCTGACTGAGTTCTCAACGTTAGACAGCTTATGTCCATTTCCTTAATGAATCGAACAAATTGGAATGCTACTAATTCCAACCACTTTGCTTCCACTCACCCCTGTAGTTTCCGTTTTTTATGCCTTGTCCTTTACTGGTTTTTATATGCCTCCAGTAACCGTTGATCCACAGCAGGAGCACACCCTGACTGTTCTTTTTTATCTGCTCTCCTTTTCCGGTTATCTCCTTACATGCATTTCAACCTCTGCGTTGGTATACGCGCCTGGATAACGCTGCTGTTTGGTCATTTATTAGCCGTTGGCTCCGTCCTCTGGAACCCCTTGCAACCTGACCATCCGTCCGCCGAACTTATATCTCATACTGTCACAGTTGAACTACGCCCCACATGCATAACCACCAATAAACATTGGTGCCATTCCCAACCGTGCGGGGTGCGGTCAGATCCACCGCTTTGGCCGGCGCACATCGGGCGCGCAGGTCGTCTGCAACGATGTGCGGGCGCAATTCGGTTAGTGGATCACACCCCCCGTGTTCACCTCGAAGTGTTTTTCAGGTTGGGTGTCCAGCGCACGGCCAGTCCCACCCACTAGAACCGGTTGCGGATCGCACGCTCTAATGTGTCAGCTGCAGACCGCATGCTTCAACCATCCCTGTTCGCCACTGTACGCCTACATATCGCTCCTACCACATCCTTTTTCTCGTTCTCCTATGGCATGCACACCTACCCATTCTGTTCGTGCTCCTATCGACTCCCACTGTGTTACCTCTCATTGCACATCACTATCGTCCTAACCACTTTACTCTGCCGACGACCGCCAATATATCCTTCTTCACTCATGTTGGCGTTGTCGGCTTGTAGTATCTATTCATTTGGTATCACCCTAGGCCTATAAAGCTCATTGACCGCATTCTTACGCCTTACTGCCTACCGTTCTGTCAAACCCTCCCTCGTTCTCCCTTCTTATGCCTAATACCATTACACACCAGCCCCACCCGCACTCATGACCAATTCTCATATTAGAACTGCCGTTCCAAACTCTGCATCTCTCTCAGCCACTTTTACTATCCAGTCACTAACACTCAGTTTTCCTTGCCTGGCTCCGTAAATTCTTCGTGGATCCTTCCACTTGGCAGCGCTCCGATTAGTATCGTTCATTTGCATACACTTGCAGAATTGCCGGCCTACACGCAGTTCCCAACTTCTATGCCCCCGACTCCGACTCACATCCGTTGTTCGTGCGATATGTTCGTCCACCGGTTTACCTGTCCCGGTGCTTCTTTCCTCTCTGCCTTTTTCATGTTCCACCTGCAATGAAGTGGTCTTACTGGTTTTGTCTCACCTGCCTTTTTCGGCCCGTGCTTCCATCTCCTGTTTCGTCTACTGTTTGCCACAGGCATCTTATGCATGCCTTTCGGGCGGTTCTGCTTTTTCACTTGCGACCTAATGCAAACTCTCTGTTTCTTCATGGTTCTCACTCACGGCTTCAGTCCGTTTGATCTGATATTACCCTCTGGTACCCCTTTTGCTCATTCCTCTCCCACGCTGTTTACCGTCACAGCTGCTGCATCTTGCACCACGGACAGTTTCACCTCTCACGTAACTTTCTCCACCTTGCATGCACAATCGCTCTGCGCTGATTAGCCATCTCCATCGCCACCATCGTCCTGCAGAATAATGTAGGCCCATTTAATAATGCTTTTCCCATTCTTGACCGACACAACATGTCTCAACTACATAAATAAGGTTATTTGATCCATTCTTACCTGTTCTCATCGACGTTTTCCTTCATCTCCGCTTTTTTTGAACTGCCTCTCAGTCGTCGTCTTTTCGATGCTTCCACATTTTCCACTCTCTCTGCGGGTCCGCCAAGTTCACCTGTCATGAAGATAATTCACCACGATATTCCAAAGTTCATTCTACAAACATTCGACCTAACACAACCTGCCTCTCCTAATAAATGATAATTTATTTCTAGGACTCCATTGTTATTGATCCGGCTTTGCTTATATATATATATCTAGAAAGGTAGAAAATAAGAAAACTCATGTGACCTTAGGCTCACTTAGGGCTCACCAATTGTAAGGTTGATTAGACCTTACTTCGCTGTTTCCTCAGTAAACGCGTGCTTTGGTCCTTCGTACTGCTTGGATCACCTGCATGCCACTTGAATGCTCGGCACTGTATGAATACGTTAACCAGAACAGTATTCTCCACGACCCGTGAAAACGAGGAGGCGATTGGGAGGGGTAGTGGTTAGCGTGTATTTTGGAGCGTGCGAGAGAGGGTGCGCAAGAGCAACGGTCAGACGGTCACCGTGCTTGGCAACCAGCGTTTAGTTAAACAACAAACGTGGCAAAAGTATGAACAAAGGTGGCCACTGCTAGACATCGTTTGCCCTTTTCCTCTGTCAAACGCTGATATTAGGGCCGAATTCCAACTCCTGATCCCAGATAAAAACTCACCCATCACCTCTTCGCCTCACATAGCTGAAGCCTTCAATGCATTCCTCTCTTCGTCCATGGCTCTGGCTGCTGTCACTGCCCCTCCCCCATGTTTATCACCTACTGACCCTGTCCTTTCTACGATGCCCTTTGATGCCAGGAGTATTTCTTAGCTAGTATTCAATAACAAACCCTCCCCTTGATTTGACCCCGATGGCTTAACACCAGTTGTTCTTGTCAATGGCGGACCGGACTTCCCCGCTGCTGCCTAACCTCTTCATTCTTTCACCTAATAGTAGCACCGTACCTGCTAACTGGAGGCGCTCGGTAATCGTTCCCGTCCATAAAAAGGGACTTTTACATGAGGTATCTAATTATCGCCCTATAAACCATACCCCCATTCTATCCAAACTCATGGGGAAAATGGTCAAAGATCATATTATTAACCATTTATTAAGCCTCAACCTTTTTATTCACAACCAACAAGGATTATTCCGTTCACGGCCCTGCATGACTTGTCAGTATGATTTTCGGAATCTCGTCACCGACTCTTCTGAGAGTGAGAAATCGTTTGTTGTTATTTATCTTGACTTATCTAAGGCATTTGATCGTGTATCTCACCCCCACCCCCTAACAAAGTTACGATCATTTAACATTGTCGATCCTCTACTTTCTTGGTTCTCGTCTTACTTATCTCATCGTTCACAGGTTGTCTTGAATAATGGGCACACCTCTAATCCTAGGCCTGTTACTAGCGGTGTTATTCAGGGCAGTGTTTTAAGCCCTCTTCTTTTCTTCCTATATACAAGTGATATGTTTCCGACGATACTCGATGGCACGCCATTCTTGGTCGCGGACAACATTAAGATAGTCTACACTTTTTTGTCTAGAAACCTCAGTGCTACTATCCCCAAATTCCCCGCTGATTTGGCCGCTCTCGATGAGTGGTGCTCAACATGGGCGATGAAATTCTCCGCCGATGAGTGTATTTTTCTTGTATACAAATGTCAGGTTCCTCCCGGTTCCTTATGCATCGGCAGTTCATCCATCGACTGCCAACCCTTAGTAAGAGACCTTGGCTTAAGTTATTCTTGCTCCTCCAACTTTTCCGTGCTGTCTTCCAAACGTCGAAGGCTAAAAAGTGTCTTGGTCTTCTGTTTCGATCCTTTTAGCTTAGGGAGAGCATTCTTTACATAAACATTGTACGTGTCAGGCCCCTTCTCGAATATTGTCCCCTAATCTTCACCAGTGTGATAAAATCCGACAGGAATATTATCGAATGTATCCAGAGAAGATTTACGAAGCAGCCAATTGGTTGCTCGTCCAACTTAAACTACAGGCAACGATGTTTATCTCTCAAAATCGAACCACTGCGACTTCGTCGCATCAAGCTAAATCTGGTATTCCTGTATAATCTATCGACCAAGCAATCTTGTTCATCCAACCGATTGTGCTTCTCTCCGGGTATTGGATATTTGCTCCGTAATAGACAGTATATTTTTTCCACACCCCTGGCGATTACTGTTCTACGCTCTATGTTTTTTCTCTTCCTGTTCTCCAGACCCTGGAATAAACTTCCTTTGCAAGTCAGATCTTCTCAATCCAAGTATGCTTTCGTGCATGCCACTGATAAATTTCTTTCTGTCCCAACTGTTTTGCGCTCATTCAACCTTCGCATAACCAAAAGTGAAGCTTACAAGGAGGGCCTCGACTTATAAGCCGTTGCTCCTCTTTCTCGCTTTACATCTTTTGAATTCACAATGCTGTGTTTAACCGCTTCTCTTTAGGCTTCACCATGGAACTATTTAGGGCATGTCTTCGCCCACTATCTGTTTTTCCATGTATATATATTTATAGCGAACTGGTCTCTCCATATATGCTCATCCACCTCCAGGTCTAAATTTCTACCACCTCGTGCACTCCCATGCACACCTGGCATGTTTGCTGACGTCAGCTACAAAACCACCGTGGCTCTGAACAACAAGTTGACACATCAGACGACAAACAAGTCTCAATAAAGCACTATATTTTCATGTAGATAACAACGTATCTATAAACATACATGTGAGAACATAAAGATAAGCTTCCGTATTTTTGCCCACTTATCAATTTCTCCACCTTTTTTAAGAAAGCAAGGGTTCTTTTGTCCTAGAATCCAGCCCACTGTCCAGTTCATAATCAACCTGACATTAACCTGCAGCGTTAGACCTATAGTTACCCCGCCATAGGATTTGTCATATGTCCTCTGAACCTATCATAAAAACTTGCCATTCAGTTTCTTCATGTGGCTCGGCTACTTCATCCTGTAGCCCTGAAACCCTTTAGTCCGAAAGCACCCCTACGGCTTTAATAACCCCGAAAGATAAGACTCCCCGATGAACGGCCGAATCGGTAATCAACAACTTTGCCTGGTGGTGCAAGCGCAGTTAGCATTCACGAACGCCGAAATAAGATACCAACTCCACATTTCACCAAGACCATTGTGCCTTATTTCCAGCCTCTGTGCCCTTATCTATTGTTTTGCTCACGCTAACCCTCAGCTGGAACGTCTCTCAGACTGCGATCCTTCCTTCTTCGATTTCAGAACCACCCGGTCATCACGTTGCTTGGCTGTAATATGTCGCCCCGATGGCTTATCTTTTTCTCTGCCCGTCTACAACCGCACCAAAGGCCGGCTACCGCGAATTCGATCTAGCCACCGGGTTTCACCCACAAGAAGTCCTGGTGTGGTTGCGTATGCCTCCCTGTGGCCCACTGAGGAATTGTCACTACAGGACCCTCCTGATGTCGAAGCCACTTAAACCATCGTGCGGGGACTGCTTAATAAATAGTGATCGGTCCAGAATCGGCGATGCCCTCTTCCTTCCCACGATGAAACAGCTAACACAAACGGCAGCTAATCTTTGCCCAAAGAGTCTAACAGGGTCCCAGAGAAGCCACACAAAACTCAACAGAACAATTTGTTTGCCAGTTTGTCGGCACAACCTGGCCTATTGCAGAGATTTTCACCTTTGTCTCGCCTCATTTTGTTCCTCGTGGACACGGCATTCCGACTGTTGGCTATTCCTTCCTGGGACTTCATCAATTTTCACCACTTGCTTACTGCCGACACAAGATGACAAAAGCCACTTTCCATGGAAATGATTTCACCTTTTCAGGAGGCGCTATTCCTTCTTGTATCCACAAACCTATGAAAACTATTATTCCTCAGCGAATCCCCGTGGAATCCCTCGCTGTCTACTTTGTCTCAACAGCGATCACCTTTTTAAGCAAACATGAGTATGCATTACTGACCGTTTTCTTGCATCATTAATGAAAATATTGTATTTCCTGCTTCCTAAGCCAAAGTCCGTCTGTACATTCCTGCATCCAGCCTATTCATTACTATTGCGCAGTTGACTCGAAATTAATTCGTACTCGCCGTGTTTTTCCTCTTGTCGCATTGCTTCATTTAAACTCTCCTCTGCCTCAATTCATTGTTTCTGTGATTAGCGAATCCCTTTTTGAAGTTTGTGAATTTTCCATCTCATTCGGTGACAATGTAAACTCTGATCACGCTTACTTGCGTGCCTCTCGGCCACGGTCCAGAAATATACCATTACTGTTATTATAAACAATCATTGCTCATGGCATGTGGTACGTCACATCACCAGTGTTACTGCTAAAGACTCAGAAAACGGTCACATCTAAATTTGTGCCCTCCACTGTTTCAGTTCCTGGAAGAGAGCGCTGTCATAGAATCCTTTAGAAAGAGAGGGTACATCGCAAAGTCCACTTCATTTGAAAATACAGTAATTACTCCTGACAAAGTCCTGCTGCAGAGAGAGGTCCCCAGATCGATTGCCGTTAACCAAGTACCCCCATTACCCTTTGATCCGGTGCCTTCCCGTCCCCCTGAACAATTTCCTGCCGTCAGTAAATCGACACTCTTCTTGCTGACCAATGCACCAGCGCAAAATATGGACCTAGATTTGTCCCATTCTCCTCCAACACCACAAAATCCCTCTAAAAGGCTCCATGTTGCACCCCAGTCTCCACCACTGTCTATCTAAAGCCGAGCAATACAGCCCCTCCTCTCAGCCGGCAGCCATTCACGCCCTGATCCACTCACAAAACCAGCCGAGAAATCCCCAGATTCCAACACGCCGAACCTCGCCAACCAGACTACTACGACCTTGTCTCCTGGTGATTCGGTCACAACCTAACCCCCGTCACCTGGTGCTCCTAATGGCCAAGACCTCCCTTACACTGAGATTTTTACTCTCCAAGCCTTAGTCGAAAGTCGGCCCATGACCCCTCGCGCTCCAGCTAACCGGCCATTTATCCATCCGCGTCCTCCATCACGGCCGCAATTAAGAAATCGTGCAGCTAACCCTGGTGCTAGCCCATCAGAGCATCTATTTGGCCCTCCAGAGATCCGCATACCCATCTGCTACATACGGCGTCCATCACCTCAAAAGCCGCCGTCGTCACGCCTACAGAAGCTGCACCACATCACAAATTTTCCACTTAGTTTACCCCCTTCATCGCTAGCATCACCAAACCCGAATCAGGCAGGACGAGTTACCAGCATGGTTGCCAACCGGTACCACAACTCGTAGCTCGTGTTTGACCCTTTTCCACCCTGTGTTATGCCCCGTTTTACCTCTCCGCAACTTCAACATCCTTTGTCTTTCACCACTCAACATCGCCGTATTCTGCTCTGACCCCACTGCGCACTGTGACAGATAACCGTTCACACCAGAGCCTCTTTCATCAGCAGCCATTCAGCTTTTACTTTACCCTCTCACACTCATTCCGTGGAAACCTGTGAGATGCCTGCCACCTCAACAAACTCTGTCGATAACGTTATACTCGTCTTACTCGAATCCCACTTACCATGCCACTCTCCACCTTCTCCACAGGGCCCCTGTCAAAACCATGGTTGCTCCTCCACCTCCGCCCTCCACTCACATACTGACCCCCCCACATCCCTCTCAACTTTCTTCAGATTTTTACGTGATTTGCCCCAGAGGTCCCACCAAGAGTCACCAAGCCCTCCTCCGCACTACCAACTCACCTCGGCCTCTAATAATAATCTCTACCAGGATTTCTGGGCTTTTAGCTGCCACCGACGGTATCCCCAAGGGAGCTTTTCGCCCCCACACCGGCCCACTATCGCCCCCAATAACATTCCTCCGATTTTATCATGGTTGCCCTCCAAAGGCTCCACTGGACACCGCCTCTTTATCTTTTGGTCGATGATCCTGCGCCACTCATTCGCCGCCCTATCCAATGCTGCTCACCATTGGCCCTCCCGGGCGCCTCACTCAACATGCATCCCACTGCAGTCACTCTTTTGATGTCCCCATAGCCCTGACAGCCTCCAACCAGGAGTCCTGTGTGGGCGACCAAACCGTACCCTACAAACCACTACCATTCATCCCACCTGCTAATCTCTCCAGCCCAGTTACTACTCCACTGCTGACACCCTCCTGGTTGACAACCCGGCCGCCGGAAGCTTACTCGGTCCCAATGGTCATCCGCAGCCCTCCTTTGGAGCCCTGGCACCCTGTAACCTCAAAGTTACATGCAGAGTTTTCCTTCTACCGCTAAAGTCCCGTTCACTATTGAGCACAGTGCACGACTTAGGAGAACATATACTTGCTTCTAGCCTTGACATTGTTCTGGTGACAGAAACGTGGTTAGCCGATCACACCCCAACTAACGTTGTTTCATTGGTAGGCTGTAACTCCTTTCGAGTAAGCGGAACGAGCCGCCGATGCGGTAGTTGTCTTGCACACAATAAACATAAATTTACTGCCACCCTCCTCCACCACCCAGTCCCCGGCTGTATCATCTACCATCTATGGCTCTCCGTCCAAATTCCTGGAAACGTTTTGCATATTGAGTGCGCCTTCCGAGCACCTACGTCCAGTTACTCCGAACTTCCGCATATTATTAGGACCTTCGAGTGCATTTTTACCCTATCTTTGGGTCCGAATGTCATACCGGGAGACCTTAACACTCCCGGTATTTGTTGGAATACAATGACCGCCCCCTCTCGTTTTTCCGGTTTTCCTGTGGACACCTACTCTGCGTGGTGGACGTTGCATATCTCCACTGCAACCAGGCATAAAAATGTCCCCGACTTAGTCTTCACTCATTGCCTTCCTGAGGTAAACACCTTCGTCACAAAAAACCTCCCTGACAGTAACCACAAAAAAGTCGCTTGTCACTTCACTGCTACCCAGGAACCGTGCCTTCCCGGACCTGTGGAAATCCAAAACCAAAACGCTCACAGACTGCTTAACAGGGCCCAATTGCCTACATCCCTCCCGGGGATTGACTGGTCCGACGTCTTTCTAACATTGGACCTGCAAAGGTCAGCTGATGTGTTCTATGTCACGTTGCTCCCCTCCACAAGCTGCTTTACTCCAATTGTTAGGCTTATTATAACCAAGACTACCAAAATGGTCAGACTTTGACTGAAAGTCTGTGAACCCCAGGACTCATTCCTCAGGAATCGGGATTTCTCTCTGACACTCAGAACAAGCCAACTCTGCCGTGATCTCTATGCGGCAACAGAGAACAAACTCAAAAAGCAAGAAGGGACTGCATCACAACAGTCCCATAGTGTGAAGCTCCTCTAAAGACTGCTAAAACCTCGCAACTGGCGCAGCGCTGAAAACAACATCCCATTCCCCAACCAAAAAGGCACCCACCTAGACTCGCCAAAAGATATGGCTGAGGCTTCCAGCAGCTATTTTGCCTCAGACCTGATTATAGAAACCAACCCTCCGCCACTCTGCTATCCGATGCTCACACAGGACGCAATATCAACCATAACATTAACCACAGCCAACACCAGAAAATTCCTGTTCAACACTAAACCCTCCTATCATCCAGGGCCTGATGACCTTATACCTGTCCTACTTCGGTTTGGGGGACCTGACCTATTACTCCCATTTGGTGAACCTCTTTGAATTATCAATGTCGTCCGGAGTCTGCCCGGCCGAGTGGAGAGCGCCTCTATAATTCCCCAGCTCAAAAGTGGTCCTTTGCATGATCCGGGGAACTAACGCCCCATAAACCACACTTCAACTTTTTCAAGGCTCATGGAGAGGATTGTAAAAAATCGGCTGTCAAATTTCCTGATCTTTTGAAGCCTCATCAACCTAACTCAGCATGAGTTCTCAAAATCCCGTTCGTGCCTCACCTGTCGGATGGGCTTCCTCAGTCTAGTCACTTCCAAAGCTGACAGCAACATGTCAATCGTCATCATCTTACTTGATGTGAATATAGCTTTAGACCGAGTATCTTACGCTTGCTTACTGCCAAAAATTAAACGCTATCGAGTCGCGGACCCCGTTCTGTTCTGCCTATCATCTTATCTCCCTCAGACCGTCCTCGTCAATGAGACATCCTCTCAGCCCAAACAAATTACAAGCGTGGTCGTACAGGGTAGCGTTCTAGGCCCTCTCTTATTTCTCATGTACATAAGTGACGTCTTCCAAGTAGTGCATCATGGCATGACATTTCTCTTCGCTGATGACACGAAACTAGTCTATACTTTTGAGGTTAACGCCCTGCACTCAGCTTCGTGATATTGTGTCAGACTTGAAGCCCCTTGATGATTGGTGTACTCAATGGCTGATCAAGATTCCGGCAGCTATGAGCACTCTCCTGTCCTGGTCTTCTGATTTCTACTGCCCACCTGGTAAGAGACCTGTGCCTGTATTACTCCTGTTCCTTTCACTTCCGTGAACAAGCAATGACCCAATTTGGCAAGGCAAGAAGGATGATTGCACCTATCCTCGGAACATGCCATACTCAGGACAGCAAGCTCCTGATATTCAAGACACAAACCAGGTAACTGTTGGAATACTGCCCTTGGTCTTGACCTAAATGCAAAAGGCTGACCGGGTCAACATGGTGGGAGTGCAATGCTCCTTCACTAAAAAATTACTTGACCCCTCTCCCAATCTTAACTACACAGCTAGGTGGGAGCAACTCCTGCTTGAACCCCTATGGCTACCTCGCACCAAGCTCAATCTTTCATTTCTCTTCATTCCTATACTCTAGAAAGTCCACCAGTCTGACGACCCACTTGGTTTCTCTAGTGAGACTCTCTGCTTCCTCTGCCACAAAAAATTCACCGTTAAAACCTCTTATTCTGGGCTCTCGATCAAATCTAGATATTTTCCGATTATCTAGCCTAGCCTCTGGGACAAGCTTCTTGACTAGCTGCGATCGTGTCGCATACCAGAACAATTTAAAGGAGCATCAATCAGAATCCTGGACGAATCTTCTGTAACAAGAAAATCCCCACAATAGCATAGATGCAGATAAAGTATATTAAGACTGTCTTGATTATTAGACTTTATTGCTTTGTATGCTTTCGAGTCCGACTCCCGCCCCAGGACCAGTCTGATAATCGGGCCCATGTAAACAGATATATATGTATGTATGTGCTTAATTGTGTAAGCTCCACCCACTGCTTCCCTCCCCCTAATTAGACCGTCTCATTTGACACTCTAATTTGCACACATACTTAACCCGCAACTAAAAACCAAATCAGAGCTCTGTTTGAACAATGCCTATCCGGTAGACGTCGCCTACCTTTGACTCACTGTTGTGCCTGGTGCTTAGCTTACTGAATCCTAGATGTTTACATCTATTCAGTTACCATCTTAAGTGAGCGACTTTTGGTTAAAGCTTATTGATTTATCTGTGCCTATCACCCAGTGCCTCAGCAATAGCCGGTGTTGATGCTTTTCCACGAACTTCGTCATGCCCATGAAGTTACCCAACTTATCACACTCGGCAGTGCACTCACCAGATGGCTCGCGTATATACTGGAACCCTTCCGACTCTGTTATTAGCAGAAGCAAGCAGTCCAGTGACAGTCCCACGATTGTTGCCATTACCTAGGTGTTTGTTCCATCCTCTATCCTTCCCTTCCACAGCTTGCGGCAGCAACACCTCCGAAGGCTCTGGCATCTAGTTTGCGGCTATCTCACAGCAAGGAGAAGCAACCACCTCTACCAGTCTCGGACCCGGTGGGCCACGTGTAAAGAAAGTAGAGTCAAGGTGAAACGGTAAGATTGCCCCACGGTGAACATTTGCTCTACCACTCCTCTACAGAAGTAGAAAAAAACAAAACAAAAACACTTTCAGCTGGGAAGGTCTTAGGCTAATGCTGTCTACCTTCTTCTGAAAACAACCTAGACCCGTTAATGTGCCAGAACCAAGATCAGCTAGAAATGTATCGAAAAATCGGTGCTCCATGTGAAACGTCACGCTGGGAAAAAGCACGCAAATTGGATTTATCACCAGGTGCGCAATCGGAGAATTTTCCGCAACAATATCATTCCAGCCTCGCTTCGTGTGAAACTCTCTGACAGTTCTGCATGCTCCGCAAAGGCTGCTTTGGTCGCCTCTCGCAAGTTTATTCCACAACGGATTCACCACGGCATAATCAAGATCGGTTCCATATGCTACCAAATACGGAACTAGGATGACCGCTTGAATCATCTGCTACCGCAAAACATACTCAGTGAGATCAATGTCACCACCGAACGCCGAAATTTACACGCATTCAAAACCCGCCAGTTGCCTTACATAAGTAAATACGACAGGCTACTCTAGAAGAAAACCTCCGTAAAAATTCAAAACCCCGAGTTGAGGATATTTTAACAGACTGACCCTAAAAACGCAGTCAAAAACTTATCAGACAGAATGCTGACCTCTGCAAAACTACAGCTGCTACAGAAAGGTCTAAATTTTATTTACACAAGAAACTTCTACCCCCTGAAGAAATAGTCTCCCCACTGGAAAGAGCTTTGAAAAAACTACCCCCCGAAAACGCCAATCAGATCGGATACAGGATATGTAACATTCTGAGAAACCAGTAAACAGTTTCGTCATGACTATCAACAGAAGAACAGAAGGCACTAACCACGCTGCGAAGTGACAAATCGATTCACATCATAAAAGCTGACAAAGGCAACAATACGGTCCTTCCTAATAGGTCAGACTATGGATCAAAAGTTCGACAACACTTGGAAGGTGGAATTTATGGAAGAATTAAGGAAAAAAAGCCAAAACCACTGCGAGAAAATCAAGGGCACAAATAAGCAAATACCTTTCAAGGCTTAGAGAAGAGCTGGGGAAGTCTCTACGGACAGCTTTGTTTCCTAAATCAGGCAGGCCTGGAGGACTTTAAGGACTACCAAATATCCACAAATTCGGCATACCCATCCGACCAGTCGTGGGTTGTATCCCTTGTGCAACCTATTTGTTAGCTAAATACATTAGTACACTACTAAAGTCGTAGAAAAATATGGCGGTATGTCCCAAAATGACGCCCTTGATTTCTTCCGCATTCTGAAGACGGTCGTACTAGGAAAATACTGAACAGCGGTGGGCCTTGATGTGACATCTCTTTATACAAGCGTGCCCATTAAAGACAGTTTGGAATTTTTACACTCCATACTGAACAATGACACCACCTTAAACCACAGATGATCATCGAATCCAACTGATATTATCACTGGCGTTGGACCATGCCTCATTTCCATCTTATTTTCATTTAGCCAATCATTGTACCGACAACTTGACGGCGTAGCCATGGGTTCTTCTGTATCACCCAATTCAGTTAATCTGTTTTTACTTTCGATCGAATCTAAAGCATTGGCCGCATTTCATAATCCATCGTGAATCTATGTCAAGTATGTAGACGATAAGCTTGCAATTCTGAAATCAGAACATAGGAATGACGTTCTACAATGTCTCAACAATCAGTCTAACTCAATTTAATTCACAATGAAGACTAAGAGCACTGACAGTCATCGGTTTTCTTGACTGTCGACTACAAGTAAAAACTCTCGTATGTTTACAGTGAGCATTCACAGGAAACCTACACATTCCGACAGATATCTGGACTTTAACTCAGCCCATCCACAATGCATCAAACGGGCACTCGTATCGTCACCAACCAACAGAGTCGACAAACTGTGCAACAATGATGTTACTCATAAACAGAAAATGCAACGCTTATACACAATCCTTCAAAATAACAACTACCCTCGAGGACTAGTAACCGATGTGTTAGGAAACAAGTCAGCAACACACGACAAGAGGTACATAGACTGGCTAACCTCCATTGGTATCCCGTACAGATCAGGCACATCAGAGAAAATCAGAAAAGTACTTGGTACTTATGGTGTTCGCGTTTTCTTCCGAATAGATAACACGTTGCGACGCCATCTCACAAGAACCAACAACTCTGAACACATACACGAACAGAACAACTGTGTTTACATGATCAACTGCAGAGACTGCTCCGCTAAGTACATTGGACAAACATGCAGACAGGTCAAAACCAGAATCGCAAAAAACAAAGTAAAGATAAATGCAGACCGAGGGATCAAATGGCTTTAATAAAGTTAGAACGCCGCCTTGCAGTCGCACTTCATGCCGTATCCGGAAACCATACCATCGACTACGAAAACACCAGAATCCTCCAATGTGGGTTCCGTACATACACCGAAAGTCTCTACGCGGAGGCTCTGGCAATTAACGCCCACCAATCTTGTCTCAATCACAACGATGGGGCAGAGATTTCGAGCATATAGATGGCACTTACGACGCGGATGAACAAACACCAAAACGGGTCATGACAACTTGTTGACCTCAAATGACCCAACTATCACGGACACAGCATGAATGTAAACTGTTGTACCGACTTTTTGATGTAAAACACACATACCCATTTGATCATCATCACCGCGCAATACAAAAAGGCTGTCTGTGACGGCCAGATTGGAGGCCGCCACCATTTTGTTCGTTTAATATCACTTACCTGATACCCTCGTCGGAAGAGCATTGCCCCAGCGTGTTACATGTCAGCAAATCTTTCATTCCGACACGGTCTCATCTGATCTGGAGTGTCTTGGAATTATATCAGTCGGAACTAACTGTGAGAAACAAATGATTTTAGAAGCTTCCAAGGCGTCTCTTGGCTTTTCGCTCAATACCATCCTGTTCTGTTCAACGGATGGCTGTCAGACCCAACTGAACTGAAGACACTGGAAGATATTGGCTCTTCGGCGCTTATTTCCTGATCAGAAGAACACTAAACGACTGTGGGCTTCTGTCACACCTCTTGTTTCATTTTAATTCCTAATGTACATACCCTTTTGGCCTTTTCATCACAGCACGCTCCTCCGCCCGTCTAAGTTTGCTAACGTCGTCATAGATATTGTTGACAATAATTTAGTGTACCACATAGACAAAGTAGTACGCTACAAGACTCAACCCCCACCCTTACAATAAAACAACACCACAAACACAAGGATCAACACAAAAACACACTGTGGCCAACACCCAGTTGCTATAAGCTATCTTTCCAGTTTCATTTGGTTGTAAAACCAGTCTTGAAAAAGGTTGTCCCTGGTGCCCGAAACGTTGACAACCCACAAACGCTTTGGACTACGCTGCGTTGTTAAACGGTAAAATCCTACCGTAACCTAGACCCGACCCTGCATATGGGAAGCCTCAATCTTTTGAGGTAGTTCTCAGTCATCGTTGTCTGAACCAGTGCAGGGTGGAAGCCCGTCGCCCGAGCTCTCCACATACGCTTGCCGACCACGCCTTTCGCTGTTTCAACCTTTTTGGGTTCCCTGCATAAACCTTAACCAGCTTGCCGATGTCTTATCTAGTAGTCAGTACACGTTTGGAATAGGTAAACTATGCGGCATCTGTTCTACCGACACCCCGGTATTGATAAGCCTACAGTTTGCTACTATCAGCCAAACCTCACCCGTGTTGGTTGCCGGAATGAGGAACGTGATCATCGCCCTTTTATAGTTAACCAATCGCTACTTTACCCTTCCCATGTTCTCCTCGAGCCGGTGCACTAATAGTGGTGACAAAAGTCAGAGATGACTTACCTGCTACTTTGATGACTCAGTTAACAAACAAAATGTCCAATGACACTAGCTCCCTTAAGAAATCGTTTTTCCCTTTATTGATGGGTGCTCACCTCCACATAATTCTTCTGCCTCAGGCTGGAATTCAGCGACCTCATCGTACTTCTTTTGCACTTTTTTCAAATACCCGAGTCTTACCACGCAGATTACTATTCTTCAGTTACCAAGACTCACTGCCCCGCAAGTATGCTTATGATAAATTAGGACACCATTCCACCCGGAATCCGTATTCTTCCGAGTTCTCATGACCCCACGAAATAGCAGCACGTTTGCATTCACATAAAAAGCGTCACCCTAGCACCGAGTATCTTCCTTCCTCTTCACTATGTTTGCCGTCCTCGCCCACAGCTGGTGCCATGACCAGACTGCTGTCTTCTTTCTTCCCATTCCTGTTTCTGATCCAATACTCTTCTATTGTATTATTTCTAGCTCCGGAAGGGGCTTCCGTTCCTCATCCACCACTCACAAACTAAATTATTTTGCACTCCGGCTAAGCTTGCTCCTCATATCTCCCTATATCTCTAATATCACCCAACTGCCCCCAAAAGACGCCAGTCTCCGTCAGCTGATCTCCCATAGATCGGCCCACTGGCCATCAGATAACAAAATGTTCATTTTCTGGTTTCTATCACAACGATAACCATAACCCACAGAGGGAACGCTCTCCGGGCTGCCGCACCTCCGATCCCTTTCAGATATTACTGGTCACTTGGGTAGCAATCCGCTAACTCGACGTAATTCCCGGACTACCGTACCGGCTAGACAGTTTCATCAGTTGCATCGACAATGGTTTAAACCTGGGCTCACGCCCGCTGACCTTATATGTGGCACCTCGCATGGCTGACCTGCGGGCACAATCCTATAATCTGAGTAAAAAATCCCTCACAAAAGTCTCACCGGATTGCAGAGTGGATTTCTGACACCAATCATTATCCCACACCGTTCAACATCTATTTCCCTTGCTCCATAAAATCTGCCTAATTCATTCTGCACTGCAGCACAAAATCAATGACTGGAACCTGGCCCTCGCCGCTGCGTTCCCAACCTACTCTGCTCAGTCCTTATACCCAGCCCTGTTTTGCCTGCTACCTCTACCATCCTACCTGCCACAACTTGCAACCAAGGCCTTTATGAAACAAAATACCAGTCATCTGTAGCCATTCAGCATTTGTTCAATAATCTTTTATCACGCACACGGAAAATATTATCTTCATACTCTCCCAACTTCTGCTTGGCCGCGTCAATATCGTTTGTCCGCAGTGGGCTGCTTCTCCGACGGCTCCTCTTTGAAAGTCTCTCACGCTTTCATACAACATTCATGCTCTTCAAAAGTGAACCGCACTTTTCTTGGGGCTTTTTGGCTTCATGTGAATTTTTATATGAAACTGATATCACGTATACTAGAAGTCCTATTCTAATATCGCATCCAACTCACTTGGACTTATTTCACAGACTCTCCCGACAGTTAGTTACCCAACTTTCGATCAGCCTTCTGTATTGCTCTGGCATTTCTGACCGCACTTTGATAACAACTTGCGGACTTTATTTCTAACCGTGTCCTTCGGTAACCCTCCTAAACGGTTACCCGTTAGTGGTCATCCGAATATTCTTTCGGTGCACTCTCGCATCCTCTTCTGGAAGCCCTAACCCGTCGCAGCGAGTTTTTGGCATCCATGGGGCACATTGTGTATTATTTTTTGACACTCGTGTTGTGGTGTTCGACGCCTGTTGCTTTACTGATACTTGCGATCACTGCACTTACCAGAATTCTCCAGCATCACTTATATCAGCATAATCACTATTGTCAGGCTATCCGCAAAGCCCGCCTCAACTTCGAAGCTGGTTTACAATTCCCGCATTAATCATCTCTACTTCAGTTTGCTCAAACACTACTAATATTTATTGTTCTACTCCTGCCACCGTGTGATTCTAACATTTCAAAATTTTGAATACCCCACATTTCTATGTGCTGCTGTGTTGTCTTGCCTAGTGCGTGTGTTGATCACAGTCGAGAAATATACCATTATCTTTATGATTATCGTTATCAGTGCCCGTGTACTAAACGACTTGTCAGATCGCACTCTCACATTTAGTGCATTTTTGAGTAGCTAGATTAGATTAGCGCAGTGATTAATTTAGGGGTGTTGGCTGAGGTGTGAGACCGACCACAAAAGAAGAGATGGGTCAGTTCCGGGCCATCACGAGGTAAAATCAGGTCATCTCAGTTATTTTGCATTTTCAGAGTTTTCTCGAAGCATTGCTTTGATTCGACTATTTAGTGCTGATCTGATTTACTGATTTGATAGCAGTATTAACTGTACTGCACCAAATTTCAAGCGGCAGTCATTATTGTGAACTGCCGCCATAGGTAGCTTAGGAGATTTGTGCTGTTTACCAAATTTAGTCCATCTTACAAAACCCTATCTAAGAACCTATTTTTTCACTCTCGGTAGACTCCCAAGTTACCTTTTTTCTGCACCGCTTTCTGATACCCTGCGGTATAATACGTCCTGTACATTCGTCCTTTATCTCCCAGTCGCACTTTACCAGCTCACATTAACCTTCTCTGACACCTCTTTGGAACAACCGCCCATTGCTTTAGCAACATATCTATGCTCATCACACCTAACAGCCTACCCGAAGTCACCGCCAGCATCTGCTTCGCAGGACCTTCGACTCCAAAGGACAACTAACAAATCTTCAGCACCCCAAAACCATACGCCAGATGTTAACAAAAAACTTCCGAAACAAGAAAAACCATGAATAGTTTCCCCCCAACGGCCCGACGCTATGGATCAAACCATCGGTTACTTAGGCCCTTTGGCCTTCCCGCTCGATCCATGTGTACACCACAAGCGGACAAATCTAACCCTTGCCAACAAATTCATGGACAACATTCCGAAAGAAAGCTTCAAAGGAAACCAACACAGAAAATCTTTTCAATGTTCAAAATAGGTTACCTCTCTCATCTGCAGGAACTTGATCTCAGAGGCTTATACTCTGGATTCGCAACCGCGCTACTGGGTCAGGCTTAGCGGAGCTTCCCAGCAAGACACATGTTTGCCTTTGTTTCAGTTTGGTAACGAGGCTACCCCCAAGGAATTCATCAGCTGACGAACTATAGTCAGAAATAGTGCAGAGTTCAAGCACACCAGGGCGCCTCGTGACAAAACGCCAACAGAGAAAGAGGTCCACAAAGGCCATGCACAACTCAACAAGCCTGGCACAAGTTTACCCAGTGGTCCCTCACAAAGCTATGATTCACGATAAGTTGGTCGTTGTTATCATACGAAACGGCACTCGCGTAAGGTTTGGTTTGTCAACTAAAGCATGTGGACTTTCAGTCTACCTACGACATTCTCATTTTTTGCAGACGGGATTCCATCAGCCAAAGCGATGTTTCATAATAAGCTGCCACAAAGTCAGTCGCGCAACATTTGGCTGTATAATGAACAGGACGGATATGAAATTACTTAGACAAAGAATTTGAATAAATGTAGAAGATACATTATATATAAGGAAAATAGGGAAAATTATCGGAGTAAGCTTACTCGGGATCACTAGACGAAGCAAGTTGTCTTCAAGTAGGAAGAAGTTTTGTGAAAGTACTTAAGAGGATATTGGTGAATACGTTAAGGAACATGGGCCCGCAAAACAGACGAGGTAATTACCAAAACGAATATCAAGAGTCATTCAAAAGCTGAGAGTTCGCAGCCAGCGGAAGACTGGTAGGATCACAAAACGTGAAAAGTCAGTAATCAAGTACGACACAGTGTAAAGGTGGAGCAAACTGTGGGAACCGAATTGTAAAAATGTTTTGTCTGGGCTCGGATCTGTTAATTTTTGTAAGGTTGATAAATGTTTCATTGTATTTGGATGCTTTTCTCCACCACGATAAACATTTTGAGGGGAAGAGGGTACCGTCGATTCTGAACCTGACTGCACCAGTGCCTGTCATTGTGCGGTGCTTGATCACTCGAAAATCATAAGACCTGGTCTCGAGAAAGTGCGAATATTTATTTAACTTTTAGTGTTCTGACTGCGGTACCGATTATCCAAGAAGTGAATACAGCAATAATTCTGAAACGACTTTTATTCATAATAAAAAGCCGAGGGCATACGGCGTAACTTTTGTAAACCATGTACTGGCTAGTGCACCGGACGAAGGCAAGTTGTACAAAGGTTGTGCGGGGAGCCCGACGTTCTCGAAGGAAAAGGGGACGGGGTCAGTGAATATATGTGGAGGGCTCCAACGGCATGCTGTCACTCCCATAGGTTGAGAGAGGAGAAATGAAAACCAGCCCAAACCCCTCATTATTTCAGGTTTCATATATGCAAGGTCGGATCCAAGCTGTTACCGGAAATGCACCTATTATTGGAAGGGGCGGAGAGCATTTGTATAGGACGTTCTCAGCGGGAAGTGTTTCTTCCTTTGATTTTTGCCACAGAGGGGCAGGAGAGTCTGATTACTCGGTAGAGCATTTTATCCATTTCTCTTTGACCCGCCATCCTTTATGCGTGGCCCATGGGATCTACAACGGCTAGAAATGGCTATGTTTACCTATTGTGAGTTTGCAATAGGTTAGATGTTATCGCCTTCAGGGGTTTGCTGCCTCGAGCCAAGAGGGAGGAAATCAGACGGTAAAATAGGCACTCAGATAATGGCAGCATTCCTGAAGCTCTCACTTTATCGTTCACCTCTTTCAGTAACAGAGTCGGGCAGATTCCAGTGTATATTTGATTCACCTAGTGGCTGCGCCGCTGGATTCGATACGCAAGGCAACTTCATAGGCATGACGACTTTATTGAAAAGTATTGCACAGACTTCGCAGAGGTTGACCGCCAGCCAATGCCGCGGTAATGGAGACTTGTGTACGTGCCACTGAGTGTCACCCTGAAATCGCATGCCGAGTAAAGCAACTGTTAAAATTTGAAGATTTGAAAATTCACCAAACCGAAATTGATACCTGGACGGGAGGAGTGGATAGTCAGAAGTTTGGTTATGGATCCCAGTTAAACAGCTTCTTGAGCATCTGCGGACGTGTGTCCTGCAGAAGGATAATGCATTATATGAACAACGGACTAATGGTTGTTGTGTCTCGAATTCAGTAAGCAGCAAGAGGGTGCACTTATATTTGAACGTGTTTTCGGCAGCGTCTTGCGGCGAACGCAAGTATAGGCAAGCAGGCGAAAATGCAAATGCGTGCGCAAGGGCGTATGTCAATGAATTGTGCAAATGAATGCACGAGATAACCGCGCGACCCGCTTCAGCCGTGCTAAGTCGCTGAACACCCGATACGATCTGACTGGTTTGTGCCTTCCAGGACACAGCGCGGTCGATGTCAATCATGCATTGCTTTTTAAATTCCTGCTCAGCTTCGGTGTGCTTTTGTCCTCTTCTTGGCACTCCTGTTTTGTTTTCTCTTGAAGATTCCAAGTTGAGTGCGGTGTCGGTTTTTATGATTGTGAGTGACACGTGGCCCAATTAAAGAACTCCAGATCCAGAACGGAATTAATTCGCTGATTCAGCGGTACTGAATCAATGGATTTTGTCCACTCGAATTGCCTACGAACCTCAACTGTACGGCCACGAATTACAACAACGGAAATCAGAGCTCAGTTAAAGTTGCTGTCAGATGATCGTAGATGATACTTCTGTCTATCTTTCGCATACAAGAGGTGAAGTAGCAGACACAGCAATCAGCGCCAGCCATATCACTGCTTCAAGTGAGCTCTCACCTAAGAGACAGCCGAACTCTAGTTTGCTCAGCCCAAATAAAACTAAGTGAAATGAACAGTGATTCGGGAGGAAATGGGTGACGACTTCTGAGGGCTTCTGTGTCTACAGAAGGTGAGCCTGCCCAGATTCAAGGTTCCGATCATGGAAGCAAGGCAGGATAGAAAGGTCAAGATAATGGGTCTTGATGATCAGCTATTTGAAGCCAAGAAACTGTGGAGTAACAGCAACAGCAAGTGAAATTTAGAGTGGAAGGCAACTCCAAATAGTATCGACGAAGATTATGAGGGTCAATACATGTTCTATTGCTCCTGGGCAGGAAGGTGTATTACGGACCCTGCTGTAAAATCCAGCAATACGGAATAGCCGAGGTCACACGCAACAAGAGGATGGGACAGCCAGGCTTGGTAGAAGTGCAGCTGAATAAAGAAACAGAATGGCGACTAAAACCAGCTTCAGAGCCTCAGGAGAGAATTATGAACAGTAACAGGCACCGATTGAAGCGCCCATTTCATGGGGGGACTAGCCTAAATATTTGCTGTAAACAGTATGTTATACAGCGGAGGTAACAGGATGGTTGGCGTATGGGATTGACAAACTCGGGAGAAAAAAATTGTTCAGTTGAAAGGGTGGTACAAAATCAGGCAAATTTGGAATGAACACAGTGGGAACCTTTGGAAGAATACTTGAAGAGCGAAACAGTTCATGTACTTGTGAAAATTCTTTAAGCAAACAGAGTCAAAAGGAAAATACACAAAGCGTCTAAAGAATGGCAAACCGAGGAAAGCGGATTAGGCTGGTAAAGCAAAAATACAGTTATGATCCCCTCCTGTGGTTCCCTCGGTTCCGGCCAAACGCTGCATGTGAGGCGATTATCATGACAGTGACTGCAGGTAGGGCAGCCGCGAATCTCGAAAGAACCTCGCCTATAAGGCAAGCAAAAGGCCTTTATTCTAACTGTCTGGTTGCGCCCCAGGTATTTATCTGGACTTGGATGGCTTTCGGGGGCACACAAGGACGATAGATCTTGTGACATTTCTGATGTTTGACAAACCACGGACAACTGTACCAGTTTTTTTCCAGTGATTGTGCCTATGAGCTTACGGTCGCTTCCTTTTCTCGTTGTAAACCACACAATGGGTAGGTTGCTTCTTCATCGGCCCCAAGGTTCGCATCATCCGCCGCACCTAAAACATTTGACGAGGCGGATCCAAAATCATCCATAGCTCCAGTACAATTGCGGATGGCGCCAGCCCCGATTCCATCTTCGGAAACTACTGCACTGATCACGCCATCCGCTCGCTCATCAAGGTTAGTGCGATTTCTCACGGCCACGTTGTAAAAAGTATACTTGTTTGATGTCTGGTGCAGAACATACCGAGTACGTTCAAGTAGCTTTGTCTCCTCGCAGTTCTTTTGAGAAACTCCCTTGTGCATCTGCTTGCAGCTATGAGAAGGTTTAGGATTCATCTCCGTGAATGACTTGAAAGCTTTGTATATCACGCCACTGATGGTTTTGCCCTAGAGTTGTTGGGTAAAAAGCAGCACAGGAAAAGTGGCAGGTAAAATTTCCCGATCATGATCGAGCACCAACTGAAGGATGCAGCCATTGCCTTAAAAAGCAAGGGAGCTTTCAGCATCTAGGAAGTGTGACGAGGACATGTACATGGCAAGTTTTGTGAAAGGAAGCCTGATAACCTTCAAAAACTCTGCCGGGTCAGCAGAACCTAGGATTTCTTTTCCAGCACGCTAAGAAACATCACCTCTTCGAGACTGCGGGTCTCGGACCAGAATCTAAGCAAACCACGAATCACCGGTTGTATCAGAGTGAAATCCTTTTCTCGGAGTCTAATCACGCAGTACTCTGGTTGAGCGTGAAACATGCTCGTGGATTTCACCTTGCGCAAAGAGAGCGGAATAAGCTTCGAGCGGTTTATGTTCCTCTTTCAAAGGTACCACAAAATCGTTGATGGTGCTGCCCAAAATCTCCAACAAATAAGCGATTCCTTTTTGACACTTTTTTCGTAAATGAATTTATAAAAAATATTTCCAAACTGTTTGCTTACAAAAGCAAGTATTCCAAGGAAGTTTCCATGAATGCGAAGTAAAATGGTTCTGACCGAATTCCGTTCGTAATTACGTTCACTCTCAAGCAATTCGAGAAGTCACAGCACAGTGTTTCATCAGACATCGCTTCGCCGCATTCGGCTGGAAAGATAGAGGCTCGATAAACCGTAAGAGAGACCTACAGACCCATTTCTAGTGAGACCAATCAGCCTACAAGATTAATTCATCTTCTTTGGGGTGAAAACAGCCCCGAGTGGATTGCCTGGTGGGTGGGGGCAGTGAGAAATAATTTGGCCTCAAAAATTCTCTCTACCTCGGGATACATTGCTCAAGTGATCTCATTGAGATTGTCAACCAGGCACTCAGTCAACTCGTGTACCGCCACCCGTACAACTTCCTTGTCCCTTGAATTACTCGACCTGTCCGGGTTGAAATCGAATACGACAAAACATTGAGGCAGATTTGGATCAAATATTCTCCAACCCGTTCGGGGTTGTCGGCTCCTTTGATGAGGGGAAAAGACCCAGCAGCCTGTTTATATCAATCCTAGATCGAGAGGAAGAACGGGGCTCTTCTTTCCGCATAACCGAGGGACCGGGCAAAAAAGTCATCTTAATTGGTTGTGTCGGATGTGGATAATCATCGATATAAGCCCCATGCGGCCTACCGGCATCATCATCCGCAGATGCATTCAGCAGGGTTAGTTTCACTTTGTTTTCTCTATTGTTGGTAGCTTATGAACTTGAGGTTGTAGCTGATGATCCAGATCAACTACGACAAAATACACTCGGCAGTAGTGGGTGCATAACTGGGGTGCATACCGTCGAAGGAATTCTGGACGCCCGATTGGCCGTGGCCGTTACCTGTCCTGTGCAAACTGAAGTGAACTGAACTGAACCACGAAATTTTCGTTGGAGTTTTTGTATGTACTTATTACGAGTACACTCAGTTAAATAATCCAGGGTGATCAAGTAGAACCCAGAGGTAGCACAAAGACCATCAAGGAAAACAGAGTTCAAATCAAAGGGACGCGATGACACGGGAGCAAAATCTAAACCAGTGTTCGAATGAAGCGATTGGTGTCCGTTGTTTCTGTTCAAGGATCAATGAACCAAGTTGCATAGTCTGAAAAAAGCAAGTATGTGGCAGTGACTGGATAGGACTTCTACAAACCTACGTTACATATGTGTGTACGACATCAGGCTTGTGTCTATGAGTTCAAAATATTTGTTCAAGTGTATGCACTGTGCATGTGCTTGCGAGCATACCTGTCTAAGCACACTACTGTTCAGGCCAAACACAACAGCGATGAAGAACTATTTCAAAACCAAGGGGCCCCAGGCATAATGGCTTGAGTCAAAGACTGAAACTTTCAACAGTGAGATGGAGTTGTAGAAAAGCGGTGAATTAGACTTTGAACTTTGGTTCAGAATATACATGAGCAAATTAAAATCCCAAACCGATTGAACAGGAGAGGTGCCAAAAGCTAGAATTCTTCAGTTTGTTGCTTTCTTCATAAGGCCAATCTTCAGATGCGCTGCTGTCGGTCAGAGGCAACAGACAACTGAAAGAGGGTTGGGATTTTGGAGTATGGCTAAACTGGGGTATTGACGGGCGTTTACGAATAACCAAGGGTTACCTATTCCAGGGCTTTGAGTATTTATTAAGGTAGAAATGGGACCTTACCACAAGCCTAGACTGTGAGATAGCGAGCCTGAGTTCCCTGTGGCTTGAAGGATAGCCCGAAGTTGTGGAAAACTGTAACAACTTATTATAAGCGAACGCAGCTTGACGAATATGTTCATGCAGAGAGCATCAAGTAAGTCTAGCATGTCCGAGCCATCGGTTATCTAGATTCAGTGCGGTGTGGCTCTCTATTTAGCCCAGCGAGGCAGAATATCCTGTCGGTCCTTTGCTATATGAGTGCTGGACTTTCTAAAGGCGCATTCCACCCGATTTGGACATCTCGGAGAACAAAATGGGGCAGTATTCCAGACTGAGTTTTGCATGAGACTGACAAGTAAAAAGAATAATTATTCTGGGTCTAAGGGGTCTGAAAACGAGGCCCATTATCTGCCCAGTCCTGGCTGTTTGGAATGAGACATGCCCCGAGTATCGCAGGTTGCTAGCGTATCGAAGTCATATATCCCACCCTGGTGACTTCGCGACGACGAGCACTCTGTCCAGTGACGGAGTTGCAGGAGAAACTTAGCATCTATAAGTGGTTAAAATAGATTGTCTCGTTTTTAGGTTTTTTATTGCTTAGGTCCAGTTTTTATCATTCCTGGCAGTGACAGTTATTCACGTTGTGGTATTAACTTGTCAGTGGTAATAGTTGCGCCACTCCACCATAAGTTCCTTATTTATTATCGTGAAGTATCAGCACCCTTTTCTGCGAAATGTAGATCCATATGCATATTCACTTTCTCACTGCGACCTTATCGGTAAAATACTGTTTAGTTCTAAGCTGGATAGCTTTTCCTAGTTTTATGCCCCTCCCTGGCTGAAACCCTAATACCCCATTGTTCTCACAGTGAAGGCATTCTGTTATTACTATAGAATTACATTTCTGCTCCGTATCTGAGTTACGTACGATTGCCGACCAGTTTCGTATCAAGGTCATCTCCTACTACCTTTTGCAACCTTTTTCTCCGAAGCGCCATATCCTTTAAACGGCTTTTCTCTTCTCAGTAAGCCCTTTCCCGTCAAAATCGCTTTTTCTACGGCCATACGTAAACCCATCCAGCCCCTTACCATTTTAATCAGGGGCTTAAATAGCTGGTTTTAATAGTCACGGCCCTAGGAAGGATAAAATTGCTCGTAAAGCTAAGGCACACGGATCAACTGATGCTCCGCCCACTAAATCTTGCTTTTTTACGCTTGACAGCCTATTCAAGGACAATACTAGTGTGTGCGTTCACCCAAAACCGCCACTGAGCACACTGCAGTCGAGGATGGAGGCCATGGATCGGTTGATTGAAGAATTTTGCCACCGTCAAATATTTTCCACCCTTCTCCGGCTAGCAGCGACAGTGTTCTAACCGCCAAGAAAGCCTTTTTCGGTAGCATCTCTTTTGAGATTGCAGTGCGGATAAAACACGCCAAAGACCATTGTTTCCGTCCCAAACATTACCACCTTGCATACTGTGGGCCATACGCTAACGGAAGATGGAAGCATGAAAAATGAAAACATGCCTTTGTATTCGTTTGCGCAAACGAACGCAGGGTGAAAGCTGTCCAGCCCCCTCTGATCTACTGATGAAACAGCAGCCGCAGACTTCATCAAGAAGCAGTGAACTTTACCAGCGGTTTCATCTTTTAGGGACATAGGAATAGCTTTCTGCAAAACCCACCTTCAAAAGGAGCTCTTGAAAGGTCGCAAGCCTCTAAGCCTGTTGACTATGAACCCTTCGAGGTCAACCTTGGAACAAACATCGCTCAAGGCAGAAACTACTAGGAGGAGTTGAGCCAACCACAACCAGATGTCAACTTCGACTCCACACCCACACCTTCTCCAGCATACAAGCCTTTTAAACTGGCAAGCAACCCTGGTACTTTGGGAAAGACCGATCTGCCAAGGAACAACCATCTGGAAGGAACACGGTCTTGCTCCCTTCACCTAAGTATCGTAGATTACTGGGTCTCAGTTCATCAGCTGCAACACCGAAGCCTCAGCATCGAATGACACAAATAACGGCCACCAGTGTCTCAGTGCACAAGCATTGACTGACAAACTCGGGGCCTACTTCTGATCACCTCGGCAGATCACCTAAGCCAATGGGCACTGAGTCTCCTCGACCATCTATGCTTCACCAAGGGAAGCCCCGGTCCATAATGAGACCCTTGTCTACCAAGGAACACCGGCATCCGGGAAGCCGCTTTCGATAGCTGGTCCTTCTTTCTCTCGAGCCATTTTATCCTAATCCGCATGGACTTCAACCAGTAAAGCTCGACGGACATCACTCCAGAAACAAGCCTAATGAATTTCCCAGTTCGGCCCTCGTATCCCACCCCATTTCAACACCTATCTACCCCCAGCGATTCGCTTACACCAAACATTGTCCGGTGGTATCGCCGCACAACCTCCGACACATGCACCCCTTTTCACTGGAACTTGCATGCGCACCATGCACTGACCACTTCATCTCGGCCCCGTTAGTTCCATCTGTCCAAACTGATTATCGAATTCCCTCACACTTTGCTCCATTTCAGATCGAACCGGATGCACCTTACCTGCCAACTATAGGCTCGACCAGTCCTTCCTTTTTCATACTCCTTTCATCCCGCTCCTTTTTTTGTACCCCGCCTCTCACTTGCTATTTGATCAGCTCCCGCAAACTCGCTACTCCCATCTTACGTCGTCCTTGTGACACCACCCTCTCTACTTCCATCACCCATCCCTAGTGCTGACTCCAAGATGATTTCTTGCTCCTCGTACAGACTGGAATTTCCCTAACCACTCCCTTTGTTTCCACCCCGCATAACCCGCAGTTGGCTGTTGACCTCCTTTCGGGCCATCCTCTGAATGTTTTTCATTTTACCCAGCCTCCTTGCTCGAAATCAGATTGACCTGCTACGAAAAGTGCAACCCACAGGCATCCAAGTAGTGGCTCAAAATCAAGCTCTACCCTGGGTGCTCCAGTCCACATATCTCGATGTCGCCTCTCTCTGACTGAGAAAAACCCACCCAGCTTTCTCTACTGCTCAAGAATTGCCAGTAACTTATTATCAAATCTGAACTGCTTCAAAGCGTTGCACTCTTTCCCAGCCATGATCTTGTTCTCATCTCTGGGATCTATCTAACTGATCCTACCCGGCCCGCCCAAATCTCTCCGGTTGACTATCAGAAGTCCATTAAATGCAGGTGTCGCTGGGGTGATGGGTGCTCATTCAAACTCGAGGGCTCCTTTTACGCGACCTCTTACGATCATCATATCCCGGAAGCCGTCCAGAACTCTATATGAGTGACCGTTCACCTTGCTTACATACACCTCTACATTGGCTGTGTGCTTGGAGCTCCCAGTACAACCAGTTCTGGCTTCACACCCATCAGTAATAGTTTTACCGACCCAGTCAGTGTACTCCACGGATCTAGGCTGTTCACTGATGACTTTGTCGCACCTAATACCAGCCGGGAAACTCTCATCCTCCACTAATCATTCTATTTCACCATCTATGTTCGAACAAGATTTTGGACTCAACTTGTTTTCATCCCCACCAGGAGAAATAACACGACTGAGTCTTCATTTTGGACTCGTCTAACGTGGAAGTTAACAACCCATCCCTTCCCCGGAAGTTTTCATGGAGTGATTTCCTGCAAGTTTAGTGCCCTTATTTATAACAACATACTTGGCTCTTATTCCCCTTCTCCTTTTTACGAAAGACAGCAACTCACTGAGTCACTTAGCTCCACAGATTGAGGCGACTACTTCTCGATTCGTGAACCCCGGCCAGCAGCGAATATACTGAGCTCCGAAGTTTTGCACTGTTTAATTCAGATCACGACTTACCGAAACCCTCGCATACAGTCCGTTTCCCTTTCACCTGTATAACCAAAATGAAAACAAGCACTAGGATCACAGAAATTCTCAGGACTTCCTTCGCTCAATACTCCTTTGCAGGCTCTACAGTAGTATTCGAGTTGCCGAAGAAAAACTACTTAAAACTGTAAGCTTCTGTCCCTTGTCAATCAGATACTGTAGTCCGCATGACAAAGTTTACATGTCTCGCAAATATATAGAATTGGACAGAATTTTATTAGTATTGTACTGGGCAGAATAAAATAAAAGGTCAGGTTAGGTTTGCCTCCTCATCAGGTAAATTCCAAAAAGGTTATCCGGCAAAATCCAGAGTGGGGTCACTGTGGGAAAAAGCATTGGGTAAGAACAGTTGACGTAAACGCCGAATAATGCGAAGAATTGGAGTGAAGGACGTCAGCAATGACAGGACAATGAAATGGCGCCAAAAAATCACCATCGTAAAATGATTTCAGGATAACTGCCGCAGAAGTCTATTGAATTCGAAACTGGTAGGAGATATAAAATACAACAAGACGAGTTTAGAGTTGTCCACTCTCAGTACTGCCGATTCTTGTTCTGCGGAAAGTGCAATAAAATGACCACTGCTGAAAATGGGTGAGGCCTTGTGGAAGGATTCAAGAAAAACGCCTCCAGATTCTGTGACGCTTAACTGAGGATCAATAACTGCAACTCGTGTGGGTGAGGGACAAGCTGAAAAATGTCAACAAAACAACAGCTTTTTATGTACTGCGAAAAACTCGCGCCAGAATGTGTTAGCAAAGTAACAACAAAAAAGCAAATTTCATTTGCCTGAATTTTGTGCGGCATTTTCGCCATGGAATTGCATGGAGTGTTAAATACCAATAGGTAGAAGTTGGAAGGAGTTTCGGAGGTGATAAGGAGAGTACAAATGGTAGGTCCCTGGGAGTTTTCGAGTACTGATTCGTGGGATAATGCATGCCATCCTTTGTGAAGTACGCCCTTGGAGGATCTAGATGTAGAAGGTTGCAGAGTTACCTGTACTTCAGAGTTGAGAGCAACCCGGTGATTACTTTGTAAATGTTCTTCGTATATATTCACTGGATAATTGGTCAGACTGTCGCATACTGGAATAAACTTTTGACCCATAATCAAAACTTGGTCTGGCATGGGTCTCATGGACATTCAGTTCGCTTCATTGTAATAGAAATGTTCTATGAAGTAATCCACTCAGTTTTCAAGCCCTCGAAACCTGAACAGCTGTATGTTCTGAAAATGTGAACGAGCAGGAATACTGAAGACCCAAATTTATTACTGATGAATTGCCTGGAATTTTTTGATCATCTTCGCCAAGTAGCCCTGATGGCACAGTACATCTGTTAGTTGGAATATCACATTTTCAGCAGAAAACTTCATTAAACAAGTAGTCCTCCAAGAACTTAGTGAAGCGAGATCGAGCAAAATATCACTAATGCCAGTGTTCAAAGAATAAGGATTGAATGTTACAGAATTTTTACGTCATCAGCAAGGAGAAAAAGAATTCTTTGAAGGATTACGCCGAGTATATATTTTATGTACATTAGAAAGAGTACTGTTCCTCGAAAGTTACTTTGATCAAGTCCATTAGCTACAGCTTTCGGTAGTGACACTGTGCCAATTACGTTTACCACCCGACAGCATGAAGATGAATGAGATGACCGCCACGAATACGGGGGGTCAATAGTGCCATTAGCTTTTCATTTGGTTAAAATTCGAGCGTGAGAAACTCGGGCAAAAGCTTCACTCATATCGAGAAAAATTATATTCTTGCACTTGCCGTTGCTGGCAGCCATCATTTTAAGGTTCAAAAATCCGTCATACAAATAGAACGCGAGTGGTTCTTGAGGAACCCATGCTGAGCTTTATTTATAAGATTGTTTCTAAGAAGGTTGTTCGTAAGCTCAGCCTTAATCAGTCTTTCCATAATCTTTGAGACAACTGGGGTGTGGATGACAGGTCAATAGCTAGCTGGATCTTGTTATGGTGCCTCTATATAAATTCGAATAACAAATGAGATTTCTGCTGGCTGTGATGCAAGCTATACAGAATAGATAGGGTGAATAATTGGCAATAAAACTGGAATGTCGGGTCCGCCTAACCTGAAAGTGGTCGTAGGCTAGGCATCAGGCCCAGGGTGGTGGAATAGTCTAATACTTCACAACAAAGGTGATATGTCGTTTGAGTGAGAAGAAACTGTAGGCAGGCTTCCCGGGGAATTAGGTGACAGAATGCAATAACCGCAGGAGGATCATTTTTCAACGTGTATGCGAAAAACACTGGAAGCCTCCGACATTTCTTGCGCTTTGTTTACATAAGTACTATTGTAGAAAAGAGAAAAATATCTGGATCAGTTTGAGTGCTTCTAAGTTCCAATTATTTCGCTAAAGCTCTTACGCTTCTCGAGCTAAGAAAAGCATTTTGTTCTTGGTTTTTCCTTATCCAAGCCAAGTAGGAGATGATATCTCGAGATAGTTAGATGGATTGTACTGATAACCGTTAATTTCATGTTTTGAAAGAGGAACGTTGTAGTTTCAAGAGTCGCTGTCTCATCCGGGATATTTTATTCCGTTTTGCACGTTTATTGGATTCATTTTTGGACATGATGATGTCGGGGCAGTAATTAAGGATAGGAAAAAGTTTGTTTTTACCGTCTCTGGTTCGCAAGAAGGGAAAAATTCATCCAAAATCTGGGTGCATTTCGGCAAAGATATCTGGTCCCATTCAGCATGGTCGAACCGGGTAGTAACGGGTAGATTTTGATGGATCGTTTTGGGGATCAGGGGCCTAAGGGAGACCACGGAACGGTCACTGCCTGGAAGTTTCTCTTGGATCAGGGTGGAAACCTGGGTAAAGCCCGGGGTAAAGAACAAGCACAGAGTGTTATTTATTCTTTCTGGTGGAGACGGCTAATAGTCACTAAGTCGAGTGAGCCTGGTGGACAGGAGACTGTTGCCCAACGAACGCCGGGTGCCCTTAAGTCACCGGCTTCGAGCTTGGGTCCAGTAGGGAGGTCTGCGATGGCATTACGTGCGTCAACGTTAGTTAAGAAGCCGCCACTATCTGGACCAGGCAAAGTGTAAACACAACCAGCCAAAGTCTCATTATGCTGAGTTTTGATGTTTGTCAGCACTGAATCTTTCGTGCCGTCCAGAATTGGATGCTTAAGCAAAGTTGCGACGAGTCCTTGCCTTACATAGGTTAGAAGCCTCGCATGAACTGGTTTGATCTATTTTTTCTGAAGGCCATGCAATCTGCCACAGCCGTGTCTTCGATGGGAGTGGTATCAGACAACCATGTTTCACTTGATAAAACAGAATCGTAATCTCTTGTGAGGGCCACGGAACGCACTAAGTGTATTTTTGTTTAGTAGCGAACGAGAATTGATAAATATCAACGATGGAAGCCTAGATTGGGTAGCATTATCGCACGCACGAATGAAGGCTCCATCGAAATTGTGACCATCGTGTAACAGCAGATCCGGAAGGAGAAGAGTCGATTTGGTTCTGTAGATAGAATAGTGTGAGATAGATAGAATATCAAATTGGGCTGTATCCACTAAACTGCCAAGGACAATTTTATTTGAACAGTTCAAAGTTCAACCCCGGGGACAGGGGCAATTAAGGTATAAATAGTCACCTTCTTTCCAGCAAAACTTGTTATAAATGGCTTTTCTCGGCAAGTACACGCTGGTGTATGTAGCGAGCCCGTGCATGATAGGTATTAACTGGAATAATGCTGACAAAATGGAGGTGAACTTGTCCTTGTATTCCCTACCTGAAGTTACCCAATGGCACACATACTAATAACTCCACTATGATCGCTGAGAAATTTAACTCGGTTTTCGCCTCTTCCATGACTACTGACTCTGGAACGGCTTACTTTCAATTAGCTTCCCTTACCAAATCCACTTTGTCCGACATAGAACTTAGGGTGTTTGAAATATTCTGTGATGCGAAGCCCTCATCCCGTCCCAGTTTCGATAGAATCCCGCCAGCACTGCTTCCACTCGGCAGGCCTGAAGTTATTCTCTTATTTTCGGATATCTTCAATGTTGGGATTTTTTTCATCTCAGTGAAGAACATGCACCATTATCCCTCATCACAAAAAGGGGCCCCTATACGACTCTCCAACTCATCGCCCAATTAAATATTCACCCATAGCTTTCAGGTTGCTTTGACACTTAGTAAAATATCGCTTTCCCTGTATATATCGTTCTATAAACAAATACATGAAGCCAGCATGGTTTTCTTAATGCTTGGTTCTGTAGCACCCGCCACCCTAACATTTCAATCCGGTCACTGAAGCCACAGAAGGTAGGAGATGCCGGTCATGTTCCTGGACATGACCAAGGCACTTGGCCGTGTCTCTCATTCTCAGTTCCTGACCCAACTTGAGGCCTCTGGACTTCAATCCCTTATTATCTTATGATGATAATGATGATAATTTTATATTTCTTGACCGTGGTCAAGGCGCACGCACAAGGCAAGATCAGAGAATACAGCAGTATATAACAGTGCAAGGTATTCACCTTTTTTAAATTCAAGAATCACACCGAAATAAGACAGTAAAGTCGTGCAGTGTTTAAGTGAACTAAATTGGTAGTGGTTAAAGCGGGAATTATGAACAGGCTTCGAATTCGGTAAGGGCGGTGCGGATAGCTGGACAAAAGTAGGAATGTTGATATAAGCTACACTGGAGAATGTTAAAGGTACAGTGGTCGCAAGGACCGGAAAAACAATAGGTTGGATATCACAACATGGACAGCAAGTTCAGGCAGGAGTAATACACGATATGCCTTATGGGTGCCGAAAACTGGCTGCGACGGGTCACGGCATCCGGAAATGTGCGCAAGGGTGTACCAACTGGATAATTGGACAACCACTAACGAGTAACCGGGCGGGGAAAGTTACCAAAGAACAAGATTAAAAGTAAAGACCACATGGGGCTATCAACGTACAGCCAGAGATGCAGGCGAAATATGGAAGATTGATCCAGCATTTGGTAACTAACTGTGCGGGGAGCATGTGAAATAAATAAAGATGAGTCAAACGCACTAATGAGACAGACTTTTGTGCAGGTGATTTCAGTGTTTTATGAAAATTTACATGTAAACGAAAAAAATTCACAAGGAACGCAGCGAACTTTTGAAGAGCATGAATGGTGTTTGGACGCAGAACGGACTTTCAAAGGGAAGCCGTCGAAGAAACAGATTAGCGGAGGCATAAGATATCTTCCCCACCGCAGTCAAGTTGTATGAATCGATAATCATCTCTCAAAACTGTCCCCTGCTACCAGTGGAGTAATTCAGGGAAGTTGACCAGTTCCACTTTTATTCCTAAACTGTATTATTAGTCTTCTCCAGAAAACACCACGGTATCCCGATCCTATTCTCAAACGACATAAAAATTGTGTGCGAATTTCAACTCCTAAGACCTGACCGACACAATTTCCAAAATAGGGTGCGATCAAGAACTCCTTGAACGATGATGACACTTGGAAAGTGGAATTTACTGAAGCAAAATCCATCTCCATGGCTCTACTCTTTCTGGCGCCTTCAAATTCTTTTCTCCTACACAAACCCCATTACCATCCACCCATTTGCACGAGATCTTGGGTTGCGCCAAGCTCGCACCCTGTACTTTTTGGAATACCTGTCTTTTCAGGCTACCAAGGCAAGGAAGTCTATAGGATTCCTAAGTGGATCACTTATGTTGCGCGATCCAAAACTCCGGTCCTATGTGTTCCATGTCAGACCTAGCCAGAGTACTATTCCATCATATTCACAAGTACCCGTCGAACTAGAAGAATCACTTTAGGGGAAGTACAAAGCCCACTCACGAAGCAGCTGCCTAGTCATTCTACTACAGTTGGCCATAAAGAGTAGTGCGTTTTCATCCACAGTGAACCCCTATGGCTACGCCACATGAGACACAAACATTGTTTTCTCCACAGGTTTACTCATCGCCTGTAGTCTTTTTCCACTAAGACACCATCAGCCTAATCCACCCCTCCCTACTAACTCCGCCACGAAAACGTGCCTCTTGTTTCGTCAAATTACAGGCTAACCAAGAGTCAAATCAATTTTGCTGGAATATTTCAGACGTTGTAAGAAACTCCCCAATGAAATTCTTTCAAGCCTCTCTCCCGTTCGGTTCAAAACATCAAGGGAACATTTTCCAACCTTTGGTAATGCCCCGATTCTAATTTCTACCAGTATATCTTAGGCCAGAGCTCGAGGTGGGACCTGACTTCTAGTCATTGTTTTGGAAACGCAGTCCTGTATGCTTCTACTTTTCGTGAAATGTTTTTAACCAGGCACGTTTTGAACCTCGCAAACCCCTCCCTAAACAAATTATCTCTAAAATCCTATCAGCTACTGCCAGTAGTACCCCGTGCCTCTATTCATCGCTTGGCACAAAACAGCCCCCGACCAGTCCACTCTGCTCCAAGACACCGCGGGCCAATTTGCAAGTATCTATTCGCACCTGGGTTCGCTCATTCCCGCCTTTCCTTCCTAATGATAATTCACAACAAAACCGGCGACAGCCAGCCACCGTATACTTGCAAGCTTTCTTCACGTTTGTCTCTCAAACCCAGCATCTTGGCCTTAATATTTCAGTGGTCCAGTTCCCTCCTTGCCAGTTCCATCTTCCATCTAGGCGGTTGTTCGGCATTTTGTTTCATCTCCGCCTAAATCAACAGCTAGAGCAACTGCCAGACGGCAGCAGTTTTCCCACTTTTATTTCAGAACATACCCGCTGGAGACATTTTTGCTGTCCTACCCCGTGAGCAGTGGCCTGTAACTATATACTCCGGGCATAACAACTTGACGGGCGACACGGTTTGACGTTCGCAGGTCGCTTGAATGTTTTCTACTGGCTTTGCTCCGTTAGATCCCCTTAACCAGACCATCAAAACATAGATCACTTTAACTCAACGCAGTTTACGGCTCAACCGAACCTCCAGGTGCAGGACGCTCGCACTGCTGCCAGTATCGCTTCTGCACGCTATTTGCCTCCGCAATTGCCGTACAATGAACCTCACACTGATTTATCACAAAGATTCCACGCTAACAAAGGTACCCCGGGTTTGAGTCCCCATGTGACAAGGCATATGTGCACTGCAGACGATTCCCAACAAGGATGAAACAGCTGTACAGTGCTTCCATGGTTTTCAATAGTGAGTTGAGCTTTGAAGCTGCGTGATAAATCATATTATACAAATCTAATCTTCTACTACTCAATTGCAAACAAAGATGCTGCTTGAGTTATATGAACAGACATAATTTGCTGAAAGCTTACCTTTTTCTTCCTGGCCACTTCTTCCATCGCTGCCGCACAAACCCCTCTCTCCTCATCGGATTTTTCGTTCTCTCCTCTCTCTCCTTGCGGTTGAATCTGTTGGCATCTCGCCATGAAATTTTTCTACCACGTGTGCCTAGTGATTCAATGCATTTTACCTTGAAAGTTCATTCTTTTAGATCACCGAGCTTTCTATCTATATACTTCTCGTGCTCTGCTGTGCGCAAATGACTTGAACTTTCCTCAGGTGAACACTCCTTAGAAGGGCTTAAAAATATCCCATGATTATGATCGGATTCCTAATTCTAGTGATCTTTCCGGTACCGGTTGTGTATACACTTTTCCTTTCTAGTCGGCCGCAATTGCCAGTTGCTGAACGGACCATTTTGACCTTAACCTTCACACGTGCCAGGGGTTATTCAACTTTCGGTCCATTCAAACTTTCTCCTACAACCCTCGGTGTACGTGCTCCACCTTTTTGAAAATTATGATTCTAGGGTCACCTGAATCAACCAATCAGGAGCCGTAGCATGCTTCGGCCATTATCATCGTCATTATTACTAGTGAAGAAGCTTTCAGGAATCGAGAAGCACAAGTGCCACGAAGTGTACCACCTATCATACCTCTTTGGAGCGCTGTGTATTTTTGGCAGCGCACTTTTCAAATGATCATGTCGGACCAATGAATCAACTGTAGTTGGCTGAGACGGCGTAAACCGACTTCAGGAAGTAACGTGGAGTTCAGCAACCAAGGTAACTGATAAACATTCAACTGGTGGTTATTCGGTCGTGTTTGGAGAAGAGCAAAATCAGTGACAGGCCTAAAAAGGGGGCTGGCGCGCAGCTGCATAGCTGAGATGACTTCCTAGTATATATAGAGATTGCAGTACGTTTTATCCAGTTTCAGTGTAGCAAGGGTTGGGTACCTTGCCGTTTAGTCGGGGTGCCACTTGAATACATTCGGGCCAAGTTGGCTGCTTTGGGTTGATGCAAGATTTTCTCGCTCATCGAAGAGCTTGGTTTGTTCAGGGTATATCCATGTCGCTTGGTGAAAGTCCTGCTTGGGGTTCCGGGAAGGTCTCTGGATGGAATTATGGGAATTTTCGGAGTTGCCAAAAGTGTCTGGGGAACAGAACTCTGTCAATTGACGAGGTGTTGGGCTATGTGGTGGCTTTTGGCCAAAAGAGAGAGGCACATGAAATGGGACGAGCGGTATGATGGCTTTAGATCCCCTTGGGGGCTTTTCCAGAGTCAAGAGAGTGGACACTAAGCCGGCACTAGGAGCAACAGGCCTAGATTCATGGCACTTTGGTAATCCCGAAATGACAGTGGGTTGCCGAGACAATGCGGCCCTATGCGGCTCTGTGCCCCAGGTTTTGGGTCTGGTTTGCGGGTTGTCCTACCGACTTTAAACTTCAAAAATGAAATAAATGTTCGTTCCCGTTCAACTGCGCGCATTCACCCACAGAACCCGCACCCACTCTTCAGTACTCCAGCTGCCTACGGGGAATCAAACCTCTGTATCGCCTTCTCCAGACTTCCTTACCCAGTCTTAGAACCAAAATTTCTGGATTTTCGGATACTAAAGCCCTTCATCTTTCATACCATGGGCTTTTTGCTATACTCTACCGTGAATTCTGCAGGCGGGATTATTAACCTGCAAAGATTTGAAAGTTCTGAGAAGATGAACATTTTCCGAACATCACTTTGGATCTATCTCTCTAGGGTCTCTTTTGACGTTTGTCATGGAACTCACTGTTTTGTTTAGTTGCGTACGTTTGACTGGACTGACTTTTCCGAGGTTTCCGTCGACCTAGTTTTCAGTAGTTTTCATTTTTAGTTCTACTTTGACTGTACGCGCCCGTTGTTTGCCTCCTGCTCAGCCTCTTCCTTCCTTTTCAGTCGGCGTATTTCTCTTATCGGTTCTGTTTCGGTGCCACGATACGCAAAACACACCTTTGCGTCTATCGAGCGCTTATGTCTTCTCCATTCGTTCGCTAGAGGAGATTCCGTTGGTGTTGCCCTGTGAGACCAAATAAATCGCACATTCAACGGCGGCGCCAGGAAGTCTTCAATGAACTCATGTGGCTTGGGATTCTGTTACCTTCGTCTGACCATCGTCTTTGGACCGTTTACCCCTACATTAACAGCAAGGACACTCTGAAGCTGGAGTTATTATCTTCAAAACTGAAGAATGACTTTCGCAGACCTCAGCCATCAAAATTCCTCCCCTAGTAATTTCTGCATCCACAAAAATGATTAGCTATTGCACTCAAGGAACATTTTAACCAAGAGACGTGAATCCAGGGCTTTCGTTGCAGTCAACGACTTTGCCAACCGGTGGACCACTCTAAATGCACCCCGAGTTACACCGGTAACTGTTCGTGCGTCTTTAATTCTTGCACCCACTCAATTTTTATTTTCTTATGATTACCGATCTCCCACTTGTTCTGCGCACCGTAGTTTCACCTCGTTTTCTAGCCTTTCCACCTAGTCCTGAAATCGAAACTTGGGCGCTCCTTTTATCTTTGAGATTCTGCCCGCCGGGATGGTTTCCGTGACCTTCTCTTCTGTTACCGTTGAAACTGCCGTCGCTTTGCGTCCGATATTCCCGTGTCAGTTTCTAGCTTTGATAAAACGATGCTTCAGGGTACACATACTTGAATTCATAATATTCATAAACCCGGCAAGTTAAGATAACTTGAGTGGCCAAACCAAGACTTCAATCCTTCTGCCCGTTTCAAACTTCAGCGCACCAACGGCTGTGCTCTCCGCTAAACCAAACTTCTGGAAACTGTTGTTTTGCGGGCTACGAACAAAAGCTTGTCCATCACAGTGGCAACCCTAGAACACGCCGAACACAACGAAGCTAAACAGTTAACTCCATTCTCTGTAAGGCACCGTCAAGCAATTCGTAGCCAAGTCACACGAATTCCTAAGCCAAACCAGGATCGATTCGTGGTCTCTGCGATACCGGACTATGGAATGAGCAACCTCAGAAACATATAAACACCTCAAATATCCGATCGAAAAGGCTCAAAACGAGAGCCAGGTTTAGAGCGTGAGAAAACGAGCACCTGGGTCGGACGAGTTCTATGATTTATAACAAAATCGCGCCTTGGAAGTGACCAAACTATTATTGGTGGACATATATACGGATGGCACCAAACACACGAAACAAACACGAAGCCAGCGTACTAGGGTTTTCTTGGATGATTTTCCATACCTAGTTGTTGCACGCCTCACTCAAGTCCGTCTTGTGTTTGCAAAGTCAAAGATTAGGCATAAGGGTGCTGATTCTTCCTATATACCTAAACCCTGCTGCCAGTGCATGCGACTACTACTGCTGGCTTCTAGAATCCGATTGCACACATATACGTAATCGACCTCAATTCGGTTGTTAAGTCAGCGAATCATTCCCCGAGTCAAAAAATGACCTCTCCTCGGCCGACCGTTGTTCATCTGCATTATCCACAAGAATTACCGCTTGTCCGCTAGTGCAAATAAAAAACTTGTGCAGGGGCTCCTAGTCCATTTGCCATTGTTGAGAAAACAGACTTTTATGTGTGTGAGTGAAAGCAATTGGGCGTACACGCGTGAAAACAATAGTGATTATCGTCTGTGGGCTGTTCTTGGTTTTTGTCCGCAATACGTGAGAACCCCTTTAGACGTCATCGGGCTCTAAGGGAAGTGTCGGGCAAAAGGCCGTTTATGTGTGCGTGTATATGAGTGAACTTGCACGCCTAAAGACGGCACTTTCAACCCTTGAAATCGTTCCTGTAAATGGCATAGAATATATAGGTGCTCCTGGGACCATTTTGATCCAATAGAAATCATAACCAATCAGGCGAATCATTTACCGTTTGTGTCCGGTAGCCTATGTGAATGTGCATACAGCGGGGAAGCGAACTGCTGCCTTGAATGGGCTTACCATGGTAAAATTGCATGTGTGCATTACCTTGACTTGGAACTTGAAGTTGTACTCCATTAGATGACCGAGTCAGGGGCTTCGAGTGGGCCTCCTCCGCCCTCCAGTAAGCTAGTACAGCGCAAGTTGCCAGTCAAAGTTCCCTTGGTTGACCCAACCTTCTCCTTTCTCACCTGATCGTCAGAACTTACAACTATTCATCCCTCAGTAACCGAGGAAAATAGACTGAATTAAACTTGCTTGTCGGAGATCATTATTACCTTTCCCAACTTGGAGGATTTTCCTCTGGTTAGCCACCTTTTTGGGCCTGTGGGATCGGCAGATACTCAAAAGACTACCGTTTCCAGGAGACCCTGGCCAGATAGTTGGCTTGTTTTCATCTGTGTGGGCAGCTATCCCAACGACTCACCGGCCCTCAAAGTCCAATTCCTGACCTCAAAGCCAACAATTCAAATGTGGTAAGTGCCAGATGAGTGAGGCCGCTGGAGAAGACTGGAACCACAAGACGATTGTTCAGGATTCTCCCTATAGTCGTCAGCACGGTGTTCTGTGCCCCGTCGTCTGGTGATTGCCTTCCGGCTAGGGACGGAAATATCTAACGGACCTGGAATAGTTGTCCCACTCCTCGTCAAGATGACTGACTTGTAGGAGGCTGAGTTGCCACTGGAAGCTGCGAGTCGCTGTTCTTATACGTAATTCATCCCGTTTTAGGCTTTGTTTCCAACGTGACGGTCCTGGCCGCTTTTTTGAGTATGCGCTCGACTGAATTACTGTTCCGTCTCTAGAGCGCTGCATGGCCTGCAGGATAGGTCGTTTGTCACTAAGTAGGTGATTTTCTAGTGAACGGCTCGAGACTCCATGAGTGTCATGGTATGCTCATGCTTTTCCCCTATATTCCAAAGGCATCTGACCCACATAAGCGCCAACCAGTCAAGTTTGGATTCACTGAATGGCCGCCGTTTTGGGGTCATTCTACTTTCCGGCAACGGAGCAGCATGTTGCTTGCCGTCGACAGCGGTGCGTTCTATGCATTGCACAGAGAGCTGAATTGCATGTTTCAAGCTCACCCTTCCTCTCGGTGTCCAGAGTTATTTCCGGATGACACTTATTTCGCGGCTTTCTCCGGCCTGTCCCTGTGTAGCTTGTGTTTAATTAGTAGGACTATCAGGAGTCGTTGAGCAGGTAGTATTATTTGGTGTTCCGAGTCAAAACCCAGGTTAGAGTTTGTCAGTTCGCCACCAGCAGTTATTTATCAATCGACTAGTTGTGGATTTAAGGTTTTTAAATAGCTGTTTGTGAATGATGAAATTCAGCTGCTCGTTTCCAGTTTTCTGAGGCCCTGAAACTTTCGAGTGAAAGCCTCGGATTGTACCAGCTTGAGTAGATATCACCCCACGGAAGACAACTTTTCTGGAGTTACTGAGCCTATGTACACTCTGCTGAACGGATAAAGATTGCTGATAACTGAATGCACCTTTAACCTGGTCAAAAGCGCCAGGGAGCGAAGCATCCTTGTCCAAGGGAAAAACGTAGCCAACGACGACATAAAAGGCATAGGTCAGGCGGCGGCCTTCGCCACCATAGCGCCAACGATTGTCATCTTCCACGCAGAGGGTGTTCACAGTCCCTAAATAGGCCAATCTTGTCCGGGCACGCACAGGAATTTTGGCTCGCTCGCCCGTGTGTCTCGCAGCCGAAAATTCTCCACACCGGTGGAACATAAGTCTGTCCGGTTGTCGGCAGACTTCACTTGCAGCCACTGGCCTATCATCGTTTCATCATGGGTGACCCCGAGCCTGTTAGCTATGAACATGCAGAAGCGACTCTTGACGTTGACGGTGTCTCACAGCAAGATTTCTGAGTCTGTTCCTAACCTTGCTGACCAGCCACCGGCATTGGAGCATCTCTGTAGTGCCTGCATCGCCCTGAAGGCCAGCAATATCGTACAAAATCCGAGGCCCTGGACGGAGACAGATTTTAGGGGTTTGAAGCAAGCCATTGCCAAAAGAAACCTCAAAGTGTGGCGTCCATCTTCTAGACAGCACCTTCCGTACACTATAGTTTCGCAACCGAATTTAGACGCATCAAGAAGGGCGTACAGCCCTCTCTTTTGGTTCATAGGATTTAAAATTAAACAACGAGGAATTCACATGTTCCCTAGTATTTTGGTCGTGACCATGAACTCTTCTTAGTACCTGGTCCTAGTTGACTTCTCTCCGGCAAAGCCGCTATAGTAGCTCCTTGGGAGGCAGCCACTGGCAGACGAAACCGAGCGGACCAAACGAGAAAGAAATATCTGGCAAGGCCCCCTTGGGACTAACTTGCTGATCGGGAAAGTTCCGTCAGTAAATCAATTCATCCGCCTCAAGCTTCCACTGTATTCACAAGCTGCTTTTAGATAGGAGTGGTGATTCATTCATCATCTCGCTTTCTGTTTGTTCGAAATAGAGTTCACGACCTCGAAGGTTTTATAGCCATTTCTTGGGCTGGACGTCATCTTGTGTAAGTCGGCCAACCCATCCAGGCGGCTTGTGGCAGTGTCATTGTCGGGAAACGGCCCAAAAAGTCATCAGCGCGGAAAATTCAGCTTGCCCCATCTGTCACTCCTTCGCCAATCGAGGCTCCGCACCCGACTTTGGTCTTTCGTAGGGCATAATTTGCGCAGGATGGTGACAAGACGGCCCCCTTTGAGTGAGCAATAACCAGCTAGGTCTAGTCAATTACATGCGGTATGCTCCTAGGGTGAACATTCGGCAGCTAAATAACTGCTGCATCGACAGAGTCAGTATAGGAAAAATGACAACAGGAGGAAAGAAAAAACGGCTTCCCTGAGGGAGTAAGGGGGCCGATGGGTATGGTTTCTGAGCCGCCCAGGAAACGGGTGAGGTAAGAAATTACAGAGAACGTATATACTGTGATGCGAGCAATCAGATATCGGTGTCGTCATCGAGTGGCAGATGTGGGCATTCAATCGCCAATATCGGGATGGAGGGAGCGTGTGCCTCCTTCTCATATCTTCTGAGAGGAAGTCAGACATGCTTTGCGGCGTTAGGCAGCGATAAAGTGGATCAGCGGGTCTTGAGTGGTGCTGTTATGTCGGGAAAGATATTTGAAGGACCTTAAGGAACCTCAAAATCCTTCGCAATCGGCCCGGTGAACATGATTGAAAAAACATAGAACCAGTGGAGAAGGAAGCTCAAGAATACAAAGCGTCCCAATAAACGAAAGGCCAAAGAGAATGACCCGGTTCGCATCAAGTAAAATGTGAGTCCTTGAAACTTCGAGAAGACAGCAGCCACGTGATCTGCCCAGATGACGTGTCAGTTGAAGGCAACACAGAGTTGCTTTACGGACAATAAACCTTTTATTGGTCCTCTACTGATGACCGTCTGGGTTTGACACCATCAAATTGTAGCACCGATGAGTTTTATGGAAAAACAAAATACCAAAGAACTTTGCGTGATTCATATTTAGATTGCGATCTGAAGACCAGTCACTGCGTTCGGTTACTCCTTGTTTTAGGAGGAGAAATGTAAAGGTGTTAGAATGAGGCATTATGAGAATCACACTGTCGGCTTATATAACGATGGACAGTGTTAATAAACTGGCATGGGCGATAAGCAAGCAGAAAACAAGAGCGGTGATAGAACCGCGTGCCGAGGAAAGCTTTGCATAGAAGAAAGCGTGGGAGAATTTCGGCCACAATATCAAATAAATTGTAAGCGACTGGGAAAGTAGTTGTACGTAAGATCAACGCTAAGGGTAATGACCCCCAAGTTTGCAAGTACGTCGAGTAATTTTGATCTGTCGACACAATTAAAGCGTCACCACAATCAAAAAACACTTTAACCTCTGCGCTTTTGCTGTTGGCAAACGATGAAACAGATTGAGTGGGAGAGGTCAGGGCATCAAGGGCAAATCACGGCTGGAGTTCTGCTAGTCACTGGGAGTCTACCGTACTGCTCTGGATAGACAATCTTTCCGGCACGACCATGTCAAACACTCCAGAAGTGACCTACGTGCACTATACCGGACGTAGTTTAGACACACACTTTTTGGTACCGGAGTGACCGATGCTAATTTTCACAAACTGGTAACAACATTACGATTTGATAGTAGGTCAAGTAGACCAGACAAGGAGGATTATATGCTTCAGCATTCCTTCAGCAGGGTCTGTTGCAAATCGTCTGGGTGGCTTGGGGTGTTTGTTTGTAGGTGGGTGAGCTCCTTGTATGTGTCCAGTGAGGTGATGCTTCCCTTGGCATTATTCCAGCGGAAACCTCTATCGTGCTTCAAGATGCTCTATAGGTATAAGCTAGCACTGAAGCGACAAATGAGTCCATCAGTGCCTGATAAAATGACTTTTCACGAGGGTTACCTTCGCCTAGGAGCACTATATCCTGCCGTGTATCCCTGAAATGGCCTTCAGTCTGTGAGGCTCAGTTCTGTTGGATTTTGTCAGGGTTCTCATTAAACCGTGGTCGCTGACCTTGAGGGCTAGCTGCTTCATAGGAAGCAACCCTTTCGGATGAGAGGAAGAGCAGCGGTCGGGTCGAACGTACAATGTTTCAGTGGGACGGCGAATACTAAGGTGGAAGTTGAGGGGTTCTGCTAAGTTTCCACGAACGGACGAGGGATCGGGGTGAGGACATATTCTCGAGTCAGAATTGCCAGCCATATTTCCGATTGGAGCCAGGTTTGCAAGTTAACATGGTCGACTTTATACTTTGCGGTCAAGAGCTTTGAATGAAATGTGTGTGCTTGACTGCTGTTGGAATGAATCCTTGGGAAAACCTTCGGGAAAGCTTTCCCAGAACTGCCAAGTGGAGGACGACATGTGGTGTGGAACAAGCCCGAATTTAAACAAGGAAATAATCTAGCGGGGCTTCAAGTCTGGTGGAGGAGGTAACGGTATTCGTCAGACCAGGGGATGCAAGAAGTCTTACATTGAACCTGTGAAAATCGCCGAAGACATATGAGACAGAGTCCGCAGATTTCAGTGGATTTGCAATGGCAACGATAAAAAATTCTCCAAACGCCGAGAGAAGAAAAGTTGGGTAAATGTACATGTTGACAAGAATTATGGACGAGTGATAATTTAGGCGTTCAGGTTTGCACTCCAGCACAGAGGCATTGCGGTGAGGTGTGTAATAAGGAGAAATACTTTTTGTGTAATCACACCATTTTTCATTAAAAAATAACTATGCCTCCCCGGAGTTCACGGTATGGTGCAAGGCGGTCGGCGTACAAAGAAACAAAAATCATCCGGTGCGATTATTTCATCATCATTATCAGTGTGGAGTTGGGTTTCTTGTAGGGAAAAACACCTAGTTCACTTCATTCCCGATGATAGACTAGATCGATCCGTTCAGCTTGTTTGCCTGGCGGTAAAGAAAAGATGGAGCTTATGAAAGTTGGTAAGCGAGCAGATAAGAAGGCTCGCTTCCTTAGTCCAAGTTTCTAAATAGCTTTACGTTTGCTGCGACACTCTTTTAGCTTTTTGAACACTTTCCTCGTTTTGTGTCCTGCTGACTTTCCAGAGCTGCTTTACAGCAAAGAATGCTAGTAGCCCGGTGGTCTGATGAAATCACGCGGATATGGAAAGATAATAGGCGTGCCTTCAGCAGGACCAACATTTCTACGACTGCAGACAAAAGTTATTGCCAAACTGGTGCAGATACGTTAGTGAGGTAGCAGAATAGTCCAGAAGTGCAACGAAGAGGATGGCAAGTTTTAAGGACCCTGTACTCTACTGGAGATCTATACATATCGTTCCTGTCCTGCCACGAGAACCATAGTGTATCTACGCCTTCACGGTAACCTTCATATGAAAAAATATTTCCCCTAGATCAGCCGACATTGCTTCTTCGGCTGGCTTGAATCGGCACAAGACCTCATTTTGTGGGATCTTCCAGTCCGGGCCTTGTAGTAAATGCCTTTCGATGACCTTTCCTGGAATTTGGCAGCGCTGTCCAAGACAACGCGGAGTCTTTTGGGCTTTTGAGGGCTGAAAGCCGGGTGATTTGGCATATAATGTAACCTTTCTCCGAACTTGGAGGCGGTGGTTACTTCTTCCATGTAACCAAGGGCTTCACTGTCTATCACCGCGCCTGAGTATCGCTTCCGAGGGGGTTCATAAGGACCAAACCTGTCCCTCCATTGGAGCAATCCACGAGGAACGTAGTTTCCGTTATCCATGAAGCTATCGGTCTGAAAACGATATGAAGGGACACTTTGAGATGATTCTCAAGCAGCTCGCCTTCTTCCGTATTATCTTCAATGCAAGTTGATCCTCTAGAAGTAAAGATATACCATTGTCCCCGAGGTTGGAAAGCTCATGATCGTAGAAATGATGCAGCTGTTTTTATGTGTTATCCTTTTACGCCGACAGTTTACTGAACCATGCCACCCCGTAGGTCCTTATAGTGTCCATCCCGATGTTAGGCGTACTGCATGGTGCACCCGGCCATTTTCCACTTTCTTTTACAGCATTTACTGTGCTCCCTCACCTCACAGTCCCAGTTCACGATCACCGCACCCTGAAGATATGACCTTCTGGATAGAAGCGAATCTACCGAACTCCACCCTGGCATCGGTCAGTGGTTCAGTGTGAATGCTACCTTGGCCTCAGTGTGTTCATCGTTGTCCAGAGCGACGAGTTACAGTATTACGCCACCAGCCGTCGTGGCTTCGATTCCACCCACCGTGCTCACTGTTAGTGATTCGGGGGTTTCTTCGATTTGGTGTTTTACCGCAAAACATCAATCCACCAGCGTCACGTCGGATCCGCTGTCTACAAAGGCCAGGGCCCTGGCCATCTCACCAGGTGTTCCCACCTCCACAGCAACTACCACCAAGTGAGCCAGATTTTGAGTTGACTTGGATATTTAGCAGCCGAGGATCAGCCTCAGATTTCTATCTGACGAAGCCATCTTTACTCGATGCACCAATGAACGACGTTTGCCAGGACAATCTCATTGGTCTCATCTAGCTTTCACCCAGCAAGCCCTTGCACAGTGTGTGTTATTAAGGCCTATGGAGCACGCTTCTAACGCCTTGGTCATTTTCCAAAGTTCATCAGTTGAGGCCTCGAGGAACCTTGGACAATCCGTCACTCTGTGTTCCGTGTCACAAGCTTTGCAGCCCAGGGGAGTGGAAACTTCACAGAAAATGGTATGCGTGCCCTTCCAAGGCTGGTATTTAAGGTGATCCCTCACAGTAATTTGTGTCTGACTAACACTCGGCCGTTTCGATTTATTGGTATTACTTATGAGTCTGCCAAGTCTTTTGTTGGCTATTCTCGCCTCTCCGTCCAAATAATTGATCGGGTCTTCGAAGACAGCCTCACTATCGACCCGGCCTAAAAGTAAAGCCCCTCTAGCCCAGTGACTCTGTAGTTTAAGTGGCAGACACCGAAAGATTGACTCTAAAGTATGCACAGTATCGAGATCGGGTCTGTTTCCAAAATGTCCCTGGGCTGTGGAGAAGTTTTGTATCAGTAACACAAGGTGAGGCATGGCGTGGACGTCGCCCTTCATCCACTCAATATCGTATATGAAGCCATCTTTCAGATACTGGGCTGTCCTAAAAGGTTGGCTAAAAGTGTTCTCCAGAATCTTCCTTGCTTTCGTACAGCCTTGCTCCGGAACGAACTTGGAGCTGCCGTGGATAAAATGTTTATCCTGCTTTCGACGGTGGTGGGTTAGGTATGGCAGCTTTTGCCCCAGATCTTCCATTCTGGCTTCCACAAATGTCTCGAAGTGCCTAAATTTGCAGCCTCTCTTCAAACGTCCGTAAAAGCTGGCCAACTCCACTGCAGGAAGATCAAAGGTTCTTTTAACGGGGCATTTTCTCGAAGCCCTTCGCTTTGTGATGGCCTTGTTTATTGTCTACAAAATATTTAATGACACTTTCGTCCGGCTGCCTTTGGCCTTCTTTATCAGCTGCCTGTTCGCTTGAGAACAACAATTGCCTTTTTAACTCAAGCATCCCGAGCTTCAGTACGCCAACTTCCCAACTGTAAGATCTATCATCGGGAATACATGAACTAGTTTTAATAAGAATAACAGGCCCAACCAAGTTTAAAGAATCGAAAGTATCCAAAACCTCCCCGGTGACTCGTCGTGTAACCTCCTACCCTGCTTGTGGCAGCTTTGATCCCACTTTGAGTGTGCTGCTCTTTCTTTTGTTTCATATAGACCAATTTGAGCATTCTAAGGCGCTTTTGAGCAATTCGTAGCCAAGTCGCACGAATTCCTAAGCCAAACCAGGATCGATTCGTGGTCTCTGCGATACCGGACTATGGAATGAGCAACCTCAGAAACATATAAACACCTCAAATATCCGATCGAAAAGGCTCAAAACGAGAGCCAGGTTTAGAGCGTGAGAAAACGAGCACCTGGGTCGGACGAGTTCTATGATTTATAACAAAATCGCGCCTTGGAAGTGACCAAACTATTATTGGTGAACATATATACGGATGGCTTCAAACACACAAATAATGCACATCATTGAGTATTTTAACGAAACCAGAGTATTAGGGCTTTGGTAGAGATTTTTCTCAACCGGTTGTTACGTTCGCTACCGGTAACCGACCATTCTGTTGGTTTGCGAAGGTGGGTCTCGTAGTTTCTGCCCTTCCAGCATTCCTCCCACTCGCAATTCCTGTTGTTCTCTTGCCTGCAGCCTTCTCGATAAGGCCTTTGTTTTGGCCTGCCGTTCACTAATAAACTGCACATCTTCGGTCAGCTACTCTTCCTCTTCCTTCCTTCCAAATACCCGACTAAGCTGTTTACACCGTTGTTACTACCATAGTCTTCTTCCAAGCTCTGGGTAATTCACATTTTATTAGACCACCCATTCCGGGGGTATTCCACTTAGTGCTCTGAAAATACTTGCTCCAGAGTTAGCTCCAGGTATACGTCGTCTTCCTTTTCCTTCCTCTGATCAAGAAACATTCTCCTCTTAGGTAGATGATGCCATTATTTCTACCATCCCGAAACAAAAGAAAACTTCTGGCCCTAACATCTGCAGTCCTGTCACCTTCATTCCTTTACCGTGGAAAGCTTTGAGACCCTTGTTTTCGGCTACCCGCTGCATTTTCTCAAAATGTCAAGCCTGCTGAGGGATCGTCGGCATAAGTAGTACCCCTGAGTCGCATGCGGCCCGCGGGGAATTCTTTGGGTGACTCGAGCTGAACGGAATGCCCCAAAGTGGGACCCTCTACAGCTGTCCGGTGATCTATCATTCAACTCACTGAGAATGTCCGAAACTAGGTTCAGTCGGCAGCAGTACTCCGAATTCTTCCGCGTAGCTCAGAGTTCTATCTCCCAGCTAACTGGCGACAGCAAGTGCAAAATACCTTCAAGATTTGTATTCCGTACTTATTTTTCCATTTTCCCATTATCTAGTGAAATGTCTTCCTGCTCGCCAGTGATGTTCCGTTAACATGACATTCACAGAATCCGGGAACATTTGTGCTCAACCCTTTACTCTTGTACCACTCCAAAACTTCAATACAAGAAGTTTATGATATCGAGGTTATGCTAAATTATGCCGAAAGTCATAACCATCTGCGTGTACCTAATCGCCCCCTCCAACAAAGCCCGATTGTTTGACCTATCCTTACCCACCGTGGAGCTCAGTTGTAGTTTTTCACCCAGCACCCCGGCTGCTAATCGATGAAGCGCCCTCCACCGCGGCACTTGTCAACTGTCGGATCAACCATCCGCAACGGACTGTCCCCTGAATTTCTTGTCACAGTCGACAATTTTGGGCTTGGCATACTTCCTCAGTCAATACTGACCCCTCTACGGGGACAAGGACTGCTGCGACCAGTCCTCCTGGAGCTCTCCCTGGCTTGCCACCGACGGTGAATTGGTTCGAAACCAAACAACCTACATTGTCTATTAGCCATATATCCCCGGTATTTCGCTCCGAGTTTCCTCGGACTTTACAACTACAATTTCATTGCACCAACTTCCTCATCATCGTCCCCGACATTCACCGATATTTTGGTGTCTTCCTTTCTAGGTTTAAGAAAACGATTCCTAACTCTCTCAACAGATTTTGACAGAATGTTCGGTCTCAATACCTTCGTTTGGTATGCTTAATTCGGTGAACTCAACCTGCAGTCATAGCAGCACTTTCTTTTCTCATGATATATACTAGCTTCTTCTGTTTGTTTTCTTGCCAAATCCCCTAGTTCTAGTCCAGCAACACTGTTTCCAACCTCCGCCTAGTAACTTTTTTGCATGTTGTGAAACAATGATTTCAATGTCCCATTATAATCCGTCCCTAAACCAGGTACTGGCTTTTAAACAAGTTCCTCTCCGATGATCTAGCATTGGTTTAGTGGGTCCTTTTGTTTACAGTGTCGTAGTTCACTGTACGTTCCACACTGTCCCAACTATTTCCAGGATTTGTCTTCCAGATATGCCTTTTTGATAAGTGTTCATTCTCAGCCGGGGAACACTAACACTGCGTCTCACCTATGATTTCTAACCAGAATTCCAATTTGCAGTGCCAGAAAACGACGAAGTTTTACCGATCTCAGGACTTTCTGCCTCCAAACCGGCTGAATCTTTAGTCTGATGATTATTTTTCCTGAGGCAGGGAAACCCCTACGCAATGGATTTAGCCTCTAGGACCAACCACAATACCAACTGTTGGATGGCTGCGGTTGCGCCCATCGTTAATTTCCAAAGTACCCTTTTTTTATTCCCAGGAGTGTAGGCCAAGGTTGTAACGGTTATTCCGGCTGTGAGTAACACGTGGCCAATTCAAAAACGAAACCCAAAAACCAGAACAAGATTCATTCACAGTTTCTACGCTATTGGATTAACAAATTATACGCATATAAATGTGTACAAGCCTCAACTGTACGGCCACAACGCCTAACAACAGGAACCAGAGTTCAACAAAGGTCAACGTCAGGTACCACCGTTAGGGCAGCCCAAGTCCAAATCAAAATTATGCCACTTTACGTGAGCAAAATATAAACAAACTTTGGTGCAGTGATTGATGCATGTTGTACCTGTTCAAGGGTCAATAGAATGAAGAGCACGGTCTCAACAATACAAGTATATTTACTACGGCTAGGGAGGATTTTCACGCATGTACGTTGCAACGGTCTGATGCATCGCTTTGGCCAGCGCACACGGGGTGTGCAGAACATCTGCAACAATGCATGGGCTCAAATAGGATAGTAGACTGCACCACCTGTGTCCACTTCACGAAGTGCTTTTCAGGTGTTGCGTTCAGAGCATGGCTAGCCCCAATCACCAGCACCGGTCATAGGTCACTCAATTCCGGTTGTTTTGCTACCCTATTCCTCAAACACTCCCTTCGGTATGTCCCTTCTTGTTCTATCTCCCAGCTAACTGGCGACAGCAAGTGCAAAATACCTTCAAGATTTGTATTCCGTACTTATTTTTCCATTTTCCCATTATCTAGTGAAATGTCTTCCTGCTCGCCAGTGATGTTCCGTTAACATGACATTCACAGAATCCGGGAACATTTGTGCTCAACCCTTTACTCTTGTACCACTCCAAAACTTCAATACAAGAAGTTTATGATATCGAGGCCATGCTAAATTATGCCGAAAGTCATAACCATCTGCGTGTACCTAATCGCCCCCTCCAACAAAGCCCGATTGTTTGACCTATCCTTACCCACCGTGGAGCTCAGTTGTAGTTTTTCACCCAGCACCCCGGCTGCTAATCGATGAAGCGCCCTCCACCGCGGCACTTGTCAACTGTCGGATCAACCATCCGCAACGGACTGTCCCCTGAATTTCTTGTCACAGTCGACAATTTTGGGCTTGGCATACTTCCTCAGTCAATACTGACCCCTCTACGGGGACAAGGACTGCTGCGACCAGTCCTCCTGGAGCTCTCCCTGGCTTGCCACCGACGGTGAATTGGTTCGAAACCAAACAACCTACATTGTCTATTAGCCATATATCCCCGGTATTTCGCTCCGAGTTTCCTCGGACTTTACAACTACAATTTCATTGCACCAACTTCCTCATCATCGTCCCCGACATTCACCGATATTTTGGTGTCTTCCTTTCTAGGTTTAAGAAAACGATTCCTAACTCTCTCAACAGATTTTGACAGAATGTTCGGTCTCAATACCTTCGTTTGGTATGCTTAATTCGGTGAACTCAACCTGCAGTCATAGCAGCACTTTCTTTTCTCATGATATATACTAGCTTCTTCTGTTTGTTTTCTTGCCAAATCTCCTAGTTCTAGTCCAGCAACACTGTTTCCAACCTCCGCCTAGTAACTTTTTTGCATGTTGTGAAACAATGATTTCAATGTCCCATTATAATCCGTCCCTAAACCAGGTACTGGCTTTTAAACAAGTTCCTCTCCGATGATCTAGCATTGGTTTAGTGGGTCCTTTTGTTTACAGTGTCGTAGTTCACTGTACGTTCCACACTGTCCCAACTATTTCCAGGATTTGTCTTCCAGATATGCCTTTTTGATAAGTGTTCATTCTCAGCCGGGGAACACTAACACTGCGTCTCTCCTATGATTTCTAACCAGAATCCCAATTTGCAGTGCCAGAAAACGACGAAGTTTTACCGATCTCAGGACTTTCTGCCTCCAAACCGGCTGAATCTTTAGTCTGATGATTATTTTTCCTGAGGCAGGGAAACCCCTACGCAATGGATTTAGCCTCTAGGACCAACCACAACACCAACTGTTGGATGGCTGCGGTTGCGCCCATCGTCAATTTCCAAAGTACCCTTTTTTTATTCCCAGGAGTGTAGGCCAAGGTTGTAACGTTTATTCCGGCTGTGAGTAACACGTGGCCAATTCAAAAACGAAACCCAAAAACCAGAACAAGATTCATTCACAGTTTCTACGCTATTGGATTAACAAATTATACGCATATAAATGTGTACAAACCTCAACTGTACGGCCACAACGCCTAACAACAGGAACCAGAGTTCAACAAAGGTCAACGTCAGGTACCACCGTTAGGGCAGCCCAAGTCCAAATCAAAATTATGCCACTTTACGTGAGCAAAATATAAACAAACTTTGGTGCAGTGATTGATGCATGTTGTGCCTGTTCAAGGGTCAATAGAATAAAGAGCACGGTCTCAACAATACAAGTATATTTACTACGGCTAGGGAGGATTTTCACGCATGTACGTTGCAACGGTCTGATGCATCGCTTTGGCCAGCGCACACGGGGTGTGCAGAACATCTGCAACAATGCATGGGCTCAAATAGGATAGTAGACTGCACCTCCTGTGTCCACTTCACGAAGTGCTTTTCAGGTGTTGCGTTCAGAGCATGGCTAGCCCCAATCACCAGCACCGGTCATAGGTCACTCAATTCCGGTTGTTTTGCTACCCTATTCCTCAAACACTCCCTTCGGTATGTCCCTTCTTGTTCTATCTCCCAGCTAACTGGCGACAGCAAGTGCAAAATACCTTCAAGATTTGTATTCCGTACTTATTTTTCCATTTTCCCATTATCTAGTGAAATGTCTTCCTGCTCGCCAGTGATGTTCCGTTAACATGACATTCACAGAATCCGGGAACATTTGTGCTCAACCCTTTACTCTTGTACCACTCCAAAACTTCAATACAAGAAGTTTATGATATCGAGGCCATGCTAAATTATGCCGAAAGTCATAACCATCTGCGTGTACCTAATCGCCCCCTCCAACAAAGCCCGATTGTTTGACCTATCCTTACCCACCGTGGAGCTCAGTTGTAGTTTTTCACCCAGCACCCCGTGTTACGAACGTTTGAGCAATGCGTAGCCAAATTCGCAACGGATCCCGAAATCAGAAGGCGATTATCCGTGATAATTCTACGATACTAAATTATTAAGATAAACAATGACATAAACAATATAAAAACCTCAATAATACGATCACAAGGACCCAACAACGAGAAACCGAATAGCAGCGTGTGAGCAGACAACACATGCGTCACGCAGGTCCTGAACAAGGATGTGTCAAAGTAGCGCTCTGGGCGCGAACAAACAACAATTGGTCCAGAAAAACAAACCAGTTCGTAAAGACAAGTCAATAGTGTATGGAAATGAGTGATGTTGGGAAAAACAGTGAATCGCGAGGGAAAAAGGGGGATTTTCCACGACCGGCTGTTACACCGCCCACCAAAATCCTCCTGGATCCTTAGCAGAGTCAAAGGTTTGGTATAAAGGTACTGATTCTTCCTACCTGCCTAGGCCCTGCTGTCAGTGCACGCGTCTAATGCTCGTCGTCGACGTTCTACTACTGGTCGCACCTAATCCATTGGATACATAGACGTGAGGCTAGTCTACATCTTCCACAAGACCAAATGACCGATGGCGGGCGTGAATGGTCGCATAGACGTTGTCCCCGTAAGGGGCCGTCCGGTCCTGGAAGTACGTGCTTGAGTGTGTGTGTGTGTGCGTGTGTGTGTGCCGGGGTTGCAATGAAATCACAGGTGTGACTACACATCAAAGGAGGACTTTCTGCAATGTCAACAAAAGACCGCTTGGCAAGAAAACGAGTAAATGTAGCATGTGTGTGTGACCTGAGCTCCGCTACTTCCACATGTGCAAGGGCATTCGGTAGCGTCAACAAAAGGCAAACAAAGAACACTGTCACATGTATGATGGGTTTACGTTATGTAGAGTGCGTCGTGCATGCGTGTATGTATCGGGATGTATAATGAAATCGCACTCATCACCACATATCGGAAAGAACCTTCTGTAATGTCAACGAAAGGACCGCGAGCACCTTAACGTGTTTGACGGAGATTGTGTGGTATATATGGTGTTTTTTTATCCACCTCGATTACTGGTGTGAAAAGGTTTACTAGGCCTCAGGGTTATCAGCTCCTCCGTCTTCGCTCTCGAGTAGGTTAATACTGCGTATCTCACGAATGAGCACTCCGTTAGCTGTCTTCACCTTCACCGTTCTTATCATTTCGTCAGTGCTTTTGATGGTTTCCGTAACTACTCCCAAAGACCAAGCGCTGAAATGTGCGCGTTCGTCGGCGATCATAACCACGTCCCCAACTTTGAATGGTCTTGTTTTGGCCAGCCACTTCTGTCGAGTTTGCAAAGCCGGTAGGTACTCCCATAGCCATCGCCTCCAGAAGACCTTGGCCAGATAGTTCGCTTGCTTCCACCCGTGGAGGTAGCTCCCACGAAGGTTTACCGGCCCTTGGAAACCCTCGTTCGACCTTAACATCAATAAGTCGTTTGGGGTGAGCGCCAGGTGGGTGGAGTCGCCGTTCAATACTGGAACCAGGGGGCGGTTGTTCAGGATTCGCTCCACCTCAGTCATGACGGTGTTCAGGGTCTCGTCGTCGGGCGGCTGCTGCTCCATGATTGACAGCAATATCCGTCTGGCGGACCGGATCATGCGTTCCCATATGCCGCCTCGGTGACTGGCCTGTGGGGGGTTGAAATGCCATCGTATGCCGTAGGCCACGGTTCGATTCTGCAGTTCGTCCCTGTTTATGTTCTTGTGCCAACGCTGCAATTCCCGTTGAGCGCCCACAAAGTTCGATCCATTATCTGAGTATATATCGGCCGGTACGCCTCTTCGGTTGATAACTCTTTGCAAGGCCCGTAGAAACGAATCGGTCGTCATCGAATGTGCGACTTCTAGGTGTACCGCACGTGATTTCATGCACGTCATGATACATCCGTATCGCTTTTCTAATCTTTTCCCGCACTTGATCCACAAAGGCCCGAAATAGTCCAACCCGGTGTCACTGAACGGCCACCAGCCCGTAGTCATCCTGCATTCTGGTAGTGGGGCCATGAGTTGTTTGCCTGCCGTGGCATTGCGTCTCCTGCATTGCACACACCGTCGGATTACGCGTTTTACAGTCTCTCGTCCTCTCAACAACCAAAGACGCTTTCGGATGACGCTCGTCACGTGACTTTCCCCGGCATGTCCCTCCATGGCGTGGACGTGTTGAATCATTAGCTCTACTACAGGTTGTCTCGCAGGCAGCAGTATAGGATACTTTGTGTCGAAGTTCAGGTGGGCGTTGGTCAGCCTACCATCCACCCGCAGCAGTCCGTTGATGAGTTTGGGGTTTAAACGCTTCAGCTCGCCTCTTGGAGATGGCATGTCTTCATTGGTCGGCCCCACTTCTCCCGCCCTCTTGAGTTCTTGGGCGAAAGCCTCGCGTTGTATCATTCTGAAAATATCGTACTCTGCCGCTTGTAGCTCATCGGGACCTATCGGGCCGACCGGTATCCGACCTGAGGGCCGTAGCCCTTTCATGACTAGTAAATTTCTCTTGAACCTGGTTAACCAAACTAGCGAACGAAGCGTCTTCATCCAGGAAGAAAACCTGACCAGTCGCGATAGAATGGATGTCGCTTCGACGACGTTGGTTGCTATCACTACGCCTTTGATCTCCAGTTCCAATTCCGTGGGGGGTTTTAATTCGAAAACGGGCCAGTCCTGTTTGGGCAATTGCAGGAAGTTTGGCCCTCTCGTCCACGTGTCCAGTTGCCTGAAGTTGTTCGCACCTCGGGAGCACAGGTCGGCCGGATTATCGCCAGACCTGACATGACTCCACTGGTGCGTGGCTGATTCATCGTGGATAATCGTGAGCCGGTTAGCAACGAAAGTACTAAACCGGCTCCGTACGTTGTTAATGTAGTAAAGTACTATCGTTGAATCCGTCCAGAAACTCACCGACCAAATGTAGAGATCGAAACATCTCTTCACAGCTTGCACCACCCTGACTGCCAACACGGCTGCGCTGAGTTCAAGGCGTGGGATTGAGACCGACTTCAGTGGGGCAACGCGGGCTTTGGCGAACAGGATCCTCGTGGTATATTGTCCATCTCCTGCGCACCATCGTCCGTACACCACAGCTCCATAACCGACTTCGGATGCATCGGAAAAAGCATGTAGTTCTCCAGTCCGTTTCGTATGGCCAGGGGTCAAACATCGTGGGATTCTTATGTCCCCTAATTTCTTCAAAGTGTTCAGAAATTCTTCCCAGTCCAGCCGGTCTCCTCGGTCCAGTGACTGGTCCCAATCAACTTTCTCACGGCACAGCCGCTGCAGCAAGATTTTTCCGGGTAGCAGCCATGGTGAGACGAAACCGAGCGGGTCGAACAAACTCGAGACGGCAGATAGTATGCCACGACGGGTTATTGGCAGCTCGGGAACGTTCAGTTCGAAAACAAAATCGTCCGTTTCCGCGTCCCATTGTATCCCTAAAGTGCACTCGATAGGAAGTGGAGAGCCGTCCAAATCTCTTACCCTTTCGGCCTTTTCGTGATACGGGATGACCTTCAGCACTTCTGAAGCGTTCGACATCCATTTAGTTAGATGGAAGCCGCCCTCTTCCAGCAATCTCGTCAGACCCCTGAACTGCTCTAGAGCTGATTCCACATCATCGAATGACCCAAGGTAGTCATCGACGTAGAAGATCCTGCTGACGCTTTCTACCACCGTCCGATGTACTAGATCGCCATGTTTGTTCGCTGATTCTCGGAGGGCGTAGTTTGCACAAAATGGTGACGATATGGCTCCGAAGGGGTGGACGGTCATCCTATAATTCACCACTGCGTTGTCCCGGTCGCTCCCTTCCCACCACAGGAAACGCAAAGCATCTCGTTCTCCTACCGGAATCTTCACCTGATGGAACATTTCCCTAATGTCAGCAGACAAAGCCACTTTACCCACTCTGAAACGGCACAAAACATCGATCAGTGGTGTGGTCCAGTCAGGCCCCTGTAGTAGGCGATCGTTTAACGACTTGCCCTGGAACTTGACCGCACAGTCGAAAACCACTCGCAGTTTATTGGGTTTCTTGGGGTTGATAACCGGATGGTGAGGCAGATACTAGATACCCCTTTTGCTGTCGGTGTTGACAGGCACCTTTTCAACGTAACCGAGGGCCTCGTTTCGCTTCATCAAATCCGCGTATCGTTCCCACAGATTCTGGTCTCGAATGAAGCGTTCTTTTAGTCGTAGTAATCGTCGGAGAACATAATTTCTGTTGTCAGTCCACGGGTCGACCGGTGTGCGCCATGGGAGGGGAACCTCGAACTGTTTTTTGAGGCCTCGAGTGCCTTGCCGCACCGTTTGTAGGGCGAAGTGATCCTCTTGAGACAACGTCGGTCTTTCGTCTCCAATGTCATGAAACTCTTTTTCATACAGCCGTTGCAGATGATACTCTATGCGGTCCGTTTCGGCGGATAAGTAATTCACGGATCCGCGTACCCCTACTGGACCGTATAACATCCATCCCAGAGCCGTGCGTACGGCATAAGGTGCCTGGCGGTCGCCCACTCTTTGGTCAAGCACCCAATGCGCCTCTGGCACGTCGCATCCGATGAGGAGATCCACCTCATCATCTTCCCAGTCTACAACGGTTATATCCTGCAGGTGGGGCCACCGAGTCAAGATTGCGTTCACCGACCTTGGTGCTCGCATGGGGAGATCCGCTAACGTGAATGCCTCCATTGGTTCAATTTCCTCGTTAGTGTCTAGAGAGATGAGTTGCAGCCTTAATCTACCGGCAGTCATTACCTGTGTTCCACCCACCGTGCTCACTGCTAACGACGTCGCACCTTTAGCCAGTTGGTGTTTGTCGGCAAACCGCTCTTTCACTAAGGTGGTGTCGTATCCACTATCAACGAAAGCCAACGCCTTGACTATCCCAGTCGGAGTCACTACTCCCACGGCCACTACGCCTAAACGTACCGGTTTACTGGCAGATTGTGAAGTTGAACAAATCACGCTGGGCTTGGCACTCGCCTCGGATATGGTTACTCTCGCCTGATGCAGCAGCCGATGGTGTCTGCCCGTGCAGCCCTCGTAACCACATCGATTCCTTGTTCTACAGGCTGCTGCCCGGTGCGTGGTGTTGAGACAGATAAAACATGCTCCTGCCATCCTCGCCATTCCCCACCGTTCGTCTATTGTGGCGTTGCCGAACTTGGGGCATTCTGGTAGGCCATGGCTAGTACTACAGGACCTGCAATTTGGTTTCGCCGTAGCATCTCGTGAAATGACGTGTGTGTTGGTCCAAGGCTGGTACTTTGTATGTTCCCGTACAGGGGTTTGGACTTGGCTAGTACCGGGCTTGTTTGCTCGGTTGCTGTCCCGGACGAGTCGGCCGAATCTGCTGTCAGCTATCTTCGTTTGCCTGTCTAAGTATTCACTCAGGTCTTCGAAGTTGGCTTCTCTGTTGCTTCGGCTTATCCGTTCAGCTTCTTCCGCCCACCGACCCTGTAGTTCGGGAGAGAGGTGACGGACTATGCCTTCCAAAGTGTGCATGGCGTCTAGGTCAGCCCTGTAACCTAAATGGTCGAGGGCTATTGAGCAGTTCTGCATCTTGATCACCAGGTCGGCCATGGTGTAGACGTCGCCCTTGGTTCTCTTTGCCTCTGCCATCACGCCCTCTATTAGGTTACGGGCTACTTTGAAAGGTTGACCAAACAAGTCCCTCAGAATCTTTCTTGCCCTTGTGTAGCCTTGTTCTGGATCGAGCATGGTGCATCCGTCGATAGCTTCTCGCGCTCGGCCTCGGCAGTAGTGAGTAAGGTAAAGAAGCCTTTGCCCAGGGTCGGTTACCTTGTTTTCAACGAACGTCTCGAACTGTTTGACAAACTTGCAGTATTGCTCAGCTCGCCCGTCAAAAACCGTTAACTCCACTCTAGGCAGATCGATCGATGGTGGTTTGTAGTCGGCGACCGGCGTGGGGTTCCCTACCTTATTGCACTCTAACCTATCGGAAGTGTCGAAGTCACTGGTCTCATGCTCTCGCTGTTTCTGTGTACACTTCTCTGCTTCATGCGCCTGTAGTCTAGCCGAAAGTAACTGTTGCTCTAGTTCTAGTATTCTCAGCTTATATAAATCGACATCCTTACGATCAATATTGCTTTCAATAACACATGAACTAGCACTGACAGGACTAGGCGATCTAGCATTAACTAAAGAATCATATGTACCCAAAACCTCCCCAGAGACTTGCCGTATTACTTCCTGTCCGGATTCGACTGCTTTTGATCCTTTTCTTGGCATTTTGCGTGATTTTTCCTCGTTCCAAACAGATCTATTGAGTATTGTTACGAACGTTTGAGCAATGCGTAGCCAAATTCGCAACGGATCCCGAAATCAGAAGGCGATTATCCGTGATAATTCTACGATACTAGATTATTAAGATAAACAATGACACAAACAATATAAAAACCTCAATAATACGATCACAAGGACCCAACAACGAGAAACCGAATAGCAGCGTGTGAGCAGACAACACATGCGTCACGCAGGTCCTGAACAAGGATGTGTCAAAGTAGCGCTCTGGGCGCGAACAAACAACAATTGGTCCAGAAAAAACAAACCAGTTCGTAAAGACAAGTCAATAGTGTATGGAAATGAGTGATGTTGGGAAAAACAATGAATCGCGAGGGAAAAAGGGGGATTTTCCACGGCCGGCTGTTACACCCCGGCTGCTAATCGATGAAGCGCCCTCCACCGCGGCACTTGTCAACTGTCGGATCAACCATCCGCAACGGACTGTCCCCTGAATTTCTTGTCACAGTCGACAATTTTGGGCTTGGCATACTTCCTCAGTCAATACTGACCCCTCTACGGGGACAAGGACTGCTGCGACCAGTCCTCCTGGAGCTCTCCCTGGCTTGCCACCGACGGTGAATTGGTTCGAAACCAAACAACCTACATCGTCTATTAGCCATATATCCCCGGTATTTCGCTCCGAGTTTCCTCGGACTTTACAACTACAATTTCATTGCACCAACTTTCTCATCATCGTCCCCGACATTCACCGATAATTTGGTGTCTTCCTTTCTAGGTTTAAGAAAACGATTCCTAACTCTCTCAACAGATTTTGACAGAATGTTCGGTCTCAATACCTTCGTTTGGTATGCTTAATTCGGTGAACTCAACCTGCAGTCATAGCAGCACTTTCTTTTCTCATGATATATACTAGCTTCTTCTGTTTGTTTTCTTGCCAAATCCCCTAGTTCTAGTCCAGCAACACTGTTTCCAACCTCCGCCTAGTAACTTTTTTGCATGTTGTGAAACAATGATTTCAATGTCCCATTATAATCCGTCCCTAAACCAGGTACTGGCTTTTAAACAAGTTCCTCTCCGATGATCTAGCATTGGTTTAGTGGGTCCTTTTGTTTACAGTGTCGTAGTTCACTGTACGTTCCACACTGTCCCAACTATTTCCAGGATTTGTCTTCCAGATATGCCTTTTTGATAAGTGTTCATTCTCAGCCGGGGAACACTAACACTGCGTCTCTCCTATGATTTCTAACCAGAATCCCAATTTGCAGTGCCAGAAAACGACGAAGTTTTACCGATCTCAGGACTTTCTGCCTCCAAACCGGCTGAATCTTTAGTCTGATGATTATTTTTCCTGAGGCAGGGAAACCCCTACGCAATGGATTTAGCCTCTAGGACCAACCACAATACCAACTGTTGGATGGCTGCGGTTGCGCCCATCGTTAATTTCCAAAGTACCCTTTTTTTATTCCCAGGAGTGTAGGCCAAGGTTGTAACGGTTATTCCGGCTGTGAGTAACACGTGGCCAATTCAAAAACGAAACCCAAAAACCAGAACAAGATTCATTCACAGTTTCTACGCTATTGGATTAACAAATTATACGCATATAAATGTGTACAAACCTCAACTGTACGGCCACAACGCCTAACAACAGGAACCAGAGTTCAACAAAGGTCAACGTCAGGTACCACCGTTAGGGCAGCCCAAGTCCAAATCAAAATTATGCCACTTTACGTGAGCAAAATATAAACAAACTTTGGTGCAGTGATTGATGCATGTTGTACCTGTTCAAGGGTCAATAGAATGAAGAGCACGGTCTCAACAATACAAGTATATTTACTACGGCTAGGGAGGATTTTCACGCATGTACGTTGCAACGGTCTGATGCATCGCTTTGGCCAGCGCACACGGGGTGTGCAGAACATCTGCAACAATGCATGGGCTCAAATAGGATAGTAGACTGCACCACCTGTGTCCACTTCACGAAGTGCTTTTCAGGTGTTGCGTTCAGAGCATGGCTAGCCCCAATCACCAGCACCGGTCATAGGTCACTCAATTCCGGTTGTTTTGCTACCCTATTCCTCAAACACTCCCTTCGGTATGTCCCTTCTTGTTCCCACCAGCTTCTACCGTGCCCGCACTGTTACTTATTTTTTTGCTGCCCGACAAACCCACGCACATTTTTGCCCTATTTCCATTACCTAAGCTGTAGCTTCTTGACGTATTTAACCATGATGTACGTCTCTTTTATTCTTGCGTACTATTTGATTCCGCTTCTATGTAATGGCTTTTTGGAGCAACTTCCAAAAATTTTAAGCCATATTATTCACTAGTCCCTTCATAAGGCATTTCCGTTCCCATTTCCAAAAGTAGAACTCTTTACAATCAGGTTTTCAGCATCCCTTACCATTCCTACTGTAGCCAAGCATCGCGGCTACCCAAACCCCAGTTGACGTTGCTGTTTGAAAATCCTTTCCGTGTAATCCCATCTGTTACACATTTGGTTGGTGAGTAGTCACTCTCCACTCTGGTTCAACTTATCATCGGCGATAAAATCTTACACCACATAACCCTGATTTCACGGGGCCCAATATCCTCTTGGTGTTTGCTCACCACACGTTCACTCGTCCAACAAAATCTGTTTTCTGCCGATATTCAATAGTCGACAGGTGAAACAGGAATATAACCTTTGGGCACCTCTTTCATTCAATCTGAATAAGCTGGCCATCGTAGCCGCTACTGTACAATTACCTAGTGATCTGACGCAAACAGCTTTCATTCTCTGTCGTAGCCTCAGGAAAATCCACTGCTCCAAGTTAACTTCTCTCATTGGCCCACTTCGTTGCGACAACTTTAGCAGTCTCTCCCCGGAAGTGTGAACAATTTTTTTGAGGGGAGATTTTCAGTTGTTACCTACCAGTCCCTAACAATTACTTGTTTGCTCAGCTTACCTTACTCAACTGCTGATTGGTTGTTTCGATTCCTTGTCCGACCTCTGTCCATTCATACCCTGTCTACTGCACCACCTTATCGCTCTTTAGCGTTTTTCGTAATAAAAATGCTTCACAAATATCCTTTGCTCTTATTTGTTTCCCCGCTGGTTCCATCAATTTTTATGTTTCGTGTTCAAATGCTAACGCTTTGGTCAGCTTCAGCGTTCTACAGTCTGCTCGACCACCTGAACTTGGCTTCCAGTTTTTCTGGTCGCTTTTATCAGCCCAGTTCGGTGCGTTTAGCCTTTTGATCAGACTCTCACTTGAGTACATTTATCTGTTTTTGTAGTATGAGTCTTGTTCACTTCAAGCCTCATTTTATCTTGCACTCGGGCATGCCTCGGGCCTGTCGTAAAATACATTGCTATTATCATTATCATTAGAAGGCAAAGTTTCGCTAGAGAGTGAGTTTTGTTTGAAACTTCTTGAAATTCGTGTCACGTGGTCACGAGCCCTTTTAAAAAGAGCGTAAATGCTATCCATATTAGGTCGTCGGTGCGGCAGTGGGATGCCTTACAGAGGACTCTATGAACATAAAATCCTGTTCAGCTTGCACAGGGCGGTTTTAGGCGGGGGCAGAGTGTGTGTCCTCGTAGTTGTGTTGTTGCCCTTTTTTCGCTGTTCCCGACAATGCTTGTCATATTATTTCTGGAAAGGGCAAAAAAATGTGCGGTACCACCTGACGAGAATAACGGAAAGACAATGTGGAGGTCGTATCTGAATCCAAATCTACCTTACATACTCGAAGAAAAGCTGGCCCAAACATTCATCGGCGGCTTTCTTCAAGGTCTTTTGTGCAGCGATGTTCTCGACCTCCTTCTGAATCTTATCCCGGAAGAGTATCGTTCTGTTTGAAGAACATTTAAAGATGCAAATGTACATTTTGTGGTTCCAGGTTATGGCGTATCTTCTCAATCTTTGTCAGCGGGGTGGAGGGCTGTTTCCGGTTTATGCCTGATGAGGCATTTATATCGAATCCCATTGCACGCGCCAAGACATCAACGCCAACTGATTCAGGGCTCAGAGGTGCTCTGCATAAGTATTCTGACCCACATGACAGTGCATTGGAGGCAAAGCTGGCGATGGGGACCCTTGTATTTCTGCAGCCAAATAGGTTTAAACGGTAAAAAAACGTGCAATGATTTGTGTAGCCCATTTTTCTTACCACGATGCGGCAAAATCGATTTTCTGGCCGCCTGGGCATTTAAACCGCATTTTAAACCAGAATCTGTTGCTATTTGACTGATCTTGTGGCTATCCATTCTCTTTTTACCTGTTTGACTCATCCGGTTAACACCTCAGTCAGTAGCCGCTCACCTAGGCAGATTCAAGTTGCCGTAGGTTGCACTGAATCTCGCCGACCACTCCGCATGCCTATTTTGCCTGCTGTGGGATGGTTCTGATATGTTCGCCATTCTTTCCGTGGTCTTCGGTCATCGATAGGTTGACTCCACCAGCTTGAGGTTCACCTTTTTCTTTTGCCACACCGCTCCCTACCACAGTTGTTCTTCCTTTGAAACTTCTCCGATCGTATAGTGGGCCGGGTGACATCCTTTTAACCATTTGCCTTGTATCCTTTGACTGATTGGGAATCTGGCATTCTCTTTTTCCAATATCTTGTAGTGTCAACTCCATTGACTCTGGAACTCGCTGGCTTTCGAACTGGCCGCACTAGTCTCGTTGCGATTGTGGGTTTTAACTAAATCGTCGGGCACCAACAGCTTCCATTTTTGCGATTGATTTATTTCCTTGTATATTGCCTTTTTTAGACCCAGGGCTTTCTTGGTCAGTTTTGCTGTCAGTTTCTTCAGGTGCTTCCCACTTTGGGTTGCAAAAGGCTTATCGTCTTTTGCTTCAGCCACCATTCTGAATGCCACCTGGATTCATGCCAAAAGCCGGTTCAAAGGGCGTCATCCCCATCGTTCACAGGATGATTATACCGTGTCGTAGAGAACGTTCCGACAGCCATTTCTGATAATCATTTCTCTCATCGTTCGACCATTATTTCATCGTTCCTTTAAATCTTTTTGTCACTCCGCACAGTTGAAAGCGGTAAGGTGACCTCAGTATTAGTCAGACTCCTCACTGATCCAAGTGTCTCGGAACTTCTTCGGTTCAATGTGGGGGACCTGGTCAGGGATAATCCTTCGGTTATACCAAATCACTCCACCATGCTATCCATAAACACTCGGGAGACCGTATTACTCGTTCGATCTGGTAGTTCTATTGCTTCCACCCGGTGGGACAAGCAGTCGACTACCGTCAAGGTGTAACTGTTTCCACAATGGAGGAGACAAAAATATTTAATCTCGAACCTTGTGAGATTTGCCGCGATTCTACAGGCGGCTTTAGTGATGCCGCTATTACGTGCACCCGGTTCCGCTAACAATCAGGGAAAGTTCGTGTTTGGTCATCAACAACTTGCCGCCTTGCAGGCCAGACCGATCTGCTCCGCAACAATTCAAAGACTCCTTGTTGTCTCGTGTAAACACTACGGTGTGATAGTTGTATCACACTCCCAAGCACAGCCTTGGGAACTAATGGCACCCGCCCAGGTTGCACACCCCGCCCCGTGTCAGCCTCAACAAACAGCTTGCTACCTTTCACAATCAATCGCGGCCATGCCTTTAGAAGGTTGGGCAGGGTGGTGAGCTCCCGTCGTGTCCGGTCCTTGATGACTTAAAGGCACCGCCCGCACCCAGCTGTCGTTCCTTTGGTGGCCGAAAATGTCATCACTTGACATCAACTGGCTGGCTGGCTAGCATCAGTCAGAAATTGATAGACTGAGATCGGGTCGAAAGACGAGTCGGTTATCTCGCTTCCTCTACGGCTAAGGTGCTGAATCTTGGAGGTAAGTTCATGCAAGCGGTATGCGCACCGTACTAATCTTTGTGTTTGATCTCATGCTGTGTTTACCACGTCAGGGGTTCGTGATCCGTTTTGATGTGAATATTAGTACCAGTCAGATTTATTCTTCTTTTTCCCAATGCCTACATAATTATCAGTCAATCCATTTCCAGAGAGTATTTTCTTTCGGCACTTGCGACCAACCGGCTGGCCTGCAAAATTACTCCAGACGACTGTGATAAAACTACTGTGTTAATTCCGACGTCAATGGAAATCACAGCCAGGGGGCTCCTTATGCTGCCTCTGTGATATCAGACAGCTGCTAAGGTTTGTTGGCGTCTGCTCAGACTTCGCTCCCTTAATCAGTGACCGAAACGGGACACCAGCTTTCTGGGCAAGTTTAAGCACAAGCTTAGCATTGTGACCAGCCAGGCCGAGAAAGGGCCCAAGCTAAACTTTGATTGTGATGAGGTGATATTTATAGACGTCTCCGCCCCCTCCGGCGGTTCTCACAACCTGTCACCTAAAAACAGTCCCAAATGGACAACTTTGTCCCGCAAGGTCTGAAGCTCGTCTGTGCCCAACTTTAAAACCATCGTTCTGGTCCACTCAACACTCAGTCTGAAAACAATCGGTACGGGGTTTCTTCCCACGGAAGGCTTCCATTCACATTGCCTCCAGTTTATAACTTAGAATGGGCTATTGAATTCCCCTTGTTCGTCTCTGCTAGCCACTAGCTTATTTAATCTCTTTGCGTAGGCCTTAGAGTAGTCTTTTTCCCGTTTACTGATTATTGCATCCACGTTTATTCCGTCAATATCCGCATGTAACCCACTGCTTGGAAAGCCTCAGGTAGCTTCTTGGAACTTTTTCCAGATACCACACTTTCTGTTCTAGGGGAAACTTTTTGCTACTTGCCTTAGTGGTGCCTTATATATGTGGAAGATCTGAACGGTCTTTGCGGAGGCACTTCGCTTCTTCTTGCCGACCTGCTTCCAGATTCAGTGAACACGCCACCAAATACACTAAAGAGGGACTGGAACTCACCTCGGATGCCCATTGCGCACCTGTGCTGTCATACTATAAAACTCTGTTTACTCGTCAGGAGATCTACGACTTTAACCCGTATACCACGGCGAGGCTTCACATCCTGTAGCTAGCTTAATTCAGCTACATCTAGTACGGCCTTCTTAACCTCCCCTTAGAAGAACGTTTATGGCAATGAACTTCTGACTGTAGCGCGAGATCCGCCGATGCTGGACGCGGCTATATCTCATGTCGTTCTCTGATTGAAATTTGAATTTGCGAAACATTGTCTCAGTTTTTCACCATCCTGCCGTACAGCCCACCTGATTTTCCAAAGTTCTACCATTCCGTTCCTTACAAAATTATTAAGACTTTTGTTTTACTTCCCTTACCGTTGTCCGTTCTTTTGGCTCACACGTTTACCACCATATTTATCCGACTTTTCACCTCAAGTCAGAGTCACAGTTCATTGTCTCCCACTGTGGCTGCCTTACACCGGTTATCATGAATAGTACCAGATGTATACTCCACTTTACTGTACAAACAAGCATATCCAGATTATCAAAAACTTCACATTTGCTTTTTATTTAAATTGTCTCTACTGTTAAGCTCAGGGTCACTTCTTCATGCACGTTAGAAATACAATTAGAAGACAAACCAGGCGACTTATTTTCAAAACGTTCCCGGCAAGCTATTAAAGGGAACACCGTAAAGCAGTTTACAAAGTCAGACGGAAAGATGTTGGTGGAAATTTGAATGACTTTTAGCCGGGTCAGAGGAGATGACCGATATTTGTATGGAGATTAGTGGTTTCAGGCCCCAAGCTAACCTGAGACGAGCAGGGCGTGATGCTCCGTATCAATGAGAAGAGTATCGCAAGGAGGCCATTAATAAATACTGTCACGAATCGAATAAAGCTTCTTCGGTGGTCAGAAGGCAGTAGTCATGAGCTACTGCTTGAACGAGCAAGACAGAGAAAACAGCGGGACACTATTATTTAGGGCTCACCACAGCATAAGTCATACTGGTAGGTTGACTGACATCAGCTTGGTTCGGATTGATGAATCATAACTTACGCTTTGGATAGCGATAGAGAATGATTGACGGAAATTGGAGTAGCATCACTACACTTCTGTTGCCCATCCGCCTCAATTAATTAATAAATATTTCCACTTCAACCAAATCTGCCGATTCGTGCAACCAGCTCTTTTCTCTCGGAAGAAAACGGTAGTAGAGGTACGTACATACCAAACCGCCGCTGGTCAACATCATTGAGTACCACTTGCGCTATTTTTGAAGCAACATTTTGATACCAACAGAATAATCCCATGGATATCGTGTAGACTAAGCATCAGTAGGTGCTCCAAAATTTATCTTCGATTTCACTTAAAGAGCACCCACTGAGACCAGCAGCTACTCTGTTTTATCTCGCGAAATCTTTCAGGATTTTTGTCGATAATTGGCCTATCAAATTATAATTGCTCATGGATCCAACTTTTCTCATGCCGGGTGAGTCAAAATTCACTTGACATGACGCCCTACTTTGTATACGTTCCCTAACCTTTGACAAAGCATTTGGAGCAAAAGTCCATAACCGAGCTGTGTCACATTTGAATTCGTACGGTTTCTTGGATGAATCCATCCAAAGTGATCCACCGGAAGTTAGAGTCTCTACTCAAGCTCAATTAGTCCGATGGAACAATTCACAGCATCCAAATAAAAAGGGAATTTATTTGGCCTGTAACAGAGCTACTTTGGATTAGGCCGGCTTCATCGCATAAGAAGAGAAAAATATTTTGAAGGTTAAAAGCCAGTGGGCCGTAGCCCATTCGTTCAACGGATTTGGGGTATATTTCCAGCTTCGTTTTTTGCCTTGCAGGTTTTCATACACGTATGAACGATGATGATAATGTCATAAATCTTCACCTGATTCAAGACACAAGAGCGAGGCTTGATTGCAGGATAGAGCACTACACGGCGGAACGGAGTGCTGAATAGTTTTAAAAACAGGATTCGCCCATTTCAGTTACAGTAAAATGGGGCCAAACTGTGTTTCAATGAACTATAGCGGGAGTGATTAGCGCTGCAAAATCGAGGCAATTTGGGTTTCGGGAGGTACCCCAAAATGTTCCTACCTATTATTTTTGAAATTGCGCCCCCTTCGCAGTGACGCACCAACTTTGAAGAATGCTGAATTAAGGCATCAATTTTATATTAAAATTTCTTCGTACAAATGGTATTTTGTGCGTCTTGCTTTAAGTCCGTCAACTATTCTGCAGTACTGTATCCAAGAAATTGATGCTTCTGTTGAGTTTTATGTGGAAAAACATTTTTTAGTCCCACCTGTAGGAGTTTAGAGACATGAACTTGGAGTGTGCAGTTAATTATCGGTGTTAGTTCTAGTCCAGTGGAAGCATGCTTGCGACGTGTCCATCTAAGCAGCTTATTGACAAACTCAATGACTCCCAATAAGAACTCCGATCTGGTAGTGGTTTTTGCAAATAGAAATTTACACCTTGCATTGTCTTCTAATGTATGTAACGGCCGTACCTGTTATTATGTTTTGCCGAAAGGGCTTGGAATGGCCTGCTAGTGGAATCGAAAACTTTTTACCTTTTTTCTCTGTGGATGCGATCGAAGTCTGTTGAACAACTACCAGTTTTCATTTTGGGACTGTAACCGAGGAGGGAGATGACAAACATACCTTTTGAGCACCGTGGATGCCACAGAAACACGTACTCAAAATGATAGATACTGTGAACGACGAATTAACCATGTAGCAGCATTGAAGCCATGGTTCGCATGAACAGTGATAGGCGAGTATAGCGATGGTCGTGAATATATGGCGCTGAATGTATACTGTATAACGTAGAATTGATAATGGGCGACATCACCTAATAGACCGCAGAGTAGATCGATTTACTCTGATGTCTACTTCCACCCACTGGCATCCGCGGCTGGGTCGCTCAAGCTTACTGTAAGCAGCATAACTATATGTATATATACATTTATATATACTCATGTACTGGTCCCATGTGTATTCAATGATTCAATTTCTGTTCTCTGGCACTTACACCCGTCCGTAATGAACGAGCTATCATTTTAAAGGTAAACATAACAGCTACATTGGATGCAGCAAAATTCCTATTCCCAGTAATTACGCGTGAACCTCAACTGATGTAACACGGCATACAGTGGGATACGAAGACGATTTGCTTCACCTGCGATTAGCAAATCCACCACCTGTGGTATACCGGTGACGGCACCAGTCGAGCACTGAGGTATGCACACTAGGGCACCGGCCCCTAGGTAACGAAACATTGAACTACCAATTCTACGGGACAGATAGTACAGCCACCAAGGATTCTTGGCGGCCGTTGGTACGACGAGCCCAATGGCCTCTACTCCAAAAACTGAGCACCCCATTGCCCGTTATAAGAGTAAACGTGCCATTCCAATTACATCCGCCAACCATCACACTACAACGGTCCGTTGTTGCGCAAGTGAAAGAAAACCCACGTGTCAGCTTTCACAGCGAAGGATAATGAAAGCACCTGAAGGGAGACAATACCTCTAGGTATTATTCACAAATTGGTGTCCCCCTGGGGCTGCCTTCTCATTCTTTCACCGTGGTCGTCCTTTACCTGGCCGGAGAAGGCAAGCACACATAGTTTCCTCTACATTGCATAACAAATGCTCCAAACGGGTACAGAGAAGAAGCTTGATGAACTCGTTTTCCAGCTAATCCATTGTTCCGTGAAATGCGGACGTAAAAGCCCAAGCCAGTTGTAAAAACGGTAGCACATTGCTTCCATTCTTGTGTACCGTTTGCCGGATGGGGGCTGAATCTCCCACACGGTGACGTTGACCGCGACCGCTCGACCGCATACGTTACACTCGAACAGCGAGCTGCAGCCCCTGAGCGTCAGTATATATACAACAGATGCTCCAGCCGAATGTTACCAGCGGGTCAACCATTAAACTGAAAGACACTAACACTTGATCGGAAAAACCTTTACATAGTATTCAGCAGCCTCACAGTCGTCAGTGGTAACGAGATCCTCACGCTGTCAAGGTCCCCATCAGCCACAGAACGATTAGCAAAAATTCATTGTACTTAAAGATGGCTTTACCCAAGCTTAGACAGGAAAAGTCCGATCCACGATTTCTGAAGCGGGGCACTATGGTGCATAATCCAAACGCAAAGCTGCTGAATAAAGCTTTGGTAAAGTGAGCGAAGATGCAGGACATAATAAAATGGCCTAAACAAAGGTTCAAACGGAGACCAGAGGAAAGTCTGGACGCATAAAGGGAAACGCGTGGATGTATCGGCTGGGTGTCTGAAGGATCCGTATCGAAAAAACAGAGCGAGAGTTCCACCAAAAATAACCCGCCGCGGTGCACAATAGAACTAGCATCAAGTTTTCAACCAGTGACATCAGCAGCATGTGGAGAAGCTTATTTCCAAGGACGTCGTTTGTGCACATCACCAGTTCAGGGGACGGCGGTTAGAAATACCCAATGAAGGAGGGAGCCTATGAGGTCCGTTAAGTCTATTGTAGTTATCCTTCTTTAGGTACTTCTTTTGCGATATGGAGAGAGCTATGCTTCAGTTGAAAGTCCATCGGAAGGGAAATACTTCACAGGGGATATAGTGTGCTGCTGAACCAGCATGAGTGATATTTTGAGGCTTAGCCGGGGATTTCGAAATGGAATCGTTGAGGAAGCGGTCAGTTGGGAAAAAAGATGAAGCAGATTAGCTGAAGCAAAGATTAAAAGATGAAGTGAAGAGTTCAAATCCGAGAATGCTAGTCCTATTTCAAAAGTATGCAGAGGACCAGACCAGAGGCGACAGCGAGTATCATAGTGTAGGCAAGGATAAACGTTTCTATGCATAAAATGAAAGAATATAGAACCAACTCTCGACCAACAGCTAGTGACTAGTATTTTATTTTAGGGTGTATTGTTTGCCACCTACATCAAGTCACAAACCAGGCCCCAGCCTGGGCCAGCTAGCCAGGAGTGACTGACCGTCCATGAGGAAAATGCTTACAATAGTGAGCAAAAGTGGACTAAGATGGCATTATCCGACAAGAAGGAGGATAGTAGGTTGAAAAGACAGCCCATTATGTGGGCACTAAGATGCAGTACGAGCAACCGGAGGCAGGGTATAGGGAAAGTAATTGTTTGGTCGGTGCTTGACGTCGTTTGGTGTCGGGAATCCGCTTTGTGGTCCGGTGGAGATATTGTGGTGGTTCCATATAGCATCGTTCGGACTGAGTAAAGGTTCGGGTCGCGGCCGTCCAGCATAGAAAGCTGTCCAGTCGAATAGGTCAATGATACTAATAACAATAATAAAATTAATTCACAGCCAACCTTGGGCAACAAATTATCATTGCCTTAACTTGAAGAGAGCACGGGGAATTTAAAGTTGTGGAGAGCAATTTATAAGTACAGGGCACTCACATATTTTTTAAATGCCGCTAAATGAGTCCAGAGTTAAGCTCACGCTTGTGAACCTCAGGTGTATCAATGCTGAAGTTTCTTCAGATTGGAGATCACATGATACAACTTTTCAAATCGTATATCGACATCGGCCCTGGACATAGGCAGGCTGGTTGGGATTCGTGTGAGGAACCCAAAAGACTTGAAACAAAGATAAGTACACTAGTCGCTAGCAGCACGGTGCTACTATTCACAAGGTTAGATTAAAGGAGTGAAGGCTGGATCAGAGGCTCAAATAATTGAGGTTCTTGAGCAGGGTCAGTTCCAGGCTGCTGTCAGAAATTCGTTCGGTACTGGAGGGGATACAGTGCGTTGGCCTGAGACCTTTCGCGGCCGAAGGTGAGTTTTTGTTTGCACTTGAGCACAGGGCAGCAGGAGGGCCTTTTGCCCCCGGGCAGCACAGTTCCCACTTCTCCTCCGGCCTTTGTTCGCACATGATCTATGGGGTCAGTGACTGCTGGAGATAACCATTCACCCTATTACCAGACCGCGACAAAATGGGTGCTTCTGCCTTTCGGGGATGTCGCAGCCTCAAGCTACGGAAGGAGAAGACGGGATAAAAAGAGCATTCGATGGCGGAATCATTCCTGCGGCTTTTGCTTAGCAGTTTCTCCTTCCACTAATAGAGGCGCGCAGATTCCAGCATATGTCAGTCATCAGGTTACTGCGCCGTTCGATTTGGCATGAAGAACAACTCCACAGGGATGACGCCTCTAGGGAAGAACTGTTGAAGCAGATTTCACAGAGGTTGACCGCCAGTCAGTGCGGCAGCAATAGGCGATTGACGTCGATGTACCAATAAGTACTGTCCTGAAGTTGCACTCTGAAGATGGGAAATGGTGAACTGTAAAGATATTAGGATTCACCAGGCCGAAACTGATAATTGGAAAAGAGGACTGAATAGCCAGAAGTGGTTATAGACCTTGATGAAACATTCGTCACCATTTGCGGGTGGGGGTAGTTAGGAATAAAAAATGATTGCGTGCGGGGCAGGCCGAAAGAAGAGGACTATTTGAAAATCGCCAATCCCACGTGTAAAGTTATGAGTCAAAGCCACGAGATTTCCTGTGGTTGGGTATTGTGCCAGCAGAGGTCTGAACTGGCATTTCAGTCATAGGCTGGGTATTCCATATGCAAGTTTAAAATCCCAAGCCGGCTTTAAAGCCGCCAAATTTTTCTCATGTAGAGATTATTAATTTGAATAATGTTTCGCACGTTAATTCCTTTAAATGGGCGGGCCTTAAAAACTTTTGCACTGAGAGTATTTCGCAGATTTCTTGGGGTTTTTTCCAAAGAGCACCGTAATTTACGGATCAGAAAGCTGATTTTAATCGCTTTAAATGAAGGTAATATTGAGCATGGTATTTCTGAATCTCAGTGGGATATGTTTGAGTTCCTGGTTTGCGACGCTGACTTCAGAATTCCATTTTCAACGGATCATAAGAAAAGGTTGAATTCGTTCTAATCGTTTTCAGCCGACTGAAATCTACTTTCAGCAGGAAGCACTGTTCATTGAAGGTAAACTCAGTTGATTCAACAGATGGTTCTTTTTCCAGCAATCTTTTGGTATTATCGGGGGTCATTTTATCATACTGGCGATGATCAGATCAATCCAATTATCACGGGGCATTTGATAACCAAAGCCAACTGAGATTCCAGAATTCCTTCGATCATATGAACAACAGTTACGCACTCGTCACTGCACAGTGTAATTCGTCGAATCCTCGTGAACAACGAGAAAGAAATGTGAAACGTCATAGCACATCAATTACAGGGGACTCGACGCATCGTGGGCTTTCACTAACGCGGAGTACAACAAAACGAAGCGTCAACCACAATACACCTCATATGGACCATGGTTTCGTCTTTCGTTTATCTAGTTAAGACCCTCCGAAATCCTTACCAGACATAATCTCTTTTCGTTTGGTATCCAGGGCCTCCTTGGAAGACCGGACATTTTGCAGGTCTATTATTTCACCAAGCAGACTATTCCAATTATTTATCACGCGCTGCTGGGGAAGAGCGGTCTATTTATCAGAGCAGCTCGAATTTCCGGCAGCCCCTTGCCGTATCCACTGTTCGGGATTCTGAAGCCACCTGCAATGGGCTGTCCTTGCCTTAGAAAGGAAAAATCTCCCAATAACGTAAATGTTGCTGAGATCTCGTCGAAGCCAGCTTCTCTGCAAAGGAATCAGTTGGATATCAAAGAGCTTCTGTTCGTTCTTCTCACCCACCTTTCCCTCATATGCTCATGTGGCCAGAAAAATAAACTACCCCATAAGCAAGCGGAGTCATTTTCGTAGAGAGTTGACCAAGTCTGCACTATAGCTTCTAAGTAAGATCGTACTATAGATTTACCAATTGGATTTAATATTTTCGGCTTCCGGTGTATTGGCGCCGATCCCGTTATAAAGAGCTCAACAAGAGCGTTCTGCAACACTCACTGGGCTGACCATTTGGAGTCGGCAGTGATGATGATTTCAAGGTCTTTAATCTTACTAGCTGCTTCCATAATTGACTGCTTCTGGTCATGGAAGACAGTCAGAATTTTTGTTGTCCTCAAAAATAAATGGCTGTCTCCAGCCTTGAGCGGTAAGCCCCAGTAGTGTATCCAGTCTGAGGCGGCTACTATATTCCTGCCCAGATCGTCTTTACATACATGTCTTTCCTTCTTTGCGTCACCATCAAATGAAAGTAGGCGACTGCAGGGCGGATGCCAGGTCGGTAACAGACAGCCGGAAAGGTTTCGGGCCCATGATGGATCAATGAGGTGTACCACTGGTGATGTTCGCCAAAAGAAAACACCTGCCGACGCCGAAGGTCCTGCAAGAAAGGAAATTCGCTGGCCACCTACACCCACCTATACAGAAAGGCCCCTCTTTGCTCATCAACGGACGATAAAAAACCGGGGTCAAACGCCCCGCTGAAGTCAAGGATGAATACGTCCAGTTTTTTCTTCATCAGATCGTCCAGTTAATTCACCTAAGAGGGGCGAGCGACCGATCAAAAAGTCTATTCTTTAAGGAGCCTTACTGGGCCGAACTCAGCATGGAGTAACCCAGGAAACACCAGGAATGTTAACAAGTAAGATCTTCCCAAAAACTTTATATCGGTTGTCGGTTAGGCCCGCCGGACCTAGATGCTCTTTTGGCACGAATATCCCGTTTCCAATCCCAGGGCAGCTTTCGCTGACCTGCACTGCTTACATGCCGATGAAGCTGCCATGTCTACCACCGGCTTGTTGGCAGCTGGATGAATGCCACCTGGATCCGCTGACTTACGGAGCTCAAACTCTGCTCATAAGTTCGTAGGGGCTCACCGTCTCATTGGAAAATCTGGTACATCAAACCCAGGCTAGCTGACTTCAGGTAGCTCTGTAAAGTTTCCAGCTGCGGTTTTACACCTAATGGACTGGCTGTTGCAGCCTCCTACCACGTTTGTTTGCCCTTTCAATCCTTCGTTTCAGTTTTGCAAACTAGTTCTGGAGGGCATTTGGCGATACTTTTTCATGTTCCAGCCTTTAGTTGCCAGTTGTCTACTCTGACGTATTCCACTTCGGCCTCGCCTCCATACCGCGAACCTTATTGATATTTATGCCACCAAAACTTCCAGCCAATTTTGTGAGCACCTTGAATAGCCGCCTGTATAAGGCGACTTCGACGGATGATCAATGTTGCCCTGTGGTGCACAGCTCTGGGGTTCGGACATGTTGTTGTCGAGGCTAGCTATATTGACATCCATCATCGGCGGCACGCACCCAGACCTATATCTGGCAGCCTTCCTAACATATTAGTGGGGCCTGTTTGCAAGCAGCCACTCTAAGTAGTCATCTTGACGCATGAATCAGGTTGTCTCAAATTTTTCCCTTTTCCGTCGTTAGGGCTTGATTTTGGGTCACATCTAGTAGCAAACTGAACTGTGTAAGTGCCGCGCGGTTTGAATTCATAGTGCTCTCGTCTTTGAATTGAGTTTTTGAATAGTTTTGTGAATTAACCCAGTTTAATTCACAATACTGAGCGTATCATGATTGCATTAAAGGTGCGCTTTATCCGGAGAATATTTTTATTCTCCTTGTAGCACTGCCGAGTAGTGTTCGGCGTTTTTTTTGAGGCGATCTTTTCTCGCTTCTAGTCTTTCTTTTTGTTTTTGCTTTTTGTGTTAGCGGGATTTACCTGCTATTGTCGGAGTGCGTATTTTGTGTTTGGGTAAAGAGCACTTGAGTTGTATTTTCCCTCGTTTTTGCGGTTTTCGGTATGACACGCGTTTCCGACCCGTGTCTAGCACCCAAGTGCGGAAAACGAGTGGTAAACGGTATAGAATGCGAGATATACAAGAGATGGGCCCACCCAAGGTGTTCAGGGATAGCAAAGGACATTTATGTCCTTTATAAACAGAACCCATGGGCTGAATGGGTCTGTGCCCCCTGCAAGGAGGCGGCCAGTCTGGCCTTTAAACTGCAGGACCAACGTCCACCAAGTAGTACCTCGGTTGTAAGCCCGAAACCACCGCAAGCAAGTTGTAGTAAGTCGTTTGCGGAAGTAGTATCAACACCCGAGAGGACGATCATCCGAGCGAATGAACCAGTTCCGAAGGCTTGCCAGGCGGTCGTTGCCTCCACTCCTTTGAAGCAGACCGACGAGGGCCAGTGGACGGAGCAGAAGCCGAGAAAAGAGAGGCAGGTCAAAAAGAAGGGAGACTGTAATAGAGCGAAAGATGGGTTGGCTAGGGTGGATGACCCTGCTCTTCTGGTATTAGAAAACAAGGTGAAGGACCTGCAGAGGCAGGTCTTGTCGATGGGCAGGGTCTCAAGCCACAGGCTTCTGATCCTAAACCAGGAAGAACCCTTTATAAGGGAATCGAAGGCCAGGAGAGACATAGACAGGAGGAGGGTCTGCGACATACTGCGAATCGCAGGTGTTCCGTACCCTCCTACTCTAAGAAGGGTGTACAAAGTGGGGACATGGAAGTCACCACTGGGGAACAAAGGCGAACTTCGTGCGAGACCAATACCGGTGGAGTTCGCTGATGAGGCTACCCGGGATAGACTGCTGGCGAGGGCAGCGGTAGTAGCTCAGATTACAAAGGGCAGATACCAGATTGTGCCGGACGAACATAGGGTAAGGCCTGGTGGTCTAGCCCCAAGAGGTATCCTTGCTCGACCAGCCAGGGCGCTGGTGAGAAATCTAACAGTTCAGCGGAATGCCGTACTCGGCTCTCAGGCCCCGACCCCGGCAATAGTAAAGAAGCCACGTGCGGGGTCGCTAATAGTTGTAATTGAAGATGCGCTGGAAGACGAAAATTGGCAGTGCTGCCCGAAGATAGATGACAGCGTGATCCCTGCCAGGCTGGATGTTGTGGCCACTCCTAAAGAGATGGATTGGGAGTCGTCAGAAATTCTGGACCATCAGCCGGCTTCATGCACCCCAGTGGGGACATCCGAAGCAAAAAACGTGCCATCATCTCAGGCGTTGCGCCTGAGAAACAGTCAGGAATGAATGAAAAAAGACACCTAGGTGACGGAGCAAACGCGGTGGTGTTATATACTAACGCGTGTAGTATTAGAAACAAATGGGCGGAACTTGCCAAAACCGCTGACGAACAGAAAGCATCAATAGTTGCCGTCAAGGAAACGTGGCTTTCTGAAGAAGACCATGTGCCAGGCCTAATAAGTAACAGCTTTGCAGCCTACAGGCAGGATCGGGAACAAGATTGCCTTGGTGGTGGAGTAGCCATCCTCGTTAGGTCAGGTGCAAACCACCTTGAGTCCCAGACCAAGATGTGCACTCGCAATATCCAGCTATGCGCCGTTACGATCATCCTTCCAGGCAGAAGGGTTAACGTCGTCTGTGTCTACAGGGCACCAAGCACAAACCACGAAGAGGACGTTTGCTTGCTGCGGACTTTGACTGAACTAGTTAAGGACGCACAAAAGACCCTCATAGTGGGTGACTTCAATCTTCCGCACATCGACTGGGTGGCTGAGGTCTGCGTGCCGGGATCGGAGGAGCAAAGCTACTTAGAATGGCTGCATGACAATGTGTTGCATCAGCATATTAGGGAGAATACCAGATATAGGACTGGATGCGTTCCATCCCTGCTGGATCTAGCTATAACGAACTTCCCCAACGATGTGGCTGGACTGCATTATTGTGCACCGCTGGGAAAGAGTGACCACGTGTGTGTCAAAATAGTTCTATGCATGCGGCAACCGAAGGTACCCTCAAGGCTGATTAGGAATTTCGGTAGTATGGACATAGTTAGGCTTCGTAATAGGGCGATGGGTTTGACCTGGGACGCGCCAGAGGAGGCTACTGTGGAGGAGCGCTGGCAGGCCATAAGAGGATCCCTGACTGCCCTACAGGAAGAGTTCGCACCCCTAAAACGAAGGAGTGGGGAGGGCAAGCCCATGTGGTGGAAGGCTGCAATAGCCAAGGCCATCAGACGCAGAAACCGCTATTGGAACCAGTACAAAGCTTCCGGCAGCCAGCTAGCCTCGAATCGCTATACGAAGCTGAGAAACGAGACTGTAAGCCTTTTGAGAACTTCTAAACGGGAATTTGAGCTGAAACTGGCCCAGTCTGTAAGACAACAGCCGATGAAGTTCTACAGCTATGTACAGTCTAAAGGCTCAACAAGAAATGCCGTAGGTCCGCTATCCACTAGAGAATATAGTATTGTCACTGACGACCAGGGCAAAGCAGACGCCCTGGGGGAATACTTTGGTAGTGTACATAGGATAGATAGTGGGGTACTAGTAGATCTGGCGCTGATACATCCTCCTCAGTTAAACGAGCTAGATCTTTCAGAGGAATGCGTGCGTAAGTACCTACAGGAGTTAAACAGCCACAAGTCAGCGGGCCCAGATGGCATTCATCCAGCTATCATCAAGCCGTTGGCGGATATCATAGCTCCATCGGTATGCAGATTGTATAGATCCACGTTGGACCAGGGAAAGCTGCCTCCGGACTGGAAAGTCGCGGCAGTCGTGGCAATACATAAGAGTGGGCCTAAGTCGGATGTGCAGAACTACATGCCGGTAAGCCTAACTAGCATTCTCTGTAAAGTTCTCGAGAAGATCATCCGTGCTCATATCTGCCAGCACTTACTGCAGCACTCCATGCTAAGCCCGGCGCAGCATGGATTCCTGAAAAATAGATCTTGCCTGACCAATCTCCTGTGCTTCTTAGATGAAGTAACTCGACGACTGGACGAAGGTAAGCATGTTGAGGTATGTTACCTCGACTTTAGCAAGGCGTTCGACTCCGTTAATCATCGTCTTTTGCTATGCAAGATGGAGACTTTCGGGATAGGTGGGCCAGTATATAGGTGGCTGGAGGACTTCCTCTCCCACAGGACGCTTTATGTCAAAGTGGGGGACAGGTGCTCCAGTTTGGTGAACGTCACCAGTGGTGTACCTCAGGGATCCGTCCTAGGCCCGGTCCTATTCTTGTTATTTATTAATGACCTAGCATCCACTCTTCAATCGCCCAGCTTTATTTTTGCGGATGATGTGAAGATTGTTGGATCTAAGGGTAGGGCGGACTTGGGCAGGGAAATAGGCACCGTCCTAAACTGGGCATACAAATGGGACTTACCTCTAAACGCTCAAAAAAGCCATTTGTTGTCAAGGGCAACAGAGAGCCTAACTGTCGCTCATGATCAAGAGCTGTTCACCGTAGAGGCAGCCAGTAGGGTTAAAGACCTGGGGATCATCATGAAAAGTGACTTCAAATGGTCGGAGCAGTGCAACGCGGCTGCGCATAAGGCTCGTGGGGAGCTCTTTAGACTGCGATCGGCTTTGTCTTGCCGGAAGCCGGAGGTATTCGTACCTATTTACATGGCTATAGTACGACCTCACTTAGAAGGTAGTGTGCAGGCTTGGTCACCCTTCTACAAAAAGGACGCCGCCTGCCTAGAGAAAGTCCAACGTCTCGCCACGCGGATGGTTGAAGGGCAGAGGGGTAAGACTTACGAGCAGAGACTCTGTGACCTGAATCTCTTCTCGCTGGAAAGGAGGAGAAGTCAAGGAGATCTCATAGAAACGTTCAAGGTAATGAAGGGCTTTTCTGGCCTCAGACCAGATAGTCTATTCCAATTGGCCGTAGACTCCAGAACAAGGGGGCACGAAAAGAAGTTGATAAAAGCCCGATCTAGGTTGATGGCTAGATCGCACTTCTTCAGCAACAGGGTTGTGAACAGTTGGAACGGTCTGCCTAGTGAAATGGTAGATCTGCAGACAGTCCAATCCTTCAAATGTGCCCTTGATCGCAAGTGGTACGAGATCATTCCTTGTAGTGAGCCTTAAGAATATCAACTAGATGGATGACGGGTAGCACTGTGGTCCTTCTGGAGTATGTTTTAGCAGACTTTTTCCCTCATTGCATACTGTCTCAGTGAACGCTCACGACGCATAATGTCTCTCGCAGTTGATGTGCGATGAGGTTTTCCGTTTCCCTCTCATTTTTAGCGGGGATTCGACGAAATACACTCGGCAGTGGTGGGTGCATACCATCGAAGGAATTCTGGACGCTCGATTGGCCGTGGCCATTACCTGTCCTGTGCAGACTGAACTGAACATTTATCCACACTAAAGCGTCATATTGCCCGTGACAATAACTGCGACACACCATTGTGCGTCCGTAATTTATTACCGCGAGAAATCTACAAAACCCTCTACCTAGAAATCTAGATCTATTACTACTACAAATAGCCCTTTGCAAGCCCAACCTTAAAATACCCAGCGTTCTTTAGCTAGCTCAACTCTTTTGGTGATCGTCCGTTCCTTGGCGCCACCCCACAGTGAGATCGTAAAATATAAGCACAAGACCTTTCTAGGAAATTAGGTATGAAGCCTAACTAAAAATATTTCTGGCGACTCCATCTGTGAAACCATTGTCGATTCTCGAACAATTCACGGGAATAACTGAACCATCACATCAATTCGTTTATCGATTTAAATCGGTATAGTTTTTGCTTAGCTATCTAGAGTAATACTAAAAAATTACGGCTTTTTAGTGTGGTCCCATAACTCCAAAAACTTTCTAAGGATTTCCTCCGGACGCGAAATCTTGACCTAAACAGCTAATTTGAAAATTCTTGCAAAAGAAGTCTTTGAACTGCTTCCCAGGGTATGAACTGAGGGAAACTTGTGTCTAAAATAAGAAAATTTGGCACCATCGTGCGTGACTGTGTGGCAGTCTACCACCCAATTCAGCATATTAATTCAGGGAATTCCCTGAAAGAAGTCCTCGTTTAATTTCAGAGACTCTATATCAACAGTTCCATAGTTTTAAGTTTCTTTGATCCAGAGCCACAGAGTTACACGTTTTTATTTCAGTAAGCCTGTACATTGGGGAACGTAAGACTACTCTGTGTATTTAGCTCTCTAGTGCAATCGCGGTCAGTGTTGCAATGCCCAAACTGCCGGCTAGACAAACCGCATCCTCACTGGTTGGTCGTACCAACATCCGACCAAAAGTACTCGCCAAGTCGAAAGTCGCAAAACTCCCACTGAATCCTTGTTCCGTTAGCCTGACCGATGTATTTGGCGGGGCAAACAAAAGGGCAGAGACCATAGAACACAATCTCCTTAATCTCAGTAGCCACATTTCTTTGATTGATACGACCCTATCCAAGCTAATTCCGCTCACGTATATCTCTGACCCTCCAACAAATCCGTCAACCCTAGACCTAGTCACGGCTGGGCGTTTCATAGACGCCATTGCCTCAGAAATAGTTCGAAGAATCAGTAACTCAAAAAATGCTGTGGTATTTAATATTCCCGACAGAATCCCTGTTGAGAAAGTAAAACATAACCTTCTAAGTTCTATTAATATGGCACACCACCCCTGCCAGTGCTTTCGGCTACGAAAGAACATTCAACGCAAATCCTGTCCAGTGTTGTTCAAACTTCTTGAAGAGGAACCCGCTAAACAATTCATTAAGAGCCAATCCACCGTCGCTTTGAGATCCCCGTTCAAGAACATTAAAATTGCTGCCGACAAAACCCCATTACAAAGGGAATTCGCCAGGTCCACCAGCACGCATTCAGCTTCGTCAAAAATTGTCCGCCCTCAACTATCCGCTTCTTCTCAGTCTGACGATGCGCAAAATGCATGCAATATCAATTCGGCTTCATGTTCACCAGAACATCGATCCCATATGTTTGACGTCGATTCAGATATATCCAGTTCAACGTCACCTCACCAGCCAGCGCCTAAGAAACCAAGAAGCATAGAGTTTACCCCTGGCAAGCTGTCCTCTCTTGGGCTGACTAACTCGATTCCACCATTACCTATCACCGAAATATCGGCCACGATCGATGACGATGCGAACCGCCTAACTGGCTTAACAGCCATACCCAGAAATCCTCAACCCATCAGCGGAGTCACCCCAAATTCTTCTTTGCCATCTCTCCACTCGGCTCCAATAGCCACTCGGCAATCTACGGTGCCTAGGCCATCCCCCAAACCAGCGAAAACATCATTACTAGGTGGACTGCACATTGTTGATACTACGGTCAATCCTAACTCACTCATCAAGCCACACTTCCAACGGCTAAGGACCCCAAGCGAGGCAACACGGAGTGCAACAATGGACAAGAAAACGTCATTCAAGACCTATCTCCCCAATCCAAACCACCAACCACTAGTTGCACCGTACATTCCACCCAGTATCGCGTTTTCTTCACCTGGTTATCATCCTCATCAGGCTGGTACAACTAACCTCCGGGCCTCTTCAACAACGCCACCATTCATACCAAACGATTACTTTAGTATTCTACATAACTTCTATCGTAGCCTAAGTAATATTTTCTCACATGAATCTCTTTCCTTTTATCGTTCACATATCTCACCCACCCTGAATCCCTTTTCTACCGCAGGCCACTTACAACAGTACCCACGACCTCCCAGTCTCTACGCCAACCAACACCCGTATATCCCACTTCCATTTCACATTCCCCCTCCAGGTTACAGCCCATCAAATTACTGATGTCAAGAGGGCACCTGTGTTACCGCCCGTATTAAGGCAGGTGCCAAGATACCTGAGGCTGCTACACGTCCTTTTTCTTTCCCACTTAACAGCTACTTAACCCTCCCTCCTCATATTTCTACGTCCCAGCCACCAGTATCTACCAATAGTAAAGCACTCGATAGTGATCTTTCGCGGTGTTGTTCCGCACTAAGTAGACTTACCAACCGCCGACATCCTTCCAATCTAACGAATCTCATCAGTACTAGCCACACCCAGCTTAGCTTAACAACCAAGCTGACTGCCACGCCAGGTGTTTCTACTCAGCTTATTTCACCATCCACATTACCGACTACTCCATCTCAAGGAATAATTATTGGGTCAGCCGATCCGCCTTCAGCAAATGCAATTTCGGAATTCTATAAAGATCTTAACGTTAACCTTGACTCCACTAAACAGTTCTCATTGTTTATGCTGAATGCACGCTCAATAGTGAATAAGATGCGAATGCTGCGTATATTACTGCTCACGTCTGATTACGACCTTATTTTAATTACCGAAACCTGGTTGACAGACAACACTCCAAACGAGGATATCGCTATCACCGGATACCAAGCTTTCAGGAAAAATAGACTCACTCAGAGAGGGGGAGGCTGTCTTATATATGTAAGACAAAACATGCGAGCGAAAATATTTCAGCACCCCATACTCGATAACTTGCCGGATTCAGTTTGGCTACAGGTCACTACAGGATGTTCTGACTTCATTGTTAGTTGCATCTACCGCCCTCCGAATACTAGTCAAAACGACTTTCTGCCTATCATAGAGGCGTTAAACGTTGTTGCGGACATACCCGGCCCAAAACTGGTGGCCGGCGACTTTAACGCACCAGGCATACGTTGGTCCACTTTGAAAGCTCCACATCACTTACTACACTTCTTGACCAGCATTCGTTTAGGAGGATGGACTCAACATGTGATGTGCCCAACTAGAGGCAGTAGCATCCTTGATCTCATTTTTACGGTAGGATTATCTCGCGTGCACACATCTATCGTGAACAGCATCCCAGGTTGTGACCACTTGCCGGTAAAATGTGAGTTTTCAGTGCCAGCACGAACCGTTCACAAACCAACCGTTAAAAGACCGTTCCACCAAGCTAGCTGGAATCAATTACCCTCACTCATTCGCTCGCAGAACTGGTATACTTTCTTTTTATCTGATGACTTGCATACCGTGGTGGATCATCTTTACTCCACACTAAATGCATGTCTTGACGTAATCACCCCAACCCAAGGTCTACCTGGACGAGATAAACCAAACAGTTTTTGTCGATTAAAGCAGAAGCTTTCTATGCTACAACGCAAATTCCTTAGGTCGAGAGACTTTTCGTTGTTCTTGCAAATGAACCGTTTATCTAATTCTATGAAATTGATTGAAATGTCCCGCAGTAAAAAACAGGAATTAAGGGCGCTGAGTCACCCCAAGAGGTCCGAAGCTTTATCTAAGCTGATGAAGCTGAGAAACAGCCAGTGCAGTTCTCCTATCTCATCCATTATATATAACAACAATTATATAACGAACTCCCAAGAGATCTCCGAGGCATTCAGTGCCTATTTTGCTTCGTCTCTAACGACCGATGACTCCCCATGCCTATATCACGTTGAGCCGCTGACATCTGCACAGTTCTCAGCGGTTGCATTTCACCCGAACGACTTAACAGTTCAGCTAACTAAAATTAGGAGGTCATACCACCCCGGGCCAGATGCCGTACCACCGGCTACTTTTAGTCTAGGTGGCACTGATATCCCATTCTTGCTATCAAAGGTTTTTAATTTATCTATGAGCAGTAGCGTTTTCCCCTCCCATTGGAAAACATCAGTTATCATCCCAATTCCTAAGAAAGGTTCACGCCAGGACCTAACCAACTATCGACCAGTGAACCACACCCCTATAGTTTCCCGAATTATGGAAAGACTGATAAAAAATAAGCTGACAACTCACTTACTAAACAATAACCTCATTAACACTGGACAACACGGTTTTCTTCAAAAAAGATCCTGTGCCACCTGTATGTGTGACTTCCTTAACCTAATAACTACGGCCACTAACAGTGGTAAATCAGTGATTGTAATCCTCCTTGACATGACTAAAGCTTTCGATCGAGTATCCCACAATAGGCTCATGGCGAAGATGAAAACCTACGGAATTGTTGACCCGATCCTGAGTTGGTTTTCATCATATCTAACATCCCGAAAGCAGGTGGTGGACGTTGATGGCAGTTTATCATCACCTCAACCAGTTACTAGTGGAGTTATTCAGGGTAGTGTACTAGGTCCCTTACTTTTTCTTATATATGTTAATGACATTTTCAACGTCATCACACACGGGGCTGCGTTCCTTTTTGCAGATGACATAAAAATTATGTACTCCTTTGAACCTGACGCCTTAGCTTCTACCATTGCTAGCATAACGAGCGATTTACTATCGCTAGACTCATGGAGCAACCAATGGTTGATGAAATTCTCCGCTGTCAAAAGTTGTATCCTTATGTATAAGTGTCAGGTTCCCGCGGGAATGTTTAAAATTAATGATCAGTTCATCCCCAACAGTCCGGAAGTAAGGGACTTGGGATTACAATATTCTTGTACATTTAACTTCTCCGAACATTCGGCCGTGCAGGTTGCTAAAGCTAGACGGCTAATTGGTCTGATTAATAGAACCTTCAGTCTTACAGAGAGCAAGCTAAGCATTTTTAAAACTCATGTCAGACCACTTCTGGAATATTGCACTGTCGTCTTTTCTAACATGCGGCAGATTGACAGATTTGCAATTGAGAATGTACAACGTAGATTTACCAAACAACTACTAGGATATTCCTCGCCTTTAAATTATATGGAAAGGTGTGAAATATTGCACCTAGAGCCCCTATGGCTGCGCCGTCTACGAATGAACCTGTCTTTCTTTTGCAATATTGTAAAACGTACATCTTGCAATTCAGCCCCCCAGGTCAAAACTCCCTCCAACTATTCTTTACGACATAGGGACTCTATGGTCTTGATTCCAGTATCCAGGACTGCAATGCGGTCAAACTTCTTTATTGTTAAATATTCTTCCCTCTGGAACAAACTCCCACCTCAACTTAGGTCAATGTCTTCGGCCTCTTTATTACTCAAAAAAGAAATAAATAAACATCTAACTGTCCAAAAACTGATCCGAATGCATGATCCCTACATGTCTATTACCCGAGCCTACGAACTGGGCCTGGGATACTAACCAAAAGCTTAACAACTTTGTTCAGTAGACAGTTATTACCAACGGACGGTCAGGAGCATTCTGTATTATAGTTAGCAAATAAAAGCAGTCCAACCTATACTCCATGACTGTCAACAGCACACTCCACGTGTTTGTCTAGCCACTTCCTATTTTCAACGCTTCTGACCACGACCCCCTACTGGCCACCGTTACTCCGGTGATTCTTTTTTCATGCTGTCAGATTTTACCATAGTCGGTTAGGTTCTTTTTTTATCAGCTGCCGCCAGGTATAAGAGCATTTATAATGCTAGAAAATACATAGCAGCATATACAATATGGTCCTCAAGGTACCAGTCTCATCCACGCTTCAACTACTTACTCATTGAGACCCTATTTCAACACACAAGATTCCAGGCCTCGTTCTGATGAACGAATCGCCACAATCGATGTGGTCTTCCATAAACCATTCGTCGAACTACACATAAGTATTTGCTCCCAGTGTCGCCTATTCTCGCTTCCTTGCTTTTTTGGTAACTCTCACTAAGCCTCACAAGAATTAGTCGCTAGTACCGGTCTTCTCCGCTTTCCGTATGTTGTTTAATCCAAAAAACAAGACCTCAACGTCGCGATCACCCATTTCTGTTACTGGCATGATATTGGTGTTCTGTCTTTCTCCCCTAACCCACAGCTGGTAGAATTGCCAGACTGCAGCCTTCTCCGTTTTGTTTTCAGAACCTGCACCCTAAGGACGATTGTCGCCTTCCACTTCCCAGGAATAACTTGGACCCTCTCTTGCTGGACGGGACAAACAAGATTTACACACAACTTCATTTTCGCCCGTCTCACGATCGCTTTCCCCAAGATTCCCGCCATCGGACTTCTTGAACCTGGACTACTCGATCTCACTGCATTCATACAACTCATTTTAATCCCATATGTCATTATGCCCGTTCCGTGTTAGAACCCGCTAATACTGTTCAAACACTGGCACCTTTATTGTCACTGTTCATTGCTTCATCGGTCACCCAAAAAAACAACGTCCGGCGCTGACATATCTTTCAGTAGTCCTCCAGTGGGTAGCGAAGTAATTAGTAACTACCTGCACTCTTCATCGGTCCATCAGATCGCATCCGCAATGCTGTGTTCGGGTTCTGCAGATCACTGCGTTCACTCCACGATTAGACGTCTTCGATACACTTCCCATGCTGCATCGCCGCTCCGTTCCCATCATTTGTTACACCTGTCAAATTGGTCATTAGAAATGTGACACTCACCGTCTACTTACTATACCATCACCGTTATCGAGACCTTTGATTTTCCAGATGTTGCATTCGTGTTATATTACCGAAACTGACCCCGTATGCAGCCTCTAAATCACACCACTATCTGCACCGGCTGATGCATTTTATTTCTATATTCGTTGATCCACGGCCGCTTCCCGCGATATACCTGGGCAGTTTTATTGATCTGTCATTTTTGCATGGTACATACCACACAGCATTCATCTATTGACGTACACTTATCTGTGGATTACTTTACCTTTCATCTCGCAGAACTGAACACCTGTATAATGGATGTAACCACACGGTCAATATTGATTAGTCTTCCACTTCCGCTTTGACATTTCATACCAACCCTACATAAAGTTAACAACTTGCCGCACGCTCACCTGTTTTACTCCGGCCGTTCCCTGCCACCATCACTCTGGTAGTATCCAAGAAATGCGCAATTGTTTGCAACATATATGATTCCTCTAGTATACAGCCACCACTTTATATACTACCATCTTTGCAGACTGAAATATTTCCATGTTAATACTTCTTGACATACCTGTCGTAAAGTGAATAATTCACCGAACGCTTCGACGAGATTTCTATCCATATGCCTCTCATATTCTGCAGCGCACCAAAAACATTTCCTTTCAATATGTTTGAATTTCCACTAGTGGTAATTATTTCATATACCACTTATGCATGTACTCCAGACCAACTGACACCATTCGACCTTGACCTTCAAATTTGCCGGGCATTACTACAGTTTTAGTTCACTGTAACACTCTCTCTGATACTCTGCATGCACTTGTTGTACCCTTTTGTGAATTGTCATTCCGGCATCACTATAATCATCTGATCATGCATTCTAGCATGCTTCGGGCGCATCCGAAATATACAATTATTATTATTATTATTATTATCTCGGCTTGTGGACCTCAACCGTCTAGTAGATACTTGGTAGGTTGAGGCCACCCACTATAATAGTTTTATAAGTGCTCTCAACTAGTTCATTTGGGGACCGCGGTAGGCGAACGTCCTAGAAGTGGCTTGTGCTCAGAGTCCCGTGGACTCATATAGCAATAATCCCTTGGCCTGGAAAGATGATCGTAGCTGAGCACAAATGAGCAGTCCGAGCGCATATCTTGATCTGATACTCAGAACGGTAGTCATGAAGTTTGCCACACTGAAATAGATGGACCGTGTCAGTTTGAAAACGAGGAGCAACCATTGAGAGGCGTAAAGAGTAAGTTAGATGGCAACGAGGGTGCGGAAGGATCGAGATACTTTAAGTGTGAGGCACAGATATAAAGAAATGGGAGCATATCATGACGGGTAACTGCATGGTGGCAACAGAACTGGTCGGCAAAGAATTGGAGGATGCAGAGGAAATAAGTGAATATATAGATATATGTACGTACACATACATATATATGGCAGCAGGAGCAAATAGCGGTGAAGAGATGACACACGGAAGTAGCAGTGCTTGAGATAGACATGTAGGGTTGGGTCTAATGGTACGGAGTTAGCTTGGATAAAACCCTAATGAACTTGATTATGACAGGCAAACATGAAGGATCAACAGAGAACGAGAAGTGACTTTGAATGCACAGAAGTGGTGGCTGTGAGCAGAAGTTGATAAACAAAGGAATACGAAGGGATGGATCGACAAAAACAGGTGAGAGTGAATCTAACAATCTGAATTATGAAGGTATGACATGTGGTAACTGAAGAAAATGGGTGAAGCGGTAATAAATGGATGCACTTTATGCAGCAAGAAGGTGGCTGTGATAATGGATGGAAAACGCAGAGCGAATGAAACTACAGAGTAGTTGGAATGGCGAAAATGATCAGTAGAGAACTGTAACTTGGAGGTCAGAAGAGTTGTTGTGCAAAGATGCATCATTTGTAACAGCGAACAACATAGAAGGGGAATAAGGAAGTAGAGGATCAGAAAGATTAGATTGGAGCGGATCACATTGTTTGAAAACGTAAGTGAAAATAATGACTCAACCACGACTTTACATTGGGTGGAAAGTGGAAAAGCAGCGCAGTCTGAAAGACACTCTGAAGACGCTTGTGGTGAGCAATATACGAAGCAGATGAGAGGAATGACCAAAAAACAAGTAAGGGGTGACCAATCAGGTCGTTTTACTGCAGATGAAATGGGATGCGGACAGAGAAAAGAGAAAAATACCCGAACAGGAAAACCTGTGATGGAACAAAAATGCACAAGAAATGGTTGTGATTCTGAGATGGGATAGTGGAAATGGAGAGCTGCATGCCGGCAAGGGATTACAGAAATGGTTTGAGCCAGAAGTTTCTAATCTGGAAGCTGCCTGAGGGGAAGATCCACGGAACAGTTGCAAAGTCAAGCAGGGAAAATATGGTGGTGTTGAAAAGATGATAAATTGTGCCGTAAAAAATGCGAAGGTTGGAACCGCTAGCACTTATTTGGTGACTGGTCACCGGTACTGACGTGTCTGATGCATAATGGTAGGAGGTATAGAATACAAGGACAAGAAAGGATATAGCAACATGGTAGCTAGTGAGGTATGAAATCAATGGGCTTGCAGAGTATATTGAGGTACCAAGTGAATAAGGATTGGGGGCCAACAAGTGTGAAATGAGTGGAAAAGGGAATATGGCAGGTTTGGGCGGATAGAAATAAATGGGGAGGGACTGCCAGCATGCGATGAGGGCTGTAATGGTGAAAAACGATAGGAACAAAACGAGGATGGGTAGGTAATAATGACGATAATAATAATGGCTTATTTCGGATAACGCCGAGGCATTCTGCAGTGCAAGATCAAAAGGTACAATTGGAAGCACAATCCGAATCCCAAGAGGGTGACTCAGTTTCGCACACTCAATATAGTATAGGAGAAAGTATTCAAGTTACCCTTAGCGGTAAAGCCCGGCAAATTCGAACTCAAGGTAGGTGGCCGAGCCAACCGAACCAGGGTTGAGCTGGTTGGAAGTAGTGGACTTTTACTTGAATATCACGAAAAGAGGGACTGCGCAACGAGAGAATCAATTAGAGTTGATGGAAATTTTGTTCACCTTGAGGAAAGAGGAGTTTCAAAGGGGGAAGTAACCCAGCCATAGCTCTCAGCGGGGTATGGAACGGCTTAGTAGTGGAAATCAGACGATGAAAGCGGTGAATTTACGGACAAAGAACGAGAAAAATCCTTCGAAGGTTGCTCTTGTACCTTTTAGCGGCCGAACATCGGCTGAGTCAGTTAAACACCCAGTGAAGGACTCGGGTGTAAAGAGATTGCCTGGCTGATGATGGAAGAGATGGCCGGAAGTAAACATATAATCACTGAGCAGATTGTTCACTTTCAGAAAAAAGGGAATGTGAAGAACCAACATGGAAATGGGAACTGGGCGACAGATCAGTTTGTGATTTCTAGCCATGACCATGACTATAGCGGATACACTGTTTGCAAAGGAGATGAGTATTTAAACAACAAGTGAGCATCTGCGTAATAATTATCGCAAGGGAGTTGCAGGGGTTGAAGTTATCTGAAAATATTTGGAGCAGAAGGATAACGGATATGAAGAAGCACCAAACTGCCGACAACCACGTTTGCGAGGTTGGGCGGTGAGGTAAATGACAGGAAAAATACTGCCTGTTGACATTCTTTGTAGAAGGTGGATCATGTGATGGTGAAACGTGTGCGTAAAGAGGTAGAAAGACAAGAGAAGAGGGAATGATAAGAGTGTTGCGAAGAACAGCAGGTGAGCAGACGACGGGGGAGAAAGAAGGGTAGGAGCATGCCACCCGCAACTGACAGTGATAAATTCCGTAGGGCGAGCAGCTTCGGAGCGTGCAATCCACAACCGATGCCGGTAGGTGGGGCTGACCATGCGCTAGACACCCAACCTGAAATACACTCCGTAAAGTGAGCACAAGAGGTGTGATCTACCAGCTTAATTGTGCTGGCACATCGTTGCAGACGGCCTGCACGCCCGATGTGCGCCGGCCAAAGCAAGGGATCTGACCGCGCACCGCACCTTTGAGATTGGCGTGAGTGATCATTGATGGTTGTGTAGAGAGCAGGACTACCACGATGGGGGTATATGGTCTAGGACCAACTGGACAGGTTGTGGGAACTTGGGCAACAGGGCCAATGGGAACAGCGAGTGGCAGACGGCCATACAGCATTATTATCCATGATTCTCTCGATAACCGCCGCAACCTCAGTACTACTATCCCTGAAATCTCCGCTGATTTAGCCGCTGTCGATGAATGGTGCTCAACCTGGGCGATGAAATTCCCCGCCGATGAGTGTATTTTTCTTACTTACAAATGCCAGGTTCCTTCCGGTTGCTTAAGCATGGGTCGTTCACGCATCGACTGCCAACCCTTAGTAAGAGACTTTGGCTTAAGTTATTCTTGTCCTTTCAACTTTTCAGAACATGCTGTCTTCCATACGGCGGAGGGTAAAAAGTGTCTTGGTCCTCTGTTCAGATCCTTCCAACTTAGAGTGAGCATTTTTTAGATATACAAAGTACATGCCAGGCCCCTTTCCGAATATTGCGCCCCAGTCTTCACTAATATGAGAAGACTTAGCCATCGACGTATTTAAAGCACGTCTGCATCCATTAATTGTTTTTCATACCAACCTATAGGATCCTGCCAATTGCACTTTGAAATAAGTCATTCCAGATGAATTCGCATTTACAGAGAGGCCACCGTAATACTCCTCATAGACTGTTAATAGGCCTCATCCGCTCCACGATTTATTACCTTTATTTAGTTATATCACGTCTGCGGCCCTGAAACCAACCTCAGCAACACTATAGAAACTGCATCAGTAACTACTCCCCGGTCTGCAATATATATATATATATTCATCACTGTCCTGCAATTATTAACACGAACATGGTAAGTAACCCCACGCTGTTAGATATCTCTTAGATTACATTGCCTCTTTTCCACACGAGGTTTCACCACATATAATTTTGTCATCACCTCTGCCATTTTAAACTGGAAAATCCAGTCTCTTTTATCTCACCTAGCGCGGCTTTCTAAGTGAACTCTACTTCCAGCCATGACGCCACCAATTCTGCCCCCACCCTACCCCTCAGCTAAGTTTCTTCCGTGGTTTCATGCAGAGTTTACTTGTCCTCTTCTACCGACTAACTACTCTAGATTGAATCCCAACATCGTTGCTGAATCTTGCGGCTCTCAGTTATTCATAGTTCACAGTTTCCTTCTTTAGTCTCACGTGTCATAGACCGAGCACTGCCTAAGTCCATCTACCAATGGATCAATATTGAGGCCTATCTACCCCGCCATTTGCTGTAGTACTGTTTTTCATCACTCTGGTTGTTTCGTACGAATCCTCATCTATCTACCTATCCGTGTATGTCTTGCTATTTCAACTTCTCGTCTCCTTTTCTGCCTCCTACTATATAGCAATAGAATGGGCATTAGCTTAACACTCCTTGATATACTTTTGCTTACGTTGCTTCTTATTCCACGCCAAAATCCCACTGTTTATACTTCTATCACCACCTCTGCGATTTTTAGCTGGAAAATCCAGTCTCATTTATCTCACCTAGCCAGGCTCACTAACTGAAATCCACACCCAGTTATGACGTCGTCGACTCTGCCCCACCCTATCCCCCAGTTAAGTTTCTTCCGTAATTTCATGCAGAACTAAGTCTTTCCTTCTGCTAAAGGACTATTCTAGGTGAAACAATAACCCCCTCATTGAACTTTTTAGCCCCTACTTATGCGTTTTCCTTTTTAGTCTCAGGTTCCATGGCTTCAAGTTTTCTAAGGGATCCGCTGCATTCATGAGCCAGTGCTTCACTTTTGTCCTTCTTTCAGTTAACAGTTGGTCCTCAGCTCGGCTATACCCAGACTGCGTTCCTCTATCTTACTCCCCTTTCCAGTGATCCTAAATGCTGGTCAACCAGCTCGAGCACTACATTACCCACATTTCTAGCTGATGCACCTGGATGATAATGCTGTATGGCCGTCTGCCACTCGCTGTTCCCATTGGCCCTGTTGCCCAAGTTCCCACAACCTGTCCAGTTGGTCCTAGACCATATACCCCCATCGTGGTAGTCCTGCTCTCTACACAACCATCAATGATCACTCACGCCAATCTCAAAGGTGCGGTGCGCGGTCAGATCCCTTGCTTTGGCCGGCGCACATCGGGCGTGCAGGCCGTCTGCAACGATGTGCCAGCACAATTAAGCTGGTAGATCACACCTCTTGTGCTCACTTTACGGAGTGTATTTCAGGTTGGGTGTCTAGCGCGTGGTCAGCCCCACCTACCGGCATCGGTTGTGGATTGCACGCTCCGAAGCTGCTCGCCCTACGGAATTTATCACTGTCAGTTGCGGGTGGCATGCTTCTGCCATTCTTCCGCCATGTTTTGCTCAACTATCGTTCTCGTCAGCACTCTTATCACTTCCCTTCTGTGCCGTTCTGCCTCCGTTTGCACACCCGTCCATTCTGTTTTTGTTCTTATCGTGTTTCACAATGACAACCCTCACTGCATGATGTCACTGTCACCTTATCCGTTTTACTCTGCCCAAGCCGGAAATATGTCACTTTCCGCCCATTTTGCCCCTGTCGGCTTCTAATCAGTTTTCACTTGGTACCTCCATACGCTTATAAAACTCATTGACCACATACCTCACTAGCTACCATTTTGCGATACCCTTTTTATGTCCATCTTAAACTTCTCACCATTAAGCACCAGACACATCCGTAACCATGACCAACCACCATTTAGGAACTCGCCGTTCCAAGCTTTGCATTTTTTTACGACCAAATTTATTATCTTTTTACCATTTGCATAATTTTCATGTCTGAATCCGTAATTCTTCCGTGGATCTTCCTCTTAGGCAGTGAGCTGATTGGCATCTTCTGGCTCAATCCATTGGTGCAATGGCCTGTAAGCAAGCAACTCTTCAGTTCCAGTCTCCCAACCCCGAGGCACAACTATTTTTTGTGCAATTTTGTTCCATCACAGGCCCTCCCGTCCGGATTCTTTTCTTCTTCTCTCTCTTTATCCTGTGTCATCTGCAGTGAAAAGACCTGATTCATCATCTCTTGCCCGGTTTTCTTTGGTCAACACTGTCGTCTGCCTTGTACATTGCTCGCCATAGGCATCTTCATTGTGCCTTCCAGGCTGCGCCGCTTTTCCGCGTTCCATTCAGTGTAGTGACGCCGTAGCTTCATCATTCCCACCTACGGTTTCAAACCATATGATCTGTCATTACCGGTTCTTTCTGATCCCCCACTTCCTTATTTCTCTTCCATGTTATTCGCTGTTACTACGGATGCATGTTTGCGCCACAGTTCTTCTAACCTCCAAGTTACCCTCCCTCATTGATCTTTTACACCTCTCCAACCACTCCGTACTCCCAGTCGCTCTGCTTTCTTCAGCCATTTTCGCGGCCACCTTCTTGCTGCGTAACGTACTTCCATTTATTATCGCTTCACCCATGTTCGACCGTCAATACATGCCACACTTGCAATAAACAGACTGTTAAATTCACTCTTACCTATGTTCGTCGATCAGTTCCTCCATATTCCCTCGGTTACCAAATTCTGCCCGCAGCCATCACTTGTGCTTCCAAAGTTGGTTCTCTTTTGCTGTTGATCTCTCATGTTCACCCGTCATAAACAAATTCATCAGGGTTTTATCCAAGTTAATTCTGCACCATTTGACCCAACCCTACCTGTCTCGTCCAACCACTGCTACCTCTGTGTCGCGTCTCTTCATCGCTATTTGCTCCTGCTCGGATATATATATATATATATATATATATATATATATATATATATACGAACTACCTATACATAATTTTGTATCCACATATTTTCTCTGCCTCCTTCAGCTCTTCGCCGGCCAGTTCTTTTGCCACCATGCCACGGCCCCTCACGATATGCGTCCATTTTGTCCATAACTGTGCCTCACTTTTACCGTTTCTCGATCCTTCCGCGGCATTGATACCATCTGACTCACGCTTTACTTCCTGCATTGCCAGCTCCTTGTTTTCAAATCGACACCGTCAGCTTATTGCAGTAAAGCATAGTTCATGGCTGCCTAGTCCACCGCCATACAACCCGATTTTTGTTCTTCTTTTCTTCTCTTCTTCCTCCCTTTTTTCTTCATTTTTTCTCGTAACGATAGTTTCTCATGCCGATTTTCAGTCCTCCTCATGTAAAACTCCCGGGCTGTGTTCTCTCCTTCTACGCTCAGCAAGCTGCTCCATCTGACCTCGACACCCAAATTCACCGGGCACATATCTGAATCCATCTCCCAGTTAACTTAAACCCCCTTTATTTCTCCTTGATGTGCATACATTAATCGCCCTCTCATCTCCCCTCTATTTCTTCCTACTACCGTTGGTGTTACGTACCTCCAAATTTTTCATGAATTTAATCTGTCATTTTTGTTGCTTGTAAACTTTTGATCACGCTTGATGCATGCTTCGGGCATCTTCGAGCTAAACTATTATTATTATTATTATTATTATTATTATTATTATTCGTTTTACCGGTCACCTATCTCTCTAGGAGGTTGCGGGTACTTCGTAAAGGTGTTCAGCACCGTGATGCGTAAGCTTTGTTAGTTTTTATCGATCTGCACTTCCTTTTCCGTCTCCTGTTACCCGCCCACCCGTCGCGGCTCGCAGTACTGGAGTGAAAGCAGCTGCAAAAAGGCAGCCGTCAGCCCGGTTCCCTACCACTTCAGCATTCCTAGGACCTCTACATTTGACGATAATAATGCACCATGCAACTGCTTGTGCCCAGCACTACTGCGGTCATCAGAGGGAGACTGGACCTCATCTAGCCTGGATTATTTAACATGGTTCAGCTTCACAGCCTCCTTGTCGAGAACCGGAAGACATGGGACCCAGCTATTATGGCAGCATAATGGATATACGTATTTACAAATCTCCGAACAGTCTCATTAGGGCCACTCATTGTATACGTCGCACTTATTGCCTTCGGCCATTTCCTTGTCGCACCCGGCGGCCGGACAAGTCTTTATCTCACACATCACCGTAGGCGTAATTGAAAAGCGAGTAATAAACCAAAACTTACTACTTGCTGCAAAAACGGTAAAAACCGATAAACACTCGAAACATGCCCGGCCACATTAGACAAAACAAGCGGCAGCTCAGCAAAAGAACCACAAGAAAAGCAAAAGTGTTGGGCGGGGGGGGGGGAGAACTACGAGGCTGTCCAAATAAAAGCGTACTTCGAGGTAACTGTGGTGCTTACGGTGGTGCAAAATAACCCTCTCTGTTTCACTGTGCGACTTAGACTCGACTTCACTGCGGATCAATTCATCAGCTCAACTGACGCGATGCTTAAGGAGCGGCTTTTAACACAGAGAAATATTCCAATGTGCTTGCTTTTCTGCGGCGAAAGGCTCGATGGGTTAGAGGGATATGCCTTCTGTCCCTCGCAGTTTGACCAGTTCATGTGCTGCAAAAACCTAAAAGATGAATAATGCAGTCACAAATCTTGCCCTGTTGCTTTATCGGGAACTGGTCACACTTTCTTGTGAAAAACACCCAAAGGGATGCTGCGTTCATGGAACAAAACGCTGCTGCTCTTTGCGAAGTTCATCAGCGCCTAACTGCTCTGGAAACTGAGGAGTTCTATCTTGGGATTCGCGGCTCACAAAAGTTGGGTTGGCCAGGATCAGGAGTGTATAAGGTCGCAATGCAGCGCGCAAGCAGGTGAAGACTGCGATGTCTAACGTCTCTCAGGACATAAGTAATATACCATATGCAAAACGACTTGCCTGAAATACTCTCCTGGATAATTCCACCAGCTGGAGACTTTGGTTGAGAGAGAGTCTCACGTGCACCGACAGCTTGATGGTGGCTGGCGAAATATGATGATGGATGGCTTGAAAGAGGTAGTTCATGCCGTCAGATTTCAGTTGTTATAGTGTACAGGAGTGAAAACCTCAGTCAAAAACATTTTTGTATATCAAGTAGCGCCGCCACCACTGCCTTAGCAATATTAGCCTTTCCAGTGACGGAGTTCAATAAGTCAACCTGACAGGTCCCCAACAAGCGGTTTTTCTGAAAATCTTGCAGACTTAGCTTCACTAGGTTGTTAACTATAAGAAAAGTTATGACTTAAGGCCCAATGTTCTCGTCCATGAGTAGTTTGTGGGACGATAGTTCTCAAAACCATTCAAAGAACCCTTCTTGCACAACAGGCTGATTGGAGAATTTCACCAGTGACCGGAAAGTGAGCTAAGTTCCTCAGATAGATGAGGCAAATTTGTTAGAGTGATGGCAATATCGGGATTACGTAAACTTAAAGACCACCCGATGGATACCCTCCCGGCCAGGGTAAAAATATTTTGACGGAATTCAGTAGACAGGAGACATCTGAATGAAATGAAATAGGGACAGACTGTCGCTGAATGAAGGTGCTTGGCTTGTGTAGGATGTCATTTTGTTGGAAGTTAGTGAAAACGCGCGAACTCTGTTGAATTCCCCAGCCGGTTTGAGGGTTTATCTGGAAGTAAGCTGTTAAAGTTGACGAGCGAGACCATCTTTCGATGTTCTGCTTCCAGTTTTAATCAACGTTCTTGAACTTTAAGTCCTTTTGTGATATTGCAGAGCTTTAGTTCTTTACTGAATCCACATTTGGTCAGCTTGCTGTTTGACCGAGAGCAACCCGAGGTGGTTGGTGAAATGTTGACAGGTCTTCCTGTCAAGATGACCTGGCCTGGAGAAACTAGCCTTGAGACTTAAGGATCTCATTGTTTCTGTCTTCGCCAGACAAGGTGTCATCGGAACTGTGATATCTCAGGACATACTGGGGTTATCTTGGACCTCATCAGCCATCTACTGAAGTCAACAGGTAGAAGAATTTACCCCAAATGCGGGACCTAACAGTTTACCGCAGCCTGAGTGAAACGGCCTGTGAACTGGACCTTGCGATCCTTCAGCTACAAGCAAGGAGAACTGGAAAGCAACCTCTTTGTGGTTACTCCGGGGGAAGCCTTCCCAAGCTAACTTGGCTAAAAGGGGAATATCGGGGTAAGCAAGAAGTACAGCGTGTTAATACCTCTTATAGCGGAATTAAGGCGTTGGGCCCACCCACTAAGACAGGTGTTGTCTCCTTTTTCCTGGCAATCCCTTGGGCTTTTGCCCACCACATAAGACACCCCTGGTGTGTCGAAGTCATCAACGATTAGCCCCGTGGCCTTCTGAAAAGATAGAGACGAGGTTGAAAGCACTGATAATTTGGGAAAAGTTATTGCTCTAGGCCTTGGAGAGGGATACATTCCTAGTGAGCGGCTGAGCTCAGTTTGATTGCGGAGGAAAGACGGGCCTACTTAATAAGAGGAAATTGCATGGACCAGTGAGAACCCTGGTGTATAGCATGTGCACATTTACTAGAAATGACCATATGTCGAGCACTCAACTGGTCAAACACGTAGCCCTTCAGTGGGCTTTAGATCGGAAGAGGCGGTCCCAAACTTCCTCACCTGATTTTTACACTGTTAGGCCGAACCAAGCATAACCTATAGAAGAAGTGCAAGGAATATGTGATGCGGAATTTGGGGGTATGCAGCTGTGGCAAAAAAGGTGCTTTCGTAGAGGAAGTAGAGTTTATAACGCTTGTGGGGTCGTGGATACGGTCTGAACATGGACACTTTACGGTTTATTTACCGTGAGGAAGAGAGGTAACGACGGGGTTCTGCTGTCTGGGCTCAGCGTACAGAAGTTTGCACAGTTCGAAACGTCTCTTGAAAAGCGGAGAAACCTTTGGATAAGACATACAAAAGCAGTGGATCGGATTACAGACAAAGGGTGCGCGATGAGCGTCCGGATGCCGCAGCCGAGTTGCGACTACCTACAGCGGATGCGCCTACCACATCACACTGTTTGAAGCCTAAAAATGCCCGAGAAGTTGCGCGTGATCCTGGACCGTGAGCCGGCAATGACTTACGGTCACTCGAGGATAGGCTTAAGCGGGGCAGTGATAATTCAGCTAATTTATGAGCATACCTTTACGATTCCGCAAGTAAAAGAATGTATTTTAGGAGAACGTGAAGGAGCTTCTCATGCAAGTAAAGGTATCCGGAAGTAATAAGGCCCTCTTACGGCTCCTTTGGTGGCTACAAGGACACCCGTCGATGAAGCCAGAAGAACAACTATTGACAGTTCACTCACTTATTCGGGGCTACTTCCTCACCATCTCGCACCAACTTTCCTTTGTTCAGAGCCACAAGGCACTTTGAGGTAGGCCATGTACGGTCGACCTTGCTAGCCGTAGAGCGCAAATTTTGACGGTGATTGCCCGAAATCCTCCCCAGCTGGCGCTGAGGCTATTTTTCCGTTGGAGAGATAACTGGGTTAGTGACGTAAGCTGGTTTGAAGCTAAGGAAGCAGGTGTCCATCTTAGAAGTTTTCCGCCCCACCTCCGAACCCTGATGTAAAGGCCAGTTTGGTTCGGATTCCGTGGCGAAACTCTGCGGGTTGGAGAGCAATTGGTTCTCAGTGGGATACCGTCTCGAAGAAATTCATCTTTAAGTTGAATTTTGCTTGGTGGGCTAATGACAAGGAGAGACATACTCTCGAGCGTCAGTTCCCTGTTTGACCTACTTGGACTAGTCGCCCCGTTGTGTCTTTCGGCTTGGCTGGTTACGGCAGAGGTTACGTAGAGTAAAGCTAGGACAGGATAGCCCGCTGAGCCCAGAAGATAAGGTGTTATAGACTAGCCGTGTATCACTTATGAACCGTGCTGGCTAAATAGGGGTGCCAATGATCATAACTAATGAGACTCAACAAGGAATAGGGAACATTGAGTTGCAATTTTTCCCGTGATATTTCAGAAGCTGAATAAAGCGTGGCCGCGTAGGCCATGCGAGTTCCCGCAGATGGAACCCCGTGCTTCGCACTTCTGTGAAAAAGTCGCCAGTAGCATCTGTCACTCCGTTACTATCCCGAAGTTGGAATTGGAGGCGGCCGTCTTAGGAATTCGATTGAGTGAGATGTTAAAACGGAGCTTGCCAGATTGTCTTGATGGAGCACTTGTTTTGACAGGTTCGATGATCGACAGGTGCTACGTAGCGAACACAGGAAAGCTTTATAGAACGCTCGCTGGTAGCTGATTTGCAGCCATTCACCCGTAAAACTAATAATAATAATAATAACAACAATAATAATAATGGTTTATTTCGGGGACACCGGAAGCATGTTTCATTGCATGATCATATGGTAAAAGTGAGGTCGCGAAAAGGTTCCTTGGATATTCATTTGGGTGGATGCAGCACAAAAGTGTGTAGGTTTGATGTTCGCACGAATATATAGCCGGCAAATTTGAGTTTGGAGGCCAAGTGGACGCACCTTCCAGTAGTGAGTGAGATGGGCTCCGCGGTCAAGATAAGTGATTAAATAAGGCGGGGATGAATTAAAAACGCGCAGCTTTTCGGATAAAATCGATGTAAAGTCCCAGGAGTGAGTAAACTGACGAAGAGTACCTTCGGAAAAGCACTATCGAAAAATCGGAGAATTTTTGGTGATTGAGGAAATGTATTTGATTTATCAGCCCAAACGACCCGTAAAATAGCAGAACTATAATGCCGAAGGATTTGTGATGTCCTCTGAGGAGGGGGATTGCGTAAAAGAAACAGAGTCCATATTGCCACTGAGTTAGTACTTACTATTCGTCAAGAGGTTGTGGAGAACGCCCTCATAAAGAGGCGTATGTAGATGCCCGAGCCTGGAAAGTTTGGTGAAGCACAGTGACCAAAGTTGACAGGTAAGTGAAACACGTTCCAAATAAAGGGTTCTTTCCAAGTTAATTAGTGAATACAAGTTGACAACGGGGTGAATAGAGGAGTTGATATACGATGATCTTATGAAGTCTTATGGCGGCGGTGCGCAAATGATGCTGTAAAAACAAGTAGACGATCGCCTAAGGGTCATGCCGACAAGAGTCTGACATGAGGCATTTGGGAAACAACCGGAAGGTCAGTGACTTTGCATACGTATAGTTCATTTTTAGCGAAGTTTTAGAGGAATTGGATTCGCAGAGGTCTTTGGTATAAATGCCCAACCATGAAGGACTGATGGAAAAATGGCATTGGTTAATAGGTGGGTGAAATGGTGTTCAACTATTGGTTTATCGGGTGTGACTCCAAGACTGACAGATGAGGAATACAAATTTACAACGAAGTGGGCACAATAGTGATATATATGTTTAATGTCTGACGGAACTTACTGGAAGAAGTACATCACTGGAACGTTCAAAAAGTGCAGGTAATTGTGTGACTGGGTACGTTGAGGAAAGCCTAACCTGAGACTATTGGGTTGGACAAAGAGATTACCGGTAGCCTAAATTATATGTGGTTGATTTCAAGCTAAAGACGTAGAAAAAGCACTCAGCGGATTGTGATGCAGGTGGTCGACCATGATATCTTGGTGGAACAGCGGCAGTGGCTCATAGATGAGTGGAATGTGATACAATAGTGAATTTGTCTGGGTTCGTTAGTGATTTGCATGGGCGCATCTAAAGTTGGTAACAAGGTGGATACGGGAAGTGGACACATGGTTGACTGATACAGTCGTATAAAAATAGTTCATATGAGCAGCTCTCAGAAAATGCGTGTGATTGCACAGCTGGATATGCTGCAGTTTGACATGGAGAGCTAAGGAGGCAATCGAACTATTTATGTCCTGGATTGTGGATGCTTCATTGCCAATGCAACTGTCATGAAATGCAAATGGCTGAATGAGAGGAGATGAAACGGAAGGATACAATGGAACGTCGAGCTGGCGTCACGCAGATGAAGCGCTGGAAGGAGGATTATTTCGTTTTTTGTGGAATAGTTGGCAGTTGTGGAACTAATCTTTAAACGATGGTTTTGTTTGGATGAATGTAGTCGTGACATACAAGTTACCAAGTGGAGAAATGGCCCCTTCAAGAGTATATCAGGAATTGTGATCTTCATATTAAACATGCCTGCACAATGAAACTGTTCCATGTTCCGGAGTGTAGAATCCGGTAACTTGAGGGGGTAGAATAGGGACAAATACGGGAGCAGTTCAGACAGATAGGAGACAAGTCGATGGAGTTAAATATCGGTAGTAGCAAATAGTAGGGTACATTTCTGAGCCGAGAGAGTATATGTGCATATGTTGATTTGGAACTCGACTAGGTGTATGGTGAACTTGAAGGAGAAAATGGGTGGCAGCAAGGCGATGCGCGGACGTTGTTTTTTAATCTACAACTGGTGTCAGTGGGCGAGGATGGCCGTGCGCTAGACACCTAACCTGGAAACCACTTCTGGTGACAGGAGGTGCGATCCGCCAGCCTAGGTTGCGCCCGCACACCACTGCAGACGGCATGCATGCCGGATGTGCGCCGGTCGTCGCAGTAGATCTGGCCGCGCCCCGCACCTTTGGCGTTCATATGAGTTTTCTTGGTGAAGCCAAACGGCGGTAGGTATCAGGTAGTCCGTGACCAGCAGTCAGGGATCCCGGAACGTAACCAAGGGGGCATCGGTCGGGCAACGTACGAATAGCCGACAATCAGGTAGATGCATAGGCCAGGTTAGTGACCAATGTGGTCTCCAGAGTATTAGGAGTCGTCGAGAGAAAGGTACTCACGAACTAAGGTCTAGAAATAGAAAAAAGGTGGAGGGACGCATTATGGATGGTCCCAGCTGATGATAAATGGGAATCAATGCGAACAGGCAACATTATTAAACAGTGACTAGCTGGTACCGTATTTTTGATTGCTGGAGGCAGAAAAACTAAAGATTTTAAATCAGCTTCACCTGTAATAGACCGCCGGTGTTTGCGCGATTGAAAGTCTAGACCCTTCTCATAGGCTTGGTCATCGGGCATGTCTACATTTGCAGCTGTAAGGTTTGGGTAACCGTGAGGAATTTATCCAACACACTTCTAAACCGGTGGCTGGGAGAAGGACTGCGTACGTCTAACGGTAACTTATGCCATAAGTTAGAGTACACTGTGATGTAGAAGTCTGAACGTGAGCTAGTGTTGGTAGTAGGGGTTGAAAGGGTGAGAATTCCAGAACGTAGTGGGTGGCTAGAAACAGGAGCAAAGTGCAGTGGATCACAAGTGTACGTCTGGCTGTGAAGTATGTTGTACCAAAAGATAAGGTTCAGTTCCATACGGCGAGGCCATAAAGGGTCTAGTATAAAAAATAAGCATCGTTCTCCATAAGTGAGGGGTGGGATCCATCCAATTAGCCGCTTGGTAAACCTACGTTGAACTGATTCGGCACCAAATCTGTGTGCTTTCCGTATACTAGAGAAGATCAGTGGGCAGTATTTTGATGAAGGCCTGGCATGAGATTTATAAATGAAGAGAATGCAGTCTCAAAGTCGGAGGGAGGGAAATATTAGCCCCAGGCACTTTCTGGTCTTAGCGGCTTGGAGGGCCGAATATTCCGAGAAATTAAATGTGCAGGAAAAGCTTAAGCCAAAGCTCCGAACGACTCGATTGCTAGTATTGGATGAAACACCAACCGCTAACGATGTTGGAGGAAGCTTGCATTTAAAGGTAGGAACCCAACATTTGCCAGCAAAATCATTCATCTGCCAAGTTCAGCACCATCTTCAGGGTGCAGACATGTCTTTAGAGATGTTTAAGATAGCCGAGGCGATGCATTCAGGCTTGAATGAGTAGACAATTTTAATGTCATCAGCAAAAAGAAATAGGGTGCCATGGCTCAATGAGAGGAATATGTCGTTTACATACACGAGGAACAGCACAGGGCCAAAGACGCTACCCTGTATAACACCGCTTGTAACTGGTTTAGGCTTGGAACAGTGTCCGTTTATCGAGACAACCTGAGAGCGATTAGACAGGTAAGAATTGATCCAAGATAGTAAAGGGTCAGTAATGCCAATTGATCGGATTTTGGCCAGAAGATGTGGGTGTGGCACGCGGTCAAATGCCTTTGACATATCCAAGTAAAGTACTCTAAGGGCCATTCCATTGTCTGCCATTTCAGTGATGAGATTTAAGAAATCGAGTTGGCAGGTTGCGCAAGATCTTGATTAAAGGAAGCCGTGTTGTCGAGGATTAACTACGTCCAATTGAACGAGGTGCTTGACGATGTGTTCTTTTACGATTTTTTACATTAGCCGAGAGAGGACAGGTGTATGGGTAATGGGACGGTAGTTTGTTACCTCATGCAGTGGACCTTTCTTGTGATGCGGGATTATGACTGAGCATTTCCAGTTTGCGGGCACCACACTGGAGTTCATTGATAGGGTAAATATATTCAGTAGTAGGTAAGGTAAGTCAAGTCCGCATTTAGCTATTGCAGTGGGCGGTAAGCCGTCAGGTCCTGGGTAAGATGATGGCTTGAAAGTGGTTATTAATTGGGAGATAATTGAGGCGTCAAGTTCCACTGTGGACAGAGTTGAAGTGGTAACTAGGGGAAGAGGCGGAGGGTCAACATTAATAATAGGGGCCATAGTTGAGGCGAAGAATGAGTTGAAGGCCTCTGCAATAGAAAGGGGAGTAGAGGCGGATACACTGTCCATTGAAACAGTGTGCATGATATTTACATGATTATGAGAGGTTCTGTCCTTGTACAATAATGACAGTCGAAGAGATCTATTTTGGTGTCGCAGAACTTTTGTTTCCTGGTTACGTAGTGTAGCTTCTTCAAGCTTTTGGATAGTAGAAATGAGGCGAAAAAGTTGAATAAGAACTGCAAAGTCGTGTGTAGTGTCATGAATGTTTGGAGCTTGGCATACTTTGTTTGCAGCGAAGTGATATGGGATTTCCTATTATCCCTTTGCTGAGGGAGGTAGGTAATCCTATTAAGACATCTGAAGAACTGTGCATAGAAAATATCGGTGGCGTTTTGTGGGTCACGAAAGAGAAAAAACCCACTCCAACCAGCTTGTCGAATGGTAGCAGGTAGAACCTTCCAGTCAGGGAGAGGAGAGGGTTTGATGCAGTGTGATTTCAGGTTAGGCTGTGGGTGAGTGGGATTGCGGCAGTTAACCAGATTGTGATCGCTACCGGGCAAACTTCGGGAGATTGAGACAAATATACGAGGGATGCCATGGGTGAAAATGAGATATAAAATGCTGTTTTTCTCGTAGGAGAGCGGATATGCTGTACCCACCCTCCTAAAACAATGCTTGTTACAAATGGTAAAAGGTTGGCGGGTGCAGATGAAGATGGCCAAGCTATCTTGGGCAGGTTAAAGTTACCGGCAATAACTTCGATACTTGAGGGCAGTAAGGATAGGTATTCAAACGCATCAATTAGATATAAGTCCGGAGAAATTTTCGCTTGGTCGACGGTAAACACATCCAACATGAAGTGGAGAGCCAGGAATGTGGACAGTTGGCCAGAGTGAATCGGGAATAGAGTTGAGTAGAGGGTGATGAAGTGTTGTTGTATTAAAGGTCTGCTTGACAAATGCCAAACAACCTCCACCGCGTCCAGTATTCCTATTTACTCTGAAGACATTGTAGCATACAAGAGAAATCTGGTCCCTTGGAGTGTAATGGGTTAATCAAGTTTCAGTGATCAAGACTATATCATAATTAGAACTAGTGGCCAGATATAGTAAGTGCCGAACATTGTTCATGATGGATCGGCTGTTAAAAAGAACCAAAGAAATATTGTTATTGGTATTTAGTTTTGGGGAATTCGGCAGGCCAAGTAGGCTTTGCAGTGCGGAATAGTCTATATTCGTGGTCTGAGTAGAAGGTCCATATGCGGGTGGAACATCAGCACCAACAGCCGGAGGGTTTAGTCCGTAAGCTGTTAAGTAGTGTGGTGCGCCATCGGGAAAAAGGGCCGGTGACGCTAAGGTGTCGCGCGGTGCTAGGCTCCAATGTAGATGTACTGAATAAGAAGTGCGGAATAGCTGGGGTGTCTGGGTAAGTGACATTTCCATTTGTCCAAGGAGAGTTAAAGATGCGAGACTGCATAACGACGTTGTCCTTCAACAGCCCCGGTTTGGGATACAAATTTTCGCACAAAGGTAGGGGTAATGAATGGGCGACCGGCAACTTTGACATATTGCGTTTTTAAAGGTAGGACACAGATGGTGGTGGAATGTGCCTGAGGCAACGGAGGCCATCCTTTGGCGTGCTATTATTAAAGGGATTAAAAGGATTCGCCCAACGGAGAGGGGCCTAAGGGATGGTGGGGACACTCCATACATTTTCTGGGGATGGTTTGGTGTTAGAGGATTAGATAGTGCCTCCAATAAGGGAGGGCCCTACAGACTCCTGAGGGTTACAGGTTTGTTAGCCATAGGGAGCTGAGGCGAGATGCCAGCTTTGTGGCTGTAGGGCCCGATGTCTGCCTGAACTCCACAGCTGGCATCTGAATATATGGAGGATTGTGAAGTGGGGTGACGACCCGGTACCTGATTTGGGGGAGGGACGGTAGCTGTTGATAGTGGCTAAGGGGGTTAGTTGGTTGCATGCCTGTTGAGCAGTGCTCACTGGGATCGGTCACCATAGTTCCAGGTATATGCGGCGGCGGTATTTTTGCAGTCTTATCATGAGGCCTCCAGGTGGACGCACTAGGCTGCAGGAATGATGCTACCGGTCGATCAGTCGCCCTGTGACCAAACGGGCATGGAGAACTTCTGGGTAGATTTGTGGAAGACCCTGAATATGTGGGATTTCGGGTGTGATGAGGTTAGCTTTTATTATTTATTCTAGTGGACGTGATAGGTGTCGAGGCAAGGTGCCAACGTCCTTCTGGTCGTTGGGTCGGTGACACATACGGTGATTTGTCTAAGCCTACGGTCTCTGCTGGTGTCATGTGCACCGATGGTAATGCCGATGCATTTCTCACTGCATACTTGCTGCCCCGGGTTTTCGCCACAGTTAACCTTTGCCTGACGGGTTTTACAGGAACCATTTTTGATGGCCTTTTCAGTTTGTCGGAAGAAGACTATGCCGCACTCTGGGATAAATTGCACAAAACTTGAGTGGGATACTGGGGAATAGACTGGTGAAGGTCTACTGATGCCGAAGGGGCCACAGGCGTAGTAAGTGTTCTGGCTGAAGTCCTGTTCATAGGAGTATGCGGTGACGCATCCACGGACGCCGTTGGATCAGGGCCAGTGGAAGGCGCTGGCTTATCTTTCTGCATGCGGAACGTCTCTCGTTGTAAAGGATATTTATCAGGGTGTATTTGGATGTTTTTAAATGACGCAGCTGGAGCAATCCTTAAACGGTTACTGATGAACTCAGCGGCTGCTAATTGGTTGGGAAACTGAAACAGCAGGGGGCAGGGGTATCGTGGCGACCGTTTCCGAAGCCTGGTACAATGGCTTATGCGACGAGCCAAGTTGCATGCATTCAGTATTGTGGCTTTAACAGACTGTGTTGTTAGTTTGTCCGGGACGTTTACCGCTATAGCATTGTCAGCGTTCTTTATCCTCCTGTGAGTTTCGGATGCGACTGCATCTATATAACGACCAGCTTTGGATAAGATTTTGGGGTCGGCTTGATCTATTGGTTCACCAATGATTGTCAGTGGGGAAATATTTGATAAAGCACATTCAATCGATTGCCATTTATCATATGAGTCGTTTATCTTCTGTTCCACATCACTGACCTTATTTTTGGCCCCGCTGTATATATCGGCCAATGATGCAGAACATGTATTGACAGCTGCCGCCATGTCGGCGTTCGTGTTTCTTTTCACTCTGGAGGCTCGAATGGTTCGTCTTGGACCAGGCAGACAATAACGTTTGAATACAGACTAAGACATACTTCCGGGTCTAAAACAGGAGCAGCCTTGTTTCTAGAGGGTGTGGAGGTTACATCCAACCCGCGTAGAGTTTGTATTAGGTTTCTACTCTTCAGAAAGAAAGTATGTGGACAAATCACCAAGTCACTCAGTCAATAAATATAGTTGTTCGGATTGATTGATGTTAATGTGCTTGATGTGCTACTGTGTGTAAGGAGGATGGCTGAGGGCTGGGGGGCTCGGATTTCAAAGTTGGCCGAAATGTCAGTGATAGCTTCGGCAGACTTCTAGTTGAATTTCGGGTGTCAGAAAAAAAACTATTGGATTTTTCTGATTATCTTGACTAAGTTTATCGTAGAAACGCCCAACCAAGCACTGAATAACCTATTAGGCCGGTGAGGTGAAATCTGACGGCGAGTTGAGGGTAGATACCTAAGCGACTTAATCCAGCCGAGAATCATTATGTGCTTTATAGACAAGGCCGTTGAGGGTGAGTTTAGGTAGATCTGAACCGAAAGTTCCTGGAAAAAGCTTATGTTGATATTTCGCTATAACAAATAACGAATTTCACGGCGGGAAGTCGTAGCTAACAGCTCTGAAAATACAAAGCTACAATGGTAATAGAAAGTCCTGCTAGAAATGGCACAAAGCCGAGCCTAAATGATGAAAAATCCAAAAAACGAGACAACCTGATTTTCACTTCTAGATGACATCGAGGACCGTTGTTTCAACTGCTGCAAATGAAATAAGAAGACAATATTGCCGATCTGCCTTCAAGAAGAATTTTCTCTGCAGAGAATCTAGGGATCCGTTCGAGACCCCACACTTTTGAATGGTTATAACTCACCAGGAGTTTCGCTGTTTGTCCTAATAGATGGAATTCATAATAAGGAAGGGCCTTCTTTCGTAAACGGCCAATGTGTCCACTGGCACCACCGTCATGTTTTCTCGGTACTCTGGTTGGTTTAGGCTTTTGGAGGCTATCGCTTAGCTCTTCCGGTCCGCTTCCTGCACTAAAATTATGTTTTTCTCAAGGACCAACGAGTTGTTGATCTTAGGCTACCTGTGCTCTGAAGTCTCAGGAAGGGCCAGAGTAAAAGTGATAACATTAGTCCAAAAGGAATAACTTGGGGAGTCTCCCCAGCAGGTAACATACACAAAATAGCTGTGCAAACGGGCCACAGGGTTATTGAGAATGTTATGTCTGATTATATTACCAAACCTTTTGTGTCTTTCGACCATTTGATTATGCTGATTATCCATACGCTTTTGAGCACCCTGTTATTTTGCCGAACAGACACCCGGCGACAGAACTTTTCATCCGCCACCATCAAAGTAGAGGAGGACTTGGCTGAGCCGCGTAAGTGCCTACTGCAATCCACGAGAAGTACACTATCAATAATGGAATCAGAGCAGTTATAAGGGGTTATATGACAATATTCAACTTCTCGTAGGCCGGCCACCATCGCCGGTCAGCGGTGGATGGCTTCTGTTCCTCTTCATTCTGTGGAAAGGGTCGGTACTGCTGTAGTCCATTCGAGATAAATAACCTTTGTCTTATCCTCTTTCGTATGGTTGGAGAGACGGAAAAAGATACTGCCATCTATCAGCTTGGCAACTTGCTCAGGTTGCACATTTGGGAATAGCAGCTAGCTTAAGCACTGGTTCGTTTTAAAGTCTCTCGTTCGAGTTTGTTGGTAAACGTGAAAAATCAACAGAAGTCTATAGCGAAGACGTCTCCTATTTCTGTGGAAGTAGTTACCGCGCTCAAGGGTTAATTGAACCTTTGAGGCAGAAGGTACGTCACCGATTATTTGAAGAGTCAGGGCACAAGCTGGCGCTTCGGCTTCCCAGCTAAGGGCCGCCAGGGAAGGGGCTAGGAGGAAAAGATCTTTCCGATACTCCGGTGGCTGTCGGTGTTTTTGGGAATGGATAATGAGTGAAACACGTAGTATGCTGACTTTGTCGGAGTTTGAAAAATATTGAGCAATGGATCAACAGCTCCTCTCTCGTGTGGTGACCGGAGAAGACTGGCTCTAACCGCAAGCAGCCAACTATTGCCGAGAGAAAACTGTCACATATTGGCTAGTGCTAGCACGAAACAGATGCTGTAGACACTGGAAACGGGTCAACTGCTCGCAGACACTATTTGTAGTCGATGGGTGAGAGAATACTTCCGGTCCCTTCAGATGAGACAAGAGAGGCCTTCAGAAGTAAGAAACCTTGGAAGCGGCGATATCATGCCGATTGCTTCGAAGGACCTTGCAGGACACAAGTGGCTCATGGACAACATTACGAACGTGGAAGTTGGTGCAGATGGGCTGGTACGGACTGCCATAATACATACCAGTGAAGGAATGCAACCGAGAGACGTAGGGGCAAATTTGCATGTTGAAGAGTTTCAACTTAAAGCCAGGATCAGAAGCTGGGAATTATGCAGGCACTTTGCTGTTGTTCGTATGCCCCAAGAAAAGAGAGGTAACAGGTGTAGTGCTGTCAGCCTCGTGAGATCCGGTGTCTAAAGTGCGTACACCAGGTCGTTTTGCGTGCTGTTATCGATATAGTTTTCATTCATCTGTCTTAGGAAATACTAAAAATTACATTTTCTTAGGGTATTCCGTTAACCCATAGAAATTCAGGTATTGTTTTCTCAGTGGTAAATTCTAACTCAGCTCTAGTTTGCGGTCACTTTTTCACCTCATTCACAGCATCTTTTTGATATTTCAAAATGCCACGTGTAGCAAAGAAGACTTCCAATACTACTCCGTCCACTCATACCCCGGTTACTAGGAAAAATAGGCTTTTTCAAACTCCCGTGGCCTTAAAACAATGTTCGGTTGACCTCTGTGACTTTGTAGGCTTGGCGACGGAAAGATTAGCTATTCTAGACCGAAGTATTTCAGATATAAAGTCTCAGCTTCTGAATTTGGAAAATGCGATATTTAAACTCGCCCCTTTACTGTGCAACACTGAACGCATTGAAAATTCCACTTTATAAAACCTGACAGCTGCGGGCCGCTTTATCGACTCTGTTGCATCCGAAGTTCTCATGAGAAAGTTCCTCACTCTTATTTGTGTATACAAATATATATATATGTATATGTATATATTTACTCGCTACTGTCCTACAATTATTAACACGAACATGGTGAGTAACTCAAAGCTCCTCGATATCTCTTAGCTTACAATGCCTCTTTTCCGCACCAGGTCCCACCACATATACCTTCCTCACCACCTCTGCGATTTCGAACTAGAAAATCCAGTCTGATTCATCTCACTTGGCGCGACTCACTAACTGATTTCAACACCCAGTTATGACGTTACCATTTCTGCTCCCACCCTATCCCCCAGCTAAGGTTCTTCTGTAGTTTCATGCAGAACTTAGTCGTTACTCCTGCTCAATGACCACTCTAGGCGAAATACTAATTTTCCCATTGAAACTTTTAGCCACACTTGGGCGTTTCCCTTTTAGTCTCACGTTTCATAGCCTCAATGTGCCTTAGGGATCCGCTGCACCCATGAGCCAGTGCTTAACTTTTGTTCTTCTTTCCGTTAACCGGTGATCCTCAGCTGCCTCTCTCTATCTCACTTTCCTTGCCACAGTCTTTTGCGTCCGACCGTTTTCGAGTGACCCGTCCGATGATCGCACCCACGTATACAGCAATATATATTTATATACACATACATATATATATACATATATATATACCTTGGGTATGCTCCACTCACTTTTGTCCCCCTTCTTAACTAGATTGTGCCATTGTACAACATATTTTGCAAATGTATAAATAAAACCGTTCCGTCCTTCAGCGATGGGTGCTCGCTCTCATTTAATTCCTGGTTCAGGCTAGAACTCAGCCGTCCCATCCTGCTTTTTTTGCACCTTTCTTGTACACTGAAGCCTTGCTACAAGGATTACCATCTCTTAGTAACTAGGCTTCACTTCTCTGCGCTTATGCTCATGGTAAGTTAAGACCCCATTCCAACCGGAATCCGTTTACCTCTGATTTCTCTTGACCCTGCGGAATACCAGCACGTTTGCTCCCACATGAAAAATCCTCATTTTAACACCCAGTGTTTTTCTCCCTTTTTACTGTTTGCCGTCCTCGACCAAAGCTGATGAACTGGCCAGACTGTTATCGTCCTATTTTCTCATTCTTCTTCCAGACCATACCCTCTACTATTGTTTTATTCCTGGTTCCCCAAACGGACACCCTCTCCTCATCCACCGCCTACCTGATATCGCCCTAAATCTCTACTATCACCCAACGACCCTAGAAAGCTACCAGTCTCCGTCTAGGGATCCCCAATAGACCGGTACACTAGCCAAACGATAACTAATTGTTCGGGCAACAAAATGTTCATTTTCTTGCTTCCATGAATAAGATAATCATAACCCACAGCTGGAACACTCTCCAGACTGCCGCACTCCTGATCTCTTCCAGATTGTATTGGCTACTTTGGTAGCCATCGGCCAAATCGACGTTTATTCCGGATTACCGTAAGGACTGGACGATTTGATCAATGGTTTAAACCTATACTCTCGCGTGCTGACGTTACATGGGGCGGCGTACACGGATTAACAAAACCTCATGAAAGTCTCATTGGATCGCAGAGGTGATTCCTGACACCAACCATCAACACGTCCGCTCAACGTCTATTCCCAAATAATCCAACCCAACAGTTCAATTCTTCCCGCGTTGCAGTACGAAACCAATGACCGGAACCCAGCCCTCACAGCTGTCAATTTCGTCAAACCAGCCCTTTTTTACCTTCTTCCCTCGACATTCTACCTGCCACCACCTGCAACCAAGGTCTTTACGGAACAGAACACCAGCCATCTACAGCCAACCATAATCTGGTTAACAATTTTCTATCACATACAAAAAAATGTACACTCTTCCAACTTCTGCCTAGCCGAACCATTGACGTTTGTCTCCACTAATCCGTTTCATTGACGGCTTTTCTTTAAAAGTCCGTTTTACGACCATACACCATTCATGCTCTTCAAAAGTTCACTGAAGTCCCTGCGAAGCTTTTCACCTTCATTTGAATTTCCATATGACACTGTAATCACCTGCACAAAAGGTCCGTTTTATTATCACCTTTGACTCACTTGCCTTTATTTCACATTCTCCCTCCACAACTAGAGACCCAATGCTGGATCAGTGTCCAATATTCTGCTGGTATCTCTGACTGCACATTGAAAGTCCCATGCTTGCTTTATTTCTAACAATGTTCTTTGGCATCTCTTCCGCCCGGTTACTCGTTAGTGACCGTACAATTATCGCTTATATCAGGAATCCCACGACTGCCCAGCTATCCACACCGCCCCCAGCGATTTCAAAACCGATTCGGAATTCCCGCCTTAGCCATCACCATTTTTGTCCACTGAAACATTACATGACTTTACTGGTGTATTTCGGTTGCTGTGTGATTTATAAATTTAGAATTTGTGAATGCCTCACATTGACATGTACTGCTGTATACTCTGATCTTGCCTTGTGCATGTGTATTGACTACGGTCAAGAAATATACTATCTATCTATCTTTCTAAATAAGAAGAGGAGTCGGAACAGATTATCGTCTAAAACTGCCGCGATCACCGGAAGGAATCAAGGGCGGCCGCTTCAACATCCTTGCTATATGAACATTCTTCATCTGCTCATCTACATAAACTTCCCGACTGACTTCGGGCTGCTTTCTACAACCTCCTTCCTGCTGACTCTGTTTTGTGGTTGATAATCCATCTGTGCTTGGTGCTTTTATTTTTCATTTCATGGTCGCGCTTCCTTAGTTAAGTGGCTTTGCAGACACTTGGTAGGATTTTGGGGTGCAGCGAACCAAGGCCGTCTTGTTTCATTAAGATTCGGTTTCGTTTGCTTGCCCTCGTTGAAGATTCGTTAACGTTAAGTTTGTTCACGTTGACTGCTTATTCTTCTTCTTCGACCGTTTTAATGTGCACATTTCTCTCCACGTTTTCAATAACCATTGGCGGGGTATTGATTGGGGCTCAATGTAAATTGTACTTTTTTTATTTACATTTATGACTCATGAGTAGTATCGGTGAGTTCACAGAGAAATCGTATTATTGCTTCGGGGTTTGCATTGCTCGCGGGTCCGAAGTGCTATCCAGAAGAGTAGCACGTAACTTGGTGGACCGAACATCGGGCCGCCGAGCAGGCTTCACCTGGTCCAGGACTAGCGAGTTTTGATCATTACTTGTGGGAAGAAAAGTGGAGCCATCTCCGACTGAACTGGAGAAGAGGGAAGTTAAATTGTAACTAGACCATCAGGAGGGGTCACAAGTTCATTAAAACTAGAGTCAGTCCGACCTTAACATTTCTAGGTGTCCAAGGTGGAAAAATGGCGTAAGGTTCCGTAGAAATGTAACCTACTGACAACCTCAGTTTGGGATCGCTGGCTAGGAGTCCGATGGAAACAATGGCATAAGTGCAGGACAAAACAGGAGGGAGCGATGGAAAGACAGATGTCAGGTGGAATTGAAAGGGATCTGCGCATTTGGATCGAGATACAGGTTAGCACACGAGAGTAGAGATATGGACCAGGCCACTGCCAGTGCTGACTTTTGGAGTTGTCAGAGTCGATAGTAAGTGGGCACAAGCGGTGGCAAAAATGCCTGGGGAAATAGAAGCCACCATCTAGCTCGATATTATCAAAAGGATTGAGGTTATTTGTCCTCAAAAAAGGCCTAAAGAATTGAGGGAGCATGCTTTATGTAGTATGGGGTTGATATGAAGTTGTCAGAGTCGGTGACATCAGTAGTGTGGAAGCCTTTCCTAGACTGATGAGGGGGCAGTCTCGTTAACCAGGTGAACCCTGGGTAGAGGGCCCATGTTTTGGCTGCTGGACTGGAGGCTTGGTCCGAGCCCAAGACTGGTATCCAAATGAAGAGGCTTATGAAGTGATGCGATGACTTTGTGGCCGGCTTCGGAAAAGGGCAGCAGCCTCTGCTTGTACTCAGTGGGGTGTTAGTTAGTTAGGCGCGCGGTGAACGGTGCCGTCCGAGCATTGGTTTCGTAATTCCTGATTTGTGTGGCGCCTGTATCACCGCAGTCTTGTTGCGAGGCCTCTGGGTGGGCTGACTAGACTGTAAAGATGATGCCACTGGTATGCCAGTTAGCAATAACAATGATCTATTTCCGGGTAGCCCGAGGAATTTCCGGCATCTGGTCGGATGGACAGGTGTGTGCCAGCTAGACAGTATTGTTGTGAGTTTTATTGGCCAACATAATGGATAAAAATGGGTTTCTTGGGAATGTTAGAGTCAGGGTCGGATGATGAAATCGATCTGAAGCGACAGTAGTTATCCGAAACTAAATCGGCTGCTTTTTGGAAAAAGCCGCTGGTTCGGGAGGAAAATTACTCCAAAAATCCCATTTTCAAATGTACTCAATAAATGAATGAACGACATAATGGGAGATAATATTGGGCTGTGCTATCTCTGGAGATGATATCAAACAAAACTTCCTCACCGAGTAGTAATGGACAAAGGATTCAAGAAATAACGTCATTCACACTAGATGAATGGGATGAACGATTGATACGAGATACCTAGACTTGCTATTATTCCCCATATTAACTTATGCTTCTCATAAGCTAACTCTCGCTTTGCTTCAAAACCGATAGACTAACCTAGCACTTCCACGGTAAGAAACAGCTGAAAACAGGGCACCAAGCACAACAGAGACTGAAAATGCAGGAAAACAACTGATGTACTGAAAGGGGATGAGGGATTGTTTGTTTTACACAAAAAGAGTAGGCAAAGGTCAGAAAGATATAAAGCCGCAGTAAAAGGCGAGGGAAGACGAGGACCGGTGTAAGAAAGTCGGATCAGAGCAAAACCATAGAGTGGCAGATTGTGGACAATGGACCAATAATCAAAAATACCTAGTGGACTTGGTGAAAGGCAGCTGTGAGATACAGATATATAGAAAATAGGTACACATCAGGGGATAGGCAGAAAACTGATGGTTAATTGAATGGCTGGCGAAAAGCTAAAAAGAAAGGAGCGAATAATATATCAGTGTAGTCAGTGAAAATTGCGTTATCATCGCAGAGATGGAATCGGAATGTAAAACCAACTGGGATGCAAGAACTATGGAGACAGCAATGGCGAGTCATGGGAAGCCTAGATGAATATATAGATAAAACAGAGTGAGGATCACGGTTAGTCGGATAGTTTAGAGCTATGTGGAAGAATCATGACGTATCATGTATTGGCAGGTGCAGCTTGATGAATCGACAGAGAGAAGATTGGCTGATCAACATGGGGAGCACAAACGAAGACGACTTTATTAGACAGTGTGTGAAGGAGTGAAGATGAAATAGGTGGCCGAATAATGCGGGTAAGAGTATATCGATTTGTCATCTTCGCTGTGAAAGTATCACAGCGGCGGAAAAACTACTGAGAGTAAGGATCAGTACAGGTGAGCAGAAAAAAAATATACATAGCAAAATCGGAGCCATGAAGATGGAGAGCTTTACTCCTGCGGGCGATCGGACAAAATTAGTGAGTCATGAGGCTCCGAAACCAAAGCTCTGGCCGATCGAAGGCCCAGGAGAGGCTGACAGAGCTGAGCAGCGAACGTTTGTTGGGGACTCATATTTATACCACTTGTTGCTGTGAGAGACCAAAGGGTGGAAGTGGTGAGTTCCGATATGATAGGTGCAATTTCGGATGTGATTGATCGGTACCGGCTAGAAACATCCGGGGGAAGGACGAGGGACACGCCAAGGGGCTGGATAGAGGGAATATAGGAAAGCCGTCAATAAGCTGTACGAGCAGTTGCAGTTGCTGTTGATTACTGACAAGGAATGAGTAGGAGAGACGAGGGTAAAAGACAAATAAATAATTACTCCCTGGGGCGGATAGACGGCAGGCATGGGGCGACAGAGACATCACATAGCGAGAACAATCATGACCGGAAACGTTAGGAGTGCCGATAAAAGAGATAGATGTACGCACAATGTCATAGCAACGACTACGGGATGGGATAAGAGTAGTGACAAAGTGGTAGGACGACGGGAGTGGAGGTGCGCGGTTCACAACCTGTGCCGGTGGATGGGGCGAACCGAGAGTTGGACATCGAACATTATAAACACTTCGTTAACTAAACAAACGAGGCGCGATCCACCAGCCTTATTTCCCTCGTAAATAGCTGCAGACGTGCCAAACACCAGGTGCGAGCCAGCGTCAGCAGTGTTTCTGACCTCTCCTCATGCGGATGAGATGGGTGCTAGTGAGTGGGAATTGTTTGGCTTAGGGTGGACAGTGCGAGAGACGAAATGGTTGTGATCTGGCACAAGTGGTCAGGTCATAAATGATCCTGGAGGGCAGAGCTAGTGGTAGGGTGATGAGCTTGCTGTGAATTGACAGCGAGAAGCAGGAAACAGAGGAGTAACCGAAGTGGAACCCAGCGCAGCTTGATGTTATAGGAAGGTTCGGAAGAGCAGAACGCGAATTGTGAAGGCAAAAAAGGGTGGCACACGCTGGAATGTTCTTGGCTGACACACAGTGGTTAGAGGGCATATTTGATCAAGGATTCCTGAACACAGTGAATCATTTGATCAGTCAAGAAGGCATGATGTGGGGTTGCAGGAGAGTGCGATGCACGCTGTGGGTAAACGTCGGCGAAAGTGGCCCTATCAAGGAGGTCGTTTAATTGGAGGGGCAGCCACTATGGAAGAGATGAACTGGGGCTGTTTTAAGGGTGCAGTCATAAACAGAGATAAAACATGAATGGGTGGTACGTGTGAAGATGGGTAAGAGGGATCAGACTGTAATGCTCCTCTTAGATTCCGGTTCATCGGGAAGGCGTTCGCTGGCTGGCGACGTAGCATAAGTGAGAGTTGGTTGGATTGAAAGAGCAAGCTTGAAAACTTGCAACGGAGACTGTATATAAGAGAGGTTGCAGCTTGTTTCACATCCTGGAAGAAGTGGACGGAAGAGGTCGGCGCCTAAGCTCAAGAAAGGATAATGGCACCGGGGGAAGAAAAGAAGCTGGTTCGGGGGAGTATAAGGGCTGGCCAAAGAAAGAAATGTAGTTAGAAGTATAAGCTTAGTGGTTGGCTACCTTGACGACAAAGAATAGATTAGGCCTCAGGTAGTGAGCCCATAAAGGGCAAGTACGGATTGTTTCCACCTGGGTTTGTGTAAAACAGTCGTAACCGCCCGAGGGATACTTTGCTAATCCTTTCGTGGCTCATGGGGACCTTCCCTGCACGAGAATTTTGTTACCGCTCATGACTGTGAAGTCGTTGAACACTAGGTAAAATTTGTTTGTTTTCATCAGACGTTGGTAAGTTTCTTTCAAGTCATTGGTCTACCCGCTCGATATAATTGATCGGTGCAGCTGTCATATATAAGCTGACTCGCGAACGATGTCGCACACTTGTATAGAGTGGCTGGTGCGGGCCGGTTGCTCAGGTGTCTGTCTTTGCTTGGACGATGCAACCGGGGTTCAACTAATGGAACCTGGTTTGGAAGCGTTTAGCTACGAATTTTACGACTGTCTTGGGTTTCCATACTTTCAATTCTGGGACCAATGAGCTAGCCGGGAATCGAGTTCATCGTGCACCTTTCCCGTGAACGTTTGACACATTTGTAATGTGACTTTTGAAAAACTACTTGTGCATGCCGTCTCTGGCAGGATGATGAACGACCAAGGAGGGGGGAATGCAAAACCATCCTCAGTGGGCCGCTTACCTGTGATTAGTACCGAGAGGTGTTGTCTTCCTTCGAAAGCTTTTGTTACTCTTCACTAGGAAGGTTGACACGTAGATCTTCTCTCACGTGCGCGACAACGGGCCGTTGTAGTGTGATGGTTGACGGATGTAGTCAGAATGGCACTTTTATCATGGGTAGTGGGGTTTTCCACTTGTGAAATAGAGGCCACTGGGTTCGTCTTACCAATGACTGCCGTGAAGTCTCAGTGGTTGTGCCATCTGCCCCGTAGAACTGGCTGTTCGATGTTCCGGTAGCTAGAAACCGGTGCCCAAGTGTGAAGACATTAAGGCTGGACTGGCGCAGCCACCAGTACATTACAGGTAGTAGTGTTGCCCAAATGCAGATCGAGTTAGATATCTTCGTACGCCACTGCATACGTTTTTATTTCAGTGAGCCCACTTGCACAATAATTGGGAATGGGTAACTCGCAGCATCCAATGGAGCAGTTTCGTTTACGTTTAAAATGCTAGCAAGCTTGTTACAGACTGCCGTTAGTTTCAGCAAACATGAACTGAATCGTGGAATAAAAACGGGACCGGTACATTTGCGTATATAACTATATTTATTTATAGTTGCGCAGCCTCCAGTTTTCATTTGGGAATCGGTGGCTTTTATACGCGCATAAAATCTATATATATATATATATATATATATATATATATATATATATATATATGTAGTGTAGCGATCTGGCTACTTATGTCTTACCTGGCTTTTCGGTCCGTGCTCTCATCTCTTGTTTCGTATATTGCTCGCCACAGGCATTTTCTAAGTGCCTTCCAGGCTGTTCTGCTTTCTTACGTCCCACATAACGCAAAATCATTGTTACTTCGAGGTTTCCACTAACACTTTCCATCTCTTTGGTCTGCCATCACCCAAGTCCTCTGGCACTCCTTTTGCTTATTTCCTTCCCAAGCTGTTCGCCCGTCACAGCTACTGCGTCTCTGCAACACAGAAGGTCTCGCTTTCCAGGTAGCTTCCTCAACTTTGCATTTCTATTTCCTCTGCGCTGCCCAGCCACATCCATCACCATCATCTTGAAGCCGAAAAATGAAAGTCCATTTAGTAGCGCTTGTTTCATTTCAAACCGTCTCCGCATGTCTCACCTACATTATTCAGATTATTAGATCCATTCTAACCTGTTCTCTTCGATACTTTCCTCAACCTCCACTCTTTTATAAACTGCTCTTGACAGTCGTCATCAATTTTGCGCTTCCTATTATTTTTTGTCCCTCTCTGTCGATCCGCCATTTTCACTTGTCACGAGGAGAACTCACCAGGATATTCCAGAGTTATTTCTAAACGATTCGATCCAAACTTACGTGTCCCTTTTGATCACGAATATTGTTTTACCGGACTCCATTGTTATTGCTCCTGCTCATCTTATATATATATATATACATATATATATGTATATATCTGTGTGTATTTATTTGCCGTGCATTCTGCGGTCCCTCACCGGCCACTTCTGTTGCTGTCATCCCGCTGGCCGTCTCGATATACGTCCAATCCTTCTTTATATGTGCCCCACGTCCACCGAATCCACTGCTTCTGAAATATTTTGGCAATCGGATCCACTCTTTACCTTTTGCACCGTTAGCTCCCTGTTTAACAGCGAGTTTAGAGCACTGTCCGCCGACCATCTATTGCAGAGTACCAAAGCTTCATTGCTACCTAATCCTTTGCTGTTCTTCTCACTTTTTCCTCCACCGTTTCCAGCTGCAACAGTTTCTTAGTCCCTCTCATGCTTATAAGTGGGCTTTCAGAAGTCCCCGCCCAAACCAATCAAATTCCTCACTTGACCATGACTTCCAAACTCACCGTGCATCCATTTGAATCCCCTGTTGGGCTCATTTAAACTATACATTTTCTCCGGTGTGGATAAACTTGTGAGACATTTAGCCCCCTTTATTCCTCCTTCCCGGCCTACCTATGTTACTCTTATCGTGCGAACTTCTACACTTTCACGAATTTTGTCTGTCTATTCTACCGCTTGTAAGAATTTGGTCATGCACCCGGCATGCCTCGAGCCTCTCCGAAACAAACCTTTATTACTATTATACATAAAATATATTTATCTATATATACTAATACGTATATATAAATGTGTGTGTATATGTGTACATATATATAAATACATATATGTATATATATATGTATACAATGCTTTTGGGGGACCCACCCGTGGATACTAATGAGCGGAAATAAACATCAGAAGTATGAGCTCCTGAAGGAAATGTCGTTCTAACTACCAGCGGATAGTGCAACACCTGGTACCAGGACTGCACGAATCCGTGAGATGCACTTATCACTCCGCTATCACAGCTAGCTACAGGTGTCTTGTTGTAAACAAGGTGCATGTATACACGTATATGTGTGTCTTGAAACCTCGAAGTGCACAAATACCTCCGTACTTTAGCCACGCCTCAAGCGAACAACAACAGATCACATGTAAGCAAAATCAGCAGCGGGCGAGAGATGCTTTTACAGCGTACCCTATTGGTTCCAGCTCAGTTTATGCATACGTTTCTGTTTACTAAACTGCTATATAAGCGTGAAACCATAGTGTGAGAAAACGTCATCGTGCTATGATGTTGGGGCAGTTTGTGGCAAACGACCATTTGCCTTTCCATTCTTTCCCGTTTGTTGATTCAGCCAGTACGTGTATTGCCTAAGCTATAGAAGATTTCTGGGGCAACATTCGGAACTTACTGCGCTTTGTCCATGAGTCACAGCTTAGTACACGAATATTAGATTAAAAAAGGAACCAGCACATGTGTAAGTTCATATAAAGATACGCGGTGATCCGTTCTATGTTGCAAACCCACGACTCCTGTGCGTTTACTGGCCATCTCACACGTAATTTTATGCGGAGCATTTACCGGGAACCACGTGGTTAGTACGAATAAGACGTCCGGTTCCCAACACGTCGTACATAGGCTGATACAGGGACCGTATGGGTTCCTGAGGCGTGCATAGCATTAAGGTATAGTACCTCACGGCAAACATCCAGTTAGCAACATGGCACACCCAAACAGTCGGTTGGCAAATGTGCCCCAAGCTAGCTCCGCAGTTAAGCATCGGCGAGCACAACTGTGACGGCTCTGTGGATGGGCCATGTAACGGGGAAAGATTACCATTAAACCATCCCTGAAGATATATTTTACACACAATCAAACACATACATATTCCAGTGTCTACAGATCTGTAAACTTGTGTCTGTATTTAGATATACCTACCTTCGATTCCCCCTACGGTATGTTGAAGGAAGCCGTCCATTATAGATTCTGCCCAGTCAGCACAATACTTGCCAAACCTATATTGTGAGCATGTTTTTACCAGTTCAAAAGCGGGAGTTTTATGAGCTCAGTGAACTCGATAACATCTCCTAAATATCACATAATGGTACTACTTGAATACCACGTTGAACGCATTCTACGTCACATATTCACGAGCAGATTGGTACTTACGTATCACGGTTTGCGTAAGCCGTGGCCTTAATACTGGTAAAAAAGTAATTCTTTGTTCTTATATGCACATTAGTATGTATTATTTTGATTACGTGTTTATTGGCATTCTTAGTGCTCACAAAGAACATATGCCATCTTTGCCTCAGAATAATGTGCTACGGTGAAAACTGGTGGATGATAGACGGACTTCAATTGCACCTACGGTACAGGGGAAAAAGCTTAAGCATTCGACTTCACTAAAAGACCATCCCAAATCCGTTCAGTAAAACGTTATAAAAACACCGTTCACTATACACGCTAGACAAAACTGCAGGGCACACACATCTTTGCACAGAACTACCGTTCGTAGACAAAAGTTTCAGCTGTAATTCCAAGTGGAACTTTTACCTGATAAGTTATTATTAGGCCTGTTGATTAGCAGCTTACAGGAATACCTCCTACGTATGCTAAACCAAGACGACAACCTCGTGGACATAAATCTACAACCAACATTGATAAGTGACCTTGCATTCCATGCTCACATTTTAACCTCCTGCAGGTGCAACTTAAACCCTTTGTGTTACATAAAACTCAACAGAGGCATCAATTTCTTGCATGCAGTAATCTGAAATAATTGACGGGTTTGAATGCACAATGCACAATACATTTTAATGTAAAACTGGTAGATCAATTCACCATTTTTCAAAAGTGGCGCGTCATTGGGGGCAACCTAAAAAACGTGTCGGTTGGGACCATTTATGGACGCTCCATAATGACTCAAAGCAAAATAGTTCGCGTAGCTGGTGGTAAGTGAATGGTGTGGATCGACCCGGGAAAGTTTGTTGAAGGATCACTCAGCCCTCTTGAGGGCTGCAAGGGGGGACCCCGGCCAACGAGTGGGGGTGAGCGGGTACTGCTCTGACAGTGATCCTAGTGAGACATATACACGGATGAATAGCTTTCAGGTCATGTATCATCCCGGATTCGCACAGCTCCAATGATTTGAAAAGAAGCCTGTTCAGAGAAGCTAAAAGATCAGCAGCAATATACCCCGAGGTCTGTGACGGCAGGGTTGACGGGGCGGGGAGTCCGTCAAAGACAGGCTGACTGAGACTTAAGGTACTACTAAACGGCAGGGGAAACGTTTCTTATCAGAGTTTGACGAACTGTGGAGAGCACCGAGAACTGAAGGGAGGCTGGTCATCAAAACTGATGCACATGGCTGAAGATACTAGTCGAGGGGCAAGGGGAGCACTATCTGATAGTCATCGGCGAAGAAGAGAAGAGTGTCGTGGTAGATAGTGAAGATTTCATTGATGTATATATATATAAGGAACAGTAGGCGGACTGAAACACCCCCCCCCCCGGATAACTCCACTAGTGATGATTTTGGCTGAAGACAAGTGGCCATCGACCAATACAGCTTGAGATCAGTGTGACAGATATGGTTGTATCCTTGTCTGAGAGGGATCCATAACGTCGGAAAGTTGAATTTTAGCTATCAGGTTTTGTGGGGACATTGAAGAAGGACCTGAAACTTCAAACTATAGAACCGTTATATTGTCGCTGGCACAAATGTTGATGATAACACGTTAAGGAAGTCCAGTTGGCAAGGGAAGCCAGAGCTAGTTGTCGGAATTCATGCTGAACAGACCCAAGTGAGTTGTTGGCTAGGAGAAAGCTTACTATATTTGTGACCGATCTCCCCATAATCTCACCGAAAATGGAAGTGTCAATATTTGGTCGATGTTTAACGGGGTCGTGTCATGGACTCTTTTTAGAAAGAAGGGTTGTGGCGGCGGTTCCCCGTTGGAGAGACGAAAATGTATTATGTAGAGACTGTGAAGGGACAGCTTGAAAGCAGGGTTATATCAAGACCACCTAAAGGTAGAGAGGCGGGTGGGAGACCATCAGGACCCGGTTGGGTTTACTCGTAAGGAATTATTTTCGGATACCCAGGTGAGAAAAGAGGATCGATTAAAGTGAAGCTAAAGTGATGGACGAAGTGGAGGGTGCAAGGGCAACCGAGCATAAAATAGGTAGGGTTAAGTGAGTAATAAAGGCTTCAGAAAATGGAACTAGGATATTGACTGCAGATGACAGTCATGATATTAATCTTAATAAGAACAATAATACTAGTAACAGTGGGTTTCGAAGTTTTCTGAAGCGTGCTTAGTTGTATAGTCATGCGGTGCAAGTGAGGTAACAACAGGGATTACTAGATGCTCACTTAGGTGTAAGCAGTACAGGAGAGCCTGGAGGTTCTGATGGACGCAGGAAAGAAGGCCTCGCGACACTGAATTTGAAGGTCAGGTGGTCACAGCCCCCAGGGTGGCGACCAATTAGTCCAAACATTTTGAGCAACCGCCGTTTCTAAGGTGGTGGCTGTGTACGCTATTGGCGGTCTATTTAATAATGAAATTAATAAGGTTGAGTTGAACTACTAGGTGTACTGCTTAACGTGTGTTGATTTAGGTTTTTGGTTTTTCCCTTTTTCAATTGCTCTTCCTCAGTTCAATGCTGGGTAAGTAGAATTTACAAATTCCTGTTTCGCTGTGGCTTGCAGTTTAAGAAACTAGTGAAAGCTTGTAAAAAATAGTCTTTTCATTTGTTAGGAAAGGGAATACTTGATAGAGTATACATACATAAATACATACAAGAACCAGCTGTATAAGGATACGTTATTTACGATTTCCTTAATGTATCATGAATTATGCATTCCCCGTTATAGTTTGCTGTTGGATGGCATACCTGACTTAAGGTAGCTCACTGCTGGAATCGAGAACTTAGTTTTCCTTTCCATCTGTTGAAGCTATGAAAAGTCAGCAGAACTACAGGGTTTTGACTTATTTTGATAAGTAGTAGGGTCAGATGAAGTTTACTCTATTTTCCTAGCCGGAGAATACCGTCAAGAAATTCGTTTAATTCAGTAAATATAGAAAATGGTTCCAGACTGAAACTTGTAAAACTTTATTGTGCCGTTGCATGTAGTTATATATATATATATACACATATATATGTGCACCATAGTCCCTTCCTTTAGTTGTGCACATGAAATAAGACTCATGTGCCAACTAACAGTGAATAACGCACAACTTAAGTGTACTACTGATTGCTTAGTCAATGAGGCTGTCAGAGGAAACACTAAGGTCCCTTCCTTTAGTTGTGCAAGTGAAATAAGACTCATGTTCCAACCGTCTACTGGACTGTTTAGAAGTGAACAAAGCAAACAGCAATCAGTATGGAGTGGCCCTGAATAGGGCTATGGGATTCTTGCACATGTTCCGGCTTTGGATCTACTGGGCCATGCAATGTACAAAGCGGTAGTTCTTCTGGTTGGTAAAAGTAGCGCACCGGAAATATGTCCATCGTTCATATGTCGCGCACTGCACCCATTGAACATCGTCGTCCAAGTCCACCGAGGGCCCTTCTTTTCTGCATAGGCTGCAGATGTCCTCCCGAACAGGTGACGACGGTACCTCCAACCTGCTTTTATTTGTCGCTGCCCGATACATGGCGGAGATGGTCTTCTGGAATCTTCGAAATTGGGCCGTGTGCAGCTGGCCCGTATAATGCAACGTATCGCCTTCGTCTATGTTCCTGGACGTTAAGGCCGACTTACGCCGAGATACATGTGTGTCCTGTGCGGACTCACTGCGAACTGTACCTGCCCAGCTGGTGCTGGGAACCTGTACGCTATCTGTCTTCACTCGTTGCTTCTTTGTTTCGCATACTTTGTGAACATCTGATTGCGATTCTAAGACAAAGGTAACCGTTTCTTCCGGCAGTCTGAACATCACTCTTACGTCTGGACGAATACTCATCATGATGTTCAGCAAAGTGACCTGCTTTTTTAAGTACTGGAAGTTTTGCTCTCCCAACATACTTAAAGCGACCACCATGTCTTTTGTGATGCACCCGGACTCGGCTAAACGATCACCCTTGGGAGTGACTTTCATCGACGGCCGCATTTCTGTTTCCGTTATTATCTCCGAATCACCGTGAGCATCCAGTGAACACTGAACCTGCTCCGGTTCAGTGGATTTTTTCATAGCAGTTAACCTAGATCGTATGGAAAAGAAATCCTGACGCGTTGGTCCCTGATTAGATTTCTTCCGCACATATTCCCTGAGCTCTAGTGCATTCCGAAAACTACCCATTAAGTGGGACACATGTGACTCTTGGTCACCCGTAAGCAGACGATTGCGCACATAGAACCCTTCATTCCCTACTTGGAAACTGTGCAAATGCTTCATGGACCAGCCAAAAACACAGCAACACGATCCAGCGTAGTGAATTGTAACAAAGGCACCGCACTCCAAATAGGGATATCTGACAACAATAAATATTTAAAGAATGAATACCTACCTGGACGATTTATTACTTTTACGTTTCCGGTGAATGCAGCAAAATATGGCGACGCTATATGGCACACCGTTTGGTAACTGGATTCCTCGTTTCTTTGCCACTTCGTACGTCTCACAGGTGTAAATATAGAATGATGTTCACGTCTCCTTCTGGAAATTGCGAAAATCCGCTTTGAAGGATTCCATGTTTGGATAAACCTTTCGCACTAAAAGCCGGAACACCGCAGAATCATCGACATGGACAGACTACATAATGAAAACAGGACGGTACAACGCACAACACCGACTGGGTAGAATCACGGCTGACACGCGTTTGTAGAGGACCGATGGGCCAATGAAAACTAACCACGTTCAACGAATTACCAGTGGTAAACAAAATACAAGGGAGGGAAGCAAAATCAACCAAAGTTTACGTTCGGAAATAGCCTATCCAACCAGTCATGAAACAGGCTTATACGGTGAAATTAGTCATTTTGACATTCATGACACAACAGCGGGGTGATGCTTTACACCAGCAACTCTTCAGTGATTGGACGGTACCCAGCACCCAGTAACGAGCGAAATCGGCTCCATGGTAGAAATGAGTGGGCGAGTGGAGCACAAACGGAAGGGCAGTGCGCAATTTGGCTAGTATCGGCATAAAATCGCAAACGAGAGTGTGTTGACAGAAAAGGTTTCGAAAGAAGGACAGACGGAAAGTTGAAAAATGATTGATGAGGATGTGAGCTTCAACCAGTAGTTCTGTTGACCTGAGAAAAATCATGAATGTTATCCCGAAGGAGTCGCTAGGTGTTGTGTGCGGAATGGAAGTGAGCAAGTGAGTGAGAAAGTCTAAATAACCGTTTCTTGGATGCTTATTATTCAGCAAAAGGTTGATGGAAAGAAACACTCTTAGGTTGGTGTGGAGTGGATGCCCCGTCATGGGAAGTTGGTGAAACAGAGTGGGAGGAGATAGTGATTGAGGATAAAAGGATTCAAATATTGAGTTCGCTGAGGTAAATGGGTGACTGATAAGAGGGGGAAGCAACCTGGTTACTGAGGGGAAGTAAGGATTGAAATACGGTGGACTATGGCAGCAGCTCGTAAATGAAACTGCCTAGATTTGTAAGTGACTGGAAAAAACTGGAGGTGCAAAAGAGGGCCTCACATAAAGCTTTGTGGAAATGGCCGGGCGATCAACAACCTGGAATATAGACAGTTCGCTTCCAGCAGAGGGTTACAGAAATTGCCTTCACAGTGTTATTCGACGTAGAAGCCAATAGTGGAAAATTAATGCAAAAAGTGACAGCAGTTAGGCGGGTGAGGCGATGTTTAATATTGGTTTTCCGGGGTGACTGTGGAGGTGACGTATGAAGAGCAGATGTTAGCAACTAAGTGCGCATTGTGGGGGTGAATACGTTGGATATCCGGTGGAACCAACGAGAAGCAATGTTAAGGATATAGGGAAGCTCCTAGGGGATTTTGGAACTGGTATCCGATCATGATAATTTGGTAGAACAGTTACAGAAGTTAATAGATGAGTGAAATGTGATTCATTCACCGGTTTGTCTGGGTTAACTGGTGAGGAGCGAGAGGGCATCACAGGTTATAAACAAGGCAGAAGTCGAGGGTGAAAATATAGTTGACTGATGGAGTCACGTAAAAGTGGTTCATATGAGAAGATGCCAGGAGGTGCAGCTGAATGCATGGCTCGGTGTGCTGGAGGAAGTCCGACAAGAGACACTGAGGAAACAGTCAAACGGCCGATGTCCTGCGAGTGACTGAATGGCCGGGTATGCAAGAGAGGGATCGACATGAGACAATGGATCGGAGATCAGGCGTCAGACAGATGAAGCCCTGGAGGGAGGACCACTTGGTACTTGGTGGTATTGTTGGCAAGTCGGGGAACTACACTTAAATTATGGTCTTGTTTGGATAAATCGAGTAATGACATTCAAATTGCCCAGTGGATATGGGATCTCGTTGAGAGTTTATCAGGAGTTGCGATAGTCATAACAAAAATGCCTGAAAGGTGAGATCGCCTAATGTGCTTTAGTAAAGAAGCTGATAACTGGACGAAGTATAATGAAGGGATTATTTCGGAGAGAGAAGCAGCAACCCGGTGGAGATGATGATGATGAAGATGATGATGATGGTGATGCTGCTGATGATGATCGTGATGATGATGATTTGTTTCGGGGACACCGGAAGAATGCTGGGCTGCATGAACATCAGGGTAAAAGTGATTTCACAGTATGGATTCTTGGATAGTAAGCTGGATATATGCAGTACATAAGAGTGTGTAGGTCCTAGTGGTCGCATGAAAAAATGTCCGGAGAAATGGAATTTCAATGTCCGGCGGTTGCTTCCACATGGTCGAAGAAAACCGGCTTCGTGGACGAGATGAGTAGTCATCTACAGCAAGAGTGAAAGCAAGATGTCCAGTAATTCGGGTATGATCGACAAGGTAGAAAGAGATTTTATACTGACAAAAGAACTCTCGAAAAAGCACAGGTGAAAATTTGAAGAATTTGTTGATGTCGGGTTCTCATATGAACCGATGGTTCTAATGACTCGTGAAAAGACATAAATGTTATTTTGAAAGAGTGACGAGGTGTTCTTCTGGAGGAAGAAGTGTACAGATGGAGTGAAAAGTCCGATTTCTCACTATTTTTTAAAGGATGTTTAGCTAAGGGTTGCAGGGACTACGCACATAGTGGGGCGCGGAGTATGTGCCCAGTTATGAGCATTTTGTTAAAAAGAGTGACAAAAATTGACAGTTAAGGTAAACGAGATTCAAATGAAAGGGTGGTTTAAATTAATAAAAATAATAATTACAGTGTATTTCAGATGTGCCTGACACATGTCGCAACGCATGTGCAAGTGGTGTAACTGATGGAAGCATAAGGGTTTACAAAAGACCAAAATTAAGGCAAACAGAAGACTATAGGGGAACATAGATATGAATTAAAACTGTAATAACTGCCGCCGAATAGAGATTTCATGGTCAGGTGATTTCGGCTAAGAGTCTGGAGTGAGTGCATAAATGGTATGGGAAATAATTACCACTGGTGGACTTTTGAAAGCACTCAAAGTATATGTAGTCGATCTTTATAAAAAAGAGATTTATAGAGCGGAGTGTAAAGATATAGGCTGTGGAATATGAAAGGCATAAGAGTAGAAATGTCGTCAATGCCTTCGGCGAATTGTTCGCCTTTTAACGGGGTTATCAGGAGGTATCAATAAGGAAATATATCAGTCTGCAGTGACGGCGGTGTAAGGTGGTGGCTGGATACTGGAGGAATCAGATATGTAGCAAATAAATGACACATCTTGAGGGGAGGAGACTACCGGAGAGGTGGTGGGAGGAGTTGGCAGGAGGGAAACGAGTAAGCGTACAACAAGCTGTTAACCTTACATCGGGGTTGGCGAGAAATGTCCGAGCAAAAATGGAAGATAAATTAATATGGAGTGCTGGGCTACAACCATTACACAGATGCTTGGCTTTGCGAGAGAGATGGTAGAGTAGTTTACAGGTAGATGTGCATCAGTAGATGAAAGCTGCATAACGTGTGCCATGCAAAAATGACAAGTTATTAAAGCTGCCCAAGTTTATCCCGGAAGGCGGCAGTGAGTCATTAGGATGAAATACACCAGCGGGCGTAGTTGGAGGTGGAATTTACAGGTTGGAAACAGAGTCAGTTTCCGTAATATACTATGTGAATGCCACATCTGGAGGGAGAGGAACTGCCAGTTTGAGGGTGTAAGGAAGGTTATGGTGTAGTAGGTGGACAGTGAGCGTACCTTTCCTGACGACCGTCTTGATAAATGTGACAAATGTTGGTGACGGAGCGGCAAAGCTTTATGACAAGTACATTGGAGGCGTTTAAACATGGAGGAAACGCGGTGATCGGCAAAATCAGAATGACTCAGTGGAACAGCATTGTAGAGGCGGTCGGATGGACTGACGAAGAGTGCAAATAATTACTGATCAGTTCACTGACCACTGGACGACTACGGAGAGATATGTCAGCTTTGAACACCTTTTGGTGACCGGTGAGGGAATGAACAGCGACAATAAATGTGCCAATATTTGAACAGTATTAGCGAGTTCTAGCATGAGAAACGGACGTGAATACGTATGAGGCAGAAGAGTAGACAGAATTGCGACCCAGGAAAGGTAGGCATGAGGTAACTGCTTAGATCGGTGACCATTTGCATACGAAACCACTCTGTGCAGAGGACAAAATGGATAGTAGGCAGAGGTGGAGGCTGATAACTGAGGCGCACGTAGGTAGTGATAAGTTTTTCCGGGCTTCGGAAGAACAAGATATATCGTTAGCATAGAAAGCAAACTCGAAGGGAAGCTAGGGGTAACTGGAGAGTAGTGGAGCAAATGTCAGCAGCAGCAGCAGCAACAGCGCAACAATGGAGTTTCGTAATCCTCAAGCGGTGCTGGTGGATTGGGTTGGCCGTGACCTGAACACCCAACCTGAAAACTATTTCTGGAGACTAAAGGTGAGGTCCACCAATCTGGTTGAGCCCGCACATCTTCGCAGACTTCCTGCACGCCCGATATGCCCCAGCCAAAGCGGTAGATCTGACCACGTTCCGCACCGTTGTGGTTAGAGTGAGCTGTGTGACTGCAAGGGACTCAAGATGTCCACGTTCCAGTAGCCGGATCGTGGGAATTCTGGGGAAGCAATAGTGTGATAGATGAAAGTGGAAATGAGTGTAAATCTTAGTTGTTCTATCAAGCGCGGGAAGTTCCAAGTTATTATTGGCATGGAGCAGGTGATAATCGTCCCTGGAGGGTGGGTTCTGGAAGCCCAATGGAAAAAACTGTGGTATGGCAATTCTACTAGCTGCTGGTTAATGGAGGGTCACAAAACAACGGCGTGGTGCCAGAAGATTGGCAATAATAGAAACGGGCCGTCGTGACGGAAGGGTCAGTTTTTTGGGTAAGCGACACACAGAAAGCAAGACGGAACAGTACTAGGGACAAATTATCGTGAGGCTTAGTGAGAGTTACCAATGAGACAAGGAGGCGATAATGGGAGACTCCTAAGGCAAATACTTACGAGTAGTCCTATGGATGGTTGGTGGAAAACCACGTGACTTGTGGCTGTTTGTTGTTCAGAAATAGTTCTGAACTCTCGTGCATTGAAATGTGGGTACCACCTTGTAAACAGTTTACGCAAGAATGAGGCTGGTACCTTAAGAACACGATACCAAATGTGAATCCACGTGTTTTGTATCATTAGCGATATTCTTGAACACGAAAGCCGTTGATAAGAGAGGGCCCCACGGACCATGATAGAGACAGACAGGTTGAAGCGACGAAGCAACAGGGTAACAGTGGCCAGTTGGAAGACGCGGTCAGGGGCGTTGAAAATAAGAAGTGGATAAACAGACACGTGGAAAACGTTGTCGGCGATCATACAGTAAGATCCTTACTGCTTTTATCTGCTTACTAATATACAGGATGAATTCACAAGCTCCTTAGCATCCGTCGGCTATAAAAGCCTCCTGAGCGAAATTTGTTCCGTTTCTCATTGATGTCCCAGGCCAAGCTCGTCGGCTCGAGTAATAGACTCGTAAGGATCATGCATAAGAATGAGTTAATGTACAGTCATGTTTGTTTGTTTATTTTTGAATGACAAATCGGCTAAATATAGCAGCCTAGTTTGACGTAGGAGCTTAATCCTAAGTGAAGAATACCTATTAATTAAGTTTGGCCGCATCGCAGTCCGAGATAATGGAGTCAAGACCCCTGAGTCCCTTCATCGTAAAGAGTAATTGGGAGAATTTTTGCCTAGGGGGGCTTAATTGCAAGATATGTTTTATACCATTGCAAAAGAAAGACAGTTTCTTCCGTAGACGGCGTAGCCATTAGGGCTCTAAGTGCAATATTTCACACCCTTTCATATAATAATACTGGTATATTTCTCGGCCATGGTCGAGATGCACGCTGTAGAGCATGATCATGGTGTAACACGGTACTCAATAAGATGGAATATTCAAAAACTCAGAATATGAAAGTCGAGAGTATCAGAGATGGAAAAACAAAGCCAGCAACAGTTGGAATGGATCATTCTGATAATGGTTCGCGCGGCACTTTTGAACCGGTTTCGAATCCGGCCTGGGCACCGGTTCGCGGTGCAGATATCGAAAAATCATTAACGCAGTGCCAAGGACGCATTATGAACGAGAATGATGCAAGCCAAGGAAACCGGAGGCCCACCAAGGTTTTGCATATGGAGTAAATTTTTGAGCAAGAGGAAAAGGGGGAAAAATTGTAGAGAAGTATGTTCGGGAAAATCAACGCATGCGAAGAGGATAGCGATCATGAAGACAATGCAAACCCTGAATGACGGATTTACCGGAGTTCAATAAACGGAATGAGTTTTGAAGCAGGAGGGCATGAGACCAATTTTGTGAGAGTGAACACTGGTGGATATGGGAGAAACAGCAGACCATAGAAAGGTGAGTTTAGATTCAGGATCAGTAACATGTACCATTCTGAAATAAGAAAGCGCAACTGGAGGGTCTTCAAGAAGTGGAGAGTCATTTTCCAGCCGGCTACGGGTCGTAGGAAAGATAAACAGTGGTAACGGATGATAAAGTGGGAAATCTCCGCATGGACTTCAGAATTAATATGCTGTTTCACTGACAGATATATATGTATGTGTTGACACATTTGCCTTCAGTGTTATTCAGCGTCGTTTCTGGTAACGTACGGCATCGAGTGCGTAAGGTTCGTCTGGCAGGACATTGTGTGTGTCGGTCGATCAGACGAGTGTGGCTGTATATTAGCGGCATGCGCGTGAACTGGAACTCGTGTTGGTTGCATTTGAAAACGTTGAACGATCTGATAAGCAATTAAGAGTATTTCCTGTTGTGTGGTTTGATTTCGGTCCCAATTGCTATGGTAGGTTCCACTTGAGTCTCTGTCCGTACGAGTCAAAGTGGCATCCTCGAATAGCCAGTTTTTCGACCGAGATAGTGGGAGACAACGAACCTGAAATAAAGGGGGATTGCAGTCTGGACGTGTTTCCAGCTGTGGGTTATGATAATATAATAATGGCTGCGTTACACCGGGTGTCTACCGTTGTGCCTCGTGGAGATATATTGTCCTGTGATATTTGTGGCTTCTCAGCGGATTTATAAACATTATGAGTTCAGTTACCTCTGAGGATCAATGTGCGTGTTTGGTGTGCAAGAAAAATATTGGCCCTCGGGTCAAAGCCCTGATGTGTGATTTTTGCGAAGGGGGGAATCACCTGAAGTGTACTAAAATCGACAAGGATAAGTATGAGTGGCTGAGTTCCTGCAGCTCCCCATTCCTTCAAATTCTATGCACAGATTGTACCACCGCAAATAAAAGAAAAAGAGATGAAGCTGATTCAGGGGCGAACCAGGCATCCGCGGTACCGTGTGCAACGAGCCCCAGGTCCCACGCAGAAGTAGCTTCAGGCGCTACGAACAACCCATTAAGAGCAGTGAAGAAGCAACACCGAAAGAAATCCGTGGTCACAGACAAAGCCGAAGTAGCTGTACACTCGGAAGACAAAACTAATGTTCCGGAAGCATCGAATGCAGCCGGCGGAGACACAGGCCCCGATCCAGGGCAGACGGAAACCGTGAGTCAGTGGAAAACAGTAAGGCCAAGCCAATGGATGGCGCCGCCACCTAGGACCCAACGCTTCCTAGTCGCGAATATTTCGGAATCAACCGAGTCGGCTCCTCAAAGTAGATAAGAGCTTGACGTTTCTCTTCTACGGGACATATTCGCCAAAATATTCTCCACAAATGAGGAGAACCTGGAAAATGATGTAAAGGTCAAAGCCGTTTTTCGCTTAGGGAAAATAAATGACAATGGTAACCCTCGTCCGCTCAAGGTGGTCTTGGGTTCCGATGAGGAATGCCGCTGTGTGCTACAGCTGTTCTACAGATTAAAAGGAGAGAAACAGCGACTCCTTCGAGATCTTGACCCCGAGGAAAGGGAGAGGCACCGGTTAGCCTTGAGAGAGCTCCGCGAACGCCGGGCCAATTGTGAATCAGGTCTTTTTATCCGGGATTTTCGTGTTCAGCGGGGGCGTCTTCAACTGAGATGGGATCCGTTCAATCTCACCGGCATCATCAACCAGGCGGCCTCTGCGGTGGAGGTGCAATGACGGTCGGTAAGAAGAGGGAAGACAGAAGAGGGCATGCACTTATCATGTCGTTTAATGTCAGGAGTCGGTTGAACAAGCGAGATGAGCTCGAGGCATGAGTGGTTCAGCACTCGCCAACATTGGTCGCCTTGACGGAGACGTGGCTTACCAGTGGGGTGCAGGACTCAGAAGTAGCTATCCCAGGATACACACTTTACCGTGCTGATAGGAGCCAAGCTAGGCGAGGAGGCGGCGTGGCGATGCACATTCGAGCTGACGTCCCTTCGCTACAGTTGGATCGCCTGATAGACCTGGAGGGCTTTGAAGAATCGCTTCGGTGTCGCGTGAAGTTTACACACAGTGGATTTGAGTCTGTCGGAGTCATTTATCGGTCACCAGAAGCAGACCCACGGGAAGTACTGACTGGAGTAAGACGTTGGGCGGGCGATAGTCACTGTCTAATTTTGGGTGACTTCAACTCGCCAAATGTGGACTGTGAGAACTTGCGGTGCACTGCAGGAGCGGATTCATTTTCCCGCGAGCTTCTTTCAACGGTGCTGAAACTTTCCTTGTACCAACACGTCAGAAGGCCGACCCGAACCCAGGATCACCACACGTCTATCCTAAATCTGGTGATATCTCCAAGGCGGTCCGATGTTGATCAGATCGAGTACCTACCGCCACTAGGGTGCGGTGATCATGCAGCGTTAACCATCAGCTGGAAGAGAGGAGCGACGTTTGTCCCCAGACCACAGGGCGGACTCAACGTCTGGCGAATGTCGTTCCAGCGAGTCAGGGAGGCTGCATCCTCAGCGATGTGGTATCCGCCAGAACCGTATGACATAGACCAGGCTTGGGAGGTAATCCGAGATGGAATCCTTCAGTTATGCCAGACTTTTGCTCCACCATCCAGACAGCGGCCGCATGCGAAAGGCCCACCTTGGTTCGACTCGCAACTTAGGCGTCTTTTGAAGCGTCGGAACCGAGCATGGAAACAATGTCAAGCGACTGGAGAAGGATGTGATAGATACCGCAACATTCGGAACCAGTGTACCCAAATGAAACGAGAAAAGCGACGTATCTTCAAGGAGACGTTAGCAATGGACTCGGTACAAGCACCCAAACGACTGTTCGCAAATCTGCGACGGAGAACGCGTACCACGACTGCAATCCCAGCCCTGCGGGACGGACATTCGCTGGGAGTTACAGATGAACACAAGGCAGAGATACTGGCGAGACACTACTTGTCAGTCTATGCTCCTGAACAGAGGCACAATCGTCCCTCACGCATTGCCGGGGGAGCCCCCCAAATGTCTTGTCAAGAACTCACCGAGGAAGAAGTGGCGGCATCCATGCGCACCATTAGAGTCAACCAATCCCCCGGACCTGATGGTGTTCATCCGTTGGTGGTAAAGGAACTGGCCGATTTGTTAACTCAACCAGTCACACGACTGTTCAACGCGTCTTTAGCAGCGGGAAAGCTCCCCCAAGAATGGAAGAAAGCGGTCGTCGTGCCACTGTACAAAGGTGGGGCAAAAGCTGAGGCTGTCAACTACCGACCTGTCAGTCTAACACCGGTGATAGAAAAGGTTATGGAGAGCCTGCTGGCAACGCGAATCCGGGACCATATTGAGGTATACGACCTACTTAGCCGACAACAACGTGGTTTTTGGAAAAGCAGGTCGTGCCTAACAAACTTGGTAATCGCATGGGAACGCTGGACGATAGCCAAGGCCGAAGGACACCCTACGGACGTAATCTTCGTGGATTTTAGCAAAGCTTTTTTTTTACAAAGTTCCGCATGACCGTCTATTAGGTAAGCTTAAGGCTCTTGGTGTAGTAGATCCCTTGATTCTGTGGATAGAGGACTTTCTAAAAGGCCGAACCTTTGCAGTACGAGTAGCACAGTCACTGTCAACTTGGCAAGTGACAGCTAGTGGTGTTTCACAAGGATCGGTTCTGCTTCCGCTCCTCTTCCTGGCCTATATCAATGACCTACCACCAGTTTTTCAATCGCCGTGCCTCATGTACGCAGACGACCTGAAGATCTGGCGCACGATTACGTCGTACGCTGACGAGCTCGTTCTTCAGGAGGACATCAGAGCCCTTGAGAGATGGCCAGATCTGTGGTCACTACCAGTCAACACGGACAAGTGTGCGCATATGCGAGTAGAAGCACCGTCCAGCAGTGGGATGTACAATATACACGGGGCACCCCTCCGGCGCTCTGTCTGCGAAAAAGATCTGGGAGTGATGGTGGCCTCGTCACTAAAAACGAAGCACAATACTGATAGAGTCTGTTCTTCAGCGTGGACTATCCTGGGGCCGATAACTCGTTCATTCGGCCATCTCTCACTCAACGCCTTCAAGGTGCTGTATGCAACCCATGTGCGTCCCAGGCTGGAATACGGGGGGCCAGCAGTTTTCCCTTGTACGTTGGCAGAGGTGGCAAAGTTGGAAAGAGTACAGAGAGGCGCAACCCGCCTTATCGGAGGGCTAAGTGGGGTCAGCTACGAAGAGCGGCTGAAGATCACAGGGCTGTTTCCAGTGGCCTATCGGAGAGTCCGGGGAGACCTGATCTTCACCAGGCGTGTTATCAGAGGCGACTTCGGTCCAGAACTACGTGCAGAGCTCCCTCTCCGTGGATATGGCCGTACGAAAGGACACCCGATAACTCTAAAGAAACTGCACTCGGTGGGCCTCCCTCTGGTGTACCGTCTATCTCGGAGGGTGACCAATCTATGGAACTCGCTGCCAGCCGAAGTGGTGGGAGAGCCCAACGACACATTGTTCAAGCGACTTCTGGACGTACTTCTAAAGAGGTGGTGGGAGACACACATGAGTCTACATCACTGAGCTGTGGTGAGGAGGCTTACACGGGAGAGATAACCTCTGCCTCTATTGAGAAGAATGAATGAATGATAATGGTTTATTTCGGAGACGTCCGAGGCCTGCCAAGTACATAATCAGCTGTTTACAAGTGATGGAATAAACAGACAAAACCCCTAAAAATGTGGAAATTAACATGACAGGAGTTGAAAAAGGGCTAAGAAGGAAGAGGGGTTACGCGGGAAAGGAGAGCAGATAAAGAGCAGCAGTCAGGGTATGTCCCTGCTGCGGATCAACGCCTAATGGAGGTATATAAAATCCAGTAAAAGACGAGGCATAAGAGTGACAGAAACTACGGGACTAGGTGGAAGCAAAGTGGTTGAAATTAGTGGCGTTTCCATTTGTTTGGTTCATTAAGGAAATGGCCATAGGTAGTCTAACGTTGAGAACAGCCAGATAGATGAAACTGTCTATCGTTGATTGTGTCCTTAATTGAAGGGCGCAGGGTTGGTCTTAGAAGTCGAGGCCCCTCTCGTAAGCTATTTCTTCTGCCAAGCACATATTAGATAACTGTAGTGCACGGGTGACGCTGAGATATGGGATGAGTGCCGACAGAAATTGGGACTTGATTTGTGAAGCTCGAAGGTTGATGGGCAACTTGTTCCAGACTTTAGAGTAGACAAGAAGGAAAAAACGTGACCGTATGGCAGACTTAGCTATACTAGAAGGGACAGTAAAAGGCCTGTGCCGAAGTGAGTAAGGGGTTTCACGGATGAAGCTTACTGGGTCAAAGGAAAAAGACCGGTTATGGAGCAGGTCATACAAAAAGACTAAGTTCAGTCTTAAGCGGCGGAGCCAAAGTGGGTCAAGATTCAGATTTTGACATCGTTCTCTATAGTCTAAAGACGTGGACCAACCGGGTAGTTGTTTGGTGAAACGCCTTTGTATGCTTTCAATCGCAACTCTGTCGAATTTCGTCATGTTAGAAAATATTATTGGGCAGTATTCGAGCAATGGCCTGATGTGTGATTTGTAGATGCTGATGATGCTGTCCCGGAGACGAAAGGAGCGGAAGAGAAGGGCCACACTTCTTCTATCCTTGGCCGCTTGGATGGCAGCGTGCTCAGAAAAGTTGAGGGAGCAGGAATAGTTGAGGCCCAAATCGCGGATTGTAGGTCGAATGGCTATCGGGGACCGACCAAGAGTTAAGGATCCAGGGGGCAATTGGAACTTGTAGGTTAGGACCTCGCACTTATCAGTGGAAAAGCTCATCCTCCAGGTGTGGCATCAGCGGTCAAGTGCTGCGAGGTCAGCGGAAATGTGGCAAAGAGTATGGGTATCATCATTGGAATTGAAAGAGTAAACTATTTTTATATCGTCTGCAAACAAGAATGGCGTGCCATGGTGTACTAGATACAATGCCTCGTTAATGTACATCAGAAATAGGAGAGGACCCAGTACGCTTCCCTGTATAACGCCACTTGTAACAGGTTTCGGTTTAGAAGTATGTCCGTTGGAGAGGACCACTTGCGAACGATGAGCAAGATAAGATTTCAGCCAAGAAAGCAGCGGGTCACCAATGCCGAATGAACGCAATTTGGAGATAAGATGCAGGTGTGGAACATGGTCGAAAGCCTTCGAAAGATCTAGGTAGACAACTACTAATGCCTGCCCGCTATCAACAGCCTTATTGACTAGGTTGAGGAAGTCAAACTGACATGTGGTGCATGATCGCGATTTGAGGAACCCGTGCTGCCTATCGCTAAGAAGGTTAGAAGCGAGAAGATGGGTGGTAATGCCATCTTTGATAATCGTTTCCATTATTCTGGAAATGATAGGGGTATGGTTTATGGGGCGGTAATTAGCAAGTTCGTATACAGGTCCTTTTTTATGTCGTGGAATGATGACTGAACGCTTCCAGTTCGACGGTACCAAACTAAATTTGAGTGACAAGGTGAATAGGTTCAGTAGTAAAAGTGGAAGGTCCGACCCACCGTTAATGATTGCAGCTGGGGGCAACCCGTCTGGTCCAGGATGCGCAGATGCTTTATAGCGTGAAATAAGCCTGGAAATAACGTTTACTTCAAAGTTTATGGTAGATAAGTAAGGGCTAGTAATAGCCAGAGGATTTGGGGGTGCTGTGTCTGAGGCCAGGGCCATGGAATTGGCGAAGTAATGGTTAAAGGCCTCAGCGATATCAGAAGGGGGGGTGGCCGAAGTTTTATTTGGTAACACGACAGATTGGATCATAGTATCCGTTGCCGAATTCCTAGATTTGTGTAGGTGTGAGAGTTTCAGTGCTTCATTGGGATGCTTTAGGGCTTTGGATTCTTCGTTGCGGAGCTGTTTTTCCTTTAGGTCCGGGATAATATCAGTAAGACGTGTTAGTCTCATGAGAAGAGAGAAGTCGTGGTTTTGGGGGTAAAGTCTTTGAATCTCAAGGTACTTTTGTTGGAGGGATGCAAGCTTGGACTTCCTAAGGGAGGAGTTTTGGGATATTGGGCTGAGTTTCAGGAGGCAGTTTTCCATGTTAAAGTAAAAGTGATCAGCCGCTTGTTGGGGTCAACCTTTAGAAAAAAGCTGCTCCAATCTTGATTACGGATAAGATTGGTCAGAGGGTTCCAATTTAAACGGACGGGATTATTGACTGGAGTCAGATAGTCTGATGGATAAGGATGTGATGAAAGGTTACCGGCCACTATCTTATGTTCACTACCCGGAAATTTATTCAGAACGGAAACCGAAAAGTGGGAAACGCTGTGGGTGAATATAAGATCTAGTATGTTGGCGTTTCTAGTAGGGGTTTTAAAGTGTTGCATCCAGCCCCCAGTGTGAGTATGGGACACAAAGTCTAATAAGTTGCGAGGTGCCGTGAGGTTTCGCCAGGATATTTTAGGCCAGTTAAAATCACCGACTATGATTTTCGCTGCCGAAGGTAGTAGTGAAAGGTAATCAAAGGCTTCAATTAAGGGAGTTAAGTCTGCAATAGAAGATGAGGGCGGGCGATAGATACAGCCAATGTGCATGACTACAGTTGAGAACCGAATTGTGAGCCATAGAAAATCCGGAATTGAGTCGAGTGTGGCGTGTCTGACGGGGACTACTGAAAGGGCGTGCTGTACATACACAAGGCACCCACCTCCGCGTCCGTCGATCCTATTTACCTTAAAAACCTTGTATCCTTCAAGTATAATTTCGCTGGTGTTGGTGTGTTCGTTGAGCTAGGTTTCAGTAATAAAGATGATGTCAGGACTGGATGTTGTGACGTAATATTTTAAGTGATGAAACCTATTTGAGATGGACCGCGAGTTAAATAAAATGAATGGTAACCCACTCATGTAGAAGTGAGTGTCAGGGCTGGGTAACTTATGGGAGTTGTTGGTTGGAGGAAGTGCACGGCGAGGGGCGTGAGTTGGAGCTATTACCGAAGAGGAGGAAAAGCAAGCGTTGGATGCCTCCGCGATGGCTTCGGAAGGACTAGCCGCCGACGAACCGGAAGTAATTAATTTATGGTTATTACGGGGTGAAAGAGCAGACCTTAGACGAAGTAGTCCTGCTTCTTGTTCTGGTTGGTTGGTGTCTTTCGATGCTCCAGTGCAGTGACAGATTACGGGGTTATGGAAGGTATTGGCTTGCCCACGTGGCAACCTTGGTATTGGTTGTTGTGTGGTAACAGCAGGCCTCAGAGGGTAGGGACTAAAAGAGTTTGGAGTGGCTTCGCCGCCCATCGATACGACTTTCCCGGGTGAGGTAAGATAGGAATCGGCGGTTGGTAGGGGCGTTATATGGAGGTCATTAACGAAGGAGGTATTGGTAATACGCAGTGTTGCGTAGTTGGCCTGCGGAGTTCGGGGTGCTACCGAAGGTATGAACGACTGGTAAGGTGCCGGTATTGAAAAGTGGTTCGTCAGGGCAAGAACAGACGAAAGATTGTGGGATTGTATGCAACAGGGTGGGGAAAATTTACTCGAAGGGGGTTTGTGGATGTATCCTGCGCGTAAAGCGCCTGTGGTGGAGCAAAACGAAAATTTTGGTATGGTAAATGAACTAGCGGGATAAACGGTGGCGGTACGGAAAAGTTGGGAAATGAAGAGCTAGGCAGATGCAGCTTTGAATAATAGCTGTGAAGTGCTTTGCGAGCATCGTCCGTATAAATGCGCGTAGAGCGGGGATTTCGCTGCGAGGAATTACGGTTTGAGAAACAATCTATTTTGGGAACAGAAACTGTAGGTCCCGGCATTAGTGACATCTCACAAGGGTATCTGTTCGCTTCTTATCTTTGCATGACATTAGGGGTGCAGCCTGGTGATATAAGGCGGTCGTTGCCTAATGAACTAAATGTTGAGGCCTTCAGTAGAGATGGAGTGTGGGTTGCCGAATTCTGGATTTGCGGCCATGTGTTACCGTTGCTATCGACACACTGCATTGGGGGCTGAGTGTAGATCGTTACCAACTTTCGGCCCATTGGTGATAAGTTAGATTGCAACGGTGAGGTTGTGTCCTTAGGTACGCTACTTCTTGGCAAGGAATATCCTAGTAACTGTTTAGTGAATCTACCTTGTAAGTTCTCAATTGTTAATCTATCAATCTACCGCATGTTAGGAAAGACGATGGCGCAATATTCAAAAACTGGTCCGATATCAATTCTAAAAATGCTTGGTTTGCTGTCCGGAACACCAAAGGTTCTCATGGTCAGACTAATCAGCCGCCTGGCTTTAGCAATCTGCACGGCCGAATGTTCGGAGAAACTGAGTGTACAAGAATATTGCTATCTCAAAATCACCACTTCCGGACCGTTGGGGCTGAACTTATCATTAACTTGAGACGTTCCTGTGGGAATTCGGCATTTATGCATAAGGATACAACTTTTGGCAGTGGGGCACTTCAACGAACATCATCTGCCTTATGAATCTAGCTATGGTAGATCGCCAGTTATGTCAGCAATAGTAGAAGCTAAGGCTCCAGGTTCAAAGGAGTACAGAATTTCATTGTCGTCTGCAAAAAGGAAAGCTGCGCCATTAGCGATGACCATAGAAACTTCACTGCCGTACATGAGAAAAAGTAAGGCACCTGGTACACCACCCTGAATAACTCCACTGGTTACTGGCCGACATGATGGCAAACTGCAGTCAATGTCCACCACCTGCTTTTGGGATGTGAGGTGTGACGAAAACCAACTGAGGATTAGGTCATCACTTCTGTAGGCTTACATATAAGCAGGGAGCCTGCTATAGGAAACTCGATCAAAAGCCTTAGTCACGCCAAGGAAAATTACGGCCGCCGATTTACCACTGTTGGTAGCAGTAGGTATCAAGTTAAGGAAATTATGCATACAACTGCCAAACGATCGTTTTTGAAGAAAACTGTGCTGTTCAGAGTTAATGAGGTTATTGTTCAGTAGATACGTTTTCAGCTTATCTTTAATCAGTCTTTCCATATTTTGGGAAACTATGGTCGATAGTTGGTTAGGTCCTGTCGTGAATCTTTCTTAGGAACTGGAACAAAATCTGGTGTCTTCCAATGGGAGTGGAAGGTGCTACTGCTCATAGATAAGTCAAAATTCTTTGACAACAAGAATAAGACATCAGTTTAACCTAGACCGGAAAAAGTCTGTGATACGGCATCTAGCACAGTGCGTATGGCCACCTGGTCTTAGGAAACTATCCTGCTACGTCGTTTGGGTGAAGAGAAAGTGCTGTGAACTGTGCAGATTTCAACGGATGGACGTGATATAAGCTGTGTAGTCACCAGCCGTTAGAGAAAGAGCAAAACAAGTGCTGAAAATCTCGAAGGGCTCTTGAGGTTTCCTTATATAACTGTCTCATATATACTAGGTAAGACAGGGGGATGGCACTGACTGTCCCTCTGTTTCTCAGCTTGGACAAAGCTTTGGTTGTTTTGGAGCTACTCAGAGCCCTCAGTCTCCGTTTTTCATCAAGGGGTAACTCAATCAATTTTATTGAATGAGATAAATGGTTCATTTGTAAGAACAACGAAAATATCTATGTCTAAGGAATTTGCGCTGTGGTACGGAAGGTTTGTTCTTCAATCGACAAAAACAATTCGGTTTGTTGCTTCCAGGTGGTCTATGGGCTGGGGAGATAGCGTCAAGCCATGCATTTGGCGTGGAGTAAAGCTGACCCACCACGGTATTCAAGTCGTCGGATGGGAAGAGATTATCCCCGTTCTGGCCGCGGATAAGTGAGGGTGAGAGATTCCAGCTAGCTTGATGGAGCAGCCTTTTTGCGGTTGAGTTATGGATCGTTCTTGTTGGCATTGAAAACTAGCATCTTACCTGTGAGAGGTCACATTCCAGGATGCTGTTCACGACATATGTGCATACACGAGATTAATCTACTGCAAACATATGGTCAAAAACAAGGTGCGCCTCTAGTTGGACACATCACGTGTTGCCTACATCCTCCTAAAAGGATGCTGGGGACGAAACGTAGTAGGTGATGAGGGGCTTCCAAAGTAAACCACCGGACTGCTAGGGCGTTGAGGTCACCGGCCACCAGTATGGGGCCGAATCTGGGATCCTCATAAAATTCCGGCACAGTTTTCGCTGGAGGAGGATCGGATAACGCAATCAGTGTTCCTTGAGATAGAGTAGTCTGTAATGGGGATGAGGGAATATGACACATGAGGGATCGTGAAATATGCTGAGTGGGCATGTCTGGAGGGGGAGTCAGTTTTGTTGTCATACTAGGATGGGCATGGCTAGTACTGATAGGGGCCGTTAGACTGGAGGAAATCGGCGGTTTTAGGCCTTCTTATTACGAAACAACGCCGTGAAAGTTCGATAACGAGTACCTTGGTATTGGTAGATACTGGTGGCTGAGACAGAGAAGTGCGAGGAGAGAGGGTTCAGTGGCTATTAGGTGGGGAAGAAAAGCGAGCGTGGTGTATGTCGATGATAGCGTTTACCAGCGTACCTTTCTGAGCCGAAAGGTGTTGTCATATATCAATTTACAATGTGACCGAGTGTATGGTAGATCTCGCTCAAGAAAATAGGCGGAGTCAGCGGCAGGCAGCAATGCGATGCGGGAGACGGTGTCATCCCATCGGCAACTGGCCCTGATTACTGAGGCTGACTGTGCACTGGACGCAATCTGAAAACCGATTCCGTTGACAGGAGGTGTGATCCATGATCCTAGTTGAGCCCATACATCGTTGCGGATGACCCTCGTGCCCGATGTGGGTCGGCCGAAGCGGTAGATCTGACCGCGCCACTGGGATAGGTATGAGTTTTCTTGATGATGGCAAATGACCATAAATATCAGGTAATCCAACATCGGGTGACTGGGTATCAGGGGATCCAGGAGTGTTACCAATGAAGCAGCAGCTGAGTAACTTGCGGGTAGTTGATCGACAGATGGACGCGTAGGACAGGTTAGTGACCAGCGTGGCTCCCAGATTATTAAAGGTCATTGAGAGAAAGCTACACGCAACAGAAGGTCTGGAAATAAAAAATTGGAGGAAAACAGCCTGGGTTGCTTTCAGCTGAGGGTCTACGACAATCGATATAAAAAGAAACTTTTGTAGGCGGTGAATCTCTGGGACTAGCTTCCTGATCGTAGGAGGCAAGCAGAACACAAACGTTTGCTCGGTTTCATCCCTCATGGACCATTGATGTTTGCACCATTCAAAATTGTTATCTCTTCTTGTAGGCCTGGTCATCGGGTATGTTTGTGTTGGGGGGCCTCGAGTTTTGGCTAACCGTGAGGAACTTATCCAATGCATTTCCAAACCGATGGGTTGAAGTGGAACTGCGCGTCTAACGGTAGTTTATTACTTAAATAGGAGCCCACTGTAATAAAGAGGTGTAAATGAAAATTAATGTCGGTAGTGAGGAGTGAAAGGGTAGAAGCTTTATATCGTAAAGGATAGCTAGAAACAAGCGCAAAATGTAATGGATCTGCAGTATATGACCGGCTGTGGAGGATGTTATTGGGAAAGATAAAGTTTAGTTTCATACGGCAAAGCCACGAAGGGTCCAGTCTTAAGAATAAGCACCGTTTTTCATGATTGAGGGGTGGGCTGCACAAAATCAGCCGCCCGGTAAAACTTTGTTGGGCAGGTTCGATACTAGTTCTGTCCAGATTGCACACACTGGAAAAGATTAGCGGGCAATAGGCTGTTAAAGGTCTGGCATGAGTTTTAAAGAGGAAAAGAGTGCAGCCTCGAAGTTGAAAGGGGTAGATGGTTAAGATTAAGCGCTTTTTTGCCTTAGCAACTCGAAGGGCAAGATGTTCAGGAATATTATGTGAGAGAGAATGACTCAGGCCGTGGTATAAACTATTTGTTTGCTGGCAAGAGATGGAACAAAAACGGCGGGGGAATCTTGAGATAGGCCTCACTCATAGGTAAATATCTCACATTTATCGGCAGCAAAACTCATTTGTCAATTTAAGCCCCATCTATCGAGTGCGGAAGTCCCCCAAAATGTTTGAAATGACGGAGTCGAGACATCCATGCTGGAAAAGTTGGTCAATCTCGGTGTCGTCAGCACAAAGAAAAAGGGTGTCATTGCTCATCGAGGTGATTCCCTCGCTCGCAAGCTGAGAAACAAAAGGGGGCCAAGGACGCTGGGCCTTATAACACCACTTGTGACCAGTTTGGGCTTGAAACGGTTTCTATTTATCGGATCATTCTGAGAGCGATCAGACAGGGAAGAAGTTACCCGAGATATTGAGAAGCCAGTGATCGAAAATGGGGGTGTGGCGAGCGGTGAAATGCCCTTGACACATCCGAGTAAATTACTATCAGAGCCATTCCATTTCCTACCGCCTCAGTGGTGTGACTCGGGAAGTAAAGATGGCTCTCTGTGCAAGACCTTGAGCGAGGTAAACTGTGTTATAGGATAATATTGCTGACCAGTTCAAAGATGCTTCACTATGTGGACTTTGAGGATATTTTCCGACATCCCAGGGAAAGTAGATGTGCAGGTAATGGGACGGTAGTTTCTACCACATGGACCAAGCCTTTCCTGTGGCGCAGGATCAGGATCCGGCACTTTTGCTTGCTGGCAACGGACTAGAAACCTTTGCTAGGGTGAATAAATTAAAAAATGTGTGAAGAGTCAGGACTGGATTTACCTACTGCAGTGGGCAATAAATCTTCAGATTCGGAGTAAGATAATGGCTCGAAAGTGGTCAAAAACTGGAAGATGATGGAAACGTCAAATTCGATCATAGGCTGGATTGAAGCGTTAACAGGAGGAAGAGGAGGAAGGTCACCACTGTTACTGGGGGCTTTAGTTGTGGCAAAGAATGAGCCAAAGTCTTCAGCAACAGACGGTGGAGTAGGGACGGATACACTGTCTGCTATGACTATGTGCAGTACATCTCTGTGGTTATCAGAGGTTCTGGCCTTGTGCTTTGATGGCGATCAAGGAGACCTACTGGAGTTTTTAAAGCTTTCAGTTCTTGATCGCGCAGTTCATTCTCTTTAAGCCTTTCATTGGTAGGAGCGATACGAACATGTTGAACAAGAAATGCGAATGCGTGTATGGGTTGAAAATTCTTTGAAGTTCCGCATACTTTGCTTGCATAGTGGTTGTGTTGGTTTTGGTGTTATTCCGTTGGTGAGGAGACGGGCAATCTTCTCGGGACAGCTGGATTATGCATATAAAAAATATGTCGGTCGAGTAGTGTGGGTAACCAGAGAGGAAGAACCTACTTTAGTAAGCTTGTCGAATGGCCTTGGGGAAAAGCTTCTAGTTGGGAAGTTGGGTGGGTTTGCCCGTATGGCGATCACCACAGGGAGAGTTCTCGAAAGCTGAGGAAAATATGTTAGGGATGTCGTGGGCGAACATGAGATATAGTGCTGTTCTCCTCGTGGGAGGGCACAAATGCTGTGCCCATTCTCCTACTTCGCAAAAAATGAAAGACTGTTGGGTGTGGACAAAGGTGGCCAAGAAGTCACCAGCTACAATCTTTACTTTTGAAGCCGTAGTGAGATGTATTGAAATGCATCAAATAGGTGGGAAAGTTCAGAGAACTTCTCGTCTGTTGAGCGACAGACACGTCCAGTATGAAGTGGAGAGCCGAGAATGTGGAGGTTAGGCCGAAATGATTCGGGGATGGAGTCGAGCGGAAGGCCCTCAAGCTTTGCGAAGTGGAGGTCTGCTTGAAATTTTCACACACCCTCCGCGGCCCCGGATGGTCCTAATTACTTCAAAGAAGTTTCAACCTGCAGGACAAACCTAGTCGGTTGGAGCGTTTTATTGATCAATGTAGTGTAGTCATCGGCATTCGTGGCCAGAAAGCGTTAGTGAAAATTTTTATGATGGATAGACTGCTGAAAAATCAACGAGATACTGTTATTATTATTTAGCGTCGAGGATTTTGGTTAGTGAAGTAGGTTGTGTAGAGTGGAATAGTTTAGATTCGTGGTTTGATTTGAAGGCTCGTACGCGGGAAGCGAACCAGCACCGAGAACGGGGGGTTTGATCTGCAGGCGTTTTGGTAGTATGGTGCTCTACAGGAAACAGAGGGACTAGCAAAGCAGTGGTGCCCGGCTGTGCTAAATGCTGTGTAGATATATCCTGTGGGATGTGAGGGATAGTAGGAATGTTTGGGGTAGTGTCAACTTCGGCTTGATATGAAAGGTCATGGAAAAGAGTGCCAAGTGAGCGGCGGCCTCAGTTCCGTCAGTGTTCACTCGCACGCACGATTTTGGGAATCGATTTCCGTCCAGCAAGTGCAGAAGCAGAACGAAACCGATTGATGCGTTTTAGTAGTTATATTGGCTGCCCTGTGTGGATGACAGCAGAAGGTAGACTGAACAAGCTAATGACCAGAGCTGATGAGCTGGAGCGCGCCTTGCCCTTTGTTACTTAGCTTGACATAAGTTTTTGATGAAGTAGACCTTTTCGGTCCCAGGTGGACTTAAACAAATCAGATTTCAAGGAACCGGTCGATTGGAGGAACCGATGCTAGACCAAATTACGACCTAATAAAAAGCCTGTTCAAAGCTTGCTAAGCTAGTTGCCTACGTCAGTAGATGACTGCAGGGTATCACCCAAATGTCCTTAAGGGTTTCTAAGATAGGCTGGTGTGTCCGACCGAAGGAGATTATAACACAGCACTGGTTACGTCGGGCCTGGATGAGTGAAAGTACTTCGAAGTAATTTTGTCCTGACCGTGAGCTACGTTATGTGACTGAGAAAAAAGATTCGAAAAGGGAGATTGCCTGTAGGTAGAGGAGGGCCTGACACCGGAGTTTGCCGCTTTTGGGGAGCGGTTGTCAATTCCAAGTAAATCTAGATGAAATCTCCTATTCGTAAACGAGGCGCTCTTAGGCTCTAACCTCGCAACAGAATTTCAATGAGTTTGGTGTCTGGCTGGCCGCTACAAGTGGCTCGGCAGGCCAGATCCAGATAGGGGAACGCGAGAGAAAGGGAGAACAAGGAGTTCCTGGTGAGGAGACTGGTTAGAATTTGATGGGTATTGTTGTATTGGATCAGTGGGATAAAAGATGCTGCTGTAAGGTTGCGATTATAGGCGGGAGGACTGTGAGGTATCATAGGGCAATGGGATGCTACGTAGGGTGCTGAGGGGATCGCAGACTGGGAGGGGCCATAGGAGTGATTTTGCGGGCTGGGGCGGAAAAGTCACAAGGGAATAAAATCCAGGTGTTGACAACGTAAGAGTGGTTGAAAGGAGCCGTGGGACACGAGGAAGAAGATAGGCCAAATGGTAGTAATCCGCGAAGAGAACCCCACTGAACCTTCACTTAGGTGTGTCAGGGCACTGCAAAGAAGCGATCGGGGTGGATAGCCGAGGGGTGCGGCTTTTGACGGGGTGTGATCTAGATATGACGTTGGGCGTCACCCCATTTGTGCTACGGGCGGCTAGGTTTTGTCTTGCGTTACATTTACGCCAGCCTGCGCAGACTGCGACGAGACAGCCTAGGCTAGAATGGAATGGATTTATGAGGTAAATGTGGCTTAATCTGCGGGGTGGGTAGGCCAACTGCTTTGGCCAAATACACCAACTCGGGTGGTCCTTTTGGCTTTGCAAAGATAAATCGTGGGAGCTCAAGGGATTCGGTAGAACTTAGGGGCCTCGAGCGTACGGCCCAGGAGTTGTGTGTTCTAAAAGTTGGTTTTGAGAATGATGGCCTCCGCTTTGCGTAGACTAGTGGCCTTACCAAGTATACATTTTTATCGGCTTCTTTTGGTGTTGTAGGGTTTCTGAGACAAGCAGGGACTCAGGGGCTTATTGTAGGTGTGATCTAGGCAGGACTTTTTCGAAAGATGTTAAAGAGTGGGAAGGGGAGATTGGTGAGTCTAGATGTAGACTGAATATATGCGACCCAAGGTTCGGGGAACGAGAGGTCGAATATACACTTCCAAAGTTCCCTTGGTGGGGCTGTGGTTCTATACTGGTTGCGTTGTCGCGTTAAGCTGGACGTTTACCTTAGGAGCTGAAAATTTCCCTCCTTAGGGGCGTTTTGCCACCAGCAATCCTGGTGTCCTTGAATAGGAAACCGGATGCAATCGTGCTCCGAAATTTAATGAATTCCTGTGCAGTTCCCTCATCATGGAATAGAAATAGGAGTGTGTAGCTGTGGCCATCTACGTTCATACTTTTACCACGTTTATTGTTTAACTGAACGCTGACCGCCAAGCTCGGTGGCCGTTTGACCGTTGCTCTTGGGCACGCTCTCACGCACACTCCTAAATACACACTAACCACTACCCCTCCCAGTCGTCTTCTCGTTTTGACGGGTCGTGGAGAATACTGTTCTGGTTAACATTCATACAGTGCCGAGCATTAAAGTAGCATGCAGATGATCCACGCGGTACAAGGGACCGAAACACGAGTTTGCTAAGAAAACAGCGAAGTAAGGTCTAATCAACTTTACAATTGGTGAGCCCGAAGTGAGCCCCAGGTCGCATGAGTTTCCTTGGTTTCTACTATTCAGGGTCCCGTCTGCGTACGTTTTTGTGTTTTATTGTCTCCCCATCTTTTGAATTTTTTGGTCGGTTTCCAAATAATTTTTTTGTCAATACATATTTTTGGTGTCTAGTTCGTCGTGTTTCCCTCCCCCTGAAGATTATAGTGCCCCATTGGTCGTTAATTTCTGTTGCCGTCTATATTCGATAAAGTGATCACTACGTCTGCTGAACAGAAACCCTGCTCAGACCCCACCGTTAGGGCGATCACGCTGCACATACCGGCATTCACGCCTGCTGATCCAGAACTCTGGTTCACGCTGGTCGAGTTAGAATTCGAAAACTGCCGTATAACCAGTGACGCCAGCCTTTTCAAGTGGGTATCAGGCCGCCTCCCGCCGGAGGTCACAATGCAAGTAAGGGACGTAATAATCTCTTTCCGAAGATGTGAGGCTTTGAAAGATGCCGTCGTCGCTCGCATGGTTCCAAAACAAAACCAACGTATACAACAGCTTCAAACCGTTGAGCTTGGAAGCAGGAAGCCCTCTGAACTGCTGCGTGCGATGCAGCTCTTCAGAGGACCGACGCAGACAAGGACCCGCTCTTAAAGGAACTTTGGCTGCAGCGTTTGCCGCACAACATCCCAGTTTTACTAAGTGCCACGCGCGAGTACTCGCTGGAGGAAACTGCAGCAATAGCTGATGACATTATGTCACGATACAATCCCGCTGTAGCTGGAGTAACCAGGTCCTCCGTCACAACGGTGCCTGCCTTGCCAACATCTAACGACCTCGCGTCAGTTTTGTCTAGAATTGACGCGAGCCTGCAACGCCTAGCAGTAAGAAGAAGTGGACCACAGGAGCGGCACCCCGCACACTCACCTAGGCTCCATAGTCCGTCATTGCGACGACGTTTCGGCTCTTCAAAAGAAGGGTATAGTAAATACCAGTCGCTTTGGTGAGGGAACCAAACGATGCGAACCAGGGTGTACGTTTCCCGGTGCTCATCAGGGAAACTAAACCCCCGGCCTGTGGTGGCGACCCACAAAGCCGGGTACCAGACCAACAGTTGTATTTTGAACGTAAGGGACATCATTTCAAATAAACTATTCCTTGTAGATACCGGTGCCGAAGTGATTGTCCTCCCCCGAGCGAAAGGCGACAATAGCACACCGCAGGCCCAAACACTACGCGCTGCCAATGGCACGGCCATACCAACGTTTGGCCAGCCGTTGCTCACCTTAAACTTAGTTTTGAAGCGTAATTTTCGTTGGGTATTCATCATCGCCGACGTCCCGTACCCAATTCTAGGCATTGAATCCCTGCAACATTTTGACTTGTTCGTTGATGCACGACGCTGCTGAATGGTGGATCGTCAGACCACTCTCGCTGTTTCGTGTCATAAATCGCGAGTGAATCACGTCACGCCTTTTTACATTTAACCACCGGCACATCAACCTTATGGAGGACTCATTGCCACCTACCCGGCTATTTTTCGGCAGGCCGGGCCTCTCTCAGCAGTGACCACCAACGTCACTCACTATATCGATACTAAGGGACCCCAGTGTTCAGTAGGCCTCGTCGGTTAGCACCAGACAAGCTTCGTGTTGCACAAGCTAAATTCGAACGCATGCTAGAACTGGGTATAATACGCTCTTCTAGTAGCCCTTGGGCTTCCCCTCTTCACATGGTCCCTAAGTCTAGCGGCAACTGGCAACCCTGTGGTATTTACAGAGCACTTAACAAAGTCACCGTTCCTGACCGATACCCAATTCCCCATATACAGGACCTTACTTCGTCTTTATCAGGTTGCTCCGTCTTCAGCCGTATCGATTTAGTTCGAGTTTACAGCCAGATCCCGGTAGCAGAGGCCAATATCCCTAAAACTGCCGTCACTACGCATTTCGGGCTGTTCAAGCTTCTGAGAATGCAGTTTGGACACAGCAGTGCAGCCCAGATCTTCCAGCGGTTCATGCACGAGGCAACTCGTGGTTTGGGAAATGTCTACGTATACCTGGATGATATTTTAGTGGCGGGTCCTTCAGAGCAAGAGCACGCTACATACTTACGAGCACTTTTCGAAAGCCTTAGCCAGCACGGCGTTACGATCAATATCGCGAAATGCAATTAAGCCGGGCTGGTTTCACTTTCTATTCCATCCTCGGGTATTCGCCCTCTGTCAGATAAAGTTTTTGCTATTCGCGACTACTCTGAACCCGAATCTTTTCGCCAGTTGCGTCAGTTTGTCGGCCTGGTGAATCTCTTCCGCCAATTCATTCCTTACTGTGAAGAAACGATGCAACCCCTCACCGACCTGTTGCTCGGAGGTAAGCGGAAGTTCGTGTTTCCCGACACCGCACAAATCGCATTTGACTTGGTCAAAGATGCTGTCGCCAAACCAGCACTCCTCACCCACCATACCCTTTGGCTCCTATTTCGGTTGTGACGGATGCCTCGGACACAGCGGCTTGAGAAGTACTGCAACAGTTCATGGACGAGCCTTGGCAACCTTTAGCATTCTTCTCCAAGCGCTTACAACCCGCCGAATCTAGGTACAGCACATTTGGTAGGGAGTTATTGGCCATCTACTTAGGAATCCGTCATTTTCGACATGCACTTGAAGGCCGTTCGTTCACGGCCTTTACAGACCACAAGCCTTTGGGTTAGGCACCAAGGTAAGCTTCCAATTGATAATCACCACGCGAGATTCACCACTAAGGCATTGTCTTACAGTTTACTGTGGACATACGACCCGTCTCTGGAGTACTTAATCCCATCACCGACGCCCTATCACGCGTACATCAAATAAGTCTGTCACCGAAGCCTAACATCAATTTGAGCGCAATGGCACAGGCCCAAACTATGGATTCTGACACCGAACAACTTCCACAAAACGATTCTTTGAGCTTGACGATAGTGCCCATTCCAACTTCCCAGAATACCATCGTGTGCGATGTGTCGCAAGGTCGTCCTAGGCCGGTGGTTCCTGCTGCCCACCGTTATCCCACTTGCCTGACATTCCACAACCTGGCTCACCCGGATACGACGGCTTTGATGAAACTGATAACTGAGCTTTTTGTTTGGCACAATGTCAAACGAGATGTCCGTCAATGGGCTCGTGCTTGCCTGCAGTGTCAACGTGTTAAGACCCATAGGCACACCGAGGCGGCGTTAGCCAGGTTCCCAGAACTTGAAACACTTTTTCATCATGTGCACGTCGACCTCGTAGGACCTCTTCCACCTTCTCTTGGGTACGTGTACACACTCACATGCGTAGATCGTTTGACTCGCTGGCCGCAGGTCATTCCTATCCCTCGTTCCACGTCGGAAGTGGCCGCGAAAGATTTTCTGAATGGTTGGGTTGATCATTTCGGTTGCCCGGCAATAGTGACCACCGATCGTGGTCCACACTCTGACGGCGCTTTCGGCGACCTACTGGCTACGCTTTGTTGCCAACACGTTAAGACGACAGCTCACCACCCTCAGGCCAATGGTACGGTTTAGCTTTTCCACCGGAAAACAAAAGCCACCCTTCGAGCAAACGGTGACCCCCTTTGAAGTGAAACACTACCATAAGCACACTTGAGCCTGCGTAGTACCGTTAGGGAGGAATTACACACAACACCGGCCGTACTAGTATGTGGCCGTACACTTCGTCTGCCTGAGGAGTTGGTGCCCCCTCACCAACCTTGACTTTAGACTACGGTGACTATGCTCAGCGCCTTACGCAGCACATGCGAGTGCTCAAGGCCAGTCCGCCGCACGAACGACAGTCTGCAAGTTATGTCCCAACTACCTGTGAAACCACTACTCATGTATTCCTTCTCGTCGATGGCGTTCGATCACCACTACAGGTGCCATACATTGGCCCTTTTCGGGTGACAAAACGTAGGACAAAAACATTTGTCATATACATCAGCGGACGATACGACACCGCATCTAACGACCGTCTCAAGCCTGCCGTCGTGGAGTGCGAACCGCCCGGCCAATTTACACCTACTCAAGCCGCTCACTCACCCGCATCGAGCGAGTTATCACTCGCACCACCCCAAATTACGCCTAGTGAGGACTCGGCAGCCAGTCCATCAGAATCTCCAACTGCGCCTGCAAAGCGAAGTAGCCTTCGTGGTCGCCAACTACGAAATCCCGTCCTCTTCGCCGATTCCTACAACCGACTGTTGGCAATAAGTTTGGAAGTCCACCATGGATTTACCAACCAACAGGCTTGCAAATTACAATCGGTAGTTATGATTTCATTTTCTTCTGATCTCCTAGCGACTACAACAACGCCGAACATCGTTCGTGTGTTGTTATTAAGGTCCAACATCTGCCGGGACCCTCAGGCGCTATTTTGTTCTAGTTTACCTTGCCCTCTCGCAGACGGATCTACACAATCACACTGACTTCATCCGTAGCCTCGCTGACTCCCATGCACGTTTAAGAAGCCAACCACTCACTGGACAACGGGACGGTTGGTCAGTGTGGTACTGGAGACGAAGACTGGACGCCCTTTTTGATGGACCTGACGCGGCATCTTCCGGCTCGCATGCGTATGAGACCCGTGGGCGCTAAAAAACAGTTGGACCCACGCACATCGGACCTCGAGAGTGCAGGCACCGTTGAACTTGTCAGCAGTCGTTCGACGTCACAAATGATATAATGGGCAAGCTTCGAGGAGTTCCTGGACAACCAATAATTCCGGCCTACCACCACGATCGAAGCCCAATTCCGTCGGAATTCTAGGAGGCCCTTGTAGCAGTGGCCATCTTCGCTCATACTTTTACCACGTTTATTGTTTAACTGATCGCTGACTGCCAAGCGCGGTGGCCATTTGACCGTTGCTCTTGCGCGCGCTCTCACACACACTCCTAGTAATATGCTGGCCACCATCTCTCCCAATCGCCTTCTCGTTCTCACGGGGCTTGGAGAATATCGTTTTGGTTACCATATTCATACAGTGCCGAGCATTAGAGTAACGTGCAGGTGGTCCACGCAGTACAAAGGACCGAAGCACGAGTTTACTAAGGAAACAGCGAAGTAAGGTCTAATCAACCTTACAAGTGGGTGGGACGCACGCTGGGTACTCTATTTTGCGGCCCGATGCACTGAAGCTGGTGGCTTGCCGTCTTGCAAGCATTAAGGATGCTGTCATACTAAATCCAGCGGAACACAATGACGCACTTTGAAGACTAACATACTGGTTGAGTTCTTGATACTTCCAGTAACTTCAGCTGCTATGGCTGCAATGAGACCACTGGATTTTATCGGATTTGTGGTGGCTTGATTTTCACAGCGGTCACTGAGTTGGGTAAGGTGGGCCAGACTGGAGAGTTTTTTCAATGGCTGATAACCGGCTGGTGAGGTCCAAAATCATTGATCTATGACCTCAACCCTTCGGTTTGTATAATCAAACACATCAACTGGGCCGACAGAGCGATAATTCGTAGACAATATTTGTTTACATTTTGGGTTTGTGCAGAATTTGAGGGTCAGATTTCCTGCGACTACCGAGGCAGCACATTGCCAAGAGCGGTTGGGCTCTGCCATACGGAGAGCTGCGGTGGCCCACGGCACCAATACTTTCCAGGATAGGTGACAGATCTCTTTAAATTGTCAGGTGCAACTTACACGTATAATTGTCGTGTGCATTGACGACAAATGTTTAAGTGACATTCCGCACACATTTTGTTTCACTGCGTGCTCTTGTGGCTAGGTGGCCCACGCTGGTTTTTACCGCAGTTCATCGGTGGGTGAGTGCTTCCAGCCACGCCTAGTTACAGTTAATATTGTGAACGCATAGATATCACAAACAAGTACTCTTTAGATTACTTGTGTATTGTTTGATCGTCTACTGGTTGTGGTGTAGGCATTGTGGGCCTTAAACATTTCATTTACCCTGTGGAAGCAAACATTTCCCCGGCATTGTCAGCAAATTGTTAAGCAGCATTTCCTGAAAGTTAAGTAGCTTTACAAAGATGGTTATTAGTTGAAACCTACTCTCTTCGTCGTCGCTCATTCCTACAGGACACTTCATCACGCCGGATGAGAGCAAGTGGTAGTTACAAAGGGGGAGAAAGGGGGAAGTGGAAGCCACTCATTGTCCTCTCTGTCGGGAGGTAAGTTTGTGGAGGCACAGGATTTCTAGTCCCAAGGAAAAAGTCAGGAGTGTGATACTATAGAGTATTTATGTACTTCAGTATTTAGCGGCAATTACAGCTTGCCCCTCCAGCATATCTGTTGAATCTGAACCGCACCGTCCAAAGGCACAAATCGGAGGGGTGCGCGGGGACCCGGCAAGTGGAGATACACTGTCCGTTGCTTGTATATCCGTGGCGACCATTCCGCCAGGTGGTTTGGTATGGCTTCTTTATGGCTTCATCTTTTCCAAGCAACGAAAGAAATGCGGCTCGGAATAAATACATCCTTAAACAGAAACATTGATGTGGTGCAACAGTGGCTATCTCATCTATTCTTCACTTCAAAATCAAGCATGAAACAGCAAAGCGATGTGCCCTCCCATGAGGGCAAGCTTGCACTGGGTCTTCCGCGTGATGCACGGATTATTCCTCCTAAACTTCAGTTGGGTGAGAAAATTCAGTTGTATGGTAAAATTTATATTTACTTGGGACTTACTGACGGAACAAATCTGTGAATGGCCAGCAGTGATTTATTTTCAGGTTTTATCAATTCACACCTGAATATAGGTGGGTTGTCGTTGTATCGGGTATCCTTCAATCACTTGCGGCCGACCATAGCAAGGAGAGTGCGGCCATTTCGCTTGCACATCATGACGGTTGGGTTTTATTGTGGTGTGAAAAGAGCATCCAGTACACAATCATCTGAGCCCCGCAGTAAAAGAACTGATGGTAATAATAACTGGGATTTTCTTGTCCTCTGTCAAGACGTACGCACAAGACATGATCATAAAATACAGCCTTACACAGCAGTGTGATGTATAAACAAATTTGAAAGTTAGTTTCACACAATTGCAGTGGCAATGAGATGGAGGTGGGTGGTGCTTGAGTAGACGGAAGCGGGGAAGGTTACAGCAGCAATCATAAATCTGTTTTGAGGTCAGGAAAAGACCTTGTGGATAGCTAGTCAAAAGCGGAAATGCTGATAAATGCGATTTTAAAGAATGTTGAAGGTACGGTGTATACAAGAAAACGTGAAGGTACCGGTGGCGAGCATTAAAGCTTGAACAGGAGGACAAGGCAAAAATAATTCTGTGATTTTATCTGCCAACAATTGGCAGCAACGGATCCCGTGACAGAGGATAAATCATGCCCATCCAAAGAACATGGTATACAATCCATTAGTATGAAGAAGAAAGAGGGATGGTGATTGGAAGGAGGAACCAAAAGAGGTCGACACGTGTGGAGGGATACTCGGGGAAGCACCGACTGGATACCTGAGGAATCACTATCAAGAAACCTGAGACAAAGTGATTGAAGCGAGATATCGTTGAAAGTTAAACCAACATGGGAATACTAGAGCGTAAATAGTGATGAAATTGAAACACAGAGATTGTTATCAACATTGAATATCCAATTGTGAAGGGGGCTTATGATATGGATGTAAGTAAGTGGAATATGATAATCTGACTGATATTTTGGTATACGTAATTACAGTGCTATAAAGAGATTCACATGAAGATTGAAACCACAGCAGCACGGCACTCACCGCTATTGGGCGGACAATGGGTTAACGTTGAGAAGAATGACACACAGCATGCGACCCCGAAATATGTAACGAAAACTTGCGAAATTGCACAGAGGAAACAATAGAAATGTCTGAAAGTGTGTGGATCACCCTTGCAGCGCAACTTGGTGGACGCCGATGAGTTTGTATTGTGCTATCTTCCTCCCTGAAGCAGGCCCTGAGGCTGCCCACTATGAGCACTGAATGTAGACTGTGGTAGTTTGCATCCCTGATGAAAATTCAGCCCTATCTTGTTACTACCTCCCACAGTCTTCCGAACCAGTCTTCACGTTGGTGTTGTCCTGCTTTGTAATACGCTATAGACGGCAAATATATCTTGATAACCGTGCAATCCCCACTACATCGGATTTCCTTGCCCTCACCTAATTATAATCACAGCACAGTAACTCCATGGAGTAGGAGGGCAGGCGAACTTACGTACATGATTCTCTGCACGAGACCAACTTTCTCCAGTGCTACACCACCGACATCCTAATAGTTTCTTCTACTTTAGTGTTCCTCAGAAGTTGTTCAGCACAGAATAACCACCATACCTGAAGAGGATGTAACAAATATAAAGCTGTGCTAGCAGGGTACCTCTCCTATCCACTCATATACTGTTCCTTCAAACCTGTCTTACCGCTTCGGTGTTGAACTTCATTCTGCGTAAGCAGACGGTATAGTGGGTTACCGTCTCTAATTCCTCCCTACCGCAAAGTCTTGGGTTTTCTTAGTGACCGGAGGCTGCTGCGCCGGTATACAAACCATTATTACTTTGGAATGCGTGGACAGTTGCCTAAATGGAGTACTCAGCTTTGCCAGTCAGCAGCTGTAGGGCTCAATCGAGCTTACTTCACCCAGAATGTCCAGTAGGTGCCACTGACAGCCTAAATGAAACTTTGTCCTTGCCGCATTCACATAAACTCACCGGTTTACTATAACTGCCTTCATCTATAACCACAACCCACAGCTGGAGCCACTTCCAGTCTGCAAACTCCGTTTCTTTCAGGTTCTTCGTCTCTCACTATCTCGCTATCCACAATGAATGACCAGGTATTACACTGTGACTCGTATCGACAGAGACCCAAGTGGAACCTCTCATAGCAACGGGGACTGCGGTCGACAAAAAAGACCCTCAAATGTTTATCTGTTAGTAGATTTGAGTTTTCTATCGATAGCACTATGGGAGCCTACACAAATAATAATTTGAGCGCAATCTGTTACTATACCGGTCCCTAATAGTCACAAGTCTATTCAGTCGTACCCCGCCACATACGGTAGATGGATCGACACATTCTTTACCACACCAGATGAGCGAGACCAGTAATGGAGCTGAATAACACTGAGACTAAGCAACTCTATATGTATTTCTCAGCGTGACAGCACAATTTAGCTCGGGTCTATGCGTAGATTCTGCCTCTTAAGTGTCCGCTGCAAGATATCATTTTTTCCCGAACCGCAGCCGGTTGGAAGTTAGTTCCTCCCTAATCCATGACCCTCTAGTTGTGCTCTCTCCTTTCCTGATTGTACGGGCTACTGATCCTGAAATTAAACTCACCTTTGTGTTCCTTCCACATTCACCAAAGTTTACAAGTGCAGTTTCATAAAACTTGTTTCATGCCTCCCTTTTTCATAACACTTTCCGTTCACTGAGCCCCAGTAAACCCGTCACTCAGGGTTTGCATCATCTTCATGAACTGCTATTCTCCTAGCATTCATCAATTTCTCCATACAGCCCTTCTTCCTCCATTTCCCCCTGTTCATAATTTACGCTGTTTGCAGAACCCCACCAAGCCTCCGTTTTTCATGACTTGCGTTATTCTGGTTTATAACCCATCTTTAGCTTTGTGTGCTACCGATGTTCTCGGCATCCCCAAAGAGCTTCATAGCCCAAGTCGAACTCGAAACCGGTTCATAATTTCAGAGCGAGCCATTATTAGTTTGATCCCCCCAAACTACTGGTAGCAGTGTTTTTTCGTAGTTGACATTTATGACTAATAATCTTAAAATTTGTGTATAGTTCGTCCCATTGCGTAATGTAATACACCAAAACCTTGCGCTTGCTTGTGCGCCTCGACCATGGCCGAGAAACGTACTAATAATATTATAACTGAATGCACCCAATATTTAATAAAATATGTCGGCTTTACAAAAACCCAATATTTTTTATTATGTTTTCAGTACGACTTATCTACAATAAACTCATGGATTTTTATAAGAAAAGTTTTGCCAATGATAATTTAACGGTTTCGATCGAAAGGGAGGGTAACGGGCAAATGGACTGAGGGTAGGACAGTTACGACGGATTAAGAAAAGTAGAGGCAATCTTTTTCAGCAATTTTTTAGATACTGGGCATATCCCTTCTCGCTCTCAGCTAGGCGCAGGTAGAGCTGGCCAACATTTCTTCCATAAACCATTCGTCGAACTACACATAAGTATTTGCCCCCAGTGTCGCCTATTCTAGCCTCCTTGCTTTTTTGGTAACTCTCACTAAGCCTCACAAGAATTAGTCGCTAGTACCGGTCTTCTTCGCTTTCCGTATGTTATTTAATCCACAAAACAAGACCTCAACGTCGCGACCACCCATTTCTGTTACTGGCATGATATTGGTGTTCTGTCTTTCTCCCCTAACCCACAGCTGGTAGAATTGCCAGACTGCAGCCCTCTCCGTTTTGTTTTCAGAACCTGTACCCTAAGGACGATTGTCGCCGTCCACTTCCCAGGAATAACTTGGACCCTCTCTTGCTGGGCAGGACAAACGAGATTTACACACAACTTCATTTTCGCCCGTCTCACGATCGCTTTCCCCAAGATTCCCACCAGACTTATTGAACCTGGACAACTCGATCTCACTGCATTCATACAACTCATTTTAATCCCATATGTCATTATGCCCGTTCCGTGTTAGAACCCGCTAATACTGTTCAAACACTGGCACCTTTATTGTCACTGTTCATTGCTTCATCGGTCACCCAAAAAAACAACGTCCGGCGCTGACATATCTTTCAGTAGTCCTCCAGTGGGTAGCGAAGTAATTAGTAACTACCTGCACTCTTCATCGGTCCATCAGATCGCATCCGCAATGCTGTGTTCGGGTTCTGCAGATCACTGCGTTCACTCCACGATTAGACGTCTTCGATACACTTCCCATGCTGCATCGCCGCTCCGTTCCCATCATTTGTTACACCTGTCAAATTGGTCATTAGAAATGTGACACTCACCGTCTACTTACTATACCATCACCGTTATCGAGACCTTTGATTTTCCAGATGTTGCATTCGTGTTATATTACCGAAACTGACCCCGTATGCAGCCTCTAAATCACACCACTATCTGCACCGGCTGATGCATTTTATTTCTATATTCGTTGATCCACGGCCGCTTCCCGCGATATACCTGGGCAGTTTTATTGATCTGTCATTTTTGCATGGTACATACCACACAGCATTCATCTATTGACGTACACTTATCTGTGGATTACTTTACCTTTCCTCTCGCAGAACTGAACACCTGTATAATGGATGTAACCACACGGTCAATATTGATTAGTCTTCCACTTCCGCTTTGACATTTCATACCAACCCTACATAAAGTTAACAACTTGCCGCACGCTCACCTGTTTTACTCCGGCCGTTCCCTGCCACCATCACTCTGGTAGTATCCCTCCCAAGAAATACGCAATTGTTTGCAACATATATGATTCCTCCAGTATACAGCCACCACTTTATATACTACCATCTTTGCAGACTGAAATATTTCCATGTTAATACTTCTTGACATACCTGTCGTAAAGTGAATAATTCACCGAACGCTTCGACGAGATTTCTATCCATATGCCTCTCAAATTCTGTGGCGCACCAAAAACATTTCCTTTGAATATGTTCGAATTTCCACTCGCGGTAATTATTTCATATACCACTTATGCATGTACTCCAGACCAACTGACACCATTCGACCTTGACCTTCAAATTCGCCGGGCATTACTACAGTTTTAGTTCACTGTAACACTCTGATACTCTGCATGCACTTGTTGTACCCTTTTGTGAATTGTCATTCCGGCACCACTATAATCATCTGATCATGCATTCTAGCATGCTTCGGGCGCATCCGAAATATACAATTATTATTATTATTATTATGTGGCCCAAAGTTAGCCCAGAACGGCCTCACGGGCGCCCGTTTGGGAGCGCGGTGAGCGTGCTGCTTGGACATGAGTTCTAAACCTTACCGGGGATGCAGATTGTCCCTGAGGAGCATGAATGGTAAATGAAGGGGTGGCATAAAATTTCAGTGGAGAGCCGTTGAAGAAGCAGCCTTTTGGAGACATAAAATAATGCAAATGCGATCACTGAAATATGCAGGGGTAATGGGAGGACAGCTGTGATTGAGAGAAGGCCAAGCTCGAATAAACAGAGAAAACTAGACTTGCGTTAGAAATGCCTTTCTATATATGTGTTGAAAGGATGAACAACCAAGTTGTCATTCACTGCAGGTGGTTGGTATTCAGCTCGTATTATTCTTAGCAGCCACTGATGTCAAGCAGAGAATGATTAGGGCATTCGGAAAAAATAGGCTAGGTGAGCTCTGAGTGAAGAAATGGGTACAGTGGTTTGAGAGTGCAACGGCAAGCTCTGGATTTTGGTTACTATTTTCGGTATGACGACGCAGAATAAACTGCTCAGCTTGGGTGGGGCAAGGAAAGTACATGTTTATGCGCTGTGGGGTGTTGATTGGTGTCGGGAATCCACCAGGCTGTCCGCTGCGACTATTGTGACGGATTGGGACCCGGGTAAAAGTATAGTGGTCACAGTGACCAGCGATGTAAGGTACTTCAAACAGCGTCAGCCAGCATGGCTATCCAAAATGGAGGGTAGCCCAATCCGATTGACCGAGTCATTAAATTCGCAGAGTAATTCAGGGGTAGCTTCTGGTCGGATGGAAGCCACCCGGGTAACCAACGGGATCGGACAAAGCAGGACTACAATAAGTGAACAATTAGGAGACAAAATGGGCTGTAAAGAAATGGCCTTAGCCACCGCAGTTCACGCAAGCAACATTGCTTGAAGGTCTTTAACTGATTCATCTAATAGAGCCTCGGTTCGTCAAGTTAAAAGCCCCGCTGGATATTCCGGGTGTGAAAATGCAACCAACGTGTTGTGTTTATTGCTGTTATTAGTTAGAGTTTGTCCCTCCTTGCATTTAGTTATCCATCGGTAGTGAGTACATCCATCTTGAACCTCGGATATTCGTAAAGTATTCTCTCCGCTTCTAAGTTTTCACATTGGTTTACGCTCGAGTTTTAAGGTGCCTGCACATGAAGTGTTCACATATTGATTCATAGCCTTGTCTCCTCAATGGTCTACTTTTCTACGGTTACACAATCTTTCTGAGTGTTTTATTTATGGTGCCGAGTGGAGGCTCGAACCCCTGACCTCAGCGTTTCTGTCAATGCACTGCGCTGTTGGTCATCAAACGTCAACGGCATCACCAGATCTGGTGCCGGATCTGTCTATTCACGTTGGCACGTGCTCTCGTTTGCCCCACAGATTTAGCTTATTTGTACCTTTTTATAAATAAATCTCTTTCCTATTGCAACCACAGTCACACTCTTTTGACTGATTTATTGATGCGTGACGGTAAAAATTCCTCGGTTCATTGACTGTACGGCAGCCGAACTGCGCTACAGCTTTGTTCAGCTGCTTGCTAAGTGGGCCATTCTATCATCTGCTCCGTCCCGGTTTCCAGAGGTTACAGCCCATTGTTCTTAGCTCACCTGGCTGTAGTTCTTTTTCTTGCTGTATATTTTTGCTTACTGTATTGTTAGGAACCACGAATTGTTGATGAACGCGGTTATCCGATCGAACTTTGTTCTGCCGCTGGTAACCGTGTTCTGCCATATCTTGCGTGTAGCAAGTGAGACCGAGCTCTCAATAGATTCACAGCCTCGGAAGTTGGGATAGTCACAACATTTTGTGCGTATTGGTGGGAGGATGACCTTTCCGTTATCGGAACTACCGGGCCGATGGTAGAAAAATTTCTTGCTGGGAAGTATGACCGTCACCACATAGGTGTCAGTCCGTTCCGGGTCTTATTATCGGTATCGATAACACGTTTTCGTTTAGGGTTAGGCGAATTTTGCTTGCCACCTGGCTGGAAAGCGGTCATTTCTCACATTGTCTTCTAAGTTGGTCTGATGCGGAGGGGTTTGGCGACCGGATTATGGAAACTCACAGCTACTTGGCTTGTGACATTGGAAGCAAATGCTGTCCAACGCGTAATACCGAACTCAGGGAGGCAGTGGAATTTCGCCTATTCCCCCTTCATTTAGATCCTGTGTGTTTGCTTGAATAATTACCCCATGTGTCACATGACAAATGTTTACTTTCATTTGTTTCCGTATGAACTATTTTGTGTCCCATCTTGCACTCTGGTTTAGTGAACCTTTCTCACGGCTTTTTACCTATTTTTGTGTAAAGATGGCAATGTTGTATGGCCCCGATTTAGCTGTGTACGTTGTTCACGGGCTGACTCTTCTAGCAGAAGATTAAAAGGACGTGTAACGCTGAACAGCCTTCGAAGCTCATTTTATGAATCCCAATTGGGCAGGCTAAATGTTTCCCAAAAAGGCCTGCTAGACCAGCGGAGCTATTGTACTAAAAATTTGCTCGAAGTGAAAACTGTTCACCGTCATCTCTGGAGAACACTGGTCCTAGATGACGCTTATTTGCCTATAACCCTCTTATTCAAAACTCCCTACCCCTTTCCCCGATAAAACAGTCACTGCTTACAGCCCGCTTCATGTCACAACAAAAGTGCCCCTGGAAAAGGCTCAGAAAAGTGTCACAGCCACACACTAGCGTGCGATTATCTCAATTAGGTTAGGAAGGTGTTACCATGAAATTCATCAAAAAGAGAGGGTTCGTTGTAAAATCTCTTCCATTTGAAGGCATGAAAATTACCTTTGACAAAACCTCTCTGCGGTGAGAGGTCCTTAGATCGATGGCCGGCGACCAAGTACAGTACAACCCACTGATTCAGTGCCCTCTAGTCCTTCTCAACAACCCAACTCCAATAATTTCCCACCATTTCCGTAGACCAATACCACCGCGCACAATGTGGACCTAGATCTGTCCCAATCGCCCAAGACGACACGGGGTCCTTTTAAACAGCTCTACATTACCGCCTTACCTCTACTATTTTCTACATGTAGCCGGACTGCACAGTCACCTCTCAGTCAGCAATCACCAGCGTCTTGATCTGTCCGCCAAACTAGCCACCAAAATGCCAGGTTCCATCTCGCCACTCCGTACCATTCAGCTAGCATCAGCTTTTTCCCCAAGGGCTTTAGTCAAAACCACATCCTGTCCGGTTATTGCTCTCCATGGCTAGGTTTTCTCTTGCACTAGCATCATCACGTCTCCAGCCTTTGGTCGAAAACCGAGCTACGATCCCTCGCACTTCATCTAATGAGCCTGCTACCCATCCACTTTTTCCATCGAGGGTATACCTGCTGGATAGCGTCGCCTTCCGTGACGTTAGCTCGACGGCTCATCTACTCGAAGCTCTGAAGTCCCGCGTGCCAAAATTCAACATGCCGCGTCCAACAACAACGACGCCGCCGTCACCATGTCTACAGAAAAAGTACCGTATCACAACTTTTCTACCAATCATACCGCCACAGTCTTGAGCTCTACCATACCGGAATCACAGCGCGAGCCGACAGCCTAATTGCCAACCGAAGCCACAAAATGTGGCTCATGGCTGATCACTTTCGGCCTAATGGTATGCTCCATATTTGCCCTACCTACCTTCGTGTTCATTCGATCTTTCACCACCAAGTATGGCTGTATTCTACTCTGATCCCGACGCAAAATATTTATGCTGACCCTACATACCAAAGCCTTTTCCATCATCAGCACATTCACTGATGTTTTAATAATCTTTCGTGTACAACCTTGTGTTTTGCAAAGTCGAACCATCCATCAAATATTTCCAATTTCTAGATACTAGGGGGTCTCCCTTACCACCAACGGTTGATCCCCAGCTGGGAGCGCCCTAGACTGCTCTTTTCTATTTTTACCTTTCCAGACAACCACTGATGTGCGCCTTCCCTTCGATGGCTCGGCATAGAACTTGGACCACATTGCCCGGCCGAAAATTCTATACCTGCCTGTCATTTCGTCACTACCACATTGGCCGTGCTCTCCAGGACCCCTTGCAACCCGGTCGCAAGGTCCTGGACCATTGGATCTCTATATGACAAAGCCAATATCACTCAAGCGAAGCCCGCCGGTGCGGGGCGCTGGCACATCAACCGCTTTGGCCGGGGCACATCTGGCCTGCAGGACGTCTGCAACATTTTTGCACCCGAAATGCTGCAAATATGGAACTATCTCTTCCAGTTATTGCCCACTTTTCATCGTACTCTTTTCCATCTTCGCAGCCTTAACTTACATCTTCTTACGCCCGGCAAAATCTACTTTCCCTAGCACATAATTATCGGGGGGCTAAAAGACCGTTTCCATACACGGCTTTTCGTTCATTATCCTTTTTTCCGATGATTTGTGCCAAACCACCAGCTTGTCCCACTCGCAAACTTAACCAATCATCGAGATAAAACTCGCCCTTTTTATCACAGTTATCGATATATTTTCGAAAAGTCACGTTTAATGTTGCCATACCATTCCGTCCCACGAAGTCCAAACAGTATATTTCGCTGAGAAATATTTGTCTCCAGAATATCCCAACAGTCGGGAATATTATGATAGTTCGCTCTCTATATCAGTTCTTCTGTTCGCCCACACGGCTGTGGCATTGCAATATACTCACCTTGCAAAGATTCATGCCCTCCCCATATATTTACATCTGAGACATCGGTATCGCAGCTTTTTGAACTTTCGCCATCACATGATCCACCTTTGACAAAGCATACCAACAGATGGTATTTTACCTGTCATCTACTTCACCGCCCAACTTCGCAAACGTATTCATCGGCTGTTTGGTGCTTTTTCATATCCGGTATTCTATCTTGGCAAATATTATCAGACAATCTCGATCCCTGCAACTCTCTGGCCATCATGTTCAGCCCTTAGACAACGACAGTCATACGTAAATACTTGCTTGTCATTTAAATACTGATCTCCTTTGCCAACCGTGTATCTGTGACTATCATGCCTATGCATCACAAATTGATTTGTCGCCCAGTTCCCATTTCCATTTTGGTGCATCACATTCCACCTTTCTGAAAGCAAACAATCTGCACAGCGATCACACGTTTACCTCCGGCCACTTCTTTCACCATCACCTAGGCAATCTCTCTCTACAAATGAGTCCTTCACTGGATATTTAACGGACTCAGCCGATATTTGGTCACTGAACGTTACAACGGTAATCTTCGAAAGATTTTGCTTGTTCCTTGTTTGCAAGTTCTTTCCTTTCATCGTCTGATTTCCAATCCAAAGCCGTGCCATACTCCGCGGAGCGCTATAACTGGTTCATGCCTCCCTTGGAAAATTATTTTTCCTCAAGATGAACAAAACTTTCGTCAATTCTGTTTGATTCTCTCGTTGCACAGTCCCTCTTTTTGTGTTACTTGGGTAAGAGTCCACTACCTCCGACCAGCTCCACCCTGACTCGGTCGGGTTGGCCACCCAACATTGAGTTTAAACTTGCCGGGCGCCGCCTTAAAGAGTAACTTAAATAGTTTCTACTGTACAATATCGAGTGCACATACCTGAATCATCTTCTTGAAATTCAGACCCTACGTCCAATTGTACCGTTTGGTTTTGCGTTACAGCATGCCTCGGGGTTATCCGAAGTAAACCATTATCATTATCCCTATCATTATCAATACCATACTCCTTCCTCACCCACTCATCATAGAGCCTTTTGAGATGACTGTCCCTTCAACCAACTCTAATCATAAAATTGTTTCCGTCTCATTCCACTCCTGTTACCCGCCACCCGTCATCCCCTTCTTAGTGCCGCTATAAAAAATAGGTTTGCTCCGCGACCATTGTCCTCCATCCTATGCCATTTACTGCCCGATCCGTTACGCACAAAATTAGTTTTCCGTAGTTTGTGTTCACGTATACTATTTCGAGTGTTATACAAGGGGCTGAAACTTGTCTCTGGGACAACACACCTGCCATTTTCAATGTCATCCCCGGATATGAAGTTTACTCCAGTCCGACGCTCAATCAACGGGTTGACGGGTGCCTGGAATACTTTCGGTAGGCTATCTATACATCACTTTTACCCCATTCAACTCCTGTCCAGTTCATGGGCTCTGTATGGCTGTCTTTGGATTAGAGTTACAATGGCTGTTTGCCGGGTTGCGTGTGCCTTCCTCCTGGCACTGACCCAAGCAGTATCAATGTTTTCAGCGAAGCCTTCAAATTTGCTACTGAACCCAACGCCAATTACAGAATCACTGCGGGGGATTTCATTTTACCACAAATCCGCTGGTCGTCACACTTCGGCTCTCACAATTTAGTGAAATTCGTCGAATGAATTTATTTAGTTCTGCCGAGCCGAACGGCCAAGTCCCCTTCGAAGGGGTAACAGCACCCTCGACCTAGTTTTCGCTCTTCGACTCACCAAAGCCAGATCTCGGGTAATACATCTTTTTCCTGGAAGTGGCCACAAATTTGTGCTTTGCACACCACTGTGCCTTTTCAGTATCCAACCGGCCCAAGTGCCCTCTTTATCGTCCAGAGTGACAAATTTGTGTCCTGTTTCCTCTTTTATTTGTTTTTAAAAGTGGGATACCCTTTAATGACAGCAGGCCAGCAGTTAGCTGCTGATGGCCTACATATCACTCTTCTTGTTTGTTAGTCTAAGTCTACCTCTACCACTGAAACAGCTTTTAAGATAGTGAGTAACGCGTAGCCCAATTAACGAATCCCAAGGTCAGAACAAGATTGGTTCGCCGATCCTAATTTACTGAATCACCAAATCACACGCATATAAATATGTACGAACCTCAACTGTACGGCCACAACGTTTAGCAACGAAGACCAGAGCTCGACAAGGGTCGCTGTCAGGTTCCACCGTTACAACAGTCCGAGTTCAAATCAGAAATATTCCACGGCACAAGCAAAATATAAACAAATGTTCGGGTGTAGTGGTTGATGCATGCTGTACTTGTTCGGGAATCAGCAAGATAAAGAACATTGTCTCAATAATACACGTATGTGACGACGGCTAGGGCGAATTTTCACAAATGTATTTTGCAACCGCTACACGCAATCCCCGACGGCCACCAGGAAAATCGAAGACACAGCTCAAGATCATAGACTTGGGGAGCGGTAGTTCGAAACGGAAGAATTTAATGCTCGTTTTGAATGCCCTCTACCACTCATGGTGGCCACTTCCCTCATTCCTTACGGATGATTCATGACTTTACCCTGCCTAGCATCTCCTCTGACTCTATACGCATGTAGATACCCGCAAATTTCCAACCTTTTGCATGATCCTCAACGTCCCTAGGGGCAACAACCCTGTTGTGCCAACGTTTTATTGTAAAACATCCACACATACCTTTTCCGAACATCATCCCTGCGTCGTACAAAAGGATGCTAATAAACCTTCCATTCTGCCACAGTCTCACCTGATTTGGAGTGTCCTGGAGTAATATCACCCGGATCTAACTGTGAGAAATACGCCGTTTTGGAGGCCGTCACAGCGACGCCTGGCATTCATCTCAACGCAGTCTTGATCGGTTCGACGAACGGTTGTCAGACTTAGCTCAACCGAAAATATTGGCGGACTTTAGTTCTTAAGTACTCACGTCCCCATCAACTGGACGGCAGATAATGGTAAGCGTTGTCGTATCTTTTGTTACATTTCGTTTTCTGGTTCGCATACCCTTTTTCGTTTTGTTTCTTAACATGCTCTTCTGCTTGACTTAGTTTTCTAGTGTCATCCAACTAAATGTACCTTAACGGCTGATTAATAAACCGCCTGTTTCTACAAGATGGCTGCCTTAACTAAGCCGTCTTCTCGACCTCGCCCAAATGGACTCCCGCCTGCTCTGTTCCGTTTCGTTGGACATGACAGCTCTCATCTCCCTCCAAAACCATACACGTTGTTGGTAAATAGTAGGTTGATGTCAAAACGATGGAGGATTTCCTTCAGCACACCACGTTCTAGGAAAGGATCTCCACATAACCCTGACAACTGCCGCCCCATAAACCATACCACTACTATGTGTAAGATAATGGAACAAACCGGTAGAGAGCAAGTTCTCGATCATCTGCTAAAAGACAATTTGATGACCCCCCCCCGAACACGGCTCCAGTAAAGCCAGATCATGCGCCTCCTGTCATTTTCAATTTCCTAATACCCTGACCACTGCAATGAAAGTAAAGAGGGCAAACACTATCCCGTTTCTGGATGTGACTAAGGCATTTTGCAGGCTGTCACGTACCTACCTTCTAACTGAATCTGCTCCTTTGGTATAACTGACCCTCTTCTTTCTTGGTTGTATCCTTATTTGTCTTCCCGCTCCCAAGCAGCGTCAGTCGAAGACCATCTGTCACCAACCAAGTCCATAACAAGCGGAGTAATTCGGGCAAGATTCTTAGGTCTCTGCTTTTCCACACATAAGTAGACCAGATCTTTGCCGCAGTTCAAAGTGGTATTCTGTATCTATTTGCAGAAGGCATTAAGATGATGTGTACATTTGACCCATGCCAACCAGTAGCTACACTAGCAAACTTTTCTGATGGTTTAAGCTCCTCCGAACGCTGGTGCCACACGTGACATGTGCAGTTCTCCGCTACTCACCCATAAAAGTGCCATCAGTCCTGGATTCATATTGCCTAGTGGCCACCCGATCCAGACTTTTCCCTTGGTAAGAGACCCTGGTCTACGCTACTCACTAACCTTTAACATCTCCGAACGGACATTCTGTTAAATTGCCAAGGCAAGATAGCTTGCCGGTGTGATCTTAAGCTGCATTGAACTGAAGAACTGCCGCCTCATAGTATACCGCCCCTATTTTGGGCCATTTCCCGAGTATTGCTCTTTCATTAGCTCCACCTTAAAGAATAACTTCTGCTGCCATTGGAAAAGTCCAAAGCTTCTTCACCAAATACATAATTGGACCAAACCCTCTTCCACCTTGCCGTGTACAGTGCGATCGGCTCAAGTTCTGGTCCCTTCAGGTGCGCCGCCTGAACCTCGGTGTCACTGCTATGCAAACCTTCCCACAAAAAAAGCCTTCGCCTCGTTGGATTACTTCTTGACTGTGCCCAATGTGATCATTCTTACTGGCCAGACTGCCACCAAAGAGGTGGCTTACGAAAACGGGTTTGATTACTAGGATTACTACGCTAGAGCCTTCATTTCTCGCCCGATGACAAATGCCAGGGTGACTATTTCCTTTTACTTTACATCGCATACAATCTCTACTACGGTAGCTACAGTTTGCTGACTTTTGTAACTATACCTAGTTAAATGCTTGCCGGTTCTCCCAACTTTTAAACAGTGTTCGTGTTTTATTGCCAACCAGTCTTAGGTTCTAAGCCTTCGATGTTTCTGCAGTAAATAGGTATGCGGCTTTGGACCCTAGGACACTGAGTTCCGCCGTCCACCACCTTACTTGATCTTTTCACTCCCTTCCCGTTCATTTTGGCTGCCACCACCCACCTGTGTTTTATTTCCGGCCTCATTTCACCTTTCTTAATCATCTCATTCCAGAATCTCTTATCCCAGAAGCCCACCTGCCGGTACCTACTTTGTGGCCCGTCCTCTCGTCTCATCTATGTGTCTACCATCCATCAACTACTATCATATTCCATCTTATGCACCACACCATTTCCTATCAGCAGAGCCAAACTCATCTATACCAGCTAGCCCGAAATGGTCCCTAATGGTCTTAGGCATGGTCTGGCGTTGTATGAGACTGATACACATACGCTGGTTTGTGCTTCACAACATTCGTTGTCCTACTCCGTGTGTTTGCATAGTCCCACTCTGCATTTTCCCAGCCCACGCTAGCGAAACCCCTGATGTCAACGGCACCCATACCATAGCGTCGTCCGAACGTGGGGAAAACAGACCACCCCCGGCAGTTGCGAAAAACGACAAATACGCATAAAATTATGATCGAGCGGAGGGGCTATGGAAAGTTCCTACGTGGGCTCAACCGCCACTCTGTTAGGAAACACAAAAGAAAAAGAATAGTGGAAACAAAATGACCCCGTGGGATCGATTCGATCTCCAAATACCACTGACATCCAGCTGTGAAGGAATTGGGCAACCTTCAGCCATGGGTGTCTCCTATCAGCTCAGACCTGATCTTACGAAAGGGGAAACTCCACATCGTCCTTGCTCGTTCGACAAGCTTTTGGTTTTCACTCACGAGACTGACTGGGGTGACAGCGCACTGGACTCTCCACATACGCTTATCCACCCCCCCGCTCTAGGTTTCAACCACACCATACCCTCCCTAAGCGCACCTAGCATGCATGTCGACGTCAAATACAATCGCTTCCATAGCCTTGACTTTTAACCCATTGACCCGGACAGCGTGCAGACTTACCTGACGAATAGCAGCAACCTCGGTGAAGCCCGGAAAAGGAAAAAAGAGAAAATAACATGGGGAAAACTGGTCACTTTTTCCATTCATACCCCGCCATCTTCCCTAGAAAGAGGCCTTCTCGATGTCTTAGCATCCAAGCCACGCTTAGGTTTACAACCCTCCCTAACAGTAACCACAGCCTCCTACCAACTATAATCACTTCCGCAGCCTGGACTTTAAGCCCATTGACATGGACAACATATGGAGGCAACAGATGACCAAAACCGGCCTCACTTAAGTCCATAAAAATGAACACGGAGAACCGTTCATATTTTTCATTCCCTACTAACTATCTTTCCTCACTTTTATAACAAATATGATGTTCATGCAACCGCCACGTCATGAGATTTCCCTGCTCACATTTGAGTTTAATCTCAGTAGGCCGGCATAACCAAGTAGGAGCACAGACCAACCTACGTCCACGTTTCTCTGCATGATAACAATGTTTTTCTAACGTATCACCACCGATGCCCTAGTGGTTCTTTCTGAAACCTTACTTAATTGCTCTTCAGAACTTCCAATTGCGTGCAAACCATTTATCCGTTGAAATGCAGACGCAGCAGTCCACCCGGTTTACGCTCTCTTGCTGGCATGTGGTGGCACTTATCAACTCCCTGCAACCCTACGTTACTTAAACTCTCGGAATAAAACCCAGATCAGAGTACGGAATGTGCCACTGACAGTTCACATAATACCCAACCAGTTTATTGTTAACTGTCGCCATTTGATGTCATAATTCACAACTTGAATCACGTCCAAACTGCTAACATAATTTATTTTACGTTTGTCGTCGCCCACCGTCCCGGGCTCCATTTTTGATGACCAAGTTCCACATTTTGACCCGTACCGACAGAGACCTAAATGGAATCTTTTATGCCAAACGGGATTGCAATCGAGCCACACGACCTGAAACACTCCCAACTACTTACCAGTAGATTGATAGGTGTCTTCTAACGCAACACCTCTGCTACTTATGTCGCTGTTCGAGTCGTCACAAATAACAGTTCACAAGCAATTTTCTTCCGATTGATTGATGCGTCCCTTACCCCGCCTGATGAACAACACCCACGGGATGCTGCACATCACATTGGTCTCATGTAAAACAATCCAATAACAGAGCCAGAGCACGCAACACAGGGATTAGTTACCCATCAAATTTCAATACGCCATCCGAACGCGACTCCACTTATCCCCCTCATCAGTGGTTCCCAATAATGACGCCGAATATCACCGAAAATCAACAAGTCAATATATTTTTGTCAGCATAACAGAACAATAAGGCGCGAGCCTACTCGGAAGCTTTTCACTGTTTTCTTTTGCAAGATTTCTTTTTTCTTTCGATCGGTATCTGGCTTGAAATTGATTCTCCACTAATTCAAGGCCTTCGAGTTGCGCTCCCTTGTTTCTGAATGATATGAGCTATTCATCCCGAACCTAAACTCACCTTTTATATGGAAAGCTGTTTCCTCCACATTCATCAATGCTTCCTAGTGCACTTTCACACAGTTTGTTCATGTCTCCCGGTTTCATGAAGCACTCCGTTTACTGACACCGGGAATATCCGTCATTCCGGGCCAACATCGTCTTCACAGAGAGCCGTTCTCTTAATATTCATCAAATTTCACGAGTGTATGCCCAAACATTTCTTTCACTTCTCTATGATCTGTGCTTATTCCGTTCATAGAACCCCTATAGGCCTCCGCTATTCACGGCTTGAATCATTTTGATTTGAACTGCTTTCTTAGAGCTAAATTTTACCGGTATATACTGTAATACCGCGGAAAAAAACCGACCAACTCGAAATCAAAAGCAAACGGTATTTCCGCGCAAACAAATATAATTTGGATACGTTCAAACTAATTCTAGCCGTGGCAGAATTTTGTTGCTCAGTACCACAGCGTAGTCGAAATCGTTGGTAGGTTTTCGACGTTTTGGTCACCACGGGTAACCTTTTTAACGACTGGTTTTGCAACCGAATAAAACTGGAATAATAGCTTAGAACAATTGGGTGTTAGTCACAGTGTGTTCGTGTGTTGGTCTGTGTGTGTTGTGATGTTGTTTTAGTGTAAGGGGTGGGTGGGTGGGTTGAATCTCCGTCCATACTATGTGTCCGTGTTAGTGGGTCATTTGAGGTCAACAAGGTGTTATGACCCGTTTTGGTATTTATTCCATTTTGCAGCATGCATTTTAGCCAAATACATCAGTACACTGTTAAAGCCGTACCAATAAATGCTGGTGAGTCACATAAATGAGATCTTTGATTTCTCTCGCATTCTAAAGTCTGTCGTATTAGGGGAAGACGAAGCATCGGTGAGTTTTGACCTTACATCTCCTTACACAAGCGTGCCCATTAAAGACAGTTTGGAATTTTTACACTTCATACTGATCAATGACACCACCTCAGACCACAGATGATCATCGAATCCAACTGATATTGTCACTGGCGTTGGACTGTACCTCACTTCCACTTTATTTTCATTTAGCCGTTCATTGTACCGACAACTTGACGGCGTAGCCATGGGTTCTTCTGTATCACCCAATTCAGCTAATCCGTTTTTACTTTCAATCGAATCTAAAGCATTGGCCGCATTTCATAATCCATCGTGAATCTATGTCAAGTATGTAGACGATAAGTTTGCAATTCTGAAATCAGAACATAGGAATGACTTTCTACAATGTCTCAACAATCAGTCTAACTCAATTCAATTCACAATGAAGACTAAGAGCTCTGACAGTCATCGGTTTTCTTGACTGTCGACTACAAGTAAAAACTCTCGTATGTTTACAGTGAGCATTCACAGGAAGCCTACACATTCCGACAGATATCTGGACTTTAACTCAGCCCATCCACAATGCATCAAACGGGCACTCGTATCGTCACCAACCAACAGAGTCGACAAACTGTGCAACAATGATGTTACTCATAAACAGAAAATGCAACGCTTATACACAATCCTTCAAAATAACAACTACCCTCGAGGACTAGTAACCGATGTGTTAGGAAACAAGTCAGCAACACACGACAAGAGGGACGCAGACTGGCTAACCTCCATTGGTATCCCGTACAGATCAGGCACATCAGAGAAAATCAGAAAAGTACTTGGTTCTTATGGTGTTTGCGTTTTCTTCCGAATAGATAACACGTTGCGACGCCATCTCACAAGAACCAACAACTCTGAACACATACACGAACAAAACAACTGTGTTTACATGATCAACTGCAGAGGCTGCTCCGCTAAGTACATTGGACAAACATGCAGACAGGTCAAAACCAGAATCACAAATAACGAAGTAAAGAAAAATGCAGACCGAGGGATCAAATCTCTTTAAGAAAGTTAGAACGCCACTCTGCAATCGCACATCATGCCATATCCGGAAGCCACACCATGGACTACGAAAACACCAGAATCCTCCAATGTGGGTTCCGTACATACACCGAAAGTCTCTACGCGGAGGCTCTGACAATTAAAGCCCACCAATCGCGTCTCAACCACAACGACGGGGCAGAGATTTCAAACATATGGATGGCACTTACGACGAGGATGGATAAACAGCGAAACGGGTCATAACACCTTGTTGACCTCAAATGACCCACTAACACGGACACATAGTATGGACGGAGATTCAACCCACCCACCCACTCCTTACACTAAAACAACATCACAACACACACAGACCAACACACGAACACACTGTGACTAACACCCAATTGTTCTAAGCTATTATTCCAGTTTTATTCGGTTGCAAAACCAGTCGTTAAAAAGGTTACCCGTGGTGACCAAAACGTCGAAAACCTACCAACGATTTCGACTACGCTGTGGTTTTGAGCAACAAAATGCTACCATAACATTTCACATGGCGCATTGGTTTTTCGATACACTTCAGTGCAGTCTCGGCTGCGTCATGTCATTTCTTGCTATATTGTTTTTTTCTTACGTTTCTGACACCCCTTTCTTGAAATTTGTTTAAGTGCATCGCTTTGTTTAGCGTTGTACTCCTTGGTCATGCGCATGTTCGTGCTTCTCGACCATGGTCGAGGAGTAAACCAATATTATTATTATTATTATTATTATTATTATTATTACCATCATCATCATCATTTCATTAGCGTAGGTTTGCTGTTCAACGGTTTCATCTTTTCCTGTACCGCTGTCACCTTCAACCGTCGAGCCCAACTTCTTCCTCATCTGTTATGGCAAAATAAGTGACAAACTCTCAACTGGTATACGCATTCATTGAAGCAAGCACCAAGTGTATATCTCAAAGGTATCAATGTGATCAACCTGATGAGTTAACTCACTTCCATGGATCACCCGTTTGAGACGCTCTCACGGGAACTCCACCAGCTCACCCACCTTTTCCACACTAGATCACATAGTCCACCCTCTTTGCAACCCTATTTCTAAACAGGACATTGTTGCCCCTTCCTTAGCCAACAACCAAGTAAAATAACATATTTTGCTCTGATCGTTCACTCATCATCAGGACTTATTGCAGCCCAACCTATGATGTCCGGTTTGGTTTCCCCAGTGATACTGCTTATTCACTCCCACAAGCAATTTGAGGTTTATGCACCCCACTCTGGACTCCTAATCAGATGTAGAAATTTTGTGATTAGCTGTTCTAGTCCTTGAAATGAGCTACTTGATTTGCTGTATTCGCGCTTCACGGCAAGATAATTTGAAGAGCACCAGACGAACCGCCCAAAACCATCATTAATTATCCGCAGGACCTTTTTGAACGTAAACTTGGAATAAGCATATTTATACAGCCTAGATTCTTAATCCCCATTTGTTGAAAACCCTTTGCGTCAGCACCTTATCTCACTACTAGTTCGCGAATCCCGCCCATTTATCTAAATGTACTATTTTATTTTACATCGGCTCGAAATCTCAAATTGTTTTATACTAATTGAGAATGCCGTGACTCGGGCCAATTGTTCGATGGCCACTCCTAGTAATCCTTCAGTATTATAGCAGAGCTCGCCACAGGTTCTATGTACTAATTCTCCGCTGTCCTAATTCCTCTTTCATCCCTGAACGAATGCTGAGAGGTTTTATTACCCTGCAAGAACGTTGTACCTCCTTGTGCTCCCAAGCCCCGCCAGTACACAGGGAACCGCTTCCATAATTTACGGGGAGCGTGGTTAGCCTGTGGTAAACCAGACATGCTGCGAAGGCATTGAATCTGGTGGTAGACGTGATCACCCGATTTTTTCCATTTGCTTGACCCTTTTTTTGCCTACTTCATCAGCGTTCACTCTTCAGCGGTCAACGGTGGCTGCTGGACAGTGGCTTGAGTTAGTGTTAAAGACATTCCGTAGTTGCAGCCAGCGGCTGATGGCCGCCAGTCATGAACCTACTCTGCATGCGTGCCCACTCCCACTTCCAATCTGCAATGGTAAAAGTGGCAAAAACTGGAGATCTGAAGTGCTAAGGCCGTGGATTCTTCCAAAGGTAGGGAAAATATTCCAGCCTTAGCAGCTTGGAGCACCATGCGCGTACGTGCTAAAATGTGGCGGGCGGATAAGCTGTGGAAAGTTCTTTTATGGGCTCAATCACTCCCCCGAAAACAAAAGGTAACAAAATCAAAACAGCAAACATTTTTCATCAAGAATCAATCTTTCCTCAACCGGGCTGTTAATGAAATGAGCACCTTCGGCAACCAGCCGGGATCCCACCCTGCCTATAGGGAAACCCCACTGCCCTTCCCATCATCTGCTCGCCTGCTATGCCACTGGTCTGCCCGCGTGCACCTATGAGAAGTGATATCATACCGAGCTTTTTATTTTAATAATAATGATGGTGGTCTATTTTTGAGAAGCCAGTAGCATGCCTGATACGCGGTAAAATGTCACAGGAGATTATGTGAACCTATATTTTGCGACAAGGGAAAATGATGTTGGATCAACTTAGTATAGACAGACTCAGAGGAGATAGAAGTGGGACAGACTTACATACACCAGTGGACAATAAAGGGAGGTACAAAAGGGCCCACGGATGAACTCGATTTATTGCCCGGAGGATTTCAAAGTTAAGGTCAAGCGGCAGGAGCTAACCTCCCTAAGCAGGGATAGCTGAAAGCCGCGGTTTATCCACGGGGCCAAAATTCGGTTGGAACAGCAATGTTTAGGGAAGATGATGGAGAATAAGTGGACACACGTTTAAAAGGAACAGGCTGTCATAAACCTTTCCTGCACCGCGGTGGGTGGTCAGTAACAGGGCTCAAAACTCAACATAGAGCATGGAACAGGCGAAGCAACTAGTAAATAGTGGGTTGGGGAGAAAGAAGGTTTTGGAGAAATTAGTATGCGGCGGCCTTGGGGTTCGGGCATTTTCAGGATGGAGGCATATCAAAGGCACAGCTGAATGACGGCAAAGGAGACGGCCGGCAAAGGATGGAATACGTAGAGCGAAAGTGAGCTCAATATGAAAGAAGTATAGGGTATCAGTGGAGGAAGGAAGCTCAAGCTTATAGCAGTGTGGTGCTAGAAAAAGGAAACGGCAGTGATCGGAAGGGACAGGTAGGTTCAGATCAGGTATTTTTTGATTATGACATTGTTTTATTTGGGACAGGTGGAAAAGGGGATTGAAAGGAGGAAAAATCAACCTTGGAAGCACAGTGATGATGTTGGCTGTGGTGAACAGTTCGTGAAGGGTAAAATATGAGCGAAATGATCGAAGGAAACAGGTCTCGGCCGGTCGGTTAGTCTGTTCGATGCATGCGCATTGAATGATGATGGTCGATCAAAAGGAGGGAGAGATAGTGTAGGTAGGGGTAAGGTAGTAGAGGGATCCATGACACAGCTGCGGCTCTGGTGGGTACTTCTGCGCATGACATCCGTGGCGCCGGATGGAGGTGGATGTTAGGACAGCTGATTGGCTCCTACGGGGCACGAGGGTATGCTTCCAGAGGATGTTGATTGGAGGTGAGGGCTTTCGGCTGAAGTGATTGGATGAACAGGTACAGACCTAGGTGGAGTAAAATGTAGGCTCGTAGGAGGTCTACAGAAACACTTGTGGGAAATGCTAAAGGGCTGCAAATCTGAGGTCGTATCGGGTGGGTGGTTTGTAGTGTCTTTGGACCAAGAACGGTGGCTGGTAGCACAGGTCAAGGGCTCAGAAGACCGTTGGGAAGCAGTACGGAGGAGGTTGACGGGGTTACCGGGGCGTTGTTCTACCCTTGGGGTTAAGATGGGGGAGCGTGGGTCTGCTTATAACGTAACTTGCCATTTGAGTGTGTGGCCGGGGAGCTAAAGCTGCCGGAAGCGGAGACTTGTGGGAGAGATGAAAGAAAGGGGGGTCTGTGCGGTGGGGGAACCGAGATGAGCAGTTAGTCAAATCTTGGCCAATAGTTTTCAGGTAGACAGTGACTAGTGACCCTTTGCTGGCAGGGCACTGTGTAGCCTTGGAGTAAGCGACAGTGGAGTCAGCTTGCAAGGCGAAGGCAGAGTTGTTTTTGAGTGATCCAGATTTTCCCGCTGAAGAGGTGCTTCGTCGGGGAATATCATGATATCCGTAAAGGGCAAGCTAGCATCAACTGTCAGTTTGTTTTCAGTAAACTCCCTGGGTGTTAATTCTCCCATCAACAGGGGTAGCAGGAGGCAGCTAGTTCGCTGGGAAATATTGCGCAGCCTTGTGCAACAACATCTATGGTGAGGCACATTTCCCGAACTGGGTGTGTTGTGTTTGACTAACGATATGAGTAGGTGGCTCACAACATTTAAAACTACGACATACTTGGAGCCTGAAATGAGGTGGTATATTTTAATCGTAACAGAACCGAGGAGGTTTCCCGTGGATGTCCTTTTTTGGGGAGAGCTGAGGCGGCAGGGACAAGAAGGGTAGCCAGAGCAGAAATCCACCGAAGAATTTCATCAGTCAGCTCCATCTTGTTTTCAAGTTCAGTGCAACTCCGTATGAGGCCACCTGAACCACTAGAAGCTTCTTTGCCGAGACCTACGAGGGCGACAGAGCAGGAATCCGTAGTTAGGAGGGTTGGGTGTTTGATTTGCAAACTTGAGCGATTCGGGTTCTTCTAGCAGCGGTTGAGGGCCGGGATGGTAGGATACGGAAAAACTTGGGGTAAAGGTACCGAAGGTTATAGTGGGTCGGCTAATCAGTCGGAGAATAACCGAAAGGTATATGCGGGCCAAGAATATGAGAGAGTTATACACTCACAAGCCTTGATGTGGTCAAACCAACGACCGGGGGGTTGGAAAGGGGCTACATGGTTTGGGTTACAAGACTGCCTTCCAGTGAAGCATGGCAAGCTAGTGAAATTTCGACGTGCGACAAAGAGAGTTAGCTTCTGCACATGAACGGAGTGGACACTGGGCTGTGTGAATGATAATGGTATATTTCTCGGCCATGGTCGAGACGCACGTGCTAGCGCATGATCATGGTGTGACACGTTACTCGATAAGGTGAAATATTCAAAAATTCAAAGTATGAAAGTTGAGAGTATCAGCGATAGATAGACATAGCCAGCAACAGTTTGAATGGATCACTTTACTAATGGTTTGCGCGGCAGTTTCAAACCGGTTTCGATTCCGGGCTGGGCGGTGGAGATATCGAAAAACCGTTGGCGCAGTGTCAAGGACGCATTATGAATGAGAATGATGCAAGCTGGGAAACGGAGGCCCGCTAAGGTTCTACAGATGGAGTAAATTTTGAACAAGAAGAAAAGGAAGAGAAAAATTGTAAAGAAGTGTTCTCGGGAAAATCGGTGCATGCGGAGAGGATAGCGATCCATGAAGACGATGCAGACCCAGAATGTCGGATTTACCGGAGTTCAATAAATGGAATGAGTTTCGAAACGGTGCCGAGACCAATTTCGTGAAAGTGAACACTGGTGGATATGGGAGAAACAACAGTCCATAAAAAGGTGAGTTTAGATTCAGGATCAGTAACATGTACCATTCAGAAATGAGAAAACGCAACTGGAAGGTCCTCGAGGAGTGGAGAGTCAATTTCCAACCGGCTACGGTTCGGAGGAAAGGTGGACTGTGGTAAGGGATAATAAAGTGTGAAATCTCCGCATGGACTTGAGCGTTAATATGCTGTTTCACTAACAAATATACATATACATAATTTGACGCATTTACCTTCAGTGATATTCAGCGTCGTTTCTGGTAACGTACGACATCATATGGGTATGTTTCGTCTAGCAGGGCAAAGTATGTGTCGGTCAATCGGCTGAGTGTGGTGGTATATTAGCAAGATGCGCATGAACTGGAATGTGTGTTGGTTGTTTTAGAAAAAACTGAATGATCTGATAAGCAATTGGGAGTATTTCCTGTCGGGTGGCTTGATTTTGGTCCCAGTTGCTATGGTAGGTTCTATTTGAGTCTCTGTTCGTACGAGTCAAATTGGCGTCCTTGGTTATCCGGTTTGGTGACTGCGATAGTGGGAGACAACAGACCTGAAATAAAGGGCGTTTGCAGTCTGGACGTGGTTCCAGCTGTGGGTTATGATGATATATGAAGACAATAGATAACAGACTGGTTAGGTCTGTGTGAGTGAAGCATGGATGAAGCTTCATTTGAGCAGTCAATGACACCTACTCCACATTCTAAGTAAAAATAGGCTCGCGGTGGATTTGTGCTATACTGCTGCAGGCTAACGGAGTTGCGTACACTAGTTTGGTAACGGTGTATGCATCCCAAAGGATTTATGCTTTTTCACGTTGGCATGGCATCGCTCGGATGCTAATAAAAGACCTAGGGTCTCACGGTTTAGAGCAGTTAGAAATGATAACCCTCAGTACCGTTTGCTTACGCAGAAAGCAGTTTGGCAACAATGCGATAAGATAGGTTTGAAATAACAGACTGTGAGCGAATGTGACTGGCACACTGGTTGGGTTTATATGAACGGTCAGTGGCACATTTCATATTTTGGTCTGGGTTTAAATTCGAGAGTTTAAATAGCGTAGGGTTGATAAGTACTACCTCGGGCTTGCAATATAACGTAAACTGGGTGGGCTGCTGCGTCTGCATTTCAAAGGATTAATTGTTTGCACGCAATTAGAAGTTCTGAAGAGCAATTAAGGAAGAATGCAGAAAGAATCGCTAGGGTATCAGTGGTGATGCACTATAAAAAATTGTTAACATGCACAGGAACGTGGACGTATGTTGCACTGGCGTTTGTCATCGGGCGAGAAATGAAAGTTCTGGTGCAATAATCCTAGTAATCAAACCCGTTTTTGTAGGCCACCTCTTCGGTGATGGTCTGGCCGGTAAGAAGGATCACATTGGGAACAGTCAATAAGTGATTCAGCGAGCCTCTGAACTGGGAAATTGAGAGACTCTCGCGGATGTTTAGCGGGAGTTTATTCCATGGCTTTGAGTATTTTATAAGGAAGAAGTTAGATCTTAACGCTAATTTTGATCTAGGAATAGAGAACTGCAATGACCGATGGCGTAGAACATAATTCGTGGAGGGCGTGAGACGAATAGGTTCAGTACACGAAAAGGCCGTACGGTGGTACAGCTTAAACAGGAAGCATATATTGAGCTTCATGCGACGCAGCCATAGAGGGTCAAGACTGAGTAGGATGCATCGATCCTTGTAACACAAACTGGAGGAAAATCCCACTAATTGTTTGGTGAACTGACGTTGCACGGACTTCAGAGATGCGGTCGGATTTCGTTATGTTGGTGAAGATAATAGGACAGTATTCAAGGAGAGGCCTGGCGTGAGACTTGTAAGTGAGCAGTTTGCAATCATTTAGCCGAAAGGTTCTGGAGATGAGACCAGTGGTTCTTCTTGTCTTTGCAATCTGGAGTGGAACAAACTCAGAAAACCTAAAACCGCAAGAATAATGAAGACAGAGGTCTCGAACTAAAGGGCTGTACGAGAGGAGGTACGGAGAAAAAAAAACTTATGGGATAGGTGAACTGGACAGAATGAGGACGCCCTCTCATGAGAGGAAGTCGATGGTGACGAGAAGGGGAGTAATGGACAGTAGGAAACTATTGGGGGATTATTAATAAGTAGGACAGAAACTTCAGAAGACATGGCGGTAGATGAGCGGCCAGAATTCTGGAGGAACCTGGGTGGGGGATGCGGGATGTAGGTGCGCTAGATATGTAAGTTCGTGGCCAGAATCAAGTAGGATTCGCTAGATACGTTGCGAAGAATATTAGTAGATGTACCTGAAGCTGAAAATATCTAGAATAATACAGAACTCTAACTCCGCACCATGGTGTGCCGCATTTTGTAATGCCACTAGCTCACTAGTTTGAGATGGTAGGTGGTAAATACCAGAATGAACGCAGTCATAAGTCTAAATATTGGGAAAAGCGAAAACTACTGGACAATCTGAATTTCGGATCACCTTGATCTGGTCCCTGTTGACCTTACGTTTTTACCCCTCACCCATGTCGCCAACAAGCAACCCATGGCCGGTAACCCAGCCTTGCCGGCAACAGCGCCCCATTTCTGGTGGACATTATTACCTAGATCACCTTTGTTCAAATTGGTCCACCGATGTTGCCTGGATACCAAAAGCCGCGAACATCCTCCGGGGTTTTATTCCTTCAAGTTTCCCAACTAATCGAGGTCGTAACTTTTATTTTGGCCACTTTTAATACTGAAAACCCTAGTGGAAAGGCAGTCAATAACTAAGTATTGTGTCAACTATCACTCCTGATAGTAGTGATCTGCATGGAATATAGAATCAAGCCCTGCAACGTCGCATGTCTAAGACTTACATGGAACATCCATCATCTGAGAAGATGCCTTGTCTAGTCTGGTACTTCACTTTCACTCTAGCTTGCTACCGTTCAAATCCCGATTCCACCCTATGGCATCCAGTTTCGAAGGCCGTGTACTGACTACCCACTCCCATTAGCACGGCATCTTCATTGGAAGATACCCATCCAGTCATACTGAGGGTTCCGTTTTGTGATCCCATCTTCTGCTGTCCTTGTTCCTCACATGGGTCCCTCCTCTCTTTATCCACCTAATACCTTACACTGCTGTCAGCCGTCATCAAAATTGTGTGACCTGGGTTGAAATTCGTCGTAATAGTCTCGCCGGATGACATGAAGGATTCCTGACATCAATCAATACTACACACAGCCCCCAGATCTGCTTCCCGTACTCCATCCAAACGGCTCATTACATTCCGTGCTGCACTAACAAAAGCAGCGACCAGAGCCCAACCCTCGCCTCTGCATTCTCGACCCACTATCCCCTTTCGTCACCCAAATCCGACCTAGCTTCTTTTTTGCCCGCCATCCTAATCATTCGCTACCTGACACTTGTGGCAATCGAGATCAGTATGAAATAAAATATCAACCACCTGTAGTGAATCAGAAAGTGGTTGTTGATTGTTTTATCGCGCAAATGGAAACGCTTATTCTTGCATCGATCTGACTTCCGCTGTCGGATTGGGCCTGGCCCTCTCCCTTTCTTCCCGCCTTACCATGTCTGCACATTTGCTAGATGGCACCTGCAGCATCTCTCGTTTCTGGAAGACCACTTCTCCAAAGGCTCCTCATTGAAATTCTCTACCATTCCTTCATTTACCATCCGTGCTCTTCATTGACACACTGCATTCCTGGCAAACATTTGCTTTCATGTCTACCCACGTGCGGATCTCCAAATTGCGAAGAAGTTCCCCGAACAAGAGGGTCAATGGTGTTGTCACAACCGACTCATCTGCCTTCATATAGCAGGCTTCCTCCAAGATTATTTATTTGAAGCTCATAATAACCTCCTGTCTATGCCACCGGTATAACTTGGTGCTCTGATATTCCGGAGTCGGCTTCATTTTCGGCCTTCTCATGTTATTGTCACGTTCCATCCAGATTCTCAATTTTGATCCTCCGGATATCCAGTCGGAGCACCCTTGCCTCTCTTTCTTCACGTCTTAACTCTTGTTTTGGGTCTCTCACCCACACCCAACTTCCTTCGTTTTCATATTAATTGACTGTTAACCAAATTCTGTGGACTAGCTTGGTCCACTTTCGACCTCCGCGTTCAGCGCAGCCAATTTTCGGTACCCTGTGAGGCACAATGTGTATTATTCTTGCCTCCCCTCTTGCCCACTTTGTGACGCCTGCCTCCAGTCGCTTTACTGCTGTTCATACACGTAGCACCCTCGGCATCCTTTATTAACACCTTTACATGGTGATAATGATAATAATAATGATAATGGTTTTCTTCGGATAACCCCGAGGCATGCTGTAACGCAAAACCAAACGGTACAATTGGACGTAGGGTCTGAATTTCAAGAAGATGATTCAGGTATGTGCACTCGATATTGTACAGTAGAAACTATTTAAGTTACTCTTTAAGGCGGCGCCCGGCAAGTTTAAACTCAATGTTGGGTGGCCAACCCGACCGAGTCAGGGTGGAGCTGGTCGGAGGTAGTGGACTCTTACCCAAGTAACACAAAAAGAGGGACTGTGCAACGAGAGAATCAAACAGAATTGACGAAAGTTTTGTTCATCTTGAGGAAAAATAATTTTCCAAGGGAGGCATGAACCAGTTATAGCGCTCCGCGGAGTATGGCACGGCTTTGGATTGGAAATCAGACGATGAAAGGAAAGAACTTGCAAACAAGGAACAAGCAAAATCTTTCGAAGATTACCGTTGTAACGTTCAGTGACCAAATATCGGCTGAGTCCGTTAAATATCCAGTGAAGGACTCATTTGTAGAGAGAGATTGCCTAGGTGATGGTGAAAGAAGTGGCCGGAGGTAAACGTGTGATCGCTGTGCAGATTGTTTGCTTTCAGAAAGGTGGAATGTGATGCACCAAAACGGAAATGGGAACTGGGCGACAAATCAATTTGTGATGCATAGGCATGATAGTCACAGATACACGGTTGGCAAAGGAGATCAGTATTTAAATGACAAGCAAGTATTTACGTATGACTGTCGTTGTCTAAGGGCTGAACATGATGGCCAGAGAGTTGCAGGGATCGAGATTGTCTGATAATATTTGCCAAGATAGAATACCGGATATGAAAAAGCACCAAACAGCCGACGAATACAGTAGCTAACTTTGGCGGCTGGATGTGGGTGGAGCCCGTGATAAACCAAATGGACAGCACACCTGGCGTGGTCGCTGCCTCCGTGTTTGGCCATTTATCTAAAAAGTCTTTTCCCTGAATTTGAAAAGTATTTAGGATTGCGTGAATAACTACCTCAATTCCACTTCGCTCATACAAAGCCCAGCTGATTTTACTACTACTGCAGTTGTGCTAATCTTGAATATTAGTTTTGTGCAAGGCTCACGCAGCCCTCCGTTGCTGTATTTTATGATCATACCTCGTGCACGCGTGTTAACCACGGTCGATAATAATATCATTATCATTATCATACTCACACCAACTGTTCCATTTGAATTTGCTATCAAGCTTGCTTAGGGTTTTCCCTCAAATGAATCCTTATTGTTATTATTATCCGTCCCCCCGTCTTCTTTAAAACGTGTATTTCCGGACTGCCCGTGTGACGGTGGATGTTGGTTAGGATAACTTCCAGTTGGACTCATCTTCCTCGCCCTCTTTGTTATTTCCGTTGATGCTTTCCAGACGGTTTCTTGATGCTTTGCGGCCTCTCTACATTTCCTTTTTTACAAGAGAGCTGATATCTGGTGATTAGAATTTACATGAAGCACGGATTTGCCGGTTGCGCAGGCTTTACTCCTTCGAGATATTGCAGTTGCTGCTCACTCTGAAAGTGACCCGACAAATGTCACGAGGTGTGATTTATCATCCACCGACAGAAAAGAACGGATTCCAAGAAGCCAGGGCGCAGTGAGATGCGGGGGCCCGTGGGAGTAAGAAACTGGACTAAAATTGGTGTCGACCCCCACTCTTGTGTCCTTGTCTGACTTGGTAAATTGCAGACCTTCGGGATAATGGGAAGGCAAGCCACCGGATAGCACTCTTTCCTGGGAATCTTAGTTTCTGTGTCGAAGTAGGTGGTTATCTGATGAGGTCGGAGAAGGTTACCAGCGGTGAGTTACGGGGTGTGGTACTGGGACATTTGCTCTTGTTCCTATACCTACGAGACCTGCAGAAAGGATTAAATATCCCGTGTTCCATGTTTGCAGATGCTGTGAACATAGCACAGAGCGATTTGGCATATGAAATAGATGTTGCTCCAGGATGGGCAAATCGATGGGATTTGCCCTTGTTGGATAAAATCATGGGTGATTTGTTCGTTTCTGCCCCGGGGTGCCTCGACGGCAAGCATATCTCAGAGAACACAGGGCACAGTCAACGTTGGATGTACGACCTACGGTTTTTACGAAAGGGGTTGTACCTATGCCGAACAGGCCCTCAAAGGATGTTGTCAGGTACGGCGATGCTCCAGTTTTCAATAACGCAGATTTAAGCTTGAAGGCACTTCTTTCAGAACTGGCTGTGTGAACGAGGGTTGAGGTAATGAGCCCCTGGCACATGTTTCCATGAACTTATAACTGTGAAGGTAATACCGCCTCACACGTTCTGTCTTTCAGACCAAAGGTTCAAAAAGCGGTGCTGGGAGCCGAGAAAACTTGCCGACAACGCAATCCGGGCGCACGATTATTATCGGCCGCTTTCGGTTTGCACAAAATGAGCAGAGCTAAACGGCGCTGCTCGGAGACCGAGTTTTTGAAGCAGAGGAGTAGTAAGAGAGGACGGGGCATATTGTCCGTAAGGCCCTGTTACAAAAGGAATGTTTAATTGCTTCGTGCCTTTTAATTGAGAAAACTGGCGAACTTCCGGTTTACTGTCTACACGCAACATCGCCTCACTTCTTCACTGGGCTTTTGCACCGAATTTTTAGTCTAATGATCCAATCTGTCTAGCCCCTTTTGCTCACTCGCACGCAGACTTTTGGTTACCCGATTACACCCCAGCTGCTAGTTCTTAGTATAAGTGAGCAAAATTCCACCGTACCCTCCGGTACAAACAAAACAGTCGGCGATGACATAGGAATTGGGTGATGAAACTCGCGATGCACAAAGCACCCCGCCACTAAGGGCAGAATCACAGGAAGCTTGTGGTTCAAGGTTTCCAGTAGAATGTGGAGAGTTAGCAAAGCTGCACTATTTGGTGTACCACAAGCGCCAAGCAATGACTTGGACATGCCTAGGGCGTAAAAGCTGGTTCCACTAATGTCGTAAGCTGTTTCTTAGGCCGGAGGTCATTCAGGGCACAGGAACAGACAGCCCGGGGCAAAAAGCGGGAGGAATCACCCTAAGGATGAGACGATCAGAACACCTACAGATACACGGCTGAAGGCGTAAGGCACATTACAGCTGGGGCCTTTAATTTGCGTCTGACGCAGGCGGGGCCTGAAGATAGTAAAATAACAGGATGCAACACAGTGCGGATGAAGTCGCTCCAACTACAAGTCTGGAGGACTCACAGCCAGTGCTAGAAACCAAGACTACGAATAAGGTCACCACAAGCCAAACAGATGTAGCTTCTACGGCAATCACGACGCAGAAGATAGCATACACCCCTACCCGGGGCGGGCAAGTCGCAGGGTGCTAGTTCTGCCAGTGGAAGCAGATTGAATAGAAGAGATGGGATAGAAAGAACCGTTCTGTAAAAACTGTCAGAGCCCTCTGGAGTGGTTCCCGAGGTGCGAAAGTCTCTCCGTGACAGAACAAGGGTAGAAAAAGGAAGGACTAAGCTACTCATACTCTATGCGAAGGGGGCCAGACTTAGGGAACAAATAGCCGTAGCTGCAGGCTAATACAGAGGGTACGGGTTTCACGGCACTCACCAAAGCATAGTTTCAGCTGAAGGAGGACTTTCAAAGACTGCATTTGAAACAACACACATCCGATTACAATGATGAGAAAGGTGGTTAGTTGGAAGGTGAGGTTCTGGTGCTCGAAGCAGACCACCATAACTCCCAAGAAGGCCGACGGCTTGCCTTATGGAAGGTCGAAGTTATATGGGTAAGTGCCATTGCAACGAGACCCTAAGTCTCAACGGTCTGCACTATCGAACTAGAGGATCTCACCAAGAGGAAAAGGAGAACAGTTATCGAATCTCAGTGAGGGAGAAGACGCTGGGCGGAAAAAACTAATACTGGAAGGCTTCGAAGCACCTGAAATAGACTGGGAAATAGAAGTATAGTATGGTATATTTCTTGACCTTGGTCAATACACATGCACAAGGCAAGATCAGAGTGACCCCAAAAGGGAACCTTCGGCCAGGGATAAGATATTTTGAACAGAAGACCCTGTGTCAACGGGCGGAGCAGGTTACCAGGTGGAGGTGTGGTCAGGCACCGTTTACCCCTGATTCAGCGATTACGAGAGCTTTAGGAAATCTATAGAAGCTGAGGCTAGATGATCCGGTTGGCAAGAGCAATCAAGGTGTCCAGAGGACGACGGTTTACCTTCAAGGAGAGTGGATGCCCGAAAAATGGGAAATTTTCGCGGACTAATCAAAGATAGACTGCCGAAATTCGCACTGTGGGTTGAGTGGCTAGAGTCCAACGAGGAAGGCTGCTCTTCAGGGAAAGTCTGATGAAAGTCACCGATGAGATGGCTACCTCGAAGAAGCGGAGACAAAGGGCACACGGCCACAGTGGAACCGTCGAGTAAAAAACAGTCCAGCGAAAACAGGCAGCCTGGTAAATGTTTTCGACCACGAATGAGCACCAAGTCTTCCTGCAGAGCAAGAGGGCCAGAAAGAAGGCCCTGAAAATGTAAATGGAATGCGGACAGAGCTGATAAAATGGGATTGCTGCGAACTTCGAGGTTCATCTCCAAGTGTGCACTAATTAACTGCAATCAAAAACCTTCTTGCGAAGAGCACTGGGGAGAGTTGGGGACGGAAACCGGACAAGGGCTTACTCGCGGCAAGAAGAGGACTAGAAGTTACTGTAATCATTTCAAGATGCATACAGACGGGATGTAGAGGCTTTTGGTAAGCTCGTTAGACAGAAACTTGCATATCCCAGAGACGGTAGGTACCGAGGTCTGTGAGAACGAAGTTTACGAGAATATGAGGCTCTTGATATTTTGCTGCAGAGCGGTACCTGATGGAGTTCATTCAGCATTAAAGAAACCGTTGGCTGATTCGTTAGTGTGACCGCTACCGCTTCTATCTAAGGCATCTCTGGAAGAAAGTGAGAAGCCACAAGAGTCGCTCACATCAACCGCCATCCCAGCCCAGAAGAGGAGTGACATAGAGGCGCGCGCGAGTTGCCGACTGATAAATCTCAAGTAATTCTTGCTGAAGGTCGTGGAAAGGGTAACCCGAGGTCACTGTATGAAGCCTCCGGGAAGCCACCGATTGATACTACCCGACCAGCACTAATAGTTGGCTGGAAGTCATACTTGGTCAACCTGGCACACTAACTAGATGGAGCAGCTAGGGAACGTGACAGAGGGGGAGAGCTGAACTCTGCTATTTGGATTTCCAGAAGAAGCTCGATTCCATAAACTATAGGCTGTTGGCCAGCAGGCTGAACGAATTCCATTTGGGTCCGTTGGTGGAAAGATGGATCATCAGAGGACTCACTGAAGGCAGTTTCGGGTGAAGGTAGAGGGAGTCTAATCCGGCTTGGGAAGATTATATGCAGGTGTGCAGCATGGGTCTGTTCCCGGCCCCTGCTGTTCGTCCCGTTTAATATTGACCTAGCGGGCGAACTGGCGGGTGAATGCTAAAGTTTGCCGACGACATCAAACTGCTCGGAACGGTTACAGAAGGCCCCGTTCGGAGGGATTTTGGATGGCGTGTATGCGTGGTCAGTGGCGTGGGATCTCCCGTTCGACGTATGTAAACGTCAACACCCCGTTGATGGGAGCGAACCGCGGTTCAACTATTAAGCAACCGGACGGAGTTTGCCCAAACATTGGAGGTTGCGGATCTGGTAGAGGTTATCAGAGCGAACTACGAACCAGGAGGGTAATGTCGGCGCACTCTACCAACCGGAGCTCGCATTTAACTAGAGGAGGCCAGAGGTCTTATTGCCAATATACAGGTCCGTCGCGAAGTCCCAAATGGGATATCACTTTCAGGCCTGGAGTCCTTCCCGTGCAGTGGATATTCACAATGTGACATGGGTCCTTCCGGGGCCTAGGCTACAAGCAATTATTGGACGAAGTAAACCCCTCGGTAGAGTGCCGGGCACCAAAAAGGGACTTAGAGGAAGCCTTCAAAAACGTTGAAGGAGCCGACGCGTCAGCTGGACCTAGAGAGTCTCTCTCTTGGATTCGGGGGTTGACAGACCGCAAGGGCACAGACACTACCTCGTGGAAGACCGTGGAAGGAAAGGGATTAGGAGCCATTCATTTTCTGTGAGGTCTGTCAACCAACGGAACTAACTAACAGGGGGACAGTTGAAGCATCTTTGGTGGATGGCCCTAGGCATCGACTGGGTGAGGCCTGGGACGGAGAGTTCAGTGGAGGTAACGAAGGGAACTCTGTCCGAGACTCCTACGTCTCTCCAACTTTTGCCTCCTTTCAATCTTTTTTCTGTGGGACGACTGGTCAAGCAGAGTTGATTACTAACAGTTTGATCCTAGAGTGAAATCGAGAAGTAGCACTATTGAAGGCCTAGTCCAAAACTTCCTGTCCCGCCGTTTGTGGACGAGTCTAAGAAGGAGAGATGACTCCTCGCAAGATCGAAACATCTGGAGATCAAAGAGCTAGATTCAGTATACTCTCCTCTGCGAGCTTGCGTCGGTGCTATCCAAAATACTGCGCTTTCCTACTAAATTCCTGCTTTACTTTATTACGTATCTCAACCGCGGAGCTACTTTCACTCAAAGCCGGGCGAAGTGTTCACCTGACCTTCAAATTCAAACTTATCGGGCATTCAATCACGCGACCACTCAAACCTTTTCACTGTTGCATGTTGCATATACCAAAAAGAACATCGGGGGATCCCTTTTGTGACCTCACTCGTACCATATGATCACGCAATCAGACACGCTTCGGCCATCATCGAAATAAATCTTTATTATTAAGAAACTAAACGATCTTACAGATTGCCATTAAGTCCTGGAAGCTGAGGTGAACTGACCTGGCTATGGTACGACCTCACTTGTAAGGTGGCTTGCAGGCTCGGGCACCCTTCTACAAAAAGAATGCCGCCTGCTCGGAGAAGTTCAGCTTCTGGCGACCCGAATGGTCGAAGGGCAGAGAGGTGGGACGTACACACACTCTCTGCGATCTAAACCTTTTCTTGTCGGAAAGAAGGAGAAGTGGAGGGGATCTCAAGGAAAATTGAACGGCGAATCACCGTGACTTGGAAACTAAGAGCGGCTCTGCCAAGTCATCAACCGGAAATAAGGGGAAACGATCCTGCAATAAGAGTGGACATTATAGCAGAATCGAACAGAATATCACGTGAACCATTTGAAATTCTTTTGTCGAACTACAGGGCAAGAGAGAACTTGGAACCAGACAGCTCCGCTGGCCTTGTGGCCATAACAAACTCCTCAAAGGCAAGTTGTACTGCAGCGGCCTCTTGTAGAAGGACCCCTTCAGTATTTAACTCCTAGACCCGTCAGTCGAAGGTACTCTTGTCATTGAGAGCTAGCTTTCAAAACCCTTATCCGATCTCTCAGGATGCGATGGTCGCTGAGTCATTCGCGGTTACGGTCATGAGGTCTCCCTTTGGGCAAGTCCCTGTGCGATAGGAAGAGGTGTAAAGACGAGGTGGATATGGAGGGCATACAATGAGATGTTTTCGAGACATGGTATCCTCCTAAGCGCGAGGCGCTAACTTAAGCAGTATACGCGGAGTATTGCGAACACCAGAAATTAACATGGGTCTGCCCTAGATGCGAGATCAGAGCCACGACTAATGTTAAGCAGGGGAAAGCGAGAGCTGAGTCAGCAAACAGCACTACCATAGATGAGGCTCTCGATCTTACCGAATGAGGTTTAATTCGGAGTTCAGACAAGAAAGACGGAGAGAACTAAAATGGGAGGGGCACAGTATTCAACTGGATGGGGACAGATCTCCAACCGTAATGTATATGGAACCCACCAAGATTATTGACAGTAACTCCATCTCAGAAACCCCCGTTAAGGTGAGGTCTATGGTGAGAAATTGAAGGGGAAGTAAGGATACGACTGCACTACTGGAAGCCAGGATGGAAGCTAAAAGAGGTGCAAATCATTACCTCAAAACTACTTTAGGGCTACTGGTGAGGAATAGCGATATTGCACTGGGATGAAGTAGGGACGCAGTCATCAGAAGGGTGCCGGAGTCCGTATTCAAAGGACACAGACAGAGGAGCGAGCAGTAAGATAGAACACAAAAAAATTGGTAAGGATAGTGGATTTGCCGGGACAGGTAACCATCAAACAAGCCTTTCGGTTGGGAAGGTGGCAGCAGGAAGGCAGGGCACATCCCAGACCACTGCTTGTAGAATTCGTAAACCCGCAACACCGCGACGGGTTCTTAGTAGAAGCAGGAAGGATAAAAGAAGTGTATCACGGTATGGTAACGAAGGAGCCAGATGATCCCCCCTGTCACAGTGGCAAACCATCCTTAGCGAGCACGGAAAGATGTGCCATTATCCCAACTGCTTCGCCAAGCATAACTCTAAATCAAAGTGACGAAGTGGGAGCCAACAGCTTTCAACACATCATCGGGGGCAACTGCCTCCCTGAAACTTATGGCCAGGGACCATTGCAGGGTAGTACCCAGACCGGCCACTATCATGAGGCCCTGTCAAAAAAGGAAAGAGAGCTCGGTACCAAAAAACCGAGCTTTACAGTGCCTTCTCCGACATTGGCCTCCATAGGGGAGTGGCTGCAATGCAAGCTGCTTACACGAAGGCAGCAAGCATAGGAAATAAATGGGGGGAGCTATGGGCGCACATGCGCACGAAAGACTTCATCGCTATCGAGAAAACTTGGCTGCTTCCAGAAGAGAGGGTAAACCACCTCACTCCAGAGAACTTCACCGTAGTCAGGGTAGACAGAAAGGACTGAAGGGTCTAAGGAGAAGCCGTGCTACTAGTTGCAGGCCAATAAGCCTGCACGGACAGGGGCCGGCTAGCAAAACTAAACGTGCAGGCAGTCGAGGTTATAGTGCATTTAAGGGGGTACACACTGGCCGTGATATGCGTCTGCAGGGGACCATCGGCTAAGGGTAACGAAGATGAGGGATTCCTTCGGTTTCTCAGAGCCACTATTGCGGGCAGAAATGAGCTTCTCATCGGGGGAGACCTCTTTCTTCTAGAGGCTATTTGGTCAATCGTGGCTGCTCCGGTGAGGTCGTTCTGGGTAGGGCTTGCAGCCTCATTGCATGACGAAGCTCCCGTCCACCAAGTTGGCCAAAGAAATAGGTGGAGGGCGGGCAAGCAGCTCCAACGCTGGATCTCATGATAACAAGGTACCAGAATGATATTGCGAGCATGAAAATGCCAACTTCATTAGGCAAATGCGGCTACGCATTTATTTACGCCAAGTACAGCCTTGTACGTGTACCGGTTCCAGCAAAAGTGAGGAGAAGGTTTTCCAGGATGAACGAAGGCAATCTCCAGATGAGGGCCCTACTGCTAAATTGGAATGTGGATCCGAGAGAATATACTGCCCAAGGTCCGGGGGAGAAAGTAAAGGGCCACTTCCTGAGGTTACTGGACAAGGTAACCTCAATTCAGGGAGTCTGCAAGGCGGGTGTACCTTCGTCGTGGCGCAGTCGGGCACGAGAAGCAGACCGCAGAAAGTAAACGGCATGGAAAAGGCATAAGTGAAGGGAGGGCACAGCAGACGTTTTCAGTATATGGCTGCTAGAAAACGGGCTACTGGCGTTCAAAACGAGTGCAACGGGGACTGTGAAGACACACTGGCTAGGAAAGCGAAAACAAACCCCGAGGCATTCTATGTATAGGTGCAGTCGAAGCCCAGCCTGCGGAGTAAGGATGGGGAGTCATGAATAAAAAGGGACTCACCGCAACCTCAGAGCAAGAAAAAGTGGAACACCTGCTCAGATCCCTCCAAAAGTTATGCGGGGTTGACCAAGGGGCAAAATGGCTAGAGGTTTGTTCTCTGGTAACGGCTGCAATGGAAGACTACCCAATGGGGGAGGAGGGGCTATGTGAGCTATCAAGCAGCCACTAAAACCCAAGTCAGCGGGCCCGGATGGTATCCACCCGGCGATCCTGAAACAGCTAGCAGCAGCAGTGGTAGGACCACTGAAGAAACTATTCAAAACCGGGATCCTGCCTGAGGACTGGTTAACGTCGGCAATCACCCCCATACACAAGGTCGGTGGTTGAAGTATTTTCAAAAACTACCGCCAAGTAGGCTGACCTCTATTGTGCTGAAGGTCACGGAGAGGGTCGTTCGGGACCTGAAAGTGATGCGCCTAAAGCGACAAGGCCGTATCCATGAACTCCAGCACGGATTCGTGCAGTAAGGCTCGTGCCTGTCCAATCTCCTGCGTTGCTTGGAGGAAGCGACCGGGAGAACAGATGACGGAAAGTGAGTTGGGGTCTTTTGCCTGGAGTTCCAGAAGTCTTTTGAATCAGTAAACCAAGGCCTGCTCGAGCAGAAAACACGAGAGTTCAGAAAGTCGCACCAGCCGATGACATGGGTTAGCGGTTTCGTACGGTAGAAGTTCCAAGTAAGAATGGGGTGCAAGTCTGTTCTCGCAAAACAAGCAACGCGTAGCCAATTCAAACGAGTCCCAAACTAGAACAAGATTGATTCGTAGTTTCTGCGGTAATAAAGTTAAATTCACGAAAAGCACAAGTATACACAAATCTCAATTATGCGGCCAAGTAAACTCCACAACCAAACCCAAAGGCTGGGAGCCCCGTGGCCCAAGCGCGACAATCATAAACGGTTCAAGGCCAAATTCAAATGTCTCACATGGATAAACGAACGTGCGAAAGTGTGTCGTACGGACGGGCTTTTCAAAGTAATGCCAGAAGTAGTGAAATTCACAAAGCACGTAAAACATTTGGAAGGATTTTCAGTACGTGTTATTTCCAAGGGGAAGACCCGCCTGCCGCTGGACAGGTGCACAGTGGAGTACCCCATGGGTCGTTCCTAGGACCTTGCTATTCCTCCTGTAAGTAAATGACTCAGAATATTGTTAAGATATCTCGAGTTTCAAAGTTGCCGACGACGTGAATGTGATAAGGGTAGTCAACCAAGAATCATTCCAGAGGTACCTGGGAAGAATGAATGAATGAATGGGCTACAAATTGGGACATGCCACTAGACACACACAAGTGGGCGCACTAGTTGACCAGTGGTTACTTCACATTTTAAAAGTATTTGAAACGGAGGGAGTGACAGCAGCAGTACCGGTAAAAGGCGTGATAAGGGAATTGAAGTTCACGTTTAGGGCTGATTTTCGACCCAAAAGCCAGTGCAAAACAGCGCCAAAAACTGCTTCCAGGGCGCCGTGCCAGATCCCTTAGACAACCGGCTCTAGGAGTCCATCGGCTTTTGTTCCGCCGTACAAGGCTCTCGTACAGCCCCACCTGGAGAACTGTGTCCAGGTCCGGAGTCCATACCTGTTTCGGGACAAGCAAGTTATAAATACAGTCCAGAGTTATTTACTGAGTTTCTTTCCATGTTAAGAGGAATAACTCATGAGGAGCGCTTGGAGCACCTCAACGTATTCTCCATGGACGGAGAGAGAAACAAGGGGACCTCGTAATAGTGTACAAGGTCCTCACAGGCAGGATCAACTCGGGGACTCGCGTGTATGCCCTGCTGCCGCCGGGCGAAGGCCAAAGCCTGAGAGGTCTTGTCTTCAGGCTGAGGGAGAACAGGTCATGGAAAAGACTTCGGGCCCAGTCCTTCATGCAGCTTGCGGTTGATGACCGAAATAAGCTGCCAGAAGAAGCGGTCGAGGCGACTACGGTGGCTGACCTCAAGCATCGGCTGGACAGGGCGTGGACCCGAGTGTTTTATGACAAGCCACAATGACCGACAACACAGCACTGAGTGGATGGTGATAGTTCGTTAGTCCCTGTGTTTGCTAGGCTTCCATTCGGTCCAACTGTTAAGCTTCTGTCCGTAAGGTGCCGTTTGCTTTCCTTCTACTTGTCCGTCCTTTAGTCCTCGCCTACATTCAGTTCTGTCTATATACGTGGTCCCCCTTTCACCCCACTGGTCTCCGTGCTCTATCTTCCACCGTTGCTTTTGGATTTATCTTTCTTGCCCCGTCATTTGATCTATCGTCTCCGCTTCTTCTCTGTAACCTACATGTGTTAAAGTCCTCTCTGACCGTTGTCACATACTCGCATTGCTCTTTATCTCATTGGTCCTCGAACAAGTACAGCATGCCTCAACCATTACACTTCAAAATATGCTTATATTTTGCTCACGTGAAGTGGCATAATTTTGATTCGAACTTGGACTGCCTTAACGGTGGTACCTGACGTTGACCTTCGTTGAACTCTGGTCCCAGCTGCTAGACCTTGTGGCCGTACGGTCGAGGTTTTTACACATTTACATGTGTATAATTTGGTAATCCAGTACCGTAGAAACTACGAATCAATATTATTCTGGTTTTGGGATTCGTCTGAGTTGGCTACGCGTTACCCACGAGTGGAATACTCATAGCCCCCTCCCTGAACCTTGCTGATGGGCCTGTTCACGTGATGGTCTACTGTCACCAACTGTGAACCGTATGTGAGTGGATACAGGGATTGAAACCCGACGAACTTGTCGCTCCTATTGTCACAGCCCCGGGAGATCAGTGGAACTCATCTGTGCAAAAAGATATCTGCCAAGCAGTCCTGGAATCAACCTAGACCTGAATTTAAAGAAGGGTTTTTCTGGACTCGGGCCGGATTGTCTCTTCCAACTGGCAGTAGAGTCCAAAACAAGGGGAGCGTCAAAAATAATTGATGCAATTTCAAGCTGGGTTGATGACCAGTTCGCAATTTTGTATCAACAGTGTTGCGAACAGCTGGAACACTCTGCATGGTGGGGGCACATAGGGTGGACCAAGGTGGTCCACCTCCGCCTCTAGGGGGAGCCTGGTGCAGGCAGATGGAGGAGCTTGAGATTACGCCGGGAGATGTTCTACTGGCATTAGAATCCGGGAACAGATGGCATGCACCCCGCAATCATAAAACCGCTGGCCAGGATACCCGCAGGGCCTCTGGCTGAGTTGTTCGACAAATCTCTTAGGAAGGCAAGATTGCCTGTCAAATGGCAAACCGCTGAAGTTAAAGCAATACACAAAGGTGGTGGAAAGGGTAAAGTGGAGGGCTATCGGCCTGTCACCTGCTGTCTGTAATCCTGAGAGTGGCGGAGAGGGTAATAGGAAATGCCTTGTTGAGGCACCTGGAGATGAACAATCCAGTAGCTCGGGGACAGCGCGGGTTCACCAAAGCAATGTTCTGCCTCAGCAATCTCCTGAGTTTCCTCGGTGAGGCATCTCGGAGACTAGGCCAAGATGAAAAAGTTGAGGTGAGCTATCTCGACTTTCGCAAAGCGTTTGGAAGCTTGAACCACGGACTGTTTCTACTTTAACTAGGAGGGACGAAAGTGGCCACAGGGGTAATGGACTGGTTAAGAGCCTACCTGTGCAATACAAGTTTCTAAGCCAAGGTGGAGGAGGCTAAGCCCGCAATGGCTACGGTAACCAGTGAGGTATCGCAGAGATTAGTGTTGGGACCAGTTGTTTTCCTGATGTTTGTGAACGAGCTACCGAATGTCCTTAGGTTCCCAAGCTTTCTGCCAGCAGATGACGTGAAAACTGTCGAATCTCCTAAATCTGCCCAGATTCAGGTGGACCAAGAATCTTTCCATAACTGGACAGTAGCCCGGGTCCTACCTTTGAACGCATAGAAAAGTACTCGTCTGCTGGAAGGTGAGTCCGGGGGTATCCGTTACCTGCAACAGGACAACCCAGAACGAATGGCATGGAAGAAGGAGGTCCCAGACTTGGGGATAATCGTAACAAGCTACTTTGAGCCGTAGGCGCATTGCCTGCAAGCGGCCAACAGGGCGAACAGTCATGTACCAGCTGAGGAGAACAGTAACTTGGAGGGACCATAAAGTTACGCCACCCCCTACACCGCACTGGTGAGACCCCACCTAGAGTACGTAGTCCAGGCTTGAGCTCCCCAGTTAGTTAGGAACACCCGTACGGTGGAGAGGGCCCAAAGAAGCTTCACAAGAACCATCTCTGGTCTAAGTCGTATAGAGTACGAGGATGGGCTGGAGTGGATGCTTTTGTACTTTCTCAAGGGTAGAAGAGCAAGGAGCGACTTGATATAATCATTGGAGGAACTAAAAGAGCAGCCCAGAACGAGCCAGCCATTATTTACCCGTGACAGAAACCCCACCCTCCGAGAGCACGAAATGAAGCTTGTTAAGCCAGGGGTCACCAAGGTTGTAAGGGCTCGGTTCTTCTAATGCAGAGTAATAAGCGACTGGAAGAAGCTCCCTGCGGATGTTGTAGCAGCCGATGCTGACATCGATTTGGCAAAGTTGGACCACCAGTGGACAAAAGTATTTACGTAGAGTCAATGAGACAGCGGATAGCACTAATAAAACTTCCATCCCGAATACTCCTATCCTTCTTCTTCCTCTTTTCCTAATCTTTATATTTATTAACTATGTTATTGTTCATTATTATTACTACTACTATCATTTTTGCTGTTGTTTTTCCTTTATTGTTTACCTACTTCTTTCTTATCATTAACCTCCATCCCTGCCCCCTTGAGGCCTCTTAAACCATCTACACTCCTTTCCTCACAAGGGAGCTGATTATCGAGTGACTTAGTTTTGCATGACGAGTGAAAGTGCCGGATTCGGAGGCATTACTCCATCGGAATATTGCTGTTACTGCCCTTTCCGAAGGCGAACTGACAAGTTTCATGTTACTGTAATCACGTCAACAGAGAGACAATGGTTCAAAGAAGTCGAAGCCCGGTGGGATGCGGGGGCTTACCAGGGCAAGAAACTGGACTACCATTGGTTTCGGCTTCTAGTCCTGTGCCCTGACTTGATTTGATTTGGAATGATAGGCCTTCAGACCGTACAGTCCTTTAAAGGTGTCCTAAATCGCAAGTGGTTGGATATATTTCCCGATAGTGACCTTTGAGTGTGTTGACTAAGTAGGTGACCGGTAACCGTATCTTCCGTCTGAGCTGCACTGTAACTGGCTTTTTCGTTTATTGCATTCCGTCTCAGTGAAAGCTCACGACGCGTAATGTCTATCGTAGCCGATGTGCGGTGATGTTTATAGGTTTCGTTGTTATTTCTGGGGAGGATTCCATGAAAAACATAGTGCAGTGGTGGGCGCGTAACTTGTGTGCGTACCACTGAAGGAATCCTGGACACTCAATTGGCCGTGGTTATTACCTGTTCTGTGCAAACTGCACAGGCCGTTGCCTCATACCACCTACATCCGTTCCTGTGCGCCAGACTACTGTCATTAAGTGTTGGCGCAGAAACGTAAGAGGAAATAGGGTGAGAAGGATAGTGCTACAAGGGAGACGGACAACATCGCGAAAGCAAATGATTCTGGATATCGTGATTTGAAGACCCAGCTGACGGTCCTTCAGAGGTGTATCCGGTCGCTGGGTTAGACGTCCAACAGTAGGCCACTGATAGTGAACCAAGAGCAAACTTTTTTCCAAGAACGGAAAGCAAGAAAGGATATGGATATGAGACGGGTTGGTGGCACACCACGACTTGTGGGTGCACCAGGTCCTGTGCCTCTGAAAGGAGTTCAGAGAGGCGGAATGTGGGAGTTTCCGCCAACGAAAAGAGGGAAGAATGTCGCACGGCCAGTACTGGGCGAATATGGGGAAGAACGCTGCAGAGATATGTTGCTGGCCAGGGCGGCACTGATAGCCCACGTCAATAGGGGCAGGTATCAGGTTACACCAGACGAGCATAGAGTGATGCCTTCTGGTTTGGCCGTCGGTGGAAAAGCGGCCAAGCCCGTGTGGGCGCTTAAGAAGGGTCGCAGGGTACAGCAGAAGGCCTCATCCAGCTGTCGAGTAATTCACCGACTGCTGCAAATAGGCCATATATGCCGTTACGGTTTGTGGTAATTGAGGAAGTGCTGGAAGATGAAAATTGGTAGTGCTGTCCGGTAGACAGAGACACGACCTTCGGTAACTTGGGTGCCAAGGTAGAGCCCCTAGCGGTGGATCGGTAGTGTTCGGTAGCCCTGGATGAGCAGCGGACTCCATGCACCCCGGCGGAGGGCACCACTGCAAAAACTTGCCATCACCTCGGGCTTTGCTCCCGAGGCCCAGCCAACACTAGCCACTAAAAACCCGCATGTGTCGAGTCAAACGCGGTGGTGCCATACACCAACGCGTATAGTATTATAAACAAATGGGTGGAGCTCTTCAGAGTCGCACAGCAGCGAAATGCGTCTACCTTTGCCGTCATGGAAACATGGCTCTCTGAAGATGACCACGTACCGGCGATAATAAAAAGTGGGTTTGCTGTCTTTAGGCAGAACAGAGAAAATGACTGTGTAAGGGGAAAAGTGGCCGTCCTTATTAGGGCAGACACAATCACAAACCGCGGTTTGTACCTGAAATATGCAGCCGTGAAAGGTTAAGCTCCCACTACCGAACAGAATGATAAATTTGATCCGTGTATATGGGGCCCCGGGTGCTAACCGAAATGAGTGTGTTCAACTTCTCCAAGTCCTTGCAATGATAGAGAAGCTAAAAAGACCCCCATAATAGTAGACTTCAACCAACCTCACATAGACTGGTTGGTCGAGGCAAGCACCCCGGTAACCGAAGAGAAGGGATATCCACGACGGCTGCATTCGGATGCCCAGTTCTAACTCGTGAGGGAAAACACTAGGTGCATGACAGGTTGTACGCCGTTCTTGTTGGAACTAGGGATAACGAATCTCGAGGAGGATGTAGCAAATCTCCAGGGTCACTCTCCGTCGGGCTTGAGCAACCACGTGAGTGTCAAAGTCACTCTCTTCATGCGTCAACCCAAGGTATTCTCGAGGTTGGTTAGAAGTTTCACAAATATGGACTTTCCTAGACTTCGAAATAGAGCGGGCGATCTAACGTGGGACACAGCGGAAGACGCTACTTTGGAGGAGCGCTGACAAGTGATTGGAGGATCTCTATTTACCATACAAAATGAGTTCGCTCCTTTGAAGCGCAGGAGGGCTTAGGGCAAGCCGGTGTGGTGGAGGGATGCAGTGGGCAGGTCAGTTACTCGTAGAAGCCGTAGTTGGGCTCTCTTTGAGTCTTCCGGGAGCCGCCAAGCTTGGACCCAATGCGCAGCGCAAAGAAATGAGATGGTGGATTTCTTGCGATCTGTTAAGCGCATATATGAGATGAAGTTGACCCAGTGTGCCAAAATGCATCCAAAGAAGTACTGTAGCTATGTGCAGTCTAAGGTTCATTTGGGAGACTCAGTGGGACCACTGACGACCCATGATCACGGAGTGGCAATGGACAACCAAAGCGAATCTCGTACTCTGTGTGGGTACTTCAGTGGTGTGGACAGAGTGGATAACGGTTGGCAGATAGGTTTTGAGGGGCGACTCTTCCAACAGGTGCAACAAGCTTAATTCTCAAGGAGGGAGTCGTACCCAAATGCTTAGAAGGGTTAGATATTCATAAGTTTGCCGGGCCAGATGATATCCACCCTGCTATCATTAGGCCGTTGGCTGATATCCTGTTCCTTCCAGTATATAAGATATATACTGCCACTCGGGACCGTGGAAGGTTGCCACAAGACCAGAAAAATGCAGCAGTGATAGCTATACACAAAGGAGCCCCGCTCCGAAAGGGAAACTACAGATCTGTTAGCCTAACGTGCATTCTATGCAAAGTGTTAGAGAACATGAATTCACTCAAACAGTGGATGAATGTAAACCGGTAGGAGGATGGTACTATGACTTTAGCAAGGCACCTGACTTGATAAGCAATCGGCCTCTACCAATCAAGATGTTATTTGGCATAAGTGGACAGATTCAGGAATGGTTGGGGACTTCCTTACCGGTAGAATCTTTAACGTTAGAAAGGGTGAAAATAACTAACTTAGGAGACATCAAAAGTGAGGTTCCGCAGGACTCCGCATTAGGCCCACTTCTGTTTCTTCTGTTTAATAATTTAGCCTCAGTCCTACGGTCACGAAGCTTCTTTTTCGCAGACGGTGTGAAGTTAGTGGTGGCTCACGGGAGTGAGCGGCTAAGCAAGACATGCTTGCCATTCTTAATTGGGCACAGAAGTAGGACTCAACTCGCAATGCTGGGAAGAGCCACTGATTGTCACGGACAGCGACAAGCTGGACGGTTGCACTCGACCAAGGCCCGTTTACTATAGAAGAAGTAAACAAGGTGGAAGGTCTCGGAATTTTGGTGACTTCTGGCCTTACGTGGTCGGATCACTGTGCAGCAGCTGCAACAAGGGCACGCGGTGAGTCCTTCAGGTTGAGGCCAGCTTTTTCGTGCAGGCAGCCAAGGGTTCTCGTGCCAGTATACATGTCTGTAGTTGGATCTTTTTAGGAAACTGTGTCCAGGTATGGTCACTCTTCTACAAAAAGGATGCCATCTGCTTGGAGAAAATACAACATCTTGCAACGCGCATGGCTGAAGTTTAGAGGGGCATAAGGTATTAGCAGAGACTCTAGGACCTCATGCTCTTCTTTATGGAAAGGAAGAGACTACGAGGGGATCGCATAGTGACATTTAAGATAATCAAAGGCTGTTCTGGGTTTAGGATGGGGAGTCTATTCCATATGGTCAATTACTGGAATGAACTGCAGGAAGAGTTATTAGAACTGGGGACTGTCCAGGCGTCCAAGGGGGCCCTGGGTCGTAAGTGTAATGAGATCATCTCTGACAGTGAGTTTTGAGCGTGCTGCTAGAGGGACGGATGTGGTTTCTATTCATTGAACATTTCCATCTGCTACTTAGCGACTTAGTGAACGCTCAAAATGCATAAAGTCCCTCGCGGGTGACGTACGATGAGTTTTTAAGCTTCTCTTTCATTTTTAGCTGGGGATACAAAGAGATAAACAGCTACACAATGGGTGCCTACCTAGTGTGCGTACCGTCAAAAGGATTCTGGCCGCTCGATTAGCGGTGGCCACCATCTGTCCCGTGTAAACTGAACTGAAATGACATGACCTACGCTACACCACCGCTGTGGGCTGCGTGGAAGACAGGGATAAGCAAAAACATACCAACTCGGCCAAAACAGAGGACGAAACACCAGGCAGAAAGAAAGTAACATCAAGTTAATCCACCACGACATTCCAAAGTTAATCCTACAACCAATTGATCTAACATTACCTACTCCTCTTATTGACTGATAATTTCTTTCTAGGACCCCATTGTTATTGCTCCTGCTTCTCTGAAACCTATACATATATATATATGTATGTATAATAAACCTACATATATATATATAAACATACGCATATATATCTATGTGCACGCGCTCTGCATCTTGCAGTTCCTCACCTGCCATTTCTCTTGCTATCATCCCAACGACCGTCATCATAGGCATCCATCGACTCTACATCTGTGCCTCGCATCTACCGTATCCAATCCTTCTAAATCGTTTTCGTCATCTGATCATCTCCGTACGTCTTTCATTGCCCGCTGCCTGTTTTACGATTAGTTCTGTGTCCTGTCCGCCGACAATCCACTGCAGAGTACCAATGCTTCATTGTCGTCTAATCCACTGCAGTGCACCTCACCTTTTTCTCCATCGTTCCTCGCTATTGCAGTTCCTTATACCGATTTCCAGCCTTTCTAATGTTTACCAGTCTGCCTCCATATGTAATTGCCCGGGACCAGCCATTCAGTCCATCTGACCTTGACTTTCAAACTCACCGGGCGTCCATTCAAATCCGCTCTTGAGCTCATTTAAACTCCACGCAATCTCTATGGTGTGCATACGTTTATACTATTTTCATCCTACCTTATTCCCCCTTCTGAGCCTTTTTATCCAATATTTTCATGAGAGTCTCCATATTTCCATGAATTATATCTGTCCGTTCCATCACCTGTATCTACATGATCATGCACATGGCATGCTTCGGGCGCCTCCGAAATAAACCATTATAATAATAATTATTATTATTATTAGGTCAAAGAAGAAAGGAGCAGTAAATAACTAACGCCTGTGTCCAACGACACAGCAAGTTAAGTAGGTTTGTCGGGACGCGCCAGTAAGTCATTCTTCTAGTTGTTGGTCGATCTCAGTCTGAAATCAGTCTCAATTGGTATCCTTCATCTTGGCCAGACTACTCCTATTGCCCTTCTTTTTCGGTTCGACCAGCAACATGGGAAAGATTGTTAGTAGGATGTCACCAATGCCAGGGCCTGAAATTTATGTTCCCAAAATAGATAATTTCCCAAACCGTATTTCCTCCCAGCGAAGTCCCATCTCTACCAGCACTTAAATGGACAATACGCGCAAACCACCTCACAGCTATTATTCAAAGCTGCGTCTACCTAGCTCATCGTTTCATAGCCATTCTCTGCCTCCACCATTCATCCCATCAATTACATTACCATACCAAACTTTTCTTTCTGCCCGCCATTGCTCATCCCGCCCCAGTCCTTTTACCCGCCGCGTACATCCACAAACCCCTTTTGTGTAAATTTTCCCTACCCTGTGGCATACAATCCTACAACCTCTCCTTTCTTCCAGCCTTCATCAACCACTTTCAAGCACCAGCACCTTGCAAGTCATTCACACTTTTAATGGCACACCGAAGTCCACGGGCCGACTACGCATCATTGCGTATTCTCACTACATTCTCTCAAAATAACCTCCATATACCCCTCTATCAACCGCCGATTCCTACCCTACCCCACCCGGGCAAGCCACATCGACAGGCGGCGAGGCCGCTCTATACCCTCCTAGTCAGTACCTTCAGAGGCCTGCCCTTGCCACACGATACCAAATATTACCAAGGTTTTCACGTGGGAAAGCCAATATCTTCCTTGACCCGTATTCTGTCACCGCTCTGGAGTATCGGACGATCCCAACGAATCAGGACAAGTAGAGAGGCTACTTCGTCAAAGGTCTCCTCTTTCACCTCGTAATAACTCAAAATTAATTACTTCCGGGTCGTCCGCGGCTGAATCCTCCGAATCCAACGCAAAGGCATCCAACGCCCACTTTTCTTCCTCTTCGGTAATAGCTCCAACGCGAACCCCAACAAATCCCCTACGTTACCGAACCCAGGCACTCACTCCCACATGATTGGGTTATCCTCCATCTTATTTAACTCCCGGTTCATCTTAAACAACCTCCATCGCTTACAACACTATGCCACAAAGCCAAGTCCCAAAGTCATCCCTATTACTGAAACTATGCTCATGGAACATTCCCACAAGCGAAATTCTGCTTGAAGGGTACAAGGTTTTTAGAGGGAATAGGATCGGCAGAAGCTAAGGTGAGTGCCTAGCGTACGCACAGCACGCCCTTTGAGTAACCCCCTTTAGACATGCCACACTCGACTCAACTCCAGATTCTCTATGGCTCAAAATTTGGTTCCCAACTATAGTAATGCACACTGGTTGTGTCTATCGCCAGACCTCCCCTACCACTGCAGACTTGCCTCCTCTGATTGAAGCTTTTTGGTGCCTTTCTCTACCACCTTCGGCAGCGGAGATCATAGCCGGTGACTTTAACTGGCCCAAAATATCATGGACGAAACTCTCAGCACCTCCCAACTTAATTGACTTTGTCTCCCATACTCACACTGGGGGCTAGGAGCAACACTTTAAAACCCCTACTAGAAACGCCAACATCCTAGACCTTATATTAACTCACAGCGTTTCCAAATTTTCGGTTTACTTTCCGCATAAATTTCCGGGTAGCGATCTTAAGATAGCGGCTGTGAATCTTTCATCCCATCGTTGGCCATGGACAATCTTACCCCGGTCAACAATTTCCTCCATTCAAATTGGAACCCTTTGCTCCATTTCATCCGCAGCCAAGACTGGAGCGGTTTTTTCTAGCGGCTGACTCCCAACAGGCAGCTGCTTACTTTTGTTTCAACAGGAGAAACAGCTGAGGCCTTTACTTTTTACTTCGCCAATTCCGTGGCCCCCGCCTCAGACATAGCCCCCCCCAGAATCCTCTTGCTATTACCAACTTCTCTCTATCTACCCTAACCTTTGAAGGAAACTACTTCCAGGGTTGCTTCACGCCATAAAACATCTCCGCATCCTGGGCCAGACGGGTTACCCCCAGCTGCAATCATTGGGGTGAATCGGAGCTTCCAATTTTATTGCCAAACCTATTTACTTTTCACTGAAATCCTTTCTGGCACCGTCGAACTGGAAGCGTTCAGTCATCATTCTACGACACAAAAAAAGACCTGTCCACGAACTCGATGATTACTGTCCCATGCACCAGAATAATGAAAACTATTGTCAAAGATGGTATTTCTACCCGTCTTCTACCCTCAAAACTTCCTAGCGATAGGTAACACGGGTTTCTCAGATCGCGATCGTGCACCACACGTCAGTTTGACTTCATCTATCTGGTCACTATGGCTGTCGATAGCGAGCAGGCATTAGTAATTGTCTGCCTAGATCTGTCGGAGGCTTTCGCCCGTACTCCACACCCATGTCTCATCGCCAGATTGTGTTCATTTGGCATTGTTGACCCACTGCTTTCTTGGCTGCAACCTCATCTCACCCATCGTTCCCAAGTGGTCCTCAGCAATGGAGATGCGTCCAACCCGAAACCTGTTGCAAGTGGCGTTATACATGGCAGTGTACTGGGTCCTCTCCTATTTCTAATGTACATTATTGACTCACTGGATCTAGCACACCGTGGCACGCCATTCTTGTTTGCAGATGATACAAAAATAGTCTACTCTTTCAATTCTACTGATGCAACTCCTACTCCTTGCAACACTTCCGCTGACCTCTCCGCACTTGACCACTGGTGCCACTCCTGGATGATGAGACTTTCCACTGATATGCGCAAGGTTCTAACACAGGAATTCCAATTTCCCCTTGGATACCTAACTATTGGTGGGTCCCCAATAACCAGTCGACCTACCATCCACAATTTGGGCCCCAACTATTCCTGCTCCATCAACTTCTGGGAGCATGCCGCCATCCAAACGGCCAAGGCTAGAAGAGGTGCCGCCCTTCTCTTCCGCTCCTTTCATCCCCAAGACAGTATCATTAGCATCTAAAAATCCCACATCAGGCCTTTGCTTGAATGCCGTTCAATGACATTTGTTAACATGACAAAATTCGAGAGGACTGCGCTAAAAGACATACAAAGGCGTTTTACCAAAAAACTACTCGGTTGGTCCAGGTCTTTAAACTAAAGAGAACGATGCCAACATCAGAATGTTGACCCACTCTGGCTTCGCCACTTAAGACTAAACTTGGTCTTCTTGTGTAACCTGCTCCATAACCGGTCCTTTTCCGCTAACCCAGTAGGCTTCTCCTGTGAAGCCTTTTACTAACTTCGGCACAGGCCTTCTACTGTCCTTTCTAGCATAGCTAAATGGGCCATACCGTCACGTTTTGTTCCTTGTTGATAGCTCCAAAGTCTAGAACCATTGCCCGTCACCCTTCGACCTTCACAACCCAAGTCCCAATTTTTGTCGGCACTCATCCCATATCTCGGCGCCATCCGTGCACTGCAGTTACCTAATGTGAGCGTGGCGGATGTAGCATACGAGAGGGGCCTCGACTTCTAATATTTACTCCTTCATTGACCCTGCTCCCTCCAATGGAGGACACAATCAGCGATAGACAGTTTCATCTATCTGACTGAGTTCTCAACGTCTGATTGGCCAGGGCCATTCCCGTAATGAATAGACGGAATTGAATTGCAATTATTTTCATCCACTTTGCTTCCACCTTCTCCCGTAGTCTGTTATTCTTATGCCTCGTCCTTTACTGGTTGTTATATGCCTCCAGTGACCGTCGATCCAGAGCAGGGGCACACCCTGACTGCTCTTTCTTATCTGCTCTCTTTTTCCAGTTCTCTCATAAAGTGCATTTTACCCTCAACTTCGGCATACGCGCCTGGATAAAGCCACTGTTTAGCCGATTACTAACAGCTGGGTCCGTCCTCTGGAGCTCCCCGCAACCTGGCCATCTTAGATCCTATACTTTCACAGTTGAACTACGCCCCACATGTATGACCATCAACGAACATTAGTGCCATTCCCAACGGTGCTGGGTGCGGTCAGATCCACCGCTATGGCCGGCACACATCGAGCATGCAGGTCGTTTGGAACGACGTGTGAGCGCAATTAGGCTGGTGGATCACACCTCCTGTGTTCAATTCAAGGTGTTTTTCAGGTTGGGTGTCCAGCGCTTGGCCAGCCCCACCCACTAGCACCGGTTGCGGACAGCAAGCTCTAATGCTTTCAGCAGTAGATTGCATGCTCCAACCATCTTTGTTCGCCACTGAAAGCCCACCTATCACTCTTGTCATCACTCTTATCACTTCCATTTTTTCGTTCTTCCATGGTACGCACATCTACTCGTTTTGTCCTTGCCCCTATTGGCTCTCACTGTGTCATCTCTCATTGCACATCACTATCGTCCTACCCACTTTACTCTGCCGACGACCGCCAATATTTCCTTCTTCACTCATGTCGGCGTTTCTGGCTTGTAGTATCTGTTCATTTAGCGTCATTCTATACCTACAAAGCTCATTGACCGCATTCTTACGCCTCACTGCCTACCGTTATGTCAAACCCTCCCTCGTTCCCATTTTCATGCCTTTTACCATTACACACCAGTCCCACCGGCACCCATGACCATTTCCCATATAAGAACTGCCGTTCCAAGCTCTGCATTTCTCACAGCCACATTTATTATCCAATCACCATCACCATATTTTCCTTGCCTGACTTCGCGATTCCTGTGTGGATCCCTTCACCTGGCGGTGCTTAGATTAGTATCGTTCAGTTGCTCCCACTTGTACAACAGCCTGCAGGCCCGCGGCTCCCAAATTCCATGTCCCCAACTCCGAAGCGCATCCATTGTTCGTGCTTTATGTTCGTCTACCGGTTTATTTGTACTGGCTCTCCTTCCTTCTCAGCCTTTTTCGTGTTTCACCTGCAATAACATGATCTTCCTGGTTATGTCTCACTTGTATTTTTTGGGCGGTGTTCCCATCTCCTGTTCACTCTGTCGACTGCCACAGGCATTTTCTGCGTGCCCTCAGACCATTCTGCTTTTTCATTAGCCACCTTGTGTAAAATCGTTGTTTCGTCATAGGTCCCGCTAACTGTCTCCGTCCGTTTGGTCTGCCATTACCCGATCTCTCGGGTACCCCCTTTGCTCATCTTTCTCCCGCCCTAGTCGCCGTCACATCTGCATCTTCGCGTTGCAAACAGTTTCGCCTCTCAGGTAAGTTTCTCCACTTTGTATGCACATTCGCTTTGCTCCGCCTAGTCATCTCCATCGCCACCATCTTTCCGCCGGATAATGTGAGTCTATTTAATAATGATTCTCCTATTCTCGACCGTTACCTCATGTCTTGCCTCCCTCAGTCGGATTGCTTGATCCGTTCGTATCAGTTCTTTTCGATACTTTCCTTCATCTTCCCTCTTTAATGAACTGCTTCTCAAAGCCGTCATCGCTTTCGCGCTTCCGCTTTCTTCCTTTCTGTCTCCCTCTCTCTCTGTGAAGCCGCCGTGTTCACCTGTCATGAAGATAGTTAACCACGACATTCCAAAGGTAATCCTACAACTATTCGATCTAACCTTGCCTATTCCTCCCAGTAACTGATAATCTCTTTCTAGGACTACATTGCCGTTGCTCCTGATCCTTTCATATGCGTATGTATATTTATATACACGCCACTGTACGTATATATGCATTTTTTCAGCATCCTGCAGTTCCTCACCGGCCATTTATCTTGCTGTCTTCCCGCTGACCATCGTGTTATGCTTTCTTTTCTTCTAAATCTGTGTCTCACGTCCACGGTATCCAATCTTTCTGAACCGTCCCTGTCACCTGACCCACCATTTACGTCTTGCATTACTAGCTCCATATATTACAATGAGTTGTATGCCCTGTCCGCCGACCATCGTTTGCAGAGTGCCAACTCTTCATTGCTGTCCAATCCGTTTCAGTGCACCTTACTTTTTTCTCCATTGTCTCCGGCTACCGCAGTCTTTTATGCCGATTTCTAGCCTCCTTTATGTACATCAGCTAGCTTTCGGATGTCCTCAGCCGGACCAGTCATATCCTCCATTTGACCTTGACTTTCAAACTCACCGGGCATCAGTTTGAACTCGCCCTTGGGTTCACTTAGACTCCCTACATTTTCGTTGGTGCCCGTACATTTGTCATACTTTCATCTCGCCTAATTCCTCCTACTGAGCCCTTGAGTACCGCTTTTGTCATGCGATTTTCCGCGTTTCCACGAATTTGGCCTGTTCATTCCATCACTCGCGAAACTTAATCATGCTCGTGGCATGCTTCGGGTATCTCCGAAATAAACCATTATTATCATTATCATTGTTATTATTCGGTCGTTCTCCTCGTTATTGGTCGATCTCTGCCTGAAATCAGTCTCAGTATACAACCTCCATCTTAGCCAGACTACTTTTATTGCCCCTCTTTTACGGTTCGACTGGCAACACGGAAAAGATAGCGAATAAAAAACCCGTAACCCGTAGTACTCCACACTGAACAGACGGATAGTTGAACAGTATGGAAGGTCCTGGTTTTCTGACGGGAACATGTCAGAGGCACCACGGGAGTTCACTGTACTACCTGTCGTGCATGGTTCCACACGAAGTGCTCGGGGTTCATCAAGAAGTACTGCCAGTTATGCTGTGAATAAGATAAGCTTAGCTGAAAGTGCCCGCGATGCACAAAGCCAATTAGGTCAGATAATGAAGCAGCCAGGCGGGCAGGGGCGGCCAGGAAAACAAGGGAACATACAAGCCTCTAGAAGAACAGTTGGCACTAGTAAGGGATAGCAATGGACATGGGGGGTCGCCCGTACACCTGAATAACACCAGGGCAAAGCGCGGACAGTAAACAGTTGCTGCTCTGCCGACTCGCGACGCACTAGAAGGATTGGGAGTCCTAAATGAGCGGGTGATTAAGTAAGGGCAAGACACGGCTGATATCACTCAAATTCTGACATCTTTGGAGAAAAAAGTGATAATGCCCTGGGAATGAACCGGAATGTTGTAGTTTACGGAATTCAGGATCAGTTCATGAAAGTTGGAAAGCAGAGAAACGGAGCGATGAGATACCGTCTGGTCAACTTGCTCTGAGCAGTGGAAACTCCCAAGCATGTAGCCGGGAAAAGATTTATGAAGCTGGGGCGGGGGAACGGGGGGACTGACTCTAAAGAGTGCGAACCAAGACCTATGCTCGTCGAGCTCGTCAACCCTCGTCACAGGGACGCCTTCCTAGCTGCAGCCAGGTATATTAGGCAAACCTTAAAGAGAGGTGTATGTGATACCCAATGATAAAGCCGTTGTATCCACTCGGGGAAGGGTGAAAACACCGGAACACCGGGAATAACCACGGCATTCCTAAGGTTTCCGAGAGTGAAAGCAAGAAAGATAAACGAGCTGAGCACCACGGAGCCCATGGTCAGGGTTGAGGAAGCGCTGCCCAGCCCGGTTACTAAAGAAATGGACTATCGCAACTCCGAGAGAGGAGAATTAAGACAACTGGCTCTCACCGAGACTCCAAGGACGGCGATATGCAAAGCAACCTAGTAGGTGGATAGAGCGCTGATCGACCGTGACGCCAGGAACCCGAAAGTGATACGAAAAAACGGTCCCGGTGCTCGGTTTCAGGAGCCGAGCACCTGCCGCCCCCGTCTAGGAAAAGCAAGAAGATAGGAGAGGGTGTTTTGATGTTCGAGGCTCACACCAGTTTAGCACGTACGGGTAACTAGTGACCAAATCTGAAAGCTAAGACACAGGAAGAAGATGTGATGGCAGTCACTGAAACGTGGCTACGATCAGGCTAAAGCCACCGTGGGCTGATCCCAAACTTCTGTCCACGCTTTAGGGTGGACAGGCTGGACGGTCAAGCCGGAGGAGGTATAATCGTCCTCCTAGCTTAGCACTATGAGGGCTATGAGAGCATTCGACTTGGGAAGCCGAATGTATAAGCGGTAGAGGTTGTAACGGCCACGGGTGAATCGAAAGCGTCGGTTGTTTGTGCGTATCTAAGCCCGGGGGCGGAAGGTGCTGAGGACAGCGACCTGATTGATTTCCTCGATACGGTTGCCAGTGCCGGAGGGAAGTTACTTACTTTGGTTGATTTCAACGCGTCCGAGGCAGACTGGACCTGGCAAACGGCTCCAGAAGGCACATTTGGAGAGAGATTGCTCCACCTAATCTACAGGAAAGCTGTCATCAAACACATTATTCAAGCGACAAGATGGAGATTTAGTCGGCCACCGTCAATCCTCGACCTGGTAATGACCAGAGCCCCAAATAACCTAGAACACCTAGAAGTCAGGGAACACATAGGAAAGGGTGAACATGGCGCACTGCAGTTTAGGCTAAACATTCGGGGAACAAGTGAGCCTAGAAACTCAGGAGGAGCTTCTCAAATATAGATGGGGATAGATTAGTAGAACTGGGCCTCAAGATAGCTTGGGATGTGGTGAGTGACGGCTTCAACGTAGAAAACCAATGGAGTTGGATCAAGGGCAGACTGTTGGAAATAACAGAGGCTGTGGCATCACTTAGAAGAGTCACATGAAACGGAAGGCCGTCGCGGTGGACGAGCTGAGTGAGAAAGGTCCTAAGATAGAAGCAAAGATCCTTTAAAAATGCAAAAGTACCAGAGGATACCGAGCTTTCCTGCAGTTCAAAGCAGCGAGAACTATCTATCTCAGATACAGAAACAATGCAGGAACAACTACGAGGAACGTACTGCGTGGAATGTCAAAAGCAATCCGGAGGCGTACTACAACTATATTCAATCTAAGGTAGAGCTGCAGAAGTCCGTAGACGTGGTCGGGAGCTCGCGGGGAGTGCGGGCAATAAGCGGGCAGAATAAAGCAGAAACCCTACTGAAATTCTTTCAGCAGGTACATAGACAGGACCAGGGTGCTCGGGGGCAACCTGAGACCAGAGTTAGTGAAGTCTCGGAAATGGAGGACGAAGAAATCAACACATGGTGGGTGTTGAACAGCCTGCAGCAGCTAGAAGTATCCAAGGCGGCGGGGCCGAATGGCATCCGCCCAGCAATACTAAAGCCACTAGATTCCATTCTGGCTGAACCACCAGCTAAACTGTTCAAATCATTGCCAGACAAGAGCGCACTACCTAAAGTTTGGCCTGTATTGATTATCCCACCAGTTTATAAATTTGAGGAAGGAGAAACATGTACCAGTTACAGGCCGATTAACTTACCGGCAGTGATGCTTTAAACCCTCGAGTGAATAATACGAGACAGAATAGTGTGGCACTTAGAGGGGACCAAGCTGGAGACTGCCAACCGGCATGGGTTCCGGCACAGGCTCTGTTGCCTCCCCAACCTATTAAGTTTTTTGGATGAGATAACCGGTCGAGTGGATCGAGAAGAAAGAGGGGACGTGTGCTATCTGGATTTCCAAAAGGCATTTATTAATATTGATAATAATGGAATATTTCTCGACCATGGTCGATACGCAAACACAAGCGCATGATCATGGTGTATAACGTTACTCAAAACAACGAAATATACACGAATTTCAAGAAAGCGAGTCAAAAAAGTCAGAAGCAAAACAATATAACTAGAGGTAGTTTGAATCGACCGAAGTGATAATGGTTTGTGCGGCAAATACGGTTTAGATTCAAATCCGAGTTGGATGGTGGTGGCTCATGGAAACACAAAATATGTCGTGAGAATATAGCGCTAAGGATGGGTTTCAAACCAAAATAATGCAAGCTGTGGGTAACGGAGGCCCATTAGGGTTCTATGAACGGAAAAAGCTTAGAACATGGAGAGATGAAAGAAATGAACGGGAGTACACCCGTGGACTTTGGTGAATATGAAGAGAACGGCTCTCTGTGAAGACGATATTGGCCCGGAATGACGGATATTCCCGGTGTCAGTAAACGGAGTGCTTCATGAAACCGGGAGACATGAACAAACTGTGTGAAAGTGCACTAGGAAGCATTGATGAATGTGGAGGAAACAGCTTTCCATATAAAAGGTGAGTTTAGGTTCGGGATGAATAGCTCATATCATTCAGAAACAAGGGAGCGCAACTCGAAGGCCTTGAATTAGTGGAGAATCAATTTCAAGCCAGATACCGATCGAAAGAAAAAAGAAATCTTGCAAAAGAAAACAGTGAAAAGCCTCCGAGTAGGCTCGCGTCTTATTGTTCTGTTACGCTGACAAAAATATATTGACTTGTTGATTTTCGGTGATATTCGGCGTCATTATTGGGAACCACTGATGAGGGGGATAAGTGGAGTCGCGTTCGGATGGCGTATTGAAATTTGATGGGTAACTAATCCCTGTGTTGCGTGCTCTGGCTCTGTTATTGGATTGTTTTACATGAGACCAATGTGATGTGCAGCATCCCGTGGGTGTTGTTCATCAGGCGGGGTAAGGGACGCATCAATCAATCGGAAGAAAATTGCTTGTGAACTGTTATTTGTGACGACTCGAACAGCGACATAAGTAGCAGAGGTGTTGCGTTAGAAGACACCTATCAATCTACTGGTAAGTAGTTGGGAGTGTTTCAGGTCGTGTGGCTCGATTGCAATCCCGTTTGGCATAAAAGATTCCATTTAGGTCTCTGTCGGTACGGGTCAAAATGTGGAACTTGGTCATCGAAAATGGAGCCCGGGACGGTGGGCGACGACAAACGTAAAATAAATTATGTTAGCAGTTTGGACGTGATTCAAGCTGTGAATTATGATAACAAATGGCGACAGTTAACAATAAACTGGTTGGGTTTATGTGAACTGTCAGTGGCACATTCCGTACTCTGATCTGGGTTTTATTCCGAGAGTTTAAGTAACGTAGGGTTGCAGGGAGTTGATAAGTGCCACCACATGCCAGCAAGAGAGCGTAAACCGGGTGGACTGCTGCGTCTGCATTTCAACGGATAAATGGTTTGCACGCAATTGGAAGTTCTGAAGAGCAATTAAGTAAGGTTTCAGAAAGAACCACTAGGGCATCGGTTGTAAGTCAAATCTCGCAAATCGAGCAACGCGTAGCCAATTCAAACGAATCCCAAAACCAGAACAAGATTGATTCGTAGCTTCTACGGTACTAAATTGAAATGCACAAAGGATACAAATATATACGAACCTCAAGTATGCGGCCAAATAGGCTTCACAGTAAAACCCAAAGGTCCAAAGCCCCGTGGCTCAAGCACGACAGTCAGAAACGGTTCAAAGCCAAATTCAAATGTCTCACATGGATAAACAAACGTGAAAATGTGTAGTGTATGAGCAAGCTTTCCAAGATAATGTTGAATATTGTCAAATTCACAAAGCACGTCGAACATTTAGAAGGATTTTCAGTATTCGTTCTTTACACCGCCTTCCAAAATCCTTCCGCGAAAATGGTTGTCTAAGGTTCAGGAAGGGGTCATAATTCTCACCCTATCTACCTTTAACTTATTGTTAGTGCCTGTGGTTACTAACTTCCTGTGTTATCTGAACGTGAAACAGGTTTTCGCCGTAGTCATCATCGCACAATCCATAAGGAATCAATTCCAAATCCCGCTGCACAACTTGAGATTGACATATTCATCAGGAGACCGGCGCATATAGGCAGACGCACGATGAAGATGAAAGCTTCGCAAAGTGAAGTTTTTCGCCGCACGAAATAAGTCTAAGCATCACAAGCAGTAACCCATTGCAGCAACTGGTTAGACTAATTTTGTTTACAAGCATGGGCGCAGAAGTTGAACGCAGGTGCAACGCTTAATGAGATATCGCGTAAAATTGACAGGTCACGAACCAGTGGAATTACGTAAAATTAACGCACCAAATCTTCCGAAAGAAATGAAAACCGGTTTCTGATTATGAATAAATTTCGAAAACAAGTGTACGGCGGACAGTATCGAAATACACATGAACACGGAGATTGATCGAATACTGGCATCTATCAGAGTATTTCAAAGTTTTTCTGTGCACAAAATATGTGACAATCAATATTGTATAAAATGTAAATAAATGTTCTTCTTTAAAGATAATAATAGTTTCACAGTGTGCTCACATCTAGTTTGCCTCACCTGAACTGTTCAACTGAAATACTGGTGAATTTCTCCTCTTTACCTATGTGCACGCTAGATAGAAACTGGAGCTGAGAACATTTGCAACCTTTCAGAAAAAATGGGTCCAGTTGATTAGTTGTCGAGCATGAAATGCAATAAAGTGCTGAGTAACTCGGAGCAAGGCGATCTGCGAGCTACTTTGTCTTTTGTATGTGGTTTCGAGCCCGAATCATCAACATTTTCCTCGCTGTTTCTTGCTACGAGTGGATTAACTCTCTGATGTCTCGAACACGTTCTTCGTTTCTTCCGTTTCCTGTAATGTAACACAACTGTAGAATCTGTCCAATAGGCAATGCTCAGCTCGGCGGTGGTGCAGTTCTCTTTTAGCGTTCGTGCTACCTTAAAACCCGATACCAGTGCAGTCGTTTTGAGCTCGTTTAGGGATACTGACTTCAGCTCAGCAATTTTTGTTTTGGCAAGGGGTACTTTGTTCCGCCGCCGTCCATGCAGTTCCACCCAGGTACCGTACACTGTCACTGGGTCGGAAAATTTAAAGCTGCTTTGGGTGACCTGCTGGTGTCCTTTTTTGAGATATTTCAAAAGCCTCCGGGCAACTTCTCCTTTTCTCAATAAGTGACTTGACGGTGGTCTCTTGGGTATAGCAACTTCATGTTGCCCACTGTGACGTCCCGTCTTTGAATTCGCCATCGAAAGCAACGACTGTTCCTTTGAGTGAACTTCGCTTTCCTGAGATGGACCGTTGGATTCAATATCGAAAGGCTGATCATGTTCTACAGGGGCACTTCTCTCAGCAACATTTGAGCAATTTATTGATGCCGATTGTTGAAGTTCGCTCGTCAGGGGTCCGAGAAGTGTCCAGCCTAGTATCGTTCGCGTAGCGAATGGTTCTTTTCGATTGCTTATGCCCTGTTCAAGCACCCAGTTAGCCTCTGGTACATTGCATCCAATTAGTATGTCGACGTGGGGGCTAGAAACTTCTTCGAACTCTATGTCCCTGAGATGAGACCATCTCTTGGCGATCGATCTAACATAGTCGACTGGTCTCATTGGCAAGCTGTCTATTGCAAAAGCTTCCGAAATTTCTACGGTCCCCTCATCAAATAAAGACGTTAACTGCAGGGTCAGCCTCTTAGAATTGCTAACATGACCCCCTGCAATCGTGCTGATAGTGAGCGAGGTAGGCTTGCCTACTAGTTCACAGCTCTCTACAAGCTCGCGAGTAATCAGCGAGGTATCCGACCCCGTGTCCAAAAATGCATTGACCCTCCTCAGTCCTTTAGGTGTCACGATACCGACAGGTACGATGCCTAATCTTGCCGGTTTGAAATCATCATGTCCCGTTGAACAGACAATTTTGGGTTCATCTGGCTGAATAGGTCTATTGTTGAGAAGGCCATGCAGTAACGAATGATGATTACCCAAGCATCCGTCTTGGTTGCATTTCACTCTTAAGCTGCATTCAGAGGCTCGATGAGAGTTGTTCAAACACATAAAGCATGAGCTAATCCTTTTTACTGCGCACCACCGATCGGGTACACTCATCCCATGAAAGGTCGGACAATCTAGTAACCGATGCAGGGAGTTGCATAGCTTGCATTCAGCTGACCTCTCGGGTTCTTGACTTATCATGTGCATGTTAGCCAAAGACTGGGTTTGGTTACAGTCCTTCTCCATAGTTTGAGATGTTGGTTCCCTTCGCGCCAGTCTGCAACTTTCGCGTACGATTTGTCCAAATCGACTGTTGGCGATACGGGATTGACGACCTATGAACTCCGTCAAATCGTTGAAAGTAGATTCCCTCTCAAGCACATTTATTTTTTCAGCTTCCTCTGACCATCGGCTCTGTAAATCAATAGATAGACATCGGACAATGCATTCCTGTGTGTGCAATGCATTCAGATCAGACTGGTATCCTAAGTGCTCCAGTGCTATACTGCAATTCTGCATTTTTATCACCAAACTCGACAGTGATTCAGCCTTGCCCTCAGTCCTTTTCGCCTCCAATAAAACACTATCAATTAGGCTTCTAGCCACCTTGAATGGTTGTCCAAACAAATCTTTCGGAATTCTGCGCGCCCTGATGTACCTCATCGGTGGATCAAGCATCGCGCAGCCTTCGATAGCACTTTTGGCTCTCCCACGGCAGTAATGTAATAAATACAAAAACCTTTGACCAGGATCTGCAACTTTGCACTCAACAAAATTTTCGAATTGTTTCATGAATATACAGTATTTCTCGGGGTGCCCGTCGAAGTGGGACAGCTCCACTCTCGGCAGGTCAAGAGCCAGAACCTCGGTAGTTTCAGGCTGTCTCAAGGGTTCATATTCGTCGATCACAGTGTCTTTTCGATGTTGACATTGTGAACTACATGGACTCTTTGCTGGCTCTCTGAGACCAGTTACCTGTGTAAGGGGCTCTGCTTCCTTTCTGGCTAACCGCAGCTCGTTTTCTTATTCTATTACTCTTATTCTATAAGTACTAATATCGTCAAACGCATCGCGGTTAGAGATATATGACCTGGCACTGACAGAGCTAGTAAACTTAGCATTATCTGGAGAATCAATAACACCCGAACCATCCCCAGAGACTTGCCGAGTTATTTCCTGTTGTCTCAAAAGGTCCTTGCTTCCTCGTCTGAGCATTTCCAATGGGTTTTCTTGTCCAGGTTCCACTTGAGTACTGTAAGTCAAATCTCGCAAATCGAGCAACGCGTAGCCAATTCAAACGAATCCCAAAACCAGAACAAGATTGATTCGTAGCTTCTACGGTACTAAATTGAAATGCACAAAGGATACAAATATATACGAACCTCAAGTATGCGGCCAAATAGGCTTCACAGTAAAACCCAAAGGTCCAAAGCCCCGTGGCTCAAGCACGACAGTCAGAAACGGTTCAAAGCCAAATTCAAATGTCTCACATGGATAAACAAACGTGAAAATGTGTAGTGTATGAGCAAGCTTTCCAAGATAATGTTGAATATTGTCAAATTCACAAAGCACGTTGAACATTTAGAAGGATTTTCAGTATTCGTTCTTTACATCGGCGGTGATACGTTAGAAAAACATTGTTATCATGCAGAGAAACGTGGACGTAGCTTGGTCTGTGCTCCTACTTGGTGGTGCCGGCCCACTGAGATTAAACTCAAATGTGAGCAGGGAAATCTCATGACGTGGCGGTTGCATGAACATCATATTTGTTATAAAAGTGAGGAAAGATAGTTAGTAGGGAATGAAAAATATGAACGGTTCTCCGTGTTCATTTTTATGGACTTAAGTGAGGCCGGTTTTGGTCATCTGTTGCCTCCATATGTTGTCCATGTCAATGGGCTTAAAGTCCAGGCTGCGGAAGTGATTATAGTTGGTAGGAGGCTGTGGTTACTGTTAGGGAGGGTTGTAAACCTAAGCGTGGCTTGGATGCTAAGACATCGAGAAGGCCTCTTTCTAGGGAAGATGGCGGGGTATGAATGGAAAAAGTGACCAGTTTTCCCCATGTTATTTTCTCTTTTTTCCTTTTCCGGGCTTCACCGAGGTTGCTGCTATTCGTCAGGTAAGTCTGCACGCTGTCCGGGTCAATGGGTTAAAAGTCAAGGCTATGGAAGCGATTGTATTTGACGTCGACATGCATGCTAGGTGCGCTTAGGGAGGGTATGGTGTGGTTGAAACCTAGAGCGGGGGGGTGGATAAGCGTATGTGGAGAGTCCAGTGCGCTGTCACCCCAGTCAGTCTCGTGAGTGAAAACCAAAAGCTTGTCGAACGAACAAGGACGATGTGGAGTTTCCCCTTTCGTAAGATCAGGTCTGAGCTGATAGGAGACACCCATGGCTGAAGGTTGCCCAATTCCTTCACAGCTGGATGTCAGTGGTATTTGGAGATCGAATCGATCCCACGGGGTCATTTTGTTTCCACTATTCTTTTTCTTTTGTGTTTCCTAACAGAGTGGCGGTTGAGCCCACGTAGGAACTTTCCATAGCCCCTCCGCTCGATCATAATTTTATGCGTATTTGTCGTTTTTCGCAACTGCCGGGGGTGGTCTGTTTTCCCCACGTTCGGACGACGCTATGGTATGGGTGCCGTTGACATCAGGGGTTTCGCTAGCGTGGGCTGGGAAAATGCAGAGTGGGACTATGCAAACACACGGAGTAGGACAACGAATGTTGTGAAGCACAAACCAGCGTATGTGTATCAGTCTCATACAACGCCAGACCATGCCTAAGACCATTAGGGACCATTTCGGGCTAGCTGGTATAGATGAGTTTGGCTCTGCTGATAGGAAATGGTGTGGTGCATAAGATGGAATATGATAGTAGTTGATGGATGGTAGACACATAGATGAGACGAGAGGACGGGCCACAAAGTAGGTACCGGCAGGTGGGCTTCTGGGATAAGAGATTCTGGAATGAGATGATTAGGAAAGGTGAAATGAGGCCGGAAATAAAACACAGGTGGGTGGTGGCAGCCAAAATGAACGGGAAGGGAGTGAAAAGATCAAGTAAGGTGGTGGACGGCGGAACTCAGTGTCCTAGGGTCCGAAGCCGCATACCTATTTGCTGCAGAAACATCGAAGGCTAAGAACCTAAGACTGGTTGGCAATAGAACACGAACATTGTCTAAAAGTTGGGAGAACCGGCAAGCATTTAACTAGGTATAGTTACAAAAGTCAGCAAACTGTAGCTACCGTAGTAGAGATTGTATGCGATGTAAAGTAAAAGGAAATAGTCGCCCTGGCATTTGTCATCGGGCGAGAAATGAAGGCTCTAGCGTAGTAATCCTAGTAATCAAACCCGTTTTCGTAAGCCACCTCTTTGGTGGCGGTCTGGCCAGTAAGAAGGATCACACTGGGAACAGTCAAGAAGTGATCCAGCGAGCCTCCAAACTGAGAAATAGAGAGACTCTCGCTTATGAGTAGCTGGATTTTATTCCATATCTTTGAGTATTTTATAAGGAAGAAGTTAGATCTCAAAGCTAATTAGATCTAGGAATGGATAGCCGCAGTGACCGATGGCGAAGGGCATAATTTGTGGGGGGAGTGAGACGAATGGGCTCAGTACACGAAAAGGCCGTATGATGGTACAGCTTAAACAGGAAGCATATATTGAGCTTCATGCGCGCAGCCATGGAGGTTCAAGGCTGAGTAGGATGCGTCGATCCTTGTAACACAGACTGGAGGAAAATTTCACTGATTGCTTGGTGAATTGGCCCTGCACGGACTCCAGAGAAATGCGGTCGGATTTCTTCATGAAGATAATGGGACATTATTCAAGGAGAGGCCTGAAGTGAGACCTGTAATTGAGCACTTTGCAATCATTTAGCCGAAAGGTTTTGGAGATGAGACCAGTGGTTCTTCTCGTCTTTGCAATCTGGAGTTGAACATACTCAGAAACCCTAAAGCTACAAAAGTAAAGAAGACCAAGGTCTCGAACTAAAGGGCTGTACGAAATGGGTAGGTTGTGGATAAGCAGGGTTACGGAGGCCACTTGACATCTGAAGGTAGAGTAGCAGCTCTTCGAGGTCGGAAAGTCCATACTCCATGAATTGCACTAGTCCTCGAGTAGTTTTAGCTCACTAGAAATTTAATCCAGCGTAATGTTGAGGTTCTGACGAGGAAACTCATAGACAATCTTAACGTCATCAGCGAAAAGGAATGGGATACCATGATGCAAGATGGGAAATATATCATTTGTGTGGGTGAGAAAAAGTAAAGGACCGAGTGCTCATCCTGGTATAACCCCACTGGTGACTGGAGCAGGCTGTAAGAAACACCCATCAGTGGAAACCACTTGTGAGCAGTCCGATAGATATAATGTTAACCACGATAACAGGGAATCGGAAAAGCCATGAGCCTTGAGTTTGGTTAGTAATAAAGCGTGAGGGACGAGGTCAAATGCCTTTGTCAGATTAAGGTATATAACGATGATGGATTTACCGTTGTCGGCGGCCGCCGTTATGAGGTTAAAAAAGTCGTACTGACGACTGGTGCATGAACTTGACTTTAAGAAGCCATGCTGCCCACTATGGATGATGTTATGGGACAATAGGAGGTCAGACATCCGCTGTTTGATGAGGCGTTCCCTCAACCTAGAAGCAATTGGAGTGTGGTTGATAGGGCGGTAATTGGAGGGGTCATGTATTGGTCCTTTCTTATCGATTGGGATGATGACCGCAGTCTTCCATTGTGAAGGAAATATGCCACACTTGATGGATGGATTGTAGACCTTCAATAGTAGGGTCGCGACATCAGTTCCTCCGAAAAGTCGAGGTGTCGGTGGAGCACCATCATGGCCAAGGTGTGAGGATTTCCACACATAGGTAAGCTGGCTGATCACCTCTTTTAGAGTAAATTCTAAACGAGACAGTAAGTGCCCGGTGACTAGTTCTATGCATGGGGGTAAAGCAAGGGGGTCCGTAGTCACGGATGCAGAAAAGTATGAATTAAGAGCCTGGGCTATCGCTACAGGTGAGGTAACGTGATCGTTATCTGCTAAAACTATAGAAAGTATACCTGCTGGTTTGCTCTGATTTCTGTTCTTCCTTGGGCGTGCCATCTTTGAGGAAGTATTGTTGCATTGCAAGGCAGTTACTTCTTGTTTTATTAGCATATCGTCAGTCTCAGTTCTGATGGCTACCGAGAGATGTTGGAGCTGCAAGAGTGACGATAAGTCACTACTGGTGTGATACTCCTCCTGGAGCCTCAGAAATTTAGTTTGCATTCGGCTCAGCACTAAACTACGGACTCGGTTTGATATGATGCGAGTTGTAGTGATTTCGGACAGCAAGTATGATAGGTTAAAATATAGTAAATCAGCAGCCAACCGAGGGTCGCTTTGCAGGAAGAAGTCGTCCCAGTCTAACGATCGAAGAATACAGATAAGATTGTCCCAGTTGACTGCTGAAGAGAGATGATTAGGTGGGTGGGATTTAGCAAGAGATTGCGGAACCACGAAGAAGCAGGACACCATTCTGTGGTCACTTCCTGGAAAGAGGTCGAGCGTACTGGCTGAAACATCGGATAAACCAATAGTAAACAACAGATCAGGGATGTTGTTACCTCTGGCTGGGACTGTTACGTGTTGGATCCAGCGCCCTACGCGGATGAATGACATGAAATCTAGTAAGTTGTTTGGGGCATATAGATTATTCCAACAGATGTTCGGTGCATTGAAGTCCCCCGCGATGAGTTTGGAGGAACAGGGCAGCAATGAAAGGTAGTTGAATGCGTCAATAATCTTGGTAAGGTCCATAGAGTTGGAATCAGGTGGCCGATAGATGCAGCCAGTATGAAGATAGGAGTTAGGTGAGGGAATAGTTAACCATAGAGAATCCTGAATGGCCTCCAGATTTGTGTGTGAAAATGCAGTGGCCAGCAGAGTGTTTTTGACATAAATTAGACAGCCTGCCCCAAGATGAGGCCTGTTCCTTTGGAACATCTGGCGGCCAACTAGAAAGACTCGATCTGACGGGACGGAATCCGTTAGCACAGTTTCAGTTACAATGAAAATATCGAAGTCTGAGGGCTGAGCGATGCTGCGGATGTCTTTAGTTTTGTTCAGTAATGAACGAGCGTTTACGAGTATGACTGAAAGAGATGATGCAGGCCTCAGTAGTGTTGGACATGGTGGGGAGGTTCGGTAGTGGTGATGGAGGTGGTAATTTCAGTGAAGAATAGGGCAAGGACGGGAGGAGGACCTCAGTTGTTCTACGGATTTGATGAGTTGAAGCCTGGAGGGGGATAGTGTAAGGAAAGAGGGATGGGGAGGTGCTGTTTGGGAGAGTAGTTTGAATGCGGGGAATGATCTCGGAGGGGGCCGGCAGGAAAAAAGCGACCACGGATGGACGGCAGTACTAGACCAAGAGACGTGGATGGGTCTTGTGGGAGTGGGAGGCTAGGTGAGGCATGGAGATGGTTCCCAGGGAGTGACTGGGTGACGGTTGGGGCATGGAGTGGTTGGTGTGACAGTTAGTAATGTAAAGGGGCGGTGATCGGGGGGGATAAGGTGAGTAAAAGTAGGTTGAAAATGAATAGGCAGTTAGTCGAGATGGAAAAGTAAGATTCACAGCCACAAAAGAGGCCGATAAAATTTCGCTCGACTGAGCCATTTCCTTATAGTTTGCAAGCGCTTTATGTTGATGGGTCTTTATCTTTCGGCGACGAAGTGTTAACCTCTGAGGGTCAATCTGCACTGACGGGCTAATCAGCGGTGGTGGCCTAGGTGGTAACCAGATACATTCTGGTGGCGAACGGGAGGGTGCAGCTGGTGGGCTTGGGGGCCCGGCTGAGTTATCAAAAACGCCAGAGGTAACAGGATGCGTGGGTGTAGACGGTAGTGGGTTGATGGTGCAGCGATTTTTAGGTATGGTCGAATGACCCGACATGGAGCTGGTAGGAGGTATGAGGTCATCTAGACTTGTGGAGAACATGAGCTCGCGAGTGCCTGAGTAGGAGGAACCTTCATCAGTTTTGTGGATGCTGGGGAGCTTGTTCCAGTCTAGAGATTTGCTTGGGCTATTCTGAATATTGGGGCTTTTGCCAGGTGGCTCACTGGGTGAGGAAATTGGAGTACTGTCTAAATCTACGGTTGCATTGTGATCTGCAATTGATGGAAACATCGGGTGATGGCCAGTGATAGGTGTAATGGTTAAACGTAGACTGCTTGAAGCAAAAGTGGAATCGTTTCAACTTACGGCCAAAATACAGAATTGGATTGCAAAAAGCCTAAAGCAGAGAGTTTTCCGAGTGAGAGCGGAAGGCTGCTTGTCGGACAGAAGGAGACTGCATAGTGCACCGAAGACAAGATTCAAGGTTATCTAGGCGGGAACATCAGGTTGTCCAGTTTTTTGGTTTTATCATCAGTTAGGCTCGGCTTTGTGCCATTTCTAGCAGGACTTTCTATTACCATTGTAGCTTTGTATTTTCAGAGCTGTTAGCTGCGACTTCCCGCCGTGAACTCGTTATTTGTTATAGCGAAATATCAACATAAGCTTTTTCCAGGAACTTTCGGTTCAGATCTACCTAAACTCACCCTCAACGGCCTTGTCTATAAAGCACATAATGATTCTCGGCTGGATTAAGTCGCTTAGGTATCTACCCTCAACTCGCCGTCAGATTTCACCTCACCGGCCTAATAGGTTATTCAGTGCTTGGTTGGGCGTTTCTACGATAAACTTAGTCAAGATAATCAGAAAAATCCAATAGTTTTTTTTCTGACACCCGAAATTCAACTAGAAGTCTGCCGAAGCTATCACTGACATTTCGGCCAACTTTGAAATCCGAGCCCCCCCAGCCCTCAGTCATCCTCCTTACACACAGTAGCACATCAAGCACATTAACATCAATCAATCCGAACAACTATATTTATTGACTGAGTGACTTGGTGATTTGTCCACATACTTTCTTTCTGAAGAGTAGAAACCTAATACAAACTCTACGCGGGTTGGATGTAACCTCCACACCCTCTAGAAACAAGGCTGCTCCTGTTTTAGACCCGGAAGTATGTCTTAGTCTGTATTCAAACGTTATTGTCTGCCTGGTCCAAGACGAACCATTCGAGCCTCCAGAGTGAAAAGAAACACGAACGCCGACATGGCGGCAGCTGCCAATACATGTTCTGTATCATTGGCCGATATATACAGCGGGGCCAAAAATAAGGTCAGTGATATGGAACAGAAGATAAACGACTCATATGATAAATGGCAATCGATTGAATGTGCTTTATCAAATATTTCCCCACTGACAATCATTGGTGAACCAATAGATCAAGCCGACCCCAAAATCTTATCCAAAGCTGGTCGTTATATAGATGCAGTCGCATCCGAAACTCACAGGAGGATAAAGAACGCTGACAATGCTATAGCGGTAAACGTCCCGGACAAACTAACAACACAGTCTGTTAAAGCCACAATACTGAATGCATGCAACTTGGCTCGTCGCATAAGCCATTGTACCAGGCTTCGGAAACGGTCGCCACGATACCCCTGCCCCCTGCTGTTTCAGTTTCCCAACCAATTAGCAGCCGCTGAGTTCATCAGTAACCGTTTAAGGATTGCTCCAGCTGCGTCATTTAAAAACATCCAAATACACCCTGATAAATATCCTTTACAAAGAGAGACGTTCCGCATGCAGAAAGATAAGCCAGCGCCTTCCACTGGCTCTGATCCAAGTGCGTCCGTGGATGCGTCACCACATACTCCTATGAACAGGACTTCAGCCAGAACACTTACTACGCCTGTGGCCCCTTCGGCATCAGTAGACCTTCACCAGTCTATTCCCCAGTATCCCACTCAGGTTTTGTGCAATTTATCCCAGAGTGCGGCATAGTCTTCTTCCGACAAACTGAAAAGGCCATCAAAAATGGTTCCTGTAAAATCCGTCAGGCAAAGGTTAACTGTGGCGAAAACCCGGGGCAGCAAGTATGCAGTGAGAAATGCATCGGCATTACCATCGGTGCACATGACACCAGCAGAGACCGTAGGCTTAGACAAATCACCGTATGTGTCACCGACCCAACGACCAGAAGGACGTTGGCACCTTGCCTCGACACCTATCACGTCCACTAGAATAAATAATAAAAGCTAACCTCATCACACCCGAAATCCCACATATTCAGGGTCTTCCACAAATCTACCCAGAAGTTCTCCATGCCCGTTTGGTCACAGGGCGACTGATCGACCGGTAGCATCATTCCTGCAGCCTAGTGCGTCCACCTGGAGGCCTCATGATAAGACTGCAAAAATACCGCCGCCGCATATACCTGGAACTATGGTGACCGATCCCAGTGAGCACTGCTCAACAGGCATGCAACCAACTAACCCCCTTAGCCACTATCAACAGCTACCGTCCCTCCCCCAAATCAGGTACCGGGTCGTCACCCCACTTCACAATCCTCCATATATTCAGATGCCAGCTGTGGAGTTCAGGCAGGCATCGGGCCCTGCAGCCACAAAGCTGGCATCTCGTCTCGGCTCCCTATGGCTAACAAACCTGCAACCCTCACGAGTCTCTAAATTCGCCCAGTAGTGCATGCGCAGTTAGCCCTCACGAAAACCGAATTACAATACCAACGGCTCCTCACTTCACCAAGGCCATTGTGCTTCATTTTCAAACTTCGTACTCTTATCGGTTCTTTTTCTCACTCTAACCCTCAGCTGGAACATCCCCCAAACTGCGATCCTCTCTTTTTCAATTCCAGAACCACCCGGCCATCACGTTGTTTGGCTGTAATATATCGTGCAGACAGCTTATCTTTTTCTCTGCCCGTCTACAACCGCACCAAAGGCCGGCTGCCGCGAACACGATCTAGCCACCGGGTCTCACCCACAGGAAGTCCTGGTATTGCTGAATATGCCCCTCTGGGGCTCACCGTGGAATTCTAACTACAGGACACTCCCGATGTCGAAGTCACCATGCGAAGACTGCTATATAAATAGTGCTCGGTCCAGATCCGGCAATGTCCTCCTCCTTCCCATGATGAAGCAACGAACACGACTCGCAGCCAACCCTTGCCCAAAAAGCCCAACAAGGACATAGAAATGCAAAAGAAACTCAACGGAATGATACTTTCGCTAATTTACCAGCATAGCCCGGCTTATTGCGAGGGTTTTCACCCTTGTCCTGTCTTATTTTATTCCTCGTGGACACGACATTCCGATTGCTGATTACTCCTTTTCGGAACTTCATCCATCTTCCACCACCTGCGAACTGCCAACACCAGATTACACACTACTTCTCATGGAAGTTGTCTCACCTTTCCAGGGGATGCTGGTCCTTTTTATATCCACAAATCTATGAAAATTGGTATTTCTCTGCGAACCATCATGAAATTCTTCCCTGTCTCCTTTGTCTCAACACCAATTACCTTTTTTAGTGAACTTGAACATGCATTACTAAACATATTCTTGCATCATTCTTGTGAATACTGTATTTCCCGCGTCCTAAGTCAGCGTTCATCTGAACATTCCTTAATCCAGCCGATTAATTGCCATTGCCGCAGTTGACTCGAAATCCATTTGTACTCGCTTTGTATTCCCTTGTAGCTTTACTTTATTTAAACTCTCCTCAGCCTTATTCTATTGTTGCCGCGACGTGTGGATCCCCCTTCGAAATTTGTGAATTTCCCATCTCATTCACTGATATTGTAAACTCTGATCATACTTGCATGAGTGCCACTCGATGGTCCGGGAATATACCATTATTATTATTCTTATTATTATTATTATTATTATTATTATTATTAACAGCTACCGCCCCTCCTCAAGTTAGCCACCAGGCCACCACCCCACTTCACAATCCTCCGTATTCAGATGCCAGCTGTGGAGTTCAGGCGGGCATCGAGCCCTACAGCCATAAAGCTGGCACCTCGCCTCAGCTCCCTCTGACTAACAAACCTGTCCCTTATGAGCCCACAAACCTCTTTCATATTGGAGGCCCTATCGACTCCACTAACGCCAAACCAACCCCAGACATTGTCTGGAGTGCCCCCACCATTCCTTAGGCCCCCTCTCCTGTAGACAAATCCTTTAAATCCTCATGATAATAGCACGCCAAAGGATGGCCTTCGTTGCCCTAGGCACATCCCACCGCCGTCTGTGCCCTACCTTTAAAAATGTATTACGTTGAAGTTGCCGGTCGCCCATTCATTACCCCTACCTTTGTGCGAAAATCTGTATCCCAAACCGGGGCTGTTGACGGACAACGTTGTTATGCAGTCTCGCATCTTTAACTCTCCTTGGACAAATGGAAATGTCACTTACCCAGACACCCCAGCTATCCCGCACTTCTTAAGGGGTTCATCTACATCGGGACCTAGCACCCCCCGACACTATAGTGTCACCAGCCCTTTTTCTCAAAAGCGCACCACAATACTAAATAGCTTACAGATGAAACCCTCCAACTTTCGGTGCTGGTTTCCCGCCCTCATTTGAAACTTCTAGTCAGACCACGAATGTAGACTATTCCGCACTGCACAGCCTGTAAGGCCTACCGAATTCCCCAGGAAATCCCATGTTAACTCTCTGCAAACAAAATATGCCAAACTTCAAAACATTCATGAAACTACACACGACTTTGCAGTCCTTATTCAACTTTTTCGCCTCACTTCCACTATTCGAATGCTCGAAGAAACTACTCTGCGTAACCAGGAAATGAAGGACTCTCCGCGACACCAAAATACATATCTTCGTCTGTCGCTGTTGCGCGGGGCCAGAACCCTTAGTACTCACGGAGACATTCAGCACACTGTTTCAGCGCACAATATATCCGCCTCTACTCCTCTTTCAATTTTCGGGGTCTCCAACTAATTCTTTGCCTCAACTATGGCCCTTAATAACAATGGTGACATTCCGCCTCTCCCCCTAGTTACCGCTTCAACTCTGTCCAGAGTGGAATTTTGCGCTTCAATAACCTCTCAATTATTGACCACGTTCAAGCCGTCATCTTAGCCAGGAACTGGCGGTTCACGGCCTACTGCAATAGTCAAATGCGTACCTGACTTACCTTACCTACTACTGAATATATTTACCTTATCAATGAACTCCGGTTTGGTGCCCACAAATTGGAAATGCTCAGTCATGATCTCGCACCACAGGAAAGGTCCACTGCATGCGGTAACCAACTACCGTCCCATTGACCATACACCTGTTCTCTCTCGGCCAATGGAAAAAGTCGTAAACGAACACATCGTGAAGTGCCTCTTTCAGTTCGACATTATTAACCTTCGACAACATGGTTTCCTTCGCTCAAGATCTTGCGCAACTTGTCAACTTGATTTTCTTGGATCTCATTACTGAAATGACAGGCAATGGAGTGGCTCTAATATGCGCATATATTCTCTCGGCTCAGAAATGTGCCCTACAATTTGCTACTACTGACATCTATATCCATCGACCTGTCTCCTATCTCTCTAAACTGCTCCCATTATTGTCCTGATTCTACCCCTTCAGGTTACCGAATTCTGTACCACCAAACATGAAGCGTTTTGGCTGCTCGGATATCTTTATTATGAACACGGCATTTCTTGATATACTCTTGAAAAGACCATTCATCCACTTGGTAGTTTGTGTCACCACTACATTTATCTACACAAAACCATCATTTAAAGATTCGTTTCTCACCTGCCAACTGTTCCACAAAAAACGAAATAATCCTCCTTCCAGCGCTTCATCTGCGTGACGCCAGCTCGACGTTCCATTGTATCCTTCCGTTTCATCTCCTCTCATTCAGCCATTTGCATTTCATGACAGTTGCATTGGCAATGAAGCATCCACAATCCAGGACATAAATAGTTCGATTGCCTCCTTAGCTCTCCATGTCAGACTTCGGCATATCCAGCTGTGCAATCACATGCACTTCCTGAGAGCTGCTCATATGAACTATTTTTATACGACTGTATCAGTCAACCATGTGTCCACTTCCCGCATCCACCTTGTTACCAACTTTAGATGCGTCCATGCAATTCACTAACGAACCCAGACAAATTCACTATTGTATCACATTTCACTCATCTATGAGCCACTGCCGCTGTTCCACCAAGATATCATGGTCGACCACCTGCACCACAATCCACTGAGTGCTTTTTCTACGTCTTTAGCTAGAAATCAACCACATATAATTAAGGCTGCCGGTAATCTCTTTGTCCCACTCAAAAGTCTCAGGTTAGGCTTCCCTCAACGTACCCAGTCACACAATTACCTGCACTTTTTGAACGTTCCAGTGATGTACTTCTTCCAGTTGGTTCCGTCAGATATTGAGCATATGTATCACTATTGTGCCCACTTCGTTGTAAATTTGTATTCCTCATCTGTCAGTCTTGGAGTCACCCCCGACAAACCAATAGTTAAACACCATTTCATCCACCTATAAACCAATGCCAATGCATTTATACCAAAGACCTCTGCGAATGCAATTCCTCTAAAACTTCGCTAAAAATGAACTATACGTATGCAAAGTCACTGACCTTTCGGTTGTTTCCCAAATGCCCCATGTCAGAGTCTTACCGGCATGACCTTTAGGCGATCGTCTACTTGTTTTCACAGCATCATTTACGCACCGCCGTCATAAGACCTCATAAGATCATCGTATATCAGCTCCTCCATCCACCCCGTTGTCAAATTGTATTCACTAATTAACTTGGAAAGAACCCTTTATTCGAATCGTATTTCACTCACCGGTCACCTTTCCTCACTGTGCTCCACCAAACTTTCCAGGCTCGGGCACCTACATACGCCTCTTAATGAGTGCGCCCTCCACAGTCAGCTAGCCTGGAACCGCTATACAAAGCTCAGAAGCGAGACTGCGAACCCTCTGAGGACTCCTAAGCGCGAATTTGATCTCAGATTGGCCCAGTGTGTAGGACAACAGCCGAAAACATTCTACAGCTACATGCAGTCGAAAGGCTCAACAAAGAATACGGTAGGTCCACTATCCACCAGAGACCATGGTATTGTCACTGATAACCAGTGCGAAGCAGACGCCCTAGGGGAATACTTTGTTGGTGTACATAGGATTGATAGTGGGATACGAGTAGATCTCGCTCAGGTGCATCCTGCTCCCCAGCTAAACGAGCCAAACCTCTCAGAGGAAAGCGTGCTCAAGTACCTACAGGGCTTAAACAGCCGCAAGTCAGCGGACCCAGATGATATTCATCTAGCTATTATCAAACCGTTGGCGGATATCATAGCTCCATTGGTATGCAGGATGTTCAGGTACACGTTGAATCGGGGTAAGCTGCCTCGGGACTGGAAGGTCACGGCAGTCTTGGCAATACATAAGAGTGGACCTTAGTCGTCTATGCAGAACTGCAGGCCGGTAAGCCTAAGTAGCATCTAATGTAAAGTCCTTGAGAAGATCACCCGTGCCCACATCTGCCAGCCTTAACTGGAGCAACTCCAAGTTGAGTCCGGCCCAGCATGGATTTTTGAAAAATAGATCTTGTCTGATCAATCTCTTGTGCTTTTTAGATGAAGTAACTTGACGACTGGATGAAGGTAAGGAAGTTGAGGTATGCTACCTCGACTTAAGAAAGGCGTTTGACTCCGTTATTCATCGTCTTTTGCTATGCAAGATGGAGACGTTTGGCATAGGTGGGCCTGTATATCGGTGGCTGGCTGACTTTCTCTCCCACAGGAAATTTTTCGTCAAAGTGGGGGACAGGTGCTTCAGTTTGGTGAACGTCACCAGTGGTGTACCTCAAGGATCCGTGTTAGCCCCGATCCTATTCTCGTTGCTTATCAAAGACCTGGAATTCTCTCTTCAATCGCTTGGCTTTATTTTTGTGGATGATGTGAAGATTGCTGGATCTGAGGGTAGGGTGGACTTGGGCAGAGATATATAGGTACCGTCCTGGAGTGGGCACACAAATGGGACTTACCTCTGAACGCTAAAGAAAGCCATTTGTTGTCAAGGGCAACAGAGGGCCTAACAGTCGCTCATGATCAAGGGCTGTTCTACATTGAGGCGGTCAGTAAGGTTAAAGACATTGGGGACATCATGAACAGAGACTTCAACTGTCGGAGCAGTGCAACGCTGCTGCGCATTGGGCTCGTGGGGAGCTCTTTAGGCTTCGGTCAGCTTTGTCCTGCCGGCAGCCGGAGGTATTCGTACCTATTTACATGGCTATAGTACGACCTCACTTAGAAGGTAGCGTGCAGGCTTGGTCACCCTTCTACAAAAGGGCGCCGCCTGCCTCGAGAAAGTCCAACGTCTCGCCACGCGAATGGTTGAAGGACAGAGGGGTAAGACTTACGAGCAGAGACTCTGTGACCTGAATCTTTTCTCGTTGGAAAGGAGGAGACGCCGAGGGGATCTCATAGAAACGTTCAAGGTAATGAAGGGCTTTTCTGGCCTTAGATCAGATAGTCTGTTCCAAGTGGCCGTAGATTCCAGAACAAGGGGACATGAAAAGAAGTTGATAAAAGCCCGATCTAGGTTGATGGCTAGATCGCACTTCTTCAGCAGCAGGGTTGTGAACAGTTGGAACGGTCTGCCTGGTGGAATGGTAGATCTGCAGACCGCCCAATCTTTATAAGGTGCCTTAGATCGCAAGTGGAACGAGTTACTTCCTAGTAGTGAAACTTGAGCAAGACAACTAGATGGATGACGGGTAGCACTGTGGTCCTCCTGGAGTACGTTGCGACAGATGTTCCCTCACTGCCTTCTGTTTCAGTGAACGAGCATTGTGCATATTGTCCTTCGCAGTTATTTTGAAGTCGTGAAACACTACACGAAATCGAGGCTTTGAGCCCAATTGTCCCGATTCTCGAGGAAATCTTTGATCTTCTGTCGGATTCACCGAGCTGAAACGAGTAAAATGAAGCGGGAGGAGGGGGGGGGGGCGGGGGTGGCAAGCGGAAACAAAATACACAACATCATACAGTCTCTCACTGCGGACAGTGCCTTAAGCGGAATGGGGGTGCGACATTCATGAACATACAGCGGAATGGAAATGCAATAAAAGACATCTATTTCACTTTTTTGGACAAGGAATTATTGGGAGAGACCCAGGTAGATGTCTGACTTTTCCTTGAAGATAGTTTTGTTCTGCGACAGAACAATATCTTCCGGAAGTGCATTCCACATAGTAATAACCCCATAGCTAAAAAAGTTAATCCGTAGTGAAGTGCGTGGTCTCGGTTTAAAAACCTTTCTGTTGTGACCACGGACAGAAGAGGCTGGACAGACGGAGAAGAAGCAGTCGCTTTGACCTGATTCAAAAAGGTGGAACATCAAAAACAGATCACCTCCTACGTGTCTTAAGTCAAGGGGATAGAGATTGAGGAGTGAGAGGCGAACGGGATAAGGTAGGTGGGACAGAACCCATACTCCTTTGGTGGAGGCCCTCTGAACTCTTTCTAGGATCTCACGGTTTCGGACAAGACCAGAGTGCACTGTCTGAATACCGTACTCCAGCAGAGTTCGGGTATACGTGCCGAAAATTATGGGGAAATCATCCCTAGGGATGCGCGGGAAGGACTTTCGAATCATATTTAGGACTCGAAAGGCAGATTTGTTCGCAAGTTGGTGATGATGAGAGAAGGACAAGTATCAATCTAACCAGAAACCGAGCACCTTGTGTCGGTCAACCCTTGGCAGTGTGGTTGCTCCGTTAATGGAAAACGTGTGACCAGTCTCTCTGCCGAAAGACATGCTCACGCATTTTTCATCATTAACTGGGAGGTTCCAATCTTCGGACCAGCGTTTTGTTTCATCAACTGCAATTTGCAGGTTTTCAATGCTTGAACTCCAACGGGTTACATCGTCTGCGTACATGGCAATGTACGCAGTAAAGACCGTCCAAAGGTCGTTTATGTAGATTAGGAAAAGAAGAGGACCTAAGACCGACCCTTGGGGGACCCCAGTTGTTACTGGGGAGGGATGAGACAAAACGTTCCCCACCTTAACCGCAAAGATGCGGTTGGTAAGGAAGCTACGTAAGATGGCCAAAATGGAGCCTGTAATCTCGTGTTTGCAGCTTATAAAGAAGAGGGGCATGGGGGACCTTATCGAAGACCTTAGCAAAATCGAAGAATACAGTGTGTGAGAGCTGACCATCATCGTAGGCTTTTGTTAGACAATCCATGACAGTAAGCATATTGGTGATGCATGATCTGCCAGGAAGAAACCTGTGTTGAGACGGGGAGAGGATCCTTTTTTATGCAGGTGGGAAACAACCGCACTTTTAGGAATTAGCTCGAAAATTTTGCCGGTGATACTAGTTAGACTTATGGGTCTGTAACTAGAAGATGCCTTAAGCCACCCAAACAATGTGGAAGCACTGGCCAGGCTAATGACGGTCAGAAACAAGCAACCTAACCAAGACATCCCATATTTGAACTATAATAATAAATGCTTGCGTGACCCTCTTTTGATTACGGAGGCTTTCAGCACCTATTTTGCCTCCTCTTTAACGACGGATGACGCCACATCCTTCCCCGTTCTAGATCCGGTGACATCAGTAACTTTCTCGACGGTAGTGTTCTACCCTGAGGAGGTTTCAGTCCATGTTGCAAGAACAAGACCGTCCTGCAGGCCAGGTCCAGATGCATTACCACCGGCCATTTTTAGTCGAGGTGGCGAAGATGTTCCAATGTTGCTGACAAACATATTCAATTTGTCACTCAGGTGCAGTGTTTTCCCTTCCCAATGGAAAACTTCAACTATCATACCGATGCACAAAAAGGGATCACGTCTAGATCCAGTTAACTATCGGCCGGTGAACCACACCCCGGTCGTGTCCAGGATCATGGAGAGAATGATCAAGGAAAGGCTGACACGTCACCTTCTTAACAATAATCTAATCAACGCTGGTCAGCATGGTTTTCTGAAAAACAGATCATGTGCGACATGCATGACCGATTTCCTCAATCTGGTCACAGAGGCTGTCAATATTGGTAAATCGGCAATCGTGATCTTTTTGGACATGACCAAGGCATTTGACCGGGTATCCCACGTCCGGTTACTACAGAAGATTAAAACTTATGGAATCGTGGACCCAATGCTCGCTTGGTTTGCGTCCTATTTAACATCCCGAGACCAGGTTGTAAGTATAGGTGGAAATTTGTCCGAACCCCGTCCCGTAACCAGTGGGGTGATACAAGGTAGTGTACTGGGCCCATTACTGTTCCTAATGTACGTTAACGATATATTTACCATTTTCCAACGGGGAGTTCCCTTCCTGTTTGCAGATGATATCAAAATCGTGTACACTTTTGAGCCCGCGGCGTTAGCCTGTACCGTAGATGACATTACAAGGGAACTGCTCGCTCTCAGTAATGATTGGAAAATGAGTTTTTCCGCCGAAAAAAGTAATATTATTACATATAAATGTCACGTCCCCACTGGAAGATTTAGTATAAACGGCAAATTCATCCCCAATAACTCTCAGGTACGTGACTTGGGTCTACACTACTCATGTACGTTTGACTTTTCGGAACACGCAGCCATCCAGGTGGCTAAAGCACGCCGTACGATCGGGCTAATACAGGAAACATTTATTTTGCCCGAAAGTAAACTCAACATTTTTAAGTCCCATGTTAGACCTCTTCTGGAATACGGCTCAATCATTTGTTCCAACATGCGACAAAGGGACCGCATAGCGTTTGAGAATGTACAACGGGCATTCACGAAACAGCTCATAGGTTTGTCTACGCCCTCTAATTACATGGAACGTTGTGAGCGGCTGAAAATCGATCCCTTATGGCTACGCCGCGTAAGAAATAACCTGCTATTCTTTCACAATATCTTGAAGAATAGATCATGTAGTTCAGCACCGCAGGTAAGAACCCTTTCTACGTATCCCTTACGTAACAATGAGTTCTTGGTGTCTGTCCCTTTGCCGAAGCTTGCTCTTCGGTCAAACTTCTTCATTAACAAGTACGCTTCATTGTGGAATAAGCTACCACAACGAATTCGGGCGTTATCACCGACATCGGTGGCTTTCAAACAGGAAATAAGCATAGCCCTAACGGTGGACACGCTGACTATGTTATACAATCCGTATATTTCAAGGGCTCAGGCCTTTAAGGTAGGTATAGGGTACTAATAAGTCGAATAACCGCTCTGAGCAACCTAGGCTCAATTAGACCCGCAAAGGGTTGGCCCCACCGCTGCAGCAATTACGAAACTCAGCGGTTCGTCCATACGATCTAGGACAGCAAAAAAGTCCCAACTTTTTACCATCAACTTCTTCCTCCTGAAATATGCAACCCTGTGGAATAAACTCCCAGCTGAAGTCCGTTCCGTAGATTCCCTGATTATGTTTAAGCCTGGACTTCACGTAGCTCTGGACATCCAAAAACTGATCGCTCTTACGAATCCTTATATGTCTTTTGATAGAGCTTATGAGGAAAACGCTGGATACTAACCTGAACCCTTGAGAATCTAGGATGTGCCACACCATACGCCGCAGTTGCCATCACCTAAGCGTAAACCTAACAGTTTACAATGCCTAAACAGAATAATTACCTCTAATCTATAACTACTGTCACCCCAATAGTTCCTTCTACTTGGACTCCTCAGTATAGAACAACCACTATACCGAAAGAGACAGTAACAGCGTAGCGCCACGCAAACAGTATGATAGTCCTACTCGCTCTGTCTGTTATTTCAAACCTATCTTATAGCCTCGTGCCAAACTGCGTTCTGCGTAAGCAAACGGTATTGAAGGTTATCATTACTAACCACGGGCAAATCATAAATCCTTTGAAATGCATACAGCTACCAAGCCTGTGTACGCAACTTCATCAGCCTGCAGCAGTATAGCTCAAATCCACTGCGAGCCTATTTTACCCATGCCCCACTCACATAGACCTAACCAATCCATTGTTTATTGTCTTCACATATTATCATAACCCACAGCTGGAACCACGTCCAGACTGCAATCTCCCTTTATTTCAGGTCGTTGTCTCCCACTATCTCAGTCGCCAAATTGGCTAACCAAGGAGGCCGCTTTGACTCGTACGGACAGAGACTCAAGTGGAACCTACCATGGCAACTGGGACAGAAATCCAACCACACAACAGGAGATACCCTCAATTGCTTATCAGATCGTTCAGCATTTTCTAACGCAACCAACACGAATTCCAGCTCACGCGCATGCCGCTAACATACAGCCACACTCGGCTGATTGACTGACACATACTTTGCCCTGCCAGATGAAACTTACGCATTCGATGTAGTACGTTACCAGAATAACACTGAAGGCAAATGCGTCATCACATACATATATATTTGTCATTGAAGCAGCATAACGCTGAAGTCCATGCGAAGATTTTCCCACTTTATTATCCGTTAACACAGGTTATCTTTTCTCCGAACCGTAGCCGGCTGGAATTTGACTCTCCATTTCTCGAAGACCCTCCAGTTGTGCCTTCTCATTTCTGAATAGTACATGTTACTGGCCCTGAATCTAAACTCACCTTTTTATGGATTGCTGTTTCTCCCACATCCACCGGTGTTCACTTTCACGAAACTGGCCTCAGGTCCCCCTGCTTCAAATCTCATTCCGTTTACAGAACTCCGGTAAATCCGTCATTCAGGGTCTGCATTGTCTTCATGGATCGCTATCCTCTTCGCATGCGTCGATTTTCCACCCTTTTTTCTTGTTCAAATTTTATTCCATCTGCAGAACCTCAGTTGGCCTCTGGTTTCCTGGGCTTGCATCATTCTTGTTAATAATGCCTCCTTAGCACTGCGCTAACGATTTTCTCAATATCTCCACCGCGCACCACTGCCTGATCCGGATTCGAAACCGGTTTAAAACTGCCGAGCAAACCATTATCAGAATGGTCCATTCAAACTTTACCTGTCATTGTTTTTTCATCTCTAATACTCTCGACTTTCATACTTAGAATATGTGAACATTTCATCTTATTGAGTAACGTGTACACCATGATCATGCTTTAACGCGTGCGCCTCGACCATGGCCGAGAAATATACCAATATTAATATTAATATTAATATTATAATATTATTAGGCAAGATGTATACTACCCTTCTTATAGATGAATGCGATGACTGCTTTTTTCCAGCTACTGGGGAAAACTCCATCGTCAGCACATCGCTGAAAACGAGAGGCATAAGCAGCAGTTAATGTGTCTGTGGTTTCCTTGAGAATGCGGGGGTGGATTAAGTCAGGACCCATGGAGCAGTATTGGTTGAGCCGTCGGAAACCTTGTGCGACTGCACCAATGGGAATAGTGACGTGGTTAAGTGTAGTGACCAGATATATCGGGTTCATGGTAGGGTGGTATGATATGGGTAAGAAGCTAAAAGCTGTACGAAATTAGGAGCTGAAGGCCTCGGCTACTTGGCTGGGGGAAGTGATTGGGGATCCGGCACTATCTTTGAGATCTAGTGGCGTCGGAGCTGTGCCCCTTGGAAGGCGCATGTACTGAAAACAAAATGCCTTATTGGTCCGTGCTCGATCAAGTACAGATCGTTGGACTGCATTCTGATAGGACCTAATCTTGTCTTTGCATATGTCGCGTATAATCCTGAAATTTCCTGCATCGCGGGCAAGGCCTGTGGCTTTATATCTAGCAAAGAAGCGTGCGCGTTCGTCTGGAATGCACCCAATGGAGAGAGGGAGGGCCGCTTACCGGTCTGTGGAAGACGAATTCTGGGGACAAATAGCCTATCAGCTAAGGAGATCAACTCTCTGAGATTCTCTGCCATTTTGTCAGCAGAGTTACCTGGGTTGGTTGAATTTAGCTGGGAGCGAATAAATGCACAGACTTGGTCAAAATTGATCCTTTTGAAGGATCTCAAAATTTTGATTTCTGAGGGAAGAGGCCACTTCACAATATAATTGAACCCAATGAGAATGTGATCACTTTTGCCGAGAGGCGGCAAGTAGTGCACCACGTCTATTTGGAACCATTCATTGGTGATGACCAGGTTTAGTAGGGACGGGGCATGTTCTGTGCGATAGCTAGTTGGGTCTTTTACGTTTTGCACCCATGAGTTCTTGAGTACGAGATCTAGGAGAGGTTTACCAAAGGTTATATCAGAGGCATCAGCTCTTTGCCAGTCGATACTGGGTGAGTTGAAGTCGCCAGTGACTAACAGATGGGTGAAGTCTGTGTAGCTTTTCAGGGAGCCTAATAAGTCTGAGACCTAGGCTATTAGTTGAATCGCATGCGGGAGGACGATAGACTACACCAAGCAGTAGGGTCTGTCCTAGAGAGGGTAAAAACAACCCACAAACAACCAATACATGAAAAGATAGGGGTTGTCAGTATGGTGGGAGGAGAAGTAGAATTATTGTAGTATATGATAACCCCGCCGGCACGACCTCTGCTGGAGTCCTGCCTTACTGTGAAGTATACCGGAATGAATATTTCGGCATCAAGTATATCAGGGGTGAGCCAGGCTTCTGTGAGGGCTATGATCTGAGGCTCCTTATCCACTGCAAGCTGCCGAAGCTCCGGGATCTTACTCAGCACACCCAGGCAATTGCTGTAAAAACACTTAAGCACATGCACAGGAGTTGTTGCAGAATCGCCAGGGACAAGTGATTTTTGGTTTGAGGAGGGGGGAAGAGGGAGAGCTGGGGTGGAAAGGAGGTCCTGGGGGAGTTGGGAGCTGAAGATATTGGAGGGCTAGAGAGTGAGCAGACTGTTGGGGGGGCTGGTCAGTTTTGACGTCTAGTAATCTGGGGGGTATCATATCAGGAGGACGGTCTGCATCCTTCAGTCTCCGAAAAGAGTGGGCTGCTTTTTGTGGTTCACCTTTGTGCGTACTGCGTGATGCACAGCTCTGAGTTTTCTTGTCGGTGATCCTGTTTTGCATGACCGCACCAGAGACCTTTTCTTGTGCGTTACTCTCTTCACTGCAGCTTTCAGCAGAAACAAGTTGCAGGTTTGTGTCTGGGCTCAAGGATAGGTGAGTCTCGTCTGTTAATACAGTCATATTAGCAATGTTGGGGTCTGTGATACTTTTTGTAGGCGTCAGATGTTTAGTAGCACTAGGTCTACTACTGGGGGTACTTTCCGCGACGGGAGATGGAGTGAGTAGGGAAGCAGCTGATGGTAAGCATGGAGCTCGATCCTCAAGGCGAGTTGCCTGCCCGACAGGCAGCACTATGAGCTTGGGACCGATTTTTTGTGGGGTAGCTGGCTTAGCCTTCTCACTGCGGAGCCTTAGATGAAGTGGCTTGTCAATGGATACTCCCTTGAGCCCTTTTATTTCCTCCTTGAGCTTTGCGGCTGCCTCTGTGGAGCTCATTTCAATTAGAATGCCGTGCACCTGGTTGGTGCGTTTGGTTACCAGCCAAGTGGACCGACTTGTAAGTGGGAAAGGGAACTTGAGGCGGTTAAATGCCTGGGCATAGCTGACATGAGGGTGATCCGAGTTGAGAAAGCGACCCCAAAGGATGACTCGCTTGGAGCATTTCTCGGTTTCTTGCAAAATCTTGGAGACATCAAGAATTTGCTGCTCAGATCGCAAGTGGTACGAGCTCTTTCCTTCTAGTGATCCCTGAGTATAACAACTAGATGGATGACGGGTAGCGCTGTGGTCCTTCTGGAGTATGTTCTAACAGATTTTTTCCCTCATTGCATACTGTCTCAGTGAACGCTCACGATGCATAATATCTCTCGCAGTTGATGTGCGATGAGGTTTTCCGTTTCCCTATCATTTTTAGCGGGGATTCGACGAAATACACTCGGCAGTGGTGGGTGCATAACTGATGTGCATACCATCGAATTCGATTGGCCGTGGCCATTACCTGTCCTGTGCAATCTGAACTGAACTGAACTGAAACTGAACTGAACTAACGTTAACCTTGAACTGAACTGCGGTACGCCGGTGGTGCGGTTGTCTACCTCGGTAAGTGTAGCCGTCTTTTAAATTTTTAGGCCACACAGCTCGTCGCCATCAGTTAATTCGATCTTTGTCTGTACTGATTTAATCCTGAATAATGTCAGATACCCCCACTATTGGCACAGCTAATTCCTGAGACGAGGCTACTTTCCCGATGATGCAATATTGCTTATATTGCACATTTGATACTCCTCTGTGGCCAGTGTCTCATTCCTCGATCCGGACGAAATGATCCTTCATAATGCGCTGGCAACGAATGCACTAAAATGTGCAGTCCAAAGTCAGGCTGCAGAGATAGTTGAGCTAATGGCTACTGTCCGGACCCTTAAGGATGAGTTGACCAGCCTTAAGAGGTTGGTTATCAAATCCCACCAGATGTCCCAGGCGGCCGATAAAGTATGTAGAGTATCTGAGCAGCAAATTCTTGATGTCTCCAAGATTTTGCAAGAAACCGAGAAATGCTCCAAGCGAGTCATCCTTTGGGGTCGCTTTCTCAACTCGGATCACCCTCATGTCAGCTATGCCCAGGCATTTAACCGCCTCAAGTTCCCTTTCCCACTTACAAGTCGGTCCACTTGGCTGGTAACCAAACGCACCAACCAGGTGCACGGCATTCTAATTGAAATGAGCTCCACAGAGGCAGCCGCAAAGCTCAAGGAGGAAATAAAAGGGCTCAAGGGAGTATCCATTGACAAGCCACTTCATCTAAGGCTCCGCAGTGAGAAGGCTAAGCCAGCTACCCCACAAAAAATCGGTCCCAAGCTCATAGTGCTGCCTGTCGGGCAGGCAACTCGCCTTGAGGATCGAGCTCCATGCTTACCATCAGCTGCTTCCCTACTCACTCCATCTCCCGTCGCGGAAAGTACCCCCAGTAGTAGACCTAGTGCTACTAAACATCTGACGCCTACAAAAAGTATCACAGACCCCAACATTGCTAATAAGACTGTATTAACAGACGAGACTCACCTATCCTTGAGCCCAGACACAAACCTGCAACTTGTTTCTGCTGAAAGCTGCAGTGAAGAGAGTAACGCACAAGAAAAGGTCTCTGGTGCGGTCATGCAAAACAGGATCACCGACAAGAAAACTCAGAGCTGTGCATCACGCAGTACGCACAAAGGTGAACCACAAAAAGCAGCCCACTCTTTTCGGAGACTGAAGGATGCAGACCGTCCTCCTGATATGATACCCCCCAGATTACTAGACGTCAAAACTGACCAGCCCCCCCAACAGTCTGCTCACTCTCTAGCCCTCCAATATCTTCAGCTCCCAACTCCCCCAGGACCTCCTTTCCACCCCAGCTCTCCCTCTTCCCCCCTCCTCAAACCAAAAATCACTTGTCCCTGGCGATTCTGCAACAACTCCTGTGCATGTGCTTAAGTGTTTTTACAGCAATTGCCTGGGTGTGCTGAGTAAGATCCCGGAGCTTCGGCAGCTTGCAGTGGATAAGGAGCCTCAGATCATAGCCCTCACAGAAGCCTGGCTCACCCCTGATATACTTGATGCCGAAATATTCATTCCGGTATACTTCACAGTAAGGCAGGACTCCAGCAGAGGTCGTGCCGGCGGGGTTATCATATACTACAATAATTCTACTTCTCCTCCCACCATACTGACAACCCCTATCTTTTCATGTATTGGTTGTTTGTGGGTTGTTTTTACCCTCTCTAGGACAGACCCTACTGCTTGGTGTAGTCTATCGTCCTCCCGCATGCGATTCAACTAATAGCCTAGGTCTCAGACTTATTAGGCTCCCTGAAAAGCTACACAGACTTCACCCATCTGTTAGTCACTGGCGACTTCAACTCACCCAGTATCGACTGGCAAAGAGCTGATGCCTCTGATATAACCTTTGGTAAACCTCTCCTAGATCTCGTACTCAAGAACTCATGGGTGCAAAACGTAAAAGACCCAACTAGCTATCGCACAGAACATGCCCCGTCCCTACTAAACCTGGTCATCACCAATGAATGGTTCCAAATAGACGTGGTGCACTACTTGCCGCCTCTCGGCAAAAGTGATCACATTCTCATTGGGTTCAATTATATTGTGAAGTGGCCTCTTCCCTCAGAAATCAAAATTTTGAGATCCTTCAAAAGGATCAATTTTGACCAAGTCTGTGCATTTATTCGCTCCCAGCTAAATTCAACCAACCCAGGTAACTCTGCTGACAAAATGGCAGAGAATCTCAGAGAGTTGATCTCCTTAGCTGATAGGCTATTTGTCCCCAGAATTCGTCTTCCACAGACCGGTAAGCGGCCCTCCCTCTCTCCATTGGGTGCATTCCAGACGAACGCGCACGCTTCTTTGCTAGATATAAAGCCACAGGCCTTGCCCGCGATGCAAGAAATTTCAGGATTATACGCGACATATGCAAAGACAAGATTAGGTCCTATCAGAATGCAGTCCAACGATCTGTACTTGATCGAGCACGGACCAATAAGGCATTTTGTTTTCAGTACATGCGCCTTCCAAGGGGCACAGCTCCGACGCCACTAGATCTCAAAGATAGTGCCGGATCCCCAATCACTTCCCCCAGCCAAGTAGCCGAGGCCTTCAGCTCCTAATTTCGTACAGCTTTTAGCTTCTTACCCATATCATACCACCCTACCATGAACCCGATATATCTGGTCACTACACTTAACCACGTCACTATTCCCATTGGTGCAGTCGCACAAGGTTTCCGACGGCTCAACCAATACTGCTCCATGGGTCCTGACTTAATCCACCCCCGCATTCTCAAGGAAACCACAGACACATTAACTGCTGCTTATGCCTCTCGTTTTCAGCGATGTGCTGACGATGGAGTTTTCCCCAGTAGCTGGAAAAAAGCAGTCATCGCATTCATCTATAAGAAGGGTAGTATAGATCTTGCTTCTAGTTACAGACCCATAAGTCTAACTAGTATCACCGGCAAAATTTTCGAGCTAATTCCTAAAAGTGCGGTTGTTTCCCACCTGCATAAAAAAGGATCCTCTCCCCGTCTCAACACAGGTTTCTTCCTGGCAGATCATGCATCACCAATATGCTTACTGTCATGGATTGTCTAACAAAAGCCTACGATGATGGTCAGCTCTCACACACTGTATTCTTCGATTTTGCTAAGGTCTTCGATAAGGTCCCCCATGCCCCTCTTCTTTATAAGCTGCAAACACGAGATTACAGGCTCCATTTTGGCCATCTTACGTAGCTTCCTTACCAACCGCATCTTTGCGGTTAAGGTGGGGAACGTTTTGTCTCATCCCTCCCCAGTAACAACTGGGGTCCCCCAAGGGTCGGTCTTAGGTCCTCTTCTTTTCCTAATCTACATAAACGACCTTTGGACGGTCTTTACTGCGTACATTGCCATGTACGCAGACGATGTAACCCGTTGGAGTTCAAGCATTGAAAACCTGCAAATTGCAGTTGATGAAACAAAACGCTGGTCCGAAGATTGGAACCTCCCAGTTAATGATGAAAAATGCGTGAGCATGTCTTTCGGCAGAGAGACTGGTCACACGTTTTCCATTAACGGAGCAACCACACTGCCAAGGGTTGACCGACACAAGGTGCTCGGTTTCTGGTTAGATTGATACTTGTCCTTCTCTCATCATCACCAACTTGCGAACAAATCTGCCTTTCGAGTCCTAAATATGATTCGAAAGTCCTTCCCGCGCATCCCTAGGGATGATTTCCCCATAATTTTCGGCACGTATACCCGAACTCTGCTGGAGTACGGTATTCAGACAGTGCACTCTGGTCTTGTCCGAAACCGTGAGATCCTAGAAAGAGTTCAGAGGGCCTCCACCAAAGGAGTATGGGTTCTGTCCCACCTACCTTATCCCGTTCGCCTCTCACTCCTCAATCTCTATCCCCTTGACTTAAGACACGTAGGAGGTGATCTGTTTTTGATGTTCCACCTTTTTGAATCAGGTCAAAGCGACTGCTTCTTCTCCGTCTGTCCAGCCTCTTCTGTCCGTGGTCACAACAGAAAGGTTTTTAAACCGAGACCACGCACTTCACTACGGATTAACTTTTTTAGCTATGGGGTTATTACTATGTGGAATGCACTTCCGGAAGATATTGTTCTGTCGCAGAACAAAACTATCTTCAAGGAAAAGTCAGACATCTACCTGGGTCTCTCCCAATAATTCCTTGTCCAAAAAAGTGAAATAGATGTCTTTTATTGCATTTCCATTCCGCTGTATGTTCATGAATGTCGCACCCCCATTCCGCTTAAGGCATTGTCCGCAGTGAGAGACTGTATGATGTTGTGTATTTTGTTTCCGCTTGCCACCCCCGCCCCCCCCCCCTCCTCCCGCTTCATTTTACTCGTTTCAGCTCGGTGAATCCGACAGAAGATCAAAGATTTCCTCGAGAATCGGGACAATTGGGCTCAAAGCCTCGAACTAGTGTAGTACTTTAAGACTTCAAGACTAAATCGTTGTTTATTTCAGCAATAATCAAAAAGTAATTTTGGACGAAGTATGTGACGATATACCTCGCTTTTATCGTCCTCAGTATACGCGTTTCTTTGCCTCCTTATGGAAATGCATAGAATACCCTTGTAGCACCCAGCCCGTTCGTAACATCGCTTTTCAATCGGTTTTCGGTCGGTTTGTTTAGTAGCCATTATGCACGGATCAACAATAAATTTATACGAAGGAAATTGACGACCGGAGTAATGCGCAATGCTTAGTTGGCGTTTCATTTAAATATAATGGTTTGATTCATCGAAATTTCCTGAAAAAATCGGTATAGATCGCATTATTTTATTCTTTCGAAATGGGTATAATAAGGACAGGTAGTCAGAAAATAATAAATTTGAAGATAGAAATAAGCACCCTAATACGTAATTTGGGTTAATGAGAGAAATTAACGAAGCATATCACGTATTTCAAACGATTGGCACAAACCGCTCAGAAGCCAGCCAAAAACCGCCCGGAAACCGATCGGTTTTTGGCCGGTTTTCAAGCGGTTTTTACAATTACGCCGATCGGTTTTCGAATGATTTCTGACCGGTTTCCTGGACGGTTTCTGAACGGTTTGCGAGTGGTTTGTGCCAGTCTTTTGAAATACGTGATATACTTCGTTAATTTCCTTCACCAACCCAAATTTTATATTACGATGCCCATTTCTATCTCCTAATTTTTTATTTTCCGATTGGTTGTTCTTATTTTACCCATTTTTAGGGAATAAAATGGTGCGATCTATACCGATTTTTTCAGGAAATTTCGATGAACTAAACCAATACATTAAAATGAAACGCCAACTAAACATTGCGCATTACTCCGGTCGTCAATTTCCTTCGTATAAATTCATTGTCGATCCGTGTAAAATGGCTACTAAACAAACTGACCGGAAACCGATCGGTTTCAGAGCGGTTTTGCACCGGCTTTGATACAAGGGTATATATTAGATTATATTGAATCCAGATTAAAATAAAATTAGGAGCTCTTGGGTTCGTTGCGCACTGAGAAAATCACACATGGTTGCAAAATCATGGGGGTTTGGTTACTCCAATTGATTTCTACTGTGACGGCAGGGCTCTTTCACGTTCTGAAGCAAATTCCCTGCTTGGGTTCTAGTTCTTAATCGTCTCGGCGGTAGTTTCATCTATATAGTTGGTGTTTTTAGAACTGGGATCTACGCTTCTGACAAGTCACATCAAGTCACTCCCAACCATACTGAGGCATTTTGGAGGCGAGTTATCGAGTTGAGGTGTTGTCTTCTGGTTTTCCATAGCGGGCTAGAGCGATCGGCGTCGCAAGTTGAGATTGAGTACGCAGGTTTCACGAGGGCCATAACACATTACACCCACAATTTGCCAGCCTGCAAAATGATACTGCGAGGTAGAAAGTTGCAAACTGTAAGATGTAGAAAGCTGCGGCGGTCAGAAAAAACCACAATCTTTTTCGTTTAATTCAAAAAAGTGGTCTACTTAATCAAATCCGTCCAAATTGATCGGGAAAAATAATAGCTTACTGGTTTGGATTCAAAAGTCCCTTCTAGAATGTTGGGTGGTGTATACCAATACTCCATTCAAGGCGGGTTTGGCTGTTGGATTGAATCCTGAAGTCTTGAAGTTGTAAATGGGTCTGAGGCATGAGCCCAAGTATTCCCGGATCTTGATAGTATCCCCTTTCGGTTAGTTTTGTCTGTCAAGCTCTGTCATTGGAGGTAAGCAACCCATATTTCAAAAGGTGGATGAATTGTTAAGATGTCATTTGTACTGTTTTGTAAGGCAGGCCAAGGCCCGTTTGTGATATATATATATATATATATATATATATATATATATATATATATATCAGGCCAACTGTTCTCGGTGTCATTCTTGTTCCAATCTGGTATTCGACAACGCCCCACTGCAGCTAAACGGAAGTCAGCGTTTTTAAATTTCTTCTCCAGGTCATCGGTTGTCCACCACGCCGCCGTTTCCAATCCTGTCCAGCGATCGCGAATAAAGCGCAGTGAGGTAAACGCTGGGCGGGCATCCGCATTGTGAGAATCATAGGCGCTTAAGCATGGTATCCAAACTGCTCGCTTGGATTGTTAGCAGCTCATTCAACACTTATAATCAGTGTGTGCGCAAGGATCCAGCTGGGCTCCGATCCCGTTGAAGTTGTGTGGATCCCGTTTTCGCTGTTCGGCAAAGCTTAGAACTCAGGCACGCCCGAGTTCATTGCAAGAGTTCGTTTTTGCCATGGTTGTCTCACCTGTTTTCTGTTCAGTTTTGTTGTTCATGTTGTCGTGGAAACCACTTCTAGTTGAAAATTTCCCAAATGGAGGTGTCGGACTCTGCATACGCGCGTGATGTAAAACCAGACAAAGTTCAGTCTCTGAACCAACTGATAGACAATATCTGATTCTAATCACTAGGCCGCTGGAGAGGACACTCCAGCAAGTAAACACAGGGAAAAACTGTTTACCGGTTTAAGAGCCTCCGCCAACTGAGTGTAGGAGTGGAGTACCTGGGGTTTCTGTCGGCAATGGGAGAAGTAATCGCACTTCATTGGACAGCTATCGCCCGCCTAAGCTGGGCAGCTCGGAGTCCGAAGGATGTTGCCAAGTCCACATTTCACTTGCTCCATCGGGTGCATGGTGCTGAGGACAATCAAAAGGCAGATCGATAACAAAGCACCATTAAAGACAAGACAGAATGTTTGCAACAATCAGGTCTCACGCGACAGACCAAAAGAAATTCGTTCACGGGTTCTTCAGTCACGTTTCCGTACTTGGTTAACGCCTCACTGCCTTATGGGTGGGACTTTTGAGTCAGAGGCTCCGGTTAGGGTTCCCAAAGAAAAGCCTCTTCTGCGGTGTGGGCAACTCGAAGTATAACCCGCCCAGGAACCAGCGTCCTTCCTGTAAAGGGCCTCACCAATTTTCCCTCCTTTAACTTATGATCGATGCGTCACGCCACAGGTAATTGCAGCTCTGAAGAAGGCAATAGTTCAGGAGTTGGACATCAATCGAACGCACTTCATGTGCCTACTTGTTCACTTCTCTTGGCTGCCTTCATCGTTCACGCACTTTATCGGATGGGATAGCAGGCTGTGGGGTGTTTGGGGTGTCTGAGAGGAGTAGCATCTCTGAGTTGGTTGACTGTCGTGTCCCTTGGGGCATCCTCCATCTCCTTGGTCTCCATCATTCACCCAGCTGTCACATATGGCTCCACGAAGCTGAAGCATGCATCGGAGTCCACACCCCGGGCAAACCACTCGGCAGGTTGGCTGACCCAGATTGGGGGTTACTGAGGTTTAAAAAACGTCGGCGAGATGATGTTCAGCATGTGAAAACAGATTCTCCTGAATGGGCCGACGAGATCTACTGATCCAACGGCTACAAAGAAGAACTGTTCAACTACCTGATCCGGCATTCTAGAAGAGGCGAACGAACCGTACAGCAGGCCACCGGCTTCTCTGGAAACACCCAACTGCCTTGCAGTCTGTACTTGGGTGTGCAGGAGCTAGAGGTGCAACCTCGAACAATAAAGCCGAACGGTGCTGGGGACACCGCTTCGTACCCTACTCCTGCGACTGTCTATGAATATTCACGGAACCCAAGCGCTCACCATGCTACGGCGTCCCCGGTAGGTGACGCGCCTCGTGTCCCGGCGGTCGAGGTGATAAGACAGCAATATGGGATTGTTCGCTGCAGGAAAAAACACACTTAGCCTGTTGGAATGTAAAGGCGTTTCTGGACGTCGGCAGTCAGTGCATCACAATGCGAACTCTACATGACTATAACGTAGATATTGCTTGCCTTTCGGAAGTTCGCCTGCTCAACTCAGGTAGCCGACAAATAAAGGTCCTGGGAGTGGATACATGTTATTGGCTCTATCACAGTGGTCTGAAAGACAACTCCGGTCTCTATGGTGTCGCGTTTGCTCTGAACAAATCAGCTAATGATGCAATGATCTCTTAGGAACCAGTCTTATCCAGACTCGCCTTGGCATGCCTTAAAGGCTCCTCGCACGACTTGACGGTAATTGTGATCTGTGCTCCAACCAACTCGGCGGATGACAAAACCAAAGACGAATTCTACGATAACTTGCAGGAGGTAATCAACCGGTTTTCAGCTGCTCAACCGGCCTACAAATCACCCGACGGGCCAACCGATATCAACCCCTCCAGTCCCGTACGAAAGCAACGTTGACCGGCCCAACACCGCGGAAATCCGGGAAATGATAAACAAACTGGAGGACGGTAAGGCTGTTGGGGAAGATGGCATTCCTCCGGAAGTGTATAAAGTATGTTCATCGTCATTGATTGACAGGCTGTGTACACTTTTTGGCTCCATTTGGCGAGAGGAAGCATTTCTACCCGACTGGGGAGTGCCCATTCCGACATCGGCATGTGAGAACTACCGAGGGATTAGCTTGATCGATGTGGCCGCAAAGATCTTTGGTGCGTTGTTATTAACCCGTTTCTCCAGGGCAGGAGACCAGCACACTCGCCCGAACGAAGGGAATTTCCGCCGTGGCAGAGGCTGTGTGGATCAAATCTTCCCACAGCCGAATACTGGAGCACCACTATAAGTTCCGGTAGCCGACGGTAGCTTGTTTTATCGACTTCCGGGCTGACTTTGATTCGGTTAACCGCGAGTCTCTTTGGACCATAATCCAATCCAGTGTGATGCGTGATAAGCTTTTAAGGAGGAACGGAGAATAGGACACGGTATGGTAGACGTGTGTTTGCCATACGTAACACGTCCCAACCAACGAAGTCTGCTAAGCTGGATACACTGGGATAAGACGTTCTCCGAACTGGTACCCATTGCTCTTTTTCTGACCTCAGCGTTGCTCACTTGGTCATTTCATCCAATCTAAGCGATACTACGTAAACATCGGTTGTCAAAAACCCCAACGCGATAAACATCCACCGCACGTAAACTCCATGTCTTGCAACCACACATCAGAACTGGACGCACCGCGACACAGTACGTATAAGCTTTCAACTTCAGCGAATATCAGGTCGGTGCCACAAGTGCTCCTGTCCATTGTATGCTGCTCCAGCCTTGGGTATGCGCGTGCTCACCTCTACTACGGATCTTCAGTGCCATACAAGACTTGGGTTCGAGTAGGCCCCACAGCCGATGAATTTTTTCGACATCGGTTTATCTGTCAGATGCTCGCAGATCCGTCCCTCGGGATGCCAAGTACACTGGAGTGCGTAACTGCCTGGGACGCAAGCTGACTAGAAGTTTGAGAAACGACCGTGAGCAGTGGTGAATTGCGAAATTTAGGGAAACGGATTAGGCTGCGTCTATCAGCAATGCTCGCAACCTTTACCGTTTGATTAAACGTACCGGTCCACGCAAGACCGGTGTAAATTAATCAGGGAATCCGATGGCTTACTGATTCACCCTGAGAGACGTCATCTGGACCGTAGAGCAGAGTACTTTAAGGATCAATTCAATTGACCCACCCAACAGTGGACCTTCCAAATATGTGTGCAAGAGGAACGATGCAGGTAGATATCGCTTCTGTGTCACAATTGGAGGTTATCCGGGAGGGATGATATCTGGAAAAGTACAAAGCCGCTGGACCCGATGGGTTGTTTCCAGGTAATTAAGTTCTGCTCTCTAGACAGCTATAGTTCACTTCCACTCCAGCTATCGAATAAAGTGTCATTGATCATGCAGGGGTCGCGTTTTGCTTATACCAGCCTCACGTTTTTGGCGTCAAGGATCGAGCATAGGCTACAGCAGTTCGAGTGGTTCTGGTAAACGGTTCATAAAAGTTGACGCTGCGGGCGGAAAACACAAAGACCACGATATTCGTACACCGATGTGTTTGGTACGTTGTTCGAATCTGCTGGTAACACCAAATAGGCAATGACGAGATTAAGCGCTGGGTCTTGAGTAGACAGGGTTATTCAATAAATAAAACGCCAAACCAAACTAAAGTTCTGTACATGTTCGCAGTTTACAACATTCTTGAAGCGGGTAGTAGTGGCCAGTCCATTACAAAAAAGTGGTAGGAAAAGCCCAACCCATAGGCTTGACAATGTGGAATGCGTTGAACTTGCTGATCAATGTCCTCGAGTTCCAGTTGCAACATGGGATAAATGACAGTATGTCTTGATCAGTGGCATTTTTCTTTGTGAACTTTTTTTCAGCTGCTTGATGTTACTTGTAGTTTCATCTGTGCTTCATTCATACTCCTAATGTGATTGTTTGAGTTTTTGCCGAGCGACAGCAATCAGAATCGTCGCAGCCATTTCACGGATGGTAGTTGTTCAAACTGAATCAAACTCATTGTGAAATATATTTCGGGAGGGGCTCATTTGTTTATTCTTGTTTCAGGTTATTAAAATTCGCTGGAAATATTTTCGTTGGGTGTAAACACCCACAGCCTTGATGAGTCAAACGTTTATGGACCTTCTGAGATGTAAAATCTCCCGTATTTATTATAATCATGGACTTTTCTGCGCCACGCATCCCACACAAGTTATCATTTTTGTGTGTCTTATTGTCCTCTTTCTGTGGTAAGTTGCTTATCCGATTAATTACATCATAAAAGTTATCCACTCTCCCAGATCCCCATTGTAAATGATGTTCCTTTGGACCATTTTACTCTCAAGGAAGATGAATTTCGTGCTTTCGAGAATGCTCACTTGTTCGTTGTAAGTGGTTTTAAACACAATCTCTCACGACTCCTATTGTTTCTTGTTCGTCGCAAAAGTAACGATAAAGCAGATTGATAACTTATGGTTTTTATTTGTAAGTGAGAACATACTAGCTAAAACATGAAATATTTGTCATGTAGCCTGCAATAGAAGTTACAACAGCAATAATAGGAACGTGTTGTAACTGGTCGTTCTGCTAACAGCTATACCTCGTTCGCGAAGATATATCTTCAATTTCTCGGACATGAAGGAGGCTCCTTAGACAAAATGTAGGTAGTGCGGCATGCCTTTATATATATATATATATATATATATATATATATATATATATATATATATATATATTATATATATATATATATATATATATATATATATATATTACACCGGCTTAGGAACAGACATGGTGCCAACGCAATAATAACAGAGAAAAATTACAAAGTTGAGGAGTGGTTGAGAGTCGGCATTAAAAATAACAACAAGAAAAAGCATTTTTTTGAAAAATATTTCCACCGTACACGGTTTGTAATTTTTTTGTCTGTTTTTCAATTGTTTACAAGTAACGGAAAGTCAACAGACGGACTATACAGCATTCGCGCCACTGGATTCGGTTCCGAGTCATGTCTCTCAGCATCTCTAACCAACGACAATCCTCATCTCTTGAGCCCCAACCAGGAAAGCGGGAAGCACCAACCGAAGCCAAAGCCGAAGCTAACTTCATGCCTCTGCGCCAAGTCATAACCTGACCGCCACGCCGTTTCTCTTAGCCTTGCCCAGCACGTGCGAAAAGAGCACTAAAAGGTAAACGATGGGCAGGCATACGCAGAACACGCCCGAGCCATCGGAGGCGGTGTAGAGCGATTATCTCTGTCAGGGGGCGGCTATCAGCACCGAACCCAACGATGAACCTCGTCGTTGCCCACCCGATGTTCCCACCAGACACGAGCACCGCTTCGGAGACATCGGTGGTCGAATACGGAAAGCCGCCGGGCATCCTCAACGCGGAGGGGCCAGGTTCAGGTCTCGTAACCGTAAAGAACAACAGTGTGAACTGTGACATTGTGCACCTTTCCGTCGAGAGAAAGCCGGATGTCATGGTGACGCCACAAATGGCGTAGGTTCGCAAAAGCTGTTCCGGTCCATCTCTCGCAGTTCGTGCTGTGATCTCCCCAACACCGTCATCAGCTGTGATCGAGCTCCCTAGGTACCTAAAGCTATTGACTACCTCTAGCTGATCACCACTAAGGGTGGGTGGAGGTACAGACCCCCGCTAGTCTTGAACAAGTACCTTGCATTTTGCAGGCGCAAAGCGCATGCCATATTGGGACACCTCAATCGCCAAGCAATTCAATGCGTGCTGAATTTCCTGTGCGCTGTCGCTCATCAAGCCGATATTGTTGGCTTACTCTAAGTCAAAGACTCTGTTCCCTGGAAGGAGTTCAACTCCGCCGTTTGGAAGACCAGACAAAGCGTTTTGTGAAACAACCCCCGTAGCGAAGTTGAAAAGAAACGCAGATATTGAGTAGCCTTGTCGTACTCCACGGGAGGCGGCAAAGGATAACGAAAGCTGGCCATAAGCCCTAACCTGACCTGAGGTATGACGGTGCAACTCCTTGAGGACCGACACATACTTCTCAGGTACACCGCTTCCTAACAAACAGTGCCACAGTACAGACATATCGATGGAGTCAAAGGCCGCGAGAATGTCTAGAAACAAAACGATCGTTGGCCTTTGAAAAGCGTAACGGCACTTTAACAGCTGTCGGAGGGCAAAGATTTGATTGATGTATCCACGACCGGTACAAAACCCAACCTGTTTCTCGCGTGTTTGCTCATCATGCATGTTGTATGACCTGCGGAGAATGATAGACGCTAGCAGCTTAGACGCTGTCGGGACTAGGCTTATACCCCTATGGTTGGCGCAGTCACTGCGCGAGCCCTTCTTAAAGACCGATTACCCCCACAATGACGGAACTTTCTCGGAATACCAGACCTTGGAGAACAAGCTTGAAATTCTCTAACAGGCTCCATTCCGCCGTCATTAATTAGGGCTGGGGAACGCCTATTAGAGCCCGGCGTTTTATAACGTCAAGGGGCTTGGATTTCCTTGCGGATCTCCACCTCAGAAAGTGGATCTGTCGAAACAGACCATGGGACGAGTGCCGGAACAGCTGTGGGAGAGGCTGACCAAACTGTGTTTTGAAGTGCTCCGTCCAGCGTACAGAATGTTGCTGCAGATTGTGGATAAGCGAATCGTCAGCTTCACAGATCGTTTCACCCATTAACTTCCCACGGGTGACTCGGATAAGATGAAACAGCTTGCTGGAATTTCCCACAATGGCGGCATGTTCATCTCTGATGCCTTTTGAGACCATCAGATTTCGCAATCCCTACGAAGACTTGCTTTGAGTTTATGTCTCGTTGTGAGCCGTGCTTCAATATGCTCACTACCAGCGAAGATGAAGTGGTGCATGAAGAAGACGTAGACTCAGCAGAAAGTCAGGGTGTCACAACACGATGTGTCAGGCCACAACTCATCTCACCAGCAGAATACAAAACATTCTTAGTGAGCGACCAGTGCTGGTTGGTGTTATCCGGTGGCGTTGATCCTAGCTTCTCAGGTAGAACGTTTTGGAAAGTTGAGAGGCAAGACGGACCAGACAGCACATCGCAGTCTAACCACTGCTGCATCGTATGTTTGGCACGCCCACCGAAGCGCATGGACAGCTTAGTGCAGACTGACGCGTGGTCGGAGTCAATGAGAGTGCTCCAGTACGACCGGTAGTCTTGTATGCAACCCCGCCATCTGTAGCTAATTGCGACGTGGTCTATCTGAGTTCATCGCTAAATCAAAGAAGGCGGACGCAACGTCGCGTACCGGCGATTAGAGCGTCTGAAGTGCGTGCTGGCAAGAAACAGGCGATGATGTGAACACAGAGCCAACAGCCGTTCCCCGTTTTCTGAACGACAGAAATCGAGGCCAAAAGGGCCTCCCGAATGTGCCTCGTTCAAAGACAGCTGACCGACTCTAGCATTCATATCTCTAGCTAAAATCACGATATTACCCCATTTTGCTTTATATAGGAGGTCGTGTAACGTTTGGTAGAAGACATCTTTGATTGCATATGGGCTGCAATCCGTAGGGGCATAAGCCGAGACGACAAACCAATTGCGTCTGTCGGGACGGCGTTTCCTTACTTTACACGATCTTCTAAGTCTCACTGCGCACAACCGACTGTCAACTGGGATCCAGTCAAGAAGGGTAGCCTCAGACCTCTCACTGAGAGCTACACCTACGCCAGCAAGACCAGCAGCCGCAGTCTCAGGGTCCCCAGATAAACGCCAGTGAAACTTCACAGGACTAGAAGGGCGCACCAATCGAATGACCGAGCTAGAGTCTTGGTTGCGAGTTTCTTGAATACAACACACGTCGATGGCAAGGGTCTCCAGAGTACGAGCTAAACACGCCTGTTGTCCTATGCGTATCAGCGTTCGCACATTAAATGTGGCCAGTTTAAAAGGACGCCTGGGGCGAAGAAGAGCATAAGCTGGTGGAAGTGGATTCAGTGAGACCTGGATATCAGACGAAGGAGGACGCAGAACAGGAACAGGACTTCCCTCGGAGATACTACCGCAAGTACGGCCGACTGAAACTCCCGGAGAATATGAAAATGTGAGTGCGCGGGAACAAGGTGTGGAATTAGACAGATCAACGTGTGTGTACGGTGTGAGAGCATCAGTGCGAGCATATGTTTTTCGAGGGTAACAAGCGTGTAGTAAGAGATCCATCGGTTTCATTGTTGTTGACGTTGTGGGCTATTGTACTACTCGGTCACCCGGTCCAGAGTAGGCACTTTCATTCGAAGATGCACCTCTAACCTTTGCTCAATCCAGCGCGTCCTACAAGGCCGCAGTGTTGGTCCAGATGAGCCGGTGACCAATTGTGTGATTCATTCGCCTCTGCCGGGAATCTCTGGGAGCCGGTGACTGGTTGCTCAGTTCATACATCTTTCGGATGAGGCGAAACATCCTGGGTGTCCAGTATACCCCTCTGCCACGGATGCCGGTGAGCATACTGTTGTACGCTTCATACGCCATCCATGGTTGGTTTGGAATCAGGGTGTAGCTATCTCCTCTAGACTGGCTATTTGTCAGTCAACCCGGTGGAGAGCGCCGGGCGTTCGCATTCCCCCTCACTCAATGAGAACACCTCTGCCAGGAGAAGGCAATGTGTGGGATTTTCTCAGCAGAAGCTCTAGCAGACGCGCGGTCATTTGGGAGCACTTCGAAGGGCGTTCAGGGCGAGTAACCGACTCGGGGCCTGAGACCCGCCCCCCGACCATACTGAGGCGTTTTGGAGGCGGCATGTCAAATACAGTAAAAAGTTCCAATAAGCGAGAAATTATAATGAAAGTAATTCTATCAAGACACGTGAAAGCGAATGGAAAACGAGAATACTCATCTATGATTTTCAGGATATGGCAATTACGAGTAGAAGAGAGGATGGGTCCTTTGAAGTCAACACAAACCTTCAAACGGTTGTGTAGCTTTAAGAAGTGAACTACTACGAGATTTTTAGAGTCTGGATTTCAGGTGGGAAAAAAACAGAACATTGGTGAATTATCGCCTAAACGTTGCCGAGGGGAAAAAGCAAGTTTTTTTTTGTTCGAACAAAATGATGTGGACGAGTAACACCGGGATGACAGACTTTCATAAAGTCACTTCAGTTGATTGGTTGAATGTGTACTGACACGGAATACTCGTGATAAAGTATCGATTGCGGGGTTCTCTGTACGTGGGCGACGTATCACTCCATAGGAGAATTGCAAATACTCAATGCGCCCATGTTCGATTTTGTCGTTCTTTACCATGCTGCTGATTTTCTTGTCGTACATAAGAGCAACGGACTGTTAGTCTATAGTCAGCTTGAAGTGGGGCCCAGAAGACAGTGCCGCCACTTTCGAACAGCTTCGACAATCGCGTAAGCTTCTTTCTCTACCGCTGAGCGATTTCGCTCCGTGGATGACAGAGTACGCGAAAAAAGACTACGGGACGACCGCTTTGACTGAGAGTAGCAGAGATTGCTATATCGGAGGTGTCGGTTTCGACCACGAGCGGTGTCTCTTTATCGATTGCAAACAGTCATGATTGGATGAATTCAGATTTCAATGATTCATCAGGCGAAGTTACTTCTTTGGTACTAGGAAGTGTCCTGTTTACAACTGGCGGATGAATTTTGTCCACAAAACTTGAAAACCGTTGGGAGTTGTATGAAAACGTTACAAGGACCTCCTGCTGTGCCTGCAAATCCTTGGGAGCAGGAAGTTCGCGAAGTGCGTCGAGGCGTTCCGGGTCAGGGTTAACCGTTCCTGTAGATATTTCGTAGCACAGCAGTCGAACTACAGTAGCGGCGAAGACCCACTCGTTGTGATTTGGAGGTAAACCATTTTTCCCAGCCGTTTGCAGGAACCGTTTCAGATTGAAGTTATGATCTGTGACATCCTCCCCACAGGCAGTAATGTTGTCATCTTATGCAAACGTTCCTTCGAGCCCTTTACATCGAACAATTTCGTTCATCGCACGCTGGAAACAGTCATCATTGGTTACTTCAAATCTTATTCGGCGAAGTTCGTAAAGGCTGTTGTATGCTTTCAATGCCTTGTACTTCTGTTCGTTTTCCTTCATAGGGATCTGATGGTACGCGCTCTGTATTTCTAAGGTGCTATAAATGCTGAGTTGTGAAATTTCTTCTATACGAGGTAGCGGGTATACATCTGTGAAGGCGAATCAATTGACTGTTTGACTGTAGTCAACCACCATCTGTCGTTTATGCCGTTCATCGGTAATTATAAGGACTCAGACCAACCATGGTGATCGAGGTTTGATTATCCCGTTGTTCAATGATCTAACGACATCTGATCGGATAAAGGCTTCATGGTTGCAGCTGTATCTGTTCGATTTTGTGCAAACAGGACGTCAAGAGTGATCCAGAGGTGTGAAAAGAGATAGTTGGGAGGCTAGCAGTGGAGAGACCACAAAGAGGGAAGGGTGGCTGAATTCCTTGGAGGGATATTTCTACCAACGTGTGTTGTAAAATGTCACCCCAGGAGTATGTCACTACATAAGTCAGGGAGAACCGATAGTTTTGCATTTTCGTACCGGGGGCCTTTGTACAGCAACTAGACAAAACAGTGACTGTTGGTACTGCTGATTATGCGGGTAGACGAGAGTATTATCCTGCTTCTAGATGCGACTGTTGATCATTTGTTCCGGAGCACTATCACCGTGGGCGTTACTCTCTGAGTTTGTAGTACTTCTCCTTTTACTAGTATTTCAGTAATAGCGTCACTATGGT